>OX359289.1:47438603-48768103 GCA_947179395.2 Pulicaria dysenterica | reverse complement strand
ATTGTTAAGGGTGGTATATGAAATATGTGAGGGGTTGTTAAGAAATTTGTATATTAATGTAATTAATTATAAGTTGTTTGAAAATTATGTTTAATAACTTATAATATATTTTGTTTTGAGAAAAACTAATTATATATTTGTAATCGGCTCATTTTATCCTCCCACACTATCCATCCATGAATTTCCCATATCCAAAAAACGGCTAATATTGGTTCTCACGGTTTTCGCACTAACAATGGTTCTCAAATGAACCCTCCACAATATATATATATATATATATATATATATGATTATTTAATTATTTATATTGATTGATGTACCTTTGTCTGTTTTAAATGTTATCTATATTAATATAAATTTATCTTAAATAAAATAAAATTTTAAAAAAATAATTTTAATACTTTTTATCGAAAGACCGAGGAATCAGTTATTATATCGACTATGATACGTAGATAAAATAAATATAAAAGAGATATAAATTGTTTTATGAATAACATACCTACTACTATTAATGGATAACAAACTATTAAAAATATACAACTTTAAAAAAAGCATCATCAACCCTCTTTTAAAAAAATCTCCACCAATCATAATCTTTTATTTTAAAAAAAATTAAAAATTCCAAGATGATTAAGTAATAATTGCTTCAAATCCTTAAGGGAATTGTTATTGTTTAAATGTAAATTGTTAAGGGTTTAAATATAATTAAAAGGGTTTAAATGTAAATTGTTAAGGGTGATATATGAAATATGTGAGGGGTTGTTAAGAAATTTATATATTAATGTAATTAATTATAAGTTGTTTGAAAATTATGCTTAATAACTTAAAATATATTTTTTTTGAGAAAAACTAATTACATATTTGTAATCGGCCCATTTTATCCTCCCACGCTATTCATCCATGAATTTCCCATATCCAAATAACGGCTAAGATTGGTTCTCACGGTTTTCGCACTAACAATGGTTCTCAAATGAACTCTCGACTATATATATATATATATATATATATATATATATATATATATATATATATATATATATATATATATATATATATATATATATATGATTCTTTAATTATTTATATTGATTGATGCACCTTTGTGTGTTTTAAATGTTATCTATATTTATATAAATTTATCTTAAAATTAAAAAAAAAATTTAATACTTTTTATCGAAAGACGGAGGAATCAGTTGTTATATCGACTATGATACGTAGATAAAATAAATATAAAAAAGATATAAATTGTTTTATGAATAACCTACCCACTACTATTAATGGATAACAAACAATTAAAAATATACTACTTTAAGAAAAGCATCATCAACTCTCTTCCAAAAAAATCTTCACCAATCATAACCCTTTATTTTAAAAATATTGAAAATTTCAAGATGATTTAAGTCATAATTGCTTCAAATCCTTAAGGGAATTGTTATGGTTTAAATATAAATTGTTAGGGGTTTAAATGTAATTAAAATGGTTTAATATTAAGGGTGGTATATGTAATATGTGAGGGGTTGTTAACAAATTTGTATATTAATGTAATTAATTATAAGTTGTTTGAAAATTATGTTTAATAACTTATAACATATTTTGTTTTGAGAAAAACTAATTATATATTTGTAATCGGCTCATTTTATCTATGTTTTAATATAAATTTTATCGGAATATTAGTTTTTTCTAAAAATCAGTATATTTTAATTATTTTATCCATCAGGAGCAACGTGTAGGTAATTATTGTACATTTTATTCGTCTTTTATATATATTACCTCTACATAATATAATCGATATAATCACTGATTTATTGGTTTGTCGATAAAAAGAATTAAAAATATACTATAACCAGATGTTAGTAGCATAAAATTGTTTATAAAACTACCACTAAGAGCTTTTTAAAATTGACTGTTAGTTGTGACTAAATAACCATACAGAAACTATACTTCTACATAATTACTGGGTAGTGAAACAACTATCATGTTAATATGTTTTGTAACTACACATACAACTTGAAATTATATATAAAAAATTTAATTGTCTAAGCTATCTTATTTTTAACTAATAACTTGCTACATAAAATAAAAGTTATTATATGGATATTTGAAATTCAATGGTATCTTGTGTTTTTAATTATATTTAATTAAAAAATAAATTACACTTAAACGATTTACATATGTATAGACATAATCTATTCTATGTTAAAATCTTATTTTTATGTGATCTGATTTGTGTATACTTAAATGGATGTCATCATGATTTAACTTTTAATGAATTTAGCTTACAATTTCAAAGATTAAAATATATAACCGGGTAATAAAAATGTCTTTACAACACTTGATATTATAACATCAACAATAATATTATAGTTATGGTTTTACAATATCGGGATAGAGCTACATCACGAGAAACACATTAATATTATATTAGAACTTTTAGACGTGTAATGTAACTTTATATTTCTTAAAAAGAGTATTGATAAGAAGTACTAAAAAGACACGTTTTCACTCATGGACAGTCATATGTGACAGTTTCTTGAGTGAAGAGTAAAGAGAAGTTAAAAGTTTTAATTTGCGATGATTAAGGAAACCCTACTAATAAAACTATGAATGTTGTTTATAAAGAGGTTTTAAAGAAAATCTAATGATAATCTTATGTATGAATTTCAAAATTCTGCAATGATTATTCATTTCTTACGAGATTTTACATTCAAATATATGCTTTGTAATTATTTTTACTATATGTCTTAATACTCTTTAAAAATTTAGACATTCAAAAAATTTAGCTAGTTACATTTAAACCCATAACAATTAACATTTAAACCATAACAATTTCCTTAAGGATTTGAAGCAATTATGACTTAATCATCTTGAATTTTTCAATTTTTTTAAAAAAATAAAGGGTTGTGATTGGTGGAGATTTTTTTGGAAGAGGGTTGATGATGCTTTTTTTAAAGTAGTATATTTTTAATTGTTTGTTATCCATTAATAGTAGTGGGTAGGTTATTCATAAAAAAATTTATATCTTTTTATATTTATTCTATCGACGTATCATAGTCGATATAATAACTGATTCCTCGCTCTTTCTATAAAAAGTATTAAAATTATTTTTTTTAAATTTTGTTTTATTTAAGATAAATTTATATAAATATAGATAACATTTAAAACAAATAAAGGTGCATCAAATTTTTTATATAAATTTAATATATATATATATATATATATATATATATGATTCTTTAATTTTTTATAGTGATTGATCCACCTTTGTCTGTTTTAAATTTGATCTATTTTTATATAAATTTATCTTAAATAAAATAAAATTCAAAAAAATTTTTTTTAATACTTTTTATCGAAAGACCAGTTATTATATTGACTATGATACGTAGATAGAATAAATATAAAAAAATATAAATTGTTTTATTAATAACCTACTCATTACTATTAATGGATAACAAACAATTAAAAATATATTACTTAAAAAAAGTGTCATATTACAATAAAATTTATACCAAAACATAGATAAGAATGAGATGGTCGCAAATATATGATTATTATTTTTCTAAACAAATTATATAATAAGTTATTAAACATATTTTATAAACAACCTATAATAAATTATATTAATATACAATTTTTATAAAACTCGCTCACATTTTCATAAAAGCCCCTAACATATTTTATAAAACCCCCTAAGAATTTTCACAATGCCCACTTTCCAAGGCTTATGAATTTTTGGTATTTTTGACGTAATCACCATGCATTTTTCGATTTTTTTTAATTTTTTTTAAAATCAAACGTTGTGATTGGTGAAGAATTTTTCGGAAGAGGGAGAAACTCTTTTATTTTAATTAGAATATAATTAGAATATAAGATTCTTGCTAAACATACGCTTGGTACTGTTCATTTTTGAGTTCTGTGCGCGTTATAATATATACTAACTTTCACAAGGTTAGTGTAAAGTCTTCTGTAGATCAGATGGTTTGCAACATTCCGTTTGTAGGATAGGTCCTAGTTCGACCTTTCATACTTCTATTCCAATTTTTTTTTTCTCCGCAGCTTTCCATTACTTTTTTTTATTTTATCTTTTTCATTAATTTATATAACCACTACTTTTTTTTTTCTAAAAACATATTAGTTTTTATTTTTTTAATAGCACTAATTTGAAATATTAGATTTTGTTTTGTATAGTAGTACGCTTGCTTTTATTTCATTAAAAGAACACTTTGTTTTTTAAATTATTATTTATTGCAACATATTTGGATTTTATTTTTTTAAACAATTCTTTTAATAAAAATTTTGAATTATTTCAATGAATTATATTTTTATATAGAGTTCATTTTTTTTCAATGACATTGCTTTCAACAGTAGTTTTAGTTTTATTTCCACTCTTTTAAAAATATTAAGGATGTGCAATTTCAAAAAATATATATTTGGTACTTTAATGAAAAACTTTGTCTAATCTTTAAAATATATCTATGAATTTGTACTGTTGGTTTTTTTAAATCTAATCAAATATAAATTCTGCATAATAGTATCATAATAACTAAGTCAAACTTTATTATACTTTCGTGTAAATTATAATTTGGTATATTTAATGATCGGATGTTTGAGCAAAATTTAAAATATTCTATAAAACTACATTTTAAATTACATAAGATTCAAACTTACACAAATTTATATTACATAAACTATTGACTAAAGCTCGGATTCCTTAAATAATTTCGTTTTTTACTATATATATTTTTATAAACACAATATATATATATATATATATATATATATATATATATATATATATATATATATATATATATATATATATATATATATATATATATATATATATTTGCGGCCTCTTAAATTGTTACGATTTAATGTTCATTCATGTTTTTTTTACCATATGCATTTTTAAAGTATATTAAAATTCATCTAAATATAACTTAATAATGTTGTAGCAAACATTATCACTATGTTGTTTGTAGTATCTAAGATTGAGTTTCTAGGAGTAATATATATTTCTTTTCTTTCTTTCCTCATCATTTCTAAGTATTTAAAGCTTTCAATATTTTCTTTTCTTGTTTTCTTTCTTTTTCCGTTATTTCTTTTTTTCCTGTTTATGTCTTCTAACATTCTTCTTTGTAGCTTAAAAATATAAAATAGTATATAAGAACACAAAAATAAAACTGTAATAAAAAAACAAGGTTAATTAAAGTGTATATACGTAATTTGCTTTATCAAAAGCTCTATAAAATTTTATAAACTACTTCAAGTAACATTTTCTTTTGAAGCTTTGATGAGTTTATTTACAAAACAAAAATTGTTTGTAATGGAGCTTATTTAAAAAAAAATAGAAAACCTGCAACGAAGCGTGAGCCCAAAACACTTGTTTAAAATAAAAGTGGTAAAGAATTTAAACATTTCTAATTGTAATACGTTATTTGGTTCGGATTCAAGTAGATTTTTTTTATGTATTATGACTATATATATATAATGAGATAACGGTATAAAAAGATGTTAATCTTGCGATAAAACTAATTACTAATCCTTTAATGACAATCCATTTTATACCTTAAGATATAAATTAGTTTAGTATTACAATTTCAAAAAAAGAATTTCTAGATAAATATTATATTACGATAAAACTTATATCGAATCGTAGATAAAAATAAAATGCAAATATACCATCAATTTTGAATAGTTGTTAGAGCTTCTAATTAAGTCGATTAAGGTACATATTGCGATTATCGCGATTACCATTTTTGACCACAAATAATGCTTATTAATAAAAGTATATCGTCTTTTATATATTTCTCAATCAGATTGCGTCCGAGTGGACCATTATTTTTATTAGCATTTGATTTATGTTAATTAAGAGTCAAGATTACTTTTCGTTGTAATAGTAATGACTTTTAAATAAACTCTCCTACACATTGATTATATTTTAATATTAATAAAAATAAAACCAAGTTACATTCGGTTCATAATTTTAGGGACTTCTTATATAAGGGGATAAAAAGCAAAACAAAAAGATGGTAGCTTGGCAAGTCCTGACAAGAACATGACATATATAATTATTCGTATCAAGATATATAACATTAACATGTATAGTTAAAATACGACATGATTCAAGTAACCCATTCATATATATGGTTTGGGCGCGGGTCATAAACGGGTTGAAATGTCTAGTTTAACTAATTTTATCCCTTGTTTGTCAAAAAAACAATTTAAATTCAAAATGCTATCTAAAGTACAACCATATCTAGATAGTTTTATCCAAGTATAAAAACTTGATTAATTTATGAAACAATTAAGGTACAACACTACAAAACAATGCCCCTTTTGGGTCGGAAAAATCCGTGGGAAAACCGTGAGAAAAGGCTGTTTCCCTCGGATTTCCCACCAATATTGGTCGTGGATAAAACCTTAGTGGGAAACCCGTTTTCCACATATTTCCCACAGATTTCCCTCGGATTTAGTCCGTGGGAAATCGGTTGAAAAATTTCCCATAGATTTGCAATGACTTGTTTACACATGGATTTGCAACAACCATCTTTACCCCACATATTTGCAACGGCCATATTTAACCCACGCATATGCAACAACCATCTTTACCCACGGATTTTCAACGGACATCTTCCCACGGATTTGCAACAGCCACTTTTCTCACGGACTCGCAACTACTTTTCTCACGGATTTGCAATAGATATCATAGAGATTTTTGTATCGAATTTTCCACTGATTTCTAATAAATATTAAGATGGTATTTCCCACTCATTTGTAACAGATTTCCCATAAATTAATACACAAACTATGTAAAATATTTCTAAAACTAATAATATCTGATAGTAATTCCCTTGACAATGAGTCCCATAGTAAAATTCCAAAACATCGGATACTATCCAAAATAGCAACTAATAATAACAAATGGTAAATTTTCACAGCCACGCTTTGAGGACCGTAATAATATACTAATTATATAATATATAAAGCATATAATAAAGATTAGTGATCACTTGAAGGGTCAGAACTTGGATAGCGTGCGAAGAAAGAGGCAAGCTTCTCATTCATTTTTGTTTTGTACTTATCCATTTCTTTCCGAGCAAGCTCCTCCCTCTCATTTTCACGTTCTTCCCTCTCTTTTTCAAGTTCTTCTCTATCCCTTTTTTCTTGTTCCTCTTGTTCTTGCATATCGTCCACCAATTGTTCATGACCTAGTGTAGCTCAGGTTCGAACCGCCATTTTAGACTGTAGTTATTAACAAATATTACTAGGACTAAAGTTAATATACATATGTAGGTATTTTTACAGTAAAGGATGTCAAAGCACCTTACTAGGACTAATTGTTTTTTTATGGATCATAAGTGTTATACGAGATCTCGGCTTGTGATTTCAAATAAGATCTTTAGTAATATGAGGTTGTCATGTGTAACAAGAAGCGATTAAAGCATGTTTTAGTCGGATTATATACGTACATGTCATGACCAGTGAATCAATTACGATCAATGATCATTATGAATGGCTTGTTTGAACCAGTTATGCATTTGATTCAATAATATTGGTAATGATTGACCTATTTAATTTCAAGTATTATAGTAAATGACCATTATTGACTATAATTCACGTACATGAATAATATGACATTGTTCGACCAATAAGTTGTATAACATCATATTAGGTTATTTTAGTATCATATAAAAATTGAGTTGGAAGCTTAGTACGCTTAGTGGTTATTAATGGTTAACTTTGGGTTTGTACTCAATTCGGTTAGAAATCAATGAGAATTGCTATTTAATGGTTACATTTTACCCAATTTTGTGGAAAACTAGTGGGAAAATTATACATTATCCAGAACAACATTTCCACGGAATTCTCCTTGTTCAAAATCTGTGGAAAATATGTGGGAAATCACTCTTTAATTCTTACATTAGGTTTTCATACTTAGTTCTGTGGGGAATTTCTGTGAAATTTATACGACTTTTCCAACAACTTTCATACGGATTATTACTGTTTCAAATCTATTGAAAATCAATGGGAAATCCCTTTGTAATCATTACATGTGATTTTAAACTCAAGTCTGTTGAAAATCCGTGAGAAATTTATACAAATTTGCAACAACTTTCCCTCGGAATATTTTCGTTTCAAAACCGTGGGAAATTTATGGGAAATATGTAAAGTATAATATTGTATAAAAATAGGAGTTTAATTGTAATATACCCATGGGGTATATATAGGGATATGCCTATTGTAATAGGTAAGGTTTTGGGCATAATGAAATAATGAACTATGTGTTTTTCATGGTGTAAACCATATTCTCTCTAGTTCAACATGCAAGCCTTCAATCTATCCTACATTATACTTGAATCACTTGTTATCAGGGACTAACAAGTGGTATCAGAGCCAAGGGAGTGAAGATTAGATCTGAATTCAACAACAAAAGTCAAATTTTTTGAAGATTTTTGAAGAAAAAAAGTGTATTCTCGGGTTTGAGATCAAAGTCAAGATTAAATGGTGTTTTTGAGTGAGAATTGTTAGGATTATGGTCGTAGTGATCATGGAAGTACTCGTTGATAAAAAAGAAGCCAATTCATTCACAAATCAGTGATAAATTTGAAGATTTTTAAGTCAAGAAGTTTTACATCGTTGATTCAGTTGTTGAGGGGGAGTTTGAAGCTTATTGATAAAATCATTGTGTTTACTCATGGGGAAGAGATCATCAGTCTATGTCATGTCTAGGGGGAGTAAAGATCTATCATATGAAGACATGGGAACAATCTGAGCTACATTGTAGGGGGAGACAAAAAGAAGATTCTTCCTAACACATCAAAAGTGTTTATGCTTCCGTTGTCAAAAGCTTAGGATAAAGCATTGTTTCAGATTGATGCATTTGGTGGGACGCTACATCCAAAACTGCTTATATAATCTAAGGAATACTTAGATTACTGGCGTATACACTCCTATTTCAATACAAAGGGGGAGAATGTAAAGTATAATATTGTATAGAAATAGGAGTTTAATTGTAATATACCCATAGGGTATATATAGAGATATGCCTATTGTAATAGGTAAGGTTTTGGGCATAATGAAATAATGAACTATGTGTTTTTCAAGGTGTAAACCATATTCTCTCTAGTTCAACATGCAAACCTTCAATCTATCCTACATTATACTTGAATCACTTGTTATGAGGGACTAACAAAATATGTGGGAAATGAATAACTTTGCCTGTAGACTCAAATCCGTTGGAAAATTTTCCCACTGAATTTAGTTATGGGAAATCCCTTTCTGATGCCTGTTTTTCTAGTAGTGAAGTGATCATAAAACTTTAATAATTCAATGATTTCTACTGTAAGTGGTTTTAAATAAGCGAAGAACAAAAAGTAAGCAATAGATTTGTTTCTTATGCAGTACGAGTACTAAGGAATAAGATAAAATCTCAATAGTCAAATAAAAAATGAAAAAAAAGTAAGGATAAATACAAATTAATACTATATACGGATTGACAGATCGATCTGCGAACCTGCTTCCCAACCCGAACATGATCCGTATATTTATATGGGTTAACCAATCAACCTGAAACAATCCAAACCTGTTTATTCCTAACAGAAATCTATTTATTTACATGCAAAGTTCTTATTATGTCTTGTAACGTGTCCATAATTACCAACCCTACTAACGCACATTATCACATACAACCACGTATATTTTCACGAGTCTAATCACCTGTTAATGTCACTTGTTTTCGGTATCATTTGTTAGATTATGTGCAGAGATAATTAATGGGTATATTGTATCCAATGTTATAAGAGTCTAAAGGGTCACACTGCTACACACCTAATTAGAACAGTTTGGAATTTACCATTATCTGTGTGGAAATAATTAATCAGTGGAATTAATTATTTAAGAGAGAAATAAATAATAAATAGTTATTTATTATTTAAAGAGAAATTAAATATTAAGTTTAATATTTAACGGACCAGTTAATTAATAGATGATTAATTAACTAGTAAAGTCCAGGGGGTCAAAGTGGAAGAAATGAAACTTTAATTAAAGTCACGGGCTTTAATTGAACGGGCTTGAACTTGGATAAGGTTTAAAGTATTTAAACCTAGAAAAGTCTCATTTATCCTTATGTAATTAATTTGCAACAAAAGAAAAACCCTAGCCTCCCTCCCTTCTCTCCTCTGCGTCGACGACAAGAAGCCCCAAGGGGGTTCTCGGTTTTGCGATCCACACACACATACATACACGAGGTTCGTGTATTACTCGGGTAATTCTTGCAGCGGTCTAGCAGCTAGTTCGTTGGTGGTGCAGTAGTGGTGGACTATCTTTAGCAATCCCAAGACTCAAGAGGTATTGTTTTCTAACCTTTTTATCTGGATTCTAGATAAGAAACTGATATGATCATTAGAAAGATCCTAACCCTTTTAGGGTTTAAGGGGTTGTGTTCAATCCAGTTCCGCTTTAGGATTGAACTAGTAGTATCAAACCCAGGTTTGACTAGTTTGTGTCTTAGGGTGGTTTGTCAGATCAAAACCATTCAGTGGTATCAGAGCCTCGGCTCTATGATCTATAGTTTCTAGTTTATCCTGTATTTGGATTTAAGGTTTGTTCTTGATCTCCTGCTTGCTTCTGGTATAAATCAAAAATCACAAAGGGCAACAAAACAGTTTGTTTTTGTTATCCAGTTGCTAAAAGATTTAATCCTACTGATCAGAAAGTTTAAACAATTAGTTTGAACGGTTAATAGGATTGCAACTTTTGGAGAAACAAGTTTTTGATCAAGAAAATTGAACAGTTTGTTTAATTGATAAAAACCTAGTTAATCTAGTTAGTTGATTCGTTTAAGTTATATCATCTTCTGCTTCATCTTGTTTCTCTATGATAAAATCGAAAAACCAAGGAGATGATCAAAACAAGTTTTGTTTTTCATCTAGGATATAAAAGGTTTATCTTAATCAGATAAGGTTAAACAAGTTTCTGTTTAAACGGTTAAAAGATAAATCTTTTATTTAAAAACTGATCTTGATGAGGATTTTAAACAAATTTTATTTAAAAGGTTAAAATCTAGTTTTAGGATTATTAATTATTAGTGGGACAAAGTTTTTGGTCACATTAATAATTAAAAGATTTGGTTTTTAATTAAAATCTATTTTTTAATCAGAATATTAAAAACTAGTTAGTTTTTAATAGATTAAAAGGATTAAGGATTCAAAATGATTTATTTTTTGTGTTAATCGGAAAGAAACAAAACCACCACCACCGCGGGCGGCGGCGGACGTTGGCAACATGGGGAGGTGTTCGGTGGCGGTCGATCGGCGGTGGTCGGTCGGCAGCAGCCGCAGGTAGCGTGGTGAGGCTTAGGCCCAGGTGCCACTGCCTATCTCGGCCCAAGAGGGCTACAACCCAAGGTGGGTGTTCGGCCCAAAGGGCTACGGCCCAAGGTGGGTTTCGGCCCAGAGGGCACTCGGCCCAGGAGGGCAACCGGCCTAGGTGTTTGTCGGGCAAAAACAGTTTTTCCGATTAAGTACAAAATTGTTAATTTTAAGCGTTATAATTAATAAGTGTTTTATATAAACTAGTAATTATATATATTTTAACTAGTTTAGTTAAAATATATAATTTTTTGGATGTTTGTTTATCATGGCCAGTTGAGACATTATAAATAAACTCTAAAAGGGTAAGTTGTTATTTAAATAGTGATCAGATTTTGTCGTGTTTGGTTTTTGGTAAAACCAGTAAGAACTCGACATAGGGTTTATTCAAGTTTTTGAATAAAGTTATGTTTTTCAAAGTTTGTTGAAAAACTATTTTGATCAAGTTAATTTAAATAACTTAGATGATTATAATTCTCATTTTTGATTAATAGTTATTAGTCAAAAGGGTAGATGAGAATAGTTTTTGTGTTTATCACTTTTATATCGTTTATATATATAACTGCGTGGTTGTTACACATATATTATTTTTTTTATGTTCTAGAATCATTAACTCGCAAGTTTTCGCATAAACGTTTTTGGATTATATTTATAGTTTTTCGTATCAACTATAAATATTTAATCTAGTCGAGTTAATAGATGGTTATTTTGTAGTTGAGATACGTAGCTATAGTTTTGCCGACTTAGGAGTCGGTTTTACTTATTTTTTTTTTTGGTTTTGGGAAGACCTGCGTGCCAATTACAATCCCTTTTTCATTTGTAATATTGTACTGATTCGGGGAGGCCTGCGTGCCACTTACAACCCCTTTTATTATTGTAATTGTAATAGTAGTAGTTGTAGTTTTGTCCCATAATCAAGATGGATTTGGAGAAGATATTCAAGATGATGACTTGCACAGTGCTCGGGTACTTCGGAGGAGGTTTCAAGGCAAGTGGGAGCAATGCATCATGAAGGCGAATCCGAGTTCTTCTTTTCCTTAGGATTGACCTTAGGATTAGTTGGCAAAACTTTAGGTTTTTATCAGCGTGATTGTGTTTATTTTAATGCTTACTCATGTATGTGTGTGATGCTAAATAAACAAGTTTAATAATAGGAAATTATTAAACAGAGAAAAACCACGGTTTATGACAAACTAGAATATGACTTCAGTTTGTTAATCGTATTAGTTAAATTTCTATAAATTTAAAGTTTTGTCAAGGTTGTAAGTTTGGAACTTATAAAGCCGTTTTGTGCACCTAGTATAGGTACACATGTAAATCGTATTTTTAAAACAGATGGTTTTAAAACGGTTTTTCAAAACTGGAAAGTTAAGTTTTTCTTTTAAACTTAATTATAAAACCCAAGAAAAATCTTAGATTAGTGTGCTACCCATCTAATGGTACACCTTTGCTGTTAAACGGTACTCGGGTATCGGAAGTGCCCAAACCTTGGGCATCCGGGTTCAAACCATTGTGTTAAAGGGTATGAAAGATTCTGCGATAATCGGGAGTCCCGGCCAGAATTCATACTGTCTTAGGTGGTGCGATCTATTTTGGTGATAATCAGGAGTCCCGGCCCAAAATGCACTAGAGTAGAGTTAAACATACTAGACTTGGTCTAAGTGCTCTACAAGGTTTTTGGAGTCGTATTAGTTAGGTACGATTGATAAAGGGTGTTACCTACCAGAAATAGCATGACTTGGCGGGAAGTGCCCAAACCTTGCGTCAAGTATGTGAAATATGGGTCCTAGGTCTGATATATATTATTTAAGGGTTTGATGATATATGTTAGAAAAGTTTATTTGCAATTACTAATTAAACCGAGTTTTAATTTGTAGATGGCAACCAACGTTACCAACACTAACAACCTCTGTATTCGCTATATCCTAGAGAAGGATAAGCTCACCGGACCAAAATTTCTCACATGGGAGAGAAATCTCCGGATCGTGCTGAGGCACGAGAGAAAGTGGTATGTCCTAGAACAACCTCTGGGAAATCCCCTACCAACAATGCTAGGGCAGACGTCAGGGAGGCTTATCAGAAGCGCTCTAATGACGCCCTAGATGTTAGTTGCATCATGCTTGCAACGATGAGTCCTGAGTTGCAGTCATGCATGATGGAGACTCCTGCTTACGACATGATCCGCCAGTTGAGGGAAATGTTCCAGGAGCAAGCCCGCACGGAGCGTTATGAACTAGAGCATTTAACTCGTGCAAGATGGTAAAGGGGACGTCGGTCAGTACCCATGTCATGAAAATGAAAGGATATATGGACCACCTAGAGAGACTTGGGCACCCAGTAGCGTTGCAGCTAGCAACGGATACGATACTCAACTCGTTGTCAGAAGACTATAAGCCATTTATAGTCACTTACAACATGAACAACATGGAGAAATTCGTGGCGGAGCTGCATTCTATGCTTAAGACTACATAGCAGAGTATCGGGACCAAGTGTAAGGACGTTCTCATGATGGGCAATGGTGGTAATAAGAAGAGAAAGGGGCGCAGCGGAAAGGGAAAGGGTAAGACCCAGCCCAGCCAGAATGCACCCAGGGCTAGTGATAACAACAAGGGCAAGAAGCCAAAGCCGAACAAGGCAAGAACCGAGAATCAGTGCTTCAGGTGCGGCGAGACCGGACACTGGAAGAGAGATTGTCCGAAGGCTCACGAAGCAGGAGGCAAGTCTGGCTCCTCGAGTATCGTGTGACTAGCTTCTTTATCACTTTCCACTTGTAAAGTTTTTACGAGTATTCTACTATCTTGCAATCGTTTATTGCAGGAGGTGATGGAAAGTGAAGCGGCCCAGCATTCAAGATCCTACGTGCTTTTTCGGATATTTAATAATTCTTTTTCCTAGTTATTAGACTTATTATTCAAAGTTTTGGATTTCATTGGTTTATTTCAAACTATTGGTTGACATTACGGTTTAAGTTTTTTTGGAAATTTGAATTATTTAGCTGATATCCCTGCACGTATATTTAATGAATCAAGTTAGTCCAGTTGCGACTAAATGTTACTAATAAGTCAAGTTTTGACTTAATAAGTGATTCATAGTGATCTTATGCAGTAATTGTTGTAATTACATTAATCTCACTATATAAATACTTAGATAAACAAGTTGTGTTTATGAAATTAGAAAGTCTTTCTAATTTACAACCATTTAAGGATTTTTATGAAAAATGAATGTTCAAAGCATTGAACATGATTAGATAAGAAATAATAGTTATTATTTCTAGATGAAAGTTTTTGGATAAAACATTTAAGAAAGTATAAGGTGATTATAATAGTTATTATGATCAAGGTTGTTTTATGCTAAATGTTTTAAGCAAAGAAATTTAAAATACCTTTACAAGTGTTTCATACTTGTAATCGTGTTTTAGGTTTAATGAAACCACTTTCCGTAATTGGAAAGGTGGATATATGAGAGATCCAAGTTCTGGTTTCATAAAATGATTATATTTCTCACAAAAACTGGTTTTAAGAGCAAGTGTTTAAAACAAAAGTTTTAGACGTATTAGTCAAAGATTGACCGAGTCTAAAAGGGTGTTTTAAGGTAATGCACTTTTTCATAAAAGACAGTGGGAGCACCTGACTAGTGTATTTATCAAGTTATCAAGGTTGATCTAACTAGTATGATAAATACAAGTATGAACTTTTAAAGTATATAATTGTTGGATGATTTTAGAAGTGGTCTAAAATAAAAGATTCTTGAAAATGAACTAATCCGAGGAACTCATGACTTATTGAAAAGTTCTCAATAAGGATGTCATTGCGAGTTTTTAAGTCAAGTTATGACTTAAATAAAATTATATATGATTAAAAAGGGTTCAAAAGTCAAAATAATTAATGTTGGTAATTGATTAACGTTAGAAATGATAAAATAGGATATTTGATATCCTCAGTAATGAAATTGGATAAGTGTTAGTGTACACAAGGAATCCAATCTCAAGTTTACAAGTATGCGTAAATAGATTTATCATTTCAAAAGGTATGAATCTAGTAAGATTTAATACATCTACAAGTGTAATTAAAGTTTTAATTACAAGGGGATTATTTTATAAACTCAGAAACTTTGGAGTTATTTCCGGTTCTCCAAGTTTAAGGAATTTATAAAATAAGTAAGACTATAATTTTTTTTAGGTTGCAAAAACAGTTTCTAGCAAAACCAAGAAAGAGTACTTCATGGTACTAGTCTTGAGTTTTTGGGTTTATAGGCATATTATTTTCTTTGTAATCTGTGATAAGTTACAATGTAAAATAATAAGTAATTCAGATAAACACTGTGAATTGAGTCAATGAAATGGTAGAAATTATGAATCTTTATTCCAGGGTGGAGTATGGAGGGTGCGGAAATTAGTTCATTGTTCTTCACCATTTTGTATGTTTTAGTTCATCCAGGAATAAACTTGATTTATTTAGAACATTATCCGTGACTACTTATCTTGGTGGGAACCTTGATAGGGTTGTAAAGTCATCGTAATTTTGGGGTAGATTCGAAGGTATATCGAATATAGCTGCAAAAGGTTTTTGCGGACCAAAATTGACGAATATTCGTTAGGGTTACGAATATTGGATTGACCCACCGTGAAAAATACTTTGTGGATTCGTGTCAAAAGTATTTATCACATAGGTTATCCTTAAACCTGAGGTATTTGGTTTGGGATGCGGTAACTGTTGTCTCTTTAGTACGTCCTAACGCCACGCCGTAACAGGGTGGCTATAAGGGGCGTATCTAGATTCAGTGGGAGCCGTATTGCCAAGTGCAAATATGCAAGAAGGTATTTGCACCTCCTTTTTAGGAGAGATATTTCTGGGCCCCTTGACTGATTAAAAGCTGGTAAGTGCACGGCCGTGCCCAAACGAACTGATTTGTTCTTTGTCATTTATCACGCAGTTTTTGAAATCAAGTATGTCATGAAATAATTCTTGAGATTTTGAGTTGACACTCTCCATGCTCATGCTCAAAATTGAAATATCGTGTTGCAAGGGACAAACCTAATAACCGTACCCATTTATAAACACGTAGTTTATGATAGTTAGTTCATGAACAGTTAGTTTATGATAGATTGCTCATAAACAGTTGTTTTATGAGAGTTTACTTCATTACACGTTATTTTGGGGTATAAGAGTTCTTATGACATGGTTATCCTAAGTGTCTGGCTAGGGACCTCCTTAGGCTAACAATGTACAGTAACCATTACTTATCTTGCAAAAGTGGGAGTCTGTTAGATTATGTGCAGAGATAATTAATGGGTACATTGTATCTAATGTTATAAGAGACTAAAGGGTCACACTGCTACACACCCAATTAGAACAGTTTGGAATTTACCAATATAATTGTGGAAATAATTAATCAGTGGAATTAATTATTTGAGAGAGAAATAAATAATAAATAGTTATTTATTATTTAAAGGGAAATTAAATATTAAGTTTAATATTTAACGGATCTGTCAATTAATAGTTAATTAATTAACTAGTAAAGTTCAGGGGGTCAAAGTGCAAGGAATGAAACTTTAATTAAAGTCATGGGCTTTAATTGAACGGGCTTGGGCTTAGATAAGGTTTAAAGTATTTAAACCTAGAAAAAACTCATTTATCCTTATGTAATTAATTTGCAACAAAAGAAAAACCCTAGCCTCCCTCCCTTCTCTCATCTGCGTCGACGGCAAGAAGCCCCAAGGGGGTTCTCGGTTTTGCGATCCACACACACATACATACACGAGGTTCATGTATTACTCGGGTAATTCCTGCAGCGGTCTAGCAGCTAGTTCATTGGTGGTGCAGTAGTGGTGGATTATCTTTAGCAATCCCAAGACCCAAGAGGTATTGTTTTCTAACCTTTTTATCTGGATTGTAGATTAGAAACTGATATGATCATTAGAAAGATCCTAACCCTTTTAGGGATTAGGAGGTTATGTTCAATCCAGTTCCGCTTTAGGATTAAACCAGTAGTATCAAACCCAGGTTTGACCGGTTTGTGTCTTAGGGTGGTTTGGTCAGATCAAAACCCTTCATCATTTACCATCCATTTGTTCACGCTAACCAAAAAACAATTTTAGCATTAATTGGACTCAACTACTAGTAAGGTAGGGATATAGAGAATACTCGAACTTTATTAATCTAATGGATCCGAATAAGGTTTAGGTTAAGCGGGTTGAGTATTTCGTGTGTCATTTTCAAATTCGTATAATAAAAAGATGTCGATTATTTATATATTTTTTATCAATATCAATATATTTAAAATTGTAAAAAATTACAATCAAACGTGAAAAAAATTAAGTGTTACTAATTTCTACCAATGATCTCTTAGCCTAGTGGTTAAGAGTGAGGGGGAGACAAAGCCTTCTAGGAGGTCCAGGGTTCAAACCTTGGCAATTGAGTTTATTTCTGACTTGGGGTTTACTAACTTACTAACAACTAACTTTGCCGTTAAAAAAAACTAATTTCTATCAAATCTGTACAGTTGATAATGTGAACAAAATGTAGTAAAATTCACATTAACTAGTGTGAAAAAATGTATAAGTTTTCACACCTCTAAGCTGGAAAATTCAAAAAGTTATTCCAAACTTACAAAAGTCCACGCTTTTAAATATCAATTTCTCTAACTATCTATTTCTTAGTAAATGTACACATTAAAAAGTGTTCACTTTTAGAATCATATATACACATTAAAAAGTGTAGAGTTTTTTCTCCAACAATCTTTATATTTAAGCTATTTTCTCATTTATAAGTGTAACAATATTTAAATTCATTTCACGCTTTTTATGAAGCGTGAAGAAACGATATATTTATTGTAGTAGTGTCTGTAAAACAATTAAACAACTAATATTCGGGTTAGATATAGGGTCTAATTAAAATCTAATTTTCTGATAACTTGATTACCCAGATTAAAAATTTTCATACATATAAATAACTATAACTACATTTACAAGCAAAACCTACATATTCTTGAGTCTCGGTGTAATAAATGAAATTATGCTACTAACACAAGGTTATGGAATTTACATTTGCAATCATCCATATATATATATATATATATATATATATATATATATATGGGATTGTTCAAACGAAAACTGTTTTTTGTACGAGAACTGCGAGAACAACCTTTAGCCGTTGATTTGATAAAATGGAACTCTTGGATGTGGAGTGTGAGGGGATCAATTGTGGCAGTGTGCATGTGATGAATTTATAGGTGGGCAATGACATTGAAGGAGGGAGAATTGGATGACTCAGATTGGTTCTCGTACGAAAAACAGTTCCCGTTTGAACTTTTGCCTATATATATAGGTAAAAGTTCATACGAGAACTATATTTCGTATGAGAACTGCGAGAACTGTTTTTAACGCTATTAATGACTAATTAATAGGGGTATTTTGGTAATTTAAATATATATCCAACCGTGAATTTCGTCCGGGTGAGCTGTCATTAATTTACGAGGATTGATTTCCCCGAAATAACACTCATTAGTGCGTCATTAATGAGCCACTAAAGTGTTATTAATGAAGCATTAATGAGCCGTCAAAATTTCTTAGCCATTGATTAATCTTAATCAAGGGCTAAGATTGGTTCTCGCAGTTCTAGTACGAAAAACAGTTTTCGTTTGAACTGTTTTCTATATAGGGTTAGGATCGAGTTAGTCCCCACCTTATATATAGTCCTCAAAGTCTAAATATTGGCCATTATATCTTTTGATGGATGGTCATGATTTAATGACGTAAATTTTAAATTTAACACTTAATTTACTCTCCTTTTACAAATAAAAAGGGTAAAAATATAAAAAAAAGAAACAAAAATTAACTTTCCGTTTATATTAGCATTAGATACGGAAACAAAATCCTCACGTTCAAAAACGCAAACCACCGCGTCACTTTCTTTGGATATCATTTTCATCTCCGAAACCCTTTTGTGCGTTCATTGGCAATCAAGAAGATTGTAATCATCAAGAAATTATAGAGTAAGTTTGTGATCTTCTAAGTTTGATTTTGAAATGCATAGCTGAATGTTGTAGTTACACTTTTCATCATCTCAGTGAAGAAACCTTTAAGTAAGTTAATGTTTC
Organism: Pulicaria dysenterica; assembly: GCA_947179395.2. NCBI lineage: Eukaryota > Viridiplantae > Streptophyta > Magnoliopsida > Asterales > Asteraceae > Pulicaria > Pulicaria dysenterica. The sequence continues at coordinate 48,748,634 of OX359289.1, read as the reverse complement.
TTTAATATTGATTTTTGAAATGCATATTACATTGGTCTAATGTAAAATTTTTTGATGTTATATTGATAGACCTTGATAAATATGATAGACCCTTGATGAAGAAGAAGCACCGGGAAGGAAATAAACAGAGCAAACAGTGATAATAAAAATGATGAAAACGTAGCCGTACCTGTGTACATCATCATTTCAATGATGATCACAGTGATGATGAAAATGATGAAAACGTAACCTTGATGAAAATTAAGCATCAGGAAGTAAAAATGATGGAAACAAACCAAGCAATGATGATGAAAAAAAATGCATAGTTGAATGTAGATGATAAAATATGTAGAAATGTTTTTAAAAATGATGAAAAGGCAAGTAATGATATATATGATGTAACAAATCATTTACTATTCATAAAAATTTGATGTAGATGATAGAAATAAGTAGAACCCTTATTTAAAATGATGAAAATGATGAAAAAACAACTATGGATATAACAGCTACCAGTTTCATCATTTTCGTTATCACTTTCATATCTATAACACTTACGAGTTTCATCATTTCCGTCATCACTTTCCTATCTATTTTGTTAATTAGAATGACAAAAATGATGAATAGGAAACTATGGATATAGCAGCTACTAGTTTCATTTTTTTCGTCATCACTTTCATATCTATAACGCTTACTAGTTCCATCATTTTCGTCGTCACTTTCATATATGTTAAATATGAATAAAAACATGCCAGTTCTATGTGAATAAAACTAATCAAGGACATAAACGAAGAAGAAAAAAACATTACCGAAACTCGATTGAAAGTATTAGAATAAAAACCAGATGTCATCAATAATGAAAAAAAAGAATACAATTGATCAGAGCAATAGAATTCACGATAAAAACTTCATTCGATCATGTATATTCGTAATAATGGAAAACGAAGGTGAATGTGGGATTAGGAAACTGTTACGTGAATGGTAACTACCAAATCTAAGATTGAGCAAATTGTCGATCATGCCCCTATGCATACTAACGAGATCAAGGGCCATGAATGAGACTTCAAGGACTATGTTTAAGGAGGGGCTAAGTTGATCATATATATATATATATATATATATGTGTGTGTGTGTGTGTGTGTGTGTGTGTGTGTGTGTGTGTGCACGCGCAAAAGTTCAAACGAGAACTGTTTTTTCGTACGAGAACTGCGAGAATTGTTATTAACACCATTAATAACTCATTAATAGTGGTATTTTGGTAAGTTATATATTTACCCAACCGTGAATCTCGTCCGGTGAGCTGTCATTAATTTGGAGACTTGATTTTTCCGAAATAACCCTCATTAGAAAATCGTTGGTATAAAATAGATTCACTATAGAGATAAAACATATACATTGGGTCGACAGGTTTAACCAGAGATTAACCCGAACCTTTAAACGGAAACCTAATTAACTAGTCTGAATAAATATCTATTGCATTAATTTTCCACGTGTTCCACATGTGGAAATGATAGATACTATACACAGTATATTCACATATCAAGGGCATTTAATCCTCACATTGTGTATATATATATATATATATATATATATAGAATTAGGTTCAAATAAAAAAAATTTAAAGGTACTAAATGTAAAAAGAAACCTGATGTTAACACGTGTAATTTAATTATCAAGGGTAAGATTGGAACACTAATATTTTTCTCTCTCCCCTCCCCCACGATCACACGTTAACCCTAGTCTGTGTTGGGAAATAATCTAAGTTATTGAACATAAAGATGAGAACTGTTTGATGAAGGTTGGTGAAACAGTTTAAAACTGTTTGTTGAAAATATGAAAACAGTTGAGAACTGTTAGTGTAAATGTCTACAACTGTTTGAAGACCTTGAAGCTGAAGACTGTTAGAAGAATCAAGAACTGTTGTATTCATTAAACAGTTTCTGTTGAGCTATATATGGAAGAATCCTATCTTTGAAGATATCTCGAAATATTTTGAAGATCACCAAGATTATCTCAGAAGATAGAAGATTACCTAACTGTCAGCAAATCAAGGAAGATCAAGGAGTATATATAATAGATTAGAATTCATAATTTGTACGTACCTACTCATTGATTATATTTTTGCATTTGTTCTTAAAATTGTAATTTGCTTTCTGAATAGTTCTAAGCCTCTAAGTTTCTCGTTGAAACCTAAGAACAGTCTGTGTTCTTCGTCTAACATAATAAGTTAGATTGGGGGTGAAGTTTGCTTTTGTAATCATTCTGGTTGGTTAATAAAACTACTGTTTGATTGAATTGATCTGTGTTTAAAACCTTCTTTAATCAATTAAGTGTGATTCCGCAACTTCTTAGTTGATTGTGATCATAGTTAAAGATTAACTTTTATTTTACTCTGATTTATTATTTAAAAGTTAGTTCTTGTTATTTGATATAATCTATATCCGATCCTGACAAGTGGTATCAGAGCCTTATCATTAAGGTTCCTTTGATCACCAGTTGAAGGTTTTTGCATTACCTTGCTTTATTTTTCAAAACTGTTTTTAAATCAATTTGTCCCAATGGATACGGGAGGTTCTTCTGATAACAGTGGGTCAGGGTCCAACATTCGTGTTCCCATGCTCAAACCATCTGATTTTGAGATGTGGAAACTAAGAATTAAACAGCATGTCCAACTAATGGACTATGCTGTTTGGCAAATCATTGAAACTGTTCCCACTAATCCCATTGAACTGGATGAGAATGGAAAACCAAAGAAGAAACCACCACCAAAGACAGATGCTGAAAAGAAGGATAGAATGATTGAGATGAAAGCTCTCAGCATCCTTCAGATTGCAATTCCCAATGAGTATCAACATCAATTCAAAAAGTTTGATGATGCTCATGAACTTTGGAATGCTCTGGAGAAGAGGTTTGCTGGGAATGCTAGTTCTAAGAGAAACCAAAGAGATCTTCTTAAACAAGCCTATGAGAACTTCACCAGTGGGAAGAATGAGAGTATCACCCAAATCTTTGATAGGTTTTACAAACTGGCGAGTCAACTGGAGAGTGCTAAGGTTAGGCTTGATCAAGATGAGATAAATAGAAAGTTTCTTAGGTCTCTAGGTGATGAATGGACTGTGTTTGCTGCACAATGGAGAACCAAGGATTCTCTTGAAGACATAGAGTTAGATGACCTCTATAATAGTTTGATAGTGTTTAAGGGAGAGATAGAGGGAAAAAGAAAAACTGTTATCCCTAGCCACAATGCTGCTCTCCTGTCTTCCTCAGGTATGGAATCAAACCATTCATTAACTAACTCTATTGATAGTTGTGCAGGTACTAGTTCTGCTGTTGGACTAGATACGAACACTCCAGATGCTGTTCTTGAAGCTTTTCTTGCCAGCCATGCACATTCAACCCTCACCAATGAGGATCTTGAACAAGTGCACCCTGATGATCTTGAGGAGATGGATCTCAAATGGCAGATGGCCATGCTTACTGTTAGAGCCAAGAGGTTCATTAAAAGGACTGGAAGGCAAAACATGAATTTCAGAGCTGATGGCAAGGCTGGATTTGACAAGTCAAAGGTGAGATGCTTCAAATGTCAACAACTTGGCCACTTTGCAAGAGAATGCAGATCTGGTGGACAAGTTCAGAATCAAGGTCAGAGGCCAACTCAGAATCATACCTCCTCAGCATTGGTTTCACAAGAAGGCCATGGATTTGATTGGAGTGATCAAGCAGAGGAGGCTACCAGCAACAAAGCTTTGATGGCATTGACTGACTCCTCCATCAAAATGGATTCTCCAGAATCTGAGGACATACAGGTATCTTCTAAACTATGTCCTGGTGAATGTAGAGCTATTGTTAAGAGGTTTAGAGAGCACAATAAGAAAGTATGTGCTGCTCTAAGTAAAATGGAGGAGAGAAGGTATGAGTATACTGCTGTGATAGAAGATCTTGAAAAGAAAATTAAAGACTATCAGGCTAATGAACTGCAAATGGACTATGATAGAAAATATCATAAGTGGGAGAAAGAGCAGTTTCAAGATGAGATTGATAGTCTGAAAAAGAAATTGGTTGAAAAAGAAAGCAAGGTGGATGAACTCACAAAGAAATTGGAGGGTGTGGACATTGATCTTGGAATGTTCAAGGCTGCAAACCTTAAGCTTGAGACTCTGCTACAATCTCAAGTAAGAGACAAGGTGAAAACTGGACTTGGATATAAGGAAACCCCACCTCCATACAATCACACATACATAACACCCTTGTCTGAGGCAGCTGATAGATATGTCAATGAACCTTTGGCAGATGAATTAAAGTCAGCTGATCCAAAGTTTGAGAGTTATGAAGATGAAGTTCTGTCTGTAGTAAGTGTTGAAGATATTGAGATAGTTGTGAAGAAAGATGAAGTGATTCCATATGAAAATCACATCTGTTGTGAACCCATTTCCACAAAACCATCTTTCAAGCCTGTGGTGTTTGTAAAAGCATCCACAAAATCCCTCATCACTGAGCCAACACCTTCAAAAGCTATCCAATCCATTGAAAGTTCCACAACTGTTGCCAATAGTCCCCATTTTTACACTAGCAGTTCCAACAAGAACCCAAACGGTTCTAAGCTAAAAAGCCCAACTGTTAGTACAAAAGCCAAAGGAAAGGAGAAAGATGTGTTAAGCTGTTTACTCTCAAAGGCATCTCATGATGAGTCTGTCATTTGGCATAGAAGGATGTGTCACATGAATTTTAAAACCATGAACTTGTTAGCTAAAAACAGTTTGAGAGTAAGGCTGAAGAAGGTTTCTTTGTAGGATACTCCACTCAAGTGACTGGAAGACCCACACCCAAGTATACTTCATGGATTATAGTCACGAGTAACTTGGGATGATAAAATCTTACATTCTCAGACCCGAGATGTATGAATCGCTATATCATAGTTCTTACTTGCTTTAGCCATTTTCAAAAGCAGTTCGTAAATGGCTGTGATAAAGGGAATGACTAGGTAAGTCAAGAGGTATGGTATGGGATTATGCAGTCAAAGGGATTTGTTCCTCCTGTATGAGAGATATCCCTGGGCCCCTCGATGATTGGGAGCTGACGCCAAAATATTGCATGGCCATGCACAAGGACTATTGATTGAGAATCAGATATGTCCTTACCTTTTGGTCACCACCAATCAAGATCGAGAAACATAATCGTGAACGATCTGGAGATTGACATTTATCAATCCATGTCTCGTATTCACAAGGATATCGCGAACAAAAGGATGTCTAAGATCACTTATCTAGGACCACTACTTTGAGTATGATGGTTTTCTGCAGGTATTCAGAACTCATACAGACTTGGGGGCATTGATGCTTTGCTAGAGGTCGCTCTTTGTCTGTGCTTGCCTGGGTACAGTATATTATGTGCAAGTGGGAGTTTGTTAGAATCTGCCCGATAATATATGTACGCTTTAAAGCACTGCCGATGATGTATGAGCCTATAAGGGTCACAAACCGGGGTCTAACATGACAACAAATAAAGTTAAGGGACCAAAGATGGCAAAAGTGGAAGTTGGCAATGCAGGCCACGTTAGCGACGCTAACTATAACGAGTTAGCGCCGCTAACTGTTAGAGGTTAGCGCCGCTAAGGCTGCATGTGCTTTACGTCTAATCGAAGTCAGGCCGCGTTAGCGCCGCTACGGGTTAAGGTTTAGCGCCGCTAAACCTGCATGGACTTTATATACAAGTCACCTCCACTTGTAGCCAATAGAGGAGAGTTCTGGAACAATCTTGGCCGGCTAGAGGGATTTCAAAGGGCATTTCAGATGTCTATATAAGCCCTCTACTCCAGCCATTTGTTACTCTTGGTCATTCTCTCACTCAAGCACATATTCTCTCTTTCACTTGATACTTTGAACTAGTGATCTTGTGAGCTTGAGGCTTTTGGTCCTGAAGATTATTTGTTGTTCTAAGGTGATATTTCGAGTTCAAGAAGATATCATCAAAGGGTGCTAGCACATCTTGTTGGACTTGTGCCCGGTTTGTGATTTCGAGAGAAGACAAGAACAAGAAGAAGGAGTTCCTTGCTTCTTCAACCTTTCAGCCACCATCACGAGATCATTGGAGCTTAGGAGCTGGTATAACTCTCTTTCCTTCTTCTCTAGTTGCTATTTTGTACATAGAGTAGATCCATGCTTGGGATTTCATAGTTTTGAACACTTGCATGCATGTTTTATGTCGTTCTCGCTTCCGTTGCGTGTTCTTGAAATCCCAACAGTGGTATCAGAGCCACCTCTATGTTAGAATAGCACTTGGTGGCTTGAAAAACCCGAAATCAAAGTGTTTGTATTCTGCCGTTAGGGTTAGCGGCGCTATCCTAGAGTTAGCGGCGCTAAGTCTCTAGGGTTAGCGGCGCTAACGCTACTGGAAATTGTTTTTTCAAAATTTTGAATAAAACAGCTTAGGTCTCGGGATTTTTAGCACTTGTACCTTCTGGAAATTTGTTCCAAAGATGTTTTTCATGTTGTTCCAGTAGTAGCATGATTTGTTTGGTTGTATGTGTTAACATGAGTTGGTAATCTTGCCTTGGCCCATTTTGTTGATTTGTGTTGTGCATGCAATTTGGTGGTTTTAATCCACATTTGAGGCTGTAAATTTATTAAATTCAGATTGATTGTAATAATTTGTGGCTTGCATGCCATTTCATTCATCCATGTACAAGTATTAGATAAATAGGAAAATTATGTGGCTTGTACGCCATTTATTTTCTATTGTATTATGTATTGTATGATGGAGGGATGAAGACACAAGAGGAGGCAAAACAAGATGGAGCATGGAGCCCTTAGAAGCCAAAGAAATCCGATGGCGATGGTGGTTCTAGTGGGAGCTCGCGTCAAGTTTGTTTTGTCCCTTAGTTTGACCGAGTTCTTCCCGTTTTGGCTCACGGGAGGAACACATAGGTTTTATGGCAAGAATTACCGACTATGTTGTATTTTGCGTGTGATGTGATTTTATTATTCTATGCATGGATTGTAGGTTTCGCATGCTAGAAAATTTTTGATAAAATTAATAAAATCACAAGCGTTTTGATAAAAATGGTTTCCTCTCGCGCGCGATCACATACATTGATTAACCCACCTAGTGAAAATAGGATTTGTCACTAATAAGTTAATCAAAACCAAACCGGAAACAAAAGGCCCGTTTTTCCACAAAATGTAAATCATGCACCATCCGTAAGTCGATACCACCTGAATCTAGTCTTATGAGATTTGGTTGTCGAGCTTAGCACGAGCCAATTCTCATGAAACTGTGTGGAAGGTGAGTGTGGCAAATTCACAACTTTGGTTGTCGAGCTTAGCACGAGCCAATTTTGGTGGATTTGTTACCGTATGTCTTGACGGACGATTTGCAATTTTAGGTTTGAAATCTTGGTTAATTGTCGAGCTTAGCACGAGTTAACCAAAATTTCAAGACTTAAAATTGGTGCAAGAAGGGATCAAACATGCCAAACGACCATTGGATGTCGTAGGATCCCGCATGTGCTAAGGATTGCGATGGAGATTGCAATTGGCAAAATGGTTGCCGACCTAAATAGTTTTATCATGTGATCCGCGGTAACCCCGTCACATGGTAGGATGAAATACGGTTCTTAGCCTTGTTTAACTAATTCTTATTGGGTAAATTATTAAACAAGATAAAATATCATAATAACTAATATCTACTTTGCAAATTTTAGATGGCATCAACAAGCGCAACAAACACCACCACCAACGTTTCTCTTAGGGTTTTCCTTGAAAAGGAGAAACTCGATGGTAGCAATTTCATGGATTGGCATAGACAACTGAGGTTGGTCTTACGCTATGAAGGAAAGTTGCATACCGTAGAGGAACCCCTCCCCGAGGCACCTCCTGCCGGTGCAACAAGGGCTATCCGTGAGGCGTATGAAAAACGCCTCAAGGAGACTGAGGAAGTCACGTGCCTTATGTTGAGCACGATGAACCAAGATTTGCAAAAGCAAATGGATCATCTTAGTGCTTACGACTTGCTCGTGCAGCTAAAGGACATGTTCCAGCAGCAGGCGAGGCAAGAGAGGTACGAGTGCCTCAAGACAACCCTTGCTTGCAAGATGCAAGAGAGTGGGAATGTGAGCGCGCATGTGTTGCGTATGAAAGCAAACATCGAGCGTATGGAGAAGTTAGGTTTTACCATCGGGAGGGAGATGGCGGTTGATTTAATCCTCCAATCCCTGCCCGGTGCATACGATCAATTCGTTATGAGTTATCATATGCACAGCATGGATAAAACCTTGATGGAACTTCATGGTATGTTGAAGACCGCTGAGTCTAGCATGACCAAGAACAAGCCATCCTCCTCCACCTCTCATGTTCTCGCCATCCGGGAAGGCCGCATCACGAAGAAGAAGGCCGCCTCTTCCTCTAAAAGGAATGGAAAGGGAAAGGTTGGCGGGGCCAAGCCTAACCCGGCCTCCGAGGGCAAGGGCAAGGGGAAACTTCCCCAAGCCAAGGCTCCGGAGGATGCGGAGTGCTTTTTCTGCGGGGGCAAGGGCCATTACCGCCGTACCTGCCCAAAGTACCTGGAGGGACTCAACAAGCTCAAGGCAATGAGCATATCGGGTCCGGATACGTCAGGTACGTTCATGATAGAACTCCACCATACTTCTACTTCTAAAGGCTGGGTATTGGATACTGGCTGTGGCACTCACATATGTAATATGGTGCAGGTGCTAAGGGAAAGTAGGAGCTTGGAGTGGGGAGAACTGGATCTTGTCATGGGAAACTCGGAGGTTGTCCCAGTGGAAGCTAAAGGAGATTTGAAGCTTTCATTCAAGACCAGTTTATCTTTTTTGTTAAAGGATGTATGCTATTCGCCCTATGTGGCTAGAAACATTATTTCTTTTCACAAATTGTATGACGATGGTTTTGATTTTAAATTTGTAAGTGGTACAATCATTTGTTTTAAAAATGAAGTTGAGTATTTTAAAGCTTTACCATGTCATGGCATATATGAGGCAAATGCATACATTGAAACAAGACAATCTATCATAAACATTGATTCTGACTCCAAAAATGGTTTGGATAAATATTCCATGTGGCATAGTCGTCTTGGCCATATAAACAAGACTCGTATCACCAAGCTCCAATCGGATGGGATCTTGGAATCATTTGATCAAGGATCAAATGAAGTATGCGAATCTTGCTTATTGGGCAAAATGACAAAAGCACCCTTCACGGGAACAAGTGAGAGGGGAAAGGACCTTTTAGACATAATCCATACGGATGTATGTGGACCTTTCAAGCATGTCACAAGGAATAATTCAAGGTACTTCGTAACCTTTATAGATGATTATAGTAGGTACGGGTATGTCTATCTTGTTAAACACAAGAATGAAACCTTTGAGGTGTTCAAGACATTCCAAAACAAAGTTCAGAATCAGTTGGGCAAGACTATAAAGATACTCCGGTCTGATAGAGGTGGAGAGTATCTTAGTACCGAATTCGTCGATCATCTTAAAAATTGTGGAATTGTTTCACAATTAACACCTCCGAGGACTCCACAATTAAATGGGGTCGCTGAGAGGAGGAACCGGACTTTGCTTGATATGGTAAGGTCTATGATGTGTCGAGCGGAGGTACCTATTAGTTTCTGGGGATATGCCTTAGAAACTGCGGTAAGAGTCCTTAATCTCGCACCAACCAAGAAAGTCGCTAAAACACCTTATGAATTGTGGCATGGTAAGAAGCCGACACTTTCATACCTACGAGTTTGGGGTTGTCAAGCCTACGTGAGACGTGAGGCTGAAGACAAACTTGAACCTCGTTCGGAGAGGTGTTATTTTATTGGTTATCCTCCTAACGGTGTTGGATATTTATTTTATAAACCTTCAGAGAATAAGGTTTTTGTTGCTCGAAGGGCATTCTTCCTTGAAAGGGAGTTGCTATCCAAACATGGCAGTAAGGAAGTTGACCTTGAGGAAGATCAAGGGTCGGCCGATAAAGGGCTTGAGGTTGGCACTAGCCAAAATACCGAGCAAGATAATGCTGCGGTACCTGACACTCTTGCAACGTCTACTCCTAGGCGTTCCAGTAGGACTCGTTTTGAGCCAGAGAGATATGGGTTTCTCATATCTGAGGGCAATGAGTTATTGGTGGATCATGATGATCCCACCAGCTACAAGGAAGCCATGGCAGGCCCTGAGTCTGCTCAATGGAGGAAGGCAATGGAGAGCGAGATGCAATCTATGTCGGATAACCAGGTTTGGGAACTGGTTGATCCTACACCAGGGATTAAACCCGTCGGGTGTAAATGGGTTTTTAAGAAGAAACACGACATAGATGGAACCTTGGATATCTTCAAAGCCCGACTGGTGGCAAAGGGTTTCACTCAGACTCAAGGGATTGATTATGATGAAACTTTCTCCCCAGTGGCCATGTTGAAGTCAATCCGGATACTACTTGCTATAGCTGCGTTTCATGATTATGAAATTTGGCAAATGGATGTAAAAACCGCCTTCCTTAACAGGAAGCTTAATGAAGAGGTGTATATGAGACAGCCTGACGGTTTTGAACATCCAAAGTATCCGAACAAGGTTTGTAAGCTTATGAAGTCCATTTATGGACTTAAGCAAGCATCTCGAAGCTGGAATCTTTGCTTTGATGAGAAAATCAAAGAGTTTGGTTTTTCGAAGAGTAAAGATGAACCTTGCGTATATGTCAGGGCTAGTGGGAGCACCATAGTCTTCCTGGTTCTATATGTAGATGATATTCTACTTATTGGAAATCATATCCCAAGCTTAAGAAGTGTCAAAGCTTGGCTAGGGAATTGCTTTTCAATGAAGGACCTAGGCGATGCGAGCTGTATTCTGGGTATAAAGATCTATAGAGATAGATCAAGAAGGCTGTTAGGGCTTTCTCAAAGTGCATACATAGAAAAGGTTGTGAGACGCTTTAAGATGGAGGAATCCAAGAAAGGAAATCTCCCTATGTTGCATGGTTTGACTTTGAGTAAAACTCAATGTCCTACCTCCAAGGAGGAAATAGAAGTAATGAAGCGAGTTCCATATGCTTCGGCTGTGGGTTCGATCATGTACGCCATGCTATGCACTCGTTCTGATGTGTCATATGCTTTAAGCATGACTAGTAGATATCAGGCGAACCCAGGAGAACCTCACTGGAGGGCAGTGAAGAACATTCTTAAGTACTTGAGACGTACGAAAGAAATGTTCTTGGTATATGGTGGGGAAGAAGAGCTGAGAGTAAAGGGTTACTCGGACGCTAGCTTCCAAACTGACAGGGATGACTGCCGATCTCAATCGGGGTTTGTGTTCCTGTTAAATGGTGGTGCTGTCAGCTGGAGGAGCTCAAAACAAGACACGGTGGCTGATTCGACTACCGAATCGGAGTACATTGCGGCTAGTGAAGCAGCAAAAGAAGCCGTGTGGATGAAGAAATTCATCCAAGATCTACAAGTGGTTCCAAGCATCGCTGACCCTATTGAGATCTTTTGTGACAATGAGGGTGCGGTGGCTTTGGCAAAGGAACCAAGAGCTCACAAGAGGACAAGACACATTTCGCGAAAATACCACTTTATTCGGGATGTAATTGAAAGTGGTGAAGTCATCATTAGCAGAGTAGCATCGAATGGAAACTTGGCAGATCCATTCACTAAGCCGTTACCGCAAGCAGCTCATGAATCTCACACTAGAGGGATAGGTGTAAGATTTGCTAGCGATTTGGCTTGAGTTATATATATATATTAGTTTATTTGATATGTTTTAATTTATTTTGGGAACGATACAAACAGTATTGTAATTATGCTTGTTTCGATATGCGAGTGATTCGGTTACATTCATAAGACTTTACTGTGTTCCATCTTAGCATGTTTAACCACTTCCCAGAATGTCTATACATTCTAAATTTCCACAGTCAGTCATTCTTCAAGGGAAGGAAGTTTGAAATAAGGCTGAGGTTAGGTGTTGGTTATGCATTAATTCAGGATTGAATGCATGAAACGCAACAGTAACCTGTGCTTGAAAGGAGTTTCAAGTGACTGGAAGACCCACACCCAAGTATACTTCATGGATTATAGTCACGAGTAACTTAGGATGATAAAATCTTATATCCTCAGACCCGAGATGTATGAATCGCTATATCATAGTTCTTACTTGCTTTAGCCATTTTCAAAAGCAGTTCGTAAATGGCTGTGATAAAGGGAATGACTAGGTAAGTCAAGAGGTATGGTATGGGATTATGCAGTCAAAGGGATTTGTTCCTCCTGTATGAGAGATATCCCTGGGCCCCTCGATGATTGGGAGCTGACGCCAAAATATTGCATGGCCATGCACAAGGACTATTGATTGAGAATCAGATATGTCCTTACCTTTTGGTCACCACCAATCAAGATCGAGAAACATAATCGTGAACGATCTGGAGATTGACATTTATCAATCCATGTCTCGTGTTCACAAGGATATCGCGAACAAAAGGATGTCTAAGATCACTTATCTAGGACCACTACTTTGAGTATGATGGTTTTCTGCAGGTATTCAGAACTCATACAGACTTGGGGGCATTGATGCTTTGCTAGAGGCCGCTCTTTGTCTGTGCTTGCCTGGGTACAGTATATTATGTGCAAGTGGGAGTTTGTTAGAATCTGCCCGATAATATATGTACGCTTTAAAGCACTGCCGATGATGTATGAGCCTATAAGGGTCACAAACCGGGGTCTAACATGACAACAAATAAAGTTAAGGGACCAAAGATGGCAAAAGTGGAAGTTGGCAATGCAGGCCACGTTAGCGACGCTAACTATAACGAGTTAGCGCCGCTAACTGTTAGAGGTTAGCACCGCTAAGGCTGCATGTGCTTTACGTCTAATCGTAGTCAGGCCGCGTTAGCGCCGCTACGGGTTAAGGTTTAGCGCCGCTAACTCTTGGTTAGCGCCGCTAAACCTGCATGGACTTTATATACAAGTCACCTCCACTTGTAGCCAATAGAGGAGAGTTCTGGAACAATCTTGGCCGGCTAGAGGGATTTCAAAGGGCATTTCAGATGTCTATATAAGCCCTCTACTCCAGCCATTTGTTACTCTTGGTCATTCTCTCACTCAAGCACATATTCTCTCTTTCACTTGATACTTTGAACTAGTGATCTTGTGAGCTTGAGGCTTTTGGTCCTGAAGATTATTTGTTGTTCTAAGGTGATATTTCGAGTTCAAGAAGATATCATCAAAGGGTGCTAGCACATCTTGTTGGACTTGTGCCCGGTTTGTGATTTCGAGAGAAGACAAGAACAAGAAGAAGGAGTTCCTTGCTTCTTCAACCTTTCAGCCACCATCACGAGATCATTGGAGCTTAGGAGCTGGTATAACTCTCTTTCCTTCTTCTCTAGTTGCTATTTTGTACATAGAGTAGATCCATGCTTGGGATTTCATAGTTTTGAACACTTGCATGCATGTTTTATGTCGTTCTCGCTTCCGTTGCGTGTTCTTGAAATCCCAACATATTTATGTTGATAACACCAGTGCTATTAGCATAGTTAATAATCCAGTGAAGCATTCTAAAACCAAGCACATTGAAATCAGATTTCACTTCATAAGAGACTGCAATGAAAAGAGATTAATCCAAGTTATGAAAATTCATACTGATGATCAATTAGCTGATTTGTTCACTAAAGCTTTTGATGTGAGCAGATTCAACTTTTTGATTTCCAACATTGGAATGATTAACTTGGACTAACAGTTGTTCTTTATTCCATGCTTTTCACACTAACAGTTTGCAACTGTTAGTTACGTTTTCTAACAACTGTTCTTTTAAGTATTCAGAGAAGGAAATGCAATTTCACACATCAGTTTTGGCCATATCTGCTTACCTGTCTCACAAACAGTTTCACACCCGTGACTGTCCTTGTTAAGAGGTACAGGTAAATTCACTTTCTTGAAACAACAGTTCCAGACTGATAAAGGTGAGTCATTTTGCTTGTAATATAGTGAATTTGATATGACAAGTCACTGCATGCTATTAATGGAAATTACTGGACATTAATAGTCATTAATGGCTATTAATTGACATTAATGCCTCCCAGTTTCTCTATAAATAGCCTTGCACCCATACTCCACAAATCACACCTACATTTGCACACACTTCTCTCTGCAAATGGCTACTAACTTCTTTCTCATAAACATCAAAGAAATTAATGTTAGACAAAGTTATGTAACCATCCCTGCCCCATTTGTAAGAATGCATGAGCTTTGGCAATACTCATCATGTGTTCTTGAGATGCATGATGATCGAGATAGGTTCACCTTGACACAGCATCCAGATCCACGTAGGCCAAATAAACCAATTGATCATATTCGTATAAGAGGTGATTTTGAAAATTTCACTCTCTTCCATGAATTGCCTACACCATGTTGTCTAAGATTCGTCTTGAACCTGGCAGGCACTACAAACTCCGTAGTGTGGTTCAAAGTTCGAAGATATAATACTCATAACCACCAGAGGGCCTCGGATGATGATGCAGTGGAAGTCATTGCAATAGATGACTAGTTCCACTGATGTTGAATTAGTATCATTCACCATCTTCCCAAGAGGCAAATTATGACAATCGTCTCTGGTGGTGCATATGATGAGAAGGTCTACTGCACACCCATTGGTGGGTTGTATGTTTTGAAAATTGTTTAAGGCATGTCAACTATTCACGGAGAAAGTTGTCTACACTTATGGTGTAGATCATTGTTCTCCCACACCTACGAGACGGCCTTGCACAATTAGATAAGCAATACCAACAATGGCTTGTGCATTACATGACCATTCTTTGAAGACAGGCTTCTCAGTAAGGCTATGGTGGCACTGTAGAGGCTATTCTGAACTCGATTCTTAAATAATGAAGACATTCTCGAGCAAGAATGTGATGATGATTGTCTTCCCTTAAAGTTCAGATTTGATGATACAAAATGTTAACGATAATTTGTCACATGTAGATCTTGGAGTTAAGACAGTTCTTATAAGCTGTGTTTAGATCTATAGCAAAAGATAGTATTGTTTTCTCAGAATTATTGTAGCTCAATTGTGATTATCTTGAATAAAATACATCTTATGTTGATGCCTGTGTTCACTAATGAGTTGTTATTGTTGCTTCAGCATTTGACTTATATGAGCTAAAGTTTGTTTGACAGTTGCACAATTCTATTTCAATCAATACTAACAGTTTTCACCTGTTAGTATATGGCTTCCACAACTGTTAGGCAAAGTCCATGTGCAACTGAGGGGGAGAAATTTGTCAACTAAGGGGGAGATATGAGAACAGTTGTAAACACTAAACAACTATTAATCCAAATAAATGATCAAACAAAAGGGAGTTAACTTTTGAATAACAGTTGTTACATCTTATGAAAACAGTTCCTCAACTGTTATGTCATTTTGTCCGTCAACTGTTAAGCTATTAAAGGGTGCTTTGGTCTTTGCAGAATTTTGGAAACTTTTGGATTGCATTCAACAGTCGAAACATATATAAGGCAATTCCCTCCTTATCAAGCAACTCACACGTCCAAAACGAACTTCGATCAGAAACAAACCCTAACCCTCAACAACTCTCAGAGATTGAAATCAAAATGTCTCCTCTTCCATTTGTCAAAGAGCACAATGTGATCGCTTATCTTGAAAAACCAGACAATCTTGACGCTTTCCACGTCATGATTGATTATCTCACGGTATCAAACATTCATTATGCTCTAACTGTCAACCCCACAATCTATACCTCACATATTGAGAACTTCTGGAAGAATGCAAAAGTCCAAGAAGTTGATGGAGTGCAACAGATTTCTACAACTGTTGATGATATGGAGGTTTCTATAACCGAAGACACTATTCGCCATGCACTACAACTGAATGATCTTAATGGTGAGTATTCTGATTCGGTTGCATTAGAATATCTACACACCGAGTTACTGAAACTTAGGTATGAGGGCCCTGGGGGTAAGGGTACCTTCTACAAAGGGCAGTTTTGCGCACACTGGAAGTTCATTATCCATACTCTCCAGCAGTACATAAGCCCTAAGAGAACGGGCTGGAATGAGTTTGGGAGCAACATTGCTCTCGCACTCATCTGTCTAGCCAACAACAGATGTTTTAATTTTTCAAAATTGATATTTAATGGTATGGTTAAACATCTGGGGACCAAGTATGGTCTATTTTTTATGTATCCACGGTTTGTGCAAACTTGTTTAAACTTTTTGATTCCAAACCTTAAAATACACAAGAGGGTCATTATTCCCTCTGCTCATGTGGCTTCCACTTTGAGCAAACTGTTGGTTAATGGCAAGAGTTTCTCTGGTGCCATAACTCCACCACTCTCTGAAATGGTGGAGTTTCTTTCAAGAAACAGGACTGCCAGTGTTGAGCATGAAACCCATCGTATTGCTACACCACCAACACTGGAACCCACAGTCCAAGATACTCAAAATTCCCAACCTGCTTCCTTTGAAAAAGCTACAACACAAGCCCCTGCACTAAAAATATTTCAAAAGAAGAGGAAAAGATCTGTTGGTGCTCCTTCCACCACAGTTCTAGAAACTGAAACTGTTAACCCTGAACAGGTGCATTCACCTATGCAGAATATCCAAAGGGAATCCCTTGTGCTGTCTCCCAGGCACAATGAGGAGGTGATCACTCCTTTTGAGGGTGATCATATGGTTTTTGAGGCTGACACTACTGTTTTATCTGCAAGGGATAACCAGGACAGTGTTAACATAGCTAAGACCTCAACCATGGCAACAGAGACTGGTAAAACAGTTTCTGGTAATCCCCAGAACCAAGAACAGAGGGGTACTGATGGTGAGACTCAGGAGAGTCAACCACCAGTGAAAACTGTCAATGATATGGTCACAGTGGAAACACTAACTGACATTGAGACTAGACTGAAACAACATGCATTGACAAATCCTAACTTTGCACCTTACCTTGCTGCTCATATACACCTAAAGAAAAGGATTGCCCTTCAAAACAAAAGGATAGTTACTCAAGATGAGAAGATAAAAGAACTGACTGAAAAGTTGGAGAAGGCAACTGAAGTACTCAAGGTAGTAGCAATTCACAATGAGGTGCTTATAAGGCAAGATAAGCAGCTGAACTTTCTTGATGAGAATCTGAAGAAGGCAACCAATGTTCTTCATACTCATGAGATGCTACTTAAACCCAAATCTTTGGTGAGAACCTCTTCAACTGCTCAAGCTAAAGGAAGTAGAAAATCCAAGCAGGAAGGAGTTCAACAAACAGTTCCGCAAGCTGAACAAACAGTTGTTACTACAACTGAACAAACAGTTGCAACCATTGACCCAACAACTGTTACTGAAGATGAAGAAACTTTGTCAGCTGAGGATAGGATGATGATAAACAAGATGGCTGTTACTGCTAACTATCCAACTACTGAAGTCTTCAAGTCATGGTCCAAGGTTAAACAAACTTACTTTATTGACCTATGTGCTCAAACTACTGGATTTAACACCAAGAGGATGTCACAAAGTATTGAGGATGGTTGGTTGGAAGGTAAATTCAAAGGTATGAAGGAGCTGAAACCATTACCACCAAAGAAAGGATTCAAAGGCATTGCAATTCAGGAAGAAAGAATTGCTGATCAAATGCCTTCTGGTTCAGGAAAAGGAAAGGAAGTTGCTGTTCTTCCTACTAAAGTTCTTAAAAAGCCTCAACAACTTGAAGATGATTATCAGTTGGCTTGGAGGCTGGCAACTGAAGAAAGGGATCAAGAATTGCTTGCTGCCAAGAAGAAGGAACAAGAAGAAAAAGATTTTGCTATGGCACTTCAGCTAGGTGAGAAAATCACAGCTGAAATTGATGAAGAAGAAATATCTCAGAAAGGTGTGAAAAGAAAAAGGGTAATAAAAGGTAAAGCATTTACAGTCAAGCCAACCAAGAAACTTCCCACTTCAAACAAAGCTGCTGTGGTTCACAAAATTCTGAAAGATAAACTGACAGTAGACGTTCAGCAAGGGATTGACCAATTGGAAAAAGAATTGGGTGAAAAGTCTCATGTTGTTGAATGGAAGTTTGAAGAAAAAGCAAGTGACAAACATTGCATTACTATTGCAAGGGAAGATGGATCTGTTGAGGTATATGACAATTGTACAAATGATGACAAGAATATCACCAGAAGATGTACAAGAATTGTATGCATATGGAATTAAGCACTTTAGTGACTCAAATGAAGGAATCAAGATTCTGATGGAATATCTTACTAGCATTTGCAACCCATTGAAGATTATGCCCAAACTGACAGCAGAGGAAGATTTTCCCATAAAGGCAGTGAAGGTATATGCAAAATCAAGGACATACTACATGGTGATGGGAAATACAATGCATGAGTGGTTTGATTTGAACTTCATTGAGCATCACAAGACTAAGCTGGAGTTTTTGATTAAAGCTAAATTCCATGGGGACTCAAAACAGAAAGAAGGCTTACTGAACAGATTCAAAAGGAGGTTAGAAGAAATGTGACTCATTACTTATATTAATTTGTCTATGATCGAACCAACAACTTAAATGTATTGTTCAATACTTTAAGTTAGGGGGAGATTGTTGGGAAATAATCTAAGTTATTGAACATAAAGATGAGAACTGTTTGATGAAGGTTGGTGAAACAGTTTAAAACTGTTTGTTGAAAATATGAAAACAGTTGAGAACTGTTAGTGTAAATGTCTACAACTGTTTGAAGACCTTGAAGCTGAAGACTGTTAGAAGAATCAAGAACTGTTGTATTCATTAAACAGTTTCTGTTGAGCTATATATGGAAGAATCCTATCTTTGAAGATATCTCGAAATATTTTGAAGACCACCAAGATTATCTCAGAAGATAGAAGATTACCTAACTGTCAGCAAATCAAGGAAGATCAAGGAGTATATATAATAGATTAGAATTCATAATTTGTACGTACCTACTAATTGATTATATTTTTGCATTTGTTCTTAAAATTGTAATTTTCTTTCTGAATAGTGCTAAGCCTCTAAGTTTCTCGTTGAAACCTAAGAACAGTCTGTGTTCTTCGTCTAACATAATAAGTTAGATTGGGGGTGAAGTTTGCTTTTGTAATCATTCTGGTTGGTTAATAAAACTACTGTTTGATTGAATTGATCTGTGTTTAAAACCTTCTTTAATCAATTAAGTGTGATTCCGCAACTTCTTAGTTGATTGTGATCATAGTTAAAGATTAACTTTTATTTTACTCTGATTTATTATTTAAAAGTTAGTTCTTGTTATTTGATATAATCTATATCCGATCCTGACAGTCTGCGTTTTAATTTTTTCCGCCTCCATTCATTCGCCGCCTTCCCATCGCAGATCTCCTCTGCATTCCGCCTCTCTGGTTATTGAATCCGCCTTCTCTCCTCCGCCTCCATGTCTGGTTATCAAATCCTTCGCCTTCCCTAGAAAACTCCTTTGCCACGTCTGGTTAGCGAATCCTGCCGCCGTCGACCAGCCTTGAACGCACCGTCGGGACACACTGTCTTTGTCAGAATTGAAGAACAATCTAGGTTGGCGATCTTCGATGCACAATATTATTATCCGTCATCGTCGCTGCTCTGTCCCCTTCGCATTCGGCTTCTTCTCCGACGTTGTCGCTTCTTCTCCGAAGACTTTCTCTTCACCGACATATATGTGTACCGAAGACGTAACTTCCGGCGACCTGCTTCAGTTGATGTGCAGAGGATGATCTTGTTGTGCATCATCTCCGGATTCAATCACAACAACCATTAATTCACTTTGTTGTGACCACTGGTGCACCTTTTTGATTTTAGGGGTTGTGCATCTTATGAAACAGGTAGTGCATTCATCAATTTTGTATGAGTGATTCTAAAATTGTTCATCATGGTTTTGAGTTTTCTCTGTAAATTAATTTTGTTAAAGGAACAATGCATCAAATGGTTGTAACCTGTGCATCAAATGGTTATACTTTATGCATCAAATGGTTGTACTTTATGCATCAAATGTAATATATGAATCAAAGGTTTGTATTTTGTGCATCAGGATGTTGTAAACTGAAATGTTATGGTGGCCCGAAATTTGACTGTTGGAAACAGTTGTCTGACCACGTTTTTATCTGTCTATGATTTTTATTTTTTAAATTTACCATATTAGCCTTTTCTATTTTTTTTATTCCGAAAAGTTGGTTTAAAAATGACTTTTTTTTGTTTGACTTTTGAATTGATCTATGGTCCAGATTTCACCTTACATTAAGTAGCTTTTTTTTCTTTTTAGTAAAACCTTCCCCTATATATATATATAAATAAATATATATATATATATATAGTAGGGATATTGTACGAGGGGAATCATGGTAAGAAGGGTAAGAGGCATTGTAAGCCATTAGATCTCATCAAAAGTCAAAAGAATTTGGTCAAAAAGTGATGATTAGTAACTGCCATATTAATCTTGTTTAAGGGTAAATTAGGAACATTGAAAATAGTGACAACTCCTAAATTCACGCTTCTCTGAAATCACGTTGCATATATTTAAAAGTTGATGAACACAATTGAACTATTAGACATCTATTTTTTTCACACGAAATAATTTACACACAGATGATATTCATCATGAGAAAAATGATGTAAATAGTCATGAAGAGAAAATTGATGAACTCAAATAACCCTTCTTTAACCAGCAAACTTATTTAAAAAATACTCACAAAAGTTTGAAACCTAATATAGTGATACATATGTACTAAACTAGAATTTGATGCATACAATCATTCACAATACAAGAACATGTTCTTTGTATCCTTTTACTATAATCCAACTACGGCGGGGAACGGAGATATCACAAAAAAATGACGAACAAGAAGAACAACGGATGAATAAAGAAATATATTATCAAAGTAAAATATGCACACATCATTATACAAAATCTGATGAATGTTTTCATAAAATCACAAAAAAAAAAAAAACATATTCCATACTAATGAACAAAAATCGAACTGATGCGGCTGTGTTGGTGTATCGGTGCCCAATGGGTCTCGATTGGTGCCCATGATGATGGATGTGTTAGAATATGCCCACCGATGCAAGTATACCACTTGGAATCACTACCGATGATGTATGGGCTTATTGGGTCATACACCGGGGTCAAATCTGACAGCAACTTAAGTAAAGGGATCAAAAATGGCAAAAGAGAAAAGTTGACTTCGCAGGCCACGTTAGCGCCGCTAACTATTAGGAGTTAGCGCCGCTAAGTCCTATAGGATAGCGCCGCTACGGCTGCATGGGCTTTATGTCAAGTCAACTGACTAGCCGCGTTAGCGCCGCTAACCCTTTAGAGTTAGCGCCGCTAAGTATGGGTTAGCACCGCTAAGTCCAAACGGCATCTTTTTGTCATATCACCTCAAAAGTGAACCAATGCATGGGAGTTATGTAATCATCGATCTTGGCCGGCTTGGGAAGGTTAAGTGGCGTCCTAATCTTTATAAAAGGGCTGCTTAACCCTCTCTTACTCTCTCTTGGCTAGAATTAGATATACACACACTTTGGTTTATTTTCTCTCAAGTGCTACAAAGACTTGGAGAGTTCTAAAAGGGTTCTAGTTCCAGAAGTTGATCCAAGTTCGTGGTTGCTGTTCTCTCATCGGTTTTCTACTGTGAAGAATCGAAGGGAGCTTCCTAGCTAAAGAGATTTGGCGTGTTGCCGGGGTATCCATCCGATAGTCGATTCGTTCAAGTCACAAGGAACAAAATCAATCACTTCATCAAATTTTGCTGGAGCTAAGGAGCTGGTATAATCTCCTTTACCCTCAGTTTTGTTGCATTTCATTTCATAGAGATTGGTCCATTATTGGGGTTTTCGTTTTATGCTTTATGTGCTTGTACTTTGGGCCTTTTATGTTGTACCTTTGCTTCCGTTGCGTGCCCGGAGAACCCCAACAGTGGTATCAGAGCCACCTCTATGATTGTTATGCACTTGGTGGCTTTGAAAACCCGAAATCGAAATTGTTTGTTTTCTGTCGAACAGGGTTAGCGGCGCTAACTAGTTTTAGATAGCGGCGCTATCGTCGCTGGTCAGTTTTTGTTCATGTTTAAAAAAAAAAAAAAAAACAGTTTTTTGGTCTCGGGTTTTTAGCCATGTTTTGAGCTTCTGGAAATTTTAATCTTGTTACTTTGATGTTTAAATTCCAGTAGCATGTATGTATGTTTGGTTGTATGTGAAAATGTTAGTTGGTAACCTTTCCTAGACCCTTTGGTTGTTTTGTGTGTTTGGATGCAAATTTGGTTGTATTATTATTCTTATGATTAATTTGTAATAATAATGTGGCTTGCATGCCATTTCATTCATCCATGTAATTGTAGTAGATAAATAGGTATTTTATGGCTTGTATGCCATTTTATTCTATTGTATGTATTTTATGATGGATGATGAACACACAAGAAGGGTCAAAGGAGATGGAGCTAGGAGCCCATGAAGCCCACGATGGAGTCCAATGGAGATGGCGGGATTAGTGGGAGCTCGCATCGAAGATTTTGTCCCTAGAATTGACCAAGTTCTTCCCGTTCGGCTCATGGGAAGAACGCATAGGTTTTTATGGCAAGGGTTACCAATTTTAATATTTTATGCGTGTGATTTGATTTTGTATGCATGGATTGTGTAGGATTCGCATGCTAGATAATTTTTCGAAAATTAACAAAATCAAAAGAGATTTGATAAAAATGGTTTACAACTCTCTCGCGCGCTCACATACAAGATTAACCCACCTAGTGAAAATAGGCTTTTGTCACTTGCATGTTAATCTAAAACCAAACCGGAAACAAAAGCCCGTCTTTCCACGAAACGTAAATAATGCACCATCCGTAAGATGATACCACCCGAATCTAGTCTTATGGGTTTTGGTTGTCGAGCTTAGCACGAGCCAACTCCCATAAAACTGTGTGGAAGGTGAGTGTGGAAATTCACAATTTTGGTTGTCGAGCTTAGCACGAGCCAACTTTGGTGAATTTGTCACCGTATGTCTTGACGGACTATTTGCAATTTTGGATTTGAAATCTTGGTTAGTTGTCGAGCTTAGCACGAGCTAACCAAAATTTCAAGATTCAAAATTGGTGCAAGAAGGGATCAAACATGCCAAACGACCATTGGATGTCGTAGGATCCCGCAAGGCGCTAAGGATTGCAATAGAGATTGCAATTGGCAAAATGGTTGCCGACCTAAATAATTTTATCATGTGATCTGCGGTAACCCCGTCACATGGTGGGATGAAATACGGTCTTAGCCTTGTTAAAGTTAATTCTTTATGGGTAAATTAATTTAACAAGATAATACATATCTATAACAAACTAATTTAAGTCTACTTTGCAATTTTAGATGGCATCAACAAGCGCAAACACCACCACCACCAACGTTTCTCTTAGAGTTTTCCTTGAAAAGGAGAAGCTCGATGGGAGCAACTTCATGGATTGGTATAGGCAACTCAAACTTGTCCTACGCTATGAAGGGAAGATGCACACCATAGAGGAACCCTTACCCGAGGCACCTCCAAGCGGTGCAACTAGGGCAATCCGAGAGGCATATGAAAAACGCCTCAAGGAGACTGAGGAGATTACATGCCTCATGCTGAGCACCATGAGTACCGATTTGCAAAAGCAAATGGACCACTTAAGTGCTCACGACTTGATCGTGCAGCTGCGGGATATGTTCCAGTAGCAAGCGAGGCAAGAGAGGTATGAATGCTTCAAGTCGGCCCTCGCTTGCAAGCTTCAAGATGGAGGGAACGTGAGTGCTCATGTTTTGCGTATGAAAGCAAACATTGAGCGGATGGAGAAGCTAGGATTTACCATCGGGAGGGAGATGGCGGTTGATTTGATCCTCCAATCCCTGCCCAGTGCATATGACCAATTCACTATGAGTTATCATATGCATAGAATGGATAAATCCTTGATGGAGCTGCATGGTATGCTCAAGACTGCCGAAGCGAGCATGACCAAGAGCAAGCCATCCTCCTCCTCCACTCCCGTTCTTGCCATCCGGGAAGGCCGCATAACCAAAAGGAAGGCCGCCCCTTCCAAGAAAAGGAAGGGTAAGGGAAAGGTTGGTGCAACCAAGCCTGCCCCGGCCTCCGAGGGTAAGGGTAAGGGGAAGACTCCCCAAGCCAAGACTCCGGAGGATGCGGAGTGCTTCTTTTGTGGGGGCAAGGGCCACTACCGCCGAAGCTGCCCCAAGTACCTGGAGGGACTCAATAAGCTCAAGGCAATGAGCATATCGGGCCCGGAAACTTCAGGTACGTTCATGATAGAACTTCACCATACTTCTACTTCTAGAGGCTGGGTTTTAGATACTGGCTGTGGCACTCACATATGTAATATGGTGCAGGTGCTAAGGGCAAGTAGGAGCTTGGAGAAGGGAGAACTAGATCTTGTGATGGGAAACTCCGAGATTGTCCCGGTGGAAGCTCAAGGAAGTGTGGAGCTTTCATTCAAGACTAGTTATTCTATTTTATTGAAAAATGTCTGCTATTCGCCCTATGTGGCTAGAAACATTATATCACTTCATGCATTGTATGACGATGGTTACAAATTTTATTTTGATGATGATACTATTATATGCTTTAAAGATAACATTGTTTATTTTAAAGCTTTACCATGTCATGGCATTTATGAAGCAACTGCATACATTAGTTCAACAAAAACTATCATGAACATTGATTCGAGTTCCAAAGATGGTTTGGACAAGTATTCCTTATGGCATGGTCGTCTTGGCCACATAAACAAGACTCGCATCACCAAGCTTCAAGCGAATGGAATCTTGGAGTCATTTGACCAAGGGTCAAATGATGTATGTGATTCTTGTTTACTAGGCAAGATGACAAAGGCACCCTTCACGGGGACAAATGAGAGAGGTAAAGACCTCTTGGACATCATCCATACGGATGTATGTGGGCCTTTCAAACACGTTACAAGGAATAACACAAGATACTTCGTAACCTTTATAGATGACTATAGTAGGTATGGATATGTCTATCTTGTCAAGCACAAGAATGAAACCTTTGAGGTGTTCAAGACATTCCAAAACGAAGTAGAGAATCAATTGGGCAAAACAATAAAGATACTCCGGTCTGATAGAGGTGGAGAGTATCTAAGTACCGAGTTTATCGATCATCTTAAGAATTGTGGAATTATTTCGCAATTAACACCTCCAAGGACTCCACAATTGAATGGAGTCGCTGAGAGGAGGAACCGGACTTTACTAGATATGGTAAGGTCCATGATGAGTCGAACTGAGGTACCTATTAGTTTATGGGGATATGCCCTAGAAACGGCGGTAAGGATCCTTAACCTTGCACCAACCAAGAAAGTATCGAAAACACCTTATGAAATGTGGCATAATAAGAAGCCGACACTTTCATATCTACGAGTTTGGGGTTGTCAAGCTTACGTGAGACGTGAGACTGAGGACAAACTTGAACCTCGATCGGAAAGGTGTTACTTTATCGGATATCCTTCTGCCGGTGTTGGATATATTTTTTATAAACCTTCTGAGAACAAAGTTTTTGTTGCTCGAAGGGCATTCTTCTTAGAAAGAGAATTGCTATCCAAACAAAGAGGCAACAAGGAAATCGATCTTGAGGAAGTTCAAGGATCAACCGATAAAGAACTTGAGGTTGGCACTAGCTCTCAACCTAGGACGGTTGAAACTGAGCAAGAAAATGCTGCAATACCTGATACTACTTCATCTCTTACTCCAAGGCGTTCCAGTAGAACTCGTTTCGAGCCAGAGAGATATGGTTTCTACATATCTGAGGGCAGCGAGTTAGTAGTGGACTCTGATGAGCCCTCTAACTATAAGGAAGCCATGGCGGGCCCTGAGTCTGCACATTGGAAGGAAGCGATGGAAAGTGAGATGCAATCCATGTCGGATAACCAAGTTTGGGAACTGGTTGATCCTACACCCGGGGTTAGACCCGTAGGGTGTAAATGGGTCTTCAAGAAGAAGACCGGCATGGACGGAACCTTGGATACTTTCAAAGCTCGACTTGTGGCAAAGGGTTTCACTCAAACACCCGGTGTTGATTATGATGAAACCTTCTCCCCAGTGGCTATGTTGAAATCAATCCGGATACTTCTGGCCATTGCCGCATTTTATGACTATGAAATATGGCAAATGGAATGTTAAAACCGCCTTCCTTAACGGGAAGCTTTCCGAAGAGGTGTATATGACACAACCTGATGGTTTTGAACATCCAGAATATCCGGACAAGGTTTGTAAGCTAAAGAAGTCCATTTATGGACTTAAGCAAGCATCTCGCAGTTGGAATCTGTGCTTTGATGAGAAAATCAAGGAATTTGGATTTTCGAAAAGCAAAGATGAACCATGTGTATATGTCAGGGCTAGTGGGAGCACTATTGTCTTCTTAGTCCTATATGTGGATGACATATTACTCATTGGAAACCATGTTCCGAGCCTTAAGAGTGTAAAAGCTTGGCTCGGGAATTGTTTCTCAATGAAGGACTTAGGCGATGCGAGCTATATTCTGGGAATCAAGATCTATAGAGATAGATCTAGAAAGCTACTTGGGCTTTCTCAAAGTGCATACATAGATAAGGTCGTGAGACGCTTTAAAATGGAGGAATCCAAGAAAGGAAACCTCCCTATGGCGCAAGGCTTGATGTTGAGCAAGACTCAATGTCCTACTTCCCAAGAGGAGATAGAAGTAATGAAGCGAGTACCATATGCTTCGGCTGTGGGATCGATCATGTACGCCATGTTATGCACTCGTCCTGATGTATCATGTGCTTTGAGCATGACTAGTAGATATCAGGCTAATCCCGGGGAACCTCATTGGAAAGCTGTAAAGAACATTCTTAAGTACCTTAGACGTACAAAAGAAATGTTCTTGGTATATGGTGGGGAAGAAGAGCTAAGAGTAAAGGGTTACTCGGACGCTAGTTTCCAAACGGATAGGGATGACTGCCGATCTCAATCGGGGTTTGTATTCCTTTTAAATGGTGGTGCTGTGAGCTGGAGGAGCTCCAAGCAAGACACGGTGGCTGATTCGACTACTGAGTCGGAATACATTGCGGCAAGTGAAGCTGCAAAAGAGGCCGTGTGGATGAAGAAATTCATCCAAGATCTACAAATGGTTCCAAGCATCACTGACCCTATTGAGATATTTTGTGACAATGAGGGTGCAGTGGCCTTGGCGAAGGAACCAAGAGCTCACAAGAGAACAAGACACATTTTGCGCAAATACCACTTCATACGAGAAGTAGTTGAGAGTGGTGAAATCGTCATAAGCAGAGTAGCAACGGATGAGAACCTTGCGGATCCGTTCACGAAACCATTATCGCAAGCAGCTCATGATTCTCACACTAATGCTATAGGTGTAAGATTTGCTAGCGACTTGGTTTGAGTTTGTATATTTAGTTTGTTTGATATGTAAACTTTATTTTATATTTTGGGAACGATATAGACAGTATTGTAACTTATGCTTGTTTCGATATATAATAGAGATTATATATGCGTATGATACGGTTACATTCATAAGACTCTACTGTGTTCCATCTTAGCATGTTTAATCACTTCCGGAAATATTTTATATTTCAAACTTTCCACGGTCGGTCAATCTTGTGGAAGGAAGATTGAAACAAGACCGAGATAAGCATGTGACCTTGAATTCAAGATGGTCGAATTAAGGAGCAATTCCTATCTATACTTGAAAAGAGTTTCAAGTGATTGGAAGACCCGTACCCAAGTATACTCCATGGATTATAGTCACGAGTAACATGGGATGATAATATCTTACGTCCTTAGACCTGAGATGTATGAACCGCTATATCATATTTCTTTCTTACTTTAGTCTTTTTCAAAAGCAGTTCGTAACTGGCTGTGATAAAGGAAACGGCTAAGTAAGTTAAGGGGTATGGTTTAGGGTTATGCAGTCAAAAGGGATTTGTTCCTCTGATAAGAGAGATATCATTGGGCCCCTCGATGATTGGGAGCTGACACCAAAATTTTGCATGGCCATGCGCAAGGAATATTGATTTAGAATCAGATATGTCCTTAACTTTTGGTCACCACCAATCAAGATCGAGAAACACAATCGTGGACGATCTGGAGATTGACACTCAATCCATGTCTCGTGTTCACATTGATATCGTGAACAAAAGGATGTTTAAGATCACTTATCAATAGGACCTTTCTTTGTGAACAGGTTTCATTCGTATAACGAAACCCATACTGACTTGGGGGCAATGATGCTTTTGCTAGAGGCCGCTCATTGTCTGTGGTTTATTAGAAATGGTACATCGTGTGCAAGTGGGAGTTTGTTAGAATATGTTAGAATATGCCCACCGATGCACGTACACCGTTTGGAATCACTACCGATGATGTATGGGCCTATTAGGTCATACACCGGGGTCAAATCTGACAACAACTTAAGTAAAGGGATCAAAGATAACAAAAGAGAAAAGTTGACTTCGCAGGCCGCGTTAGCGCCGTTAACTATTAGGGGTTAGCGCCACTAAGTCCTAGAGGTTAGCGCCGCTACGGCTGCATGGGCTTTATGTCATGTCAACTGACAAGCCGCGTTAGCGCCGCTAACTTTCATAAGTTAGCGCCGCTAAGTTTGGGTTAGCGCCGCTAAGTCCAAACGGCACCTTTTTGTCAAATCACCTCACAAATTGGCCAATGCATGTGGGTTGCGTCTAGAACTTACTTGGCCGGCTGTGGGAGACTATGAGTCGACTAAAGTCTTATAAAAGAGGACATAAACTCTCTCCTTTGGCTCTCTTGGCAATACACACACTTGAGAGAACTCTTTAGTGCTTATATAGACTTTGTGAGTTCAAGAGAGGGTTTTGGTTCCAGAGATTGATCCTTGCTCGTGGGTTGTTGTTCTCCTACCGATTTTCTACTGTGAAGAATCGAAGGGAGCTTGCTAGCTAAAGAGATTTGGCGTGTTGCCGGGGTATCCACTCGATAGTCGATCGTTCAAGTCACAAGGAGCAAAATCAACCACTTCATCACCTTTTGCTGGAGCTAAGGAGCTGGTATAATCTCCTTTACCCTCTGTTTTGTTGCATTTCATTGCAATAGAGATTGGTCCATTATTGGGGTTTTCGCTTTTTATGCTTTATGTGCTTGTACTTTGGGCATTTTATGTTGTACCTTGCTTCCGTTGCGTGCCCTGAAAATCCCAACAGTGGTATCAGAGCCACCTCTATGATTGTTATGCACATGGTGGCTTTGACAACCCGAAATCGAAATTGTTTGTTTCTGTCGAACTGAGTTAGCGGCGCTAACTTTCAGTTAGCGGCGCTAACTATTTTAAGATAGCGGCGCTATCGTCGTTGGTCAGTTTTTTTTGTTCATGTTTAAAAACAGATTTTGGTCTTGGGTTTTTAGCCATGTTTTGAGCTTCTGGAAATTTTAATCTTGTTACTTTGATGTTTAAATTCCAGTAGCATGTATGTATGTTTGGTTGTATGTGAATATGTTAGTTGGTAACCTTGCCTAGACCCTTTGGTTATTTTGTGTGTTTGGATGCAAATTTGGTTGTATTATTATTCTTATGATAAATTTGTAATAATAATGTGGCTTGCATGCCATTTCATTCATCCATGTAATTGTAATAGATAAATAGGTATTTTATGGCTTGTATGCCATTTTATTCTATTGTATGTATTTTATGATGGATGATGAACACACAAGATGGGTCAAAGGAGATGGAGCTAGGAGCCCATGAAGCCCACGATGGAGTCCCATGTAGATGGCGGGATTAGTGGGAGCTCGCATCGAAGATTTTGTCCCTAGAATTGACCAAGTTCTTCCCGTTCGGCTCATGGGAAGAACGCATAGGCTTTTATGGCAAGGGTTACCAATTTTAATATTTTATGCGTGTGATGTGATTTTGTATGCATGGATTGTGTAGGATTCGCATGCTAGATAATTTTTTCAAAAATTAACAAAATCAAAAGAGATTTGATAAAAATGGTTTACAACTCTCTCGCGCGCTCACATACAAGATTAACCCACCTAGTGAAAATAGGCTTTTGTCACTTGCATGTTAATCTAAAACCAAACCGGAAACAAAAGCCCGTCTTTCCACGAAACGTAAATAATGCACCATCCGTAAGATGATACCACCCGAATCTAGTCTTATGGGTTTTGGTTGTCGAGCTTAGCACGAGCCAACTCCCATAAAACTGTGTGGAAGGTGAGTGTGGAAATTCACAATTTTGGTTGTCGAGCTTAGCACGAGCCAACTTTGGTGAATTTGTCACCGTATGTCTTGACGGACTATTTGCAATTTTGGATTTGAAATCTTGGTTAGTTGTCGAGCTTAGCACGAGCTAACCAAAATTTCAAGATTCAAAATTGGTGCAAGAAGGGATCAAACATGCCAAACGACCATTGGATGTCGTAGGATCCCGCAAAACGCTAAGGATTGCAATAGAGATTGCAATTGGCAAAATGGTTGCCGACCTAAATAATTTTATCATGTGATCCGCGGTAACCCCGTCCCATGGTGGGATGAAATACGGTTCTTAGCCTTGTTAAAGTTAATTCTTTATGGGTAAATTAATTTAACAAGATAATACATATCTATAACAAACTAATTTAAGTCTACTTTGCAATTTTAGATGGCATCAACAAGCGCAAACACCACCACCACCAACGTTTCTCTTAGAGTTTTCCTTGAAAAGGAGAAGCTCGATGTGAGCAACTTCATGGATTGGTATAGGCAACTCAAACTTGTCCTACGCTATGAAGGGAAGATGCACACCATAGAGGAACCCTTACCCGAGGCACCTCCAAGCGGTGCAACTAGGGCAATCCGAGAGGCATATGAAAAACGCCTCAAGGAGACTGAGGAGATTACGTGCCTCATGCTGAGCACCATGAGTACCGATTTGCAAAAGCAAATGGACCACTTAAGTGCTCACGACTTGATCGTGCAGCTACGGGATATGTTCCAGCAGCAAGCGAGGCAAGAGAGGTATGAATGCTTCAAGTCGGCCCTCGCTTGCAAGCTTCAAGATGGAGGGAACGTGAGTACTCATGTTTTGCGTATGAAGGCAAACATTGAGCGGATGGAGAAGCTAGGATTTACCATCGGGAGGGAGATGGCGGTCGATTTTGATCCTCCAATCCCTGCCCAGTGCATATGACCAATTCACTATGAGTTATCATATGCATAGCATGGATAAATCCTTGATGGAGCTGCATGGTATGCTCAAGACTGCCGAAGCGAGCATGACCAAGAGCAAGCCATCCTCCTCCTCCACTCCCGCTCTTGCCATCCGGGAAGGCCGCATAACCAAAAGGAAGGCCGCCCCTTCCAAGAAAAGGAAGGGTAAGGGAAAGGTTGGTGCAACCAAGCCTGCCCCGGCCTCCGAGGGTAAAGGTAAGGGGAAGACTCCCCAAGCCAAAACTCCGGAGGATGCGGAGTGCTTCTTTTGTGGGGGCAAGGGCCACTACTCCATGGATTATAGTCACGAGTAACTTGGGATGATAATATCTTACGTCCTTAGACCTGAGATGTATGAACTGCTATATCATATTTCTTTCTTACTTTAGTCATTTTCAAAAGCAGTTCGTAACTGGCTGTGATAAAGGAAGTGGCTAAATAAGATAAGGGGTATGGTTTAGGGTTATACAGTTGAAAAGGGATTTGTTCCTCTGATATGAGAGATATCACTGGGCCCCTCGATGATTGGAAGCTGACATCAAAATTTTGCATGGCCATGCGCAAGGAATATTGATTTAGAATCAGATATGTCCTTAACTTTTGGTCACCACCAATCAAGATCGAGAAACACAATCGTGGATGATCTGGAGATTGACACTCAATCCATGTCTCGTGTTCACATTGATATCGTGAACAAAAGGATGTTTAAGATCACTTATCAATAGGACCTTTCTTTGTGAACAGGTTTCATTCGTATAACGAAACCCATACTGACTTGGGGGTAATGATGCTTATGCTAGAGGCCGCTCATTGTCTGTGGTTTATTAGAAATGGTACATCGTGTGCAAGTGGGAGTTTGTTAGAATATGCCCACCGATGCACGTACACTGTTTGGAATCACTACCGATGATGTATGGGCCTATTGGGTCATACACCGGGGTCAAATCTGACAACAACTTAAGTAAAGGGATCAAAGATGACAAAAGAGAAAAGTTGACTTCGCAGGCCGCGTTAGCGCCGCTAACTATTAGGGGTTAGCGCCGCTAAGTCCTAGAGGTTAGCGCCGCTACGGCTGCATGGGATTTATGTCATGTCAACTGACAAGCCGCGTTAGCGCCGCTAACTTTCATAAGTTAGCGCCGCTAAGTTTGGGTTAGCGCCGCTAAGTCTAAACGGCACCTTTTTGTCAAATCACCTCACAAGTTGGCCAATGCATGTGGGTTGCGTCTAGAACTTACTTGGCCGGCTGTGGGAGACTATGAGTCGACTAAAGGCTTATAAAAGAGGACATAAACTCTCTCCTTTGGCTCTCTTGGCAATACACACACTTGAGAGAACTCTTTAGTGCTTATATAGACTTTGTGAGTTCAAGAGAGGGTTTTGGTTCCAGAGATTGATCCTTGCTCGTGGGTTGTTGTTCTCCTACCGATTTTCTATTGTGAAGAATCGAAGGGAGCTTGCTAGCTAAAGAGATTTGGCGTGTTGCCGGGGTATCCACTCGATAGTCGATCGTTCAAGTCACAAGGAGCAAAATCAACCACTTCATCACCTTTTGCTGGAGCTAAGGAGCTGGTATAATCTCCTTTACCCTCTGTTTTGTTGCATTTCATTGCAATAGAGATTGGTCCATTATTGGGGTTTTCGCTTTTTATGCTTTATGTGCTTGTACTTTGGGCATTTTATGTTGTACCTTGCTTCCGTTGCGTGCCCTGAAAATCCCAACAGAATATGCCCACCGATGCAAGTATACCATTTGGAATCACTACCGATGATGTATGGGCTTATTGGGTCATACACCGGGGTCAAATCTGACAGCAACTTAAGTAAAGGGATCAAAAATGGCAAAAGAGAAAAGTTGACTTCGCAGGCCACGTTAGCGCCGCTAACTATTAGGAGTTAGCGCCGCTAAGTCCTATAGGATAGCGCCGCTACGGCTGCATGGGCTTTATGTCAAGTCAACTGACTAGCCGCGTTAGCGCCGCTAACCCTTTAGAGTTAGCGCCACTAAGTATGGGTTAGCGCCGCTAAGTCCAAACGGCATCTTTTTGTCATATCACCTCAAAAGTGAACCAATGCATGGGAGTTATGTAATCATCGATCTTGGCCGGCTTGGGAAGGTTAAGTGGCGTCCTAATCTTTATAAAAGGGCTGCTTAACCCTCTCTTACTCTCTCTTGGCTAGAATTAGATATACACACACTTTGGTTTATTTTCTCTCAAGTGCTACAAAGACTTGGAGAGTTCTAAAAGGGTTCTAGTTCCAGAAGTTGATCCAAGTTCGTGGTTGCTGTTCTCTCATCGGTTTTCTACTGTGACGAATCGAAGGGAGCTTCCTAGCTAAAGAGATTTGGCGTGTTGCCGGGGTATCCATCCGATAGTCGATTCGTTCAAGTCACAAAGAACAAAATCAATCACTTCATCAAATTTTGCTGGAGCTAAGGAGCTGGTATAATCTCCTTTACCCTCAGTTTTGTTGCATTTCATTTCATAGAGATTGGTCCATTATTGGGGTTTTCGTTTTATGCTTTATGTGATTGTACTTTGGGCCTTTTATGTTGTACCTTTGCTTCCGTTGCGTGCCCGGAGAACCCCAACAGGATGTCAGTGGTGCTAGATGTGATATGGGATCTGATGGTAAAGGCTTTTCCTCAACAGTACACTAAGACGACATCTACAACAAAAGACTAGGCAGTGGCAACAATAGTCGACTTTGGCGGCATCGGCTACGGCAGCGGTGGACTATTGCATCAACGATGGCGGCGTACTTGACGGGGCAGAGGAAATAGGAACTGTATCGCCCCAAAGTTCATATGTTCCTAAAAGTGAGTTTATACAAATAAACATGTTAAGTGTTATGTATATTTAGTAAGATGCCATTATGTGTTATGTGAAGCATGTTTTTATGATTAAAGAAGTTGGAGGTCTTGAACTGCCAAGTTTTGAAACTTAGAAGTCCAGGGGCCTTTCTGCCATTTGTTGATAGTAGTGGATTTATATGGAGCTCCATTTGACCATTGTGGTCAAACTCTCAGTTCATAGAACACACATATACGACACATACATACTCTCATCTTTTCTTGCTGATTTTGATTTCTAAGTAGAGTTCTAGCATCTACAACAGATTCTTTGGTGATTAAGAAGCAAGAGGTATGTGTTCTAAGTGAATTAATTGAGTTTTAGGTCAAGAAATGGATTCATAGATTGAATCCTTGAGTTTATATGTTAGTCTTTGATTTTGATGTTGTTTGATGATTCAAGATGATGTAGTATCTGTTAGAGATTGCTGTTTGGTCATGAAACATGTTTAGAATCGGTTTTAGGGGTAAAACCCCGATTTTTCAGTTGCTGTTCGAACAGAGCAATCTTTCTGCTGCACCGACTGTTCCTACGGCTGTAGGGATAATTCACTACGGGCGTAGGGAGGTTTTTGAGTGTTTCTGGAGTTTTGGCTCTTACGGCCGCATGAAGTGTTTCCTACTGGCGTAGGAAGCTTTTTAAGGAGGTTTGGTTTGTTTTGTCTCCTATGGCCGTAGGTAGGTGTTCCTGCGGGCGTAGGGAGGGCCAGTAGTAGGTTTTGCTATTTGTTGTTTCATGTTCAGTTTAAGTTGTCGCCGAGCTTATAGAAATTAATGTAGTACTTGTCTATTGCTTGTAGGCAATAAGAGATTAACGTTTCGGTGATAGAAGTAACTTAATCGCTGCTAAGGTGAGTGTACTTAACTTTAATCAGATTAGTATATGTACGTGCACTAAGTGAATAGTATATCAATTGTATGTTTAATATGTGAAGTTAAAGGCTACCGTTCAGAGGCTCAGTAGCACTATGTTATAGCATTTGATATGATTTGTATGCATTTATGCACAAAGTAAATAGTATGATATCTGTGTTATGATATGTGACATATATGTGCACAAGTACAGCAGGTACCTGGCTTAGAGAAGCCTTGTACAAAGAAAAGCGGATACTTTGTATCCAGGAAAGTGAAAGGGGTATATTGAGATCCTTATACCCAGGTAAAGCGTCAGGGGCTTGGTCACGCGCGAGGTGTGATTATATCCCGGGACAAGTTAACAGTTTGACTGTTTTGCAGACTATAGCTGGGATGTGAGACATCCTGAGAAGTGTTACTCATGATATATGTGTTTATCAGTTCAGTAGTATGCTCACTAAACGAAAGCTTACGTTTTAGTGTGTTGTGCATGCAGGTAACCAGACTCCAGCGAGGGTAAGGCCCCAGTGCTCTGCAGAGTTGGATAGTTCCAAGCTTTTGAAAATAGTACTTTTAACACTTCTTTTTTATGAAACTATTAGCACTAAAGTGATGTAAGCTTGTTTTCCGCAAACTCTGATGTTTTAGAATACTAATCAGTAGCAAACAAATTTTAAAAGCTATTTTAGAAATGTGGTGTTACAACTTGGTATCAGAGCCAAGGTTTGAGGGATTTGGGCACAAATGCGTGTGATGTCTAAACTTAAACCGTGGTTTTGAGATAAAGTGGAGCTATCCCTGGGGCAGTAACCTTGGTGAGCATTCAGTAGTAAGAAGTTATGAACTATTGTCTGTTTTACAGTTTGAGCATAAGTAGTAATGTTTATGCATGTGTAGTTGACTTTGCCATACGTGACCTAAGCTTGTGAATCGGGGTATTCCATGACGGCACCAAGAACAGTTGTGTATAATGTGTCCCTTACAACACCTGGCTAGTGTGTGTAAAGAACATATGGTATGCAGTTGAGCTTGAGATGGTTATGAGAGTGCCTTGTGAATCAAGTGATGGGTAATATGTGATTGTACAGAGTATGTGAAGAAGATAAGAATTGAATATGAGAAAAATGTATTATTAATAATATTACATACCTTGTTGTGAGAAACAGAGAATGATGTTTTTGTATTGTATAATAAAGATATATGATTAAGAGAATTGAGTATGTGAAAAGAGTTAACATGTGTTTGTTATGGTAGTCTGAGGCTAGCATACCTCAGGAGATCAGAGATACTTATTTTTCAGATGCAACTTCTATTTTAAACTAATAGACGTATGAGTAACCCTATAGAGGGAGTTGTTACAGAAGAATTCGGAAGATTGAGAGTACGATTCAGTAAAAGAGATAGTAGTAATAGAGTTGAGTAAAGTCCTACAAGCAAGCGTTTCAGATAGTATCAACCAAGTGGTTAAGTAAGTATTAGAAAGAATGAAAGTTATGTGACATCAACACGTGAATGTAGCAGTACGGGCTATGGTGAGCGTACCAGTAAGAGTTAATGCTAGAATTGACCCGTTGTAGGGTGCTCGTGTAAAGATTTTTAGAGTGCAAACCGCCTCCCTTCGAGAGGTTACAGATTTGATTGTGGGCAGTCGACGGTTAGCAGAAACGGAAACGGGTTTTCCGTACCAGTAGGTGTCCACCAGAGAAAACAGTTATGAATGCTTCTAATTTTATGAATGAATTAGTGAAAGACGGGTGGACCATGTTATTATAGAGAAAGGTAGAAGTACAGATTAAGGCAATGACTAGGCGTAGTTTAAAGAATTGTTATAGTTATACTAAAAGCTCGTGTAAACCAGATCACATATTAGTTTCAAGTTTGATGATAGACGATAGAGTTGGTGGATGATATCACCAAGAAATTGTTAGAAATGTGTTGTTTTATTCAAAACAGGTTGGTACAGAGGTTATGTAAATACAGTGTTATAGTTTGATGTTAAAAGTGATATATATGAAGTTTAATGACAGTTATTAGTAATACAGTAGGCGAGATAATAAGTCTTGCACAAGAGAAAGAATAATTGTTGAGTAAGAAAAGAATAGTAAATGAAAAGAGAAAGGTTGAGCTGACAAGTGTGTTAAGTAAGAGGTCAGCAGTTGTATTACAACAGGGGAAGTTAGTGTTGGAGTATGCCCACTGACACACGTAGGCCGTATCACTGCCGATAATGTGCGGGCCTATTGGGTCATACACCAAACTTCTACCCAAATAAACCTAAGTGGAAATAGCTGGTCAAAATGGTCAAATTCCAGTTGACCTATGCTTCACGACCTTGAAAGATGCTCCACGGGTCGTGAAGAAAGGTGTCCCCTCAAGTTCTTACACGAGCAATATGGCTCGTGGACCAGAGTGGCTTCACGGCCCTTCACGGCCCGTGAAGGGATCATGAAGGACAAAATACGCCATGGATACCTCCACGACATCCAGGAACACGGCACGGGCCGTGAAGTTTTTAAGCTTCACGGGCCGTGAGAGCCCGTGAGAGGTCGTGAAGCCCGGAAAACTAAGTGGCACTTGATTCTCATTGGCTTGCTCATGGTGGTCCAGTAAGAATCAATCTAATGGCCGGCTAGAACTGTTCCAGAAGGCTCCATAAGGTTTTATATAAGGCTTATGCTTTAGAAGCTTTAGAACCTTTTGCCATCTTAACTTCTACACACCTAATAGCTTCAAAGAGTGTTCTTGTGAAGGAAAGTGTGTGGTTCCAGCAATCAAAGGGCTGTAGATCAGGAATCCAACCAAGGAGAGTGTGGATTTTGATCATCTTGCTAGCACAAAGGTAGAAGCACTTGGTGTATAGCTTCGGTAGGAACTTGGAGGCTTCTTCTTCAAGTCTTAAATCATCCCATCCGAAAAAAACAACCTTCTCTACAGTAGCTAGGAGCTAAGGAGGAAGGTATAACACAATTTCTACCCTTGTTCTTGTTTGTTTTGGTTGCATGTAAGTTGTATCAAGTTTATACCATTCTATGGAGTTCAAGAAATTGTTGATGTAAATTGCTTATATCTTTGCTTCCGTTGCATTTTTTGTGATGTAGTTGAACTCCTACAGTGGTATCAGAGCCATCTTGATGCCTTACATGCACCATTTTGGCCTGAAAATCATTTTTATGCAAAACATGGCATTCTGTCCAGAAGGCCTTCACGGGCCGTGGAGGTTTTTATCTTCACAGGTCGTGAAGCCTACATGACTTCAGTATGGGGTTGAGGTCGTGAAAAGGGATTTGTGAAATTTTTCACGAGTCGTGAGACGCACTGGTTTCACGGTCCGTGAGAAGCCGTGAAGACCAGTGGTCGTGAAGGACGTCTGGAAATTGTTTTTTTTGACCCGTTTTAAAAAAAAACTTTATAAAAATGATTTGGCCAATATTCTGGATTTTCCAGTAGATTAACTTGGTCTTTTGACCATCTAGAAAACCCCATAATATCCTAACTCACATATTTATATGTATCAGGCGGTTTTGTCATGATAACGCGCACGTGCATATACTTATGTTGTGTATGTATGAATATGGTTTTTCAAAGTGTTTGGAATCCTAATGCATACGTACAAGATTTATTCATTTGTGCCTTAAGTGTTTTAGGTAGTTTTGGAATAAATCTAGTTGGGATATTTTTGACACGGTTTGGTGTGGCACACCATGTTGTTTTGTGTTGTTTGTTGTGGTTGTTTGTAAATACGGTAACAATGAGCCCATTAGACCCTTGTGATGTGTTTTGGTTGGTTGTAATTATTTATTCATTCATTTGGTGGTTTTACCACACTTGGTTGGTAATAATTAATTAATTTATTCGGTTTGTAATATTTAACGGCTTGCATGCCGATTTCCTATTCTTTGTAATTGTAAGTATTAGCTTAGAATAGATTTCGTGGCTTGCATGCCATTTCCTTTTAAATTTGTATATTGTAAAAGGAGAACCGAAGACAACCAAAGAAGAACCGGGAAGAGGTGTCTTTGCTCAATCTTGGATCCGGAGGTCGGTAGGAGACGCAATGGATCAAGTGGGAGGAGCACGCATCAAGTCATTCGGAGTTTGTCCTTAGATGACTTAGTCTTGCCCGTTGGCTCACGGGCAAGGAGCATTGGGTTGGCTCGTTACCGGATATATTTACTATGCGTGGTTGTTTAAATTTTTTTTATCTTTATTGCTTGGTTGTTTAGTTCTTCGCAAGCTTGAAAACCTTTTCAAAATAAATAAAACCAAGAGTTTTGAATTGGTTACAAAACCTCGCGCGCCACAACAAGAATTGGTTAAAATTTGTTTTGACCGGAGAAATCAAAATCCCGTTTTTCTCAAAAGTAAATCACATGCCAACCATAAGATAACACCACCCGAATCTAGTGAAACAAGATCGGTCGTCGAGCTTAGCCGAGATCGGTTTTGTGTAACTGTGTGGAAGGTGCGTGTGGCAACTCGCAAGGTCGGTTGTCAAGCTTAGCCGTGCCGGCCATTGGGCTAGAGTACCACCATGTATCTTGATGGTCGATTTACATTTCCAAGTCTTAAAACGCCTTGGTAGTTGTCGTGCCCATACCGAGCTACCATGGTGGATTAATGAGGAATGGTGTAGAGGGATCAAACATGACAAATGGGTGCTATGAGTACCTAGGATCCCGCAAGTGTCTAAGAGTTGCGATCACGGATTGCAATCGGTAAAGTGTTTACCGGCCTAAGTAGCTCCATGAAGTGATCCGCGGCAAACCCGTCATGGATTGGGGTACTTTGAGGCTCTTGGCCCTTGTTAATATAATTTGTTTTTATAAACAAGTGGGTAATTATTTAACAAGGATTATAATACGTCAAACTAACCAAACTTCGTATTTTGCTTATATATGGCATCTATGGCATCTACTAGCACCAACACCAACACCGCAAACATGTCGCTACGACCTTTCCTTGAGAAGGAGAAACTTCAAGGACCGAACTTTATGGACTGGTTTAGGACATTGAGAATTGTCCTACACCACGAAATGAAGATGGAGGTCTTGGAGTCTCCTCTTCCGGATCCCCCTGCTACCAATGCAACGAGGGCTGTCTGAGACGCGTATGATAAGTGCGTCAAGGACACAAATGACGTAACCTGCCTCATGCTTACTACCATGAGTCCCGAGATGCAACGGCAATTCGAGACTGTGAGTGCGTATGACATGATAATGCAGCTGAAAGACATGTTCCAGATGCAAGCGAGGCAAGAGTTGTATGAGTGCGTCAAAGCCTTCGTTGGTTGCAGGATGCAGGAGGGGGGCAACGTGAGTTCACATGTCCTTCGTATGAAGGGCTATGTGGATCAATTAGGGAAGCTGGGGTTCCCAATGGGGAAGGAGTTGGCGGTTGAAATAATCCTCCAATCCTTGCCTCCATCTTATGGGCCCTTCATTGTGAATTTCCATATGCATAATATAGATAAGACCATAATGGAGCTTTGTTGGGGAGATAGCAATATCAAACCTAAATCAAACCTATCTATTAAGTAAAATAGGATTTGATGTTAACAAAACCATATATTCAGTTTTGGACTTAGATTGATGAAAAACATGTGTTGTTTTTTATCTAAGACTTAAAGAATTTATATGTAAGATATGTCAGCTGACGAATCATAGTGTCAGTTGAACATTGAGTATCAGCCAAAGGACCAGCTTCAGGAAGACCAGCTGAGAAGAAAAGATCAGTCAAAAAGCATCAGCTGAGGAATGACATTGGATCAGCTGATGGCCTAACACCATCAGCTAATGAAGATTTCAAGATCAGCTGAGCAGTCTAGGATCAGCTGACACAATCACAGTTTTCAGCTGATGCCTCCCATTTGTCAGATAAGGTATTTATTACTTATCCAATCTTTTCTTCATAAGCCGACACTACTAAAAATGACTAGCTGAGCCCTTGGGAACAACTGACAGTTTAGTTTGATCAATTTATTAGCTGCACGTTGAGTTGTGTTATCAGCTGAGCAATTTGATCAGCTGAGCAATTTGATCAGCTGAGCAAATCTAGTCAGCTGAGTCTTTCACATTCAACCTTAGCTGAGCAAAATTATATTTGCAGTTCAGTGTCTATTAGCTTGGTCCTTATTATATATCTCAGATAATAGCTTTTTTATGTAATATTTTCTTTAGTCAAAGGCAGAACATGTGTTGTTCTTATTATGCCTTAGATCTTTCGTTGTAAAAGTACTTAGTGATGGGATTTCGTGGGCTCACAGCGGAAGCAAGGTACAAACAAAATAGCCCAATGTACAAGCAATCAAAGCATAGAAACCGAAATCCCTCAAATGGACCAAACTCTATGTTCAAGAAATGCAACTTGAAAAGAAAGAGGTTATACCTTTCTCCTTAGCTCCAGAATACTTCAAGTCGTGGTGATGATCCTCCAAGAACGAAAACCGGATCTTCTATTGGGATATACCCCGGGAATACGTCAACCACGAGTGCTAGCTCGCCTCTAGTGGTACTTCACCTTGAATACCACCTTTGGAACAACAGCTATACGAGACCAAGGATCTGGAGCAGCCTCTCGGATCTTCACTTGGCCATAGTAGCACCAAAGAAGAAAGAATATGTGATAAACTTAAAGAGAGAGAAGAGAGAGAACCCCTTAGCCCAAAAATGAATTCACATGACTCTCTCATCTGCCTCCAGATCCAAATAACCCCTCTCCCCACCGGCCATGCTTCGAAAAGTGTAAAACCCACATGCATTGGCTAGTTTGGAGGTGGAAATGACAAATGGAAGTCTGCAGGGTTAGCGGCGCTAACCTAGAGTTAGCGGCGCTAACTCACTAAAGTTAGCGGCGCTAACGCGGCCTGTCAGAAATGTGACACAAAGTACATGCAGCCGTAGCGGCGCTAACCTTAAGGACTTAGCGACGCTAACCCCTAATAGTTAGCGGCGCTAACGCGGCCTGCGATGTCAACTTTTGTCTTTTGCCATATTTGGTCCCTTAACTTAAGTTGCTGTCAGATTTGACCCCGGTGTATGACCCAATAGGCCCATACATCATCAGCAGTGGTCTATGGCGTACGTGCATTAGTGGGCATATCTCTAACAGACTCCCACTTGCACATAATGCACCGTACCCATGCAACCACAGACAAAGAGCGGCCTCTAGCAAAGCATCGATGCCCCCAAGTCAGTATGGGTTCCGCTTCCTTGCAGAAAACCATAACCTACATAAAACGTAGAGGTCCTATAGATAAGTGATCAAACATCCTTTTGTTCGCGATATCCTTGTGTACACGAGACATGGATTAATATGTCAATCTCCAGATCGTTCACGATTATGTTTCTCGATCAAGATTGGTGGTGACCAAAATTTAAGGACATATCTGATTCTCAATCAATATTCCTTTGCGCATGGCCATGCTTATTTTGGTGTCAGCGCCCAATCATCGAGGGGCCCAGGGATATCTCTCATACATGAGGAACAAATTCCGTTGACTGTACAATCCCATAACATGAACCTTGTCTTACCCAGCTATTCCCTTTATAATAGCCAGTTACGAACTACGTTTTGAAATAACCAAAGTAAGAAAGTTTCATGCTATGGCAATTCATACATCTCGGGTCGAAGGACGTAATGATATTATCATCCCGAGTTACTTGTGACCATTATCCATGAAGTGAACTCAGGTGTGGGTCTTCCAGTCACTTGAAACCCCTTTCAAGCACAGGTTACTGTTGCGTTTCATGCATTCAATCCTTGATTAATGCATAACCAACACCTAACCTCAGCCTTATTTCAAACTTCCTTCCCTTGAAGAATGACTGACTGTGGAATTTTAGAATGTATAAACATTCTGGGAAGTGGTTAAACATGCTAAGATGGAACACAGTAAAGTCTTATGAATGTAACCGAATCACTCGCATATCGAAACAAGCATAAATTACAATACTGTCTGTATCGTTCCCAAAGCTTATAAGTAAATCAAACATATACTAAAACGATATTTAAGCCCGGTCATAAGCATGAACAATGCTTTTATACCTAGTATGAAAGTCACCACTAGTATTTGACAATGACTTAATTATGGGATCATTTACCCGATATCCCTTTGTACTCTTTTGTATTCTCTTATTAAACCACTAGCGAAGTGTTTATTAAAGAGATCATTCACAAAGTTATCATAGTCATCATATCCTCAATGTTATAGAAGTCAACAATAGGTTTAATGACACTTATGATTATCAGAGTCGACATACTCTCAATGTAACCGAAGTTCACAATAGAGTCATTGACACTCATGTTTATCAGAGTCGACATACCCTCAATGTGACCGAAGTCCACAATAGGGTCGATGACACTCATTTAGGTCTAAATGTCGTATCTATAACACATACTTGATTAATCTAAACTTCGATAAAATCGACAGTCTCATAAGCATAGATCTGCTTGCAGTTATAACTTACTCAAGACAATTCTACTTTCGTCGAACATCAAGAACATACATCAGTACTTCTTGAATTAGAAAATCCACTTGATTCCATATTTTCTATTTATACTCATAGAACAACAATTCCACCATTAGGTTGTAGAACAACCCTAAATTAGGACATTATTTTCATAGAGCATATTTGACTAGGAACACATGATGCTCCCACTAGCCCTGACAAGGGTATTTGGCTTAATCTATGCTTTCTAGAAAACTCATTCCTTTGACTTTCTCATAAAGCAGGATTACAGCCACAAGATGCAAGTTTTGCTGACCTTAGTCATGAACACAATTTGGACATAATGGATATATAAGGCCTCGGAACATGATTCAAACATTTCCTCAATTTAATCCTGCAAAGGATCTTGGCCTTTTATTTCCATGCGAGATTACTTGTTTCCCCATAGTGACAACAATGTTTCGCTTAATCCAGACTTAATCTGGTTTTTATGGATGAATGAGACCCTCGGAAAATGCCTTAAGTATTTCCTCAACTTGATCCTATGAAGGATTCAGATCTCTTTTGTCCATGTGAGCAAACTTGTTTCCACAAGGTGACAACAAAATTACAC
This sequence comes from Pulicaria dysenterica, assembly GCA_947179395.2. Taxonomy (NCBI): domain Eukaryota; kingdom Viridiplantae; phylum Streptophyta; class Magnoliopsida; order Asterales; family Asteraceae; genus Pulicaria; species Pulicaria dysenterica. The sequence continues at coordinate 48,704,732 of OX359289.1, read as the reverse complement.
TTTATCCAAATTATCTTCAACATAACCACTAGAACTTGTTTCCATAAAATCAATATGAAACACTTTGTCTCTAGTCGGTATTTGAAGTTATCCATTATGGCATATATGTTAGTCCCTTCACCCTTATTGAATTACACCTTAGGTGTGGGATTAACCCAAGTCAAGTACTTGGATGCAGCAAATAGGTTACTGTTGGAGTATGCCCACTGTCACACGTACGCCAAATGATCACTACCGATGATGTATGGGCCTATCGGGTCACACGCCGGGGGTTGATCTTGACAACAACCTAAAAAGGAGGGTTGGAAATGAATAATTAAAGATAGTTGGTAATCAGGAAGGGTTAGCGGCGCTAAATCCTGCTGTCGCTATCTTAGCCGCGTTAGCGGCGCTAACCTTAAGTGGTTAGCGGTGCTAATTTTGGGCGGTTAGCGGCGCTAACCCGCCTGACAGATTACAACTTTATTCTCTCCACCTCTTTTCTCCACCAATGAATGTGGGTTGCTTGGATACTTCTTTGTCCGGCCTTGGGTACTCCAGGGGGCAAGAGAGGTTTCATAAAAAGGACATGCATTCACTCTCATTTCTCTCTAGTTGTTGAAGGTGTAAAAACACACACATAAGGAAACATTTTGGGTTGTTCTTGTGAGTGTGAGAGAGAGAGCCGAAATTTGAGAGGTTCCTGGAGTTCATAGTGTTGTTGTTCCAGAGATAGTGTCTCCATATGGTGTAGGACACTTGATGGATCGCTAGTACGAGTGGATCACGGTCTTCCCGGGGTGGACTTCGATAGAGCAAGGAAGGTGCCATAGCTCGGTTCTTGATCTACATCAACTCCAGAGATATCAGGGGTATTTCTCTCTTCTCTCTTCCTTTTAGTTGCTTATCTTAGTTGTAGAGATTGGTACACTCCTTGGGGTTCACTTTGTGGTTTGATTTGTTTGTTAAATTCCGTTTTTGTTGCTTGCCTGCTTCCGCTGTGATGAACCACGAACCCCAACAGTTACACCATTATAAGTTAACGGCGCTAACTCTTATAGTTAGCGGCGCTAACCCGGCTGGCAGAATGCATTTTTGCCTAAAATCAATTTTGTTGGATCGATTGAGCTACTTGTTGATTCTGGAATTTATTCCAGATTTGTGTTGAGCTTTGATTAAGTTGCCTTATGTCTTGGTTGGTGTATTTATATGTGGATTAACATTTTGGCATGAAAGTGATTAATTGCATATACTTACATTGTGTATATAAGACTATGGAATTTTGACTAGTTTAAGGTTCCTAATGCATATGTACATAGGATTATTTGTGCCTTGAGTGTTTTCATAATCTTAACCAAGACATATAAGATTTACATAGTTTTTGTGTGGCACACCATGTGGTTTTGTTGTATGTGGTTGTAATTTTAGTGTCCGGTGACATTTTGAGCCTTTGAGACCTATGTGATGTGTTTGGTTGTTTAAATTAATTTATTCATTCATTTGGTGGTTTGTACTACATAATGGTTTGTAATAATTTAATTTATTCGGTTTGTATATTTTAACGGCTTGCATGCCGATTTCTATTCTTTGTAATTTTAGTATTAGCTTAGAATAGAGAATCGTGGCTTGCATGCCATTTCCTTTTAAATTTGTATATTGTAAAAGGAGAACCGAAGCAACCATCAAGAACCATGGAGGGTGTCTTGGCAAGCTTGGATCCGGAGGTCGATAGGAGACGCGATGGATCAAGTGGGAGGAGCACACATCAAGTCATTCGGTCTAGTCCTTAGATGACTTAGTCTTACCCGTTGGCTCGCGGGTAAGACGCATAGGGTTTATGGCTCGTTACCGGACTTGTATTACATGCGTGGTTGGTTTTATTTCGTTTGGTTTCTTGCATGGATGTTTAGGATCTTCGCATGCTAGAAAAACTTTTCAAAATAATAAAACCAAAGAGTTTTAACTAGTTTACAAACTCCACGCGCCACATAGACAAGAATTGGTTAAAATTGTTTTAACCGGTAAAACAAAATCCCGTTTTTCAAAATTGTAAATCTCACGCCATCCGTAAGATGACACCACCCGAATCTAGTGAAGCAAGATCAGTTGTCGAGCTTAGCCGAGCCGGTTTTGAATAGCTGTGTGGAAGGTGCGGGTGGCAACTCGCAAGGGTCGGTTGTCGAGCTTAGCCGAGCCGGCCATTGGGCTAGAGTACCACCGTGTATCTTGACGGTTGATTTACAATTCCAAGACTTAAAACGCCTTGGTAGTTGTCGAGCTCTAGCCGAGCTATCAAAGTGGATTAATGAGGAATGGTGTGAGAGGGATCAAACATGCCAAATGGGTGCTGCGAGTACCTAGGATCCCGCAAGTGTCTAAGAGTTGCGATCTCGGATTGCAATTGGTAAATCGTTTACCTGCCTAAAATAGCTTCATGAAGTGATCCGCGGCATACCCGTCATGGATTGGAGTATTTTGTAGGTTCTTAGCCCTTGTTAAGATAATTTGGTTTTCTTAAATCAAGTGGGTAATTATCATAACGAGGATTATATCAATACTTACTAAAACTCGTACTCTTTTTTTTTAGATGGAAAATCTTAACGACACTACATCAAAACTTTCATTTCGTTTGTTCCTGGAAAAGGAGAGACTCATTGGAGTGAACTTCGTTGACTGGTATCGTGTGTTAAGGATTGTCCTTCAACACGAGTCAAAGTTGCACGTCCTTGAGGAGCCTCTTCCGGAGCCACCTGCTACCAATGCGAGCTGGGCCACAAGATACGCATGGGAAAAGCGTGTCAGAGATACACAAGATGTTTCTTGTCTCATGTTGTCGACTATGAGCTGTGAGCTGCGAAAGCAACTCAAGCATATGAGTGCGTACGACATGATTAACAAGCTAAAGGACATGTTCCCGCAGCAAGTTAGACAAGAACTTTTTGAGTATGTTAAGGCTTTAGTCGGTTGTAGGATGCAGGAAGGCGGGGATGTAAGTGTTCATGTCCTTATGATGAAGGCGTACATGGACCAAATGGAGAGACTTGGATTTCCCATAGGGAGGGATTTGATGGTGAACTTGGTTCTCCAATCCCTGCCCACGTCTTATGAGAAGTTCGTCATGGAATATCTCAAAGACAATATGGAATGGTCCTTAAGTGAGCTTCATGGCATGTTAAAGGCTGCTGAGTTGAACATGGCCAAAGGAAAGCAAATCTCGTCCACACCCGCTAAGGCTACTGGGAATCAAAAACATAAGAAGAAGAAACTGACCTCAAATGGAAAGCTTGGTTTGACTAAGCCTACTATAAATGTGGAAGTTGAGGCAAATAAGATTGTGCCTCAAGATAACGTTTCACTTGGGGTAGTTTGCTACTTTTGTGGGGAAATTGGAAATTGGCGCCGTCACGCCTGCCTTAAGTGCCTGAATGAGCTAAGTATCCTAAAGCGGAAGAACGTTAGCTCCTCGACTTCAGGTACATTCATGATTATACTCCATTGATCTTCTACTTCAAAAGACTAGGTTTTTGAACGCTAGTCAAAACACTCACGTTTGTCACAAACTTGTTTGTTGCAAAGTGTAAGTGTTTATCCGAAGTAGGCCGATGATGCATGGAGAGCTGGAAGAAGTGAAGAGAAGCTTGTGTGCTTATCTCTTGCTAAAAGGATTGGAAGAGTTGATCTTGTCATTCCTACCAGCTAATTTATTACTTCATTAGATAGATGTTTTACGCCCTGCGTGGCAAGAAGCATTGTATCTTCTATGCTATTGATGACGATGAATATTACTTTGAATTATGTTATTGTGGGTTTAGAGTTTTATATCAAAGTTTATTCATGTCGTGGCATAAATAATAAGCTTTTGCTTAAGAAGTAATAATATGATCATTGATTAGTTATCCTTACAACATTGGTGATTTAACCATATAAACAAGATTATCGTTACCAAGCACCATGTGGATAGGTACTTGGAATCTTTTAGCTTTGAGCTATTAGTTAATGATTGAATCTTGCTTATAAAGTTAAATACCTATGACTTCCTTCACTAGTTGAAGTGAGAGGAATAAAAGTTTGTTGGACTACGCTTGCACTTCACGTATAAGGTGCAATCAAACAAAAGGATGAACTAAGTATAAATTTGTTACCTTTACCTATGAAGGTAGAAGAAAAGGGTATTAGAAAAGTGTTTGAAACTTGAGAAGTATTCAAAGCTCACCCGTAACAAATTCATAACATGTGAAGAGGGCAAAAAGGAAACTAAAATACTCAAGTCTTATGAGATGTTGAGATATAATAGATTCCTTATTCATCAAAAGAATTATGAGAATATCTCATAATTTAACTCTCCTAGGATACATGTTCTACATGGATCGCCAAGTGGAGAAAAGGAACATACTAGATATGATTCCCTTTGATGGATTAGACTTGAGTAACCTAAAAGATGGGTGTACTTAAGTAGTGGCTGGCAATGTTCTTGTTTTATTACAACAAAGATGGTCAAATTAGCAACCATGGAGGTTAGACTAGAAAGATAGCTTTGCTTATCTACCTCATGGATTAAAGTTATCTTGTCTACATTTAGTAGGAGATGGATGAACTTAAAAAGATGCTAATACATTTAAATATGTTATTCTGAGTTTTGGATGTTCTTTTCATAACCTTTTGAGAACTGAGGTGAGTTGCTCGAAAAGGGAAATGAACAACTGAAGCATTCCTGTGGAAGAACGTGTAATTTAAATTATGACCTGATGTTGACACTAGCATTCAATCAGTAATGATTGGAACTTAACATGGCAATGTTGAAGTACTTGGCATTATGATATTACCTCTTCATAAGTCTGGTAATTGTCATCATAAGGCCGGAAATGTATTACATACATGAGGACGATGACTTATTGATAATACATTGCGTATGTATCAATTACCGGAATCTGTAGTGGACCTTGGGTCTACTAAGATAAGGAAAAAGGTAATGAGATAAGCTATAATCCATGCTGGATTTCAAGAATGAGCTTGGATAATCCAACACCTAGATGAGTCCAGTAAGGTGTAAATAGATCTTTTGGATATAAGATCTGCATGGATTAGTTTGTAGATAACTTCAAATACTGACCGGTTGGAATTGGTTTCATGATGATTGACCATGTGGAAGGTATCATATGAAGACATTCTTCCAGTGGATATGTTGAAGTTTACACGGACACTTACGCCGTTTGATGGCTGCACGATGCAAAGACCGTATTCCGTAATAAGAATTCAATGAGGAAGTGTTGGTAACACTGTCCGAAGGTGCTTTACATCTAAAAGTATCCATGTAATATCTACAATACATAGAGAAAGACTGCCTTGAACTTCAACAAACGTCTAAGTTTCATGTTGTGAAAATCAAGCGGTTGAGTTTTCAATGAGCAACGATGAAACTTGGATAGATGTCAGAGCTAGTGGGAGGGCTGTTGTTATCCTATGTGATATGTCTTGGACATATGCAATAATGGAGATAATGTCTTGATCATGTTTGGCTTTAAGTTTGAGTCAAGAATTATACGTCCATTAAGGATTAACAAAGCATTTTGTGAAGTACAAGAAATATTAAGATATGTTCTTGTTGATCATAAGATATGAAAGTAATTTATTACTCTGTGTGATAGTTTATGTTTTAGGATAACCTCCAATTCGATTGGGGTTAGTGATCCTACAAATATTGTGTCGTTAGTAAATGTGATACTTAAAGTATCGGTGACTCTATAGAGATCTTTATGAAAACTATGAGAGTACGATGACTTAATCACATGAGATTTGATTTTAAAGTGTCGGTGACTCTATAGAGATCCTTGTGAAAACTATGAGAGTGCGATGACTTTAACACATAAAATTTTATTCTTAAAAGCATTGGTAACTCTATAGAGATCCTTGTGAAAACTATGAGAGTACAATGGCTTAAGCAAATAAGATTTTATTCTTAGAGCATCAATAACTCTATAGAGATCTTTATGAAAACTATGAGAGTATGATGGCTTATGCACATTAAATTTTAGTTCCAAGCGTTGTTTTGCCTTATTGGATTCCTTTAAGACAATGCATGTATAACGGCTTGGACAATTGATCATAATCCCATCAACGCACACTTTAGAAGTGGTTGGTTGGAGTAGGAATACGATCATAATCAGAGTACACACGGAGAGCAATGGTGGCGGATCCGTGAACTAAGCTATAGTAGCGGGTTAGTGATTTTATATCAGACTAGGGCCTGCATATACTTGGCTTAAGTTCGTTTTAGTAATATTTTGATATGCTTTTCTTTTGGGAACATTAAGCAATATTGAGCTTCTGCTTGTATCGATTATCAAAAGGGTTTGGTAATGCGCGTGTAGCGGGTACTCTCAGTAAGCCTTATTTTGTTCCAACTTTGCATGTTTTACCTCTTCCCTGAATGTTTTACATTCTAAATGTCCACAGTCGGTCATTCTTCATGGGAAGGAAGTCTGAACTAAGACTGAGGGAAGTAATTGGTCATGTGTCCAATGGGGATTGGGGCACGGGGACGCAATTCTTCGCCTGTACTTGAAAGTGTTTCAAGTGACTGGACGACCCACACCTGATTTTACTTTATGGTACTTGTCATGAGTAAATCAGGATGATAATATCAGTTCATCCTCATACTGGAGATACATGTGCCTGCATCACTTTGGTTTGCTTTGCTCTAGTTGTTTTCAAACGCAATCCGTAACTGGTTGTTATAAAGGGAGCAGCTGGGCAAAGTATGATCTCTGTGGTGGGCAATGTGAGTCAAAGGAATTTGTTCCTCTGTTTAGAGAGATATCCCTGGGCCCCTCGATGATTGGTCGCTGACACCAAAATGCACGGCCGTGCTCAAGTGTGCAATGATTAATGAATCTGATTGCAACTTGCATGTTTTGGTCACCACTAATCTCGATCGAGAAACATAATCGTGAAGGGACGAGAATGACTTAGTACCATGTCTCACCTTCGCACGGATATCGTGAACAAAAGGAAGATTGATCACTTATCGATAGGACCTTTCACATGAGTTGCAGATTGGTTTTTTGTACTGAAGACAAAACCCATACTGACTTGGGGGCAGGATGTCTTACTAGAGGCTGCTCCTTGTCTGTGATGTATTGGGTACGTAGAGTCATGTGCAAGTGGGAGTCTGTTGGAGTATGCCCACTGTCACACGTACGCCAAATGATCACTACCGATGATGTATGGGCCTATCGGGTCACACGCCGGGGGTTGATCTTGACAACAACCTAAAAAGGAGGGTTGGAAATGAATAATTAAAGATAGTTGGTAATCAGGAAGGGTTAGCGGCGCTAAATCCTGCTGTCGCTAACTTAGCCGCGTTAGCGGCGCTAACCTTAAGTGGTTAGCGGCGCTAAGTTTGGGCGGTTAGCGGCGCTAACCCGCCTGACAGATTACAACTTTATTCTCTCCACCTCTTTTCTCCACCAATGAATGTGGGTTGCTTGGATACTTCTTTGTCCGGCCTTGGGTACTCCAGGGGGCAAGAGAGGTTTCATAAAAAGGACATGCATTCACTCTCATTTCTCTCTAGTTGTTGAAGGTGTAAAAACACACACATAAGGAAACATTTTGGGTTGTTCTTGTGAGTGTGAGAGAGAGAGCCGAAATTTGAGAGGTTCCTGGAGTTCATAGTGTTGTTGTTCCAGAGATAGTGTCTCCATATGGTGTAGGACACTTGATGGATCGCTAGTACGAGTGGATCACGGTTTTCCCGGGGTGGACTTCGATAGAGCAAGGAAGGTGCCATAGCTCGGTTCTTGATCTACATCAACTCCAGAGATATCAGGGGTATTTCTCTCTTCTCTCTTCCTTTTAGTTGCTTATCTTAGTTGTAGAGATTGGTACACTCCTTGGGGTTCACTTTGTGGTTTGATTTGTTTGTTAAATTCCGTTTTTGTTGCTTGCCTGCTTCCGCTGTGATGAACCACGAACCCCGACAGTTACACCATTATCTTCTTCTATTCACTAGTGAACACAGGGTCCCACTATGTTTCCGATGAATGGTAACATCACAATGATTTACTATCAAGCTGCTGTTAGTAAAATATGACAACCTCATATCTAAACAACCTTCTTGATTTCCATCAGATATAAAGAAGCAATGGATATTGTCAGGTTTTACCAGCATCTCTATGCTGATTAAATGCTAGTGTCAACATTAGGTCTTTTATTTAAGTTTTACGTTCTTCCACTGGAAAGCTTTTGTAAATTGTACTTTCCCTTTTGCGCAACCAAACATGGTTCCCAAAAGTTCAAAAAACAATTATCCAAAACTCAGATGAACTACTTAAATATGTAGGGATCAACTTATAATTCATCCATCTCCCACTGAATGTAGACTGGATAATTTAAGTTATGAGATTGACAAGCAAAGAACTCTTTCTAGTCTATATCTCATTCGATGCTTAAGTGACCACAATGCTGTGTTTTAGATCGAGGACTTGGTTCATAAAATTAATGTATACCAACCACATTGAATACATGTTTTAGGCCTGCCTTTTACCAGATCATCAACACAGATATCCGGTTTTATTTAAAGTAACACCATGTGCAAATGTGTTTCTTCGGAAAAACGAATTATGGGTTAAACCCATGATTCATTTTATGTTTAAACCAATATAGATAAGAAAACTTAACATCTATTCTAGATCTAAGAATTTATATCTATATGCCCTTATTGATTCTTAATTCTCTTTAGGTTAATTCCGAACACCACTAGGTTTCAGACATAAGCCTTTTCTCTAGTAAAGATTCTTTCAACTACTACCATAAAGATAGTGATGAAGAATTTCACTAGTGTCACTCTTTGTGGCATACTTGAACGGATTATCCACACAAATATGATCATATCCAACAAGTCACAATCCTTCCTTACCAATACTGGTGAAGGATTTCATTAATCATCCTATTCCAATAAACAAGATTTGTATCTTTCATTTAGCCCGAGGCTAAACTTTTACAAAGATCCTAACCTCCTGGATCTAAGCGATGCAAATGTTGTTTACTTGGTCAAGTTTGATTATGCCATAGAGCTAATATATCCAAATCACTTTTGGATTTAAGAATCAATTGTTCATGATTGTCTTATTACTTATAACGAGCCTTTATGTATGCAATGATATGGATAAGTTTTGATAAAATCATTTCAAAATAATTTTTCAAAATTGTTTCAATTCTAAGTCATATCCATCGTCATCAAATGTGTATTTAAGCACTAAAATAGTCAAAATAACACAAAAGCATAGACATGGATCGAATTTGAAATGAAACTATTAAAATGAAAAATCTTTATAAAATACAAGATTCAAAAACATCCATCATCTCCAAAGGAGCATACACTAAAGTAGTTCTTGCCACGCAGGGCATACAAACAAAAGTAATAATAAATCCGGATTTAATGGCGAGACCAACACTCCCATTTCTCTTGAAGAATACAATTAACAAAATTTCTTCTTCAGAGATCCGGTTCTTCAAGCTTTTTCCTTTTTACAACTAATAGACCTACACTTTGCAACAAAAATAAATTTGTGACAAACGTGAGTCTTATAGCTCGGGTAAACATTCCAGCTTATAAGGAATAGCAATGAAGTATAATCATGAATGTACCTCAAGTAGGAAAATTAACTCTCTCTTGTCTGAGAAGTTTTATATCCTTTCGGCACGAAGGGCAGGCATGACGGCCCCAATCCCCAAATCTACCGCAGAAGTAGCAAACCACCCCTTGTTGAGTCTCTTTAGCCACATCATCAATGTCCATAGACTCAAAACTTGAAGCAAGCTTGGAAACTCCAACTTCTTCTTTTAATGGGATCGATTTTTTCTTCTTCATGTTATGTTGTTCCTTAGAACCAAAAACAAGAGTGGATGAAGATGATGCATGCTTGGACATGTTAGATTCTACAACCTTCAACATTCCATGCAATTCATCTATAGACATTTCCTTTCCATGCATATGATAGTCCCTTATAAACTTTTCATATGTGGCGGGCAGAGACTGAAGTATGAAATTCACACCAAGCTCCCTCCCTATAGGAAAACCTAATCTCTCCATCTGGTCCATGTATGATTTCATCTTCAAAACATGGGCACTTACACTCCCGCCTTCCCGCATCTTACAACCGGTTAGACTTTTAACACACTCAAAATGTTCTTGTCTAACTTGCTGTCGGAAAACATCCTTCAGCTTGTTAATCATGTCATACACAGTCATGTGCTCAAATTGCTTTCGCAGTTCTGAGCTCATACTTGATAACATGAGACTAGCAACATCGTGTGTATCCCGAACACACTTTTCAAACGCATATCGGATAGCCCATTCCGCATTGATAGCAGGTGGTTCAGGAAGGGGTTCCTCAAGAATGTGCAACTTAGACTCAGCACGTAGGACAATTCTCAATTGCCTAAGCCAGTCAACAAAGTTCACTTCCGTGAGTTTCACCCTTTGTAGAATCATACGAAGTGAAAAATTCGACGTGTTGTGGTTTTGATTCGACATCCTATATTAAAGTAGAGTACACGAATTAGTTAGTTTGATTTGAATCCTTGTTAAAATAATTACCCTTATCGTCTCGAAAAATATTTTAACAAGGGCTAAGAACAATATTTCACTCCAATTCATGACGGGGTTGCCGCGGATCACTTCATGGAGCTATTTAGGCCGATAACCACTTTACCGATTGCAATCTCTATTGCAACTCTTAGACACTTGCGGGATCCTACGACAACCATCGGTCGTTTGGCATGTTTGATCCCTACTAGCACCAATTCCAAATTAAAATTCTTGGTTGACTCGTGCTAAGCTCGACAATCACTCAAGGATTCTAATTTGTAATTGCAAATCGTCCAACAAGATACACGGTGATACCCCGACAACTACCGGCTCGTGCTAAGCTCGACAACCGATAATTTCAAGATCCCACACTCACCTTCCACACAGATCCACATGGAATAACTCGTGCTAAGCTCGACAATCACTCCATGCTTCACTAGATTTGGGTGGTGTCATCTTTTGGATGGTGCAAGATTTACGTTTTTATGAAAACGGGCTTTTGTTTTCTGCTTGGTTACTGATTAACTTGTTTAGTGACAAAACCTATTTTCACTAGGTGAGTTAATCTTGTATGTGAGCGCGCGAGAGAGTTGTAAACCATTTTTACCAAATCTCTTGTGATTTTATTAATTTCGAAAAAATTTTCTAGCATGCGAATCCTAAGCAAACCATGCAAGAATAAAATAAAATCACATCACACGCATATATACGAAATAAATTGGTAACCCTTGCCAAAATCCTATGCGTTCTTCCCGTGAGCCAAAACGGGTAGAACGTGGTCAACTAAGGGACGGAAGGTCTTCAATGCGAGCTCCCACTAGAACCGCTATCACCAAAGGACTTCACCGGCTTCTATGGACACGCTCCATCTCCTTCCGACTCCATCTTGTGTGTTTTCATCCAAATTGTACAACAAATACAATAGAAATTGAAATGGCGTACAAGCCACACTAATTTCCTATTTATCTAGTACAAATACACGGATGAATGAAATGGCATGCAAGCCACAATATTATTACAAATATAACAATTTTAATAAATATTACAGCCCATGTGATTAAAAATCACCAAATGCATCCAAACACACAAAGTCAACCACAAGGTCAAAGACAAGGTTACCAATTTCAAATCTATCACATACAACCAAACAAACAAGGTGGTAACAAAATTACCAAACACTAAACTGGAACAAATTTCCAGAATCACAAAAAGGCTAAAAATTCCCGAGACCAAAACTGATTTTAACTTTGAAAATTAAAACTGTTACAGCGCATTAGCGCCGCTAACATTTATGAGTTAGCGCCGCTAACCCGAGGTTAGCGCCGCTAACCCTGTTCGAACAGAAAACAACCATTTTGATTTCGGGATTTCTCAAGCCACCAAGTGCAGATCTAACATAGAGGTGGCTCTGATACCACTGTTGGGATTTCGTGGGCTCACAGCGGAAGCAAGGTACAAACAAAATAGCCCAATGTACAAGCAATCAAAGCATAGAAACCGAAATCCCTCAAATGGACCAAACTCTATGTTCAAGAAATGCAACTTGAAAAGAAAGAGGTTATACCTTTCTCCTTATCTCCAGAATACTTCAAGTCGTGGTGATGATCCTCCAAGAATGAAAACCGGATCTTCTATTGGGATATACCCCGGGAATACGTCAACCACGAGTGCTAGCTCGCCTCTAGTGGTACTTCACCTTGAATACCACCTTTGGAACAGCAGCTATACGAGACCAAGGATCTGGAGCAGCCTCTCGGATCTTCACTTGGCCATAGTAGCACCAAAGAAGAAAGAATATGTGATAAACTTAGAGAGAGAGAGAAGAGAGAGAACCCCTTAGCCCAAAAATGAATTCACATGACTCTCTCATCTGCCTCCAGATCCAAATAACCCCTCTCCCCACCGGCCATGCTTCGAAAAGTGTAAAACCCACATGCATTGGCTAGTTTGGAGGTGGAAATGACAAATGGAAGTCTGCAGGGTTAGCGGCGCTAACCTAGAGTTAGCGGCGCTAACTCACTAAAGTTAGCGTCGCTAACGCGGCCTATCAGAAATGTTACACAAAGTACATGCAGCCGTAGCGGCGCTAACCTTAAGGACTTAGCGACGCTAACCCCTAATAGTTAGCGGCGCTAACGCGGCCTGCGATGTCAACTTTTGTCTTTTGCCATATTTGGTCCCTTAACTTAAGTTGCTGTCAGATTTGACCCCGGTGTATGACCCAATAGGCCCATACATCATCAGCAGTGGTCTATGGTGTACGTGCATTAGTGGGCATATCTCTAACACTTAGTACTATTTGGATCTGCAAAGATACAAAAAGGATAGATCTTTATCCCATGGAAAAGGAGAAAGATACTCTTGAAAAGAAGATCTCGAAGATATGATGTTAAGTATGGCTGGCAACTCCATACTTGGTAAAGTCACATCTTCAGAAAGCATGGTGTTGATTAAAGGACAAGCATGAAAGGAGAAGTTTACTTTTCCAAGATATAAAGGTAGTAGTTTAATAATATAATAATAGATAGTGGGTATACTTATTACTGAAAAGTATGTTCACTTTACACACTTTGTGTATAAATTTAACTTACTTTTCACCCACTAACTTTTCTATTATAATATTATTAAACCAAGTACCTTTGTCTCCTTCTCTCTTCATCAACTCGGACACACCTTGCTTATATATACTCATGCATGGAAACATGCTAAGTATGCGTTGAAAAACACTGAAATCTTATAAGTTGAGAATTAGAAGAGTTAGCATTTTACTTTAAGTGTAACAAACTTGTTCATGTGTTGACCATCTTAGACATTAGTTGTTTAAGATTAGCATTGTCTATGTGTTAGACAAATCTAGTTGCCACCTTTTATTGAACTTAGATTTTCCGCATCTAGTTCATGTAATTCTTGATTAACTTCAATAAGAATTATATAAAAGTAAACCGTGTGTCTCTTAAATTTTAATTTGCTAAAGTTTGTATTCAACCCCCCTTCTACAAACATTTGTTGTTGTAGTATCCATTCGTGACCAACAACTGGTATCAGAGCAGGCTAGATAATCCATATCTAAGATCTGTTTTGCTTACTCTTCAACTGCTTCTACCCCATACTACTAAATGGCCACTCCGGTTGCTGCTTCAAATGGTTCTTCAAATAATGGTTCACTCACTAGGTGTCCAACGTTTGATGGAGAAAACTTTTCTCTCTGGAAAAGTAGAGTTCTTCTCTATATGTCAAGCCTAGATGATGTGATGCTCAAAACTGTGACTGAAGGTCCTTATGTTTCTTCCTATACTATCCAAGTAACTGAAGCCACTGATGAAGTTCCTGCCGTTGAAACACTAATTATAAAGCCTATAAATCAATGGTCTGATGACGACAAAAGGCTTGTTAATGTTGATGTTAAAGCAAGAACAGCCTTAGTCTCTGCACTACCAAATGATGTCTATCATCAAGTTCTTAATTGCAAATTTGCAAAAGAGATGCTAGACACTTTGACCGTTGCATATGAAGGTACTGAAGAAGTGCAGGAAAACAAGAAACTTCTTCTGGTAAGAGAATATGAGTTCTTCTATGCTCATAAAGGTGAAAGTCTAACTCAGACCTACACCAGATTCAACTGCCTCATTAATGACTTAAGAAGGGCAGATGTTCCCAAGAGCAATAAAGAGCTTGTAAACAAGTTTCTAGACTCTCTTCCAGAATCTTGGGATCATTTTATCACTGTGCTTAAACATGGTGAGAAAATCAAGGGTCTTACACTGGTTGGTTTATATGGAAACCTTATGAATCATGAGCAATCAGTGAAACAAAGGAAACTCTCTACCAAGGATATGAAGGAGGCTGCAAAAGCTCCAACTACTGCCCTTGTATCTAAGGATACAAGATCTAGGAGTTTTGCAGTAGTGGTGGATGAATCAAGTGATAGGAAGATAAAGAGGAAACTTCTGATGAAGAGAAAGTGGCTAATGGGGATGAAGATCTGGAGAACATGGACAGTATTGAAGCTGCTGTTGAGCAGGCTGCCATGTTGGTTAAAAGGTTCAAACCTTTCTTGAAAAGAAAGGGTGTCAAGAGGTTTGAAAGGAAACCCTTCAAAGGAGAAAGAGCCATGTCAAAACCAAAGGCTTCTGAAGGTTGTTTCTCTTGTGGCAAGACTGGCCACTATGCCAGCGAATGTAAGTCCAAAGGAAACACAGGCTTCAAGGGTTCCTCAAGCTCAGACAACAAGATTGATTATGAAGCCAAGTATAAGAAGCTTCTTGCTGCTGTCTTTGACAAGAAAAAGAAGAAAGCTTAGAACAGGGTGCTGGTTGCTGAAGAAGAAGATTGGGCTGAGGAAGATCTCTCAAGTGATGAAGATGAGGTCCTCACAGCTCAGTTCAGTTTGATGGCCAACACAGCAAGTACAAGTTCTTTTGATGAGGACATGCAGAAAGCTGCTAAAGCTTGTACTTCTCCTGTCTGGGATCCCTCTTCTATGTATCAGGTTGGAAAATTTATTAATTATGAAGATAATGAAAATAAAACTATGTTTGATTATCTGTGTGTTGAGTTTCAGTCAAATATTCAAAGAGAAAAGAAGCTAAAATTAGAAATAGAATCACTAAAAGAGAGATTAAGTCTTAAAGATGAGAAACTGAAACTAATGACAAAACTGGAAGATGATTTAGCTAATCAAAAGATACTTAATCAGATCTTAGTAAAAGAAACCAATGAAGCAACAATAAAGATTAATGACCTTCAAAAAGTAGTTAGATCTTGGTGTGTTTCTACTGAGAAGACCACTCAGTGTGTCAATGAGCAGATTCCAAAACAAGTTCAAGCTATTATTGGTGGAAATTATTCCCAAGCTGCTAACTGTGTTGATTTTAGCAAGAACATAAATATCTTAGAAAAAGCTGATATTTTACCTCTCACTTTTTAAAAGATCGTAAAAGGAAAAAGTATTATCACTAACAGATTTGTCAAAAGTAAAAGTACTCAGCTGAAAGACTCAACCTCTTCAAAAGTTGGTTCAAGTTCTATTGTCTTGACAGAAAGCCAAAGTACTGAAAATTTAAGTGTAAAGGAAGTAAGTAAAGGAATGGAATAATTTGTTGATACCAAAGAGACATTCTGTTGTCAAACCTTGAAAACTGATACATTAAATCTAGGAACTCAGTTGACTGAAAATTCTTTAGCTAATGATGTTACATCAGCTGATCAAAAAGTAGATGATAACTGCTCAGCTGATCATGGATCCTCTTCTGTTTGTTTAGCTGATCAAATATCACTTCAAACTCTTTTAATAGGAGAAACTAAAAGTAAAAGACCTTTTGTTTACAAAAAGTCTCAGTCTACCATACCTAAAGTTGATCATAAACTCATTTTAACTAAGGGTCAACCTAAGGCAACTGTAAACAAAGACCTTATTAGTTTACAGAATCAGCTGCAACAGCTGAATGGTGAAATCTGTCAGCTGATGACCCATAGTCATCAGAAAACAGTTAAGACATCTCTTAGGCAATTACCAAAACATGTTAAAGGCTCCAAAAATCAAAAATGTTATAAATGTGGGAGCAAAGAACATAAGGCAAGTAATTGTTCTCTTGAAAGTAACTCAAGACAGCGGACTGATTATGATAACACAGTTGTTTCTCTCATTCATAAACAACCTAATATAAAGTGGATGGCTAGGTGCAATCCATAGGGGTCCACTTAAATGTGGATACCCAAGTGTCACTAACCTTCTTTCAATCACAACTATGCAGGGTCTGAACACATGGTATCTTGACAGTGGATGTTCAAGGACCATGACAGGTTGTAAAGCTTTGCTTAGTAACTACAAGAAGGAAAAAGGTCCAAGAGTAACCTTTGGTGATAACAATTGCGGGCAAACAAAAGGCTACGGAGAACTTCATAATAGGAACCTAACCTTGTCCAAGGTATCATATGTTAAAGGGCTTAAGTACAATCTCATCAACATAAGTCAGCTATGTGATGGTGATCATAAAGTCCTCTTTACAAAGACATGTGGTTCCATTTTAGATCAAGAAGGTAAAACAATAATTTGTGCAAAGAGAACCAATGATGTATATACTCTTGACATGTCCTCTGGTGATCCATCCAAGTTAACCTGTTTGTATACCAAGTCTGTAACTGACACAAACTGGTTATGGCACAAAAGGCTTTCCCATTTAAACTTCAAAAACATTAACAAGTTGAGCAAGGGTGAACTAGTGTCAGGACTACCTTCACTGACGTATGTTAAGCCTAAACCTTGTTCTGCCTGTGAGAGGGGAAAGCAGCACAAGACTTCGTTTCCATCTAAGCAAGCCTTCTCCATTACTGAACCTTTCTACATGTTGCACATGGATCTATTTGGTCCTGTTCCTACTGCTAGTATTGGTGGAAGTAAGTATGCATTGGTAATGGTTGATGAATTCTCAAGATACACTTGGGTCATCTTCCTAAAAGCAAAGAGTGAGTCTGCTGAAGAGATTATAAGCTTCATTAGAAAGATGGAAGTGCTTAATGACAATCTGGTAAGGATGCTTAGAAGTGATCATGGAACTGAATTTAGAAATCAAACTCTTGAAGGTTTCTGTGATGAGAAAGGAATATCTCAAAACTTCTCTGCTCCAAGAACTCCACAACAGAATGGTGTAGCTGAAAGAAGAAACAAAACTTTGATTGAAGCTGCAAGAACCATGCTGTGTGAGAGTGGGTTAGGATTCAACTTCTGGGCTGAAGCTGTCAGCTGAGCATGTTTTACTCAGAATAGATCCCTTGTAATCAAGAGGCACAACAAGACTCCTTATGAAGTGCTCAAGGGAAGTAAGCCCAACATCAGCTTTTTACACATCTTTGGGTGTCAGTGTTTCATTCTGAACCAGAAAGATCAATTGCAGAAATTTGCACCAAAAGCTGATGAAGGTGTGTTTGTTGGATATTCTGTGATCTCCAAAGCTTACAGAATTTACAACATCAGAACAAAGGTCATAGAAGAATCAATCAATGTAAGTTTTAATGAAAATGACTTTGTTACTTCCTGTTCTACTAATCCATCTACAGGTGAGGAATTTAATGATTTGCTGCATACTGAAGATAACACTCCAGTATCAGCTGATCCACTCCCATCAGCTGATCCAATCTCATCAGCTGACATAGATGACTTAGATGAACCTGTTCCAAATCTACAAAACATCTCTACACATTCTATCCTGAATCAACCCACACTTTTACTGAATGATGAGAATCATGATTCAACATCAATGGACTCTAATTCTATATCAAACATTCCTTCTTCAGTAGAAGTTTCATCAGCTGACATTCCTGAAATTCTGTCAGCTGATCAACCAGAAGTCTCATCAGCTGATCCAAACCAAAGAATTTCAACTCCCATAATCCAAAACAATTCAAACTCTCCCAGAATCCAAAATTCCTACAAAGACCTCAGAAATCATCCAATTGATCAGGTCATAGGTAACATAGAAGCACCTGTACTAACAAGGTCAAAAGCTTGTAACTTCTGTTTATACACAAGTTTTGTTTCTATGATTGAACCAAAGAAGGTAGATGAAGCTCTAAATGATCCTCACTTGATAAAATCCATGCAAGAAGAATTGGCTGAATTTACTAGGAACAATGTATGGACTTTGGTGCCAAGACCAAAGAACAAATCCATCATTGGTACTAAGTGGGTGTTCAGAAACAAGATGGATGAACAAGGGCTAATCATCAGAAACAAGGCAAGATTAGTTGCACAGGGGTATTGTCAAGAAGAAGGTATTGATTATGATGAAACCTTTGCCCCTGTTGCAAGACTTGAAGCAATAAGACTGTTTCTTGCTTATGCTGCCTTCAAAGACTTCAAAGTATTCCAAATGGATGTTAAGAGTGCTTTCCTTAATGGTGAATTGAAGGAAGAGGTGTATGTCAAACAACCTCCAGGTTTTGAGGATGCAAGCAAACCAGATCATGTATACTTCTTGAACAAAGCTTTGTATGGTCTGAAGCAAGCTCCAAGAGCCTGGTATGATACCCTCTATTCTTTTCTGACCAATAAAGGACTTATAAGAGGAAGTATAGATAGCACTTTGTTTATAATAAAATTCAAGGGTGATGTAATACTAGTGCAGATATATGTAGATGATATAATATTTGGGTCTACAAATGTTGATCTTTGCAAAAGTTTTCTAAACTCGTGTCTGACAATTATCAACTGAGTATGATGGGTGAGTTAAACTATTTTCTAGGTCTTCAAATTAAACAAGAGGTTGATGGAATTTTCATTCATCAAACAAAGTATGTAAATGACTTACTTAAGAAGTTTGAGTTTGAAAATTGTTCTTCAATGAAAACACCCATGTCCACAGCCCTAAAGCTTGGAAAGGACAATGATGGTAAATCAGTGAACATTACAGCTTATAGAGGTATGATAGGGTCTCTTTTGTACCTCACTGCAAGTAGACCAGATATTATGTTTTCTACATGTCTTTGTGCTAGATACCAAGCAGATCCCAAAGAATCTCACTTAGCTGCAGTTAAAAGAATTTTCAGGTATCTCAAAGGAAGTCCTAATCTAGGTCTTTGGTACCCCAATGACTCTGATTTTGAGTTAGTTGGATACACTGATTCTGACTTTGCAGGTTGCACACTAGACAGAAAGAGTACATCTGGGGGTTGTCAATTATTAGGTGGAAGATTAGTTAGCTGGTCAAGCAAGAAACAAAACTCTGTTTCAACTTCTACAGCTGAGGCAGAATACATTGCTGCTGGAAGCTGCTGTGCTCAATTGCTATGGCTGCAAAATCAACTACTAGATTATGACTTACAGTTTGAAAACTCCCTAATTCTGTGTGACAACACAAGTGCTATATCTATCTCTAATAATCCTGTTTTGCATTAAAAAACTAAGCATATTGAAATCAGACATCATTTTCTTAGAGATAATGTGCAGAAAAAGAAAGTCTCAATGCACTATATAAACACTGATGTTCAATTAGCTGACATTTTTACAAAACCTTTGGATGAGTCTCGATTCAACTTCCTAATATCAAAACTTGGCATGTTAAATTTGTAATATATTCATTTCTTAGGTAGTTAATTTTGTGTGAAAATAATTTTATTTGTGTGTGAAATGAAGTACTTATCTAAGCTTCTACATATTTTACTTATGGTAGATCAGCTAATGGAATTATGTCAGCTGACGATCATTAGCTGACACTATACTTCAGCTGATAAGCCATCAGCTAAGACTTAGAAGCTCAGCTAAGTGCATTCATTAGCTGACACTTATTTTATCTCAACATGGATCATCTGACACTCTCGTTTGTCAGCTGATGATTTTCAAAAGTCAAAAATACTGTGTCCCCACACTTATTTTATTAATTTCTCATTTGTATTTATTATGTTACTAGGTATTAATTTATTTAGTTTAATTGTCTGTTTATTGTCTGTGTATTTAATGACTATTCCGTCTATTACCTTTTTGCAGAAGTGACAGTTACTTTTTGAAAATATATTTCTGTGACAGTTTAGGTTTCCAAGGAAGATTTAAAGGTGTTTTCGAGCGGTTCTTCATTTCTTACGCTTTCAAAATTCCTAAACACTCTTTCTCTCTCAAATTTCAAACCCTAAACCTTTGTTGCACAGACTGCTTTACTCTGTAATCATGGTCTCCTTCAACCCTGGAACTTCTCCAAACGCCATTGCTGGTGAAAATGTCACACCTAACTCTGAAATCACAATACGCCCAAACAACTTTCTCATAAACACTGATATTCCCGTGAGCAAAGCAAACCAGGGATACGAACCTATGGTGGCTTTCATAACTGCTCATCCTCTGTTCGCATGTCTATCTGCTCATCCTCTATTCATCTTTCCAAACATTGTTGGTGAAATGTGGTACACTGCAAGGTACCATGCTAATCAAGACCTAATCACTTGCACCTGCCTCAATGGTACCATCAACACAAACATCACTACTGATTCTCTCAGACAAGCGATCTCCACACCCCATATGGCCTCATTTCAACCTTTTGCTACAATGGATCAAGTTCTAGAGGTTTTGCCCCTGATTGCCTACCAAGGTGCTGTTTCCCATGGCCAGTATAAACTGTCTGCTCTAGGACACCCATGGAAGTATTTGGCCAGTGTAATCATTCGATATTTTGGTCACAAGTCTGGCAGCCATGACCAAATGAACCAGTCTGAACTAATGGTGCTACATGCCTTGGTCACAGGGAGGAATATTGACTTCACACAAGTCATATTCTCTGAAATGGTGGATAAGATCACTCTGGGCACATCAAAGAAATCAACCAGAACCCTAGTTCCTTACATCAGGTGTCTAAGTTTAATTGCACTTAGAGATGTTCAGAGGGAACACTATGCTGGGTTAGCTACTCACTTGCACACAATGACCATCCCTCAAATGGGTCAGAAAACTTTCCATTTGATAAGGGAAGATCAAGGTCCTGCTATAACTGCTCAGATGCAAGAGTTGATTGATGTTGCTGCTGAGGAAAATGAGAATGTAAATGAAGAAGAGGTTGCTGCAAATAGTGAGGAATAGATGGCTGATGACTCTGAGTCTGCTGATATAATCTCTGAGCATGCTGAAGAGTCAGTGACTCCTACTCAAGATGAAGCCTTGATGGATGAAGAATTGATAGACACTGCTGATGATGAAATGATGTTTAGAGCAGATGTTTTTGATGAACCAGCACAGGATGAGCCTATTAATCCTGATGCTAAAGTTGTACAAATAGCAGTTACTGGTGATGAAAGAGGTGATGCTGGTGATGATGCAACAACCAGCTCATCTTCTCAAAGTGGAGGACCAGCAGCTGATGATGATGCTGAGGAAGACACAATCTCAGACAATCTCATTCAAATGATTGAGATAAGCAAGACCCAGCACATCTCAGGTATAATCTCTACTACTCTTGAGGATACTCACTTGGTAAACCCAACCAGTGAGATCCCATCCTCACGTCTAGTTGTAACACCCCCACAACAGCCAAGCTCTAGTCAACTCCCAACAGTTGCTAGTTCTACTCCCACTAAAACCTATACAGTATTAAGAGCAACAGAGTTTGTGCATTATTCACAAGTCTCTGAGGTAGTGACATCCACACCTCTGATCTCAGCTCCACAAGTTCCCTCTTATGTTGAGGAGGAGCAAATGGATGTTGACTTAACCCAATTGCCAGTGAATGTGTTCTCCCAACAGGACACATTTGTAAATATGGGACTCCTACAATCTGGATCACCCTCCCAACAGGGTGATACCATTGAAAGACAGATCATCTCCCAAGGTCATACTGTGTCTACACCCACAATGAGTCTATCCTTACCCTTAGTAAGTTCCCAACAGCTTACTACTGTAATAAGGGATACCCCTTTGAGTGCAACCCTCACTCATACTCACATGCTTGCACATGTATTTGATTCTATTCTTACACATACTAGTGCACTACCTGTCAATACTAGTGGCATAAACCAGTCATTAGTACAGGGTACAATTTCTGTTCCCAGTGATCTTAGGCCTATAAACCAAGGTCTAAGTGAGGGACCACAATCCATTCCAGTTCTAAGCACAACTTCTCAATCAACTTCCACTCAACCCATTCCCTCTACTTCTTCTGAACCCTCACCCCAAATCCTTCAAAGCTTACTATCTATCTCTCAAAAGATGGATAGTCTTCAAGCCTCCTTTACCTCTTTCCAAACTCAAACAGAAACTCAACTTTCTCATCTAACCCAAGAGATTGAGTCACTCAAATCACACCAATCCCAAACCCAACTCACCCCTGCCCCTGTTGATCTCTCACCAATTCTAACCAAATTCGATCAACTTCTTACCCAAACTTCTACTCCTATTCCTATTCCTTCACCTACCATCTCAAATCAAACCATTACCACCCTAAACCAAACCATATCCAACCTTCTCACCCAACTGTCTACCCTAAGACCTTTACCTCCTAACATCTCTGTAACCATTCCTGACTCTATTCTAAGAGTACCCACCCTTCTCCATACCATAGATGCTGAGGTCACAAGACTAAGCCAGTACTCCAGGCAGAGGCACAGTGACACTCTCAGAGATTTCACCAACATCATTGATGCTATTAGAAGCCTTAGACCTCTCATCTCCACCTCAACCCCTTCCCAAGCTTCCCGACCCCATTCTTTTACCACACCTGGTGCCCCTGCTAAGCCTACTGCTTTTCTTTCCTCTGATGATGACAAAAAGGGGGAGAAGTCAAAGAAGTCAGTTAGAGAACCTTCCCCAGACACCATAAGGGTAGCTGTTGATGAATATACAGCTGAGGTTCAGGCTAAGCAAGCAGAGGAAGCATCAGCCCCCAATGAAACAGAAGCTCAAAGAACATCTAATGTTGAGGGGGAGAATCCAGCTGAGGGGGAGAAATCTACTCAAGAACAGCAAAGGCCAAAAAGAAGGTTTAAAACAGTGGGCAGAAAGAAGAGTGCTAAGAGATCAAAGCAAGGTGAATCCTGTGCTCCAATCTCCATATCAGAAGATGATTCTGATGATGATGAAGAAGATGATCAGCCTATGTCCTCTATGTTCAACATAAAGAAGCAGAGCCCCTCTACTGTAACTCCACCAGTCCAAGCTTCCTCTCTAGTTCAATCAAGTCAACCAACTCCCAGCAGTTCATCAAGAAGAAAAGGAAAGAAGATAATGACTGCTGAGGAGATTGAAGAAGAAGAAAGAAGAGAGGAAAA
This sequence comes from Pulicaria dysenterica, assembly GCA_947179395.2. NCBI lineage: Eukaryota > Viridiplantae > Streptophyta > Magnoliopsida > Asterales > Asteraceae > Pulicaria > Pulicaria dysenterica. The sequence goes on along the minus strand of OX359289.1, from coordinate 48,681,421 downwards.
GCTAACACAAGAAGAAGAGGGTCTCAGAGAGCTCAGTGAGTTAGCTGCTGCACGTGGTACTTCCATAGAAGAAGTTTTGAAAACCAAGGAAAGACATCAGGACTTCACTTCTCCTGAAGATCTTGCTGCAATTATTGGTGTTACTGATGATGAGTTAAGAGAGCTACAAGAAGAAGAGTTGATTATGATGACCTCTCAATCACATCAAGTGCTGGATACACCACAGCAAGATGACCCTTCTACCAAGAAAGCTCCTAAGAGAGGAAAGACTCACAAGGAAGCCATTCAAGCTCTGTTGAACTTCAACTTTGGATGATTAGCTCAGCAAACTGAAAGGCAAGCCAAGGAGTTCAGAGACAACAAAGAAAACTTGGTAAGCAGAAGATGTGAAGACATCATCTCAAGGGTTACTCTATACAAAGGTACTGATGAGGGTCTTTATCTCAGAGTGGTGAGTAGAGATGAAAGAAAGACTTATGAAGATACCTATCCTCAACACTGCAAACTACTCTCCTTCTTTGAAATGATAGAGATCCTGTACCATCTCCTCAAGTCCAAAAGTGAAATTGTTCAAAGGTTCATGCCAAAATTTGAATACTGGATTCGGATATCAATCTGCAATAGGCTCTTCACACATGATCAGTTCATTGAACACATCAATCTGATTGAAGATGCTTTAAAAAAGAATTCAAAAGCTTTTGTCACCATTGAACAGATCATTGTCAATCCTGACTATCCTTTTCTTTCTGCTTATGAAAGTCTCAACACTACTTTGCCCTCCAATATTGAGCCAGAAATGTTTAAGTACATAACTGAGCCTGAAAGAGGGATGTTCTTCAAAAACAGAGCTGGTGATTGGAGATTCCTAAGAGAAGCTGACATAGGAAGAGCGCCAAGAGCTTTAATTTTTCAAGCTATAAGACTGGCAAGAGGACAGACAGGAAGTCAACACTTTGAAAGTCTGATGGAGACTAGAGCCGATTAACTAATTGCCACCATTCCAGTTGAACATCGTCCAGACATCAAAGAAGAACCTTGGTGGGAATGAAGACTACTTCATAACTAGATTAGATGTAATTTCAATTCCTAAAATAGTTCAACTTCTGTACTTAGTTTAACTTATAGTTAGATTGCTCTGTACAAACTCTGATGTAAATACTTTGTTCTGTAATCAAGCTTGAAACTTTGATCATGGACTACTTAGCTAAAATGCTAGTATAGATGACTCTTAGTAGATAGCTCACATAGTGTAAATATAGAAAAGATCAAAAATCCTAAAAACAGAAAGGATACCACAAAAACAAAACATGGTACTTCATAAATGAAAAGATTCCCAAAAACAGAATATCAGGGAACATACTTTAAAGAGTTACCAAAAACAGATAGCTAGGTAACCAAATTGCAATTAAAAGTTTCATCTTTACAAATTCAAGTCAAACTGATTCTTCTTAAACAGATAAGGTTTTGTCATCATCAAATAGGGGGAGATTGTTAGGGAGATAGCAATATCAAACCTAAATCAAACCTATCTATTAAGTAAAATAGGATTTGATGTTAACAAAACCATATATTCAGTTTTGGACTTAGATTGATGAAAAACATGTGTTGTTTTTTATCTAAGACTTAAAGAATTTCTATGTAAGATATGTCAGCTGACGAATCATAGTGTCAGCTGAACACTGAGTATCAGCCAAAGGACCAGCTTCAGGAAGATCAGCTGAGAAGAAAAGATCAGTCAAAAAGCATCAGCTGAGGAATCACATTGGATCAGCTGATGGCCTAACACCATCAGCTAATGAAGATTTCAAGATCAGCTGAGCAGTCTAGGATCAGCTGACACAATCACAGTTATCAGCTGATGCCTCCCACTTGTCAGATAAGGTATTTATTACTTATCCAATCATTTCTTCATAAGCTGACACTACTAAAAATGACTAGCTGAGCCCTTGGGAACAGCTGGCAATTTAGTTTGATCAATTTATTAGCTGCACGTTGAGTTGTGTTATCAGCTGAGCAATTTGATCAGCTGAGTAATTTGATCAGCTGAGCAAATCTAGTCAGCTGAGTCTTTTACATTCAACCTTAGCTGAGCAAAATTATATTTGCAGTTCAGTGTCTATTAGCTGAGTCCTTATTGTATATCTCAGATAATAGCTTTTTTATGTAATATTTTCTTTAGTCAAAGGCAGAACATGTGTTGTTCTTATTATGCATTAGATCTTTCGTTGTAAAAGTACTTAGTACTTTTTGGATCTGCAAAGATACAAAAAGGATAGATCTTTATCCCCTAGAAAAGGAGAAAGATACTCTTGAAAAGAAGATCTCGAAGATATGATGTTAAGTATGGCTGGCAACTCCATACTTGGTAAAGTCACATCTTTAGAAAGCTTGGTGTTGATTAAAGCACAATCATGAAAGGAGAAGTTTACTTTTCTAAGATATAAAGGTAGTAGTTTAATAATATAATAATAGATAGTGGGTATACTCATTATTGAAAAGTATGTTCACTTTACACACTTTATGTATAAAGTTAACTTACTTTTCACCCACTTACTTTTTCTATTATAATATTATTAAACCAAGTACCTTTGTCTCCTTCTCTCTTCATCAACTCGGACACACCTTGCTTATATATACTCATGCATGGAAACATGCTAAGAATGCGTTGAAAAACACTGAAATCTCATAAGTTGAGAATTAGAAGAGTTAGCATTTTACTTTCAGTGTAACAAACTTGTTCATGTGTTGAACATCTTAGACATTAGTTGTTTAAGATTAGCATTGTCTACGTGTTACACAAATCTAGTTGCCACCTTTTATTAAACTTAGATTTTCCGCATCTAGTTTATGTAATTCTTGATTAACATCAATAAGAATTATATAAAAGTAAACCGTGTGTCTCTTAAATTTTAATTTGCTAAAGTTTGTATTCAACCCCCCTTCTACAAACATTTGTTGTTGTAGTATCAATTTGGGACCAACAAGCTTCATGGCATGTTGAAGACCGCCGAGTCTAACATGGCCAAGACGAAGCCATCTTCCTCCACCGCCGTCCTTATGATCAATGAGGGTGGCAAGAAGCGGGAAGCAACCCGCTTCAGCCTCTAAAGGGAAGGGAAAGGGGAAGGCCAAGGTGGGGTCAGCGAAGCCCAAGCCTAACCCAACCCTGGAGGCGAAGGGGAAACAAGTGGCTACCGCTGCCACCTCACCGGAAGAGACAACCTGCTTCTTCTGCAGGGAAAAGGGTCACTACCAGCGTAGTTGCCCCAAGTACACGGAGGAGCTCAAGAGATTGAGATCTAAAGGTGCCGCTGCCTCCGGTATGTACATGATTGAACTCCATAACACTTCTACTTCTGACGCCTGGGTTTTTGACAGCGGGTGTGGTACTCACGTTTGTAATAATGTGCAGGTACTAACAAGAAGTAGGGACCTGGTTAGTGGAGAGCTGGATCTCGTGATGGGAAACAAGGCGGTTGTCCCTGTAGAGAAGATTGAGAGTGTAGAGCTCGCCTTTCAATCCATCTTATCTATTGTTTTATCTAATGTTTGTTATTCGCCCTGCGTGGCAAGAAACATTATTTCTCTATATGCATTGTACGATGATGGATTTGATTTTGAAATTAATAAATGGTTCTATTTTGTGTTATAAGAATGGTTCTTTTTATTTCAAAGCATCTCCATGTCATGGCATATATGAAACAAGCGTAAGCTTAAGAAACAATAGATCAATCATGAATGTTGATTCGGGATCGAAAAGTGTTTTGGATAAAATGTCTCTTTGGCATGGTCGGTTAGGCCACATTAACAAGAAGCGCATCGCCAAGCTCCAAGCGGATGGGATCTTGGAATCATTTGAGCACGGGTCTAATGAAGTATGCGAATCTTGTTTATTGGGCAAGATGACCAAAGCACCCTTCACCGGTGAATTTGAGAGGGCGAAAGACTTGTTGGATAACGTTCACACTGATGTGTGTGGTGTTGGGTTTCCATGAACACAGCAGCGGAAGTAAAAAGGCTAGAAACCCAAAAAAATGGACCAAGAACTCTATAACTACAAAATGCAACTTGTAAAGAAAGAGAAGAAAGAGAACTCTATAACTACAAAACTCTAAGTTACAAAAGAGCAACTCTCTATTGATAGTCCACTCCAAGTTAGTTTGATCCGCAAATGCTAGTAAGCCAAAAATGATCTTCAAGACTTGAAATCACTTTATGGAACAACCCATAAGTTCCAAGATAACACTAAGAACACTTATGATTTCTGGAACAAATCAAGAACTACCAAGAACCCTTAAGAAAGTGTATGCAAATGTTCTTGAGTGAGAGAGAGATTTCCTTATGTTGCTTGATCAAGAAAAAATAACTTATGACTTCTTCTAGACCTCCAAGATATTTTCAGCAAAAAAATGAGTCTCAAAGTCGGGCACCATGATTACAATATGTCCCATAAGTCTTTAACTTGAAGCAAGCAACAACCAAAAAGTCAAGATTCTGTCAGGTGGTTTACGCGCCGCGTAACCATACTGGTTCCGCCCCGCGGAAACACCAATTCCAGAATCTTTATTTCTCTCTTCCTGTTGCGGGCTGTCGGGATCAATCCTTGGCGTGTGACCCAATAGGCTCATGTATCATCACTAGCATTACTAATATACGTGTGTCAGTGGGCATACTCCAACAAACTCCCACTTGAACATGACACATCATATCGATAAGTAACACTGACAGAGAGCGGCTTCTAGCAAAGCATCACTGCCACCCAAGTCAACGCGAGTTATGTTATCCCAAGACAAGTACCAAATCACAACCCTTTAGGTTTGATATGGCCCTATTTATAAGTGATCAATCATCCTTTCTTTCACGATATCCAAGTGAACACGAGACATGGTTAGATGTCAATCTCCAGATCGTTCACGATTATGTTTCTCGATCATGATTGATGGTGACCCAAAATCTAGTTGCAATCGATCAAATATCATTGCAGCTTGAGCATGGCCATGCATTTTACGTCAGCTCTCAATCATCGAGGGGCCCATGGATATCTCTCTAATACTAGAGGAGTGAATCCCTTTGACTACATTGCTCCGCCACATACCCCAAACTTTACCCAAAAACTCCCCTTATTGCCAGTTACGAACTGCGTTAGAAAGCAATCAAAGCAAAACTGGACCATGCTTTGGAACACATGTATCTCCGGTCTTAGGACGAAATGATATTATCATCCTGAGTTACTCATGACAAAAACCATGAAGTAATCTAAGGTGCAGGTCATCTAGTCACTTGACCATTGCAAGCACAGGCGAAGTGTTGCGTCTCTTTTATCTAAACCATTATTAGATAGCGACCAACCACTTCCCTCAGCCTTATCTCAAATTTCCTCCCTATGAAGAATGACCGACTGTGGTCATTTAGAATGAAAAAGAACATTCTGGGAAGTATTAAACATGCTAAGATGGAACACAGTAAGGATTCATGAAAATATCCACCCTCAGCGCATTATTAAATCCCCATTTAATAATCGATATAGTATGAAGTACAATACTGCTTTAACATTCCCCAAGTGTTTATATGTATCAAACTTATAACTAAAACAAACTCAAGCCTTGTTCACCTAGGCCTAGTATGACTATCATCACTAGCCTGTAACAACAACTTAGTTAACGGATCCGCTATAAAACTATCCGTGTGTTCTCTGCCAGTGAACATATCTCTTCCTCAACCTATCACTTGCAAAGTATGCGTTGGAGAGATTATGGTCCTTCGTTCAAGCCATTTTACCTTTATTGTTTCAGTGTTCCCAATAAGGTAAAAGATGCTCGAACTCCAAGCAATCATACCTTCATTGTCTCAAAAGCCCAATAAGGTAAACAATGCTTGGGATTTTAGTTCTTCTATTAAAGCCATCATACCCTCATTGTTTCAAAAGTTCCCAATAGGATTAGTGATGCTTTAAAAACAATTTATGATCAACAACACCAAATTTTGTAGGATCGTAATCTCCGATTAAAATCGACAGTTATCCCAATCTATTCAGAAGACAACTCTTGAGTAATCTTTACTTCTAGCTTCTTCTTGTATAAAGCATTAAGAACATATCTCAATATTTCTTGATCCCCTAAACTGGTTTAGTATATTCTATATTCATTATGAATGCATAATTCCTTAACTTATCTTTTAAAGTAAGGTCAGGACATTATCTTCATTACGTTGTATTTGCATACAAATATAGAATTACAATAACGCTCCCACTAGCCCTGACATTCATTCATGTTTCATTTTGCTTATTGAAAACTCAAACTCTATGATTTTCATATTGAAGCAAATATTGAACTTTGAGATGCATAATTATATAAGTCCATCAGTGGACTTCTTTTCGTTTGTAGACAATAGAAAGATACGCTTGATGTAACAGACCCTCGAAAGTCTTGTCAGCACTTTCTCAGAGAATTCCTATTAAGGAATGTGGTTTTTACATCAAATTGTCACAGCCATAAAAAGGCACAATTAGTATCCTAGTAAACTTCGACATAACCACCAGTAGAGAGCTTTAGATAATACCTTCCTCATGGCCAATTATCATAAAACCATATCCTACTAGTCGGTTTTTGAAGTTGTTTACAAACTTTTTGTTCGACATAACCACTTAGATAAAGTTTCCAGATGATACCTTCCAAATGGTCAATCATCACTAAAACTATTCTTATCTATTGGTATACGAACTTGCAAATAAATCCATGTTGGTCTCTTTCTACAAAGAACCAATTTCACCCTCCGGGATGCCACCTTGGTGTAGGATTAACCAAATTCAATACTTGGGTATCCTCATGGATTGCATCTCACTTTCACTACTTGTATTCTCTTAGTGGACTTTGGGCCCACTCTGGTTTATCAATAGTTGATATATCTATGATTAAGTTATCTCCCTCAAATATAAAAATATATCTTTCTGGCTTTATGACAACTTCTACTAATTCTATAGAGAGGTAATGAATTTTATGTCAGGTACTCCAGCATTGCCATGCTGAGTTACAATCATTTCTGATTGTGTGCTAGTGCCAACATCAGGTCTATTATTTAAATCTCACATTCTTCCATTGGAATGCTTCAGTTGTTCATTTCCCTTTTCGAGCAACCAAATCCGGTTCCCAAAAGGATATGAAATGAATATCGAATCCTAGAAGAACTATTTAAATGTGTTAGCATCCTTCAAGTTCATCCATCTCCCACTAAATGTAGAATGGATAACTCTTATCTATGAGATTGTCAAGCAAAGAGCACTTTCTTGTCAAATCTCCTTATATGCTAATTTGACCATCTTTGTTGATTTGAGATTAAGAACATTGCCCACCACTTTCATAATATATTCCATCAAAGACGGACCATTTCAAAAATGTCCGATTCCTCCACTTGTCGACTCATTTTCACAATGTGTCCTAGGAGGAATGAATTATGAGATAACATCATAACTCTTTATGATGGTCATTTAAAAATCCTGAACTAAAGCACTCAACATCTATAACAGATTTAAGTATTGTAGTCCTTTTGCCCTCTTATTCATATACTTTGTCACAGGTATGTCTTGAACACCTCTCAAGGTTTCAGATGCTTGTCTAACAAGTTAGACATTCCCATCCCTTTTACCTTCATTAGTAAAGGTAACAAAGTATCAATAGTTAACCCTCACGATTTGCTTGAATGATCTTCACATAAATGTGAACGAAACTTAACAAACCTTCATTCCTCTCACATACACAAGTGAAGGATATGTAAGTCATTTTAGCCTAATAAACAAGATTTGCACCCAACAATTAATACAAGATCAAAAGATCCCAAGTTCCTAACCACATGGAGCTTGGTGATGCAAGCCTTGTTTATATGGTTAAATTGACTATTGTCATAAGAGTAACTTATATAAACCATTCATGATCATTCTATTACTTCTTAAACAAATGCCACAACATGGATGAACTTTGAAATAATCCACGAAAAATACATAAATGAAAGTAATATCCATCGTTATCAACAACATAATAGATTTATAATTTTCTTTCCTCGCAGGGCATAAAACATAGATCTTATAAAGTAATAGTCTAGCTGGAAGGAGTGGGAAGATCTTTTCTTCCATTTCTTTTCAATAAGGGACAACCATCTTGTTTCCCGTTATGAAGTCCAGCTCTCCATATCTTATATTTTTACTTCTTACCTTCACTTTGCAACAATGAAAATTGTAACAAACGTGAGTATTATGGCCAGTATACAAAACTTGCCAATAGAAGTATAAGATCAGTGAAGTTTGATCATGAATGTACCTGAAGCCGAGGAACCACCATATCTCATTTTGTATATCCTTAGCTCTTCCAGGCACTTAGGGCAGGCGTGGTGGCGCCAATTTCCAATCTTCCCACAAAAGTAGCAAACTTCCCCATTAGAAGTCTCATCAAGAGGCGCAATCTCATTGCCCTCAGACTCCATGGTCATAGTGAGCTTAGTTAGACCAAGCTTACCATTTGAGGTAGTTTGCTTGTTGGTAGACTTAGTGAGAGTGGACAAGGTGAGCTTACCTTTAGCCATGTTATACTCATAAGTCTTCAACCTGCCGTGAAGCTCCATTAAGGATTTGACCATACCATGCATGTGATAATTCTCAATGAATTGCTCATATGATGGTGGAAGGGATCTTAGTATAATATCTACCGACATCTCCCTTTGAATGGTAAATCCTAACCTTTCCAAGCGCTCCATAAGTGCTTTCATCGTAAGCACGTGAATGCTTATGTTCTCACCATCCTGCAGCCGGCAACCAAGTAGGTCGTTCAAACACCCAAACCGTTCTTGCCTCGCTTGTTGTTGGAACATGTCCTTCAACTCAAAGCATAATCTCGTAAGCACTCAGATGCTCCAATTGCATTTGCAATTTGGGGCTCATCATGCTTAACATGAGGCAAGAGACCTCGTTGGTGTCTTTGACGCGTTTATTATAGGCATCATGAACGGTCTTACTTGCGTTGGTAGCAGGGGCTTCCGGAAGGGGTTCCTCAATGGTGTGTAACTTGTCTTCGCATCTTAGGACAATATATAATTTCCTAGACCAATCCATAAAGTTACTTCCATCGAGTTTCTCCTTCTCTAGAAACATACGTAGAGTAAAGTCGGTGTTGTTGATGTATGTCGATATCATCTATAAACGCAGAGAGTTTTAGTTAGTTTGATAAACCTTGTTAGAATAATTACCCCATGTGTTTAAAAACAACCATTTTGACAAGGGCTAAGAACCCTATTTCACCTTGCACCGTGACGGGTTTTCCGCGGATCACGTGGCAAAGCTATTTAGGCCGGCTACCATAGACCGATTGCAATCCATTATTGCAACTCTTAGTTCCTTGCGGGATCCTATTAGACAACCATAGTTTCTAGTTTGGCATGTTTGATCCCTCTACACCAATCCCAAAGTAATATTTTACATGACCTCGGCTAGAGCTCAACGACCATATGAAATATTAATTTGAAATCGTAAATTAACCATCAAGATACACTGTGGTACTCTAGCCCAATGATAGACTCGGCTAAAGCTCGACAATCAACCTTGCGAGTTACCACACACGTCTTCGACACAGCACATACAAGGGTCAACTCGGCTAGAGCTCGACAATCAACCTTTGCACTACTAGATTCGGACGGTGTCATCTTATGGGTAGTGTGAAATTTACATTTAGAAAACGGGATTTAGTTTTCCGGTTATAAACCCATTTTGAGTTTGTTAATCAAGTATACGCGCGAGAGTTTGTTAAACCATAGTTAAAAACTCTTGAGTTTTATTATTGTAAAAATTGTCTAGCATGCAATCAATCCTATAATCCATGCATAAACAATAAATAATAAAACAACCACACGCATACAAAAAGTTTGGTAACCATGCCCCTAAAACCTATGCGTTTTTCCGTGAGCCACTTCAGAAAAACGAAGTCATCTAAGGACATATCCTTGACTTGGATGTGCTCCCACTAAACCCGCTACCTCCATTGGGCCTCTCGGTTTCGTGTTTGCCAAGACGTCACTCCTTGACTCCCGATGATTGCCTCCATATTAATTTTACATAGAAAATGAAATAAATGGCATACAAGCCACAAATCCTATTTTCTAGTACAAAATACATAACATGGAATTTAAATGGCATGCAAGCCATAAAATTATTTACATACCAAATAAATTAAATAAATTAATTATTACATACCATGTGACATGTAGTCACCAAATGAATGAATAATTAATTTAACACAACCAAACATCCACAAGGTCTAAGGCATCTATTGGTTACCAACATCACATGAACAACATGAACAACATGGTGTGTCACACAAAACCATGTTAACTTATGTATCTTGATTAAGATTATTTCTCAAAACTCAAGGCACTAAATAATCCCATGTATATATGCATTAGTAACAACAAACCATTTTTGAAGAAACATATTCATATATACATAATATAAGTATATGCAATTACTATTTTTATGCCAAAAATAATAATATACATATAAATACACCAACCAAGATACAAGGCATCTTAATAAACCAAAAAATAATAATTTCTAGAATAAAAATTCCAGAAACCATTTTTGATGCCAAAAACCCGACTGGATCTCGTGATGGGAAACAAGGCGGTTGTCCCTGTAGAGAAGATTGAGAGTGTAGAGCTCGCCTTTCAATCCATCTTATCTATTGTTTTATCTAATGTTTGTTATTCGCCCTGCGTGGCAAGAAACATTATTTCTCTATATGCATTGTACGACGATGGATTTGATTTTGAAATTAATAAATGGTTCTATTTTGTGTTATAAGAATGGTTCTTTTTATTTCAAAGCATCTCCATGTCATGGCATATATGAAACAAGCGTAAGCTTAAGAAACAATAGATCAATCATGAATGTTGATTCGGGATCCAAAAGTGTTTTGGATAAAATGTCTCTTTGGCATGGTCGGTTAGGCCACATTAACAAGAAGCGCATCGCCAAGCTCCAAGCGGATGGGATCTTGGAATCATTTGACCACGGGTCTAATGAAGTATGCGAATCTTGTTTATTGGGCAAGATGACCAAAGCACCCTTCACCGGTGAATTTGAGAGGGCGAAAGACTTGTTGGATAACGTTCACACTGATGTGTGTGGTGTTGGGTTTCCATGAACACAGCAGCGGAAGTAAAAAGGCTAGAAACCCAAAAAAATGGACCAAGAACTCTATAACTACAAAATGCAACATGTAAAGAAAGAGAAGTATAAAGAATTATACCATGCTCCAGCTTCTGAAATCTTCAAGTTTGGATGAACTCTAAGTTACAAAAGAGCAACTCTCTATTGATAGTCCACTCCAAGTTAGTTTGATCCGCAAATGCTAGTAAGCCAAAAATGATCTTCAAGACTTGAAATCACTTTATGGAACAACCCATAAGTTCCAAGATAACACTAAGAACACTTATGATTTCTGGAACAAATCAAGAACTACCAAGAACCCTTAAGAAAGTGTATGCAAATGTTCTTGAGTGAGAGAGAGATTTCCTTATGTTGCTTGATCAAGAAAAAATAACTTATGACTTCTTCTAGACCTCCAAGATATTTTCAGCAGAAAAATGAGTCTCAAAGTCGGGCACCATGATTACAATATGTCCCATAAGTCTTTAACTTGAAGCAAGCAACAACCAAAAAGTCAAGATTCTGTCAGGTGGTTTACGCGCCGCGTAACCATACTGGTTCCGCCCCGCGGAAACACCAATTCCAGAATCTTTATTTCTCTCTTCCTGTTGCGGGCTGTCGGGATCAATCCTTGGCGTGTGACCCAATAGGCTCGTGTATCATCACTAGCATTACTAATATACGTGTGTCAGTGGGCATACTCCAACATGTGGTCCGTTCAAGCATGCCACTAGAGATCGCTCCCGCTACTTCGTAACCTTTATTGATGATTATAGTCAATATGGGTATGTCTACTTGGTGAGACAAAAGTCTGAAACCTTTGAGGTGTTTAGGACTTATCAAAACAAAGTATAAAATCAACTTTGGAAAAGGATTAAGATGCATAGATCCGATAGAGGTGGAGAGTATCTTAGTTCCGAATTCCGAGACCATCTTAGAGATTGTGGGATTGTCTCGCAATTAACACCTCCTAGAACGCCTCAATTAAATGGTGTTGCTGAGAGGAGGAACCGAACATTGTTGGATATGGTTCGGTCTATGATGTCATACGGAAGTTCCCATTACATTTTGGGGTTACGCTATCAAAACGGCTGGTAGGATCCTTAACCTCGTACCAACAAAGAAGGTTAAGAGAACACTGTATGAAATGTGGCATGGAAAGGTTCCATCCATTTCATATTTGAAGGTCTGGGGATGTCCTGCCTACGTGAGACGTGAGGTGGAGGACAAGTTGGAGCCCAGGGCTGAAAGGTGTTTCTTCATTGGTTATCCTGCTAGTTCTATTGGATATTTGTTTTACAAACCTTCGGAGAACAAGGTATTTGTTGCTCGAAGGGCGGTCTTCCTAGAGAGCGAGCTGGTATCCAAGAGGGCTAGTGGGAGCAAGGTTGATCTTGAAGAAATTCAAGAGCCTACCAATGTAGAACCTGATGTTGGAACTAGCCCACAACCGGCAACGGTTGAGTCTCAGCAAGATGACGCTGGAGATAATGATTTAGACCCATTACCTCTGAGGAGATCTAGTAAAAGTCGGCACGAGCCAGAAAGATATGGTTTTAACATATATGAGGGCACCGACATGGTAGTTATTTATGATGAACCTACCAAATACCAGGACGTTGTGGTGGGCCCTGAGTCTGCCAAGTGGAAAGAGGCAATGGAATCCGAGATTAAATCTATGGCCGATAACCAGGTTTGGGACTTGGTAGATCCTGTGCCGGGGTGTAAGCCCGTCGGGTGCAAATGGGTCTTCAAGAAGAAGATCAGTGTAGATGGCGAGGTAGACACCTTCAAAGCCCGACTGGTGGCTAAGGGTTTCACGCAAACTCATGGTGTAGACTATGAGGAAACCTTTTCTCCAGTGGCTATGTTGAAGTCTATCCGGATACTCATGGCCATTGCCGCATTTGATGATTATGAAATATGGCATACGGACGTCAAAACCGTGTTCCTTAATGGAACACTATTAGAGGAGGTATATATGACACAGCCTGAAGGTTTTGTACATCCTGAGTTCCCGGATAAAGTCTGCAAGCTTAAGAAGTCCATTTATAGGCTTAAGCAAGCCTCTCGGAGATGGAACCTGTGCTTTGATGAGAAGGTCAAAGAGTTTGGCTTCTCTAAGAGCAAGGATGAGCCATGCGTATACATCAGGGCTAGTGGGAGTATAGTTGTATTCCTGGTCCTTTATGTGGATGATATTATGCTAATTGGGAACGACGTCCCAACTTTGCAAGGTGTAAAAACCTGGCTAGGGAGTTGTTTCTCAATGCAGGATTTGGGAGATGCAACTTATATTCTTGGGATTAAAATCTAAAGAGATAGATCCCGCAGGTTGTTTGGTTTGAGCCAAAGCACGTACATTGACAAGGTCCTAAAGAGATTTAGGATGGAGGACTCCAAGAAGGGGTTCATACCTATGTCACATGGTTTGGTATTGAGTAAGACTCAATGCCCGAGTTCCCCTGAGGAACGGGAAGTAATGAAGCGAGTTCCTTATGCTTCGGCAATAGGCTCGATCATGTACACCATGTTGTGTACTAGGCCTGATGTCTCTTGTGCATTGAGTATGAAAAGTAGATATCAAGCCAACTATGGCGAGGCACATTGGACAGCGGTGAAGAACATTCTTAAGTATCTTCGGAGAACTAAGGATATGTTCTTGGTATATGGTGGGGAAGAAGAGCTGAGGGTAACTGGTTACTCCGATGCCAGCTTCCAAACAGATAGGGATGACTGCCGATCTCAATCGGGGTTCGTGTTCCTGTTAAACGGTGGTGCTATCTCCTGGAGGAGCTCCAAACAAGAAACAGTGGCTGATTCCACGACCGAGTCTGAGTACATTGCGGCAAGTGAAGCTGCAAAGGAGGCTGTATGGATGAGGAAGTTCATCCTTTATCTGGGAGTGGTTCCTAGCATTGCCGACCCTATTGAGATTTTCTGTGACAACGAGGGTGCGGTAGCATTGGCAAAGGAACCGAGATCTCACCGACGCACGAGGCACATTCTGCAGAAATATCATTATATCCAGGACGTGATCGAGAGTGGAGATATTGTCATCAGCAGAGTACACACGGATAGCAATGTGGCGGATCCGTTCACTAAACCGTTATCGCAAGCTAAGTACGATGCCCACACCCGTGCTATTGGTATTAGATTTGCTAGCGATTTGGTTTTAGTTTGTATCTTGTATTGTTTGGTTATTGTATTTGATGTATTTACCTTTTGGGAACATTGAGCAGTATTGTATTTATTGTACTTATCGATTATTAAATGGAGATTTGATAATGCGCAAGTTGCGGATATTACATTAAATCTTTACTGTGTTCCAACTTAGCATGTTTTATTCTTCCCTGAATGTTTTACATTCTAAATGTCTACAGTCAGTCATTCTTCATGGGAAGGAAGTCTAAAAGAAGACAGAGGGAAGTGATTGGTCATGTGTCCAATGGTGATTGGGATACGGGGACGCAATACTTCGCCTGTACTTGAAAGGGGTTTCAAGTGACTAGACGACCGACACCTGACTCCACTTTGTGGTACTAGTCATGAGTGGATCTGGATGATAATATCATTTCATCCTTAGACTGGAGATGCATGTGTCTGCATCACTTTGGTTTGCTTTGTTCTATATGTTTTCAAACGCAGTCCGTAACTGGCTGTTATAAAGGGAGCAGTTGCGCAAGGTATAGTGAATGTGGTGGGCAGTGTAGTCAAAGGAATTTGTTCCTCTGTTTAGAGAGATATCCCTGGGCCCCTCGATGATTGAGTGCTGACACCAAAATGCATGGCCGTGCTCGAGTGTGCAGTGATTTGAGTAATCGATTGCAACTCGTATGTTTTGGTCACCACCAATCTTGATCGAGAAACATATTCGTGAAGGACTGAGAATGAATTAGTACCATGTCTCGCCTTA
Organism: Pulicaria dysenterica; assembly: GCA_947179395.2. NCBI lineage: Eukaryota > Viridiplantae > Streptophyta > Magnoliopsida > Asterales > Asteraceae > Pulicaria > Pulicaria dysenterica. Next base: position 48,666,320 of record OX359289.1, on the reverse strand, counting down.
ACATGGATATCGTGAACAAAGGGATGATTGATCACTTATCCATAGGACCATATCAAACCTTTTGGTTGTGATTTGGTACTTGTCAGGGATGACATACCCCGTACTGACTTGGGGGGCAGAGATGTCTTGCTAGAGGCCGCTCTCTGTCTGTGATACATATGGATACGGTGCGTCATGTGCAAGTGGGAGTCTGTTGGAGTATGCCCACTGATACACGTATGCCGTATCACTGCCGATAATGTGCGGGCCTTGGGTCATACACCAAACTTCTACCCAAATAGCCCTAAGTGGAAATAGCTGGTAATATTGGTCAAATTCCAGTTGACCTATACTTCACGACCGTGAAGGATGCTCCACGGGTCGTGAAGCAAGGTGTCCCCACGAGTCCTTACACGAGCAATATGGCTCGTGGACCAGAGTGGCTTCACGGCCCTTCACGACCCATGAAGGGATCGTGAAGGACAAAATGCGCCACGGATACCTCCATGACTTCCAGGAACACGGCACGGGCCGTGAAGTTTTTAAGCTTCACGGGCCGTGAGAGGTCGTGAAGCCCGAAAAACTAAGTGGCACTTGATTCTCCTTGGCTTGCTCATGGTGGTCCAGTAAGAATCAATCTAATGGCCGGCTAGAACTGTTCCAGAAGGCTCCATAAGGTTTTATATAAGGCTTATGCTTTAGAAGCTTTAGAACCTTTTGCCATCTTAACTTCTACACACTTAATAGCTTCAAAGAGTGTTCTTGTGAAGGAAAGTGTGTGGTTCCAGCAATCAAAGGGCTGTAGATAAGGAATCCAACCAAGGAGAGTGTGGATTTTGATAATCTTGCTAGCACAAAGGTAGAAGCACTTGGAGTATAGCTTCGGTAGGAACTTGGAGGCTTCTTCTTCAAGTCTTATATCATCCCACCCGAAAAAAACAACCTTCTCTACAGTAGATAGGAGCTAAGGAGGAAGGTATAACACCATTTCTACCCTTGTTCTTGTTTGTTTTGGTTGCATGTAAGTTGTATCAAGTTTATACCATTCTATGGAGTTCAAGAAATTGTTGATGTAAATTGCTTATATGTTTGCTTCCGTTGCTTTTTTGTGATGTACTTGAACTCCTGGAGTTAGCTTCCCCACAGATGTGCGAAGTGTGAAAAGCAGAGATATGTGACCAAAGATTTGAAATAGCTCGCTTTAAGAGTGCTATCAGTTTATTAGTTCGGATACAATTGGTTTGTTGTTCTAAATTATCAGCGATAGAGAGAAAGTCAATAAAATACTCACCCTAGTTTTGCTATAACAAGGATCAATACCAGAAAGCAAAGGTGCCCTGGCCGAAGGGCATAGTTTTTTAGTTTATAGCTAAACAAAAAGAGGTGGAGCCTGATGTGATTGCATGTAGATGTAACAGATGAGAATATTGTGAATAGTATGTGTAAGTAAAAAGTGATAGAGATAGAAATTTCCAGTTTATATTGAGCATACACAAACCGCGATGAAAGAGTTTCGAGTAGTTATTGAGATTGATTGGGCGAGTTAGTAGCAAGTTCAAATACTCGGTGATCAGAGAACATTATGGGTTCGGACCCCAAGTGGGGAAGAACCAGTGAGTAGAGGTGGCAGTAAAAGAGTAGGTATTCTAGTTGCTTGTTAGTAAAGAGTGAGAAGATATCCGGGGTAAAATTGAATGATGTTTTAAGCTTATGTGAAAGAAGGTAGCATGAAAAGAAAGTTACAAAAGAGTTAAGAGATACCAGTAGTTGTGACAATGCAAATGATTTACCAGAGATTTCACCAACTCAATAAGTAGAATTCAGAATTGATGTGATATCGGAAAGAGACTAGAAAATTAAGACCCCGTATAGATTGTGAGAAATGAAGATGATGTATATAGAATGTGTATAGATTGTAGGAAATGTAACATGGCTACAAGCAAGAACATGTATCCACTTCCCAGAATAGATGAATTGTTTGATCAGCTTTAGAATACGTCATGATATTCAAAGATAGAATTGCGGTCATAATACCATCAACTAAAGATTAGAGAAGAGAATAGGACTAGACTAGTGTTACCCCTACGTGAGTAGCAAATATGGGTGCAAAGTTGAACTGGGAAGGTGAACAGTAGAAAGTATATGGTACTTTGAAACATAAGTTGTGTGATGCTTCAATGCATATGTTTATAGATGAAATGAGAGACGGGGTAGTTGTTGTGATACGTTATACAGAGTAGTAAAGCTATTACTTATGTTTTCCCTCAGCTAGATATGAATAAAAATAGTTACCCTTCCCATGATATAGAATTGGAACGCAAAAGTTTGAATTAGCGTAAGAGACGGGGGTTTGAGCTTTTAAAGAATTAGTAAAGTGTGGTTTTAGACCACCTAGATGAAGTAAATATAGTGGTAGATGCTTTGAGCAGAAAGTTAGGCACGATACAGATAAGGAAGCATCAAGTAAGAATTAGTAGTCCAAGATTCAGTGTATTAAAGATCAGGCAGTAAAGTTAGTAAGAGATGGTCCAGATCTATGGATCCGGTATGACCGAGTATGGGTACCCAATTAAAGAGATGTGTGAGACAAGCTCTTTTAGAAGAAGCAGATCGCTTCCAGCTTTCAACGTGGCCAGTGTCGACAAAGATGTACAAAGATATGTGGATGAATTCTTAATGACCAAGGATGACACATGATATAGAGAGACATGTTGATCGATGTTTGAATTTTCTATAGATAAAGACAGAGCACCAGAATCCTCATGGAGAGTTACGGTCACTTGATGTTCCAGTTTGAGAGTGGGAACATGTTATGATTTGATGCCATTTGAGTAACAGTTGATAGACTCATGAAGAGGTGCAACTTATTTTGATAAAAAAAAACCTATTTTAGAGGATGGCAGATGTGAACATTTGAAAGAGAGGACAACTAGACAGGGAGTTTCAGTTACTGTTGTTCCAGAGAGAAGCTCGATTTACCTCCAGGTTCTGGAGTAAGTTCGAATATATATATGGGGATTGAGTTATATCTTAGTACAGTGTTCCAACCTTAGACGGATGGACAGAACGAGAGGATTATACAAATTTTTAAGAATATGTTTAGAGCTCAGAGTTCTTATATATTGATAGTTATTGGTTGAATATTGGTATGCTACCATGCAAGTTATTGTACATCAGAGAGAGTGTAAAACCCCTAACTGTTAGGGTATGGTTGGTCAGAAAGGGAGAATTAATCAGATGACTGAATGTAAAGAAGGCACAACAGATATATGAGCGACTTGGGACTGCACAAGATAAACAGACTAGTTATGTAAGTAAGAAGAGATTGTTATTAGAGCTTCGGGTTGGAGGCTACGTGTAGTTGAAAGCGTCACCGGGGCTATCGCTTGTCAGATTCATAAATAAAGGTAAGTTAGGGACTGCATAAGATAAACATACATACTCTCCTCTTTTCTTGCTGATTTTGATTTCTAAGTGGAGTTCTAGCATCTACAACAGATTCTTTTGTGATTAAGAAGCAAGAGGTATGTGTTCTTAGTGAATTAATTGAGTTTTAGGTCATGAAATGGATTCATAAATTGAATCCTTGAGTTTATGAGTTAGTCATCTGTACAATATCAGGCCCTGCAAATTGCTTTTCCCCCGCTTCTAACCAACAAGTTGGAGTTCTACAAGGACGACCATATAACATCTCATATGGAGTCATACCGATACTGCTGTGATAGGAATTGTTGTAGGCAAACTCTACTAATGGCAGATGTGAATCCCATGAACCCCCAAATTCCATTACACATGCCCGAAGCATATCTTCTAAAGTCTGGATGGTTCTCTCTGACTGACCATCTATTTGTGGATGATAAGCTGTACTCAAATTTACTCTGGACCCCAATTCCTGTTGTAGTCTATTCCAGAAGTTAGATACAAACCTCGAATCTCTGTCTGAAACAATAGATAACGGTACACCATGTCTTGATACTAATTCATCAATATACAATTGCGCCAACTTACTTAATGAAGTAGTTTCTACAGTAGCAAGAAAGTGAGCACTCTTGGTCAATCTGTCAACAATAACCCAAATCATATCATGACCTTTCTGAGTTCGTGGAAGTTTAGTTACAAAATCCATCGTAATGTGTTCCCACTTCCATTCAGGTATTTCCAACTGTTTCAATGATCCGTATGGTTTCTGATGTTCAGCTTTAACTTGAGCACAAATGTGACACATCTCAACAAACTTAGATATGTCTGTTTTCATTGTCGGCCACCAATAACGAATCTTCAAATCATGATACATATTTGTACTATCCGAATGAATGGACAACCTAGATTTGTGAGCCTCAGTTAAGATTAACTCTCTCAAGGTACCAAATTTCGGTACCCATACGCGCATATGATAAACCTTCAAACCACGCGAGTCAGTAGTTAACTCATGTTGTCGTTTAACCATCAATTCATCCTTCAAATTTTCATCCTTCAAAGCTTCAAGCTGAGCAGCCAAAAGTGGATCCACTAAATCAGACTTGATTTCCAAACGCATAAATTCCACAGCTTCTGACGATCCCTTCCGACTTAGTGCATCAGCAACTACATTCGCTTTACCCGGATGATACTGAATGTCGCAATCATAATCTTTGATCAATTCTAACCAACGACGTTGTCTCATATTCAGTTTTTTCTGAGTAAACACATACTGAAGACTCTTGTGATCAGTGTAGATAGTACATTTAGTTCCATACAGATAATGTCTCCATAGTTTCAAAGCAAATACCACAGCTGCTAACTCCAAATCATGAGTCGGGTAATTTCTTTCATTCGGTTTCAACTGTCTCGAAGCATAAGCAATTACTTTACCCCTCTGCATCAGAACACAACCCAATCCAGCGTGAGAAGCATCACAGTAGACAACAAAATCTTCTGAACCCTCTAGAAACGAAAGAACAGTAGCTTGGCACAACAACTGTTTCAACGTGTGAAAAGCATCTTCCTGAGCTGAACCCCACTGGAATGGAACATCTTTCCTAGTCAACTTAGTCAACGGACAGGCAAGCTTAGAAAAATCTTTAATAAACCTACGATAATAACCCGCCAATCCAAGAAAACTCTTTATCTCAGTTGGTGTTTTCGGAGCACTCCAGTTCATCACATCTTTAATCTTGGTCGGATCCACTTTGATACCTTATTGGCAAATTACATTCCCCAGAAACTGAACTTTGCGTAACCAAAATTCGCACTTCGAAAACTTGGCATATAACTTATGTTGTTTAAGAATCTCCAAAACCTGTCTCAAATGCTGATCATGCTCACCTTCTGTCTTTGAATACACCAAAATATCATCGATAAACACAATGACAAACTTGTCTAGGAAGCGCCGACAGACATGATTCATTAGATCCATAAACACTGCAGGTGCATTAGTCAAACCAAACGACATCACAAGAATTTCGTAATGACCATACCGAGTATGAAAAGCAGTCTTGGGTATATCTTCTTCTGCTACTCTGACTTAATGATAACCCGATCTTAGATCTATCTTTGAGAAGTAAGAAGCCCCTTGTAATTGATCAAACAAATCATCAATTCTGGGCAATGGATACTTATTCTTGATGGTTCTTTTGTTCAGATCTCTATAGTCAATACACATACGAAGAGTCCCGTCTTTCTTCTTTACAAACAAAACCGGCGCACCCCACGGTGAAGAACTCGGACGGATGAATCCCTTATCCAGCAGCTCTTGAATTTGTGTCATCATCTCTCGTATCTCAGATGGAGCTAACCGATACGGAGCTTTCGCAATCGGTGAAGTACCAGGCATCAAATCTATCTTGTATTCAACATCACGCACAGGTGGCAATCCCGGTAAATCATCTGGAAATACTTCCGGATATTCTGACACAACCCGAACATCAGTAACTGCTTTCTTCTCTTTCTTTGCATCAATTGCATAGGCCAGGAAAGACGCACACCCTTTAGCTAGAGATTTTCTAGCTTTCATATATGAGATAATAGGAAAGGAAGAAGAAGATATATCCCCACGAGCCACGACATGGGACCCGTCTACCAAAGGAATAGTAATCAATTTCTTATGGCACTGGATACTTGCTCTATGGTGACTTAACCAATCCATGCCTAGTACTAAATGAAACCCTGGTATAGGAATTAGCAAACAGTCTACAGGCAAACTAGTACCATCAATGTCTATGGTTACCCCAGTCACAGAAGAAGTTACAGGCACTAATCTACCATCTGCTACCTCTACTTCTAAAGAAGAAACAATCACAGTAATAGGTAGTTTCAATTTGTCACATAAAGCTACTGACATGAATGATCTATTTGCACCATAGTCAAATAATACACGAGTAGGTACATATTTCACTATAAACATACCCGTGATAACATCATTGTTTTCTGCAGCCTTAGTGACAGTCATCTTGAAAGCTCTACCTTCCGCAGAAGGTGAAGCTTTCCGCTTTTGACCTGCAGACGATCCCCCGACATCTGCTACCCCTTGCCCCGTCCCCTTTGACCTCGATTTAGTGCAAGCCCCAGCTCTATGACCTTCTTCATGGAAATTCCAGCAAACATTCGTCTTAAACCGACAGACTGATGGTTCATGACCAAACCCACCACAATGCAGACATCGTTTCATCTGTGATGTGCAAGGACCAGTGTGACTAGAGTTACATGGTTTACACCACGGCTTGTTCTGATAAGACCCCGAACCTTTTGATTTCTGATCCCCTCGGTTCTGATTTCCCTGCCATTTACCATTGCTCCTACTATGATTCCCTCCAGATTTGTGAGACGACCCTTTCTCACGATTCATTTTCTCTCCAGCTCTCACATCACCCTCTACAGCTCTAGCAAGAGTAAAAGCTTGTACCAACGAAGTTGCCATTCGGATGTTACCTCGATACTCAGGTAGCAAAGCTTGAACAAAATGATCAATTTGAGAAGGCTCATCAGGAACCCACTGTTTGGCAAATCTTAATTTCTCATTAAACTTTGAAATTAACTCATCCACTGACATCCTGTCATCTTGAGCCAGATCTAAAAATCCCCGCTTTACTTTAGACAAATCGTAAGTATTGCAGACCTGTTCAAGGAACTTGCCCTGGAATTGATCCCATGTTACAGAATTCACCACTTCCCTGGATAGATGAGCAGTTAAGGAATCCCACCAGGTTGCAGCTTGACCCTTAAGTCTCTTTGTTGCAAATTTTACTCTGTCAGACTCTTCATAGTTACAGGTATCCAATGCTTTAATCGTTTCTCTCAACCAGTTCAAAGTATCTGTAGGGTTAGAACTTCCAGAATACTCGGGTGGCTGGCAATCAATGAAGTCCTTAAACTGATTCTTGGGTTTAAATCCTCCTTGAGTGGGGTACCATGGAATGAAGAAGTTCTGTTGGGGTTGATACTGTTGTTGGGGTTGGTATGGTTGAGACACAGGTGGCATCGATACAAATGGTAGAGTTCCAAAAGGTGTTGACACGGTATTAAACGGTGCAGCTGAGTAAAGTGGAGGTGGTATAGATTGGGTAAACACTGCTGACTCCCTGGGCATGTGGATAGTCTGTGTTTGCTGAGAGGACTAATTTTGTTGTTGTTGCTGTTCCAGTTCCTGAACCCGATCCCTAAGTGTTTGCAGAGTGTCTTCCAACTGTAATATGTAATCCTGTTGATCTGACTCACCGTTGTGAGAAGTACCAGCCCTGTTGTGTTGTTCATTTGCTGCGGTTGAAGACTGGTTGTTTCTTCTGGGGGACGCAGGGGTAGTTGTCTGGTTCACGTTGTCAGCCATTTCTGTACTATACACAGCATCTCACCAATTATTAGACATAATCCGTTAGTTAAAACACACTAACTACTCACAAAGCTATACTACTAATTACTCACCCTGGGAATACTGGACTGACCAGAGCCTCGGTTCGAGTATTGCACAAATCATTCATGCAAATCCTTAAACCAGGGCTCTGATACCAATTTGTAATAATGTACTTTTTAAACATATAATTTACTGCACGCGAAAGCTAATTACATATAATTATCTTAATTACATAATAGATACAAAAATATTTAACTTGTTTGATGTACAAAGACTTTAACAGTGTTAAAAGAAAAACAGGCTCTATCAAAGATTCTAGCATCAGAGTATTGGTCCGTCCATATTCCCAGCCCAAAAGCATCAAGCTCACCAAAGAGAATCTGCAAAACAATCTAGTGGGGACTTAGCACAAAGGTAAGTTAGGGAACCAATATCTAATCATAAACAAGGCAAACATGCCTAAACCCAAATAGCTCATGTTACCCAGGAGAACCGGCGGTGTTGCAACCACCTACAACCAAGGTCGGCCAAAACCAAGGTTTACCGGTAGCCCTGCTAACATGGATTACAATACCAGCCTTCTTGTGTATAACAAATGCACATCAAGAACTGATACGGTAATTCCCCAAGCAACAGGCCCAGACTAAAACTGATCTCCAAAAAACATGTATATACAATCCAAACAAGAGCATACCAAATAGGATATCATATCCTGTATATCAAAAGATATAGATCCACTCACCACAGTCAGCACTGCTGAATCCCACTCAGTTGACTAAATTCACTGAGTCTTCTCAGTTCCTGAGATTAAGGTAACATAAGTCAGTATTCAATTCATAATACTGATCCAAAAATATATCATATTTGTTCATGATTCACAAACTCAAATAAATATACAAATTTATGTTTATCTACAAATCTTCAAATCCGATTGTATTCAAATCCGATTAAGGTCGGATTCCGAATAAAAGACCAAATTCCGATAAAACCCAATTCCGATAATATTCAAATCCGAGAAAGGGCACAATCCGAGCTAAGGTACAATCCGATCAAACTGAATTCCGAGCAAATGGCACATACCGACAAAAGTCAATCCCGATCACTTCAATCCCGAGAAAATAAGATCCCGAGAAACTTTCACATACCGAGTAAATGGGATTCCGAGAATATGGCAAATACCGATAAAATGTTAGGGCATAGTTCATATACCGAGTAATTGTCCAATACCGAGAAAATGTCCAATCCTGATAAAAGTGGAATCCGAGAAATATGTTAAGGCTACAGTTCATCTTTTGTCGGTTTCACCACAATCCGATAGAATCTTTCGGTTTTATCCTCTATACCGAGAATAGTTATCGGTTTCATCAATTCCGATTCATTCATATGCCAATACCGGAATATTCAAACTTCAAATACCGATACATTTATATATAACCAACAGTTTAACTTCTAACATCAATTTCAATCTGTTTTTATACATGCAAGTGCTCATAATTTCCAGAAATCATTCTAAACATGTTATGAACATATTCTAACAATTAATTCTAACATGCATAGACCCTCTGATCATTAAATCATCAAGATCCATCGGTATTCATATATATATACAAAACCGAAGATAATTCACATAAACAATTATCATTCCGAAATCTAACCTTGTGAATCTAAATGCTACTGAACTCTAAATGTAAACAACAAATCGAATTTAGAAGATGATCTTCTAGTTCTTTGTCTTCGGCCGAGAGCACAATTGTATACACACACACACACACACACACACACACACTCTCGGTAGTTGCATGCAAATGACTAAACAACTATGTTTGGTGACTAACTAAGCTAAAACCGCCACCTCACCATCCATTATCTCCATTTAATTAATTAACTAATAACACATAATTAATTAAAAGAAAATAATCACACAATAAAACAATTAATTCACATAATAACCACAATAAAAATAAGGTAAATCCACCAATTACCTTAATTAATATAGGCCGGGTAAGAGGGTGTTACAATATATATATATATATATATATATATATATATATATATATATATATATATATATAAGAGGGTGTTACAATATATATATATTATACAAAAAAACCCCGACCAACCCCAATTTGACCGGGGAATCACCGTGTTGACCGGGGATGGCGACGGGGATGGGGACACGGATTTCTGGACTTTAGAAACGGGGATGGGGCTTGGGACGGGGATGCCGTAAGTTCCCAAAACCCTACCCGATATAAGGTTTTATAACATCTCACCCTGTCATCCTGATTCAAACTCAACTGGTTTGAACTGACACGAAGATAAAATCTGTTAATCCTCACAAGGCGGAACTTGAGGATCAACACCCCTAAATCCAAAGGGGTTAGCATCATAGTTTAACACAATATATATATGTCAAAAACATGTATATATGTACAAACAATAATATATTAATATAATAATTAAACCAAAACTTATATATATATATATATTAAATTCCTATAATATTATTTAATAATCCTTATTCAAAATAGATAATTTAGACATAAATTATTAATCATGAATATAATTAACAATATATATTTACTAACTAATAATATATATATTTTCTTGTCATTCAATGAACTTGGTAATTACTCTCCTACGTAAGTTAATGTAACACCATAAACACAAGCCATTTTTTTAAATCACGGCGGAAGCATTGCAATATAAAATAATAAAGAATGCAACACCCAAAACATAAAAAACCAACATTGTACAACAACACAATATCTCGTTTCGTGTTACAAAATATTTCATAAAGATGGCTCATCGTTTAAAAAATCCAAAATGTCAGAGCGACGGTCAAACTTCCCCTGCACACAAAAGCAGCTACCTACCGTGCTCTCAAAAACCTGCCACAGAAAGTTAGGGTGGGGAATTAGCACAAGGTAAGTGTATGGAAATCAAGCCACAAACAACAGTTACCAAAACCACAACGATCACAAAAACAGGTAACCACAAATATCGGAGGACTGGCGGTTCTGCGAACCTACGACCAAATGCTGGCCAAAGCAATGATCTACCGATAACCTTATGCTAACTGGCACAGTTAAATACCTTCTATTACAACGAATGTAACAAAAGATCTAGAACCGTTCATCCAGAAGCATCTAGCCCAGCCCAATATGCACGTTTAGCTGACCTCTACCACAAACATCATGAGCTCAATTCCATACCTTGATACTCATATCTTGGACTCGATTGCATAATTATCAATTATCCAGTCAAACAATCATATCATACTAAACAGTTTATCGCATGATTTAATCGTACGAATTCAGGTAACCATAACATTTACAGCTAATACCACTAGCTAATTCAATTTATAATCATTAATCTCAGGCTAACATCCTGTATAACGATCACATAAAGCATGTATTACGAAATAGCAACAAATAACTCAACAACATCAAAATCCATGATCGCGTCGCAATCCCCAGCCCCTGACTGGAGGCATCGGGCTGGGTTCGAATCTGGGCCTTAACACCAGATGGGCTTCGAGTTTGGACTTAACCACTACAAACCACCATCATATAATCGAACATGAACCAACTGGATATATATATATATATATATAAGTCATCCGAGCGTGACTTTGTTCAAACCACCATCCGAACACCTCACATTCGAACTTGTCTTCAAACATCATCCTTCGAGTTTCTCACTTCGAGTTCGAACCACAACCACCATTCAAGCAGCCCTCCATTCGAGCGTCCTCTCTCTCCCTTCATTCGAGCTTCTCCTTTTGAATCCCATGTCAAACTCAAACCAACACATGTACAGATACACTTAAAGTTTAGGCTGCCACCTTTTGCTCTCATTCAAGCTTCCCTTTTCTTTCTTTCCATTCGAGTGCAGAACAAGCAACAAATATATATATATATATACACACACATAAATATTTATGTATATATATATATATGTATATATATATATATATGTATGTATGTATTTTATCAAAGCAAGTAGTTCACAAAGTCAAGGTTTGAATAGTATTTTGTCTTCCCAAGTTAAATTCATCATCACCTCAATATTAAACTCATTAAACTAAACATTCTTATCTCCATTATCATCTTCTTTATCTTCATATAATTTCAAGAACACAAGAACACACTATGAATAATCACCTTAATCCAAAATTTTGATTTTCATATAGTTACTCTAAAACATTATTTTAAACTCAAACACCTAACAACACATCAATAAACATTAATAAATATGTTGGCATGATTCAAAAACCATTCAAACACTCTAAAATTTTCAAGCTTATGTACATCAATTTTCATGTTTTTCAAGAACACAAACATGGCGATTCTTACTAAAATTTAGCATGGTAACTACTTCAAATCTTGTTATCTAGTAACCATGAATCATAAATATACCTTGTGTTAAAATAAACAAGTTTAGAATCAAAGATTCAATATTTCAAGCAGCAAGTTCTTCAAGTTCTCTCTCTAAACACCTTGGATACACATACTAAATAAACAAAACTTAAGCATGAAGGTACTTTAATACTTCCATTTTCGGCCACCAATATAGTCCACACAGAAACACAATATTTAAAATGCTACGTTCGAATATACAGTTTATCACATATATGATCAATCTTAAATTAGTAATTACTAACAAAATAATATTTGAAATCCTTATTTAAAAATGAATCTATCGATACCATATATGCATGCTTTTAAAATAAACACATAAGCATTTATTTGGAATACTCACGAGGCTACTAGGCCCGGATTAAGGATGTTACAAATCCCTCCCTCTAAAGAGGATTCCGTCCTCGAAATCTCATCGCGAATCAAACAACAGAGCGTATCGACTTCTCATATCAGCTTCTGTTTCACAAGTTAAATCCGAACCCAAACTATGCTTCCAGTTTACTAACACCTTTGGAATCTGTTTCTTGCGGAGTTTAGTTACTGTACGATCCAATTGCTCAACATGTTCTTCTAATAAACTTTTCTTCAAATCAACTTTCAACTCTTGCACATGAAGTATCTGAATTTCATCTTTGACTTTGCACTTTCTCAGATAACAAATGTTGAAGGTATCATGAATTCCTTCTAACTCTGGAGGAAGATCAAGAGTAACTGTCCGATCATTAAGCACTTTTCGGATCTTAAACGGACCAATATATATAGAAGCTGGTTTCCCGCGCTTACCAAAATGGATAACCCCTTTCCACGATGAAACTTTCAAGTAAACTAGTTCACCAACCACAAATGACACCGGTCGGCGACGGGGATCTGCGTACATTTTCTGCATGTCTGTGGCGGCTTTCCGTTTGTCTCTAGCAATTGCAACTTACTCAGCCGTCATCTATACAATTTCGGGATCTGCATATTGTTTCTCATCCGCTTCTAACCAACACGTAGGAGTACCGCAACGACGACCGTAAAACATTTCGTAAGGTGGCATTGCTATACTAGAATATTAAGAATTATTATACGCAAATTCGTGCGAATAACAAGATCCACCGTATTTAGTCACACGGGCTCACAACATATCCTTATTTGTTTGAATGGTTCGTTCAATCTGCCCGTCAGTTTGAGGATGATAATTTGTACTCAAGTTGACACGTGTCCCTAATTCTCGTTCTAATTTATTCTAGAAGTTAGAAATAAGTCTGGAATCTCTATCAGAAACAATTGATACATAAATACCATGTCGAGAAACAATTGCATTGATGTATAACTGAGCTAGTCTGCCGAGAGATGTGGTCTCACTTGTAGCAAGAATATGGGCACTCTTCGTTAGTCGATCGAAAATTACCCAAATCGAATCATGATTCCGTTGTGTTCGAGGAAGTTTAGTTACAAAATCCATCGTGATATGCTCCTATTTCCACTCGGGTATTTCTAACTGTTTCAGTGATCCGTGATCTGGTGCTCTGCCTTCACATGCGCACAAATATGGCATGACTCTACGAATTATGTAACATCTGTTTTCATCGTCGGCCACCAATACAACACTTTCAAATCATTATACATTTTAGTGCTTCCAGGATGCACAGACAGTCTAGATTATGAGCTTGTGATAAAATTAACTTCATGAGTTCTCCAAGCAAAGGCACCCAAATACGAGACTTTTAAATCTTTAATCCTCGAGTATCATCAGTTAATTCTTCTTTTCTTTTTATCATAATCTCTGCCTTTAGATTTTCATTCTTTAAAACATCACTATGTTCAAGTTTCAGTTTATCCACTAAGTCAAATACAATCTCAATTCGCATAAATCGAATATTTTCATTAACTCTTTTACGACTCAAATCATCGTCTACCACGTTGGATTTTCCGGGATGATAACGATTCTCGCAATCATAATCTTTTATTAGTTCTAACCACCATCTTTTCCGCATGTTCAATTATTTATGTGTAAACACGTACTGTTAGCTCTTGTGATCTGTACAAATTACACACTTAGTACTGTATAAATAGTGTCTCCACAATTTGAACGCAAAAACGACAGCTGCAAGTTCTAAATCATGTGCGGGTAATTCTCTCATATGGTTTCAATCGTTGCGAAGCATAAGCAATCACCCGATCCCGTTGTATTGATACACATCCCAATCCTTCAAACTGTTGGGTTTCCATGAACATAGCAGCGGAAGCAAAGCCCAAGAATATGAAGCATAAAAGGCTTGAAACCTAAAATGGACCAAGAACTCTATAACTACAAAATGCAACATGTAAAAAGGAGAGATGGAATAAGGGATTATACCATGCTCCAGCTTCTGAAATCTTCAAGTTGGAATGAACTCTAAGTCACAAGGGAGCAACTCTCTATTGATAGTCCACACCGAGTTTGTTTGATCCCCAAATACTAGTATGCCAAGTTGTGATCTTCAAGACTTGAAATCACTCTTTGGAACAACTCACAACTTCCATAAAATCACTAAATACACTTATGATTTTCTGGAGATACACAAGAACACTCAAGAACACTTAGAAAAGTGTATGCAAGTGTTCTTGAGTGAGAGAGAGAATTCCCTTTGATACTTGATCAAATATTCAACCTTCTTAGACATGTGAATGACCTACCATGACTTTATCACCTTCTACTTCAGATATATCAAGCAAAAAAGTCGTGCATGCCATTCCAAGATGTCACCAAAGTCAATAACTTGAGCCAAGCAATAACCAAAAAGTCAAGTTACTGTCAGACGGTTTACGCGTCGCGGAAACCAAAGGTTACGCGACGCGGAAACACCGTTTCCAAAATATTTGTTTCTCTCTTTCTGTTGCGGGTTGTCGGGATCAATCCTTGACGTGTGACCCAATAGGCTCGTGTATCATCAGTAGCATTAATAATATACGTGTGTCAGTGGACATACTCCAACACAAACGACGCATCACAATATACTAGAAAGTTGTCTTGTCCATCAGGTAGTGCAAGAATAGGAGTGTGGCACAATTACTGCTCCATCTGAAACGCTTCCTCTTGATCAATATCCCATTTAAATTGTACATTCTTTCGAGTTAACTTAGTCAATGGAGCCGCAATTTTGGAGAAATCTTTAATAAACCTGCGGTAGTAACCCGCTAATCCGAGAAAACTCTAATTTTTGAAGGCGTCCTTGGAGTGTTCCAATTCATCACAGCTTCCACTTTTGCAGGATCTACTTTGACTCTCTCAATACAAATCACATGCCCCGAAAGTGTACCTCTAGTAACTAGAATTTGCATTTTGAAAATTTGGCATAAAGTTGATCTCGTTTCAGAGTTTCTAAAACCTATCTCAGATAAACTTCGTGTTCAGACTCGGTTTTAGAGTAGATTAAAATATCATCAATAAATACAATCACAAATTTATCCAAAAACGATTGGAAAACCGATTCATCAAAGCCATGAATATTGCAGGCGCGTTAGTTAAACCGAACAGCATAACTAAGAACTCATAATGTACGTACCGTGTACGAAAAGCAGTATTTGGCGCATCTTCCTCAGAAATACGTACTTGGTGATACCCTGATCTCAAATCAATCTTAGAGAAATAGGAAGCACCCTATAACTGATCAAATAAATCATCAATCCTAGGCAAAGGATATTTATTCTTAATTATTCGTTTATTCAGTTCACGATAAGCGATGCACATCCACAGAGTACCACCTTTCTTTTCCACAAACAAAACTGGTGCACCCAAAATAGATGAACTAGGACGGATACAAACCTTTTTCAAGCAAATCTTGAATCTGTGTCATCATTTTTTTTATCTCAGAGGGCGCTAATCTGTAAGGAGACTTAGCAACAGGATGAGATCCAGGAATCAAGTCGATCTTGTATTCTACTTCTCTTACCGGAGGCAATCCAGGAAATTCCTCGCGAAACACATCCGGGTAATCTAAAACCACCCGAATATCAGAAAGTGTCTGATTCTCCTTCCTAGCATCAATAACATACGGGAGAGAGGATTCACACCCTTTAGCAAGAGATTTTATATCCTTCATGTACGATAATAATAGGAAAAGTAGGTCTAACCCTCTCCCCGCGAGCCACTACGTGTGACCCGTCACGGTAAAGGAAATGATATTAACTTTCTATGACATTTAATATTCGCTCTATTATTGCTTAAACAATCCATACCCAATACAACATCAAAACCAGATATAGGCATCAACAAAAATGAAACAGGAAAACATGTGCCATCAATATCAATTTCATCCCCAGACACTGCCGTTGTGACTGGAACCATCATACCATCAACTACTTCTATGTCTAATAAAGCAGCAATATCAAAAGTAGACAATTTCAACTTCACAGAATGCCACAGAAATAAATGAACGATTAGCTCCAGAATCAAATAATACACGCCCAAGTATAGGAATTATGAGAAACATACCTGTGATAACATCGTCAGTAGCCGTATCATCATCTACTGACATCCGGAATGCTCTACCGTCAGCTGGCATAGGGTTTCCTTTTCTGTGTTGAAGTGGACGAAGATGCCAAACCGATCCCGCTTCTGAGCCTGTTCCTGACCTATTATTCACACAACACTCACTTTCTCTGTGTCACTCCTTCTGAAAATTCCAACAAATGCTCCTTCGGAATCTACAACTCTTGATTTCGTGTCCAAACTGGCTTCAACGTACACCTCATGTTGTTTGTGAAGTACAAGGTCCTTGGTGAAAATACTTACAATTATTATACCAAGGGGCCCTCTGATTAGACCCACCAGATGTAGGCCTACGGTTTGGATTATTCTGCCCCTAACCTTGACTTTAACCTCCCTGACCTCCCTACCGATGCTGAGTATTATAATGTTCAAACCGTGAGTTCTGCTGAGAAAAACCTATCTCGATTTAACTTATCTTTTGCCATAGCGTCTCCCTCTACTGATTTAGCCAAAGTAAATGCTTGTGATAACGTATGAGTCCACCTCGTAGCACTCCTATAATCAGTGTGTAAAGCTCCAACAAAGTGTTCCACTTGTGCGGCTTCATCCGGTTCCCACTGCTTCACAAATCACAATTTCTCATTATTGTCTAATAAGATCATCCACTGACATATTGCCTGTCATTTGTAGATCCATGAATTCTTTCTTAATTCTCACAATTTCAAAAGATCCACAATACTGATCACACACTTTTTCTTGAAATTGCTCCCAGGTTATGCTTTCCGTCTGCTGCTTGTTAAAATGGCCAATGAGAGAATCCCACCACATCATAGCTTCTCCTTTCAACCTTTGCGTAGCATATTGCACTCTTAACTGAGCTTCACAATTACATGTATTAAACATGTCCACCATTTCTCTCAACCAATTCATTATGTTAGGACCTGTACTTCCTCGATACTCAGACGGTTGGCAATTCATAAATTGCTTGTAAATACAATGTTGTCTAACTCCAGGGTATTGATAAGGATAAGCTCCTTGTGTAATAAATGGGTAGATAAATGGCACTTGCATCACTTGCGAAGTAATGGTGGAAAATGGAAATGTAATTGGTGGTGTTGTTGACAAAGTAGTAACAATTGCTGCCAAAACATGTGTTTGCACATTCTGTGTTAGCCATTGTTTTCCAGAGTTGTGAACTATATATCGAAGCTCTTATATTTCACTTTCTAGTCAGAAAATGTAATATTTCTTTTAGTTTCAATACCCGAGACACTGATTAAGATAGGTGTTTCCATAACTACATATGTAGAAGTTCTAGCTTGTGCAAGGTCATGGGGATCTCAGTCGGGATCTCTCTATCTGCCATATCTGTAACAATCACATCACCTCACAACTCATTAGATAAACCGTTAGTACACACATACTAACCAAAACACACACATCAAATCCAAACACTCTAATTCCCCCACTAGAAATGTTTGACCAACCTGGAGCCAAGATTTGGGAATTGAACGCTCTAGCCGTGCTCGCATACCAAACCAGGGCTGTGATACCAAACTTGTAACACCGTAAAACACAAGACATTTTTTTAAATCACGGTTGTAAATTCATAAATTGTATAGAAATAGGAGTTTCTATGTAATATACTCATGGAGTATATATAGGGATATGACTATTGTAATAACAAAGGTTTTGGGCATAATGATATAATGAACTATGTGTTTTTCATGGTGTAAATCATATTCTCTCTAGTTCAACATGCAAACCTTCAATCTATCCTACATGATACATGAATCACTTGTTATATGGGACTAACAAGTGGTATCAGAGCCAAGGGAGTGAAGATTTAATCTGAATTCAACAAAAAAAGTCGAATTTTTGAAGATTTTTGAAGAAAAAAGGTGTATTCTCGGGTTTGAGATCAAAGTCAAGATCAAATGGAATTTTTGAGTGTTAATTGATTTGATTAGGGTCGCAATAATCATAGAAACACTCGTGGCTCAAAAAGAAGTCAATTCATTCATAGATCAGTGGCCAAATTTAAAGATTTTTGACTTTTTAAGTCTTTGAAGTTCTTGAAGAAATTTGATCGATTTGGCTTGATTGATGGATATTAATGATAATTGATGATTTAGGAGTGTAAATCGGGGGTATATGAAGTGATCTGGGCAAGAAATTATCAGATTTGAGCAAAATTTCGAGATATTTGAATCTTAGCGGGATGAAGATGAAGTGATCGGAATTCCAGCTTTGAATCAGTCGGAATTCACTTGAATCAGCCGGAATTAACTAAATCCGAGTACATTTTTTATAGGAATTACCAAATTCCGTGCTATTTTTGACAGGAATTACCTAATTCCCGAGTTAATTTGATCGGAATACTCTTGTTCCGACTGAAATTTGATCGGATTTATCAAAATACAACTTTGACCGAAATTGGTTGTTGAACGGAATTTGTGATTTTACTCGTAATTCAACTTTGCTCAGAATTCTCTATTTTATCGGAATTCACAATTGATCGGAATTCTCTATTTTATCGGAATTCACAATTTGATCGGAATTCTCTATTTGATCGGAATTCTTTATTTGATCAGAATTCTCTATTTTACTCGGAATTCACATTGCTCGGAATTCTAAATTTGATCGGAATTCAAGATCATCCAGAATATCTCTCATTTTCGACCCTAGCCAGGGGCTCTACCCCTTGGACCCCGCCAGGGGTTGCACCCCTTAGACCCCGCTATCAGGGGCGCTGCCCCCGAACCCCCGTCGTCGTTGTTGTGACTGAATTATCTTGTCACCTTGATTGCTAAGTCAAGTGTTTGGATTTTTTGGCTGAGTCAGAAGTTCTCAAAGTTTCAGTTATCATTCTGATGTTTCTAGATTCGGATTTGCTTTGGGTCATTGTAACCATGTGTTTAATTGTCTAGTACCCTTATGTATAGTCATCCGGTGTTTTCCTAACTGATTTTTGATTCTTCTTTCTTAGTGTCACCAATATTTGGTCTCAAAACCAGATTTTGGCCATCCATTCCTTGTTTCTTTTGGATCTTAGTTATCTTTTATCAGTCATTTTTGAAGGCCCAGATCACATTGTTCGTGAAATTATTTGAAGAATTGACCAACATCATATTACTTTAGGTTTTTTAGAAGATTTTGTATTACATGTGCGCTTGCTCACTTCTTATCAATCGTTTGGTGCTCTTGAATAAGGATGAATCCGACTCCCTGATCTTATTACAGTTCACAGTCAAATATCCTCTTATGTGTACCCAAGTTCATTTGCACCCGTATGTCTTTCAAAATCTTTGTTTGTCTTGCGGTGATCTGGTGAAGGTTGATTACACGGTATTGGGAGACTTACTTGCCAACTTTATTCTCCAATATCAGATTATATCCAACACAGAGCTAGAAATCTTCAAGAGTTCAGATAAAATCCTTACCACTCCTCAACGATCAAGAGTGGTTCAAGTATCTATTCAAGTCACGGAATTTCTGAAGATTATTTTGACTTGAAGTGTAGGATTTTCCCCACCCCTTGTCCATGTTTGTCACAACTGAATCTCATGGTGATGTCTTTTATGCATGATGCTCATAAAGTATTATAATCATCATGAGGGGGAGATAAAAAGTCAAGAAGTTTTACATTGTTGATTCAGTTGTTGAGGGGGAGTTTTAAGCTTATTGATAAAATCTTGTGTTTACTCATGGGGAAGAGATCATCAGTCTATGTCATGTCTAGGGAGAGTAAAGATCTATCATATGAAGACATGGAAACAATCTTAGCTACATTGTAGGGGGAGACAAAAAGAAGATTCTTCCCAACACATCAAAAGTGTTTATGCTTCCGCTGTCAAATGCTCAAGATTAAACATTGTTCCAGACTGATGTATTTGGTGGGACGCTACATCCAAAATTGCTTATACAATCTAAGGAAGACATAGGTTACTGGCGTGTACACACCTATTTCAATACAAAGGGGGAGAATGTAAATTCATAAATTGTATAGAAATAGGAGTTTCTATGTAATATACTCATGGAGTATATATAGGGATATGGATATTGTAATAAATAAGGTTTTGGGCATAATGATATAATGAACTATGTGTTTTTCATGGTGTAAATCATATTCTCTGTGGTTCAACATGCAAACCTTCAATCTATCCTACATGATACATGAATCATTTGTTATATGGGACTAACAACGGTGGAAACATTGCAATATAAAATAATAAAGAATGCAACACCGACAACTTAACAAACCAACACTGTACAACAACAAAGTATCTCGTTTTGTGTTTCAAAATATTTCATCAAGATGGATCATCGTTTCAAAAATCTAAAATGTTAGAGTGACGGTCAAACTTCCCCTATACACAAAAGCAGCAACCTACCGTTCTCTCAAAAACTGCGATAGAAAGTTAGGACGGGGAATTAGCACAATCTGAGTGAATGGAAATTAAGCCACAAACTACAATAAGCACAACTACAACGATCACAAGAACATGTAACCACAAATATCAGAGGACTAGCGGTTCTGCCGAACCTACGACCAAATGCCGGCCAAAGCAATTATGTACCGATAGTCTTTTGCTAACTTTCACAGTTAAATCGCTTCTTCTACAACGAATGCAAAAAAAGATTTAGAACCGTTCATCCAGAAGCATCTAGCCCAACCCAATACACACGTTTAGCGGACCTCTACCCCAAACATCATGAGCACAATTTCATACCTTGATACTCATATCTTGGACTCGATTGCACAATTATCAATTATCCAGTCAAACAATCATATCATACTAAACAATCTATCGCATGATTTAATCGTACGAATTCAGGTAACAATAACAGTTACAACTAATACCACCAATGAGTTAAAAGTCCACTGACCTTGTATCCAAATAGCAATCCACTCAGTTGTCTAAGTTACCGAGTATGTGGTGTCCTTGAGAATACAATAATACCAACATCTGCTTTCAATTTATAATTATATTCACTCGTATAATTATATCTATATTAATCATTAATCTCAGGCCAACATCATGTATAACGATCACATAAAGCATGTATTTCGAAATAGCATCAAATTACTCAAAAACATAAAAATCCATGATCATGTCGCGATCCCCAACCCTTGACGCGACGCGTCGGGCTGGGTTTGAATACAGGCCTTAACACCGGATGGGCTTCGAGTTTGGACTTAACAACTACAAATCACCATCTTATAATCGAACATGAACCAACTGAACATATATATATATATAAAGTCATTCGAGTTTCTCACTTCGAGTTCGAACCACAACCACCATTCAAGCAGCCCTCGATTCGAGCGTCCCCTCTCTCTAATGGAATAGTATTTTGTTTTCAATCAAAGCAAGTAGGTCACAAAGTCAAGGGTTGGATAGCATTTTGTCTTCCCAAGTTAAAATCATCATCACCTCAATATTAAACTCATTAAACTAAACATTCTTATCTCAATTATCATCTTCTTTATCATCATATAATTTAAAGAACACAAGAACACACTATGAATAAACACCTTAATCCAAATTTTGGATTTTCATATACTTAGTTTAAAACTTGATTTTAAACTTAAACACCTAACAAAACATCAAGAAATATCATTAAACATGTTCATATGATTCAAAAACCATTTAAACACTCTAAAATTTTCATGCTTATGAACATCAACTTTCATGTTTTTCAAGAACACAAACATGATGATTCTTACTAAAATTTAGCATTGTAACTACTTCAAATCTTGTTATCTAGTAACCATGAATCATAACTATACCTTGTGTTAAAATAAACAAGCTTAGAATCAAAGATTCAATAGTTCAAGTAGCAAGTTCTTCAAGTTCTCTCTCAAAACACCTTGGATACACATACTAAATAAATAAAACTTAAGCATGAAGGTACTTTAATACTTCAATTTTCGGCCACTAATATAGTTCACACACAAACACAATATTTAAAACGCTACGTTCGAGTATACAGTTTATCACATATATGATCGATGTTAAATAATTAATTACTAACAAAATAATATTTGAATCCTTATGTAAAAACGAATATATCGATACCATATACGCATGCTTTGTAAATAAACACATAAGCAATTATTTGGAATACTCACGAGGCTACTAGGGCGGATTAAGGATGTTACGGTTAAAACCGTAAATTTCGAATCCGGATTTATAAATAACTAGTTCCAAATCCATTCTTCGTGAATGTGGTTGCATTATTTCTCACATTATATGTCCTCACCAGTGTAACCCTTGAGTGCCTTATGATGTTGTATGTTTCATCAGGGTTTGCGGGTCATGCACACAAATCTATCACATTCCTAA
Organism: Pulicaria dysenterica; assembly: GCA_947179395.2. NCBI lineage: Eukaryota > Viridiplantae > Streptophyta > Magnoliopsida > Asterales > Asteraceae > Pulicaria > Pulicaria dysenterica. The sequence continues at coordinate 48,643,286 of OX359289.1, read as the reverse complement.
TTGTGCATGTCGGCAATAAGGGTACCTTGATGATGATAGATTATGTGCAGGGATAGGGTACACGTGTCATCATATTCGGGCGCTATGAGTCACTAAAGGATGCCAAACCACCACCACCGAATGGTGGTAGCGGCACGATCCAGCCACCGACGGAGGTGATCAGTGGCCGTCCCCTTGCCAGCCCCTTGCGGCGAGCTTCTCACGGGCCAAGAACCCCTTGCGGCGGTTTCTTTTGTCGGCAGCCCTCGTGAAGGGCAAAAAGCCGGCGGCGGTATTGTGGTTTACACACATGGGACGTGACGTTTGTTGCGGGTATTATTTTGGCGGTCTGGCCACTCAGGGTATTACACCAGGTTTGCAGGTGTAATAGCTGTATATCCCCTATATATATATATATATATATATACACACACACACACACAGGGGAGGGTTTATGCGAGAAGTGCGAGAAGCGTTTCTGGCCACTCATTTTTATTGGTATTTACTCATTATTTATTTAATTCAAAAGGTTAATAATGTCTTTTTCATATTTTTTCTGTTTATAAATTTTAAATTTAGTTAATTTATCCCTAAAATCTCTCATTTCCATTTATACATTTGAAAATTTCAAATTTGATCTTTTTCAAATCCCCTAGAGATTTTTTCAACATGTTTCATGAAGATTTATTTTTCCATCGATTGATTTGATCCATTTAACATCAAATCGACATTCATCCTTAGTGTTTTTTCTATGGCTTAGTGTTTTCTCTATCGCACATTCGGTGTTCACTACTAAACACTAATTTACCATTTACAAGTTTTTCCTTATGTATACAATCATCATTAGTGAACACATCCACGCCCGACAATTAACAAAATAAATAATGAACTTCTTAAGCCATATAAATCAACAATGAATAGATAAATTAAAAAATTAAACTTATTTTAATAGTAAACAACCTAATATCAATAAGTAGAATGTCTAAAAAACCTTATTTTTTTTCCTAAAACAGCAATTGTTCATTTGTGAACACATAATACACTAATAATATAAAAACAAAATTAATAACAGATAACAAATATTCATTCGGTTAACATATAATACACTAAACAATATTATCCGTATTCACTATTGAACAATTAAAAAAGAATATTAAATTTTTTTTTGGACTACATGAAAATGAAACTCAAGAACCTAAGTTTAAAATATAATACACAAGTAAAAACCAGTGAGTCCAATTTAGATTTTGTACATCTGCTTCGATGCCCAAACAATTTAAGTAACTACAATTTTAAGTAAATGAACATGTCTTGTACTTCTTTCTTATCTCTATTATTTACCAGCAAGCATTGTTCCGTATTATGCAATCGTCTTGTACTTCGATGCCCAAACCATTTAAGTAACTATATATTATGCAACTGTCCTCATCTTGTCGCTGGAAATAGTGGACCAGATCTATGAACACAAGAAGACAGAGATATTAGCAACCATCGCCGAGGAGATTCTTGTTAACCATCCCGGCTTCCAAATTGACGTCGTTTTCCTGGTGAGATTATCGCCCGGCGAGTTGATTTTCCAGTTTTCAAATTCAGACGAATTTCCGATAAAACGCTTTTGAGTTCTTTGTTGCATTCGTTGAAAATTGAGTCCACCGGAGTCATACATGATCCGATCACCACCACCTCGTTGGATTCTTTTTCTTCCAACGCGTTCCACAAATGAAAGCAGAAACGGTCCGAAACCTCGACCCATTTTATCCGTTTTCGGCGTATTTATCAAGAACACCAAAACGTGGCACTTTTTCTTTATCGTACACCACTGCGACCCACTAGCGATCATTTCAGACATCTTGAAAACCACCTCGTGGTCTGGCACCACCACAAAATTCTCAGTGATCTCGAAATCATGAACCATGGTTGGATTTTCCAAATCAATTGCGACATCTTTTGATTTCTTCCCGTCGGGAGAAAATCGGAAGTATTTCTAGTAAGGGTTTTGAATCACATCGTAACTTAACACGAAAAGCTTGCCAGAAACTGGGTCAAGTTTTGGGTGATGGTGTTGAGCCTAGATCAATGAACACAAGAAGAGAGAGAGATATTAGCAACATCGCCGTTTATGGAGTCGGAATCACAGATGGCGGCGGCAACCATTCTTGTTGTTGGTACCTTGTTGAGAATAACAACAAGCAACGGGTGTGTAGAAGGGGGGTTGAATACACTTTTTGCGAAAATTGAACAAATCAAATAAAAGTGTTACACAAAGTAAATCAAACCACAATCAATCGAATGCTTTCATTAAGAAGATGATTACAATGCTTTGAATAAGAAGATTATTACAATAAGTATCAAGTAAGCAAATCTTGATATGTAAACACCTAATATAAATCTCTCAATCTTTCAAACTTAGCTATCTATAATCAACTTATGATTATAGATACTGACGACTCTCTAAACAGGATTTACACAGATTGATAACATACCAATATCACAACTAATGTGATTATTCGAACACACGAATAACTTGGCAATCTGTGAATTTCTTGATCACGTTGAACTGACAAGAAATGATTCAAGAATCGTAACACATAAGGTAAGGTGAGGTTTTTCGGCTCTGCAACACTAAGTTGTTTTCGTATCTGAGTCGTAGTCGTACCTCTAAACTTATCAGGAGATAAGTATTTATAATCCTGTTGCTACAGTTCCTAACAAACTGGACTAATCCTAATTTGCTAACTAACTATCGGATAACTGGGAATCTTGAATTTTGAATCTTCTTATCTTAAGTCTTCAATCTTCAATCTTGATTCTGAAGTCTTCTTATCCTTTCCGTAGATATAGAGAGTTAAAACATAATTTAAAACATATTTATATTCTTGTAAACTGACTTCATTAGTTAGGCTGAGGAAACTCATCAAGCTGAGTTCTTCGAGAACAAACCCGAATTCAAACATGGACTAACATGTATAATTATTAACTCATCCTTAGAAGTCTAAAGAATTAACTAAAACATATTTAGTAAGTCTATTGAGCTGACTCAGTCTTCACGCTGAGTCGCTCAGCTTGAAACTCATCAAGTTGAAACTCATCAAGTTGAAACTCAATATGTATATCTTAGTTTACGCACACAGCTTATCAAACATATTGATAATCTTACTAAGATATAGTCTAAGCTGATCGAACATATGCTCAGCTTATATTCTGCTTATACTCAGTCTGAATCACTATAAGTGTTCAGTCTGACTAAGCTTCATAATTCTGTTTAAGTTGTATGTAGAACACATCATACAAACTTAACTTTGTCTCATCAAATCTAAACTAATGAGACCATCTTCCCAACAAACTCCCCCTATTTGATGATGACAAAACCATCAAACATTTATTAAGTTTGTTTAACAGAATTATGTTTTAAATCTTAAACTTATCAAGATTTTAAATTTGAACTAATCAAATATTAATTGAACTTATCAATTATTCGTGGAACAAACCAACTTTTAGTTGAACACACCAACTAAATACATTAATGAATAAGAACTGATCATTTATTTACTAAGCTGAACTTAGCAGACTAATAATTATGAACACACCATAAAACAGTTGAACATATCAAACTTTATACTTGTATTATTTGAACTAATCATAATACAAAATGATTGATCACTTAGATCATGCACACATAGTGCTTACAAAAATTAGAACTAATCTAATTTCCAATAGAACTAATCTATTGAGGATGCAGCTCTTCAAACTCTTTGATTTCCTTGTTGATTTCTTCAAGGATTTCTTGCTGGTTAGGTAAGTGTTGAAGCTGATCCTTTTGTGATCTGATTGCTCAGTTAATTCTGTATCTGAACCTTGCAGTTTGTTCAATCTTTTTCACGATTTGTCTCAGAGCAAATACTTGAGATACCCCACATGTGTAGATACTTGCATCAGACTGGAAGCATTGTTCACCGTTCCTATCCAGGTACATGAATCCTTTCTCAGGCTTTTCCACATAAGTGTTTTCTTTAAACTCCATGCCTTCAGGGAGAACAAGACTGTACGTATCTAGATTTGCTAGTCCAGCTGGCTTTGTTTGCTTCTTCTTTCCAACTTTATGAAAAGAAGTTAGTAGGGTAGTTATCTCAGACCTGGGTATGAGTTTCATCGAATCAGCTCTTGCAAGTAGCCTTAATAGTTCATCTTTAACTTGATTTCTGGCAGAGGAATTTTTCCATCTGCTAGATAAGTATAGCAACTTGCTTCCACTCTTCATAACCCAGTCTGTGCATTTGATTCAGCTCCAAAGATAATATCTCACCATTTCTTAAGACAAACTCTAGAATGATGATCCCTTGAGCTGAGCTCAACTTTAGTGAGGTTATTTGAGAAGAGAAGAATGTTCTTGTATAACAATTAATTATATCCTCCTTCTCTTTTTGATCTTTTATAGGAGGTTCTTCTTCCTCTTCCTCCTTAGGCACAATTGGCAGATTGAGTTTAGCTAAATCCTCATTCTGCTTTCTAATTTGCTCAGCCCAGGTCTTTTCTCTTGCTTCTTTCTCACTGACTAACACAGCTTGAGCATCCCTTTGTCTTTTTCTTTGCTCATCGACAGATATCCCAAGCTGATCAGCATCCTCTTGTTCCAATCTTCTTACTGCCATCAGTGAAGCTCTCTCTTGTAATGTCATTTTATCCGCAGAGTCTTCATCTGAGGCTGATGATTCACTTAGAACCACTTTCCTTCTTTTCTGTTGAGGAGTTTCTGATTCATCTGAGCTGAGCACTACTGGTCTTTTGCCTTTTGCTTTCTCAGTCAGCTCAGGTTCTTTCTCCGTTTCTTTCTCCCCCTCAATCTGATCTGCTCCCTTTGCCAATAGTAGTATGGCTTCAGCTTGGTCTGACTCAATTTTAGCCTCTTGATTCTTCTCCCCCTTTTTGTCATCATCAATAGGGGTCGAAGTCTTTTGTTGTTGTAGGGCAGCAACATCAGATTTTAATTGTAGCACCTCTTCGTCTAGAGAATCCAAAATCATTATCATTTCCTTTTTGGTCTGCTTTTTCTTGAGGTGTAGCTTTTCAAACTGACTTTTAAAGAAATTCATCAAATCATCCAAGTCAGCCTGAGAAGGTTGGAATTTGGGTGCATCATCGAAAGGTTGGTGTTTAACTTCAAATTCATCTGCACCAGAGTCTAGACCTTGTGAATCACCTTGGTTTGAAGATGAAACATTGACAGGTCGTGTGAGTGGGTGTGAGAAATGAAGAGAAGTAATGGGGCTCAAAACGTGTAGTGTATGGGTTGGTGGTTGGCTGATTGGTTTGGAGGGGGTGATTGACCCTGGGGATTGGTCATATATTCAATGTCACCTAAGTGTGTCTACTTAGGCACAGTAGTGGGCTCTCCCATGGCACTGGAGAGTGTGGACTGAGTAGAAACCATACCCGGTATAGGCTTTTGGGTTGAAATGAGCCTTGAGGTTGACACCTTAAGTGTAGGCGTCTCCCCCTAACTCCTGCCGGTGGAGGGATCAATATGATCTCAGCTCCAGTGATTCCTTTAGAGGTGGCATCACCTTTGGCAGTTTTCCTGGTGTAGGTTTGGATATTCTCCCTAGCAGCAGTGGGCATACTAGGGGTGGCTTCAGAGTAAGATTTTTGATGGAATGAAGGTGGAGGAGATGGGTTAGACTGGGTTAGGTTTACCGCAGCCTTATCTCCAAAGGTGGATGGAGAAAAATGAGAAGAAAGAGAAAGTGGAGAGGTCTTACCAGAAGCAGCTTCAATATTTGCTGGTTCAGCCTGAGCAGAGTACTCATCTTGAACCTCTGTGTCAGCTTGAGAAGCTCCCCCTTGACTGGATCCCTCCTCTTCACTTTCTGATGATGCTGCCTCAGCTATCAAGAGCATAGGTTTACTCAGACCTTCTTGCTCTGGGAAGATGTCATTGTTGAACATCTTGAGGCTGAGTGTAGAAACCAGGAACACGTCCTGATCAGCTTCATAGAGTGCTATCCCCAGCTCGGCTTCAAATGCCAAGGACAGGTACCTTATGTCACCGCAGGCTCAAACACATCAGATTGAGGAAGTTGAAGAACCTCCCTTAGCCTGTCTACGGTGAGAGTAATCGTTCTCTCCCCATTAAGCACTGTACCCCGAACTACGTCATTGTTTTGGTCGTAGACACACGTATACCAAAACTCGAGCAAATTCTGAGTAACCACATGTAAAGGTGCTCCAGTGAAAGAAAAAGCCAATGGGCATTTACGAATATAGTTTACCCATGGTTCGTATCCTCTATTAATTTTGCGTTGAGGGATTGCAAGGCAGGCGTGCTGATTGTTGATTTTGATCAGCGGCAATCCTTTGTTCTTGAACGCAACACCCCTTACCATTCTGTCACTGAGATTCAGAACGGTCCCGTCCATCTTTGAAATTAGAAGATTACACTAAGTAACGGGTCTATTTGCACTGCGCAATTGATGTCGCACTGAGCGATACTGAATTCGCACTGAGCGATTTATGGTTTCGTGATCGATGAAACGAGGAATTGCACTGAGCAATTTGTGGTTGTTTGCGAAAGGTATTTTAGAAGATGAGAAGTCAGAGTTGTAAGCGTAAACTTCTCTAAACCAGTTATGATCGGTATATATACCTTTCTGAGGAGAGAGAAAAGTTACCGTTGAAGTCTCTTTTTATCCGTTACACCGTAAAAATTACGGCTTGATGTAACAGTTAGAGGTTAGAAACACATCATTTTCCAACGGATACAAGTGTAAAATAATAGATTTAACTGATAATAATATTATAAACATTGTTCAATTATACCAATACACAATTGATATACGATGCGGTTTGAGACTAGCTCAAATACACATTGACACATGAAGTAATGACACTTAGTAATTAGATCATAGCCTGGACACACCAAGCTAAGGAAACTAATCACTCAGCCTAAGTCAAGCACTCAGCTTGAATTGAGCACTCAGCTTGAGAATGAAACTCAGCTTGAGTAGAGCACACAGCTCATGCTCAATGACAATTAGTTATTTTGTTTGGGTCTAACTCAAACTATATATCTTAACCACACTGAGTAGTTAAAAGATGTTTGGAACTGACCAAACGTGCGAACCAATCACACAGCTTGAGTTAAGCACATAGCTCAGACTCAAGGACACTTGGTCATTTAGGTTTGAGACTTACACAAACTTACATTTTAACTACACTGAGTAGGTAAAGTATGTTTGGAACCGACCAAACATTTGAACTCATTATTCAGCTTGACAGGTTATTCAGTTTATGAAAACTTATTTATAAACTGTGCACTCAGCTTAAGACACTTAGTCTTTGTCACACTGAAAACTCAAATACTAGACACTTAGCTAGGGGTTGAGCATACCCAATTTACTTAGCAGATGCATAAACCTCTTTTCATCAAGGGGTTTAGTAAAAATATCTGCTAATTGGTCATCAATGGAAATAAATTTAATATCAATTTTACCTTTTTCCACGATGTCCCTGATGAAGTGATGTCTAATTTCAATGTGCTTGGTTCTTGAATGGAAGACTGGATTGTAAGTTATGGCTATAGCACTTTGGTTATCATTGAAGATAGGAGTTTTCTTGAAACGCATGCCAAAGTCTTGAAGCTGATGCTGCATCCATAGGATTTGAGCACAACAGCTTCCTGCTGCAACATATTCAGCTTGAGCAATTGAAGTAGCCACTGAGTTCTATTTCTTCTAGTCCAGCTGACTAACTTCCCTCCAAGCATTTGACATCCTCCAGTAGTTGATTTTCTGTCAAACTTGCACCCAGCATAGTCAGCATCTGAAAAACCAACTAACTCAAATCCACAATCCTTTGGATACCAAAGACCTAGATTTGGTGTACCTTTAAGGTACCTAAAGATCCTTTTCACAGCTTGAAGATGTGATTCTTTAGGATATGCCTGATATCTTGCACAAACACATGTAACAAACATGATATCAGGTATACTAGCTGTCAAATAGAGCAATGAACCTATCATACTTCTATAGGTACACTAACACACAGACTTACCATCTGAGTCTTTACTCAGCTTGTCAGCTGGTGACATGGGTGTTTTCATGGTTGAACTTGAATCAAAACCATATTTCTTTATCAAATCAAGAACATATTTTCTTTGATTGATGAATATTCCATCAGGCTTTTGTTGAATTTGTAGACCTAGGAAGTAAGTCATCTCACCCATCATACTCATCTTGTACTTTTGTGACATTATTTTGGAAACCACTCACACACGGATTCATTGGTAGAACCAAAGATAATGTCATCCACATAGATTTGTACAAGAATCACCTGTCCTTCTCTTTCTAATAAAGAGTGTCTTATCTATACTACCTATTGTGAAATCCATTGATAGTAGATAAGTGGACAAAGTATCATACCAAGCTCTTGGAGCTTGTTTAAGACCATACAAAGCCTTGTCCAACTTATAGACATGATGTGGAAACTTTGAACTGACAAAGCAGGATGTTGTTTCACATAGACTTCCTCCTGAAGTTTTCAATTTAGGAAAGCACTTTTCACATCCATTTGATAGACTTTCAAGTCTTTATATGCTGCATAAGCCAGGAACAGCCTTATGTCTTCAATTCTAGCAACAGGGGCAGATGTCTCATCATAATGAATTCCTTCTTCTTGCTTATACTCTTGTGCTACCAACCTGGCTTTGTTCCTAACTATCACTCCATCCTTGTCCATTTTATTTCTATAGACCCACTTAGTGCCTATAATTGAATGATCTTTGGGGGTAGGGACAAGGCTCCAGACTTTATTTCTCTTAAATTCATTCAATTCCTCTTGCATAGCTTCAATCCAATCCTCATCTTCTAAGGCTTCTTCAGCCTTCTTTGGTTCCATTTGGAATAGGAAACGAAAGTGTGCAGCGTAATTAGCTGTAGCCTTGGATCTGGTCATGACCCTCTCTTGGACATTTCCAATAATTTGATCTTGAGGATGATCATTGAGGAATTTGAATGTTATAGTAGAAGAATCTGGTTCTGGATCTGAGTGGTGTTGAGAGCCCTTAGGTGAACTTATCTCCTCAGTCTCAACAACAGCATTGTCAACAAACGGATGATCACTGAGATCCTCAGTCTGAGTGACTTCAGCTCCAAAGGAGTTGATGAACTCATCATCCTTCTCAGCTTGAGAATCCCTTGGAGTTTGTGATGATTTCTTTGATGAACACACATCATCATCACTATCATCTCCTATGACATACATAGGATTTGATAAGTTGGTTTCCTTAGGCCTTTCAAGCTCACTCAGACTGACCAAGTCAGCATGACTCTTATCAGCTTGATCAAAACATTCTTCGTCAAATGAGACATGAATTGATTCTTCTATGGCCTTTCTCCTTGTATTATATATTCTATAAGAGTTGTAGATTGAGGAATAACCAACGAATATTCCAAGATCAGCTTTAGGTTGTAACTTATGGAGCTGATCTCTTTGATTCAGCACATAGCATTTTCAACCAAAGATATGGAAATAACGTATATTGGGATTTCTAGATTTATACATCTCATATGAAGTCTTTCCATGTCTTTTGACAATGATTGACCTATTCTGGGTATAGTAGGCTGTACTAACAGTTTCATCCCAGAAATAGAGTTTCAATCCTACCTCACATAGCATTGTTCTAGCAGCCTCAATTAAGGTTCTATTTCTCCTTTCAGCAACTACATTTTGTTGGGGAGTTCTGATAGATGAGAAATTCTGTAATATCACCATTTGTTCACAGAAGCTTTCAAGGGTAAAGTTTCTGAACTCAGTCCCATGATCACTTCTAAGTTGCTTTACAGACAAACCTTTCTGCAACTCTTTGTGTTTGATAAAACTGATTATCTCCAGGGCAGCCTCACTTTTGGCTTTAAGGAATATTACCTAGGTGAATCTTGAGAACTCATCTATTATCACCATTGAGTACTTCTTGCCACTTAGGCTTGGAGTACTTATAGGTCCAAACAAATCCATATGCAACATATGCAATGTGTCTGTTATTGAAAAATTTTGCTTTGATTTAAAGGACCCTTTATGGTGTTTCCCTAGTTCACAAGCTGAACACAAATTGTCTTTGACAAATGTGATCTTTGGTAATCCAGAGACTAACTCTTTATTGGATAGCATATTTATATTTTTAAAATTTAGATGAGATAAACGTTTATGCCATATCCAACTCAGCTTTGGAACTGTTGGTCCATAATTGTGAATCCCTAGTTCTTATCAATCAAATATATATTACGTTAATCTGTTTGCATTTTACTCGTGCGAAGTGAGTCCTTAGTGCGTGCGTAGTAAACTTTGTGCGTGCGAAGTGTGTCGTAGATCCTCTAGAATCTTCGGTAACTGTGTGTTAACTCCGTGCGTCCTAGGTTCCAATCCGTGCGTGTGATAGTTCCAGTTCGTACGCAGGAGCGTCTGTGTGTCTTCGTGTCAGTTCGCATTGAGTATTACCCACTACGTGCGTTTTGTGTCCTGTCCGTGCGTAGTACTGTGTGCTTCATGCGTTGTGCTTCGTGTTCGTGCATAGTATCTTCCACTCCGTGCGTATTGAATCTGTGTGGTCTATCAAATCCTAATTTCAGTCTGTGTGTTCTCAGCTCTTGACTACTGAAATGGCATCAAAACAGACAACAGTTTTAAACAACTTATTATTAGACAGTGAAATAGGGAGTGCCAATAAAGTACCTAAACTGTTAACCATGGAAGACTATCCTATGTGGAAGCCCAGGTTCGAAATATTCCTCGATGGCCTTGACTGTAGACTTCGGAGAGCAATAAGCACCGATTATATGGTTCCCAAGGGGGAGGGAAATATTGAAACCCCCTATGATGGAATGACTGTTGAACAGAAGAGCAGTCATGATGCAGAGAAGAAGGCATATGCTCAACTAATCCAGGCCATTCCAAATGAGATCTTCCATCAATTCAGAAGATATAAAACTTCCCACAGCCTGTGAAGAGCACTAGAGAAGAGAAATGAGGGAAATGCCGCCGTCAAGGAATTGAAAGCAAGTCAATTGAGAAAGGAATTAGATCATTTCATGGCTACTAGAGATGAAAAACTTCCTTCTCTCATTACAAGATATAATCATCTTCTTAGTGAACTGGACAGTCTGGGTGTTACTGTTCCAGAGAAGCAGCAGGTGGAAATTTTGGCAAAAGCCTTGCCCAAGAGCTGGCGGCCATGTATTATGATACTGAAGAACAGTGGTGGTTTTGACGGGATGGATCTAAATGATTTCATCACAAAGTTGAAAGAGCAAGAGCAGGAGGAACAAAATTTGGATTCCATGTCCGGTTATCAACAAAATCCTTCTCTCTACTACTCTGGAACACCTGTATCGTCATCCACTTCTTCAAATGCCCCCTTACAATCTGCCTATGTGAGTAATGTAAATGAATCTGGCAGATCTACATCTGAAGCTTCATCTTCTGGGCCATCCTATACTGTGTCTACTTCTGGATTCAATGCCGAGCATTTCAAATACGGGAGTGCGGATGAAGTAACAGCACATATGAGCATGCTAAGTGCGCTAGTCTCCTCTTATGATGATCTACTGAAGGGGAAGATTGGTAATGCCCATCTGACACAAGAGGACTATGACCAGATCGATGATGATGAGATGGAAAGACAAGATATCCTCTGGTCATATGCTAACTTAGTCAGGAGGGCGAGAGCATATGAGAAAAGAACAGGAAAGCAAATATCAGCTACAAAGGATACCAAACTTGGTTTTGATAAGTCTGCGGTAACATGCTATAATTGCGGTGAAAAAGGTCATTTCGCGAGAGAATGTGATAAGCCGAAGAGTGTGGGACCGAAGTATACTTTCAAAATCAGTCTTGGAAGTAGATCATTTTCCTCTTCAACCATAAAGTCTGAATCAACTCCAAAACCGGCTAAGGCAATGGCAGTTGTTCAAAAGGACGAGGGAATTGACTGGTCAGTACAATTTGGGAATGATGGTGCTGATATTAATGTGGCAAATGTTCATGTGTTGAACGAAGATTCTCAATCCGATACAGAAAGTTACTCAAGTGAGGAAGAATCAATTGCCAGCATTGATGATGAACCAGCCTCGGTTCCAGCTGCAGAAAAGACACCAGTGAAAGTTCGTGCCAATGAGTCAAACCAAAAGGTGTGCAGTTGTGGTCAATCATCCGAGGAAAAGGTATGTACTTTTGGCTTACCTTGTGGTTCTTGTAATGATTATGTAAAACAGACAGTGTTCCTAAAGTCTACAATTTCAGAGCTCACATCTAAGTTAGATAAAAACCTGTTGATAAAAGAAAGAGAAAAACAGTTGAAAGAAAAGAATGAAAGTTTAGGCAAACAGGTGCATGAACTAGGTGTGGCTCTGTTAAATAAACAGGATGCTATAGTGTTTTACATAAATGAGATTGATAAGTTGAAACGATACCTTGCTACTTCAAAGGTCGATTATGAGACTCTGAGTCAAAAACTCAAAAGTTATTCTACGTCTTCTTACTTATTTGAGTACATAATCGATCAGAGAGGTCAAGGTACTGATTCAGAAAAGAACAAGAAGTTATACTCTAAATGTCCACCACCAGTGTTAAATCAACTGGTGAATGATGATGTTCACTCTGAATCTGACCCACTATTCACAAAGGTTGATGAATCTTCTGCATCAACCCCAAAAGAGGATTTAAAGTTACACGAGAATGTGGGTAGGCCTCAGAAGAATGAGGTTCAGCAAGAAGAAATTAAAAAGGCTGAACCAGGAATGAGAGAACTGTTGGCAAGTTCTAATGTCTAAGATCCGTTGATGCATCGTATCCACGATGTCCTTCGGAAATTTGAAAAGGAGGGTGTAAAGTCTCCTGATACCCGTCCATACCAAGAGGTCAAAATCTTACCCAAACATCAAGGGTTAGGGTATCGATCTCAAAGGATGTCGGAAGGTTCTGTAAAGCAATATCCAGACAGGATTTGCTATGTGTGCAGGAGACCTGGTCACCTCAGTTACGAGTGTGATCAACAGCCACATCAGCGCTGTAACAGGAAAGTTGAGACTTATCAAAAGAATAAAACGTTTACTAAAAACAATCAAAACTCAACTCTTCCAGTTCAGCATCAAAGGACAAACGGGGATACCATAAGAAAATCTAAAAATCCCGAAGTTGTTAGCAAAAGAAAATCTTCGCTCAATCAGACTTCTAAGTGGACTAACAAACTGTGTGTTCAAATGCCTAAGGATTCGAGTGACAGGTTCAGCAATGCTGCTGAGAAGACTGGAACTTGGATGAAACTTCCAGTGTTTGGAGAAGACGGGAAACCCATGATTATTCGGGCTTAGGTTCCTAATGCTTTCTAATTCTTTCTTCTATGTGAATGGTGTCAACCGCTATAATCAAGTGTGAGGTATTTGTGACTGTGTGTCTATTTTTTGTGTGATTAAATTGTTCTTTTGTCTTTGTGTTTATTTCCTGTGTGCTTCTGCGTTTCTATTTTCTTAGTTTTTAGATTGTTTAGTATTTTAGGGGGAGATAGTTCAGAAAACCTAGAAAATACAAAAAAAAAAAATCAAAAAACTTAGAAAATAAAAAAAAAATCAGAAAACATAGAAAATACAAAAAAAAAAAAAAAAAAAAAGGGAGAAGTTGATCCAACCTAGATGGAGAGTGATGGCACACTGGTTCTCAAAACAAAGTCGTCTAGTAAAATTAGAACTGAAGGCACATACATACTTTTGAGAAAACTGTCTTAAAATCTAGTTGAATCAGATAAGAAACAGATAGAGTGTAAGACATATAAGGAAAGTCTAGACTGATAATTGGTTATGCATGTGAAAATCAATCATATATTTAAGCTATCGAGACATTCCAAGTCTATAAGTCAATAACAGTTGAGAATGACTTAGTTTGATGCACACACCTGTTACCATGCCTAATGTGTTAAATGACATTGAGCTATATGTAAAAGAGGGTGAAAAATTGACCCCAATTTGAGAATGTCAAAAGATATAGATACATTGATCTATCATGATAAACTGTCAAAGAGCATAAAATGCATTGACAAAAGCTCAGCAAGAAAAATGTCTAGAGAGGTGAAAAATCGACCTCCATGTCAAAGAGCATAAAATGCGTTGACAAATTAACATATCACATAAGCATGGTGGTTTTGGTAATTAAGTTGTGCAACCTACTGAGTGAATCAAAATACTGTGAGACTTTGAAAGAGATAGTCTTAATCATGTATCCATTCTAGACAATCTGAAAATGTTGAAACAAAATCTGCTATTATCTGAAGAAAGATAGGTTGACAGACAGAGTTTAAAAGAATATGTTTATGCCCAAGGTTCTGAAATGAATGATTACTGAGTATAGACGAGCTAGTACTGACTCCATACTGGAACCTTCTCACAAAAAGATTTAATTTTCAGGAATTTACTTCTTTTGCAAATTTATTCTGAGTTAATTTCATTTCAGTTATTTATTTTTAAGTCTTTAAATAGTTGAATTTTAGGTTCCCAAAAATAAGTTGTTAATAGTTTGCATTTTTATCTCGTTTCTGTTTAGAAAAATACAAAAAGAGTTTTAATATGTTCTATTTTCTCTTAGTGTGATTTGTTCTGTTTACATTTCCTTCATCTCACTTTGATGTGTTTTGCTTAAATGTTTATATGTGATCTTGAAGTTACTGACAGTTTATTGCTGAGTGCAGTACTAACAGTATTAAGGTTCACAGATGAGAAACTCATTACATGCGAAATGGAACCCCACTAAGCACGAGTTACAGCTCACATCGTGCGTAGTGCAGGTAAGGGCTTGACGAAAGGTATTCGTTTAGCATTTTGCTGTATGAATTTTGCTTTGTGTAAATTTTTGCTGTGTGCATTCTGCTGTGTGCATTTTACTTTGTGCATTTTACTTTGTGGAATTTTTGCTTAGTGCAATGGTTATTGATAGAACTAGGTCTTAGGGGGAGTTTGTTGGTGCATAATTGTGAATCCCTAGTTCTTATCAATCAAATACATACATGTTTACTTGAAATGTTAATTCAAATGTGTTTTGATTAATTGTTTGCATGTGTATATATTCTTAGTGATTCTTTGTGATGATCTTAAGCTTACAAGTACTTAATCATGTGTTGATGTGTGTTTGGAAGTTTAAGTTTAGGTAACAGATCACCACGTGCGAAGTCAGGCTCACTACGTGCGTAGTGGAGCTCAGTGCGCACGTAGTGAAAAAGGTCGGTTAAAGTTAAATTAATTATCATTAAAACAACCAGTACGTGCGTACTGGACTAGCTACGTGCGAAGTTCTTTGCATCACGTGCGTAGTGAAATTAATTACACTATAAATACTGATTAACTTCATATGTTCGCGAGAAATCGAGCAATCAACAGAAATCGCTAGAAATCAACCGGGAGCCTTACATAATCGACCATATACGACCTTAAGCCTACTAAATCGCGAACTTAGTGCTCATTACGAATCCAAGGGCAGCCTTAAGCATCTCTGTGTGAGTTCTTAGAGTTTTTTCTTGCTTCTATTCTTAGTGTTACTGTGTGCCGGACACCTAAGCAGATCTTAGAATCCTTAGGAGGTTTGGGAAATAGAAATTCCGCACTATTTCTCATCCTAGATCAGTCCTAGCGTAAGGGTGTTTTAGTTTAGTTTAGAACCCCGTCCCCCAACGGTCCTACAGGAACAGAATGGGAATACAAGCATGTTTCAGTATAGGGATAAGCAGAATTAAGATCAATTAGATACACACCTCTTTCTCTTTTAGCTATTAATACAGGCTTTCCCATAGCATTATATATTGTTCCTGCTTTCTTCCTAAAAGTAACAATGTTGTCTTCATCACACAATTGACCGATACTAATCAGGTTGTGTTTGAGACGATTGACATATGCAACTCTCTGGAAAGTAACCTTTCCACCTTGCATCTTCCCATAGCCTTTAGTTCTTCCATGGGAGTTGTGACCAAACGTTACTTTAGGACCTTCATCTTTTTGGAAATCACTAAGAAGTCCTTTCCACCCGGTCATGTGCCTTGAGCATCCATTATCCAAGTACCATTTACTTGAACCCTGCACATAAGATGAAAACTAAACACATTAGCTTTGTTTGGGAACCCACTTCTTGGTGGGTTCAGATGAGGAGCACTTAGCATCTCCATCTTGTTGAACTGACTGTTCAGCTTGAGCAGGAGCTGAGTCCTGTGTAGGCTGATTAGCTTGTTCTTGTTCAGGCCTTGAGATTTCTGCATCACAGTCCTTAGCCTCATGACCTATACTTCTGCACTTGTAGCATCTCCTTCTTCCAATGATTACAGAAGGTAGAGTGTCTAATAATCCTTGTGAGAACTTGCTCTCAGTCTTAGGATTATATGTGGTGGATAACTTTTCAACTTTCTTTGCAAGTTGATTCACATGATGATCATTCTTGAGTTAAGTTATCTTATCTTTGAGGTCATTTTGAGACTTAAGGATGGTCTTGAAATCATTCACCAGATAATCAAAAGCAAGACCATTTTCTTCGTCGGTGTAAGAGTGGAAATTACTAACCTTATACATGGAAGCAGGATCCCAATCACTGAACTTTCTGTTTTCCTCAGCTTCCTTCATGTCAGCTTCAAAAGTTGACTCGGACAGACCATAATCAACTTCGTCAATTTCAAACTCTTCATCTTCTTGAGCCATCAGACATATATCATCATCTGAGCTAGATGATTCTGTATCCCAAGTTTCAGCATATAGTCCTTTTACACTTGGTTTGTCTTCAGGCTTTCCTTTCTTGAGATGAGTATATTTCTTCTTGTATTTATCAGCTCTGTAAGCATTCTTATCAACAATTGATGTTGATTCTACCTTCTTTGATCTGCACTCAGCATCAATATGTCCCTTCTTCTGACAGCTGAAGCACACATCATTCATGGGATCAAAGGAACTCTTCCCTTTCCCTCTGTTAGATCTTCCTTTTCCCGTTTGAGCTCTTCTCAAACGTCTGGCTAACATTGCCATTTGCTCAGTGATATTCTGAACATCATCAGTATCACCTGAGTCTGAGTCTGAGTGGTCAGCTAGAGATTCTGACTCCGTCTCAGATTCAACAACCAGTGTCTTGGAACTTTTCTTCTTTTTCTGTGCAACCAATGCAACTTCAGTTTTATCCAAAGACTCCTTGAGTTGTTGTTGAGAAGTTCTTTTGTGTTCAGTGATATGTTCATGATTTAGCAAGAACCCATAAATGGACTGTAGGTTGTACACATGCAGTGTCCCTCCAGCCTTTAGTGCTGTAGTTACGTCATTAAACTTTTCTGGTAACACATCCAGAAATTTCAGCACAAGTTCAGCCTCATCTTTCTTTACACCCACACTTAGTAGGTCATTTATCAAGCAGTGAAACCTTGTGAACAAATCTGGCAAGGTTTCATTATTCTTTGAAAAGAGGTTTTCATAAGATCTATTCAAGTGATTCTTCTTTTGATGCTTGACCAGATCTGTACCCTCATATGTAACACTTAGCGTATCCCAGATATCTTTTGCAGATTGACACCCAGTCACAGTACACAAGATTTCGTTGGTCAGGGCATTTTCCAGAACACTTTTTGCCTTGTCATCCAGATTGTAGAGTTTCCAATCTTCATCAGTCCAGGATGCAACAGGTTTCTTTACCTCTTTTTCACTCTTGTCTGTTTTATCCGCGGACGTATCACTGACAACAGCAGAGATCTTGGGGATTATCGGTCCTTTGATAATGACATCGGACATACGATTTTCAAGGGACTTGAGGAACATCATGGCTCTAAACTTCCACATAGGATAGTCAGATCCATCAAACACGGGAAATCCTTTGGCAGACATCTGTGGAAAGTTTGAAGAATTATTTATTGTAGACATTGTAAACTTTCTCAGAATCTTGAAAGTGTCATACAAAGTAAATCAAACCACAATCAATCGAATGCTTTCATTAAGAAGATGATTACAATGCTTTGAATAAGAAGATGATTACAATAAGTATCAAGTAAGCAAATCTTGATATGTAAACACCTAATATAAATCTCTCAATCTTTCAAACTTAGCTATCTATAATCAACTTATGATTGTAGGTACTGACGACTCTCTAAACAGGATTTACACAGATTGATAACTTACCAATATCACAACTAATGTGATTATTCAAACACACGAATAACTTGGCAATCTGTGAATTTCTTGATCACGTTGAACTGAAAAAAATGATTCAAGAATTGTAACACATACGGTAAGGTAAGGTTTTTCGGCTCTGCAACACTAAGTTGTTTTTGTATCTGTGTCGTAGTCGTACCTCTAAACTTATCAGGAGATAAGTATTTATAATCTTGTTGCTACGGTTCCTAACAAACTGGACTAATCCTAATTTGCTAACTAACTATCGGATAACTCGGAATCTTGAATTTTGAATCTTCTTATCTGGAGTCTTCGATCTTCAATCTTGATTCTGAAGTCTTCTTATCCTTCCCGTAGATATAGAGAGTTAAAACAGAATTTAAAACATATTTAAATTCTTTTAAACTGACTTCTTTAGTCAGGCTGAGTTACTCAACTTGAAACTCATGAAGCTGAGTTCTTCGAGAACAAACCCGAATTCAAACATGGAGTAACATGTATAATTATTAACTCATCCTTAGAAGTCTAAAGAATTAACTAAAACATATTTAGTAACTCTATTGAGCTGACTCAGTCTTCACGCTGAGTCGCTCAGCTTGAAACTCATCAAAAGTCTACAACATATCTTTGATCAGAAGGAGATAAGCATGAGACAGAGGCGTTGGGTTGAACTTTTTAGCGACTATGACTGTGAAATTCGTTATCACCCTCGGAAGGCGAATGTGGTAGCGGATGCCCTCAGTAGGAAGGAAAGAAGTAAACCCAGACGTGTGCGAGCTATGAGTATGACAATCCAGTCGAGTATCAAAGGAAACATACTCGAAGCACAACTAGAGGCATCCATTGACATGAATGATCCGAACGAGATGTTGCGGGGTTTGGATAAACAACTAGAGAAAAAGGAAGATGGTGGTTTGTATTTTGTGGAACGGATTTGGGTTCCGCAAACCAGAAATCTAAGGACACTAATTCTGGATGAGGCTCATAAGACAAAGTACTCCGTGCATCCTCATGCGGATAAAATGTATCACGACCTTAGAGATATGTATTGGTGGCCAGGGATATAGCTACCTATGTGATTCCTGAGTGGAAATGGGAGAACATAACAAAAGACCCTCGAAGGTAAAAGCCGAACACCAAAGACCCTCTGGACTACTACAACAACCGGAGATTCCTGAGTGGAAATGGGAGAACATAACCATGGATTTCATCACGAAACTACCGAGGACCAGTAGTGGTCACGATTCTATCTGGGTAATTGCTGATAGGATGACAAAGACAGCACACTTCTTAGCAATTCTCGAGGACTACAAGATGGAAAAGCTAGTAAGGGTGTATATGAGTGAAATCGTTGCAAGACACGGGGTGCATGTGTCTATTGTATCTGATCGTGATAGTCGTTTTACATCGCGGTTTTGGCAAACACTACATATAGCTTTGGGTACGAGACTAGACATGAGTACGGCGTATCATCCTCAGACCGATGGTCAGAGTGAGCGAACGATTCAAACCCTGGAAGACATGCTTAGAGCGTGTGTTATTCATTTCGGGGGAAACTGGGATACATACCTGCCGTTGATCGAGTTTTCATATAACAACAGTTATCATACGAGTATTAAATATGCTCCGTTTGAGGCCCTATATGGACGAAAATGCCGGTCACCTGTTGCTTGGACGGAGGTGGGGGAAAGTAAATTAATTGGGCAAGAAATTATACAAGAGACGACTGATAAGATCTTTCAGATCAAGGAAAGACTCAAGACCGCAAGAGATCGTTAAAAGAGTAACGCCGATAATCGGCGGAAACCATTAGAATTTGAGGTTGGCGACCGGGTACTACTAAAAGTGTCGCCTTTGAAGGGCGTGGTACGTTTCGGTGTAAAAGGATAAGTAGCACCGAGATATGTGGGACCCTTCGAGATTATTGAGAGGATTGGTCCGGTAGCCTATCGGTTGAAACTACCACAGGAACTCAGTAGGGTATACGATACGTTTCATGTGTCAAATCTAAGGAAGCGCCTAGCGGACGAGAACATGCAAGTACCGCTTGATGAAATCAAGATAGACAACACTCTACACTTTGTGGAGGAGCCTATAGAAATCATGGATCGGGAAGTTAAGCGCCTAAAGAGGAGTAAGATCCCAATAGTAAAAGTATGGTAGAACTCTAAAAGGGGACCCGAGTTCACCTGGGAACGGGAGGATCACATGAAGTACAAATATCCACACTTGTTTAAGCACTAAAACTTCTCACAAATTTATAAGCTGAATTTCGGGACGAAATTCTCTCAGGTGGGGGATGCTGTGACATCCGTCACCAAATCCGGTTAGTTACTTAAACCGCATCTTTTGAAACCATGAAATTTTACTCGTGTATATTTTAGATTAATTCTAGCATTTATAGTATATTAGTTTAGTATTAGAATAATTATAGAAAATTAAGTTTAATATAAGTTGTACCTTGTGCTTAGTTAGAATACCTTTTAATTAATTTCACTAGAAAGCCACAAATCACCAACTTATATTATGTTGAAAAAAAAATAATAAATATATATTAAATTTTCGGATATATATATACTTAGGATAAGTCTAAAATTGAATTTTTAAACAAATATTTAAATATAAGATAAGTATTATTTAGTTGCCAAATTTAAGCTTAACCTTATCTCCCTATATAAGTTAATTAGCAAACCCTAGCCCCTTAAACCTCCCATATGGCCGAACTCCTCCTCCTCCCTCTCCCATTGTCGATTTTTCACACCAAGGGCACAAGAACACAAAGTTTCAAGCTTCAAGTTTTGAAATCAAGGTAAAACTCAAATTCTTCTCATTCTAGTGACTCTCTCTTGTCATCTTCTCTTCTTCCATTCATCCCAATCTTAAATCCATGAAAACAAGTTTAAATCATAAAATATAGGTTAAAAACGTTTTCATGAAAGGTTTTAGAGTTTTTATGATGAAAGACTATGTTTTTATGCTTTATGAATCAAAGACATGAAACTGGTTTTCCTGGATAGAAAGTGTGGTCGAGTTTTGGATGACATATCAATGTCAGCTCGTAGAGTTTTCTTTCGGTTTTTGAGTCTGGGTTTCGAACTCTTAGTATATTTTAAAATATCCCAAAGTCAGCCTATTGAAACAGTAAACTTGGAATTGTGGTATTAGGTTTTTATGACAACTACACATGTCTTGGGCTATACTAGGATGATCAATACCTATACACGTGACTTATAACACTTGTGTTAGTCCCTGATAACAAGTGGTTCATGTATTATGTAGGATTTATGAAGGTTTGCATATAAATAACTAGAGAGAACAAGGTTTACACCTTAGAAAACACATAGTTATTCATTCATTATGCTCAAAACCTTGACAATTAAAATAACCATATCACTATATATACTCCATGAGTATATTACATAGAAACTCATATTTCTATACAATTTATGAATTTACATTCTCCCCCTTTATATTGAAATAGGAGTGTACACGCCAGTAACCAAAGTCTTCCTTAGATTATATAAGCAGTTTTGGATGTAGTGTCCCACCAAATACATCAGTCTGAAACAATGCTTTATCTTGAGCTTTTGACAGCGGAAGCATAAACACTTTTGATGTGTTGGGAAGAATCTTCTTTTTGTCTCCCCCTACAATTTAGCTCAGATTGTTTCCATGTGCTCAGATTGTTTCCATGTCTTCATATGATAGATCTTTACTCCCCCTAGACATGATATAGACTGATGATTCTTTTTCTCTCTCTCCCTTGAGTAGACACAATAATTTTTCAGTATATTCTTTTACTCCCTCTCAACAACTAAATCAACAATGTAAAATTTCTTCACTTTTTATCTCCCCCTCATGATGATTAGAATACTTTATGAGCATCATGCATAAAAGACATCATCATGAGATTCAGTTGTAAAAAACATGGAAGAGGGGTGGGGAGGATCCTACACTTTATGTCAAAATAATCTTCAAACATTCCATGACTTGAATAGATACTTGAACCACTCTTGATCGTCGAGGAGTGGTAATGATTTGATCTGAACTCTTGAAGATTTATAGCTCTGTGTTGGATGTAAGTTGATATTGGAAATTAATGTTGTCAAGTAAGTCTCCCAATATCGTGTAATCAACCTTCACCGGATCATAACTAGTGGAAAAAATTCTGAAAGACATACGGATGCAAACAAACTTGGGTACACATAAGAGGATATTTGACTGTGAACTGTAATAAGATCAGGGAGTCGGATTCATCCTTATTTGAGAGCACACGAATGAACTTACAAAATTTAAAAAAAACTGATGAAACCTGGTGTTTGTTAATCCTTTAAACAATTTCACCAACACTGTGATATGGGACATCGGAGATGACTGATAAAAGATAACCAAGATTCAAAAGAAACAAGGGATGGATGACCAAAATCTTGTTTTGAGACAAAAAATTGGTGACACAAAGAAAGAAGACTCGAAATTCAGTTAAGAAAGCACCTGATGACTAGACATAAGGGTACTAGACATTCAACATATGGTAACAATGACCCAAAGCAAACCCGAATCTAGAAACATCAGAATGATAACTGAAACTTTGAGAACTTCTGACTCAGCCAAAAAATCCAAACACTTGACTTAGGAATCAAGGTGACAAGATAATCCCGATCAATGTTGAATTCCGAATAATCTTGAATTCCGAATAATCTTGAATTCCGGATAACTCAAATTCCGAATAATACAAATTCCGAAGAAATCTAAATTCCGAAGAATTCCGATCAAACTTGAATTCCGAAGATTAGGAATTACGAATAAAATCTTTAATTCCGAAGAAAACATGAATTCCGAAGAAATCATGAATTCGGAAGAATAACAATTCCGAGCACTTTTGAATTCCGGTCAAACTCAATTCCGAAGAATAATAATTCCCATCAAAATTTATCCAGAATGAGGAAATTCCTATCAACTTTTATATGGAATGAAAAGATTCCGAGCAAAATCTATCCGGAATGTATCAAATTTCAACACTTTTTATTCGAAATATATGAATTCCGATTGATTCAAGCTGAATTCCGAATGATTCAAAGCTGGAATTCCGAACACTTCATCTTCATCCCGCTCAGATTCAAAAATCTCGAAATTTTGTTCAAATCTGATAATTTCTTGCCCAGATCACTTCTCCTATCAATAACAATCAATCCTATATCAAGTTTCTCAATAAACAACAACAAATTGATACAAAATTAGGCAATTTTCTTCAAAAAGCATTTTTCACAAAACATACAAAAATCTTTAATTTGCTTGCTGTTTTGTTGGTAATTTGATCTCGTAAACTCCAGAATGATTCTAACATGATAATTGAGCATCAAACAACCATAAAAATCTCAAAATTTGATGAAAACCCGAAAATCTTCACTTTTGCACTCGGTTTTCTTCAAATCTTAAAAAATCTTGACTTTTGTTGTTGAATTCAGATCAAAATCTTCACTCCCTTGGTTCTGATACCACTTGTTAGTCCCTGATAACAAGTGGTTCATGTATCATGTAGGATTTATGAAGGTTTGTATATGAATAACTAGAGAGAACAAGGTTTACACCTTAGAAAACACATAGTAATTCTTTCATTATGCTCAAAACCTTGACAATTACAATAGCCATATCCCTATATATACTCCATGAGTATATTACATAGAAACTCCTATTTCTATACAATTTATGAATTTACAATTTGTACTTATTGTAGATCCCGTGCCAACTCTTTTGCAAAGTTAGGATTTTTGTAAAGAAGCAAAGGTGAGTTTCGTGGCCCCTTTTTCTTATATATATTTTGGGGGAAAATGACACTCAAAACTTGTTAAACTTGTTTTCATACCGTGTTAAACTTGATACTATATGTTAGGGGTGTTTTTCGGGTATACCCGTCGGGTTTCGGGTAATTCGGGTCGGGTAATTCGGGTATTTTGGTGTAGATATATTAACCGATAACCGAACCGTTCTACATTACGGGTATCGGGTTTGGTTAGAATTTGGGTACGGGTTGGGTCGGTTATTTTCGGGTATACCCGTTTTTGTGACTTTTTTTTTGTTACATTTTTTTTGGCCAAGTATCTAAATGGTCTTTTTTTATAGCATTTTTTATTACACTTCTAGGCCAAACATTCATAGTAATAAACAAGTTTCAAAGCAAAATTTACAAGTTATCATAACAAACAAACATTACCTAATCAAGATTTGGATCTAGTTTTCCTCAAAACTATAATAAAACCGAGTTAAACTTTATAAAAATAACAATGTATTTAAGTTTAAAATGACAAAAGAATCTTACTTAAGTATATATCATCTTCATCTACTTCACAAAGAATATGAATGTATCAACTTCAACATGTTATAATACTAAAACATAATCCATGTATTGTATCACAATCTTAGGAGCAAATGATATTTTGAACCATCTTAGAAGATATACGAAATTACACATACGTACATTGAGTGAAATGAATAAAACATAATCAATTAAAATACAAAAAAAAAATAGTTTCCTTAATAAAATAAAGCATCAATTTGATCATTTTCAATCAAAATTAATACATCTAAAAAAAAAAACGGGTATTTCGGGTATACCCGAATTTTAAATAACCAACCCGCTAACCGAACCGAATTCATAACGGGTAAACCGAATACCCGAATCTAGCTACCCGAAACCCGAAATAACCAACCCGAATTAACCCAAACCCGAAATTACGGATCGGTTTATTCGGGTAACGGTTATTTTCGACACTCCTACTATATGTAAGACACATTGATTGCATGCTATCCAACAATAGGTTATTGAATCCTAGTTGAGGACTATTAAATGCTATCCAACTATGGTTTAGCGAATCCTAGTTGATGACTATTGATATTCTATGACAACATTAACACAACGTATGTTCCCGGACGGCTATAGTAGGTTGGAAGGCTATACACTTTTGAACCTTTGGGGTTCGGTTTTGCATGCTAAAGGCTATTTGTTATTGAGCCGAGATGTTCGGTTATTTTCTATGCTATTTATACAAGTACCACTCTATCATTGCTACAATTGACTCAACATAATCTAATGCACTGTAAATTGATCTTTTCTTTTAAACCGGCGAACTCACCAACCTTTGTGTTGACGTTTTAGAGTGTTCATTTTCAGGTAACGCTAATAATACAACTTAAGGATGACTAGAGGGCTCTAGACGGACCTTAGGAAGACTTATCACTTTCAAGACTTTAAAACGTTTATCTTTTATTATTTTAGACATGGATTACTTGGGGTTCGGGCTTGCATGCCCTGTATCACCTATCCCGGGTTGTGGGTTTGCATTTGTATATTTTCTTTCGTTACTTTCGACTATGATGCCGTGAATACCCACTTAACGCGGCCCAAGTCCCCTCTTGTGTCGGGGAAATGTCGTGACACGTTGGTTTGATTTGCATTTTAGTAATTTCTCTATTAATGTATCAATGTGTTATGACGATCCTCTCCGTCACACTTTGCGTTTCCGCCTTGGCGGGGTGTGACAGATTGGTATCAGAGCCATTGGTTATAGAGAATTAGGTGGATTGACCAAGACTATAACCTAAGCACCACATATAGATGCATAATAGGAACTATGTGTGCATTCGTATTTACATAACTATTCGGGGTTTTGACTGCGATATGACCAACAGCTCAAATATGTCAAACAAGGATTACAACCCGCACGCCATTCCTCCATGCCCTGGAGCTCCAAAGAATCCTTACCATGTAAATGGTTAAGGGCCCCTTATTTGGGAAACGGCTCACAATAGATTCCCACCGATTCGAAAGACTACCTTCACGATCCCGAAGAAAGCCTCGAAAGAACCGTCTGATCAATGGTGTTCCAACCAACCACCGGAAGAGGACCCTTCCGAGGAAATGTTTGAGGAAGAACCATCTGGGGAAGAGCCATGTGAGGAGGAGCCATATGAGGAAGAGCCATCCGAGGAGGACTCAAGCGAAGACGAGATCGACTCGGATCTCGAATCCAACGCACGGAGCTGATTTAGACTCTAGATGCGCTGATTATCTATCTTAGCACCACTACTAGGATTTCCTATTTTTATTTCAATTACGATATCTTATTCCTATTGTTACTATAAAGCAAAAATATATGAATAAAGTGGTGTTTATTTGAGTATTTCTTTCTACTTTAGTGCAATGTTCAAGTTGAAAACCCGTATGCTTAATGAAATGACTAAATTCCATGAAACTTTGTATGCTCCACAAGGACTTGTAAGTTAGAATATGCCTCCTAGAAGAGCAAACCGTTTGAACGTACGTGGACGTGGTAGGGGTGATGTTGAGGGGGGCGTAGCCGTGATGCTGGCTCTGGGGGAAATGAAGCAGCGAACCCCGACATCGCCGAGATGATAGCTCAGCAGCTACAGGCGCTTATCCCAACCCTTGTAAATCAGATCAACAACAATCTAACCCAGCAGAACAACAATGACAACAATTCGGGCTGAAACAATACCAATGGAGGAGGTGGAAACAACGATGAGCATAATGATGAGGCTAACAATCATGGAGGTACTGGCTGTTCTTATAAGGAGCTTTCGGCTTGTAATCCAAAAGAATTCGACGGGAAAGGAGGCGCTTTGGCCTTTACTCGAAGGGTGGAAAAGATGAAGTCAGTTATGGACATCAGCAACTGTGCTGAACATCAAAAGGTGCGGTACGCCACCTGTTCCTTAGTTAATAAGGCTTTGACATGGTGGAACACTCAAATTAAGGCATTGAGGGAAGAGGATTTCTGCTCGAGCACCAAACTTCAGAAGTTGGATGATGAATTATGGAACCACAATATGGTTGGTGCAAACCTTGCTGCTTACACTGACATAATTCATGAACTGGCCAAACTCGTGCCATGATTGGTTACTCCAGAGTCCAAACGGATCGAGAGGTACATCGAGGGACTTATACCACAGATCCGGTCGATGGTAAAAGCAACCGAACCACCGACGATACATAGTGCTATACTAAAATCGGGAGTGTTAACTGAGGAAATGGTTAAGAATGGCACCTTGACCAGGGGTTCGGAGAAGAGAAAGGATGCTGAAGAGTGAAATAAGCATGGGAACCCCAGAAACAACAACAAGAGATCCAAAGTGGCAACTGGTTACTTGGCAGCAAATCCGGCAAGAAAGATGTTGGTCCCGAATGGATACTACAACAACATATGTTTGTAGAAGGGGGGGTTGAATACAAACGTTAGCTATTTAAAATTTAAGAGACACACGGTTTACTTTTATATAATTCTTATTGATGTAAATCAAGAATTACATGAACTAGATGCGGAAAATCTAAGTTCAATAAAAGGTGGCAACTAAATTTGTCTAACACATAGACTAAGCTAATCTTAAACAACTTATGTCTAAGATGTTCAACACATGAACAAGTTTGTTACACTGAAAGTAAAATGCTAACTCTTCTAAATTCTCAACAAATGAGATTTCAGTTATCAACTCTATCTATTCGCATACTTACCATGTTTCCATTCATGGGTATATATAAGCAAAGTGGTGTCCGGGTGGATGGAGTGTAGAATGAGACAAAGGTACTTGGTTTAATAATATTATAATAGATAAAGTTAGTGGATGAAAAGTAATTCACTTTATACAGAAAGTGTGTAAAGTGAATGTACTATCCAGTAAAGTGTAATCCCACTATCTATTATTATATTATTAAAGTACTACTTTTATGTATTGGGAGAGTAAACTTCTCTTCCCATGCTTGTACTTTTATCAACACCATGCTTCTTGAAGACTTGACTTAACCAAGTATATAGTTTCCAGCCATACTTAGTTGTTAAAGCATATATTCGAGATTTTCTCTTCTAAAGTATCTTTCTCCTTTTCCAGAGGATAAAGATCTATCCTTTTTGTCTCTTTGTAGATTCAAAAAGTGCTAATTAATTTTACAAAGAAGGATCTAAGGCATAATAGAACACAACACATGTTCTGCCTTTGGCTTAAGAAAATATTACATAGAAAAACTATTAACTGAGATACTGTGTAAGGACTCAGCTAACAGACACTGAACTGTAAATGTACTTTTACTCAACTCAGGACAAATGTGAAAGTCTCAGCTGATCATAATACTCAGCTAATTATACATATCATAATACAGTTAATAAACTGATCAACCTAAACAGTCAGCTAATCCTAAGGTCTCAGCTAATCATTTGAGTGTGATAACAAGAAAATATTGGATAAGTAATGAATACCTTATCTGGCAGATGGGAGGCATCAGCTGATCAATGTGATAGTGTCAGCTGATCCATGACTGTTCAGCTGATCTTGAAGAGACACTCAGCTGATGCTTCTTGACTTGTCTTTTCTTCTTAGCTGATCTTCCTGAAGCTGGTCCTTTGGTTGATACTCAGTGTTCAGCTAACGCTTTCGTTCTTCAGCTGACATTTCTTACTTAGAAATTTCTTTAAGTGTACTATGAAAAATAAAACATGCTTTTCATTTATCTAAGTACAAAACTGAATATTTGGTTTTGTTAGCATCAAATCCTATTTTTAATAATAGATAGGTTTGATTATGGTTTGATATCTCTATCTCCCCAACAATCTCCCCCTATTTGATGATGACAAAACGTTATCTTGTTTAAGAAGAATCAGTTTGACTCGGATTTGTAAAGATAAAAACTTTTAAGTGCATTTTGGTTACCTAGTTATCTGTTTTTGGTAACTCTTTAAAATATGTTCCCTGATATTATGTTTTTAGGAATCTTTTCATTTATAATGTACCATTGTTCTGTTTTGTGGTATCTTTTCTATCCTTTTTCTGTTTTTAGGATTTTTGATTTTCTATAGTTACACTAGATGAGCTATCTACTAAGAATCATATATACTAGCAGTTTAGCTAAGTAGTCCATGATCAAAGTTTCAAGCTTGAATACAAAACAAGTAACTACATCAGTGTTTGTACAGAGCAACTAAACTGAAAGTTATGCTATGTTACATAAATTGAAATATTCTAGGAATTGGAGTAAGATCAACTGGGGCAGGGGTGGGTTGGGGTTGGGATTGGTTAGCTTTGAGTGACTAAACTTCTTGGGTTAGAAGAGAAAGTTGAGATTCTGTTTTGGTTTGGAATGAGGTGAAGGAGGCTTGAAGACTATCCATCTGTTGAGAGATGGATAGGAGGTTTTGAAGGATTTGGGGTGAAGTTTCAGAACGGGTAGATGGAATAGGTGTAACTATGATTGATTGAGTGAAAGTACCAACATCAGGAATGGATTGTGGTCCCTTACTTAGACTTTGGTGTGTAAGCCTAAGATCACTGGGAACAGAAAGTGCGCCCTGTACTAATGGTTGGTTCATACCACTAGTATTGACAGGCAGTGCACTAGCATGTGTGAGAATTGAATGAAAAGTAGGTACAAATATGTGAGTTTGAGTTAGGGTTAAACTCACTTGGGCTCCCCTTATTACATCAATAAGCTTTTGTGAGCTTATTAAAGGCATGGGCTGACTCAATGTAGGTAAAGACACAGTATGACCTTGGGTAGAGGTCTGTCTTTCAAGGGCATCACCCTGTTGGGAGGGTGACCCAGATTACAGGAGTCCCAATGTTACAGATGCATCCTGTTGAGATGATGCATCCACTGGTTGAATGGTTAAATCAACATCCATAAGCTCCCCCTCAACATAAGAGGTAGTTGAGTTGAGGTCAGAGGTATAAGTGTTACATCCTCTGAGATGAGTGCAGTGTGCACTATCTCCATGGACCTTGGTTCTATTTGGGTGACAAAGGGAGTAGAACTAGTGACTATTGGGAGTACACTAGAGTCTGGGTAATGTAGGGGTGTTTCAACTGGTATTGAGGATTGGTTCTCACTGGTTGGGTTTACCAAATGAGTATCCTCAGGAAGTGAGAGAGCCATACATGAGATGTGCTTTGTCCTGATGATTTCAATGAGTTGAACCATTTTATCATAAATGACATCCTCCTCAGCATCATCCCCAGTAGTAGCTTCATCCGCATCACCTTGTGCTATATATATAGAGGCACTTGATCCTTGATATTGGGCAGGAGATGGATAAGCAACATGTCCTCCCAGAGTTCTACTAGGAGAGTCATCAGCATACTCACTTTCACTAGCAGATGTACTTATGTGCCCTGATTTCCTTGAAGTAGATGGGCTTAAGGGAAATACAATCATGGGCATCATAATAGGAGTAGATGTGGTGGCTGTAGTAGTATTAGCACCATAGTCAATAAACAGACCACCAGCATCACCATCATGTGCATTATCAACATCATCATCATCACCATGATCATCACCATCAGAATCACCTTTGGCAACCTCATCTTGGGTACCTTGATCATCACTATTACCAGCTTGATCAAAGAATGGGATACCCTCAGAGTGCACATCTCCCTTAGCATCAGGATTAACAAGCTCATCCTGTGCTGGTTCATCAACCATAGCTTCATCAAAGCTAAACATCTGAGCACCAGTTTCAACAACCACATCTTCATCAAAGCTAAGCATCTGCTCAGAAGTTTCAGTAATTATATCAGGAGACTCAGTATCATCAGCCATAGCTACATCAATGTTCTCAGCAACTACCTCTTCCTCATTCTCATTTGCCGCATCAGCAGCAACATCTATCAACTCTTGCATTTGCTCAGTAATAGCAAGACCTTGAAATTCCTTTATCAAATGGAAGATTTTCGGACCCATTTAAGGGATGGTCATAGTGTGCAAGTGTGCAGCCAACCCAACATAGTGCTCCTATTGAGTGCTTTGAAGAACAATAAGACTTAGATACCTGAGCATGAAGAACCATGCTCAGAGCATGAAGAACCATGCTCAGAGCATGAAGAACATAAGAGTGATTTTGTCCACCATCTAAGTGAATATTACTTGAGCAAAGTCAATATTCCTCCCAATGCTCAGAGCATGAAGAACCATCAACTCAGACTGGTTCATTTGGTCATGGCTTCCAGATTTGTGACCAAAACAGCGAATGACCACACTGGCAAGATACTTCCATGGGTGTCCTAGCATAGCCAACTTGTATTGACCATGGGCAACTGTTCATTGTAGCCAATCAGGGGCAAGACCTCCAGAGT
Organism: Pulicaria dysenterica; assembly: GCA_947179395.2. Taxonomy (NCBI): domain Eukaryota; kingdom Viridiplantae; phylum Streptophyta; class Magnoliopsida; order Asterales; family Asteraceae; genus Pulicaria; species Pulicaria dysenterica. The sequence continues at coordinate 48,612,015 of OX359289.1, read as the reverse complement.
TTGGTCTAGTGAAGCAAAAGGTTAAAATGGGGATAAATCAGGTATAGAGATTGCTTGTATGAGAGAGTTAACAGTAATGGGAATGTTAATGGTGTTGTTGAGGCAGGAACACGTAATTACTTGCTCGGCTGGGTGGTATCTTGAAGTATACCAAATCTCTCCAACAATGTTAGGAAAGATGAACAGAGGATGAGCAGGGATACATTGAAACAGAGGGTGAGCAATGATGAAAGCTACCATGGGTTCACAGCCCTGGGTTGATTTACTCGAAGGGATATCAGTGTTAATGAGGAAATTGTTTGCTCGAATGGTGATTTGAGAGTTTAGAGTAATGTTCTCACCAGGAACAACATTAGGGGTTAAAGCAGGGTTGAACGACACCATTTTTGCAGAGACAAAGATTCTGAAATCCGTGAAGGAATAGGGTTCGTATTTTGGGAAGAAGAAGAGTGCTTGGGAATTTTTAAAGCATAGAAAATTGAAAACCGTTCAAACATCATTTATATCTTCTTTGGAAACCTAAACTGTCATAGAAATATCTTTTTCATAAAGCAACTGTCACGTCTGCAAAAGGCAATAAATGGAAGGGTTAATAAATACACAGACAACTAACGGACAATTAAATAGAATTAAATACTACCTAGTAACACAATAAATACAAATGAGAAATTAATTTAATAAGTATGGGGACACAGAATTTTGACTTTAAAAGGGCATCGGCTAAGAGAAAAAGTATCAGCTGATCTATTTTGAGAGAAAATGAGTGTCAGCTAATGAATATACTTAGCTGAGCTACTAGTTCTTAGCTGATGGTTGATTAGCTGAGGTATTGTATTAGCTGATGGTTATCAGCTGACATAATTCCTTTAGCTGATGCATAATCAATAAGACATAAAGAAGCTTAGATAAGTACTTCATTTCACACACAAACATAATTACTTTCTCACACTAAATTAACTACCTAGGAAAGAATATTTTACAAATTTAACATGCCAAGTTTGGATATTAGGATGTTAAACCGAGACTCGTCCAATGGTTTTGTAAAAAGTTCAGCTAATTGAAAATCAGTGCTAATGTAGTGCATTGACGCTTTCTTTTTTTGCACATTATCTCTTAAAAAATGATGTCTGATTTCAATGTGCTTAGTCTTAGAGTGCAAAACAGGATTGTTAGAAATGGAAATGGCACTAGTGTTGTCACACAGAATTGGGGAGTTTTCAAACTGCATGTCATAGTCAAGTAGTTGGTTTTGAAGCCACATTAATTGGGTACAGCAGCTTCCAACAGCAATGTATTCTTCTTTAGCTATTTATGTTGAAACAGAGTTATGTTTCTTGCTTGACCAGCTGACTAACCTTCCACCTAGCAGTTGACAACCACCAGATGTACTCTTTCTGTCTAGTGTACAGCCTTCAAAATCAGAATTAGTGTATCCAACTAACTCAAAATCTGAGTCCTTGGGGTACCAAAGACCTAGATTAGGAGTTCCTTTGAGATACCTGAAAATTCTTTTAACAACAGCTAAGTGAGATTCCTTGGCATTTGCTTGATATCTAGCACAGAGACATGTTGAAAACATTATATATGGTCTGCTAGTAGTGAGGTACAAAAGTGTCCCTATCATACCTCTATAAGCAGTAATGTTTACTGATTTACCATCAGTGTCCTTTTCAACCTTTAAGCAGTGGACATGGGTGTTTTCATTGAAGAACATTTTTCAAACTCAAATTTCTTAAGTAAGTCATTAACATACTTTGTTTGATGAATGAAAATCCCATCAACATCTTGTTTAAGTTGAAGTCCAAGAAAATAGTTTAGTTCACCCATCATGCTCATCTGATAATTTTCAGACATAAGTTTAGAAAACTTTTTACAAAGATCCAAATTTGTAGACCCAAAAATTTTGTTATCCACATATATCTGCACAAGGATTACATCACCCTCGAATTTCCTTATAAACAAAGTGCTATCTATGCTTCCTCTAGTAAAGCCTTTAGTGGTTAGAAAAGAATAGAGGGTATCATACCAGGCTCTTGGAGCTTGCTTCAGACCATACAAAGCTTTGTTTATGAAATAAACATGGTCTGGCTTGCTTGCATTTTCAAAACCAGGAGGTTGTTTGACATACGCCTCATCCTTCAATTCACCATTGAGGAAGGCACTCTTAACATCCATTTGGAATACTTTAAAGTCTTTGAAGGCAGCATAGGCTGGGAATAGTCTGATTGCTTCCAGTCCTGCAACAGGGGCATAGGTTTCATCAAAATCAATACCTTCTTCTTGACAGTACCCCTGAGCAACTAGCCTTACTTTGTTTCTGATGGTTAGCCCTTGTTCATCCATCTTGTTTCTGAACACCCACTTAGTACCAATGATGGATTTGTCCTTTGGTCTTGGAACCAAAGTCCGTACATTGTTCCTAGAGAATTCTGCCAATTCTTCTTGCATGGCATTAATCCAGTGGGGATCATTGAGAGCTTCATCTACCTTCTTTGGTTCAATCATAGAAACAAAACATGTGTACAAACATGAATTACAAGCTTTTGATCTTGTTAGTACAGGTGCTTCTATGTTACCTATGACCTGATCTATAGGATGATCTTTGTGGTCCTTGTAGGAATTTTGGATTAAAGGAGAATTTGAATTAATTTGGATTTGGGGAGTTGAAATTCTTTGGTTAAGATCAGCTGATGATATTTCTGGTTGATCAGCTAACATAATATCAAGGTTGCAATCTGTGGAAACTTCTACTGATGAAGGAATATTTGATATGGAATTAGAATCCATTGATGTTGAGTCATTATTCACATCATTTAGTAAAAGTGTGGGTTGGTTTAGGATAGGTTGTGCATTTGTTTGAAGTAGGTTTGGAACAAGTTCATCTAGATCCTCTACATCAGCTGATGGGAGTGGATTAGCTGACACTGGAATTTTGTCTTCAGTATGCATCATATCATTAAACTCCTCACCTGTAGATGGATAAGTGAAACAAGAAGCAACAAAATCATTTCCATTAAAACTTACATTGATAGATTCTTCTATGACCTTTGTTCTAATGTTGTTGATTCTGTAAGCTTTTGAGATCACAGAATATCCAACAAACACACCTTCATCAGCTTTAGGTGCAAACTTCTGCAATTGATCTCTCTTGTTCAGGATGAAACACTAACACCCAAAGATTGGCAGAAAACTGATGTTTGGCTTCCTTCCCTTTAGCACTTCATAAGGAGTCTGGTTGTGCCTTTTGATTACTAGGGATCTATTCTGAGTAAACCAAGCACAATTGACAACTTTAGCCCAAAAGTTGAATCCAAACCCATTCTCACACAACATGGTTCTTGCAGAGAAGTTTTGAGATATTCCTTTCTCATCACAGAAACTTTCTAGAGTTTGATTTCTGAATTCAGTTCTATGATCACTTCTAAGCATCCTTACCAGATTGCCATTTAGCAATTCCATCTTTTTAACAAAAATTATTATCTCTTCAGCAGCCTCACTCTTAGCTTTAAGGAAGATAACCCAAGTGTATCTTGAGAATTCATCAACAATTACCAGTGCATACTTACTTCCACCAATACTTGCAATGGAAACAGGACCAAATAGATCCATGTGCAACATGTAGAAAGGTTCAGTAATGTAGAAGGCCTGCTTAGATGGAAAAGATGTCTTGTGCTGCTTTCCCTTTTCACAGGCAGAGCAAGGTTTAGGCTTAACATACGTCAGTGAAGGTAGTCCTGACACTAGATCACCCTTGCTCAGCTTCTTTATACTTTTGAAGTTTAAATGAGAAAGCCTTTTGTGCCATAACCAGTTTGTGTCAGTTACAGATTTTGTATACAAAAAGGTTAACTTAGATGGATCACCAGAGGACATATGAAGTGTGTAAACATCCTTGGTTCTCTTTACACAAATAACTATTTCACCTTCTTGATTTAAAATGGAACCACCTGTCTTATTAAAAAGGACTTTGTGATCATTATCACAGAGTTGACTTATGCAGATTAGATTATACTTAAGCCCTTTAACATATGATACTTTGGACAAGGTTAAGTTCCCATTATCAAGTTCACCATATCCTTTAGTTTGCCCACAATTGTTATCACCAAAGGTCACTCTTGGACCCTTCTCCTTCTTATAGTTACTAAGCAGAGCTTACAACCTGTCATGGTCCTTGAGCATCCACTGTCAAGATACCATGTGTTAAGACCCTGCATAGATAGGATTGAAAGAAGGTTAGTGATACTTGGGCATCCACAGTTAAGTGGAGCCCTGTGGATTGCACCTAGCCATCCACTTCATATTAGGTTATTTATGAATGATATGAACAAAAGTGTTATCAATATGAGACCGCTGTTTTGAGTTACCTTCTAGAGAATAATCACTTGCCTTATGTTCTTTGCTCCCACATTTATAACAATTTTTATTTTTGTAGCATTTAACATGTTTTAGTGATTTCCCATTAGATGTCTTAACTATCTTTTGATGACTATGGGTCATCAGCTGATTGATTTTACCATTCAGCTGTTACAGCTGACACTGTTAACTAATAAGGTCTTTGTTTACAGTCACCTTTGGTTGACCCTCAGTTAAAAAGAGTTTTTGATCAACTTCGGGTGTGGCAGACTCAGACTTTATGTAAACATTAAATCCTTTTCTCTTGGTTTCTTCTATTGAAAGAGTTTGAAGTGAAACTTGATCAGCTAAACGAATAATAGAGGATATTTGATCAGCTGACAGGTTATCAGCTGAGCAACTATCATCTACTTTTTTATCAACTGATGTAAGATCATCAGCTAATGAAATGTCAGTCAGCTTAGTACTTATATTTAATGTATCAGCTTTCAAGGTTTCACAACATAATGTCTCTTTGGTATTAACAAATGATTCTATTCCTCTACTGGCTTCCTTTAACATTAAATTTTCAGTTCTTTTACCTTCTGACAGAACAATAGAATTTGAATCAACTTTTGAAGTGGTTAAGTCTTTCAGCTGAGTACATTAACTTTTGACAAATCTGTTAGTGATAATACTTTTTCCTTTTACAACCTTTTGAAAAGTAAGAGGTAAAATATCAGCATTTTCTAGGATATTTATGTCCTTGCTAAAATCAACACAATTAGCAGCTTGGGAATAATTTCCACCAATAATAGCTTGAACTTGTTTAGGAATCTGCTCATTGACACACTGATTAGTCTTCTTAGCAGAAACATACCAAGATTAAACTACTTTCTATAGGTCATTAAACTTTATGCTTGCTTCATTGGTTTCTTTCACTAAGATCTGATTAAGTATCTTTTGATTAGCTAAATCATCTTCCAGTTTTGTCATCAGTTTTAGTTTCTCATCTTTAAGACTTAACATCTCTTCTAGTGACTTTATTTCTATTTTTAGCTTCTTTTCTCTTTGAATATTTGATTGAAACTTAACACACAGATAATCAAACATAGTGTTCTTTTCATTATCTTCATAATTAATAAATTTTCCAACCTGATACATTGAAGAAGGATCCCAGTCAGGAGAAGTATAAGCTTTTGCAGCTTTCTTCTTGTCCTCATCAAAGGAACTTGTACTCCCAGTGTTGGCCATCAAGCTGAGCTGAGCAGTAAGGACCTCACCTTCATCACTTCAGAGATCTTCCTCAACCCGATCCCCTTTTTTAGCTACCAACACCTTGTTTTGGACATTCTTCTTCTTCTTGTCAAGGACAGCAGCAGGGAGCTTTTTATACTTAGCTTCATAGTCAATCTTGTTGTCTGAGCTTGAGGAACCCTTGAAGCCTGTGCTACCTCTGGACTTACATTCACTGGCAAAACGACCAGTCTTTCCACAAGAAAAGTAACCTTCAGAAGCCTTTGATTTAAACTTGGCTTTTTCTCCTTTAAAGGGTTTCTTCTCAAACCTCTTGACACCCTTTCTTTTCAAGAAAGGTTTAAACCTTTTAACCATCATGGCAGCCTACTCAACAGCATATTCAATGATGTTCATGTCCTCCAAATCTTCATCCTCATCAACCACCTGTTCTTCCTCTTCAGAGGTCTCCTCTTCTTCCTCTTTATCACTTGACTCTTCCACCACTGCAGCAAAACTTCTTCGTCTTGCATCCTTGGACACAAGAGCAGTAGTAGGAGCCTTAGCAACTTCCTTCATTTCTTTGGTAGAAAGCTTCCTTTGCGTCACTGATTGCTCATGGTTCATGAGGTTACCATAAAACCCAACCAGTCACAAACCCTTAATTTTCTCACCATGTTTTAGCACAGTGATAAAATGATCCCAAGATTCTGAGAGATAGTCTAGAAACTTAGATACAAGTTCCTTGTTGCTCTTGGGAACGTCTGCCCTTCGGAGATCATTGACAAGGCAGTTGAACCTGGTATAGGTCTGAGTAAGACTTTCACCTTTATGAGCAAAGAAGAACTCATACTCTCTAACCAAAAGAGTCTTCTTGTTTTCTTGAACCTCCTACCTTTATAAGCCATAGTGAGAGTGTCTAGCATCTCTTTTGCAGATTTGCAATTAAGAACTTGATGATAGACATTATTTGGTAGTGTAGAGATTAAGGCAGTTCTTGCTTTAACATCAGGATTAACAAGCCTTTTGTCTTCATCAGACCACCGATTTACAGGCTTAATGATCAGACTTTCAACAGCAGGAGCTTCATCAGTTGCTTCAGTAACTTGTACTGTTGATGAAGGAACATGAGGACCATCTGAGACAATCTTCAGCATCACATCATCCAAGCTGGACATATAGAGATGGACTCTACTTTTCAAAAGAGAAAAGTTATCACTATCAAACATGGGACACCTAGATAGTGAGCCATTGTTATTCAGATTGTTTGAAGCAGCAACAGGAGTGGCCATTTTTAAGTGTGGGGTAGAAACAGTTGAAGAGTAAGCAAAACAGATCTTGTATATGAATTATCTAGCCTGCTCTGATGCCAGTTGTTGGTCCCGAATGGATACTACAACAACAACTGTTTATAGAAGGGGGGTTGAATACAAACTTAACCTGTTTAAAATTTAAGAGACACACGATTTACTTTTATATAATTATTATTGATGTAAATCAAGAATTACATGAACTATATGCGGAAAATCTAACTTCAATAAAAGGTGGCAACTAAATTTGTCTAACACATAGACTAAGCTAATCTTAAACAACTTATGTCTAACATGTTCAACACATGAACAAGTTTGTTACACTGAAAGTAAAATGCTAACTCTTCTAAATTCTCAACAAATAAGATTTCAGTGTTCAACTCTATCTATTCGCATACTTAGCATGTTTCCATGCATGTGTATATATAAGCAAAGTGGTGTCCGGGTGGATGGAGTGTAGAAGTAGACAAAGGTACTTGGTTTAATATTATTATAATAGATAAAGTTAGTGGGTGAAAAGTAAGTTCACTTTATACAGAATGTGTGTAAAGTGAATATACTATCCAGTAAAGTGTAATCTCACTATCTATTATTATATTATTAAAGTACTACCTTTATGACTTAGGAGAGTAAACTTCTCTTTCCATGCTTGTATTTTTATCAACACCATGCTTCTTGAACACTTGACTTAACCAAGTATAGAGTTGCCAGCCATACTTACTTGTTGAAGCATATCTTCGAGATCTTCTCTTCTAAAGTATCTTTCTCCTTTTCTAGATGATAAAGATCTATCCTTTTTGTCTATTTGCAGATTCAAAAAGTGCCAAGTAATTTTACAAAGAAGGATCTAAGGCATAATAGAACAACACATGTTCTGCCTTTGACTTAATAAAATATTACATAGAAAAACTATTAACTGAGATACTGTGTAAGGACTCAGCTAACAGACACTGAAGTGTAAATGTACTTTTAGTCAGCTAAGGATAAATGTGAAAGACTCAGCTGCTCAGATTTTCTCAGCTGATCATAATGCTCAGCTAATATTACATATCAGAGTACCGTTAATAAACTGATCAACCTAAACCGTCAACTATTACCAAGGGCTCAACTAATCATTTGTGTGTGATCAACTTATCAAGAAAAGATTGGATAAGGAAGGAATACCTTATCTGACAGATGGGAGGCATCAGCTGATAGTGTCAGCTGATCCGTGACTGTTCAGCTAGTCTTGAAGAGACACTCAGCTGATGCTTCTTGACTTGTCTTTTCTTCTTAGCTGATCTTCCTGAAGTTGGTCCTTTGGCTGATACTCAGTGTCCAGCTGACACTTTCGTTCTTCAGCTGACATTTCTTACTTAGAAATTTCTTTATGTCTACTATGAAAAACAACACATGTTTTTCATTGATCTAAGTACAAAACTGAATATTTGGTTTTGTTAGCATCAAATCCTATTTCAAATAATAGACAGATTTGATTATGGTGTGATATCTCTATCTCCCCAACAAAAGGAGTATGAGGGTACAGCACCAAAATGCACTACTTGCAACTATCACCACCTCCAGCACTTGCCGTGTCGATGCTACACGACCGACAATCGTTTGGGGCATTACGCGAAGGACTGTAGGACTGGGGGAAGAATGGTGACCCCCGATAAATACTATGAACCCAGCGGGTAATCGGGTACATGTTATGAATGTGGGAGTACTGACCATTACCGCAACGCATGTCCGCATCTTAATCGAGCATTTGCGGTAGGAGGTAATAGACCAAACCTACGCTTGGCTCTGGAAGGAAATCGGAACCCGGGAAATCAAGGAAACCAGGCCCGTAGAAGAGCATTGTCATGGGGGCAATCGAAGCCCGTCAAGATCCCAACATCGTCACCGGTACTTTCTCTTTAAATAACTTGTATGCTACTGTACATTTCGATTCTAGTGCCGATTATAGTTTTGTTTCTACTAATTTTGTAACTTTAACGAGAATGGAACCTAGCAAGTTAGGCACTCTGTACTTAATAGAGATAGCTGATGGAGAAACAGTAGAAATTAGTAAGGTTGTTCGGGGATACCTTAGAATTAGAAGGCGTTATTTTTGGTATAGATCTGATACCTTTTGGACGTGGGAGTTTTGATGTAATCGTGGGCATGGATTGGCTGTCGAATCACAAGGCTGAGATTGTTTGTCACGAAAAAGTAGTGCGAATCCCTTTACTGTCTGGCAAGACGCTTTTAGTACATGGAGAACGACCGGAAGGAGACACGAGACGACTCATGAGCACTAAATCTAAAGAGAAGAATCTTGAAGATTTTCCCGTTGTACGGAATTTTGTGGAAGTATTTCCCGAAGATTCTGGTGGGATACCTCCTGTTCGTCAAGTGGAGTTTGCCATTGACTTAATACCGGGAGCTACACCTGTAGGGAGATCACCGTAAAGGTTGGCACCATCGGAGAGCCAAGAACTGACCAGCCAACTATAGGAACTGCAGGATAAGGGTTTCATCTGACCTAGTTAGTCACCTTGGGGAGCACCCGTGTTATTCGTCAAGAAGAAGGATGGATCGTTTCGCATGTGCATCGACTACCGCGAATTGAATAAATTAACCATCTAGAACCACCATCCTCTCCCTAGAATAGACGACCTGTTCGACCAATTGCAAGGCTCTCGACATTTTTCCAAAATAGATCTGCGTTTTGGTTACCATCAATTGCGAGTGCGCGAGGAGGATATTCCGAAAACCGCATTCAGGACCCGTTACGGGCATTTCAAATTCACGGTTATGCCTTTTGGGTTGACCAACGCACCTGCGGTATTCATGGATCTTATGCACCGTGTGTGCAAACCGTTTCTGGATAAGTTTGTAATCGTTTTTATCGATGACATACTGATCTATTCCAAATACAAGGAGGAACATGAGGAACACCTGAGGCTGATCCTCGAATTGCTTAGAAAGGAAAAACTTTACGCTAAATTCTCGACATGTGAGTTCTGGTTGAATGAAGTACATTTTCTCGGCCATGTGGTTAACGACAAGGGGATTCATGTGGACCCCAACAATATCGAGGCTATTAATAAATGGAAAACCCCTACAACGCCATTAGAGATCCGTTCGTTTCTGTGCTTGGCCGGATATTACCGAAGATTCATCGAGAATTTCTCAAAGATCGCTAAGCCACTCACACTACTAACACAAAAAAGAGAAGAAATTCGACTGGAATGAGGAACAAGAAGAAGCATTTGAGACCTTAAAGGAGAGATTGTGTAATGCTCTGATCCTGACTCTTCCTGATGGTCCGGATGACTTCGTAGTGTACTGTGACGCTTCTCATGAAGGTCTAGGCTGTGTGCTCATGCAGAGAGGTAAAGTGATTTCATATGTGTCTCGACAACTGAATACACATGAAAAGAACTACACCACTCACGATCTAGAGTTGGGTGTTGTGCTCTTTGCACTCAAGAGCTGGAGACACTACTTGTATGGTACGAAGAGTATAATTTATACCAACCACAAAAGTCTACAACATATCTTTGATCAGAAGGAGCTAAACATGAGACAGAAGGGTTGGGTTGAACTTTTAGCGACTATGACTATGAAATTCGTTATCACCCTCAGAAGGCGAATGTCGTAGCGGATGCGCTCAGTAGGAAGGAAAGAATTAAACCCAGACGTGTGCGAGCTATGAGCATGAAAATCCAGTCGAGTATCAACGGAAAAATACTCGAAGCACAACTAGAGGCATCCATTGACATGAATGCTCCGAACGAGATGTTGCGGGGTTTGGATAAACAACTAGAGAAAAAGGAATACGGTGGTTTATATTTTGTGGAACGGATTTGGGTTTCGCGAACCGGAAATCTAAGGACACTAATTCTGGATGAGGCTCATAAGACAAAGTACTCCGTGCATCCTGGTGCGGATAAAATGTATCACGACCTTAGAGATATGTATTGGTGGCCATGGATGAAGAAGGATATAGCTACCTATGTGAGCAAATGTCTGACCTGCTCGAAGGTAAAAGCCGAACACCAAAGACCCTCGGGACTACAACAACAACCGGAGATTCTTGAGTGGAAATGGGAGAACATAACCATTGATTTCATCACGAAACTACCGAGGACCAGTAGTGGTCATGATTCTATCTGAGTCATTGTTGATAGGATGACAAAGATACCACACTTCTTAGCAATTCGCGAAGACTACAAGATGGAAAAGCTAGCAAGGGTGTATATCAGCGAAATTGTTGCAAGACACGGGGTGCCTTTGTCTATTATATCTGATCGTGATAGTTGTTTTACATCGCGATTCTAGCAAACACTACACAGAGCTTTGGGTACAAGACTAGACATGAGTATGGCATATCATCCTCAGACCGATGGTCAGAGTGAGCGAACGATTCAAACCCTGGAAGACATGCTTAGAGCGTGTGTTATTGATTTCGGGGTAAACTAGGATACGCACCTGCCATTGATCGAGTTTTCATATAACAACAGTTATCATACTAGTATTAATTGTGCTCCGTTTGAGGCCCTATATGGACGGAAATGCCAGTCACTTGTTGCTTGGACCGAGGTGGGAGGAAAGTCAATTGATTGTGCCAGAAATTATACAAGAGACGACTGATAAGATCTTTCAGATCAAGGAAAGACTCAAGACCGCAAGAGATCGTTAAAAGAGTTACGCCGATAATTGGCGGAAACCATTAGAATTTGAGGTTGGCGACCGGGTACTACTAAAAGTGTCACCTTGGAAGGGCGTGGTGCGTTTCGGTGTAAAAAGAAACTAGCACCAAGATATGTGGGACTCAGTGGGGTACACGATACATTTCATGTGTCAAATCTAAGGAAGTGCCTAGCGGACGAGAACCTGCAAGTACCGCTTGATGAAATCAAGATAGACAACACTCTACACATTGTGGAGGAGCCTATAGAAATCATGGATCGGGAAGTTAAGCGCCTAAAGAGGAGTAAGATCCCAATAGTCAAAGTACGGTGGAACTCTAAACGGGGACCCGAGTTCACGTGGGAACGGGAGGATCACATGAAGTCCAAATATCCACACTTGTTTAAGCACTAAAACTTCTCACAACTTTATTAGCTGAATTTCGGGACGAAATTCTCTCAAGTGGGGGATGCTGTGACATCCGTCACCAAATACAGTTAGTTACTTAAACCGCATCTTTTGAAACCCTGAATATATATTAAATTCTAGCATTTATAGTATATTAGTTTAGTATTAGAATAATTATAGAAAATTAAGTTTACCATAAGTTGTACCTTGTGCTTAGTTAGAATACCTTTTAATTAATTTCACTAGAAAGCTACAAATCACCAACTAATATTATGTTTAAAAAAAATAATAATAATAAATATATATTAAATTTTCAGATATATATATACTTAGGATAAGTCTAAAATTGAATTTTTAAACAAATATTTAAATATAAGATAAGTATTATTTAGTTGCCTAATTTAAGCTTAACCTTATCTCCTATATAAGTTAATTAGCAAACCCTAGCCCCCTAAACCCCCAATACGGCCGAACTCCTCCTCCTCCCTCTCCCATTGTCGATTTTTCACAACAAGGGCTCAAGAACACAAAGTTCTCATTCTAGTGACTCTCTCTTGTCATCTTCTCTTCTTCCTTTCATCCCAATCTTAAATCCATGAAAACAAGTTTAAATCATCAAAATATAGGTTAAAAGCGTTTTCATGAAAGGTTATAGAGTTTTTATGATGAAAGTCTAAGTTTTTATGCTTTAATAATCAAAGACATGAAATTGGTTTTCCTAGACAGAAAGTGTGGTCGAGTTTGGGATGACTTATCAGGGTCCGTTCGTAGAGTTTTCTTTCGGGTTTTGAGTCTAGATTGTAGAGATTTGAGTCTAGTTTTACTAAAACTAGGTTTTGTTATTTTTTAAGGTCGGTTGGTTGGTCAAATGTATTTTACCGTAGAGGTGCGCAAACTGCCAGTGCATTCGACAGATTAGGTGATAAAAGTTTTGATTTTAAAACCTATTCAAAACTTGGTATTTTGAAACAATATTTTTACCGTAGTATGCTCTTAGAGTCTAGGATTTTCTGTAAAATTTTCATAATATTTAGAAATCTGTTTTTATTTTTATAAAATTAGAACTTTTTGATGTGCTTGTGCAGCTAACTTTCTGACTGTAGTGAATTCCAATATTTATTAAAAATAGTTGTACATGTTGATTAATTCTGGATAAATTATACAAATAAGAACAGACATATAACTTTCTGTAGTAAAATTTCGGTGACCAAATTCGAATTCTTATTATATTTTAAAATTTTCCAAAATCAGCCTATCGAAACAGTAAACTGGGAATTTGTGACATTAGGTTTTTATGACAACTACACATGTCTTGTGCTATACTAGGATGATCAATACCTATACGCGTGACTTATACCACTTGTACTCATTGTAGATCCCGTGCCAACTCTTTTGCAAAGTTAGGTTTTTCGTGAAGAAGCAAAGGTGAGTTTTGTGGCCCCTTTTTCTTATATATATTTTGGGGGAAAATGACACTCAAAACTTGTTAAACTTGTTTTCATACCGTGTTAAACTTGATACTATATGTGAGACATATTGATTGCATGCTATCCAACTATGGGTTATTGAATCATAGTTGAGGACTATTGAATGCTATCCAACTATGGATTATCGATTCCTAGTTAATGGCTATTGATATTCTATGACAACATTACCCCAACGTATGTTCCTGGCCGGCTATAGTAGGTTGGAAGGCTATACACTTTTGAACCTTTGGGGTTCGGTTTTGCATGCTAAAGGCTATTTGTTATTGAGCCGAGATGTTCGGTTATATACTATGCTATTTATACAAGTACCACTCTATCATTGCTGCAACTGACTCAACATAATCTAATGCGGCACAAGTCCCCTCTTGTGTCGGGGAAACGTCGTGTCACGTTGGTTTGATTTGCATTTTAGTAATTTATCTATTAAAGTATCAATGTGATATGACGATCATCTCCGTCTCACTTCGCGTTTCCACCTTGGCGGGGTGTGACAGATTTGAATTGTAAAAGACATCTATACCCTTTAGGCTTGATATAAACTTCCTAGATTTTTATGATAATTACAAAAATGACATGATTCATCACAACCATTAATTAATTGATCCAAGGGTTCAAAACGCTTCTCGCAAAAAGGAATTCGCATGAACCTCCCTATATATATATATATATATATATATATATATATATATATATATATGATTAATATGATTATTATTTATCTGTCGTGTTCCCCTAGTTGATCCAGTTGTGATCCTTGGGATTGGGATTTTCTTTTATTCCGTTGTGCATGATGTACCCTGTAAATCCCAACAGATGACACTCGCCTAACGTGACCTCTATACAAGTACTGAGGTTAACCAAGCCACAAGAACTATTATACCCAGGTATTGAAAACCTTATTAAACAATCTCTTTTATAATATTACTTCATAAAAACCCCTGTTTTATGATGGGTATATGATAGGATTTTCCCTCTACATCTCAATATTTCGATTGTGAGTGTGAGGATGGTAAGAGTCAACTATTGACCACTCAGATTTTTTCGTGTCTATCTAATTTTGACTGTGTGATAAACGACAAAGAATAAATCAGTTCGTTTGGGCATAGTCATGCACTTCATCAGTCTAGATCAGTCAAGGGGCCTGGAAATATCTCTCTTTAAAAGGAGTTGCAGAATGCCTCTCGCATAGTTGCAGAATGACTACTCTGTTATGGTGTAGCGTTAGGTACATTCCAAATGTAAGAAGTCCCCGCATCCCAAACTAAATATCTTAGGCTTAAGGACAACCTATGTGATGAATACCTTTGACTCGGAGACCACGCGGTATTCTTCACGGTGGGTCTATCCAATACTCACACCCCTAGTGAATATTCGTCAATCCTTGGCCTACACCCCTCGTAGCTATCTTCAATCACTATGAATCTCCACCATGGATTAAGATGATGTTACCATCCTTATCCAGGTTCCCACCAAGATAAGTAGTCACAGAAAATATTTTGAATAAATATCCCTTTATTCATCGATATTACCAAAACATCCGAAGTTGTATAAGAGTAATGGGATTAATAATGTATTCTCCATATTCCACCCTCGAATAAAATACAGAATTAATGTTGCTCCATTATGTTGATTCATGGTGCCTATTTGTGATACTATATTTGTTCAAGTGTAACTTATCACCGATAACGACTTGGCGTAGGTTAATTGTTCCATTGACTATTATGAAAACATAGCATTCCTTAAAATACCCTATTCACCTGGTCAAGCTTGACCTTCGATTCAAAGTAGTGATTTTAAGTATTAAATCTAAGACTTAGATGTTGAATAAGAATCTAAAAGGTGACGAAACCTTAAACTTGGATTTTCCTTATATCCACTATTTCCTATTACGAAAATTGGTTTCTCGAAACTTTATCTGACTACAAGTATAAGACACTTGTACGGATTCTTATTTAAAACATGTGAGTATCCTTTATTACAATATCTATTATAATTATACTCATAAATGTTTTATCCTTAAACACGTCCCTTAAAAATAATAACTATTATTTCAAGTGTTTAAATCCTAGTTTAAAACTTGAACTTGTTTTCATAATGACTTATATTTCTTAATTAGAAAAACTTTCTAAATTACATCAATAAATTTGTTGTTTCAAGTGATTTAGTCGATCAATTAATATTAACATAAATCAATGACAATAATTAATGCAAAATATCTAATCAACCACTAATAAGTCAAGACTTTGACTTGTTAGTCAATCTCTAGTCAACCTTCACTAGATATACTTTCAACACATGTGCAAGGATGTATTACCAAATAATTCATTAATATTTCAAAAATCATAATTTCAAAAGTTTCTTACATCTTGAAATAAAAATTTTAAAACTAAAACTATGAATTATTATCATCCTTAGTCTTCATGAGGGATCCTTGCATTCTTGACACCTTCACTTTCATTGACCTATTGCAATAAACTATTGCAAATGTCAAAAATCATTTATAAACATAAGTTGAAAGTAAATACTAAAGTTAGTAAGAAAATTAACTTGTGGTGCGAGAACCACCTTCGTGACGGTTCCGGTAGTTGACATTGTAATGACCAACCTCACCGCATATAAAGCACCGATTCTCAGCTCTTGCTTTGTTCTGTTTAAATCTCTTGCCTTGCCTTTTCCATTGCAATATACCTTGGCCCTCGGTGCAGATGATCCTGGCTCGGTTTTACCCTTGCCCCTTCCGTTGCACCCCTTCCTCTTTTTACCATTTCCATTATCCATCATGAGAATATCCTTGTACCTAGTCCATATATTTGACTAAACAGTCTTGAGCATCCAATGAAACTCAGCTATGGATTTATCCATGTTGTTCATGTTGTAGTTGACTATGAAAGGTTTATAGTCATCTGACAACGGGTTGAGTATCATATCCGTTGCTAGCTGCAACGGGACTGGGTGTCCTAGACTTTCCAGGTGGTCTATCTGCCCATTCATCTTCATGACATGGTTACTAACCGAAGTACCCTTAGCCATCTTGCAAGTATTGTGAGCCCTTGTGGCATCGTGACGCTCAGTACAAGCCTGCTCCTGAAACATGTCCCTCAGGTGGCATATCATGTCGCATGCTGAAGTATCCATCATGCTCTTTTGCAACTCTGGACTCATCGTTGCAAGCATGAGGCAACTTACATCTAGCGCCTCATTAACTCGCTTATGGTAAGCCTCCCTTACTTCGATTCTTGCATTATAGGCACGGGCATTTCCTATTGGTTCTTCCAAATACGTACCACTTCCTCTCATACCTGAGCACAATCCGGAGATTACGCTCACCGTTGAGGAATTTAGGTCCGGTGAGCTTATCTTTCTCGAGGATGGAACGAAGTGAGAGGTTATTAGTGTTGGATGCCATTGACATCTACAATTTATTATATGGTTAAGTTAGTAACACAAAAATACACTTTGCCAATACAAATCGATAAAAACCCTTAAATGATAAGTATTAACCCTAGGATCCATATTTATCACGTGTCGGTGCACCACAATAACACCAACCTCGTGCTATTTCTAGTAGGTAGGTTTCATTAGCAATCACATCTAACAGACATGAGTCCTAAACCTTGTAGAGATTTTTAGACAAAAATATCTAAACATATTTATCTCTACCCTAAGTACATTTTGGGTCCGTTACATCAGGGAATCACCAAAGTAGACCTCACCACCTAGGACGGAGTGAACTCTTGCTTGTCACATCGGGGAATCGCAACATCTTTCAACCCCTCCCCACATGGGTTTGAACCCCATTGCGCATGGTTTGGACACGACAACACACCGTAGGCTCCGGTAGCAGAGAGTGTACCACTAGATTGGTAGCACTACTAGTCTAAGATTTTAGTGGGTTTTATCTAAGTTTAATGAAAAACTCAATTCCAGTTTTGTAAAACCATTTTAAAACTAACTGTTTTAAAATCCATATATCTAATATACCTTGAACTAGATACACAATACGTCTTATGATAAAAACCATTTTAAATACTTTTTAAAATTCTGATACGACAATCATAAAATATTTGATTTTAAAAAGCTGTTGTCGTATACCAATTTTATCATTAACCGTGGTTTTACTCCTGATTAATAATGTCCATTATTAAAAATGTCCGTTATTAATCTCCTACTTTAATTTTATTGTCACATAATAATCCATAAAAATAAAGCACAACCACGCAGTTAATAATACGTTATAGTGTTGCCAATCTATGTCCTAAGGGGTAAGCTAAGGACATCCTAGACTAACTTGATCCTGTAGCTTGATCTTGTTTCTTGTCTCCTTGCTCCTACTGGCCTTGACACCTCTGGTTTTGACTCGAGCAACTCCATCTTATTCCTCCATCTTGAAACATCTTGAAAGATCTTCATCTTTGGTCTTCGGTTACAATAACAATAAACTAGAATACGACATATACTATTCTATTACTTTTACATTGTGAAAAGGGGGTTGTAAGTGGCACGCATGCCTCCCCAAAACCAAAATAAAGGAAGAAAGGAAACATACAACCACGGGTCTAAGTTTGCAAAACCTATAACCTACATGTCCAACCATAACAAGAATATATTGTTGACTTGTTTAAGTAAAACATTGTAGTTGACATGTAAAAACCGCAAACGCGACTTAATGATAATAATGAGACTTAGTATACAAGTCAATCCCATTCTACAATATTTATATATAACAAATATATAAATAATTATCCATGCAATTATTATAAACAATATACAACGTGAATATCATACACACAACTTCATCTATTAAACTTTCTCTATACCCCTCAATTAATTGAACTATTAATCGAGACGAGAATTCATACTTTTAATAAATTATAATCTATTAGTATAATAAATGTTATACTAAATGTGTTCAACAATAATAGAATATTATGATTAATCATTATTTTTTAATCAAAAAAATATAATAATCCCTTTATTTTAACTCACCTATTTAAAATAAAAACTTAATCATAGATCATATATATATATATATATATATATATATATATATATATATATATATATATATATATATATATATATATATATATTAACATTAAAACCATTAATATATACATATATAACTTGTACTTTTTAAACTATTATTCGGAAACTCGTATAGTTTTCCAAATCGGAAATATATAAACGGAAAGCATCCGGGCCGGAACCCATCCCTTGGGGTTGTCCTTATTGGGCTGGGAACCCATACGTTATCAAAAACTCTTTTAAGCCTAAAAATACCATTAGTACCAAAAAAATAATGTTTTTAAACTTAAACCTTTTTCAAAGATGGATCTTGGGCTTCATTTGAAACTAGGTCAAGAAGAAACAAAGCGAGAAGTTGGGCCGCTGCAACTGGGCCGCAATAGTTGGACTTGGCTGCGACCAAAACTGGGTTGCGCCGCGATCAGCCTTGGGACACCGCAAACGAGTCCGTGGGCCGCTAGGCCTACTTCTAGGCTGCTGCCCATCGCCAGTCCACCACGAACTTTCTTGGGGCACCGTTGCTGGGCTGCTACCACTGGGCCCAATAAATAATAATTCCGGAATAATAAGTCATGAACAATTTATATATATCGAATTTAAAAATAATAATCCTACAAACCTTTTTAAAGTTTAAATCTCTAAACCAAAACAAAACTTGTTTTGATGCTAATAAACTAGGATTATATATTTTAATGTTCTATCCTTTAATAAAAAAACAAAACTTACTTTTTGACTAATAACTTTAAAAATAACCTATTTAACAAAACTTGTTAAATGAATTATATATATATATATATATATATATATATATATATATATATATATATATATATATATATATATGAACAAAGAATAAACACTTTAATATTCAAACACTAACTGTTTCGAAATATAAAGTTTACAACTTTGAGATTAACAAAACTTGTTAATATCATTCTTGAAAACACACACACACACACACATATATATATATATGTATATATATTCGAATAATAAGAGCACAAACATAGATCAAACAAAAATAATACAAAATGTGATTAAACGAACCAAAGCTCTTATACCACCATAGGGTTTTATAATACCTCTCCGGGTCCTCCTGATTCAAACTCAACTAGTTTGAACCGACACAAAGATGAAACCGGTAAATTCTCACAAGGCGGAACTTGAGGATCAATAACCCTACACTTAAAAGGGTTAGGATCATAGTTTAACACAATTTATATGTCGAAAAACATATATGTATGCACTAACAATAATATGAACAATAATCAATAACATTCATATTATTTTAATAACCAGCAATAATATATATATATATATATATATATATATATATATATATATATATATATATTCGAACATTCATGAACTAATCAAGAACAAGATTAGATAATTATAACTCTTGATTTACCTTAGGTTGCTGAAGATATTAGTCCGCCCGTGATGATGCAAGACGAAACACGCTTGAAAGGTATAGCTACCACCACCATACACGACCCATAACTCAAACTCGACAAAGCCGATGCTCGCTTCTTCCTTGGTGTTCTCGGCCGATGCCAATGGGGAGAAGAGAGGAGAGAATTTACTTTTCTAAAATCTAGAATTATCATTAATTTAATTCCTAAGCTTTGATCCCTATTTATACTAAATAGGATTATCTCTTAATTAGGAAACAACTTATATTTTCCTAATTTGAATTAAAGCAAAACTTAAACACCATGTTATCAATAATATATATATATATATATATATATATGCATATAATATTAAATTCCTTCATTATTATTTAATAATCCTTATTCAAAATAAATAATTTAAAGTTACATTATTACTCTTGAATATAATAATTAAAACTATATATATACAAACTAATAAATATATATTTTCTTGTCAATTTATCAACTTGGTAATTACTCTCCTACGTAAGTTAAAACCGTAACATACAAATCATGTTTTATAATAACTAGTTAAAAATCCATTCTTCCCGAATGTGGTTGTATTACTTTTCGGATTATATGTCCTCAACGGTGTGACCCTTGAGTGCCTTATGACGTTGGATGTGTCATCATTAGTGGGTTCGCCGGCCATGCACCCAAATCTATTACGCGACCCCGAACTCGCGCACACAAACACGTGTATGTATATAAGTCAAAATTTTAACTTTCTTACATTAATGTGTATATCGATAAAATTATTTTTTTCGAACAGATATGATCATGTTATACTATTAAACAAAGTGAATGAAAAAGCTAATATGATGAAATCACTAATGTACATTTTGTAGAATCAAGTGTTATAGGTGTCTCACCTATTTGATTGATAATGTTATGTGTATTATAAAACGATTTATTTAATATATTATGTCCTTTATTAAGAACATAATCCATCTTATAAAACTATTAATATACTTGATTGATTACATTTTGGTTTGAACCGATTGAAAGTATTAACTTAGATTTGTAATTGTAGTTTTGTATGAAAAATATCATGTATATCCCTTAAAAAAATCGATTTTGTAGACGAAGAAAATCCCCAATTCCCCGCCGGGATACCCGATACCCGACGGGGACGGGGAAGGGGATGCAAGTTAATTCTCCGCGCGGGGATGGGGACAAGGGTTTTGGAACGCATATGGGAATGGGGAGAGCGATCCCCGACACCCCCGACCCCGTTGCCATCCCTATATATATAACGTGAAGAACTAATATGATGATGATACCTGACATTTTCATAGAAGGTAATACAACTCATGCGCCTCTTTCCAATCCACACTTAAAAAAATACCCTATCTTTAATTAATTATAAATAAGAATATAAAATTATATACAATTTAAAAGTTTTTTTGGAAGAAAGATTATATATATGTCCAATCCCCAAAGTTCATAGGATGAAAAGAGATTTTTTTGAGGTCCAAGCCATTGAAAAGGTAATGAACATTGTAAATATTTTCGGCATGGGATAACTACTCCGCCATCTTCTTTATGTTTAAGAATTTTTTTTCAAAAACACATTATACTATTACATTCCGTGTTTCGTTCTCTCTAAAACGATATCAGACTTGATACATTTCTTACATTCAGTTTTTCGTCCTCTTTAGAACAAGATCAGACTTGTATTTCATAAACTTTTTTTTAAATACAAATGGTCTCGAAAATACAAATAGTTTTATGTAATTAGTCTGAGTAAAATGCAAATGCTTCTACAATGAAAAAAATTATAGATCTAGTAATGAAAATGTAATTTCACCAACATATGCATCTTAATTAATCCATATGAATTAAAAAAACCTATAAAACTTGATACGCTAAAAGCCTACAAGTTTTAAATTTATAAAAACAGTTATTATTTTAGTACGACTATGACACAAATAGGCAACAGGACCTAATCGTATGATAGCATAGAAAAATAAGTACGGCTTTCGAACACTTGGGCAACGAGTATGATTTGATAAAATTATAATGATTTAAATATTAAACACAACTAACTAAACTAAAATACGCAACTAAAAAGCAAATAAACTAAAGTAAGGACAAGAAAATAAATAAACCAATTAAAAGCGGGATTTATCATGTTTTTTTTGTGAGCTTTCAACCAACTAATTACCACTAACACTAGAAATCACTAAAAATAGCCAAAAGAAACAATAAAGCAATGAACTTGGAAGATTATATATAATAATGAAAACTTTCCCACCCTAGATTTAATTACACCCTTTTCATGGAAATCAATTCATGGCAATAAGAGCTAAAGATACTTGAAACATGCATCGATTTCTAAATTAGTTAAAACCTTGATCTAGTTCTAACCGTCTAATTACACCAATTAATAAACTTTATGGTCAATAGCGCAATTAAAATGTATAATTAGCCAATTAATTGGATTTACAAGTAAAGCTTCAACCATTAATGTTTTATATGATCAACAAAACACTACTAACATATAAAGATCATCATATGTGTAGTCACATGCAAAGTTATATATTTTAAGGTTTTTACTCTAGGACTTGATCAATCGCTAGCTCTTAAATCAACTAATGGTCCTAGATAATCAAGATGCAAGCTTTATGAATTAAATGGTCTTTTAAAACATAAAACTCAAATTATAAACAACTAGAACAGATTATAAAGCGTGGATGAACTAAGATTGAGCTAAACTTGAATTAAACATGAATTAAGCATCAAAGCTATGAATTAATTAACCATAATTAGAGTTTCATCTCCTCTAGGGAGGAAAAACAGGAAGCTAGCCAAGAACAATCATAATTAAGCTCTTATTCATAAACAGAAACATGAATGAATAAAATCGTAAAAAGCCGAATGACTAAGCCTTTGATCTTCACAATTGAGTTCCAATACTCCAAGCACTTGCTCCAAGCCTCTCTGGACGTTTAATGGATGGTTTCTGGTGTTATGGTGATGAAAAAGTCGAATAGAAGTGATGATTCCCGAATGCAATCAAAAAAATCAATTTATAGAACCTCGAGCGCATCACGACGCGATCAAGGCTATGCGTCGCGCCGCGGCGTGATCTGATCGCCACTTCCGATTTTGAATTTCGCTGCACCGGATTATGTTTATCATGAAGATCGTGACGCGATCCCGACCCCAGATTGCGACGCGTTGATGCAGATTCGGCCATCTTCGATTTTTTGGACTTTTTTCGATTTATATCTTCAACTTTTCTCATCTTATCTTCATTCCTCCAAATTTTAAACCTGAAATCAAATAATTAAGATATAAGACACCGTTTTAATAGATTTTTCATGATTTTAATTAAAAATAATGAGATATCGCATTGAAATATATATATATATATATATATATATATTCGACCCCAGCCAGGGTCTCTGCCCCTTGGACCCCGCCAGGGGTTGCCACCCCTTGGACCCCGCTATCAGGGGAGCTGCCCCCGAACCCCCGTCATCGTTGTTGTGACTGAATTATCTTGTCACCTTGATTCCTAAGTCAAGTGTTTGGATTTTTTGGCTGAGTCAGAAGGTCTCAAAGTTTTAGTTATCATTCTGATGTTTCTAGCTTCGGGTCAATGTTGGGTCATTGTTACCATATGTTGATTGTGTAGTACCCTTATGTCTAGTCATCCTGCTCTTTCTTAACTGATTTTTGGGTCTTCTTTCTTAGTGTCACCAATTTTTGGTCTCAAAACCAGATTTTGGCAATCAATTCCTTGTTTCTTTTGAATCTTGGTTATCCTTTATCAGTCATATTTGAAAGCCCAGATCTCATTGTTGGTGAAATTATTTGAAGAATTAACCAACATCAAATTACTTCAGGTTTTTGAGAGGATTTTGAATTACATGCGCGCTTGCTCACGTGCATATCAATCCGACTCACTGATTATTATAATAAAGTCAATCGTTTTGTGCTCTTGAATAAGGATGAATCCGACTCACTCATTATTATATCAAAGTCACCTACCCTCTTATGTGTTCCCAAGTTCATTTGCACCCCGTATGTATTTTAAAATCTTTGTATCTTGCGGTGATTTGGTCAAGGTTGATTACACGGTATTTGGAGACTTACTTGACAACATTATTCTCCAATATCATACTACATCCAATAAAGATTTATTAATCTTCAAGAATTCAGATCAAATCATTACCACTCCTAAACGATCAAGAGTGGTTCAAGTATCTATTCAAGTCAAGGAATGTTTAAAGATTATTTTGACTTGAGGTGTAGGATCCTCCCCACCCCTTTTCCATGTTTTTGCATCTGAATCTCATAGTGATGTCTTTTATGCATGATGCTTATAAAGTATTATAAACATCATGAGGGGGAGAATAAAAAGTGAAGAAATTTTACATTGTTGATTCAGTTGTTGAGGGTGTCTACTCAAGGGGGAGAGAGAAAAAGAAACATCTGTCTATATCATGTCTAGGGGGAGTCAAGATTATCAGACTTATAAAGACATAGAAACAATCTGAGCTACATTGTAGGGGGAGACAAAAAGAAGATTTTTCCCAACACATTAAAAGTGTTTATGCTTCCGCCGTCAAAGGCTCAACATAAAACAATTTTTCAGATTGATGTATATGGTGGGACGCTACATCCAAAACTGCTTATATAATCTAAGGAAGACTTAGGTTACTGGCGTGTACACTCCTATTTCAATACAAATGGGGAGAATGTAAATTCATAAATTGTATAGAAATACGAGTTTCTATGTAATATACTCATGGAGTATATATAGGGATATGACTATTGTAATAGCTAAGGTTTTTGCTCATAATGATATAATGAACTATGTGTTTTTCATGGTGTAAACCATATTCTCTCTAGTTCTACATATGAAATCCTTTATCTATCCTACATATTACTTGAATCACTTGTTATAATGGACTAACAGTTACCTCCTTCTCTTTCTCTTTCTCAGGCTGCGAAGGCGGCTGCACATGAGAATCAGTGTTGAGATTACTAGGTGATGGATCATGGAGTGTTTAATTGTTCCTAGTAGACACTGGTTTAAGATCTAATTTACTGTTGGTCTCAGTGTTGCGTGGAAGAGTCCCTCGAAAGCGGTCCTGGAGAACCCGGGAGATTTGCCCAATTTGGGTCTTGATGTTATGGATAGATGCCTGCTGATTCCTAAGTGCTGCCTCGGTAGTCAATCCGATCTTCTTCACTAACTCCTCGGTTTCTTTGTGCCTATGATCGGACACTGCTACAAAGCGGTTAAGCATCTCCTCGAAATTAGGCGTCTTCTTCTGCTCATTTGGTGGTTCTTTCTCATGGAGTCCCGGGCCGTTCTGCCTATATTTCGCCTCCATCTGCTTGCGGTATTCGGGATAAGATTTCCAATTCACCCTATGGTTACGAAAGTATACCTCGTCCTCCGGGTAGTCATACTTATCTCTAGAAGAATAACTCGCAGATTCCTTGAGATTCCCACTCTCATCATATGGGCAATCGCTCGCGAGATGGGGTCCGCTGCAGTTATCACAACCAAATTGCATGGCATGCATGTTTTGTTGAACCTTTTTCATATCACGCCCTAATGCATCCAGCTTGGCATTTAGGTCTTCCATGTGGTCTATCCCGTCGGAAGTGGATGAGGTATTTCTACGAAAGGAAGGGTCTCTCGCAGGGTGCCACTGATGGGGAGTGCTAACTACTCTCTGATGGCATAGACCTGAGCGGGGGTTTTCTTCGGTATTTTCCGTTGAGAATCGAACATTTGTCTTGTGTAGACGTGAATACCATTGTAGAACGGTTGGACTACCTTGTGAGGATTTAGATCATGCTGCAGGAAGTTCTGCATCATGTCATTGTAACGGTCCAAGGCTTCATAAAGAGTCTCGTCCTCAGATTGCATAAAATGTTGAATTTGCATTTTCATTTTTGCAATCTTAGAGGGAGGACTAAACTGTTTAATGAATTTTGTTTTTAGCACTTCCTATGTGCGGATGGGTGGTTCGGATCTTAGCCAACGTTTGGCTGCGCCTTGGAGTGTTATCGGGAACACTCGGAACATGACGGCATCTCTCATTACCACTAGAATGTGGAAGTAGTCAGCAATTTCAAGCACGACCTCAACGTGCTGGTTAGCATCTTCATGATCCTTTCCGGTGAAAGCAGTTTGCCGTAAAAGATGAAGGAATTGGCCCTTTATTTCAAATATCGTTTCGGCGGGAATTTCCGGACGATGAATCCCTGCTGCTTTACCTTCACGAATGCGACTAGCGTACTCCTCGAGGGATAGATTGGCAAGATTTTATGCCATCCTTCGAAAACGTTCTCTCTCGCATGCAGCTCTCCTTAAACGGTTAAACTCGCGCTCCTGTTCTTCAAATGGCTCAACTAGCTCGGACGACAAAGCACGGGACATAAACTAAGAAAAAGCTAATGGGTGTCGAATGAGCAGAGAGTACTACCCTAAACAGGCCCGGAAAAACTTAAACTAAAAAATAACAACTAAAAGTAGAAGCTGGAAACTAAAAACGAAAAAGTAATCTTGCTGCCGACAACGTTCGCCTAAAGTAAGCAAACCGAACAAGCAAACAAAAGGTTTAACACTAAATTACTATAATTAAATTATATGAAACCGTTTCCCGGCAACGGTGCCAAAAACTTGATGTGCTAAAAGCGTACCAGTTTTAAATTTATAAAAACCGTTATTATTTTAGTACGACTATGACATAAATAGGCAAGAGGACCTAATCGTATGATAGTATAGAAAAATAAGTACGGGTGTCGAACTCTTGGGGAACGAGTATGATTTGAGAAAATTATAATGATTTAAATATTAAACACAACTAACTAAACCAAAATATGCAACTAAAAAGCAAATAAACTAAAGTAATGACAAGAAAATAAATAAAGCAATTAAAAGGAGGATTTATTATGTTTTTTGTGAGCTTTCAACCAACTAATTACCACTAACACTAGAAATCACTAAAACAAGTCAAAAGAAACAATAAAGCAATGAACTTGGAAGATTATATATAATAATAAAGACATTCCATGCCTAGATTTAATTACACCCTTTTCATGCCAATCAATTAATGGCAATAAGAGCTAAAGATACTTGAAACATTCATGTATCAATTTCTAAATTAGTTAAAACCTTGATCTAGTTCTAACCGTCTAATTACACTAATTAATAACCATTATGGTCAAAAGCGCGATTAAAAGGTATAATTAGCCAATTAATTTGATTTACAAGTAAAGCTTCAACCTTTAATGTTTTATATGATCAACAAAACAATACTAACATGTAAAGATTATCATTTTTTTAATCACATGCAAAATTATCGATTTTATGTTGCTTAACTCTAGGATTTAATCAAATCACTAGCTCTTAAATCATCTAATGGTCCTAGATAATTAAGATGCAAGCTTTATGAATTAAAAGGTCTCTTAAAACATAAAACTCAGATTATAAACAACTAGAACAAATTATAAAGCATGGATGAACTAAGATTAAGCTAAACTTGAATTAAACATCAATTAAACATCAAAGTCATGAATTAATTAACATAATTAGAATTTCATCTCCTCTAGGGAGGAAAAACAGGAAACTAGCCAAGAACAATCATAATTAAGATGTGGAAATTATTCATAAACAGAAAAATGATGAACAAGAATGAATAAAACCGTAAAAAGCTGAATGATTAAGCCTTTGATCTTCACAATTGAGCTCCAATCTTCCAAGCACTTGCTCTAAGCCTCTCTGGACGTTTAATGGATGGTTTATGGTGTTATGGTGATGAAAAAGTCGAATAGAAGTGATGATTCCTGAATGCAAAAAAAAAATATCAATTTATAGAGCGTACCAGCGCACATCGCAACGTGATCAAGGCTGTGCCTTGCGCCGCGCCGTGATTTTATCGCCACTTCTTCGCCGATTTTGATTTTCGCTGCACTGGATTATGTTTATCATGAAGATCGCGATGCGATCCCCGACCCCAGATCGCGACGAGTTGATCCAGATTCGGCCATCTTCGATTTTTTTGACTTTTTTCCATGTATATCTTCAACTTATCTCATCTTATCTTCATTCCTCAGAATTTGAAGGCTGAAATCAAATAATTAAGATATAAGACACCATTTTAATACATTTTCATGATTTTAATTAAAAATAACGAGATATCGCATTAATATATATATATATATATATATATATATATATATATATATATACCGCGATATAAAAAACACAAGTATATAAGCATTTTCTGATTAAAATGGAAACACCAACAATCTAAAATGCAAATATACACGATTTGTAGATATTTGCATTTTCTTATATCTGCATTTTGGTTACGATCTCCGTTTGACTTGCACTTTATTCATTATTTTCTGGAAACATGTAGTTATTTGAAAATAAAAATCTTTAAACACGCAGATATCTGAACATGATGATATATGAAAATGCAAATATAAGAAGATGCATTTTAAAAAAATCATTCGAAATTTATCAACTCCAGTCTTAGATTAAAAATGATTAAAAACTACAACATATGGTATTCAGGTAAAGTGATGTTATTCCGATTCAGGGATTCCTTGAAACTACTCCCTGGTATGCTTCTAGGAAAAAATTTAATAAAAAACATTAACATGTTGAAGATATGAAGATTAAAATGCTAAATGAGGGTTTTTTTTTTTTTTTTTGTTTCATGAGGAGGGGGAGGTGGCTTAGGGAAGAGATGGCCATTATTTTTCTTCCTTTTATGCCATTACTATACCATCATGCCGTATAATTTTCATATAATTTACAAAATTACCATATTCAAATCTCAAAAATTAATTTAGATGATCCGATGGTTCATATTAGTTCTTTATGTTATATATATATATATATATATATATATATATATATATATATATATATATATATATATATATATATATATATATATATATATATATATATATATATATATATATATATATATATAATGAAGAGACAATTGTTAACCATCTGATTAAACTAAATTTAGAGTCAAGATTAAGTCTCATATTTTCAACTAATTACATATTCTCATTTGAACCTCCCACTGTATATACAGGGGAAAGTTCATGCGGAAAGTGTTTTATTTGCGAAAAGTACGAGAAGCAATCCCAACCGCTTATTTGAATTTTGATCTAGTTGTCTAGATTAATCATTTTTTTATTTAATTTAATTTAAAAGGGCATAACGGTAAATAAAACTTTTCTCTGTCCAATCTATTTATCTCTATCTTTGTCTCACTCTTAAGTTTTTAATAAAAAACAAAATAGATTAAAGTAATTTACTACTGAATAATTAGTTTTTAGGAGTTCACCGATGTGCCACCTAAAACATTTACTAGTTTTTAATCCTCACTTTGTTCAATAATGAATATAGCAAAAAATACATGAGTTTTAACATGAATCTAATGATATTCAATACTGAACACAAATAAAGATATTTAATTTTTTTCATCATTACTATTTTAAGTTAATCATTCTCTCAATATTCACAGATTGAATTTTTTAACAAAAAAAGAAGCCAAAAATGAACTGATTAAATGAACATGCACGTATTATGTAATGGTTTTTATGCATCTTTAACAATTTATTAAAGAAAGAGAAAAAGTAACCTATATTTCAAAATATTACTCTTCAAGTGTACACTAATGAACTTGTAAAAAACACAATATTTTATTCATAAGTTTTACTATCTTTAATTATAAATTTTATTTGGGTCCACCAATAAATACACACAAAATCACCTTGTACTTTACACTTATTAATCAACATATTTATAAAAGAAACTGAATTTGCTTTTTGTAGTGGTGAACAAGTTTTCTCTATATGAAATATTGCTAAGTCTAAAAGCTCGTTCTATGCTTAACAGCTTTTCAAACTTGCTTCTAAAACTAAACAACGAAGTTCTTGTGTAGTTTTCAACATATAAGATTTCAGCATACTTAGCATGTTAGGCATGCTTCAATATATATAGGGCAACGGTATTCGTTTGGTGCAAAGGAGAAGGAGACCAAAAGGGCATTGGATATATTATTATATTAGATAAAGTTAGTCGGTGAAAAGTAAAAGCACATTATACAAACAATGTATAAAGTGAATGTACTTTGCTGCAAAAGTGCATCCCACTAACAATATTATAATATTGGAGCCTATACCTTTCGCCTTGGAAGTTTAAGTTTCACATTCAATGCTTGTACTTTGAATAACACAATGCTTTCTTCAAATTTGACTTTACCAAGTATGGAGATGTCAGCCACATTTAGTTGTTGAAACAAATCCTCCAGATTTTCTTCTTCTAAAGTATCTTTCACCTTTTCCAGAGGATAAGATGAATCCCTTTTGTCTCTTTGCACATTCAAAAGGTGCTAAGACTTTTACAAAGACTAATCTAAAGGCATAATAAAAGAACACATGTTCTACCTTTGACTTAGGAACAAATACAAGGTTACAATAGAGATATTACATTTATCATGACTCAGCTGATACAATACACTAAAGGGCAAATATATTTTTGGTCAGCTGAAGTAATGGGAAAGACTCAGCTAATGATGTTTCTCAGCTGATCATAAATGCTCAGCTGATCAAACATTTGTACTCGGAGAAGACATAAGCTAATAAACCTAGATGATCAGTTGACCAAAAATGTTCAGCAGATCATTCAGAGTGATATGCTTATAGAAAATAGACTAAGTGAAGTAAGGTGACTTATCCGATGTAAGAGATACCTCGATATCGATATTGTTCCTCAGCTGATGGTTGTAATTTATCATTTTATGCTTGAGAATCACTTAGCTCATACTTCTACACTTGTCTTTTCTTCTCCGCTAATCATTTGAAGTTGATCCTTTAGCTGATACTTAGTATTCTAATGATATTTTATACTTAGATAATTCTTCAAATCATTTGAAATCAACACATGAATTTCAATATTCTAAATCCAGAATTGAGTATATGGTTTTGTTAACATCAAATCCTATTTATTACGATAGACAGGTTTGATTATGGGTTGAAGTAATTATCTCCTGAACAATCTCCCCCTATTTGATGTTGACAAAACCTTATCTTAATTTAAAGAATCATTTTGACTTCGAATAGGTTAAATAAAACTTTTAAGTCCAATTTTGGTTACTTAGCTATCTGGTTTTGGTAACTCTTTTGAAATTTTCTCTTTTTGATCCATTTTTGAGAATCTTTTCTAATGTTGTACCATTTTTCTGTTTTTGTGGTATCTTTTCTTATCGTTTTTATGTTTTTAGGATTTTTATATTTTCTATATTTACACTAGGTGAACTATCTACTAAGAATTATCTATACTAGCTATCAACTAAGTAGTCAATTATTAAAGTTCAAGCTTGATTACAAAATAAGAAAATACAAGAGTTTGTACATGAAAGACTGAAACTGAAATCTAATCTAAAAGAGCTAGACTATGTTACAGAGCTAATCTATTGAATTGGACATTACAAAGCTAAACTATTTATGAAGTGAGCTTCTACCACCATGGTTCTTTCTTAACTTTGACCAGTTTCTGAATGATAGGTTCTGCAGCACCCAACTCTTCACTTCAAGCATCTATCAGTTGTTCAAATTAGTTACTTCCTATTAAGCCTCTGGTTCACATGGTGAGGTGGAACAAGAAAGTCTTCTTTTCCTTGGGCAAGTCAGATACTCAAAAGAATTTTCACTCACCTTCCTTGTTTATGAAGAGCATTCCTTACTCAAGCTCAGAGATGAACCTAAAACATCCTAGGATGAGTATTTGGAGGAAGATTAGTGTTCAGGTTCTCATAACTAGAGAAGTATGGATGATTGATTGAGGGCTCCCTTTGCTCGAGTATAATGAATAGTTTTGAGCCTTTCTTGAAGAGAGCATCCACTACTTTGATATGATGTACATACTCATCATGGGTGAAGATTTTGTTTAAGAATGAGTACAGGATCCATTATTCAAATGTTCTGATGAAGGGAGTCTTGTTTTGGCTTTTAAATCTTTATAGGTGGTTAAGCATTTCTATCATCTCACTGAAGGAGAAGGTTTTACAATGCTTAATGTGAGCACTTTCATTAGTCTTGGGATCATTGTCAACTTTGTGTGCTGAGACTTTTGACATCGGATTCCCATTCTTTCTGACTATCAAATAAGCACGATTCTCATTGAAGATTTTAGATTGATTGACATTCAGCTTGTGAGTCTAGAGAAATCGACAGTCAATAAGGTATCAATAGCTTCTCTGTGAGTTTTACCCTTAATAACATTTTTTTTACAGGAGGAGGAGGAGCTTCTTCTTTGATAGTTTATGCTTATGTCATAATATGTAACTATATGGCTAGATATACATGAGCCTAAGGGGTCACACTTATACATTGAGATACTAATTGCTAATAATAATATAATTTGTGTATTTATATTATTATATAATCTAAGAAATGTGAAAAATATTAATTGGGGCTAAATGATTAAGTTTGACTTAATAAATAGTTATTGAGCTTAATTTAATTAAAGGGGCCATTAAGGAAAACAAGGAAAGCTCATAAAAGGGTTAAAGGCTATAAATAAGGATGTGATTATCATAATCAAAAAACCCTAACTCTCCATCCTCTCTCCTTGGTTTTTCGGCTACTATCCACAAATACCCCCTTCAGGTTTTCGATTTTTCGTTTCAAAATTAAAAGTTTGTTCTTTGTGATTTTTCATTTCAAAATTAAAAGCTTGTTCAAAATTAAAAGCTTGTTCTTAGTGATTTTTCTATTCGATTTTTCTTTTCAAAATTAAAAGCTTGTTCTTGGTGATTTTTCTTTTCAAAATTAAAAGCTTGTTCAAAATTAAAAGCTTGTTTAAAATTAAAAGTGTGGACTACATTAGAGGTATGCTATCTTGAATACTAGGGGTTAAGGCAACATATAAAGATTTGATTCATATCTTCAAACTGCGATATAAGATATATCATTCTTTCTTTTCATTGGATTATAGTGGCAATACCTAGATCCGACTATTGGTGATATTATCAGCTGCGTTTATATGTTTGGTTTATATATTATTTTCTGTCAATCACTAACAGTGGTATCACAAGCGGTCGTATGTGCCATATGATTAACGAGGTATACGTAAATGTGCTTAAAAATAGTTTTTTGTTGGTTTATGTGGTTCGAAAATCTGGACAGCCCTAGGCTTGGATTTTTTGACCGTATGATGGTTTAAAAATGTTTTATTTTATAAATCTTAAAGCCACATGCTACGTATTCTAATTGTAGATCAATTATTGTATTGTTTTCTTGTATTAAGTTGGCTTGTTATTATTCTTAATGTAAGTTTTTGAAATCCATGGTTTAAAGCATGCAATTTTCCAGGAGCTTGACAACTCGGTTTGACCTAATTCTTTTTTCTAGAGTTTCACAAGACATAGACCTACAACTTTCGTGAAGGCTATGTTGATTGGGGAAGACTCTCTGAGGTAGATATAGGGCCTTGAAGTTGCTGCAAAATTTCTAGAAATTATTTAATCTGGATTTCTACTTGACCTTGATGATCTTGGTGGGAGTCTTTTGAGGGTTTATGTTGGCCCGTCCTTAGTAGCCCTCTTGGTCCCCCGTGATGTGTCACGAGACCAAGCATAGGATTTCATTGGTTGAGGTTTTGCACATTTGTGGTTATGGTTGTGGTTTTACTTTTTCATGATTGAGTTTTTGCCTAACAACATTTTATTTATAAAGTGAGAATTTAAGTTAAGATAATGTTTTTTAACTAATGCTACGAATGAAGATTTCATGTTTCTTTCGAACATTATTTTGATTAAAAGCGTTTTTATCAAAATTCTATACCCATTGAAAATTTTAGTCATGTTGTCCAATTGTTTTAAATTACTTGCTGTTATTTTTCACCTTTACGTGAGACTTGAGTGAATTGTAACTCCGAGGTAATTATTTTCTATGCATGAGACCTAAATTTATTTTTTACATAATCTAAAATTGGATGACTAAATCGTGTTAAGCCGGTGAGACCTTAACCCGAGGCAAGGATAGGACTAAAGATGCGAGCATGACACTAGTTGATTTGTCACTAAATGCCATGAGTCCCATAATGATATAGGAATTGCACTTGTAATGCAATTGGTGATCGTCACCTACCTATTGAGTCTATCCTTGCTAGCAGATCCATTGATGCGGTGATAGAAGTTCAATGAGGATCTTAGCCTTTGCGTAAAATTAATTGTTTTTTATAAAACATTGGGTAGTTAATTTTTTAAAAGGAGGATAATTATTGAAAAACTAATTATATTTTTGTACCTTTGTAGATGACAACTACAAATCAAACCCTTAACAATTCCACTATTAGGACACCAACCGTTTATCCAAAAGATAACATTTAACAAACACAGCGGAAGCTAAAAGTTAGTTATTTACATCATAAGTTTAACAAGCTAAAAGTTAGTTATTTACATCATAAGTTTAACAAAAGAACCTGACAATGTTACCAAATATCTGCCGACCATTAGAACCAGTATCAGAGTTACAAAAGCAACAACCAAAAGTGTTACCAAAAATTTCCAACTCGGCAGTATAAACCATAACATAGCACCCCATCCTCACCATCAACAATTTACCTGCAATTTAGGAAGGAGTACACGGAGGGGTTACCTATAAATAGCTAGTGAGCAACGATTAAACATAGTATCATAACACGAATATCATAGCATGCAAGGTATATCACAGATCATCAATCAAATCTACCCTAACAGCTAGCGATGTTCCGGTATAGCCACGAGGAGTCATATCTTGCAGGGTTGCGAGCCCGACTCAATGATCCAAACTTGGGGAACCGAATACATCAATCATATCACGCCGGTGGGGTAGTGGGTAGTAGTCCACCATTGCATTAATGAGCGGGGATGTCAATGAGAGCCCCTAACGAGCGAGGATATCGGTGAGAGCCCCTAGTTGAGGTACAGAGGTTTTGCAAGAACCCGATTCGCGATCAATGAATCACCGTACCCCAAACAACAAACATGTGCTGGCACTAACACATATTGGCCTACAAAAGCCACATCATAACAAGGTTGGCCTACAAAAGCCATATCATATTAAGGTTGGCCTAAAAAAGCCCATATCATAGCAAAGTTGGCCTACAAAAGCCATAGCATAGGAAAGTGGCCTACAAAAGCCCATAGTATAACAAAGCATAGCATAATTGGCCTACACAAGCCATATCATAACAAATATCTAACACATGTTTATCATGGTTGTATAACAAATCATACCATATCATTTATAAACACATAATCAATAACTTACCTTAAGCGTGGTACAACATTCTTATTGTGATGCCTAAGGTTAACCGGAACTCACCTGAAAAGCTACAACAAGCAAATGTAGTGTTCGGTGTCCTCTGGTTCTTCACGAGAACCTAACACATCATTTAGAATCTTGTTAACATCTTACATTTAACACATACGGTTCTAAACATAATTTACCAAAATTATCAAACTCGACCGTTGCTTGCGATCGCATTGACTTTCCATGCGGTCGCATGGACCCTTTTCAAACACACCTTACGACCGCAAGGTCATTCCTTGCAACCGCAATGGTCCTTTTCCATGAATCAAATCCTACGGCCGCAGGAACTAATCCGTACACCCGTAGAAGTTATTTCATGGGGACCTACGGCCATAGGTTATGTACCTACACCAGTAGACCTTGTCCCTTCGTCCATAGACGGTAAACCACACAAAACAACCCTTACGATCACAAGCACCCATGCCTACGGCCTCAAAGCTTGTTTTACATCTTACGGTCGCAAGGATTATCTCTTGCGGCCGCAAGGACCCTCTTGCGATCGAAAGGATCATACCATGCGACCGCAAGGACTTCTGGTACAACACATTTGTCCCTGTTCGAAGAACAGACCTGTAAATCACATTTTTACCATATATTTCGACCAAGAGTCAGTTCCAATTGTTCATAGACTTTGTTTAACATCATTTGCAACTTACTAACACTTTAGACAAGTAAAATAACCATTACAACACCATTTACACCATTGAAACGGTGAAGTATCTTTCAAAACATAAAAACTAGGTTTTGGAACATAAACACTTACAAGGATGACTGAATTCAACAGATTAACACTTGAATCCAGCTGCAAATCCTTAGATACTGATTTCTCTTTCAATTCTTTAGAGAGTGTTTGATTGTGTGTGTATGTAAAACCATATGTTGGTGTGTGTTTTTAGTGTGTGTGTTGTGTAAACCAAAGTCAGGGGATAAGAATCCCACAAACCGACCCTTGTGGTCAATTAATTTAAAACGTGGTATTTTATTCCCCTTTTCAACCTACAACTTATCCCTCGTTTACCCGTTTCAACTAACGAGGATATTTTTAGAACCATTACCTAAAACCGGTTACTAACTTACCAAATTTATTTATTATCATAATTATTTTACATATCACCTTTTTATCACGTATAATTAACAAATAACACATTTAGCAACCAAATACATTGATTAAAATCAATGTACAAGTATATAAGCATATAGTACAACACGGTACAGCTAGGCCCTATTTTGGGATGTTACAAATCTACCCCCTTAAGAAGATTCCATCCTCGGAATATGTTCTACCGCGAACAAATGAGGGTATCGAGCTTTCATCTCATCCTCTGCCTCCCAAGTTAAGTTAGGACCCAAATTGTGCTTCCATTTTACCAGAATCAACTTGATCACCTTTTTGCGTTGCTTTTTGGTCTTGGTATCGAGGATCTCAACAGGTTCTTCTACCAAGCGCTTAGCTGAATCAACTTTTTACTCTTGCAGAGGTAGTATTTGATCATCTTCGACTTTACACCTTCTCAGTGGCAATTCAAGTGATACTGTCTGATCATTAACTCGTCGCAGGATTTTGAACGGACCAATATACCTTGCACCTAGCTTACCCTTACGACCAAAACGAATCATGCCTTTCCAAGGTGAAACTGTTAGAAACACACGATCACTTACTTCAAACGTAACGGGTCATCGTTTAGGATCTGCGTACATCTTTTGCCTGTCACGTTCAGCTTTCAACTTTTCGCGTGCTATCTTCACCTTATCAGTAGTTATTTGAACAATATCAGAACCTGCATATTATTTCTCTCCAGGTTCTAACCAACAAGTGGGAGTACGGCATCGCCGACCATATAACATCTCATATGGCGGCATGCCGATACTCGAATGATAAGAATTATTATAAGCAAATTCGATCAAGGGTAGGTGAGAATCACACGAACCACCAACTTCGAGTATACAAGCCCGAAGCATATCTTCAAGAGTTTGAATAGTCCTTTCGGACTGACCGTCAGTTTGCGGATGATATGCCGTATTAAGATTTACCCGTGTACCAAGCTCGTTTTGCAAGCTATTCCATAAATGAGAAGTAAAACGTACATCCCGATCACACACAATAGATAGTGGTATACCATGTCGAGATACTATTTCAGCAACATAAAGTTGGGCTAATTTTTTCAAAGGTGCAGATTCATTAGTCGCGAGAAAATGAGCACTCTTAGTAAGTTGATCAACAACAACCCAAATCATATCATGCCCTTTAGAGGTACGAGGTAATTTTGTTACAAAGTCCATGGTAATATGATCCCATTTCCACTCCGGGATCTCTAACTGCTATAAATTACCGTAGGGCTTATGGTGCTCTGTTTTCACCTGAGCACAAATTTGACATTTCTCGATAAACGAAGCTATGTCAAGCTTTAGGGTAGGCCACCAATACAAAGTTTTCAAGTCTTGGTACATCTTGGTGCTGCCGGGATGAATAGATAACTTTGAATTATGCGCTTCTTGTAAAATTAATTCCCGATTACCACCAAGATTCGGTACCCAAATACGAGATTGGAACGTTTTCAAACCCCGACTATCCTCTTGTAATTGCTTTGATAACGTAGTAATCGTTTCAGCTTTTAAGTTAACTTCTTGCAGTGCTTCTTGTTGTGCTTCCTTCAGTTTAGCTATAATATTAGATACCACCGTACGTCTCATGAATTTAGCTATTTGAGAAGAACACTTTCAACTTAACACATCAGCTACAACATTGGGCTTCCCGGAATGATACTTGATCTCGCAGTCATAATCTTTAATCAGTTCTAACCAGCGTCGTTGTCTCATATTAAGCTCCTTTTGTGTGAACACATACTGCAAACTTTTGTGATCGGAGTATACCACACATTTAGTACCGTATAAGTAATGCCTCCACAATTTCAAAGCGAACACCACAACTGCAAGTTCTAGATCATGGGTTGGGTAATTATTTTCTTGAGGTTTCAACTGACGCGAAGCGTATGCAATCACCTTGTCTCGTTGCATCAGAACACAACCTAGACCCGCGTATGAAGCATCACAGTAGACAATGAAATCTTCCGACCCATTAGGCATTGTCAGAATAGGAGCTTGACATAACAATTGTTTCAAGGTCTGAAACACTTTCTCTTGCTCATCAGCCCATACGTACGCAACATCCTTACGAGTCAATTTGGTTAACGGACTCGCAAGTGTAGAAAAGTTTTGAATGAATCGTCTATAATAACCAGCAAGACCTAAGAAACTCTTAATCTCTGTAGGACTTCGAGGAGTTTCCCAGTTCATAACAGCTTCAATTTTGGTTGGATCAACTTTAACACCTTGGTTACAAATAACGTGACCTAAGAAATGCAGCTCCTTAAGCCAATAATTCACATTTAGACAATTTAGCGTAGAGTCGTTCCTGCTTAAGAATTTCCAAAAATAGACGGAGATGATGCTCATGCTCTGCTTCTGTTTTGGAATATATCAAGATATCATCAATAAATACAATAACAAATTTATCAAGAAAAGGACGTCATATGCGATTCATCATATTCATGAAAACGGCAGGAGCGTTGGTCAAATCAAACGGCATCACCAAGAATGCATAGAGCCCATATCGAGTTCTAAATGCGGTTTTAGGAATATCCTCATCTCGAACACGAACTTGATGATAACCCGAATGAAGATCAATCCTCGAGAAATAAGTAGCACCTTGCAACTGGTCCAACAGATCATCTATACTTATTAAGCACCCTGTAATCAATGCACATGCGTAGTGTTCAGTCCTTCTTCTTAACAAATAACACCGGAGCTACCCAAGGTGAAGAACTCGGGCGTATGAAACCTTTATCAAGCAGTTCCTCGATTTGAGTCATCATTTCCCGAATCTCAGATGGTGCAAGACGATACCAGGATTTTGCTACAGGTGTAGCACCAGGAACAAGGTCATTCAGGTATTCTACATCCCTGACAGGAGGTAAACCCGATAACTCTTCAGGAAACACTTCAGGGTATTCCGAAACCACCCTGATATCATTGACGGTCTTTTCTTCCACCTTAGCATCAATCACGTATGCTAAGTAGGAATCACAACCTTTATAAAGATTTTTCTGGGCTTTAATAAAGTTTATCAACGGAATATCAGATTTAGGTCTTTCTCCTCGCGCCACCGCATGAATATCACCCGGTAAAGGAATTTTGATTAACTTTTTAGAACATAATATCTTCGCATTTTGACTGGTAAGCCAATCCATGCAAATAACAACATCAAAACCAGCAATCGGCATGAGGAGTAAGGAAATAACAAAACAATGCCCGTCGATAGTAATAGAAACTTGACGAACGTGTGATGTAACAAGAACTCGACTACCATCAGCTATCTCTACTCTAATAGGATCTTTCATCACAGTAACAGGTAGTTATCATTTATCAGAGAAAACAGAAGACACATACGAGTAGGTAGCACCAGAATCAAATAGAACAGATGCAGGTATAGAATTAACTAAGAAGACACTAGTAATAACATCACCTGCATTCTTTGCCTCATCTGTAGTCATTTGGAAGGCCCTCCCTAGAGCACGTGGGGCGCCTCCCTTTTTCTGACCCGCTGCTCCAGACGATCCACCAGCACCCGAACCTTGCAACTGAGGGCAATCAGACATTCTGTGGCTCTGTTTATGACACTTATAGCAAACATTTTCCTTAAACCAACAATCATGAGTCTGATGACCCTTAGTCCCACACTTCCCGCATTTAACCACATCCCTACTTGCTACTTTTGAGACGAATCACCTCTCCTACCACCAAAAGATTGTTCAAACATCCTCTTGAACCCTCCTCCTTGTTGTTGTGGTTGTGCTTTCGGCTTTTTCCTATAATCATCCTCGGTCTGCCGGGCTAGATCAAAGGCTGCGTCCAGTGTTGATGCAGACCTCACAGCAGATCGGTATTCAACAGGTAAGGCATTGGCAAACTTACTAATCTTAGCTCTCTCGTCAGGTAGCAGATGAGAAACAAACTTCATTTATCCGAGAACATTGATATCAGATCCTCCATGGGTTTATTGCCTTTTTGAAGAGCTCTAAACTCGTCCTCGATCTTTTGCATATCATAATCTGAGCAGTATTTATTTTTGTGTTTTTTCAAGAAATCCTCCCAGGATAAAGCATCCAGAACCTCTGGCGGTGTGAAACTCATAGTCGTATCCCACCAGTTAAGTGCACGATCTCGTAACGTTTGTTTAGCAAAAGTAACCTTCTTTTTCCCTTCACACTCACTGGACTCGAAAGCATTTCGCATGTTCCGAATCCAAGTTTCTACAACCGAAGGATCATTTACACCAGTGAAAATAGGAGGCTTACAACTCATGAAATTCTTATAACCAGTAGACTTAGAAAATTCTTGAGCAATTCGAAGCGACTCTCGATCGTTCTCTTGCTTCAGTTGAGTTTCTAACTGACGAATGTAGGCATCCCTGTCTTCGTTACCGGAGGAACTAGCCATCTGATTCAACTTCTATTCCAAAACAAGAATACTAGCTATAACTCAAGTAATTTAACAGTTATCTCATACCAGTACTATTTTAACATATAATTCACATATATTGCTCATCACACCCCAATACCACCCAGGGAACACTTAATAATGGCCGTGCCTGGATTTGAGATTGAATACTCCTCAAAGTACCCAATTCCCTCAAACCAAGGCTATGATACCAACTTGTAACGCGCCGGGTTTTCATAAGCTTAATTAATAAAATATAATTAAGACACCAACTGTTTACCCAAAAGATAACATTTAACAAACACAGCGGAAGCTAAAAGTTGGTTATTTACATCATAAGTTTAACAAAAGAACCCGACAAGGTTACCAAATATCTACCTACCATTAGAACCAGTATCAGAGTTACAAAAGCAACAACCAAAAGTGTTCCTAAAAATTTCCAACTCCGCAGTATAATCCATAACATAGCACCCCATCCTCACCATCAACAATTTACCTGAAATTTAGGAAGGAGTACATGGAGGAGTTAGCTATAAATAGCTAGTGAGTAACGATTAAACATAGTATCATAACAAGAATATCATAGCATGCAAGATATATCACAGATCATCAATCAAATCTACGCAAACAGCTAGTGATGTTCCGGTATAGCCCGGATGAGTCATATCTTGCAGGGATTCGAGCCCGGCTCAATAATCCAAACTGGGGGAACCGAATACATCAATCATATCGCGCCGGTAGGGGAGCGGGTAGCATTCCACTATTGCATTAACGAGTGGGGATGTGAATGAGAGCCCCTAACGAGCGGAGATATCGGTGAGAGCCTCTAGTTGAGGTACGGAGGTTTTGCAAGAACCCGATTTGCGATCAACGAATCACCGTACCCCAAACAGCAAACATGTGCTGGCACCAACACGTATTGTCCTAGAAAAGCCACATCATAACAAGGTTGGCCTACAAAAGCCATATCATATTAAGGTAGGCCTACAAAAGCCCATATAATAGCAAAGTTGGCCTACAAAAACCATAGCATAGCAAAGTAGCCTACAAAAGCCTATAGTATAACAAATCATAGCATAATTGGCCTACACAAGCCATATCATAACAAATATCTAACACATGTTTATCATGGTTGTATAAAAAATCATACCATATCAATTATCAACACATAATCAATAACTTACCTTAAGCGTGGTACAACATTCTTATTGTGATGCCTAAGGTTAACCGATACTCACCTAAAAAGCTACTGCAAGAAAATGTAGTGTTCGATATCCTCTGGTTCTTCAAGAGAACCTAACACATCATTTACAACCACAGGGTCATTCCCTGCGACCGCAAGGGTCCTTTTTCATGAATCAAATCCTTCGGCCGCATGAACAAATCCCTACGCCCGTAGAACCTATTTCATGGGGACCTACGGCCGTAGGTTATGTAACTACACCCGTAGACCTTGGTCCTTCGTCCGTAGATGGTAAACCACACAAAAACAACCCTTACGGTTGCAAGGACCCATGCCTTCGGCCGCAAAGCTTGTTTTACGTCTTACGATCGCAAGGATTATCTCCTGCGGCCGCAAGGACTTCAGGTACAACACAGTTCGTCCCTGTAAATGGCATTTTTACCATATATTTCGACCAAAACTCAGTTCCAATTATTCATAGACATTGTTTAACATCATTTACAACTTACTAACACTTTAGACAAGTAAAATTACCATTACAACACAATTTACACCATTGAAACGGTGTATTATCTTTCAAAACATAAAAACTAGGTTTTGGAACATAAACACTTACAAGGATGAATGAATTCAATAGATTAACACTTGAATCCAGCTGTAAATCCTTAGATACTGATTTCTCTTTCAATTCTTTAGAGAGTTTGAGTGTGTGTGTGTGTAAAACCGTATGTTGGTGTGTATTTTTAATGTATGTGTTGTGTAAACCAAAGTCAGGGGATAAGAATCCCACAAACCGATCCTTGTGGTCAATTAATTAAAAACGTGGTATTTTGTTCCCCTTTTCAACCTACAACTTATATCTCGTTTACCCGTTTCAACTAACGAGGATATTTTTAGAATCATTTCCTAAAACCGGTTACTGATTTACCAATTTTATCTATTATCCTAATTATTTTACATATCATCTTTTTATCACGTATAATTAACAAATAACACATTTAGCAACAAAATACATTGATTAAAATTAATGTACAAGTATATAAGCATATAGTACAACACGGTACAACTTGGCCTTATTTTGGGATGTTATGTAGGAGTTCAAGTATAAAACAAAAACGCAACGGAAGCAAAGATATAAGCAATTTACATCAACAATTTCTTGAACTCCATAGAATGGTATAAACTTGATACATCTTACATGCAACCGAAACAAACAAGAACAAGGGTAGAAATGGTGTTATACCTTCCTCCGTAGCTCCTAGCTACTGTATAGAAGGTTGTTTTTCGGATGGGATGATCAAGATCTTGAAGAAAATGCCTCCAAGCTTCCTACCAATGTTATACACCAAAAACTCTACCCTTGTGCTAGCAAGAAATGAGTCACCAACAATCTCCTAAAGATTTGATGCACTCAAACAGCTCTCAAGATTCTGGAACACACACTTAACCTCACAAGAACACTCTCTCTTTGAAGCTCAAATGTGTGTATATGTTAAAGTGGCAAAAAGGTCCTCAAGTTTCTAAGGCTTAAGCCTTTTATAAAACTACATGGAGCCTTCTGGAACCCATCTAGCCGGCCATCAACTTGATTCTTACTGGACCACAAAGAGCAAGCCAATGAGAATCAAGTGCCACTTAGTTTTCCGGGCTTCACGACCTCTCACGGGCTCTCACGGCCCGTGAAGCTTAAAAACTTTACGGCCCGTGCCGTGTTCCTGGAAGTCGTGGAGGTATCCGTGGCGCATTTTGTCCTTCACGATCCCTTCACGGTCCGTGAAGGACCGTGAAGCCACTCTGGTCCACGAGCCATAATGCTCGTGTAAGGACTCGTGGGGACACCTTGCTTCACGACCCGTGGAGCATCCTTCACGGTCGTGAAGCCTAGGTCAACTGGAATTTGACCATTTTGACCGGCTGTTTGCACTTAGGGCTATTTGGGTAGAAGTTAGGTGTATGACCCAATAGGCCCGCACATCATCGGCAGTGATACGGCATACGTGTGTCAGTTGGCATACTCCAACAGACTCCCACTTGAACATGACGCACCGTATCCATATGTATCACAGATAGAGAGCGGCCTCTAGCAAGACATCTCTTCCCCCAAGTCAGTATGGGGTATGTCATCCCTGACAAGTACCAAATCGCAACCAAAAGGTTTGATATGGTCCTATAGATAACTGATCAATCATCCCTTTGTTCACAATATCCATGTGAAGGCGAGACATGGTACTAAGTCATTCTCAGTCCTTCACGATTATGTTTCTCGATCAAGATTGGTGGTGACCAAAACATACGAGTTGCAATCGATTACTCAAATCACTGCACATTCAAGCACGGCCATGCATTTTGGTGTGAGCGCCCAATCATCGAGGGGCCCAGGGATTTCTCTCTTAACAGAGTAAAAAATTCCTTTGACTACACAGCCCACCACATTGACTGTGTTTGAAAACAATTAGAACAAAGCAAACCAAACTGATGCAGATACATGCATCTCCAGTCTAAGGATGAAATGATATTATCATCCTGATCCACTCATGACTAGTACCACAAAGTGGAGTCAGGTGTGGGTCGTTCAGTCACTTGAAACCCCTTTCAAGTATAGGCGAAGTATTGTGTCCCGTGTCCCAATCACCATTGGACACATGACTAATCATTTCCCTCAGTCTTCTTTCAGACTTCCTTCCCATGAAGAATGACTGACTGTGGACATTTAGAATGTAAAACATTCAGGGAAGAATAAAACATGTTAAGTTGGAACACAGTAAAGATTTAAAGTAATATCCGTAACTTGCGCATTATCAAATCTCCATTTAATAATCGATAAGT
This sequence comes from Pulicaria dysenterica, assembly GCA_947179395.2. NCBI lineage: Eukaryota > Viridiplantae > Streptophyta > Magnoliopsida > Asterales > Asteraceae > Pulicaria > Pulicaria dysenterica. Next base: position 48,567,254 of record OX359289.1, on the reverse strand, counting down.
ACAATAAATACAATACTGCTCAATGTTCCCAAAAGGTAAATACATCAAATACAATAACCAAACAATGCAAGACACAAACTCAAACCATATCGCTAGCGAATCTAATACCAATAGCACGGGTGTGGGCATTGTGCTTTGCTTGCGATAACGGTTTAGTGAACGGATCCGCCACATTGCTATCCGTGTGTACTATGCTGATGACAATATCTCCACTCTCGACCACGTCCCAGATATAATGATATTTCCGTGGAATGTACCTCGTGCGTCGGTGAGATCTCGGTTCCTTTGCCAATGCTACCGCACCCTCGTTATCACAGAAAATCTCAACAGGGTCGGCAATGCTAGGAAGCACTCCCAGATCAAGGATGAATTTCCTCATCCATACAGCCTCCTTTGCAGCTTCACTTGCCACAATATACTCAGACTCGGTTGTGGAATCAGCCACCATGTATTGTTTGGAGCTCCTCCAGGAGATAGCACCACCGTTTAACATGAACACGAACCCCGATTGAGATTGGCAGTCATGCCTGTTGGTTTGAAAGCTGGCATCAGATTATCCAGTTACCCTCAGCTCGTCTTCCCCACCATATACTAAGAACATATCCTTAGTTCTACGAAGATACTTAAGAATGTTCTTCACCGCTGTCCAATGTGCCTCGCCAGGGTTGGCTTGATATCTACTTGTCATACTCAATACACAAGAGACATCAGGCCTAGTACACAACATGGCGTACATGATTGAGCCTATTACCGAAGCATAAGGAACTCGCTTCATTACTTCCCGTTCCTCAAGGGAACTCAGACATTGAGTCTTACTCAATACCAAACCATGTGACATAGGTATGAACCTCTTCTTGGAGTCCTCCATCCTAAATCTCTTTAGGACCTTGTCAATGTACGTGCTTTGGCTCAAACCAATCAACCTGCGGGATCTATCTCTATAGATTTTAATTTCAAGAATATAAGCTGCATCTCCCAAATCCTTCATTGAGAAACAACTCCCTAGCCAGGTTTTTACACCTTGCAAAGTTGGGACTTCATTCCAAATTAGCATAATATCATCCACATAAAGGACTAGGAATACAACTATGCTCCCACTAGCCCTGATGTATATGCATGGCTCATCCTTGCTTTTAGAAAAGCCAAATTCGTTGACTTTCTCATCAAAGCACATGTTCTAGCTCCGAGACGCTTGCTTAAGCCCATAAATGGACTTCTTAAGCTTGTAGACTTTATCCGGGAACTCAGGATGTACAAAACCTTCAGGCTGTGTCATATACACCTCCTCTGATAGTGTTCCATTAAGGAACGCGGTTTTGACGTCCATCTGCCATATTTCATAATCATGAAATGCGGCAATGGCCATGAATATCCGGATAGACTTCAACATAGCTACCGGAGAAAAGGTTTCCTCATAGTCTACACCATGAGTTTGCGTGAAACCCTTAGCTACCAGTTGGGCTTTGAATGTGTCTACCTCGCCATCTACACCGATCTTCTTCTTGAAGACCCATTTGCACGCGACGGGCTTACACCCCGGCACAGGATCTACCAAGTCCCAAACCTGGTTATCGGTCATAGATTTAATCTAGGATTCCATTGCCTCTTTTCACTTGGCAGACTCAGGGCCCACCACAGCGTCCTGGTATTTGGTAGGTTATTCAGAAACAACTACCATGTCGGTGCCCTCAGATATGTTAAAACCATATCTCTCTGGTTCGTGCTGACTTCTACCAGATCTCCTTAGAGGTAATGGGTCTACATCATTATCTTCAGCATCATCATGCTGAGACTCAACCGTTGCCGGTTGTGACCTAGTTCCAACATCATGTTCTACATCGGTAGGCTCTTGAATTTCTTCGAGATCAACCTTGCTCCCACTAGCCCTCTTGGATACCAGCTCCCTTTCTAGGAAGACCTCCCTTCGAGCAACAAATACCTTTTTCTCCGAAGGTTTGTAAAACAAATATCCAATAGAAATAGCAGGATAACCAATGAAGAAACACCTTTCGGCCCTGGGCTCCAACTTGTCCTCCACCTCACGTCTCACGTAGACAGGACATCCCCAGACGTTCAAATATGAAATGGATGGAACCTTTCCATGCCACATTTCATACGGTGTTCTCTTAACCTTCTTTGTTGGTACGAGGTTAAGGATCCTACCAGCCGTTTCGATAACATAACCCCAAAATGAAATGGGAACATCAGTGTGACACATCATAGACCGAACCATATCCATCAATGTTCGGTTCCTCCTCTCAGCAACACCATTTAATTGAGGCGTTCTAGGAGGTGTTAATTGCGAGACAATCCCACAATCTCTAAGATGGTCTCGGAATTCGGAACTAAGATACTCTCCACCTCTATCGGATTTATCTGAAGATTGACATGGACAAGTGATTGACTCGTTTGGACTTGACTTAAAGAACTCTAGAATATTTGAACTTAATCAAACAATCTAATTCATAATTGAATTTAATCTAAATCGGATCTAATTCAAAGGTGAATTAAATTACCTTAAGTCTATCTAGTTCAAAGTTGAATTTAATATTCTTAAGATCTAATTCAAAATTGAAATTTAAAAGAATTAGTTCTTTAATCAATTTTGAAGTCACTCAATAATCAAGCTTGAACAGTCACTCTAAAACAGGGTCTCTCATCTGAGATTTATCTGAAGATTGACAGCTTGGGTACATCCAAGGAAATCTGGGATGAAATCAAAAAGCAGTTACAAAGCACTGAACAAGGAGAGTACATCAAACACACTCAGCTGGTCAACAGTTACCATGAATTCAAAGCTCGTGAAAATGAGCTCCTGTCTGAAACATATGGCAGATTCTGTATGCTGCAAAATGAAATGAGATCTAGTCAAATTTTCAGAACTGACCTTGATTTGAACTGTGTTTTTCTGAATTCATTAGGTACTGAGTGGAAGGGCTATGTCAGACTTTACAAACATATTAACAAAGATCTTACATCAGTCACCTTCCATAACATCTTCGAAGATCTCATCAAGATGAAATCTTGCAGTCTAACCCAAAACAACCAGCTGCTGATCCTCTTGCCCTGGTGGTAGCTGACAGAATCCCTAGGGAAACATCATCCAGATCAATGAAACTTAAACACTTGGTTCTCAGTGATTCTGATCACGATGATGATGATGATGACTCAATAGAAGTTGCATTTCAAGCTCTCACAGTGGCCAACAAGAACTTCAAGAACCGTTTCAACAAGAGTAACAATAGACAACGGTTCACATCTAGTTCAAGGAGACCCGAAAGAGCTGCCCCTGTTGACAAGCCAAGGTACTAGAGAGAAGAGAAGAAGGAGGAAAAGAAAACTGACTCCAAGTGCTACAACTGTGGAATATAAGGACATCTAATCCGGAACTGCCCCATGAAAAAGACAAAAGATGTAGAATACTATCGGCAGAAGTACCGTCTGTTCAAACAAAGACAGGCTGGGAACGCGTTGCTAGTAGAAGAAGATCAGTTCCTGGATGATACAGAATCTGACAGTGATCTGGATGGTGAAGATCATGCTCAGTTCTATTTAATGGCTCACAATGGTGGAGGAAGTAGAGAGGATGATGATGGTGATGATCTCTCTGACTCAGATGAGGAAAGCTTGGAAAGCGGGAAGGTATCTTCTGACTCTAACTATAATATGGGTTTTAAACATGAACACATACAAACCATATTAATCCGAATGAAAGAGTTAGAAAATCATATAATAGAGTTAACCACTAGAAATCAAGTTCTAGAAGATTTTTCACACAACAAGGATATAGAGGCACAAACAATATTAAGCAGTTAGATAACGACTTAATTAGCCTTATGATCCAATTAGCTACTAAAGAATCTGAATTCTTAGAGTTAACTAATAGCATGAATACCACCATATTAAATCTTAAAGCAAAATGTGCATGTAGTGAAAAGGATTATGAAATTCTTAAAAATGAACTTAGGAATGAACTAAGTACTCTTTACACCAGAATCTATGAACTAGAGTATCTTCTATCCAAACGCGATAAAAGTGACAAGATCATCTCTCAATATAAAGAAAGGAACGTCCTTTCTCCAGATGGAAATTTGATGGACTGGGCTTCAAACAACCAAATGCATTGAGCAAGGTTACGTCCAAACAATTGTACAATGCTGATCTATTTGGCGAAGGACTTACCCAACGGATGGTTTTTTGTTGGTCAAGAAGAGGAAAGTATTGAAGAAGAAGTCAAACGAACTCTTAATCTCCGAACTGAAGTTCCATTTCACTACTCTGATCTTAATGACTCATACCTCACCTGTCTCACTTCGTCGTCTGAGACTGATGTATCATCTTCTGTCTATTCTGATGAAGAACTCTACTCTTCTGTCTAACCAAAGCCCACTGTTGAATACATTCCTCAGAAAGAATTACAAGATAGATTCAATACCTTGCAGGAATTTTGTTTTACCCACCTTGTTCAACAGGATCTCGCCAAAGCCATTCAGGACTAATTGAAACCTCCTACCTCTGATAAATCTCCTTTGGTGCAAGAAACCTACGCCCTCCAATAGCGCATTAAGACCTCTTATGATCATGATGAAAAGATCATAGATAAACTTTGCAGGAAACAGTTTGTCCTACATGAAAGGATCAAGAATCTCCAAGAAGAGATGCAACCTCCAACTCCCTTCACATACTCACTCTATGGTTCACAACTTGATGATTGCACTCATGCATCCACTAAGTCTTCAGCATGCAACACTCATATAAATTCTGTTAATAAAACTGATGTAACAAAACTTAAACTTAAACAGATTTGCAAACCAACGCAACTTTCCACTTCCAATCACCTTTCTCGTGTGAACTTAGACGTACCTGAATCATCACGAGATGCAGCTAGTCGACCACGACTTAATTCTAATCTTTTACTCTCTACTTCAGATGTGAAGAAGTCTGGAAAGAAGGAGTACCAAATAAATACATCATGGCAAAGAGTCATTCCTAGATCCACTAGGAAGTGTTCAAATTTCAAACCTGTCTGTGAAAACATTATGATGTTTGATTCTGTTTGTAATCATTCCTGTTCACAAGACAATACTGCTTCTACCATGTTTTGTATGAGTGATGACTATACTCATGGACACTGTGAAGTTAATTGTTGTTATGATCAATTGAGAAAGCCTTTAGGTGTTAAACCATGTGCTGACTGGACTGGTTTTTATGCTAATCAAGTATGTATTCCATTTTTAAATTCAAAAGGCTACATCATTAATCAATGGATCACCACTCATCAATCTCATGCACTTAAACGCTTAAATAAATCAAAACGGTTATTGACGATCAAAGAACTGGAAGTCTACAGACGGCAAGGGTATGAAGCATTCAAAAAGGCATGGAGTGCTCATGAACAATACCTGCATTCCACAAACCGCTCATGCAATCAATCGTCCAAAAATGCTAAATCTATGAAACCCAAGCAAACACATCCACAACGAGTGGTACCATCTACTACTGCAAGGAAACCAGTTCACCCTAAACAAGTTGATGTCATTAAGTCGAAACCAATCCTTAGGAATTCTTCGCAAACATGGATTCGCAAATATAACGCTTCCGCAACTGTAACGAATCTAAAACCTTCAATTTCATCAACTGTCACACCAAAAGTGATAGCGAGACTTCCAAATGAGCAAAATCTTTCTACATCTATTTCTTCCCGACAAAAGCTTAAATCCATTTGGGTACCAAAGAATAGATCATTAGAAGTTTCATCATTATCAGAACCCACAGTTGTTACTCAATTCAACTTAGGAACTAACAATCAAGGAACCATTTATGTAGGGGGACCTAAAAGTGCTTTATCCTTGTTTTGCAGGAGCCTCACTTGTGCTACCTGGACTCCGGGTGCTCCAAGCATATGACTGGAAACAAACGTCTTCTAAAAAATTACGTTCCTAAGTACTCCGGGACTGTACGTTTTGGGAATGAAAATGTTGCACCAATAATGCGGTACGGAGACATTAGGAAGAAGCACATCAAGATCAAGAAAGTATCCTATGTTGAAGGATTGGGTCATAATCTATTTAGCATCAGACTGTTTTGTGACAAAGATCTGGTAGTCGTATTCAAGATAAACAAGTTCTGTGATCACAGAATCTGGTGATGAACTACTAGCAGGCTCTAGGAAATATAACCTGTATTCCATAGATTTGGAGAAATATGATTCTCATACTTCTGTGTGTCTTCTGTCCGAAGCTTCAAATAATCTTACTTGGCAATGGCACGGTAAACTCTCTCATCTGAACTTTAAGAATCTTAACAAACTAGTCACTGGTGACTTGGTGAGAGACATTCCCAAGCTAAGATTCAACAAGGACCATCTGTGTGCAGACTGTGAGAAGGGTAAAATGAAGAAGGCTTCTCATAAATCAAAGCAAGTGTTTAGCACTACCAAGCCTTTAGATCTTCTGCATATGGATCTCTGTGGTCCTATGAGAATTCAGTCCAAGCATAGGAAGAAATATATACTAGTCATGGTGGATGACTATTCTAGGTATACTTGGGTCAAGTTCCTGAGTGCTAAAGATGAAGCTACTCCAACAATTATCACATTCATCAAACAGCAGCATAACAAGTACGGTCAGAGTGTTGTCTCAATCCGTATAGACAATGGAACATAATTAAGAAACAACACTCTGAAAAGCTTTTGTAACCTATTTGGGATCAACCATCAGTTCTCTGCAGCATACACTCCACAACAGAATGGTGTGGTCGAAAGACGAAACAGAACCTTGGTTGAAGCTGCCCGTACCATGCTGTCATACTCTGGGCTCCCACCTTCCTTTTGGGCTGAAGCCATCAATACTGCTTTCTATACGCATAACCGCTCTTTCATTAATAAACGCTTTAATAAAACTCCATACGAACTGGCAAATGGCATAACGCCTAATATAAAATACTTTCATGTTTTTGGTAATACGTGTTTTGTACTAAATGACAAGGATAATCTAGGAATATTTGCTCCCAAAGCTGATGATGCTATTTTCCTAGGTTATTCTACTGAGTCCAAAGCCTACAGAGTTTTTAACAAACGAACAAAGAGCATTGTGGAAAGCATCAATGTAACATTTGATGATACATTGGATGTCACTGATTTACTACCACAATCAACGAAAGTTGCTTCTGAACATACCAGTTCAGGAATAGTTATTCAAAATAAAGAATCAGACATTTCTTCCAGTTCAAATTCTAATCTTGACTTTATGTTTGATTTCTTTCGTTCTGAATCTTCCCCTGTTGTGGCTGAAAACAGGGACAACACAGCTACACAAACAAGTGTCACTATCACAGCTCCTATGGTCACTTAGACAAACCCATTTGCTGATCTATATGCTAAAGATTCTACATCTGTCTCCGTCACACAGCCCCCTGTGACTGCTCCTATAGCTGACCAAGATAGCTCACCTGTGTTTGATTCAGACCCAAATTTCTCCAGAGAGGATGAAGAGAGACAAGACACATTCAAGATCTTATTCCTTCATCCTCTACCCCTCATGAAATAAAGTGGACCAGACATCACTCAGAAGAGAACATAATCGGAGATCCCTCAGTTGGCATACAAACACGATCAGCAACAGCTAATGAATGTCAATTCGCGGGTTGCTTGAGTATGATTGAACCCACCAAGACTTGTGAGGCATTAGATGATCCTGATTGGGTGATTGCAATGCAATAAGAACTTCACCAATTTGATCGTCTCAAAGTCTGGAGATTAGTTCCTTTACCTTATGGTAAATCTGTTGTTAGAACTAAATGGGTGGTCAAGAACAAAAGAGATTCGGATGAAGTGGTTGTCTGAAACAAAGCTTGGTTGGTGGCTAAAGGATACAATCAGCAAGAGGGCATTGACAATGATGAAACTTTTGCCCCCGTTGCTCGCATTGAGGCTATACGACTCTTTCTTGCATATGCAGCATCCCGCAGCTTTCGCATCTTTTAGATGGATGTGCATACAGCTTTTCTCAATGGTGTACTTAAAGAAGAAGTCTATATATCACAACCAGAAGGTTTTATCAACTCTAAATACCCTAACCATGTCTATATTCTAGATAAGGCCTTGTACGGTTTAAAACAAGCCCCACGTGCATGGTATGATGTCTTATCTGAGTACTTGACAGGTGAGGGTTATTCAAAGGGAAAGACATATACCACTCTATTCACAAAGACTAAAGGTAGGGACAAAATCCTTGTCCAGATATATGTGGATGACATCATCTTTGGATCTACGAATCAAAAGTACAGTGAAGAGTTTGCACAAATCATGGCAAACATGTTTCAAATGAGTATGATGGGAGAGATGTCATTCTTTCTTGGACTCCAGGTGAAACAGTTGAGTCATGGCAGTTTCATTTGCCAGTCCAAGTATATCAAGGATCTTCTCACGAAGTACGATATGCTCAACTGTAATCCTATCTCCACACCCATGGCTGCCAAAGCACAAGTATCAGCAGATCCAGATGGCTTTCCAGTGGATCTCCAAACTTACCGTAGGTTGATTGGATCTTTACTGTACCTAACTGCTAGTCGTCCATATATCATGTTCTCTACCTATCTCTGTGCCAGATATCAGGCAAATCCAAAGGAGTCACATCTGTTACCTGTTAAGCGAATTTTCAGATATCTCAAGGGGTCTATGGATCTTGGCCTATGGTATGCCAAGGACTCAAATCTGGATCTTCATGCTTACTCCGATGCTGACTATGCCGGATGCAAGATTGATAGGAAAAACACCTCTGGTAGTGCACACTTTCTCGGAGATCGGTTAGTCTGCTGGGCATCAAAGAAGCAAAACTGTGTATCCACTTCTACAACAGAAGTTGAGTATGTTGCTGCTGCAATGTGATGTTCACAGAGTCTATGGATACGTACACAACCATAAGACTTTGGTCTCATGTATGACAAAATTCCACTTTTATGTGACTCTCAGTCTGCCATCGCTATCTGCTGCAATCCGGTACACCACTCTAAAACTAAACATATTGATATCCGTTATCACTGCATAAAAGATAACGTTGAGAAAGGATTAATTGAGCTACAGTATGTTCCTACTGAAAATCAGCTAGCTGACCTGTTTACCAAACCATTAGACGAAAGTCGATTCACTGAGTTGGTATCCAAGTTAGGCATGCTCAATCTGGAAATCTAGCATACTATTATCTCTTTTTCTTTTCCTTTCTTTTCTTTTGTTTAGAGTAGGTGTTATACAGTTTGTTCTCTGTGCAGATATCCGCTGCATCAATCGAGGGGCAGTTTGTTCCTGGTTTTACACACGTTACAAATGTGTAGGGGGAGAACTTTGATACACATTGTGCACATGTGTAGGGGGAGAAGCTTACTATAACTGACACACTCCAAATTAAGGACTTGGTCTAAACTTAAAAACATATTCAAAGAGTATATGTCAATGGTTTTCTTATAAGACTGGCAAACCGGTTCAGGTCCGGGCTTAACAAAGCCTAAGTCTAGGGGGAGTGTGTCAAACAAACATTCAAATCAACCATATCTGAAAAACTAAATTTTCAAATCTCAAAATTCAGATATCTTGATTGTTCATAAAATTTTAAAGTATTGGTTCAATCGCATGCAATTCAAACAATTTGATAGCAAGTATGACTTAATCGCATGTTAATGATAAACAAAGGTTGATTCGCATGCGATTGATAAACAAAGGATGAATCGCATGCGATTGGAAGAAGGTGAATCGCATGCGATTGGAAAAGGGTGATTCGCATGCGATTCAAAAATTCTATAAGCCGGATTGTGAGTGAATCGCATGCGATTGACATTTACAAGGGGAAATCACATGCGATTATTGTTGGGGTTTCTAGAACATGCAACGGAAGCAAAGTACTACTCAAAAAGCCCATGGTACAAGCATGTAAAGCACAAAAATGTAAAACCCCAAACATGGATCAATCTCTATGAAAAGAAATGCAACAAAACAGAAAATTAGGGAGGTTATACCAGCTCCTTAGCTCCAACAAATGTTGGTGTAAAGGATAAATTTGCTTCTCCTTTGCTTGAGCGAATCAACTAGAGGATGATACCCCGGTAACACGTCAATCACTTGAGCTAGCAAGCTCCTTATGATTCTTCACTATAGAAAATCAGTAGGAGAACAGCAACCCACGAGATGGAACTGATTTCTGGAGCACAAACCCTAACTCTCTCTTTAAGAACTCGCCTAAGTCTTGGTAGCACTTGTGAGTGTGTATAATATGTTTCTTGCCAAGAGAAAGAAATCAGGCTGGAATAGAGTCTTTTATAAACTCCAGGATGACATTTTACCTCGTAAAGGCCGGCCAAAGTCACTTAAGACACTTACATGCATTGGCTTGGTGGAGAGGTGATATGACAACAAGTCACGTCCGGCCGTAGCGGCGCTAACCCAGAGTTAGCGGCGCTAACATTTAAGAGTTAGCGGAGCTAATGCGGCCTGTCAGAAGACTTGACGTAAAGCGCATGCAGCTGTAGCGGCTCTAACCCAGAAGTGTTAGCGGCGCTAACACCTTATGGTTAGCGGCGCTAACCCAGCCTGCGAAGTCAACTTTTCACTTTTGTCATTTTTGATCCCTTTACTTAAGTTGCTGTCAGATTTGACCCCGATGTATGACCCAATAGGCCCATACATCATCGGTAGTGATTCAAATGGTGTACACGCATCAGTGGGCATAATCTAACAAACTCCCACTTGCACATGATGCACCATTTCTAACAAACCACAGACAATGAGTGGTCTCTAGAAAAAAACATCATTGCCCCCAAGTCAGTATGGGTTTCGTTAACCGAATAAAACCTGTTCACAAAGAAAGGTCCTATAGATAAGTGATCTTAAACATCCTTTTGTTCACGATATCATTGTGAACACGAGACATGGATCAAATGTGAATCTCCAAATCATTCACGATTGTGTTTCTCGATCTTGATTGGTGGTGACCAAAAGTTAAGGACATATCTGATTCTCAATCAATATTCCTTGCGCATGGTCATGCATAATTTTGGTGTCACCACCCAATCATCGAGGGGCCCAGTGATATCTCTCATATCAGAGGAACAAATCTCTTTTTGACTGTATAACCCTAAACCATACCTCTTGACTTATCTAGTCATTTCCTTTATCACAGCCAGTTACGAATTTCTTTTGAAATGTCTAAAGTAAGAAAGAAGTATGATATAGTGGTCCATACATCTCAGGTCTAAGGACGTAAGATATTATCATCCCATGTTACTCGTGACTATAATCCATGAAGTATACTTGGGTGTGGGTCTTCCAGTCACTTGAAGTCTTTTCAAGTACAGATAGGCATTGCTCCTTAATTCGACCAAATTGAATTCCAGGTCACATGCTTATCTCAGTCTTAATTCAATCTTCCTTCCACAAGATTGACTGACCGTGGAAAGTTTGAAATATAAAATATTCCCGGAAGTGGTTAAACATGCTAAGATGGAACACAGTAGAGTCTTATGAATGTAACCGTATCGCACGCATATATAATCTCCATTACATATCGAAACAAGCATAAGTTACAATACTGTCTTAATCGTTCCCAAAATATAAAGTTTACATATCAAACAAACTAAATACATAACTCAATCCAAATCGCTGGCAAATCTTACACCTATAGCACTAGTATGAGAATCATGAGCTGCCTGCGATAACGGCTTTGTGCATGGATCCGCAAGGTTTCCATCCGATGCTACTCTGTTTATGATAATTTCACCACTTTCAACTACTTCTCGTATAAAGTGGTATTTGCGCAATACGTGTCTCGTTCCCGTATAAAGTGGTATTTTTGGTGCATTTATCGAGTATATGCAATCCACAGAGAGTAATGTCAATACTGACAAATGATGAAAGATTTCCAATATTGACTGTGAAAGTTTTTGAAAGATCAAGGGTGTATAATCTTGTGACAAACAATGCTAAAACCCAGTGGTTTGATCTTAATTTTGTTGATCACAGTAGGACCAAGTTGATATACATGGTAAAGGCAAAGTTTTATGGTCCTGTAAGGTTAAGGGAAGATCTGGGAAGAAGACTGAAAGAAAGGTTGGAGCTGATAGAGAAAAGGAAAATGTAATTTTTCCTTCATATTTTGATTATAACAATTTTACTTTGCAAAATTATGTTAATATGTTTTTTGCTTATGTGAATGTTTCTATGGTTGAACCCTATAAAACAACTTAAGTGTATTGTTCAATACTTTAAGTTAGGGGGAGATTGTTGGGAAATTTGCTAAGTCATTGAAACCATTGAACATGCAAAGGTAAAACTGTTAAGAGTATTTTGAAGACTGTTAGATGGATACGAAAACAGTTGTAACTAACAGTTGCTGCAAGTTTTACAATTGCTGGTACAAAAGTTCAGAACTGTTAGTTGGCAAAGTCAAAACTGTTAGAAGACCTTGAAGTGAAGACTGTTAGAAGACTAAAGAACTGTTGTGTTCATTAAACAGTTTCTGTTGAGTTATATTTGGAAAATCCTAACTTAGAAGATATCCCGAAATACTTTGAAGATTATCAAGATTATCTCAGAAGATAGAAGATTACCTAACTGTCAACAATTCAAGGAGGATCAAGAGTCTATATATACTTCATTAGATGATCAATTTAGTACGACGATTTGATCTTATTATTCAAAGCATTTGTTCTTATTGTTATTTATTTTTCTGAAAGTGTTTAGCCTCTAAGTTTCTTGTTGAAACCTAAGAACAGTCTGTGTTCTTCGTCTAACAGAATAAGTTAGATTGGGGGTGAAGTTTGCTTTTGTAATCATTCTGGTTGGTTAATTAAAACTACTGTTTGATTGAATTAATCTTTGTTTAAAACCTTCTTTAATCAATTAAGTGTGATTCTGCAACTTCTTAATTGATTGTGATCATAGTTAAAGATTAACTTTTATTTAACTCTGATTGATTATTTAAAGTTAGTTCTTGTTATTTGATATAATCTATATCCGATCCTGACAAGTGGTATCAGAGCCTTATCATTAAGGTTCCTTTGATCACCAGTTGAAGGTTTTTGCTTTACCTTGCTTTATTTTTCAAAACTGTTTTTTGTTTAAATCAATTTGTTTCAATGGATTCGGGTGGTTCTTCTGATAACAGTGGATCAGGGTCCAACATTCGTGTTCCCATGCTCAAACCATCTGATTTTGAGATGTGGAAACTAAGAATTAAACAACATGTCCAACTAATGGACTATGCTATTTGGCAAATCATTGAAACTGTTCCTACTAATCCCATTGAACTGGATGAGAATGGAAAACCAAAGAAGAAACCACCACCAAAGACAGATGCTGAAAAGAAGGATAGAATGATTGAGATGAAAGCCCTCAGCATCCTTCAGATTTCTATTCCCAATGAGTATCAACATCAATTCAAGAAATTTGATGATGCTCATGAACTTTGGAATGCTCTGGAGAAGAGGTTTGCTGGGAATGCTAGTTCTAAGAGAACCAAAGAGACCTTCTTAAACAAGCCTATGAGAACTTCACCAGTGGGAAGAATGAGAGTATCACCCAAATCTTTGATAGGTTTTACAAACTGGTGAGTCAACTGGAGAGTGCTAAGGTTAGGCTTGATCAAGATGAGATAAATAGAAAATTTCTTAGGTCTCTAGGTGATGAATGGACTGTGTTTGCTGCACAATGGAGAACCAAGGATTCTCTTGAAGACATAGAGTTAGATGACCTCTATAATAGTTTGATAGTGTTTGAGGGAGAGATAGAGGGAAAAAGAAAAACTGCTATCCCAAGCCATAATGCTGCTCTCCTATCTTCCTCAGGTATGGAATCAAACCATTCATTAACTAACTCTCTTGATAGTGGTGCAGGTACTAGTTTTGTTGTTGGACTAGATATGAATACTCCAGATGCAGTTCTTGAAGCTATTCTTGCCAGCCATGCACATTCAACCCTCACCAATGAGGATCTTGAACAAGTGCACCCTGATGATCTTGAGGAAATGGATCTCAAATGGCAGATGGCCATGCTTACAGTTAGAGCCAAGCGATTCATTAAAAGGACTGGAAGGCAAAACATGAATTTCAGAGCTGATGGCAAGGCTGGATTTGACAAGTCAAAGGTTAGATGCTTCAAATGTCAACAACTTGGCCACTTTGCAAGAGAATGCAGATCTGGTGGACAAGTTCAGAATCAAGGTCAGAGGCCAACTCAGAACCATACCTCCTCAGCATTGGTCTCACAAGAAGGCCATGGATTTGATTTAAGTGATCAAGCAGAGGAGGCTACCAGCAACAAAGCTTTGATGGCATTGACTGACTCCTCCATCAAGATGGATTCTCCAGAATCTGAGGACATACAGGTATCTTCTAAACTATGTCCTGGTGAATGTAGAGCTATTGTTAAGAGATTTAGAGAGCACAATAAGAAAGTATGTGCTGCTCTAAGTAAAATGGAGGAGAGAAGGTATGAGTATACTGCTGTGATAGAAGATTTTGAAAAGAAAATTAAAGACTATCAGGCTAATGAACTGCAAATGGACTATGATAGAAAATATCATAAGTGGGAGAAAGAGCAGTTTCAAGATGAGATTGATAGTCTGAAAAAGAAGTTGGTTGAAAAAGAAAGCAAGGTGGATGAACTCACAAAGAAATTGGAGGGTGTGGACATTGATCTTGGAATGTTCAAGGCTGTAAACCTTAAGCTTGAGACTCTGCTACAATCTCAAGTGAGAGACAAGGTGAAAACTGGTCTAGGATACAAACAAACCCCACCTCCATACAACCAAAACTACATAACTCCAATGTCTGAGGTAGCTGACAGATATGTTAATGAACCTTTGGAAGATGAACTTAAGTCAGCTGATCCAAAGTTTGAGAGTTATGAAGATGAAGTTGTGTCAGTAGTAAGTGTTGAAGATAATGAGGAAGTTGTGAAGAAGGATGAAGGTATTCCATATGAAAATCACATCCTGTGTGAGCCCATTCCCACAAAATCATCTTTACAACCTGTGGTGTTTGTAAAAGCATCCACTGAACCCCTCACCAATGAGCCAAAACCCTCAAAAACTGTTAACTCTATTAGCAGTTCCACAACTGTTACAAATAGTCCCCATCTTTACACTAACAGTTCCAACAAGAACCCAAATAGTTCTAAGCTAAAAAGCCCAACTATTAGTACCAAAGCCAAAGGAAAGGAGAAAGTTGGTGAAGTTGTGTATACCA
The DNA here is from genome assembly GCA_947179395.2 of Pulicaria dysenterica. Classification (NCBI taxonomy): domain Eukaryota; kingdom Viridiplantae; phylum Streptophyta; class Magnoliopsida; order Asterales; family Asteraceae; genus Pulicaria; species Pulicaria dysenterica. Next base: position 48,552,023 of record OX359289.1, on the reverse strand, counting down.
GGAAGAAGAAGGAAGCTGCAAAACCTCAGGCTAAACCCAAATCTAAGAAAAGGCATACTGAAGTGCCTGCATGCACATGTCAAAAACATGGGGTCCAAAAGTTTCCTCAATCTGCAGCTGTTAGAGGAAATCAAAGAAATAGGAACCAATTCTGGTCACCAAGAACTGGTTTACCTATTGTGAAAACCAAAAAGTGCTACATTTGTGGAAGATCTAATCATTTAGTTCAAGATTGTTACTATAACCCACAGACCAATGGCACTCAAAACAAAAGTCCCAAACTACAGAATAACAGTTCTAAAACTGTTAAGTCAAAACAGATCAACAGTTCTAAGACTGCTAAGCCAAAACTGGCAAACAGTTCTAAAACAGTTACATCCAAACCAACTAACAGTTCCAAAACTGTTTTAGCAAAACCAAAAACTGCTTGTTTGGCTTGGATGAAAATTCAAAAACAAACTGTTTCTGGAGAAGGTAAAACTGTTCTTCATACTGAAAATCAAAAGGAATCACAAGTTGATTCATCTGTTTTACCAACTCCACCAGCTGTTTGTTCAAAGGTGTCCACTGTTAATCACAACAGTTGGAAACCACATGTTCTTACAAAGTATTCTTCACACAAGTTAGAGAAATCTAATTTGGATGAAATCAAAAAGAACAAAACTCTGTTTAAGTATTATGACTTGAATGGTGTACCCAAGACCTGCATGGCCTGGGTACTTCCTGCTACTAACTGATTGTATTTGTGCAGAGCATTCATAGGACGAATCAAGGAGGAATTTGGCATATGGATAGTGGATGCTCAAGGCACATGACTGGAAATCCACAATGTTTGAAGGATTTCAAAAGAATCAATGGAGGATTTGTAGCATTTGGAGGAAATCCAAAGGGAGGAAAAATCACAGGTAAAGGAGCTGTTGAGGCAGGTACACTTACATTTAATGATGTTTTCTTTGTTGAACAGCTTAAGTACAATTTGCTAAGTGTATCTCAAATCTGTGACAATGGAAACAAAGTTTTGTTTACAGATTCAGAATGCATTATTCTTTCAAAAGATTTTAAATTAAATGAGAAGGATGTTCTTTTAAGAACACCTAGAAAAGATAATGTATATTGTCTTGATCCACAAAAGATTGCTAAACAGAATGTGTTGAGCTGTTTACTCTCCAAAGCATCTCATAATGAGTCTGCCATTTGGCATAGGAGGATGTGTCACATGAATTTTAAAACCATGAATTTGTTAGCTAAAAACAATTTGGTAAGAGGTTTACCCCAAAAAGAGTTCTCATGTGATGATCATTGTGTGGCATGTCTTAAAGGCAAGCAACACAAAACTTCTTATAAGTCCAAAGAGACTTCTTCCGTTACTGCACCTTTACAACTATTGCATATGGATCTTTTTGGTCCTACTTCTGTAGTGAGTATAGGGAAGAAAGCCTATTGTTTAGTCATAGTTGATGATTTCACCAGGTTTACTTGGGTTCAATTTCGTAGAACTAAGGATGAAACTGCTGAGTTAGTTAAGTCTCTTATTCTTAAAATTGAAAATCAATCTGATTTAAAGGTGAAAGTCATTAGATCTGACAATGGTTCTGAATTCAAGAACTATGAACTAAACAGTTTTTGTGAAAGTAAAGGTATTGAAAGACAGTTCAGTGCCCCTAGGACTCCCCAACAGAATGGAGTTGCTGAAAGAAGGAATAGGACTTTGATAGAGGCTGCTAGATCCATGTTAGCTGATTCTAGGTTTCCAATGACATTCTGGGCAGAAGCAGTGAACACTGCTTGCTATGTTCAGAATAGAGTACAAGTAGTCAAGTCCAAAGGGAAAACTCCTTATGAGTTGTTTCTCAAGAGAAAACCTTTAATCAACTTCTTCAAACCATTTGGTTGTCCTTGCACTATCCTCAATACCAAATCACAGTTAGGCAAGTTTGAGAGTAAGGCTGAAGAAGGTTTCTTTGTAGGATACTCCACTCAAAGTAAAGCTTATAGAGTTTTTAACAATGTCACTAGAATCATAGAAGAGAGTATGAATGTCTCTTTCAATGAGCATAGGATCAATATTGCAGGTAATGGACCTGATTGGTTATTTGATATTGATGCATTGTCTAAATCTCTTTCTTTTGAGTATTCTACTGAAACAGCTACAGGTGTTTCAACAACTGTTGGTGAACATCATCAAACAGCTTCAACAAGCCCGAACAGTTTTGACACTGTTAGCTCAAAACCAACAACTGTTGGTTCAAACCAAGTTACTGAAGACTGTGTCGTCATTCCTCTGCTTCAACAAGAGTTATCAAATGCTGTTGATCCATTGATAGATGCTGAATCTTCAAAGGACATGGAATCTCATGATCCTCAACATCACACTGACTCTGCTGATCAAGTGTGTGATAACGCTGAAAATTCAAGGGAATGTGAGTTTGATCTGTCTAATCTAGGGGATGAACTGACTGAAGAAAACATTCCTACATCAAGAGTTCACAAGATTCATCCCATATCACAAATAATTGGAAATCCAACCACTCCTATCAGAACAAGGAATATGCTGCAACATGAAAACAGTGGTGTGGATCTTGCCCAATTTGACGTGAATGCTTGCTTTTTGTCTCAAATAGAACCAAAGAAAGCAATTGAGGCATTGAAAGATCCTTCATGGGTAGAGGCAATGCAAGAGGAGCTCTTACAATTTCAAATACAGCAAGTTTGGAAGTTGGTTGAGCTTCCAAGAGGCAAAAGAGTAATTGACACCAAGTGGGTGTTCAGAAACAAGAAAGATGAAAGAGGGATTGTCATCAAGAATAAAGCAAGACTGGTTGCACAAGGCTACACACAAGAGGAAGGAATAGACTATGATGATGTTTTTGCACCTGTTGCAAGGATTGAAGCCATTAGGCTATTTCTTGCTTTTGCAAGCTTCAAAGGATTTAAGGTGTATCAAATGGATGTTAAGTCTGCTTTTCTCTATGGAACTATTGATGAGGAGGTATATGTGTGTCAACCCCCTGGCTTTGAAGACTCAAAGTACCCTGACAAGGTATATAGGTTGGATAAAGCCCTATATGGTCTACATCAAGCTCCTCAAGCTTGGTATGAGACATTATCATCCTATCTCCTTGAGAATGGTTTCAAGAGAGGCAAAATTGACAAAACATTGTTTACAAAGATTGTTAAAACAGAGATTTTGCTTGTTCAAATCTATGTTGATGATATAATCTTTGGATCAACTAATGACAGCTTGTGCAAAGAATTTGAAGTCATTATGCACAAAAGATTTCAGATGAGTTCAATGGGTGAACTCACATTTTTTCTGGGATTGCAAGTCAAACAAAAGCCAACTGGTATTTTTCTAAGCCAATCTAAGTATGTCAAGGACATATTGGACAAGTTTGGCTATCAAGATGTGAAGCTGGCCAGTACTCCTATGGAAACACACAAACAGTTGGGAGCAGATTCTGAGGGGGAGGATGTTGATATACACCTCTATCAATCAATGATTGGTTCATTAATGTACTTAACTGCTTCTAGACCTGATATAATGTTTGCTGTTTGTGTTTGTGCCAGGTTCCAATGCAGTCCGAAGATGTCACACCTGTTTGCTGTAAAGAGAATCTTTAGATACCTCAAAGGCCAACCAAAATTGGGACTTTGGTATCCTAAAGATTCACCTTTTGATTTGGTGGCATATTCTGATAGTGACTATGGTGGAGCCAATGTGGACAGAAAATCAACCTCTGGAGGATGTCAATTCGTTGGATCAAGGCTGGTTTCATGGCAATGCAAGAAACAAACAACAGTTTCAACTTCAACAGCTGAGGCTGAATACATTGCTGCATCAAGCTGCTGTTCACAAGTGTTATGGATCCAAAATCAGCTTCTGGATTATGGTTTGTCTTTCTTAAATACTCCTATTTATGTTGATAACACCAGTGCTATTAGCATAGTTAATAATCCAGTGAAGCATTCTAAAACCAAGCACATTGAAATCAGATTTCACTTCATAAGAGACTGCAATGAAAAGAGATTAATCCAAGTTATGAAAATTCATACTGATGATCAATTAGCTGATTTGTTCACTAAAGCTTTTGATGTGAGCAGATTCAACTTTTTGATTTCCAACATTGGAATGATTAACTTGGACTAACAGTTGTTCATTATTCCATGTTTTTCACACTAACAGTTTGCAACTGTTAGTTACGTTTTCTAACAACTGTTATCCTTTAAGCATTCAGAGAGGGAAATGCAATTTCACACATCAGTTTTGGACATATCTGCTAACCTGTCTCACAAACAGTTTTCACACCCGTGACTGTCCTTGTTATGAGGTAAAGGTAAATTCACTTTCTTAAATCAACAGTTCCAAACTGATAAAGGTGAGTCATTTTGCTTGTTCTATAGTGCATTTGATATGACATGTCCCTGCATGCTATTAATGGAAATTACTGGATATTAATGGTCATTAATGACTATTAATGGACATTAATGCCTCCCAGTTTATCTATAAATAGCCTTGCACCCATCCTTCACAAATCGCACCTACATTTGCACACTCTTCTCTCTGCAAATGGCTTCTAACTTTTTTCTCATAACCCTCAAAGATATTAATGTTAGACAAAGTTATGTAACCATCCCTGCCCCATTTGTAAGAATGCATGAGCTTTGGCAATACTCATCATGTATTCTTGAGATGCATGATGATCGAGATAGGTTCACATTGACACAACATCCAGATCCACGTAGGCCAAATAAACCAATTGATCATATTCGTATAAGAGGTGATTTTGAAAATTTCACTCTCTTCCATGAATTGCCTACACCATGTTGTCTAAGATTCGTCTTGAACCTGGCAGGCACTACAAACTCCGTAGTGTGGTTCAATGTTCGAAGATATAATACTCGTAACCACCAGAGGGCCTCAGACGATGAGGCAGTGGAAGTCATTGTAATAGATGACTAGTTCCACTGCACACCAACGAGGCAAATTATGACAATCGTCTCTGGTGATGCATATGATGAGAAGGTCTACTGCACACCCATTGGTAGGTAGTATGTTTTGACAATTGTCTAAGGCTTGTCAACAGTTAACGGAGGAAGTTGTCTACACTTACGGTGTAGATCATTGTTCTCCCACACCTATGAGACGGCCTTGCACAATTAGATAAGCAGTACCAACAATTGACCATTCTTTGAAGACAGGCTTCTCAGTAAGACGATGGCGGCACTGTAGAGGCTATTCTGAACTCGATTCTTAAATAACGAAGACATTCTTGAGCAAGAATGTGATGATGATTGTCTTCCCTTAAAGTTCAGATTTTATGATACAAACTGTTATCGATAATTTGTCATATGTAGATCTCGGAGTTAAGACAGTTCTTATAAGCTGTGTTTAGATCTATAGCACCAGACAGTTTTGTTTTCTCAAAATTATTGTTGCTCAATTGTGATTATCTTGAATAAAATATATCTTATGTTGATGACTGTGTTCTCTAATGATTTATTATTATTGCTTCAGCATTTGATATATGTGAGCTGAAAGTTTGTTTGACAGTTGCACATTTCTGTTTCATTCAATACTAACAGTTTTCAACTGTTAGCATATGGCTTCGGCAACTGTTACACAAAGTCCATGTGCAACTGAGGGGGAGAAATTTGTCAACTAAGGGAGTTAACTTTTGAATAACAGTTGTTACATCTTATGAAAACAGTTTCTCAACTGTTAGTTTATTTTGTCTGTCAACTGTTAAGCTATTAAAGGGTGTTTTGGTCTTTGCAGAATTTTGGAAACTTTGAATTGCATTCGACATTCGAAACATATATAAGGCAATTCCCTCCTTACCAAGCAACTCACACGTCCAAAACGAACTTCGATCAGAAACAAACCCTAACCCTCAACAACTCTCAGAGATCGAAATCAAAATGTCTCCTCTTCCATTTGTCAAAGAGCACAATGTGATCGCTTATCTTGAAAAACCAGAAAATCTTGACGCTTTCCACGTCATGATTGATTATCTCACGGTATCAAACATTCATTATGCTCTAACTGCCAACCCCACGATCTATACCTCACATATTGAGAACTTCTGGAAGAATGCCAAAGTACAAGAAGTTGATGAAGTGCAACAAATTTCTACAACTGTTGATGATATGGAGGTTTCTATAACCGAAGACACTATTCGCCATGCACTACAACTGAATGATCTTAATGGTGAGTATTCTGATTCGGTTGCGTTAGAATATCTACACACCGAGTTACTGAAACTTGGGTATGAGGGCCTTAGGGGTAAGGGTACCTTCTACAAAGGGCAGTTTTGCGCACACTGGAAGTTCATTATCCATACTCTCCAGCAGTGCATAAGCCCTAAGAGAACAGGCTGGAATGAGTTTGGGAGCAACATTGCTCTCGCACTCATCTGTCTAGCCAACAACAGATGTTTTAATTTTTCAAAATTGATATTTAATGGTATGGTAAAACATCTAGGGACCAAGTATGGTCTCTTTTTGATGTATCCTCGATTTGTGCAAGTATTGTTAAACTTTTTGATGCCAAATCTAAAAAAACACAAGAGGGTCATTATTCCCTCTGCCCATGTGGCTTCCACATTGAGCAAATTGTTGATTAATGGCAAGAATTTTTCTGGTGCCATAACTCCTCCACTCTCTGAAATGGTGGAGTTTCTTTCAAGAAACAGAGCTGCCAGGGGTGAGCATGAAGCCCAACTTATTGCTACACCACCACCTCTGGAACCCACAGCTCACGATACTCAAAATCCTCTCTCTGCTACTTTTGAAAAAATTACAACACAAGCCCCTGCACTAAAAGTATTTAGAAAGAAGAGGAAAACTGTTGGTGCTCCTTCCACCACAGTTAGAGAACCCCAAACTGTTAGCCCTACACAGGTGCATTCACCTGTGCAGAATATCGAAAGGGAACCTTTGGTGCTGTCTCCCAGGCACAATGAGGAGGTGATCATTCCTCAAGAGGGTGATCATATGGTCTTTGAGGCTGACACTACTGTTTTATTCGCAAGGAATAAACAGGATAGTGTCAACATAGCTAAGACCTCAACCATGGCAACAGAGACTAGTAAAACAGTTTCTGGTAATCCCCAGAACCAAGAAAAGAGGGGTACTGATGGTGATACTCAGGGGAGTCAACCACAGTGGAAACACTAACTGACATTGAGACTAGACTGAAACAACATGCATTGACGGATCCTAACTTTGCACCTTACCTTGCTGATCATTTACACCTAAAGAAAAGGATTGCTCTTCAAAACAAAAGGATAGTTTCTCAAGATGAGAAGATAAAAGAACTGACTGAACAGTTGGAGAAGGCAACTGAAGTACTCAAGGTAGTAGCAATTCACAATGAGGTGCTAATAAGGCAAGATAAGCAGCTGAACTTTCTTGATGAGAATCTGAAGAAGGCAACTAATGTTCTTCATACTCATGAGATGCTGCTTAAACCCAAATCCTTGGTGAAAATCTCTTCAACTGCTCAAGCTAAAGGAAGAAGAAAATCCAAGCAGGAAGAAGTTAAACAGACAGCTCCACAGGATAAACAAACAGTTGTTGCTCCAAATGAGCAAACAGTTGCAACACAACAACCAACAGTTGTAACTTCAAATCAACTAACAGTTGCAAGTGTCCAAGCGATTAATGAAGAAGAAGAAGAACAGCTTTCAAGTGTTGATAGGATGCTAATCAACAGGATGGTATCAACTGCAGATGTTCCAAGCACTGAGATTTTCAAATCTTGGTCAACAGTTAAACATAACTACTTGGTTGATATTAGTGCTCAATATATGGGAATAAGTTCTTCTAGAATGGCACAGAAAATCGATGATGGATGGCTTGATGGAAAGGTTGCCACGTTAGAATCTTTACCACCAAAGAAAGGGTATAAAGGGATAGTCATCCAGGAAGGAAAGAAAGAATCAAAGTTGCCTCCTGTTTCAGGCAAAGGTAAAGAAATTGTTGTTGTTTGTCCTAAGCTCAAGCTTTCAAGACAGCAACAAGAAGAGCGTGATCATGAATTTGCATTAAGGCTAGCAGCTGAACTAAGAGAACAAGAACAGACTGATTTTGAGATAGCAAAGAAGCTGGCTGATGAGATTACTACTCAGATTGATGAGGAAGAGAAAGTAAAGGAAGATGCTGGTAAGGGAGTAAAAAGAAAAAGAGTTGTAAAGAAGAAAACAGTTCCATCTCCCAAGCTAGTAGTGGAAAAGAAGAAACCCCAATCAGTCCAAAAACCCCAACAGTCTGAAGAAAAAGCCAAAACAGTCTTGGTCAAAACTATTCTGCAAGATAGACTCTCAAAAGAGATAAAAGAAAGAATTGATAAATTTGAAGCTCAAAAGTCACATATCAAAGAATGGAGGTTTGAAATGCTGAGAGTGGAAACTGGAAAGCAGGGAGTCACCATTGTTAGAGAGGTGGAACCAATTGAAAGCTATGTCAGTTTCACTGCACTGATGGATAGTGTGACCAGGAGAGATGTACAAGAAATGTATGAATATGGGGTAAGTCATTTTGGAAAGGAAGCTGAAATTGAGATAAAAGTATTTTTGGTGCATTTATCGAGTATATGCAATCCACAGAGAGTAATGTCAATACTGACAAATGATGAAAGATTTCCAATATTGACTGTGAAAGTTTTTGAAAGATCAAGGGTGTATAATCTTGTGACAAACAATGCTAAAACCCAGTGGTTTGATCTTAATTTTGTTGATCACAGTAGGACCAAGTTGATATACATGGTAAAGGCAAAGTTTTATGGTCCTGTAAGGTTAAGGGAAGATCTGGGAAGAAGACTGAAAGAAAGGTTGGAGCTGATAGAGAAAAGGAAAATGTAATTTTTCCTTCATATTTTGATTATAACAATTTTACTTTGCAAAATTATGTTAATATGTTTTTTGCTTATGTGAATGTTTCTATGGTTGAACCCTATAAAACAACTTAAGTGTATTGTTCAATACTTTAAGTTAGGGGGAGATTGTTGGGAAATTTGCTAAGTCATTGAAACCATTGAACATGCAAAGGTAAAACTGTTAAGAGTATTTTGAAGACTGTTAGATGGATACGAAAACAGTTGTAACTAACAGTTGCTGCAAGTTTTACAATTGCTGGTACAAAAGTTCAGAACTGTTAGTTGGCAAAGTCAAAACTGTTAGAAGACCTTGAAGTGAAGACTGTTAGAAGACTAAAGAACTGTTGTGTTCATTAAACAGTTTCTGTTGAGCTATATTTGGAAAATCCTATCTTAGAAGATATCCCGAAATACTTTGAAGATTATCAAGATTATCTCAGAAGATAGAAGATTACCTAACTGTCAACAATTCAAGGAGGATCAAGAGTCTATATATACTTCATTAGATGATCAATTTAGCACGACGATTTGATCTCATTTTTCAAAGCATTTGTTCTTATTGTTATTTATTTTTCTGAAAGTGTTTAGCCTCTAAGTTTCTTGTTGAAACCTAAGAACAGTCTGTGTTCTTCGTCTAACAGAATAAGTTAGATTGGGGGTGAAGTTTGCTTTTGTAATCATTCTGGTTGGTTAATTAAAACTACTGTTTGATTGAATTAATCTTTGTTTAAAACCTTCTTTAATCAATTAAGTGTGATTCCGCAACTTCTTAATTGATTGTGATCATAGTTAAAGATTAACTTTTATTTTACTCTGATTGATTATTTAAAGTTAGTTCTTGTTATTTGATATAATCTATATCCGATCCTGACAAGTCTTGCTCAACATCAAGCCATGTGACATAGGGAGGTTTCCTTTCTTGGAATCCTCCATTCTAAAGCGTCTGACAACCTTATCTATGTATGCACTTTGAGAAAGCCCGAGCTGCTTTCTAGATCTATCTCTATAGATCTTGATTCCCAGAATGTAGCTCGAATCCCCTAAGTCCTTCACTGAGAAACAATTTCCTAACCAAGCTTTTACACTCTTAAGGCTCAGAATATGGTTTCCAATGAGCAATATGTCATCTACATATAGGACTAAGAAGATAATAGAGCTCCCACTAGCCCTGACATATACACATGGCTCATATTTGCTTTTCGAAAATCCAAATTCCTTGATTTTTTCATCAAAGCATAGATTCCAACTGTTAGATGCTTGCTTAAGTCCATAAATTGACTTCTTTAGCTTACAAACCTTGTTCGGATATTCTGGATGTTCAAAACCATCAGGCTATGTCATATACACCTCTTCAGAAAGCTTCCCGTTAAGGAAGGCGGTTTTAACGTCCATTTGCCATATTTCATAATCATGAAATGCAACAATGGCCAGAAGTATCCGGATAGATTTCAACATAGCCACTGGGGAAAAGGTTTCATCATAATCAACACATGGTGTTTGAGTAAAACCCTTTGCCACCAGTCGGGCTTTAAAGGTATCCAAGGTTCCGTCCATACCGGTCTTCTTCTTGAAGACCCATTTACACCCTATGGGTCTAACCCCGGGTGTAGGATCAACCAGTTCCCAAACCTGGTTATTCGACATGGATTGCATCTCACTTTTCATTGCTTCTTTCCAATTTGCAGACTCAGGGCCCGCCATAGCTTCCTTGTAGTTAGCGGGCTCATCAGAGTCCACCACTAACTCGTTGCCCTCAGATATGTAGAAACCATATCTCTCCGGCTCATAACGAGTCCTACTAGAATGCCTTGGAGTAAGCAATGAACTAGTGTCGAGGTATTGCATCATTCTCTTGCTCAGTTTCAACCGTCCTAGGTTGAGTGCTAGTGCCAACCTCAAGTTCTTTATCGGTTGATCCTTGAACTTCTTCAAGATCAATTTCCTTCTTGCCCCTTTGTTTGGATAGCATTTCTCTTTCAAGGAAAAATGCCCTTCGAGCAACAAAAACTTTGTTCTTATAAGGCTTATAAAATATGTATCCAACACCAGCAGGAGGATATCCGATAAAGTAACACCTTTCCGAGCGCGGTTCAAGTTTGTCCTCACTCTCACGTCTCACGTAGGCTTGACAACCCCAAACTCGTAGGTATGAAAGTGTCGGCTTCTTACTATGCCACATTTCATAAGGTGTTTTCGATACTTTGTTGGTTAGTGCAAAGTTAAGGATCCTTACCGCCGTTTCTAGAGCATATCCCCATAAACTAATAGGTACCACGGTTCGACTCATCATGGACCTTACCATATCTAGTAAAGTCCGGTTTCTCCTCTCAGCGACCCCATTTAATTGTGGAGTCCTAGGAGGTGTTAGTTGCGAAATTATTCCACAATTCTTAAGATGTTCAATAAACTCGGTACTTAGATACTCTCCACCTCTATCAGACCGGAGTATCTTTATTGTTTTGCTCAATTGAGTCTCAACTTCATTTTCGAATGTCTTGAACACCTCAAAGGTTTCATTCTTGTGTTTAATAAGATAGACATATCCATACCTACTATAATCATCTATAAAGGTTACGAAGTATCACGAGCTATTTCTCGTGACATGCTTGAAAGGCCCACATACATCCGTATGGATGATGTCCAGGAGGTTCTTTCCCCTCTCATTTATCCCCGTGAAGGGTGCCTTTGTCATCTTGCCTAACAAACAAGAATCACATACATCATTCGACCGTTGGTTAAATGATTCCAATATCCCATCCGCTTGGAGCTTGGTGATGCGAGTCTTGTTTATGTGGCCAAGACGACAATGCCACAAGGAATACATATCCAAACCATCTTTGGAACTAGAATCAATACATATCCAAACCATCTTTGGAACTAGAATCAACATCCATCAAGGATTTATCCATGCTGTGCATATGATAACTCATAGTGAAATGATCATATGCACTGGGCAGGGATTGGAGGATCAAATTGACCGCCATCTCTCTCCCGGTGGTAAATCCTAACTTCTCCATCCGCTCTATGTTTGCCTTCATGCGCAAAACATGAGAGCTCACGTTCCCTCCATCTTGGAGCTTGCCAGCGAGAACGGTCTTGAAGCACTCATACCTCTCCTGCCTCGCCTGCTGTTGGAACATATCCTTCTGCTGCACGATAAGTTCATGAGCACCCAAGTGATCCATTTGCTTTTACAAATAGGTACTCATGGTGCTCAAAATGAGGCATGTGATTTCCTCAGTTTCCTTGAGGCGTTTCTCATATGCCTCACGGACCGCCCTCGTTGCACCACTTGGAGGTGCCACGGGTAAGGGTTCCTCTATGGTGTGCATCTTCCCTTCATAGCGTAGGACTAGCTTAAGCTGCCTATACCAATCCATAAAGTTGCTCCCATCAAGTTTCTCCTTCTCAAGGAAAACTCGTAGAGAAACGTTGGTGGTTGTGGTGTTTGCGCTTGTTGATGCCATCTAAAATTGCAAAGTAGACTTAAGTTAGTTTGTTGTATATGTATTATTTTGGTAAATTATATTACCCAAAAAGAATTAACTTTAACAAGGCTAAGAACCGTATTTCATCCCACCATGTGACGGGGTTACCGCGGATCACATGATGAAACTATTTAGGTCGGTAACCATTTTGCCAATTGCAATCTCTATCGCAATCCTTAGCACCTTGCGGGATCCTACGACATCCAATGGTCGTTTGGCATGTTTGATCCCTTCTTGCACCAATCTTAAATCTTGAAATTTTGGTTAACTCGTGCTAAGCTCGACAATTAACCAAGATTTCAAATCTAAAATTGCAAATCGTTCATCAAGACATACAGTAACAAACTCACCAAAGTTGGCTCGTGCTAAGCTCGACAACGAAAATTGTGAATTTTGCCACACTCACCTTTCACACAGTTTTATGGGAATTGGCTCGTGCTAAGCTCGACAACCAAATCCCATAAGACTAGATTCGGGTGGTATCGTCTTACAGATGGTGCGTGATTTACGTTCTTAGGAAAGACGGGCTTTTGTTTCCGGTTTGGTTTTAGATTAACTTATTAGCGACAAAAACCTATTTTTCACTAGGTGAGTTAATCTTGTCTGTGAGCGCGCGAGAGAGTTGTAAACCAATTTTATCAAATATCTTGTAATTTTGTTAATTTTCGAAAAATTATATAGCATGCGAATCCTACACAATCCATGCATCCAAAAATCACATCACACGTAAAAAAATATTATAATTGGTAACCCTTGCCATAAAAACCTATGCGTTCTTCCCGTGAGCCAAACGGGAAGAACTTGCTCAATTCTAGGGACAAAGTCTTCGACGTGAGCTCCCACTAACCCCGCCATCTCCATTTGACTTCATCGGCTTCATGGGCTCCATGCTCCATATCCTTTGGCCCATCTTGTGTGTCATCATCCACCAAAATAATACATACAATAGAATAAAATGGCATGCCGGCCATATAATACCTATTTATCTATTACAATTACATGGATGAATGAAATGGCATGCAAGACACATTATTATTACAAATTTATCATAACAATAATAATACAACCAACCAAGCATCGAAACACACAAAATCAACCAAATGGTCTAGGCAAGGTTAGCAACTTACATATTCACATACAACCAAACAAATACATGCTACAGGAATTAAACATCATAATAACAAGATTACAATTTCCAGAAGCTCCAAAACAAGGCTAAAACCCGAGACCAAAATCTGTTTTTGACCAAGAACAAAAAACTGACTCAGCGACGCTAGCGCCGCTATCTTGAAAGAGTTAGCGCCGCTAACTCAAGGTTAGCGCCGCTAACCCCTGTTAGACAGAAAACAAACAATTTCGATTTCGGGTATTCAAAGACATCATGTGCATAACTATCATAGAGGTGGCTCTGATACCACTGTTGGGGTATCTAGAACACGCAACGGAAGCAAAGTAAAACTCAAAAAGCCCATGGTACAAGCATGTAAAGCACAAAAACGTAAAACCCCAAACATGGATCAATCTCTATGAAAAGAAATGCAACAAAACAGAAAATTAGGGAGGTTATACCAACTCCAGCAAATATTGGTGTAAAGGATGAATTTGCTTCTCCTTTGCTTGAGCGAATCAACTAGAGGATGATACCCCGGTAACACGTCAATCACTTGAGCTAGCAAGCTCCTTATGATTCTTCACTATAGAAAATCAGTAGGAGAATAACAACCCACGAGATGGAACTGATTTCTGGAGCACAAACCCTAACTCTCTCTTTAAGAACTCACCTAAGTCTTGGTAGAACTTGTGAGTGTGTATAATATGTTTCTTGCCAAGAGAAAGAAATGAGGCTGGAATAAAGTCTTTTATAAACTCCAGGATGACATTTCACCTCCCAAAGGACGGACAAAGTCGCTTAAGACACATACATGCATTGGCTTGGTGGAGAGGTGATATGACAACAAGTCACGTCCGGCCGTAGCGGCGCTAACCCAGAGTTAGCGGCGCTAACATTTAAGAGTTAGCGGCGCTAACGCGGCCTGTCAGAAGACTTGACGTAAAGCGCATGCAGCTGTAGCGGCTCTAACCCATAAGTGTTAGCGGGGCTAACACCTTATGGTTAGCGGCGCTAACCCAGCCTGCGAAGTCAACTTTTGACTTTTGTCATTTTTGATCCCTTTACTTAAGTTGTTGTCAGATTTGACCCCGGTGTATGACCCAATAGGCCCATATATCATGGGTAGTGATTCAAATGGTGTACACGAATCAGTGGGCATATTCTAACAATTACCCCTGGCTTAACAACAAGTATAGGCCATTCGCATGGGCTATCAGCCGGGTTTTTTACCGACTGTGAGGACCAATCAAGGCTTGAAACGTGTCTTTTTCACCGACATAAGTTACCCATCAGTTAACTTTCTTCATACGATTCAAAATTCGAAAACTTTCAAACTCTCTCAATCTTGGCTACTTGATTTTTCGAACTCTCTCGTTACGCTGCCAAAATTTTTTAACATTAGTGTCAAACTACTCCTAATCATATAGGTAACAACTTGTACGGATTACATTTTTGAATTTTCAACTTTAAGTTGTAATTTTGGGGCTTCAAACTTCAGCATGCGATAAGGGTTTTCGAGACTTTAGTTGAACTTTTAGGATTCGAAACGAACTCCGTCGGTGAAACTAAACTTGCGATGGCACATTTGAACATATGGGGAACACTTTGGTGCAAAAATATTCCACAAATCTCAAAAAGTGTTCTTTGTGTTATTGGGATGTATGAATTTACACTATAAATTCCATTTTTGGTCTAAAAATAGGTGTCATGATAATTTTTGGATAACACCCAAGTATTACAAAGTTGTTTGTACTTATCTAATTGACATTTTAAAAATGTTAAAACAACCTTTTTCTACACAAAATCATCGTGTACACAATGGGACTTTCATACTTAGGGATTTAACAAAATTTCTCAACTCTATAAGCTTGGTCAATGTCAGTCAACCTTGACTATTTCACTCAACTTTGATCACATTCCCAATCAATTTCAAAGATAAGTGAGGTCAACTGATATATCTCTTTGTCTGTGACTTAAATATTTTACCTATCTGTGCAGATAAGATGACTCAAGTTATTGTTGACCCAGAGGAGATCATGCCTCGGTCTGAGTTCTTAAATTCCAAATCCCATGAGAACAACCATTACACTGACCTCACCAAACTCAGAAATCCTAACTACCCAATAATCACTGAGATTCTGAAAATCCAACCTTTGAACTACCTTCTAACCTATAACCCTGCCATCACTGGCACACATGTCCCTGAACTCTATGTCCAACAATTCTGGAAAACATGTGAGGTCCACACCAATGACAGGGACCAAGAGGTCATATATGCTGAGGTTGATGAGTACACTGTTGAAATTACTGTCAGTCGCCTAAGAAGCATCTTCAGACTTCTCAGAGCAAACAGTAGGCCACCTGCCATTGCTTTTGATGACATACCAACTGAGGAAGATTGTCTAGCTACCATAAGGGCTATGGGCTATGATGGTGAGCTTGTAAGGAAAAACCAGTTCAGGAGGACCAGCTTACACCCGAAATATAACTCCCTGCTGACTGTACTTCAAAAGTGTTTGACACCAAAGCACTCAGGGTATGAGTTCCCTACAGAGCACCAATTCAAAATCTTTGTAGCGGCCGTAACTCATTTGAATGTGGACTATGATTTCCTCTTCTTTCAAGACTTCAAAGCTACTATGTTGAGAAAGCACTCTCAAAAGAAGAAGGAGGGAAACTTTATGCCTTATCAGAGCTTCATTCCTATGATAGTCCAGAGTCTAATGGATAGATATCCAGACATCCCTCGTATGGCAGGTTTACCTTGTGTTTCTCCAAAACTCTTTATTCATATTAAACCTACTAACCCGACCAATCTACCTAGTCCAAGACCATTTCTTGTCACTCTAATAAACCTATGTGAGCAAAATGATATAGTTGTAAGCTATAGGTCGAGTGTAGGAATACCTCCTATGGTTGTGCCAGAGCCGGCCATTCTTACCCAAGGGGGAGTAGCACCAAGTGAGGAAATAAAGAATAGGCCTCAGCAATCTACGGAAGATGCTGAGAGGGAAGAGGAGAGAGAAAATTCTGAGAGGGGTGGAGAAGAAGATGAAGGTGTTGAGAATAGAGAGGGAGGGGATGCATATGATCCCGCTACCGTTCAAGCCATTGTACAATCACTTTCTCAGACCACCCGAACCCAAGTTGTTCTTTCTAAACTTGGTCTTGACGATTCTGAGTCATCCAGTTCTTCTCAAGATGAGTCTGCTTCCCATCCAGGAGGTGCCCCTGCCTTTGAACCTGTTTTATCACCCATGGGCACCCCTGAGCACCCAATCGAACAACCAGGAGAAACCATACCCTCCTTCATGAAACTTACTGACCGACATACTATCTCTCCTGACCAGACTCACCCTGTTCACACTACTCAGGCCATTCCCCAACCTGGTGGTCTGGTCATTCCGTTGACTTCACCTGCCCAAACAACTACCGTTCCTATCATTCGCAATGCCATCATTGCCCCTGACCATGACATTCCAGTTGTCTCTCCATCTCCTGATATATTTGTTGAATCTGGCTATGTCACTCCTGATTCATTACTAGATCCTAATCAATATGCCGGATATGGTCCAGGTAGTGGTGAAGAGGAAGATAGTTTAAGTAGGAGTCCGAGTGCAAGAGAGGAGGTGAGAAAAGAAAAAGTGAGTGCTGAGGGTTCCCCACACCCAGAAAGCCGGGAACCAACATCCACTATGGGGCCTGACATTGTTGGGCCTCATATTGAATAAGTCGCGGTGATCCCACCCGTGCAAGTTTCTGCCCCACAAAGATACTACCGTGTCTCTCAACAAGCACCGTCTTTATTGCACAGGGTTATAGCACATACACTAGGTTAACCCCAATTGGGTGTTGGACCTATTGAACAAAGAGGAGCGCCTCCCTCGTCCTCGACTCCTTTTCGTGCACAAATTGATATACCGCGGATCTCCGCTTATCTTGAATAACACAGAGTCACAATTGATGCACTGAGCTTGTTAACTCAACAAGTCTTCTCAACTTCCAGAGGTGGTACCTTTCAAGGTTCCATTCGAGGATTGGAAGGAAATCCTGTTGGAGCCTACATCCCTGCTGCTCCAGTAGGTAGTACTGCCTATGTGGCTAATACTTCAACCGGAAGTCTTCGTGATTCCGGGTTTGTTACACATGCAGAACTTCAACAACAAATTCAACAATCCATGTGACCAATCCACCAACAACTGCAGATGACAAATCAAAAGTTAGATCAGATAGAGCAAGCCTCCAAGGCTTAAGCTGAGTAGCTAAACCGAATTGAAACACTTCTTGCTACTCGTCCTCCAGTTCCAAAGCCTCAATCACAACCTGATCTTGCTACCATGTCTGTAGATGCTTTAAAGAGCATGTTGTACATTAGAGTTCTGGAGCAAAGGCCAGAATCTGCACATGATCAAGACCTTCTGACTACTCTTCGCGACGAACAACGTCCATCGGGAATCTCCATGGATGAGTTTCAAGAGTTTCATGAAGATGTAAACAGAAAGATTGATGGGATCACCAAAGGTTTCTACACCTCCCTATCAAAAGTCACAGACCGGCTGACTAGCCTAGAAACAACTTGTTAGGCTCAGGCTGAGGGGAGTAAGAGGAGACGGAATGATCTGCTCCCTCAGTTGTTGCTACTGTACCTGTCCCACTCGTTACTTCATACTTATCTGCAGGTACAAATTCAACTGGGTCCGGAACTCAACACCAACAACAACAACAAATGGCTGATGAAGTTTATGAACAACAACAAAAGGAAAATGCTGACAAACAAATTGTACTTTACGTACCTCAGCAACAATCTGAACCGAGGCCAATTGATCTTGAAGAAGGTGAAATACCTTACGAGCAGTCCCATGCCGAGATGTTTGAATGGTCTAGCAACTCCGAAGAAAAAATGGAGGATTTATATGAGTCCATACACACATCACCTGCAAGGCATATGGGAGAAAGCAGTTCTGCTCTGCCAGAGGAGGAAGCTGAGGATCCTGAGATGGAAAGACTTTTCAAGGGTATTGATGAATATGTCGAGGTTGCTACACGTCTAGCTTCACCTAGAGTTTTTGACAGATTCTATAATATCCCAAGTGAAAGGGAGCTTGCACTCAAAAAGAAAGAAAGGTTAGCAATTTCTAGAAGAAAGCCTAAAAAGAAGAAACCAACCTTTGACGTGTCTAGGGTTCTCAGTGGATTAAACTTTGAAGTTCATCAACAATTCCCTCCTCCTTCTGGTCAATTTCAAGAATCAGCTGCTGATATTTTGCAGAGAAACAGACAAACAGAAGCAGCTGAAAAATTCAGAAGAGAATCAGAATGGCCCTTGCCACAAAGATTCGTTGTAACGCCGCCATTTCACAAGCTTAATTTAAAAAAAATAAAGTTAAGCGTTTAACCAAAAGATATATTTACAAAACACAGCGGAAGCTAAATTTAGTTATTTACATAAACTGTATCAGTGTTTAAACAAAACAACCCAGCGGAGTTACCAAATATCTGCCGACCATTACCCAGTAAATCAGAGTTAACAAAAACAACCAGAAAGTAGTGTTCCCCAAAAACTTCGGCAGTACAAACAAAAACATGGCACCGCGTCTCACCAGCAGCTAATTACCTGTACATTAGACATAAACATGGAGGGGTTAGCTATAAATAGCTAGTGAGTAACGATTAAACATAAATATCGTTACAAAAATGTTATAGCATGCAGAAGGTATCACAAAGTAACAAACAAGTCTATCCAAACAGGTAGTGATGTTCCGGTGCCTAGGAGGAGTCACGTCTTGCAGGGTTTTAAGACTAGCTCAATGATCCAAACTGGGGGAAACCGAACACATCAATAATATCGCGCCGGTGGGGGAGCGGGTAGCAGCCCACCATTGCATTAACGAGCGGGTAAGTCCGATGAGTGCCCCTTTAACGAGCGGGGAAGTCTATGAGAGCCCCTGGTTGAGGCACGGGGTTTTGCAAGAACCCAATCGGCGGCCGCGAATCACCGTTCCTCAACAATAACAAAGTGTCGGCACGAACACGTATTGGCCGACTCTGGCCGCATCATAAACATAACTGGCCTACTCAAGCCATAACATATCATATTGGCCTACAAAAGCCATAACATCCGCATATACCAAGTTTATAACATAATTGGCCTACTCAAGCCTAACATAAGTGCATAGCAGCGTATACCATAGAAAATTAACAACACATAAACCATAACTTACCTTAAGCTTGTTACAACATGTTTATCACGAAACCTAAGGTTAACCGGTACTCACCTAGAGATCACAGGAGGCAAATATGAATCCGGGAATCCTAGGAGCACACGGAATCATCCGAATCACCTAACACATCATGTGTAGGTTCAGTCAACGTCTAAAAGTACTATCAATGCTTCTACGTAAACATACAACGAACAACAAGAAACAGACAACCTGGAAGAGCTACTACGGCCGCAGTAGATGTGTCCTACGGCCGTAGGACACCTTCCAAACACCTCCTACGGCCGTAGGAATACATCCTACGCCCGCCAGAGTTCCTTTCCTAAAAACCATATCCTACGGCCGAAGGACCATACCCTACGCCTGTAGGAGTGATTCTTTGGCTACCAACGGTCGTAGGTTATGTACCTACGCCCGAAGGCTTCATTCCATCACCCGTAGGTGGTAAACCATGCAAAACACATTACTACGGCCACAGAGAACCCTGCCTACGGCCGTAGTGACAATGACAACCTACTACGGCCGCAGGAAATACTTCCTACACCCGTAGTAACTCCTGTTTCAGTAAGCTTCGTCCCTATTCGTGAAACAGCCCCGGAAATCCCATTTTCGACATACTAATTGACCAAATCTCAATTTTGATTGTTCATAGACTTTATTCAACATCACAAGGACCTTATGAACACATTACAAACTACAAACAACAAAAATACACACCAATACACCATCAAATTGGTGTTTCTTGTTTATGAACTCAAGTTAGGTTATTATCATAAAATCAGTTACAAATTGGAGACAACTCAAGGTGCAACAACTGATTTTCAGCAAAGAATCCAATAACAACTTGAACTCCAACTTCCTTCCTGATTATCTTCTTTGAACTTGAAGAGTTTGAGGTGTGGGTGTGTGTTTACGTACGTGCATATGTGTGTGATGTGTGTTTTGCTTCTCTCCAGTAGATAAGAACCCTTAACCGACTTTGAGTTTCTAACTAACAAAACACGGGTATTTTGTTCCCCTTTTTAACCTACAATTTAACCCACACTTACCCGTTCTACCTAACGGGGATATATTTGGAACCCTTATCTAAAACCAGTTACTAATTTACCAATTCTACATATCAACATAATTATTTTACATAACACCTTTTTATCACGTATATCTAACAAATAACACATTTAGCAACAAAATACATTGATTAAAATCAATGTACAGGTATATAAACACATAGTACAACACGGTACAACTAGGCCCTAATTTTGGATGTTACAAATCTACCCCCTTAAGAAGATTCCGTCCTCAGAATCTGTTCTACCGCAAACAAACAAGGGTATTGAGCTTTTATCTCATCCTCTGCCTCCCAAGTCAAGTTAGGACCTAAATTGTGCTTCCACTTTACCAAAACCAATTTGATCATCTTTTTACGTAGCTTTTTGATTTTAGCATCTAAGATTTCAACAGGTTCCTCCACAAGGCGTTTAGCTGGATCAACTTTTAACTCTTGCAGAGATAAGATCTGATCATCTTCGACCTTACACTTTATCAGATAACATACGTTAAAAGTGTTGTGAATACCAGACAATTCAGGTGGCAACTCAAGCGATACTGTCTGATCGTTAACGCGTTGTAGAATCTTAAACGTACCAATATACCTGGGACTTAGCTTACCTTTACGACCAAATCGTATCACCCCTTTCCAAGGTGAAACCTTTAAAAATACGCGGTCAGCCACTTCTAACGTAACGGGTCGCCGTTTAGGATCTGCGTACATTTTCTGCCTATCACGTGCAGCTTTCAACTTCTCGCGTGCTACTTTAACTTTATCAGCGGTTATTTGAACAATATCAGGACCCGCATATTGCTTCTCGCCAGGTTCTAACCAACATGTAGGAGTACGGCATCGTCGACCATATAGCATCTCATAAGGCGGCAAACCGATACTCGAATGATAAGAATTATTATAAGAAAATTCGATTAAGGGTAGGTGAGAATCCCACGAACCACCAAATTCGAGTATACACGCTCGCAGCATATCTTCAAGCGTTTGAATCGTTCGCTCGGACTGACCGTCAGTTTGGGGATGATATGCCGTGCTGAGATTTACCCGCGTACCAAGCTCACGTTGAAGGCTACTCTAGAAGTGAGACGTAAAATGCGCATCTCGATCACAAACAATAGACAACGGTATACCATGACGAGATACTATTTCGTTAACGTAGAGTTGGGCTAACCGATTCATAGGCGCATACTCGTTAGTCGCAAGAAAATGAGCGCTTTTAGTAAGTCGATCGACTATAACCCATATCATATCGTGCCCTTTAGAAGTACGAGGTAATTTTGTCACAAAATTCATGCTGATGTGATCCCATTTCCACTCCGGAATTTCTAACTGTTGTAAAGTACCATAGGGCTTCTGGTGTTCCGTCTTAACTTGAGCACATATCTGATACTTTTCAACGAACGAAGCTATATCACGCTTTATGGTAGGCCTCCAATACAAAGTCTTCAAATCCTGGTACATCTTGGTACTGCCAGGATGGACAGACAACTTTGACTTATGCGCCTCTTGTTAAATGATTTCTCGGTTACAACCAATATTGGGTACCCAATTTCGAGATTGAAACATTTTCAAACCTCGACTATCTTCCTCTAATAGCTTTGACAATTTAACCATCGTCTCAGCTTTCAAATTAGCTTCTTGCAGTGCTTCCCGTTATGCCTCCTTCAATTTAGCGATGATATCCGACACAATCATAAGTCTCATGAACTTAGCAACTTCAGGAGAACTTTTCCGACTCAGTGCATCAGAAACAACATTGGCTTTTCCTCGATGATATGTGATCTCACAATCGTAATCCTTGATCAACTCCAACCATCGTCGTTGTCTCATGTTAAGTTCCTTTTGTGTGAATACATACTGCAAACTTTTGTGGTCGGAATATACCACACATTTGGTACCGTATAAGTAATGTCGCAACAGCTTCAAAGCAAATACCACAGCTGCAAGCTCAAGATCATGGGTCGGATAATTCCTTTCGTGAGGTTTCAGTTGACGCGAAGCGTACGCAATCACCTTATCTCGTTGCATCAGAACGCAGCCGAGACCTGCATATGAAGCATCGCAGTACACAACAAAATCTTTATAACCGTTAGGCAGCGTTAGAATAGGAGCTTGACACAACAACTACTTCAGAGTTTGAAACGCTTTCTCCTGTTCATCAGCCCACGCATAAGTAACATCTTTGCGAGTCAACTTGGTTAATGGGCCAGCAAGTTTAGAAAAATTCTGAATGAAACGTCGATAATATCCAGCAAGACCCAAGAAACTCTTAATCTCTGAAGGATTGCGAGGAGTTTCCCAGTTGATCACACCTTCAATTTTGATTGGGTCGGCTTTAACACCTTCGTTACAAATAACATGACCCAGAAAGTGCACCTCTTTGAGCCCGAATTCACATTTGGATAGCTTAGCATAAAGTTGTTCCCGCTGAAGGGTTTCTAAAACCACACGTAGGTGTTGCTCGTGCTCCGCTTCGGTTTTGGAATAGATCAAAATGTCATCAATAAAAACAATAACAAATTTATCAAGGAAAGGACGACACACATGGTTCATTAAATCCATGAAAACAGCAGGGGCGTTGGTTAAACCAAACGGCATCACCAAGAATTCATAGTGCCCATACCGAGTTCGAAAAGCAGTTTTAGAAATATCATCATCATGAACGCGGACCTGATGATAAACAGAACGAAGATCAATCTTCGAGAAACATGTAGCACCTTGCAATTGGTCAAACAAATCATCAATATGGGGTAGTGGATATTTGTTCTTTACTGTTCGCTTATTCAGCTCCCGGTAATCGATACACATGCGTAAGGTTCCGTCTTTCTTCTTAACAAACAAAACTGGAACTCCCCATGGTCAAGAACTCGGGCGTATGAAACCTTTATCCAGCAGTTCCTGGATCTGTGTCATCATTTCCCGAATCTCAGACGGTGCAAGACGATACGGAGATTTAGCTACAGGTGTAGCACCAGAAATAAGATCAATCCTTTATTCTACATCCCTGACAGGAGGTAAACCCGTAATTCCTCAGGAAACACTTGAGGGTACTCCGAAACCACTCTAATATCTTTGACAGTATTTTCTTCCGCCTCAGCATTAATTACATATGCCAAGTAGGAATCACAACCTTTAGCTACGGATTTATGTGCTTTAATCATAGTTATCAACGGAATATCAGATCTAGGTCTTTCTCCTCGCGCCACCGCATAAGTACCATCAGGTAGTGGAATTTTGATTAACTTTTTGGAACACAATATGTTCGCATTTTGACTGGTAAGCCAATCCATGCCAATAACAACATCAAAACCAGTAATCGGCATGAGGAGTAGGGAAACAATAAAACAGTGCCCATCAATAGTTATAGAAACCTGAGGTACGTGCGACGTAACACGAACTCGACTACCGTCAGCTACTTCTATTCTAACAGAGCATTTCATCATTATAACAGGTAGTTGCCATTTATCACAGAAAATGGTTGACACATAGGAAGAGGTAGCAGCAGTATCAAACAAAACACATGCTGGTACAGAATTAATTAAGAAAGTACCAGTAACTATATCACCTTCACTCTTTGCTTCGTCTGTAGTCATTTGGAAGGCTCTCCCTTGAGGACGTGGAGCACCTCCCTTTTTCTGAGCAGCAGCTCCAGACGATCCACCCGCACCCGAACCTTGCCAGTGAGGGCAATAAGCTATTCTGTGTCCAGGCTTATGACATTTAAAACAAACATTATCTTTGAACCTACAGTCACGCGTCTGGTGACCCTTCACTCCACACCTACCGCACTTTACCACGTCCCAGCTTCCAGACCTCTGGAACGAATCACCTCTTGGCCTATTTCCAGACCCACTATCACCTCTCTTATTACCAGACGACTGATCGAATTTCCTCTTGTAACCTCCTCCCTGTTGTTGTGGTTGTGCCTTCGACTTTTGCCTATAATCATATTCAGTCTGCCGTGCTAGATCAAAGGCTGCATCCAAGGTTGCTGCAGACCTCACAGCAGATCGGTATTCAACAGGTAAAGCGTTGGCAAATTTGCTAATCTTAGCTCTCTCATCCGGTAGCAAATGAGGAACAAACTTCATCTTATCCAAAAACTTTGATGTCAAATCCTCCACAGCTTTATCGCCTTTCTGGAGAGCTCGGAACTCATTCTTAATCTTTTCCATGTCGTAATCTGAACAGTATTTCTTTCGGAGCTTTACCAAAAAATCCTCCCAAGTTAAAGCATCCAGAACCTCTGGCGATGTAACACTCACAACCGTATCCCACCAGGTAAGTGCACGATCACGTAACATCTGTCTAGCAAAAGTAACCTTCTTCTTTTCTTCACACTCACTGGAGTCGAAAGCATTTCGTATGTTTCGAATCCAAGTTTCCACAACCGACGGATCATTTACACCATTGAAAACCGGAGGTTTACAGCTCATAAAATTCTTATAACCCGCAGACTTAGAGACTTCGTGAGCGATTCGTAGTGACTCTCGATCATTCGCTTGTTTCAGTTGAGTCTCCAACTGACGAATGTAAGCATCCCTTTCCTCGTTACCAGAAGAACTAGCCATCTGTTTCAACTTTTCTACCAAAACAAAAATACTAGCTATAACTTTAGCAATCTAACAGTTATCTCATACTAATACTAATTTAACATATAACAATTCACATACAACGCTCATCACACCCCAATACCATCCAGAGAACACTTAATAATGGTCGGGCCTGGGTTTGAGATTGAATACTCGTCAAAGTACCCAATTACCTCAAACCAAGGCTCTGATACCAACTTGTAACGCCGCCGTTTCACAAGCTTAATTTAAAAAAAATAAAGTTAAGCATTTAACCAAAAGATATATTTACAAAACACAGCGGAAGCTAAATTTAGTTATTTACATAAACAGTATCAGTGTTTAAACAAAACAACCCAGCGGAGTTACCAAATATCTGCCGACCATTACCTAGTAAATCAGAGTTAACAAAAACAACCAGAAAGTAGTGTTCCCCAAAAACTTCGGCAGTACAAACCAAAACATGACACCCCGTCTCACCAGCAGCTAATTACCTGTACTTTGGACATAAACATGGAGGTGTTAGCTATAAATAGCTAGTGAGTAACTGTTAAACATAAGTATCGTTACAAAAATGTTATAGCATGCAGAAGGTATCACAAAGTAACAAACAAGTCTATCCAAACAGCTAGTGATGTTCCGGTGCCCAGGAGGAGTCACGTCTTGCAGGGTTGTAAGCCCAGCTCAATGATCCAAACTGGGGGAAACCGAACACATCCATAATATAGCACCGGTGGGGGAGCGGGTAGCAGCCCACCATTGCATTAACGAGCGGGGAAGTCCGATGAGAGCCACTTTAACGAGCGGGGAAGTCTGTGAGAGCCCCTGGTTGAGGAACGGGATTTTGCAAGAACCCGATCCGCGGCCGCGAATCACCATACGTCAACAATAACAAACTGCCGGCACGAACACGTATTGGCCGACTCTGGCCGCATCATAAACATAACTGGCCTACTCAAGCCATAACATATCATATTGGCCTACAAAAGCCATAACACCCGCATATACCAAGTTTATAACAAGATTGGCCTACTCAAGCCTAACATAAGTGCATAGCAGCGTATACCATAGCAAATTAACAACACATAAACCATAACTTACCTTAACCTTGTTACAACATGTTTATCACAAAACCTAAGGTTAACCGATACTCACCTCGAGATCACAGGAGGCAAATATGAATCCGGGAATCTCTGGAGCACACGGAATCGTCCGAATCACCTAACACATCATGTGTAGGTTCAGTCAACGTCTAAAAGTACTATCAATGCTTCTACGTAAACGTACAACGAACAACAAGAAACAGACAACCTGGAAGAGCTACTACGGCCGTAGTAGATATGTCCTACGGCTGTAGGACACCTTCCAAACACCTCCTACGGCCGTAGGAATACATCCTACGCCCGCCAGAGTTCCTTTCCTAAAAACCATATCCTACGCCCGAAGGGACCATACCCGACACCCGTAGGAGTTATTCTTTGGGTACCAACGGTCGTAGGTTATGTACCTACGCCCGAAGGCTTCATTCCATCACACGTAGGTGGTAAACCATGCAAAACACATTACTACGGCCGCAGAGAACCTTGCCTACGACCGTAGTGACAATGACAACCTACTACGGCCGCAGGAAATACTTCCTACGCCCGTAGTAACTCCTGTTTCAGTAAGCTTCGTCCCAGTTCGTGAAACAGCCCCGAAAATCCCATTTTCGACATACAAATCGACCAAATCTCAATTTCTATTGTTCATAGACTTTATTCAACATCACAAGGACCTTATGAACACATTACACACTACAAACAACAAAAATACACACCAATACACCATCAAATTGGTGTTTCTTGTTTATGAACTCAAGTTAGGTTATTATCATAAAATCACTTACAAATTGGAGACAACTCAAGGTGCAACTACAGATTTTTAGCAAGGAATCCAATAACAACTTGAACTCCAACTTCCTTCTTGATTATTTTCTTTGAACTTGAAGTGTTTGAGGTGTGGGTGTGTGTTTACGTACGTACATATGTGTGTGATGTGTGTTTTGTTTCTCTCCAGTAGATAAGAACCTTTAATCGACTTTGAGTTTCTAACTAACAAAACACGGGTATTTTGTTCCCCTTTTTAACCTACAATTTAACCCACACTTACCCGTTTTACCTAACGGGGATATATTTGGAACCCTTATCTAAAACCAGTTACTAATTTACCAATTCTACATATCAACATAACTATTTTACATAACACCTTTTTATCACGTATAACTAACAAATAACACATTTAGCAACAAAATACATTGATTAAAATCAATTTACAGGTATATAAACACATAGTACAACACGGTACAACTAGGCCCTAATTTTGGATGTTACATTCGTAGTGCCACCTACTCCTCCAGTGCAGCGTGGGGATCTAGGACTTGATGCAGGTAACATGTTCACTAGGAGTTCTGGCCAACAACCTATATGGAAACCATATTTTTTCAATGCTGCAAATCATTAAGAAAGAATACCAGAAATATACAGCAGTGAACTGATAGAGGTTATTTCACCCGAGCTGAGGAACATGGATTATAAATAAAGAAGAAGATATGATCACATCCTTACTCGTGTCAAAATCAAACCAGAAGATATCAAATCAGAATTTCCAATAGGTGAACTCCTCAGTGTTTATACCGAAACCAACTTCAACATAAAATATGCTATTTTCCATGTCAGAAGAGCCAACAACCTATCATACTTCCTCACAGAAGCAGATCTAAGGTTTATTAATATTAAATACATCAGCTTTATATTTGACATTCTGTCTCAGAAAAGAGGAAAATGGCCTGATGAAGAGTTTGGAAGGGTTGCGTTGATGAGGTATATGAGGAATCTTATGGAATATTTTGAGGAACATGATATTCAGCTCGGAGCTGAAAACAACTATCGGAAAGTCAATCTTCTTAAGCCTAGTCAAAGCCATCCAGATCTTGAAGACCTTGAAGAGTTGACAGTTATCTATGATGGTCATACAAACTTCATAGGTGATCGAGGGGTCGTCTCATAGAATACAAAAGGCGAAAATATCTTCATCAGACTTGATGAACTCATGGCGTATTCAGACGGCACTTTGAAAATTCTCCATCATAAGATACATCAGAATATATGGAATAACCGTGCAGCATACACTGATGAAGAACATGCTCAAGCCTATGGTGCTATAGAAAGGATGAGAACGACACTGGATAGCAGAAGGCAAATACGCAAATGGCAAGTGGCATTCGGTATTCGCAACAAATTGGCATACGAATAGATGAATGTATTTATTTGTTGTGAATGATTACACACCTCACTTAGGGAGAGATTGTTAGAATTATTAAAGTGAGGGGTGTAATATGTAATTACTCAAAGTTGGGGAAATTCTATATAAACGCATTTCCCCCACATTTCTAATTAAGCTTTGCAATAATCATTCCTTGTGTTTGTGAACTCTCTCTAACTCTCGGCTCTCTCACTATCACCGAATACACAAAAACACACGCTAAACATAAAGCATTGCTTCACCCGTATACATTACGGGACCAACAAGTGGGAGCTCCAGAGTGCCATGCCATGTGTCTTGTGTTTTCCCACTTAGGTTTTGACCGTCGTTTTTTGTCGTCTGGCTCATGAAACCGACATTAGTTAAGGGCAAGGCTAAGGCATAGTTGTTTATGGTTGTTTTATTTCTTTACATATTTTATATATGCGTTGTTGTGATTCTCACGATGAAATAAAACAAGGGTTTTAATAATAGTTAATTATTAAAGAGTCGTTTTAAAAGAAAACTGGCAAAAACATTTCTCGTCAGAAACTTTTGAAATCCTTTTTAGAAAAATCTTAGATCAGTGTGCTACCCACTTAATGGTACACCTTTCCTGTTAAACGGTACTCGGGTGTCGGAAGTGACCAAACCTTGGACATTCGGGTTCAAACCATTGCGGGGAAGGGATTGAAAGACTCTGTGATAATCGGAAGTCCCCACCAGAGTTCACACTGTCTTAGGTGGTGCGATATATTTTGGTGATAATTGGGAGTCCCGGCCCAAAAAGCACTAGAGGGACTAAACATGCACGGTTATTGTAACCGATGTCCCATGGATCTAGGAGTCGTGTCCAGGTTGGATAAGATTGGTATAGGTTTACCTACCAGAAGTAGCATTATCCCGGTGGGAAGTGCCCAAACCTTGCATCGGGAAATTGGAAATATGGATCCTACTCTAATAATTTATTTTAAAAAGGTAATAATTATTAGATGATATAAACAATAGTGAATCGGTTTTTATCTTTTCTTTTTCTGTAGATGTCCATTTTATCTGTTATTCCGTTTTATTCACCAAAGGAGTCTCTAAGCCTCATCGTCGGCAAGTGGAAGCTTTTAGGTCCAAACTTTGCTGGTTGGAAGATGCATCTAAAGAATGTTTTGTTGGGATTTCGTGGGCTCACAGCGGAAGCAAGGTACAAACAAAATAGCCCAATGTACAAGCAATCAAAGCATAAAAACCGAAATCCCTCAAATGGACCAAACTCTATATTAAAGAAATGCAACTTGAAAAGAAAGAGGTTATACCTTTCTCCTTAGCTCCAGTAATCTTCAATCGTGGTGATGATCCTCCAAGAACGAAAACCGGATCTTCTATTGGGATATACCCCGGGAACAAGCCAAACCACGAGTGCTAGCAAGCCATTGCGATACTTCACTATGAAAACCACAATGGAACAGCAACTAGAAGACCAAAATCTCTGGAGTACTCTCTATAATCTCACTTGGTCATAGTAACACCAAAGAGAAAAGTGTGTGTGTTCTATTAGAGAGAAAAGGAGCAAAGGAACTTCAAAACAAAAATGAAGTCTCTCCCCAACTTCTGCCTCCAGCTTCGATTTTAACCACAAAGACCGGCCAAAATGCGTTCCTAGGTGTACACCACGCATTGGCCAGCTTGGGAGGTAATTTGACATAAAGCCCATGCAGCCGTAGCGGCGCTAACTCTTAGGGTTTAGCGGCGCTAACCCCTTAAAGTTAGCGGCGCTAACGCGGCCTGCCAGGGATGTGACACAAAGTACATGCAGCCGTAGCGGCGCTAATTCTTAGGACTTAGCGGCGCTAACCCTTTATAGTTAGCGGCGCTAACGCGGCCTGCGATGTCAACTTTTGTCTTTTGTCATAATTGGTCCCTAAACTTAAGTTGCTGTCAGGTTTGACCCCGGTGTATGACCCAATAGGCCCATACATCATCAGCAGCGGTCTATGGCGTACGTACATTAGTGGGCATATCTCTAACAGACTCCCACTTGCACATAATGCACCGTACCCATGTAACCACAGACAAAGAGCGGCCTCTAGCAAAGCATCGATGCCCCCAAGTCAGTATGGGTTCCGCTTCCTTGCAGAAAACCATAACCTACATAAAACGTAGAGGTCCTATAGATAAGTGATCAAACATCCTTTTGTTCGCAATATCCTTGTGAACACGACACATGGATTAATATGTCAATCTCCAAATCGTTCACGATTATGTTTCTCGATCAAGATTGGTGGTGACCAAAATTTAAGGACATATCTGATTCTCAATCAATATTCCTTTGCGCATGGCCATGCTTATTTTGGTGTCAGCGCCCAATCATCGAGGGGCCCAGGGATATCTCTCATACATGAGGAACAAATTCCGTTGACTGTACAATCCCATAACATGAACCTTGTCTTACCCAGCTATTCCTTTTATAATAGCCAGTTACGAACTACGTTTTGAAATAACCAAAGTAAGAAAGTTTCATGCTATGGCAATTCATACATCTCGGGTCGAAGGACGTAATGATATTATCATCCCGAGTTACTTGTGACCATGATCCATGAAGTGAACTCAGGTGTGGGTCTTCCAGTCACTTGAAACCCCTTTCAAGCACAGGTTACTGTTGCGTTTCATGCATTCAATCCTTGATTAATGCATAACCAACACCTAACCTCAGCCTTATTTCAAACTTCCTTCCCTTGAAGAATGACTGACTGTGGAATTTTAGAATGTATAAACATTCTGGGAAGTGGTTAAACATGCTAAGATGGAACACAGTAAAGTCTTATGAATGTAACCGAATCACTCGCATATCGAAACAAGCATAAATTACAATACTGTCTGTATCATGAACAATGCTTTTATACCTAGTATGAAAGTCACCACTAGTATTTGACAATGGCTTAATTATGGGATCATTTACCCGATATCCCTTTGTACTCTTTTGTATTCTCTTATTAAACCACTAGCGAAGTGTTTATTAAAGAGATCATTTACAAAGTTATCATAGTCATCATATCCTCAATGTTACAGAAGTCAACAATAGGTTTAATGACACTTATGATTATCAGAGTCGACATACTCTCAATGTAACCGAAGTTCACAATAGAGTCATTGACACTCATGTTTATCAGAGTCGACATACCCTCAATGTGACCGAAGTCCACAATAGGGTCGATGACACTCATTTAGGTCTAAATGTCGTATCTATACCACATACTTGATTAATCTAAACTTCGATAAAATCGACAGTCTCATAAGCATAGATCTGCTTGCAGTAATAACTTACTCAAGACAATTCTACTTTCGTCGAACATCAAGAACATACATCAGTACTTCTTGAATTAGAAAATCCACTTGATTCCATATTTTCTATTTATACTCATAGAACAACAATTCCACCATTAGGTTGTAGAACAACCCTAAATTAGGACATTATTTTCATAGAGCATATTTGACTAGGAACACATGATGCTCCCACTAGCCCTGACAAGGGTATTTGGCTTAATCTATGCTTTCTAGAAAACTCATTCCTTTGACTTTCTCATAAAGCAGGATTACAGCCACAAGATGCAAGTTTTGCTGACCTTAGTCATGAACACAATTTGGACATAATGGATATATAAGGCCTCGGAACATGATTCAAACATTTCCTCAATTTAATCCTGCAAAGGATCTTGGCCTTTTATTTCCATGCGAGATTACTTGTTTCCCCATAGTGACAACAATGTTTCGCTTAATCCAGACTTAATCTGGTTTTTATGGATGAATGAGACCCTCGGAAAATGCCTTAAGTATTTCCTCAACTTGATCCTATGAAGGATTCAGATCTCTTTTGTCCATGTGAACAAACTTGTTTCCACAAGGTGACAACAAAATTACACTTTATCCAAATTATCTTCAACATAACCACTAGAACTTGTTTCCATAAAATCAATATGAAACACTTTGTCTCTAGTCGGTATTTGAAGTTGTCCATTATGGCATATATGTTAGTCCCTTCACCCTTCTTGAATTACACCTTAGGTGTGGGATTAACCCAAGTCAAGTACTTGGATGCATCAAATAGGTTACACCATTATCTTCTTCTATTCACTAGTGAACACAGGGTCCCACTATGTTTCCGATGAATGGTAACATCACAATGATTTACTATCAAACTGCTGTTAGTAAAATATGACAACCTCATATCTAAACAACCTTCTTGATTTCCATCAGATATAAAGAAGCAATGGATATTGTCAGGTTTTACCAGCATCTCTATGCTGATTAAATGCTAGTGTCAACATTAGGTCTTTTATTTAAGTTTTACGTTCTTCCACTGGAAAGCTTTTGTAAATTGTACTTTCCCTTTTGCGCAACCAAACATGGTTCCCAAAAGTTCAAAAAAACAATTATCCAAAACTCATATGAACTACTTAAATATGTAGGGATCAACTTATAATTCATCCATCTCCCACTGAATGTAGACTGGATAATTTAAGTTATGAGATTGACAAGCAAAGAACTCTTTCTAGTCTATATCTCATTCGATGCTTAAGTGACCACAATGCTGTGTTTTAGATCGAGGACTTGGTTCATAAAATTAATGTATACCAACCACATTGAATACATGTTTTAGGCCTGCCTTTTACCAGATCATCAACACAGATATCCGGTTTTATTTAAAGTAACACCATGTGCAAATGTGTTTCTTCGGAAAAACGAATTATGGGTTAAACCCATGATTCATTTTATGTTTAAACCAATATAGATAAGAAAACTTAGCATCTATTCTAGATCTAAGAATTTATATCTATATGCCCTTATTGATTCTTAATTCTCTTTAGGTTAATTCCGAACACCACTAGGTTTCAGACATAAGCCTTTTCTCTAGTAAACATTATTTCAACTACTACCATAAAGATAGTGATGAAGAATTTCACTAGTGTCACTCTTTGTGGCATACTTGAACGGATTATCCACACAAATATGATCATATCCAACAAGTCACAATCCTTCCTTACCAATACTGGTGAAGGATTTCATTAATCATCCTATTCCAATAAACAAGATTTGTATCTTTCATTTAGCCCGAGGCTAAACTTTTACAAAGATCCTAACCTCCTGGATCTAAGCGATGCAAATGTTGTTTACTTGGTCAAGTTTGATTATGCCATAGAGCTAATATATCCAAATCACTTTTGGATTTAAGAATCAATTGTTCATGATTGTCTTATTACTTATAACGAGCCTTTATGTATGCAATGATATGGATAAGTTTTGATAAAATCATCTCAAAATAATTTTTCAAAAATTGTTTCAATTCTAAGTCATATCCATCGTCATCAAATGTGTATTTAAGCACTAAAATAGTCAAAATAACACAAAAGCATAGACATGGATCGAATTTGAAATGAAACTATTAAAATGAAAAATCTTTATAAAATACAAGATTCAAAAACAT
Source organism: Pulicaria dysenterica (assembly GCA_947179395.2). Lineage (NCBI taxonomy): Eukaryota > Viridiplantae > Streptophyta > Magnoliopsida > Asterales > Asteraceae > Pulicaria > Pulicaria dysenterica. The sequence goes on along the minus strand of OX359289.1, from coordinate 48,517,948 downwards.
CCATCATCTCCAAAGGAGCATACACTAAAGTAGTTCTTGCCACGCAGGGCATACAAACAAAAGTAATAATAAATCCGGATTTAATGGCGAGACCAACACTCCCATTTCTCTTGTAGAATACAATTAACAAAATTCCTTCTTCAGAGATCCGGTTCTTCAAGCTTTTTCCTTTTTACAACGAATAGACCTACACTTTGCAACAAAAATAAATTTGTGACAAACGTGAGTCTTATAGCTCGGGTAAACATCCCAGCTTATAAGGAATAGCAATGAAGTATAATCATGAATATACCTCAAGTAGGAAAATTAACTCTCTCTTGTCTGAGAAGTTTTATATCCTTTCGGCACGAAGGGCAGGCATGACGGCCCCAATCCCCAAATCTACCGCAGAAGTAGCAAACCACCCCTTGTTGAGTCTCTTTAGCCACATCATCAATGTCCATAGACTCAAAACTTGAAGCAAGCTTGGAAACTCCAACTTCTTCTTTTAATAGGATCGATTTCTTCTTCTTCATGTTATGTTGTTCCTTAGAACCAAAAACAAGAGTGGATGAAGATGATGCATGCTTGGACATGTTAGATTCTACAACCTTCAACATTCCATGCAATTCATCTATAGACATTTCCTTTCCATGCATATGATAGTTCTTTATAAACTTTTCATATGTGGCGGGCAGAGACTGAAGTATGAAATTCACACCAAGCTCCCTCCCTATAGGAAAACCTAATCTCTCCATCTGGTCCATGTATGATTTCATCTTCAAAACATGGGCACTTACACTCCCGCCTTCCCGCATCTTACAACCGGTTAGACTTTTAACACACTCAAAATGTTCTTGTCTAACTTGCTGTCGGAAAACATCCTTCAGCTTGTTAATCATGTCATACACAGTCATGTGCTCAAATTGCTTTCGCAGTTCCGAGCTCATACTTGATAACATGAGACTAGCAACATCGTGTGTATCCCGAACACGCTTTTCATACGCATATCGGATAGCCCATTCCGCATTGATAGCAGGTGGTTCAGGAAGGGGTTCCTCAAGAATGTGCAACTTAGACTCAACACGTAGGACAATTCTCAATTGCCTAAGCCAGTCAACAAAGTTCACTCCCGTGAGTTTCACCCTTTGTAGAATCATACGAAGTGAAAAATTCGACGTGTTGTGGTTTTGATTCGACATCCTATATTAAAGTAGAGTACACGAATTAGTTAGTTTGATTTGAATCCTCGTTAAAATAATTACCCTTATCGTCTCGAAAAATATTTTAACAAGGGCTAAGAACCATATTTCACTCCAATTCATGACGGGGTTGCCGCGGATCACTTCATGGAGCTATTTAGGCCGATAACCACTTTACCTATTGCAATCTCTATTGCAACTCTTAGACACTTGCGGGATCCTACGACAACCATCGGTCGTTTGGCATGTTTGATCCCTACTAGCATCAATTCCAAATTAAAATTCTTGGTTGACTCGTGCTAAGCTCGACAATCACTCAAGGATTCTAATTTGTAATTGCAAATCCTCCAACAAGATACACGGTGATACCCCGACAACTACCGGCTCGTGCTAAGCTCGACAACCAATAATTTCAAGATCCCACACTCACCTTCCACACAGATCCACATGGAATAACTCGTGCTAAGCTCGACAATCACTCCATGCTTCACTAGATTTGGGTGGTGTCATCTTTTGGATGGTGCAAGATTTACGTTTTTATGAAAACGGGCTTTTGTTTTCGGCTTGGTTACTGATTAACTTGTTTAGTGACAAAACCTATTTTCACTAGGTGAGTTAATCTTGTATGTGAGCGCGCGAGAGAGTTGTAAACCATTTTTACCAAATCTCTTGTGATTTTATTAATTTCGAAAAAAATTTCTAGCATGCGAATCCTAAGCAAACCATGCAAGAATAAAATAAAATCACATCACACGCATATATACGAAATAAATTGGTAACCCTTGCCAAAATCCTATGCGTTCTTCCCGTGAGCCAAAACGGGTTGAACGTGGTCAACTAAGGGACGGAAGGTCTTCAATGCGAGCTCCCATTAGAACCGCTATCATCAATGGACTTCACCGGCTTCTATGGACACGCTCCATCTCCTTCCGACTCCATCTTGTGTGTTTTCATCCAAATTGTTCAACAAATACAATAGAAATTGAAATGGCGTACAAGCCACACTAATTTCCTATTTATCTAGTACAAATACACGGATGAATGAAATGGCATGCAAGCCACAATATTATTACAAATATAACAATTTTAATAAATATTACAGCCTATGTGATTAAAAATCACCAAATGCATCCAAACACACAAATTCAACCACAAGGTCAAAGACAAGGTTACCAATTTCAAATCTATCACATACAACCAAACAAACAAGGTGGTAACAAAATTACCAAACACAAAACTGGAACAAATTTCCAGAATCACAAAAAAGCTAAAAATTCCCGAGACCAAAACTGATTTTAACTTTGAAAATTAAAACTGTTACAGCGCGTTAGCGCCGCTAACATTTATGAGTTAGCGCCGCTAACCCTGTTCGAACAGAAAACAACCATTTTGATTTCGGGATTTTTCAAGCCACCAAGTGCAGATCTAACATAGAGGTGGCTCTGATACCACTGTTGGGATTTCGTGGGCTCACAGCGGAAGCAAGGTACAAACAAAATAGCCCAATGTACAAGCAATCAAAGCATAAAAACCGAAATCCCTCAAATGGACCAAACTCTATATTCAAGAAATGCAACTTGAAAAGAAAGAGGTTATACCTTTCTCCTTAGCTCCAGTAATCTTCAATCGTGGTGATGATCCTCCAAGAACGAAAACCGGATCTTCTATTGGGATATACCCCGGGAACAAGCCAAACCACGAGTGCTAGCAAGCCATTGCGATACTTCACTATGAAAACCACAATGGAACAGCAACTAGAAGACCAAAATCTCTGGAGTACTCTCTATAATCTCACTTGGTCATAGTAACACCAAAGAGAAAAGTGTGTGTGTTCTATTAGAGAGAAAAGGAGCAAAGGAACTTCAAAACAAAAATGAAGTCTCTCCCCAACTTCTGCCTCCAGCTTCGATTTTAACCACAAAGACCGGCCAAAATGCGTTCATAGGTGTACACCACGCATTGGCCAGCTTGGGAGGTAATTTGACATAAAGCCCATGCAGCCGTAGCGGCGCTAACTCTTAGGGTTTAGCGGCGCTAACCCCTTAAAGTTAGCGGCGCTAACGCGGCCTGCCAGGGATGTGACACAAAGTACATGCAGCCGTAGCGGCGCTAATTCTTAGGACTTAGCGGCGCTAACCCTTTATAGTTAGCGGCGCTAACGCGGCCTGCGATGTCAACTTTTGTCTTTTGTCATAATTGGTCCCTAAACTTAAGTTGCTGTCAGGTTTGACCCCGGTGTATGACCCAATAGGCCCATACATCATCAGCAGCGGTCTATGGCGTACGTACATTAGTGGGCATATCTCTAACATGTTTTGGATGCACAGGGAAAGATTCACATCATAGATACATTTCCTCCAGGACGACCAGGGGTAGATGCCCAGGATAGTGAGTACGATGCGTACTATCAGTATCTGGCTGATGAATCTGAGGTTATGTCAATTCTCATTCTCATAGCTTCATCCGATTTTTCGGATGATCTCTGGGAGAAGACATATTATGAGGTCGTTCTGGGACTGGAGTGTAAGTTCAAGTACAGTTAACGAATATGTCATATCTTGCTGATGAAGGAAATTCTTTTAGCAAAAATGAAAGAAAACCAGCCAATTAGCGATCATCTCATCAACATGTGTAGGCTCTTGGATTGCTATGAAAGTTTTGGGTCAAAATCAAAACCACATGAGGTAGTTATGCTCTTGTTTGGTTCCTGGTTGGACTATTACCAGAGAAGGGTAATGTATGTCCTCGGTGATTTTGAGATGACTGTCGCGGGGTTGCACGAGATCCTTATTTGCATGAACGATGAGTTTAATCCAAAGCAGCTAGAGTCAACAGTTGTAGACCCTATACAGGAAGATGACTGGTTGGAAGAGCTTGGAGAAATTTGTTGCCCAGACTATGCCAGCAAGGATTCATGCGAGCACTCACTCGACATAGATCAGCTGGACATTGGTTTGCCCAATGACTGAGGTATCTTTATGATAGATTGTCTTATTACTTCTTATGAATCATGGGTATTGGATACCGGATGTGGTCATCACATATGCAATCATTTGTAGGGATTCAAGAGAAGTAGGAAGCTAGGACAGGGAGATATGGACCTACGGGTAAGCGAAGGCTCCATGGTTGGTGCTGAAGCTGTAGGAACATATCGTCTTAGTTTGCCTTCGGGCATGGTCTTAGAACTAGAACCTTGTTATTACGTTCCTAGACTTACTAAAAATGTTATCTCGTTTGATTTGCTTATAGACTATGGATTTAATTATGTTGTGAATGAAAAAGTTATTTCATGTTTCAAAAATTATATTTTCTATTTTAAAGCTATTCCAGAAAATGGTCTATACACGCTAAATCTAGATAACAATGACATCTATCATATAAGTAAGAGATCCAAGAGTAACTTGAATCACACTTACCTCTGGCATTGTCATTTAGGACATATAAAAGAGAAACGCATAGAGAAGCTCCGAGATGACGAAATTCTAGAGCCATTTGACTTGGAGTCATATGATATTTGCGAATCTTGTCTGTCCGGAACAATGACAAAACAACCTTTCAACAGTGAGAATGAAAGGGCGAGTGAGCTACTAGGGATTATACACACAGATGTGTGTGGACCCTTTACTCCAGAAGCTAGAGGAGGATACCGGTATTTCATAACCTTTATTGACGACTTTAGTAGGTTCGGTTATGTCTACCTCATGAGACTCAAATCTGAAAGTTGTGACAAGTTCAAACAGTTTCAGAATGAGGTACAAAATCAGCTGGACAATAAGATAAAGTTGCTTCGGTCGGACCGAGGTGGCGAATATCTGAGTCAGGAATTCGACGATCATTTGAAGGAATGTGGGATTGTTTCACAACTCACACCTCCGTACACACCTCAGATGAATGGTGTATCAGAAAGGAGAAATCGTACACTACTTGACATGGTATGATCAATGATGAGTCGAAGTTCATTACCATTGTCGTTTTGGGGGCACGCACTCGAGACAGCGGCGTTCATGCTGAACCGGGTTCCGACCAAATCTGTTGAAAATACACCGTTCAAGGTATGGACAGGGAAAAAGCCAAAAATGTCTTTTCTCAAGAGTTGGGGATGTGAGGTGTATGTTAAGAGAACATTCACGGATAAACTCAATCCCTAATAAGATAAGTGTATCTTCGTGGGCTATCCCAAGGAAACCATGGGATACTATTTCTATAACCCAGATGAGTACAAAGTTTTTGTTGCTCGTAAAGGGGTATTCTTGGAAGAGAAGTTTCTAAACTCAGAGACTCCAAGAAAAGAAATAGAGCTTCAAGAAATTGAAGAGGAAGAGATAACACCACCACCGATAATCGAACTTGTGGTTCAACAGAGTATTGTTGAATCTCAACCAGAGTCTGTGGTTGAGGAAGAAGTGCAAACACAAGACCTTCGCAGGTCTAGTAGGTCTCGTCATGAGCCAGATAGGTATCGGGGATTCCTAGTTGCTCAAGACGAAGGGGATCTTTTAAAACCTACCACCTACCAAGATGGTTTAGAATCTGAGAAATGGCTAGAAGCCATGAAAGCAGAGATGCAATCCATGTATGACAACCAAGTTTGGATGTTAGTGGATTTACATCAACACAACAAATTTGTTAGGTGCAAATGGGTCTTCAAGAAGAAGACATACATGGATGGAAAGGTGCATACATATAAACCAAGACTGGTGGCAAAAGGTTTCACGCAAACTCATGGTGTTGACTATGATGAAACTTTTTCCCCAGTGGCAATGCTTAAGACTATTAGGATTCTTATGGCCATATCAGCATATTTTGACTATGAAATATGGCAGATGGATGTCAAAACCGCCTTCCTTAAGGGGAAGTTGACTGAAGATGTATATATGATACAGCCGGATGGTTTTGCGGATCCAAAGAACCCTAATAAAGTATGCAAGTTGCTTAAATCCATTTATGGACTAAAGCAAGCATCTAGGAGCTAGAACTTACACTTTGATAAGCGTATCAAAGAGTTTGGTTTTACCAAAAGTGAGTTTGAGTCATGTGTTTACACTAAATTCAGTGTGAGCGTGGTAACTTTCCTAGTCTTGTATGTGGACGACATACTGCTAATACGAGACAACATACCAGTGTTACAAGGAGTAAAACCCTGGTTAGGTAAATATTTCCAGATGAAGGACTTGGGAGAAGCTGCTTATATACCGGGTATAAAGATCTATAGGAATAGATCTAAGCGGCTTATCGGACTTAGTCAAAGTACATATATTGACAAAGTTGTGAAAAGATTCAAGATGGATGAATCCAAGAAAGGATTTATTTCTATGCAATCTGGCGCGATTTTAAGCAAGGCTCAGTGTCCTGTGTCTAGTCAAGATCAGGACAAGATGAAATTGATACCATATGCCTCGACAGTTTGTTCAATCATGTATGCCATGCTATGTACTAGGCCCAATGTTGCCTACTCTATCAGTGTCACGAGTAGATATCAGCAAAATCCTGGTGAAGCCCATTGGGTAGCTGTCACGAATATTCTCAAGTACCTGAGAAGGTCAAAATACATATTCCTAATTTATGGAGGTTCGATGGATGAGCTCAGTGTAACTGGTTACACTGATGCCAGTTTCCAGACCGACAGGGATGAATTTAGGTCGTAGTCAGGATTTGTCTTTACCCTAAACAGAGTAGCCTTATTTTGGAAAATCCAGAAGCAAGATACAATAGCAGATTCTACTACAGAAGTAGAGTATATTGCCGCAAGTGATGCGGCAAAGAAAGCTGTCTGGCTGAAGAATTTTATCTAGGATCTTAGAGTTGTTGCCAGTTGTTGGAGTATGCCTACTGACGCACGTACGCCATTTAGATCACTGCCGATATAGTATGGGCCTATTGGGTCACACGCTGGGGATCAATCCTAACAGCAATACAAGTTGAGGGACTAAAAGTGTCAAAGTGAAAGGTTGGTGTGCAGGCAAGGTACGGGACACGACGCACTTAAGGGTACGCGGCGCGGAGTTTCCGCAACTCGGAACTTACGGGTATGCGGCGCGGAATCGCGTCTGACAGCATTTAATTATCTTGTCTCCACCTTCTTTTCTAGCCAATGCATGGCCTGCATTTAAGAGGGTTTGGTGGCCGGCTTTGGGCAGATGAAATGACACTTTTGGGTCATTAAATAGACCTCCCTTTCTTCTTTTAGCTTCATATTAGAGTGTTTATGAGTTTAGTCCAGAAGAAAAGGAGAGTTGTTGTTCTTGTGGTGAGTTCTTGAAGATGAAGCTCATCCAAGCTTGCTACTGCAAGGGGATTGTGGAAACCCGGGGTGGATCATGGATAGAGAGGAGTTCGTTTTGAGCTTCTAGTCATCATCTCATTCAAATCTTTGTTCCAGAGATTTTCCAAGGGTATAATCCTCTTCTCTCTCCTTTTACATGTTGCAAATAATAGATATAGAGCTTGGTCCAATTATGGGGTTTTTATGCATTGCATGTTTGTACCTTGTCTTTGCATGTTTGTTTCTTTGCTTCAGTTGCCTTCCTGAAACCCCAACATGGTGGCCTGAAAAACCTGGAAATAATTTTTTAAATTTTTTTTTCTGTGAGATAGTTTCCGAGGCGCGGACCTATTGTTGGTACGCGGCACGGAACTCAGCTGTGCAGTTCTGTTTTTGTTTTTTAAAACTTGAAATTATTTTTGGGTTTTTGGCAGTTTAATTTATTTTCTATAATTTTATTTCCAGAAATTAAATTTTATTTATTTAAGATGTCTTGTGTGATGGTTGGTGTATTTATATGTAGATTATTATTTTGGCATGAAAATGGTAATTGCATATACTTACATTATGTATTTATGAATATGTTTCACCAAAAATGGTTTGATGTTACTAATGCATAAGTACATTGGATTATTTTGTGCCTTGAGTGACTTAAATAATCTTAACCATTATGCATAAGTTTACATGGTTTTGTGTGGCACACCTGTTGGAGAATGCCCACTAACACAAGTACATTGGTGTTACTGCTGATGTAGTTCGAGACTATTGGGTCACACACCAAGGATTGATCCCGACAGCTTACTAATAAAGAGAGAAGGTCAGAAAATCAAATTGTTTGATTTTGAGGCTTCACGACATTGACCTTTACACGGGTCGTGAAGCCCACTGCCCTCACGAATGGCTCAATGACCTTTACACGGCTCGTGGAGTCTTCACGGGTCGTGAAGAGATCGTGGAGGGGTAGTGAAGGAGACACCCTCACGAGTCACTCGAACGCGGCACGGGCCGTGAAGGACTATGGCCGGTCGTGGCGCATTTAGTCTTCATGTGCTCTTCACGGGCCGTGAGAGGCCGTGAAGGTCTGTCTGCATGAATTCCTTTATTTTGATTGGACCATCTTGTGGTCCAATGAGATATAAGGGGATACACCAGCCAAAAGAGAGATCTAGAGGCTGGATCACTTTTGAGATATGCAAGGGACTTCACTTTTTCTCACTCTCTCTTTTCTCTCTTTGGTACCTACATGCATTACACACATATACACTAAGGTTTGGAGTTCTTGAGTGTTGTGTGACCGTTTTGGTGCAAGAGGAGAAACAAGTAGGCTGTTCCAGACGAGAAGAATCCCGTGGATGTCTTCTTGAAAGGATTGCTAGCACTTTGGGATCGTGGTTACTTGGTGTGGATCAACGATAGAGGAGAATTCACTTGAGTTCTCATTCATCCCGATTTGTCACTAGCTTCAGCCGATTTAAGCCATGGTAAGGAGGTACTTTATGTCCTTCTTTGTTTCTTCTAAGTTGCAATTTGGTTTTGTAGAATATTATCACTTTGGAACATGTATGGACCCGTTTTTGTACGGTTTTTGAACTCTTTGTTTTCGCTTCCGCTGTGTTTTGCTCCATACCGTGTTCCAACAGTGGTATCAGAGAAAAATCTACAAACAAATTGCACTTTCTTGGCTTGAAAACCGAAAATTTCACGGGTCGTGAAGGATTATTCTTCATGGTCGTGAAGTCTCACGACTAGTATTGTGAAGGTTTTTACTTCACGGTCGTGATGGCTTACGACCTGTCTCATGAAGATTTTTCTTCACGGTCGTGAAGGCTCACGACCAGTTACGTGAGGTGTTGGTCGTGAAGGTTTTTCACTGTGTCAGAGTCATGGAGTTCAAGGGCTTCACGGGCCGTGAAAGGCCGTGAAGGCTCCTGGGCCGTGAAGGACATTGTGAACAATGTTTTTGTCCTTTTGGTAAAAGAAAATTTTTTCGGTTTTAGCTCCTTGCGATTCTGTTTTTCCAGAGTCTGTCCAAAGTGTTTGGATGTTGAAAAAGCCCCATATGTTTCTTGATTCATACATTTATATGTATTGGGTGATTTTTGGCATGAAATGCACACATGCGTATACTTGTATTGTGTATATATGAATATGTATGCTCAAAGTGTTTGGGGTACTAATGCATATGTACAAGGATTGTTCACTTTGTGCCTTGAGTGTTTAGCTAGGTTTGAACAATCTTAATCGAGATACATTTCACACGGTTTTGTTGTGGCACCGTGTTGTTGTTGTTTGTGGTTTGTTGTTTGATCCGGTAACGCCTTGCCCATTAGACCTATGTTTTGGTTGTTTGGTTGTGTTTAATTATTCATTCATTTGGTGGTTTGTACCACAATTGGTTTGTAATAATTAAATTTATTCGGTCTTGTATTTTGTACTTGATTTTTGGCTTGCATGCCGGTTGCTTTTCTTTGTAATTGTTAGATTAGCATTACGCGGCTTGCACGCCGTTTCTTTTCAAATATTTGTATGTATTTGTAAAAGAAGACCGAATACAACCATCGAGAGTCGTGGAGGAAACGTCTCGGCTATGGTGGATCCGGAGGTTCATTGGAGATGGCGGATTCAGTGGGAGCACTTTCAGCTGGGCCAAGTGACAGTGTCCTTAGTTTGGCCTTGCTTTCCTCGTATGGCTCACGGGGAAAGCGCATAGGTTTTAGGGGCATGTTACCGGATATTACTTGTGCGTGGTTGTTGTTTTGTTTAGTTTCTTGCGTGATTGTTTAGTTTCTTCGCTCGCTTGAAAACTTTTCAAAATAATAAAACCAAGAGTTTTGAATTGGTTTACAAACCTCGCGCGCCACAAGACCACTTTAAAAACAAAATCCCGTTTTTATCAAACGTAAATCACTCGCCTCCCATAAGATGACACCACCCAAATCTAGTGAAATAAGATCGGTCGTCGAACTTAGCCGAGATCGGTTTTGTGTAACTGTGTGGAAGGTGCGTGTGGCAACTCGCAAGGGTCGGTTATCGAGCTTAGCTGAGCCGGCCAATGGGCTAGAGTACCACCGTGTATCTTTACGGTTGATTTACAATTCCAAGATTTAAGACGCCTTGATAGTTGTCGTGGATTAATGAGGAATCGGTGAGAGAAGGGATCAAACATGCCAAATGGGTGCTTTGAGTACCTAGGATCCCGCAAGTGTCTAAGATTTGTAATCTCGGATTGCAATTGGTAAAGCGTTTACCGGCCTAAATAACTCCATGAAGTGATCTGCGGCAAACCCGTCATGGATTGGGGTACTTTGAGGTTCTTAGCCCTTGTTAAGATAATTTGGTTTTCTTAATCAGCTGGGTAATTATTTTAATGAGGATAATATCGAAACTAACTAAAACGTGTACTCTTTTATAGATGGCAAATATTAACGACACCACACCAAACTTTAAACTTCGATTATTCCTAGAAAGGGAGAGACTCATAGGAGTGAACTTCGCTTACTGGTATCGTGTATTGAGGATTGTCCTCCGTCACCAGTCAAAATTGCATATCCTCGATACGCTTTTGAGAAGCGTGTTAGAGATACACAAGATATTTCTTGTCTCATGTTATCGACTATGAGCTTTGAGTTGCGTCAGCAGCTTGAGCAATTGAGTGCGTATGACAAGATAAACCGGCTAAAGGACAGGTTCCTGCAGCAGGTTAGACAAGAACGGTTTGAGTGTATAAAGGCTTTGGTCGGTTGTAGGATGTAGGAAGGTGAGGATGTAAATGTCCATTTCCTTATGATGAAGGGATACATGGGCCAATTGAAGAGACTTGGACTTCCAATAGGGAGGGAGATTGCGGTGGATATGATCCTCCAGTCCCTGCCCGCGTCTTTTGAGACGTTTGTCAAGAACTTTCACAAAGACAATTTGGAAAACTCCTTGATCGAACTTCAAGACATGCTGAAGGCTGTTCAGTCTTACATGGTTGAGAAGGATCGTGTCTCGTCCACATCTACTATGGCTACTAGGAAACAAGTAAGCAAGAAGGAGAAACTGACCACAAAAGGAAAGTCTAGTGTGACTAGGCTATCCGTAATTGTGGAGTCGCATGACAATGAGATTGTGCCTCAAGGTGATGTTCCACATGGGGTAGTTTGCTACTTTTGCGGAGAAATTGGAAATTGGCGCCGTCACGCCTGCCCTAAGTTCCTGGAAGAGCTAATTATCCTAAAGCGGAAGAACGTTAGCTCATCTTCAGGTACATTCATGATCAAACTCCATTGATCTTCTACTTCTAACGACTGGGTTTTGAACGCTAGTCAAAACACTCACGTTTGTCACAAACTTGTTTGTTGCAAAGTGCATGTGTTAATCAGAAGTAGGTAATGGATGCATGGAGAGCTGGAACTTAAAGAGGGAAACATGGTGGTTGTCCCTAACTAAAAGGATTGGAAGAGGAGTCTTGCCATTCCATCCAGCTAAACTATTACTTCATTTAGATCTTTGTCTTACGCCCTGCATGGCAAGAAGCATTGTATCTTATTTGCCTTTGATGACGATGAATATTACTTTGAATTAAGTTATTGTGGGTTCGAGTTTTATTTCAAAGTTTATTCATGTCTTGGCATTTCTAATAAGCTTTTGCTTAAGGAAGTAATGGAATGATTATGAATAATTATGGAATTGTTATCCTTATGAAATAGTTGATTTAACTATATAAACAAGACTTGCATCACCAAGCTCCAAGTGGTTAGGAACTTGGAATCTTTTGACTTTGAGTCAATTGTTGATGGTAAATCTTGCTTATAAGGCTAAATAACTAAGACATCCTTCACTTGTGAATGTGAGAGGAATAAAGGCTTGTTGGATTTCGTTTGCACGTTTGTGTAAAGACCGTTCAAGCAATATCATAAGGATTAACTATGTGTGATTTGTTACCTTTACCGATGATGGTAGAAAGAATGGGTAAGTCTAATTTATTAGACAAATGTCTGAAACCTGAGAGGTGTTCAAGACACACCCTTACCAAATTTAAGATGAAGAGGGCAAAAGGGAATAAAGATACTCAAATCTTGTGAGATGTTGAGCATCTACATTCCAAATTTCTAAACCATCATAAGAATTGTGAGGTTGCCTCATAATTCCCTTCTCCTAGGATACATGTTTTACATGGATCTCTAAGTGGAGGAATGGAACATATTGGTTATAGTTCCGACTTGATGGATTAAACTTAAGTAACCTGCTGAAAGGTGTACTTGGGTAGTGGCGGGCAATGTTCTTGTTATAATTCAACAAAGATGGTCAAGTTAGCATCTAAGGAGATTCGATTAGAAAGTGTTCTTTGCTTGTCAATCTCATAGATCAGAGTTATCCAGTCTGCATTTAGTGGGAGATGGATGAACTTAGAGGATGCTAATGTATTTAATAGTTCTTCTAAGTTTCAGATATTCATTTCATATCCTTTTGAGAACCCGTTTTGGTAACTCGAAAAGGGAAAGGAATAACTGAAGAATTCAAGTGGAAGAACGTGAGATTTAAATAAAAGACCTGATGTTGACACTAGCATACGATCAGAAATGATCGAAACTCAACATGACTATGTTGGAGAATCTGGCATAAAGTTATTACTTCTACATATGTTTGGTAGAAGTCGTCATAAGACCATAAGAGTATAATTTATTATATTTGAGGACGATGACTTATTGATGATATGTGTTGTATGCATCAACTACCGGAAGCTATAGTGGGCCCTTTTGAGTCTGCTAAGAAAAGAAGTATAATAACATAAAATACATTCCATGTTGGATTTCCAAGTTTTGAACTTGGTTAATCTACCACCTATGTTTTGAACTATAAGGTGTATATAGATCTTTTGGATATAAGATCTGCATGGATTAATTTGTAAATAACTTCAAATACTGACTGGAAGGAATTGGTTTCATGATGATTGGCCATTGGGTAGGAATCATATGAAGACATTCTTTCAGTAGTTATGTTGAAGTTTAAGGGGATGCTTATGCCGTGTTATGGCAGTATGATGCAAGGACCGCATTCCGTTATAGGAATTTTATGAGGAAGTATTCACAACACTGTCCGAGGGTCTCTTACATCCTGAGTGTTCTTATGAAGTCTACAAATATGGAGTCCTTTTGGACTCAAAGTAAATCTAAGTTTTGGAATTTTTGCTAAGAAAATCAAGTGTTTGAGTTTTCAGTAAGCAATGATGAAACTTGGATAGATGCCAGAGCTAGTGGGAGCACTGCCATAATTCTATTTGGTATGTCTAGAACATATTTTGTTTTGGAGATAATGTCTTGATTTAGCTTGGCAACAATTGTAAATTAAGAATTATGCGTCCATAATAAATATGGGATATTCATAGAAGTTTATGGAATACAAGAAATATAAGTATATGTTCTTGTGGTGTGTAATTAAAAGAAGCTTAAAGTGAGTTGCTACTTGAAAGGATAACCGCCGATTTTGATTGGGGTTTGTGATCCTTCCTAATAAGGTGTTGTTAATTTGCGTATGTCTTAAAGCGTCGTTGACTCTATTGGGTTCTTTTGAGGCAATGAGAGTACGATGGCTTATACACACTAAACTTTGTGAATCAAGCATTGTTTACCTTATTGGGTTCATTTGAAACAATGAAGGTATAACTGCTTGGACAAAATGACCAAAATCCCATCAACGCACACTTTGAAAGTGGTTGGTTGTAGTAGGGAAATGATCACTGAGAATCAAGCATCGCTGACTCTATAGAGATCTTTGTGAAAAATATGAGGGTACGATGGCTTATGCACATTAAATTTGAGACCCGAGCGTTGTTTACCTTATTGGGTTCTTTTGAAACAATGAAGGTATAACAGCTTGGATAAATGATCGAAATCCCATCAACGCACACTTTGGAAGTGGTTGGTTGCAGTAGGGATATGATCAATGTCAGAGTACATACGGATAGCATCGTGGATGGTGATCCGTTTACTAAGCTACAGTGGCAGTCTAGTGATGAATGTCATACTAAGGTCTGCATGAGTATGTTTTAGTTAAAGTTTTGATATGCTTTATCTTTGGGAACATTAAGCAATATTGTGCTTCTGCTTGTATCGATTATCAAAGGGGTTTGGTAATGCGCGTGTAGCGGGTACTCTCAGTTAGCCTTATTGTGTTCCAACTTTGCATGTTTTACCTCTTCCCTGAATGTTTTTACATTCTAAATGTCCACAGCCAATCATTCTTCAAGTGTCCAATGGTGACTGGGACACAGGGACGCAATACATCGCCTGTACTTGAAAGGGGTTTCAAGTGACTGGACGACCCACACCTGAATTCACTTTGTGGTACTTTTCATGAGTGATTTAGGATGATAATATCAGTTCATCCTCATACTGGAGATGCATGTGTCTGCATCACTTTGGTTTGCTATGCTCTAGTTGCTTTCAAACGCAGTCTGTAACTGGCTGTAATAAAGGGTGTAGCTGATCAGAGTATGATCACTATGGTGGGCAATGTATTCAAAGGAATTTGTTCCTATGTTTAGAGAGATATCCCTGTGCCCCTCGATGTTTAGGCGCTGACACCAAAATGCATGGCCGTGCTCGAGTGTGCAATGATTTGGATAATCGATTGCAACTTGTTATTTTTGGTCACCACCAATCTCGATTGAGAAACATAATCATGAAGGACTGAGAATGACTTAGTACCATGTCTCGTCTTCACATGGATATCGCGAACAAAAGGATGGTTGATCACTTATCTAGGGCCATTTCAAACCTTTGGTTGTGAACTGGTACTTGTTTATGGGATGACATACCTCGTACAGACTTGGGGGCAGGGATGCCTTGCTAGAGGTCGCTCCTTGTCTGTGATACCTCTGGGTATGTTGTGTCATGTGCAAGTGGGAGTCTGTTGGAGAATGCCCACTGACACAAGTACATTGGTATTACTGCTGATGAAGTGCGAGCCTATTGGGTCACACACCAAGGATTGATCCCGACAGCTTACTGATAAAGAGAGAAGGTCCAAAAATCAAATTGTTTGATTTTGGGGCTTCACGGCCGTGAGGGATGCTTCACGGGTCGTGAAGCCTACTGCCGTCACGAATGGCTCAATGACCTTTATACGGCTCGTGGAGTCTTCACGGGTCGTGAAGAGGTCGTGGAGGGGTCGTGAAGGAGACACCCTCACGAGTCACTCGAACGCGGCATAGGCCGTGAAGGACTATGGCCGGTTGTGGCGCATTTAGTCTTCACGGGCTCTTCACGGCCCGTGAGAGGCCGTGAAGGTCTGTCTGCATGAATTCCTTTATTTTGATTGGACCATCTTGTGGTCCAATGAGATATAAGGGGATACACCGGCCAAAAGAGAGATCTAGAGGCTGGATCAGTTTTGAGTTATGCAAGGGACTTCACTTTTTCTCACTCTCTCTTTTCTCTCTTTGGTACCTACATGCATTACACACATATACACTAAGGTTTTGAGTTCTTGAGTGTTGTGTGACCGTTTTGGTGCAAGAGGAGAAACAAGTAAGCTGTTCCAGACGAGAAGAATCACGTGTGTCTTCTTGAAAGGATTGCTAGCACTTTGGGATCTTGGTTACTTGGTGTGGATCAACGATAGAGGAGAATTCACTTGAGTTCTCGTTCATCCCGATTTGTCACTAGCTTCAGCCTATTTGAGCCATGGTAAGGAGGTACTTTCTGTCCTTCTTTGTTCCTTTTTAAGTTGCAATTTGGTTTTGTAGAATATTATCACTTTGCAACATTTATGGATCCGTTTTTGTACGGTTTTTGAACTCTTTGTTTTCGCTTCCGCTGTGTTTTGCTCCATACCGTGTTCCAACAGACACCATGTTGTTCATTTGTGAATATTGTTTTTCATGTGATGTTTGTAACCACTAGAAATGCCCTAGACCTTGTGGATGTTTGGTTGTGTGATTTATTATTATTCATTCATTTGGTGACTTTAAGTCACATGGTATGTAATAATAATTTATTTATTTATTTGGTTTGTAATTATATTTGTGGCTTGCATGCCATTTAAGTATTCCATATTATGTAATTGTACTAGAAGATAGGAGTTGTGGCTTGCATGCCATTTATTTCCTTTTCTATGTAAGTTGTAATATGGAGCAACCATCGGGAGTCCATGGAGTGACGTCTTGGCGAACACGGATCCGAAAGGCCCAATGGAAGTAGCGGGTTTAGTGGGAGCACATCCAAAGTCAAGGAATTTGGTCCTTAGATGTCTTTGGTTTTCCCGTAGTGGCTCACAGGAAAACGCATAGGTTTGAGGGGCATGGTTACCAACTTGTTGTATGCGTGTGATCGTTTTATTATATTGTTTATGCATGAGTTGTAGGACTATAGCATGCTAGACAATTTTTGATAAATAATAAAACCCAACAGTTTTAAAATTGGTTTAACAACTCTAGCGCGCTCACTTGATTAACAAACGGATTTATATTGGTTTAGTATCCGATTAGTGAAAACGTTTGGTTATTGTCACTTTTGTTAATCAAGCTCAAAATGGTTTTTTAACCGGAAAACTAAATCCTATTTTTTAAATGTAAATCGCACACCACCCATAGGATGACACCGCCCAAATCTAGCCGTATAAGGGTCGATCGTCGAGCTCTAGCCCAGATTGCCTTTGCTTGAGCTGTATGGAAGGCGCGTGTGGCAACTCGCAAGGTCGATTGTCGAGCTCTAGCCGAGTCGATTTTTGGGCAAGAGTACCACCGTGTATCTTGATGGTTGATTTACGATTTCAAGGTAATATTTTGCATGATTGTCGAGCTCTATCCGAGTTATACAAAATATTAATTTGAGAATCGGCGTGGAGGGATCAAACATGCCAAACATGGCACAATGGTTTTCAAGAAGGATCCCGCAAGGAACTAAGAGTTGCAATAATAGATTGCAATCGGTCAATGGTTGCCGGCCTAAATAGCTTTGCCACGTGATCCGCGGAAAGTCACGGTGCAAGGTGAAATAGGGTTCCTAGCCCTTGTTAAAATAGTTGTTTTTCTTAAACACATGGGGTAATTATTTTAACAAGGATTTCTATCAAACTAACTAACCTACTCTGCGATTATAGATGACATTGACAAACATCAACAACACCAACTTTTCGTTACGTATATTTCTTGAGAAGGAGAAACTCGATGGGAGTAACTTTATGGATTGGTCTAGGCAGTTGCATATTGTCCTACGACACGATCATAAGTTGCTCACCATTGAGGAACCCTTTCCGGAAGCCCTTGCTACCAATGCAAGTAGGGTCATTCGGGATGCGTATAATAAACGTGTCAAAAACACCAACGAGGTCTCTTGCCTCATGTTGAGCATGATGAGACCCGATTTGCAAATGAAAATGGAGCATCTAAATGCTTACGAGATGATGCTTGTGTTGCAGGACATGTTCCAGCAACAAGCAAGGCAAGAACGGTATGGGTGTTTGAATGACTTACTTGGTTGCCGGCTGCAGGATGGCGAGGACATAAGCCCTTACGTGGTTGAGATGAAGGCACTTGTGGAGCGCTTGGAGAGGTTAGGATTTACTATTTAAAGGGAGATGGCGGTGGATATTATCCTACGATCCCTTCCACCATCATATGAACATTTCATTATGAATTATCACTTGCATGGTATGGACAAATCCTTAATGGAGCTTCATGGCATGCTGAAGGCTCTTGAGTGTAACATGGCCAAAGGAAATCTCACCTCGTCCACTCTTGCTAAGGCTACCAAGAAGCGAGCTATCTCAAATGGGGAGCTTGGTTTTACGGAGCTCACCATGTCCATGGAGTCAAAGGGCAATGAGATTGCGCCTCAAGATGAGACTCCAAATGGGGAAGTTTGCTACTTTTGTGGAAAGAATGGAAATTGGCGCAGTCATGCCTGCCCTGAGCGCCTGGATGAGCTAAGGATGCACAAGATGAGAAAGATTGGCTCCGAAGCTTCAGGTACATTCATGATCAAACTCGACTACTTATCTACTTATATGGGCAAGTTTTGAATACTAGCCACAGCACTCACGTTTGTCACAAATTTGTTTGTTGCAAAGTCAGGTTAACTAAGAAGTAGAAGTTGTAGAGAGCTGGACTTCGTAACGGGAAAGAAGATGGTTGTCCCTATTTGTAAAAGGATTGGAAGATGGGATCTTGCCACTCATTCCAGCTAGTCTATTACTTCACTAGATCTATGTTTCACGGCCTGCGTGGCTTGAAACAATATATCTTCTATGCCTTTGATAATGATGGATAAACTTCTTCTGAATTATGTATTTTGTGGTGTTTTATTTCAAAGTTTATCCATGTCGTGGAATTTATTATAAGTGTTTGCTTATGAAGTAATAGATTGATCGTGATTGATTTGTATATGTTACTCATATTACTATAGTCAATTTAACCATATAAATAAAACTTGCATCACCAAGCTCCATGTGGTTAGGAACTTGGATCTTTTGATCTAGGATCAATTGTTGATTGCAAATCTTATTTATTAGGCTAGAATGACTCAAGCCTCCTTCACTTATGTATGTGAGAGGAATGAAGGCTTGTTGGATTTCATTCACACTTTTGTGTGTAGACCGTACAAGCAAAACCTAAGGAGTAACACTGGATACTTTCTTACCTTACTAGTGAAGGTAAAAGGATGAATATGTTTAACATGTTAGACACTCGTCTGAAGCCTTGAGAGGTGTTCAAGACACATCCGCGACAAAGTACATGACTAAGAGGACAAAAGACTATAATACTCAAATCTAATAGAGATGTTGAGGATGTAGTTCTGAGTTCTGTGACCATCATAAGAATTATCGCTTTGTCTCATAATTCAATCCTCCTAGAACATATTGGTATATGGGTCGCCAAGCGGAGGAATCGGACATTCTAATTATGGTCCGATTGTGATGGGTTTAACCTATGTACCCTATTGTTTGGGGAGTACTTTTAGAGTGGCGGGCAATGTTCCAAAAGTCATACCAACAAAGATGGTTAAGTACGCAACTTAGATGATGATACTATATAGTATATCTTTGCTAGTCCATCATAAAGTCTGAATTCCTCAACCTGCGTTTAGGGTGTGTTAGAGGAACCCGGAATCTAGAGGTACTACTCCATTAGGTATTCTGTTGTGGCCATGGGATATGAAGGGTTTTGAACCTGACCTAACCACCATATGACTCAAACTGGTCAAACATAGGTTTGATTCTACTGGTTCAATCCTAAAAGCGGAACTGGATTGAACATAACCCTCTAAACCCCAAAAAGGGTTAGGATCTTAAAACTTACTTGATCAACATGGTTTCTAAATAACAATCCACAGATAAGGTTACAAAGATTATACCTGATCAGAAAACAATGGGATTGCTAAAGAAAAGTCCACCACTACTGCACCTCTGATTGAACTGCCTGCTAGACCGCTCCTGGATCACCAACCGAAAACACTCAAAAACCGAGAGTGTGTATGTGTGTGCGTCGACCTTGAGATCGCAAAACACCCTTGGTGTTTTGCTTGCTTCGATTCGACGAGAGAGAAGAGAGAGCCGAGAGAGAGTGTGCGACGAGAGAAGGGAGGGAGAGAGTTGGTGGCTAGGTTTTCTTTCTTAATCCCTTGTGTTTCTTTTTTCTTAATCCTTAAGGCTTAAGGATATATATAAGGATTAGATGGACCTAAGCCCATTTAATTAAAAAGTCCACTGGTTTTAATTAAACTTTTATCTCTTCTCACTTTGACCCCCTGGACTTTGCTAGTTAATTAATTAACTATTAATTAACTGGTCCGTTAAATATTAAAACATAATATTTAATTTCCTATTAAATAATAAAGAACTATTTATTATTTATTCCTTTTAATAATTAATACAAACTGATTAATTATTTATATCTCTCTTTTCAATAATTAATTCTACTTATTAATTATTCATTTTTCTCTTTAATAATTAATCTAACTCATTAATTATTTCTACACAGATTTATGGTGAAATCCAACTGTTCCGTATTCGGTGTGTAGAAGTGTGACCCTTTAGTCTCTTATAAAATTAGATATAATATGCCCATTAATTATCTCTGCACATAATCCAATAGACTCCCACTTGTGCAAGATAAGTAATAGTTACTGCACATTGTTAGCCTAAGGAGGTCCCTAGCCAGACACTTAGGATAACCAGGTTATAATAACTCTTATACCCCAAAGTAACTTGTGATAAAAAAAATCATAAGCAACCTGCTTAGAAGTAACCTGTTATAAACAAGCTGTTTATAAGCTAAACTATCATAAACTCCCTGTTTATGAATGGGTACGGTTTTATATATACAAACATGCATATATAGGTTTGTCCCTTGCAGGGCGATATTTCAATTTTGAGCATGAGCATGGAAAAGGTCAACTCAGAGACTCAAAAATTTGTTCATGACGTACTTGATTTCAAAACTACGTGATAAACGACAAACAACAGATCAGTTCGTTTGGCCACGGCCGTGCACTTACCAGTTTCTCTAATCAGTCAAGGGGCCCGGAAATATCTCTCCTCAAAAAGGAGGTGCAATTACCATCTTGCATATTTGCATTTGGCAACACGGCTCCCACTGAATCTAGACACCCCCCTTATGACCACCCTGTTATGGCATGGCGTTAGAACACGCTAAAAAGACAATAGTTACGGCATCCCAAACCAAAATACCTCAGGCTTGAGGATAACCTATGTGATAAATACTTTTGACACGAATCCACGAAGTATTTTTCACGGTGGGTCAATCCAATATTCGTAACCCTAACGAATATTCGAAAATTTTGGTCCTCAAAAACGGTTCGCAGCTATATTCGATAAACTATCGAATCTACCCAAAAATTACGATGACTTTATAGCCCAATCTAGGTTCCCACCAAGATAAATAGTCACTTTATAGCCCTATCGAGGTTCCCAAAACATACAAAATTGTGAAAAACAATGAAACTAATTTCTGCACCCTTCCATATTCCACCCTGGAATAAAGGTGCATAATTTCTACCATTTCATTGACTCTATTCACGTTGCATATCTGAATTACTTATTATTTAGCATTGTAACTTATCACTGATTACAAAGAAAATAATATGATTATAAACCTAAAACACAAGACTAGCACCCTGAAGTACTCCTTCTTGGTTTTGCTAGAAATCGTTCTTGCAACCTGAGAACAATCCTAGACTTACTTATTTTATAAAATTCCTTAAACTTGGAGAAACTGGAAATAGCTCCAAAATTTCTGATTTTACAAAATAACTTACTTGCAATTAAAACTTTAATTACATTTGTAGATATATATTAAATCTTACTATATTTTATTATCCATTTGAAATGATAACACTTTCTTACATCTACTTGTAAGAACCTTGAAATTAGATTCCCTGTGTATGCCAACACTAATCTAATATCACTACTAAGAATGTTAAATAACATCCTATTTTATCATTTCTAACGTTAATTAGCCAACAATCATTAATTAAGCTGACTTTCTGAACTTAATGAGTATAATTTTATTTAAGTCATAACTTGACTCAAAATCTTGTAATGATGTCTTTATCGAGTACCTCTCAATAAATCATGCATTCCTCGGATTAGTTCTTTCTCAATAACTTATTATTTTAGATAACCTCTAAAATCATCCGGCAATTATATACTCTAAAAGTTCAAACTTGTATTTATCACACTGGTTAAAAATAACCTTTTACTAACTCTAATAAATACATTAGTTAGATGCTCCCACTATCTTTTATGAAAAAGTGCATTACTTTAAAACATCCTTTTAGACCTTAGTCAATCTTGGACTACCATGCCTAAAAACTTGTGTTCCTAACACATGTTTTAAAACTTAGTTTTTGTAAGAAATTTGTTTTTATGAATCCAAGAACTTGGATCTTCATATATCCATCTTTATAATTACAGAAAGGGGTTTCATTAAACTTGCCATGAGTGCAAAGACTTTGTGAAGGCATTTCAAATTCTTTCTAAAAACATTTAGTATAAAACTCCCTTGATTAAAGTAACTACCATAATCATTTTTATACTTTCTTAAATGTTTTATCAAAGACTATTATTCACTTAGAAATAATAACTATTATTTCATTTTGTTCAAGACTTTGAACATTCACTTTTCACAAAATAACTTAAACACTTGTTAAATTAGAAAAACTATCTAATTTTATAAACAACACTTGTTTATTTTAAGCATTTGAATAGTGGAGCCAGCATTTATGTAACTACAACAAATCATAGCATAAAGATTATGATGAATCACCATACAAGTCAATACTTGACTTATTGGTTCTCTTTTAGTCACAACTATACTAATCCTGATTCATAAAATAAGAATACGTGCACGGATATATAACTAAATAATTAAATTTCCATAAAATTTAATCCGAAAGTTTCCATAAACAATCAAGATAAAAAACTGTTCAAATAAACTTAAAAAGTTTAATAAACTAGGAAATATAAATATTAATAATTTCCGTCAGCTGCACGTGGGATCTCTTCATGCTGGGCCGCATCACTTTCCATCTCCTCCTGCAAGTGATAAAGAAGCTGTTTACCCGATACCTGAGGTGCCAGCCTTGCGACCTGCCTCGTGACCCTTCGGGCAATCTCTTTTCCAGTGCTCGACCTCACCGCACTTGAAGCACCGATTATCGGTTCTTGCTTTGTTCGGCTTTGGCTTATTGCCCTTGTTGTCGTTATTAGCCCTGGGTTCATTCTGGCTGGTTTAGGACTTGCCCTTTCCCTTTCTGTTGCGCCCCTTCCTTTTCTTATGCCTGCCATGACCCACCATGAGAATGTCCTTGGACTTGGTCCCGATACTCTGCTCAGCAGTCTTGAGCATTGAGTGCAACTCAGCCACGGATTTCTCCACGTTTTTCATAATGTAGTTGACTATAAAAGGCTTATAGTCATCTGACAACGAGTTGAGTATCGTATCCGTTGCTAGTTGCAACGGTACTAGGTGCCCAAGTCGCTCTAGGTGGTCCATGTAACCTTTCATTTTCATGACGTGGTTACTGACCGAGGTCCCCTTAGCCATCTTGCACGAGTTACATGCCGTGGTGGCATCATAACGCTCTGTGCGAGCTTGCTCCTGTAATATGTCCCTCAGTTGGCGGATCATGTCATAGGTAGGAGTCTCCATCATGCTTTACTGCAACTCTGGAATCATAGTTGCAAGCATGAGGCAGCTGACATCTAGGGCGTCATTGGAGCGCTGAAAAGCCTCCCTAACATCTGCCCTAGCGTTGCTGGCAGGAGGATTTGCTAGAGGTTGTTCTAGGACAAGCCACTTTCTCTCGTGCCCAAGCACGATCCAGAGATTGTTAATACTAGTAACGTTGGTTGCCATCTACAAATTAAAACTTAATTTTCAGTTTTTTTTTAAAAACCATTTTAAAATTAACTGTTTTAAAAATATATGATTTACATGTGTATCTTAACTAGATGCAGAAAACGGCCATTATAAGTTCCAAACTTATAAACTTGACAAAACTTTTAAATTTATAAAAATTTAATTAATACTACTACCAGACTGAAGTCATACTCTAGTTAGTCATAGAACGTGGTTTTTCACTGTTTAATAACAACCTATCATTAAACCCCCTTTTTATTTAGCATCATATGAATGTCGCAAATCTATATGAAAAACAGTAAATATAAGAAACACAACCACGCAGATAATAAGAACAAACATATAAAGCCCTATAGTTTTGCAAACTAATCCTAAGGTCAAACCTAAGGATAAAATGACTTGGAGTCGCTTTTCTTGATGTGTTGCTCCCACTAGCCTTGACACCTCCCCGAAGTATCCGTGCTACGCGTATATAACATCACTTACTTCATCACCTTCTTTGAGTCCATCTTGGTTGTCTGGGGTTGTAAATGGCACGCAGGCCTCCCCGAACCAGTACAAAATTACAAATAAGAAAAGGGATTGTAATTGGCACGCAGGCCTTCCCAAAACCAAAAAAAAAAAGAAAAAGAAAACCGAGTCCTAAGTCGGCAAAACTATAGCTATATATATACATATATATATATATATATATATATATATATATATATATACATATATATATATATATATATATATATATATATATATATATATATATATATATATATATATATGTATGTATATATATCACAACCACGCAATTATATATAAGCACTATATATATAAAAGTCAACCACGCATATTATAATATATAAACAATAAACTATGATGTTAAGTACATAACCTGATTTGTTCAAACATTCTCATTTACTCTTTGATTAATACCTATTAACCAAAAATAAGAATCATGATCTTCTAATTAAATTTATCTGACCAAAATAGTTTTCTAATAAAAACTTTAAAAACTTTAATCACATTCAAAACTTGAATGAAATCCTTATGTCGGGTTTTCTTATTAGTTTTCAAAAAACATAAAACCTACAACTTTTGGTCAATTTTTTAAATATCATCTTGTTCAATTCTCCATCTTATTATATAAACTTTTACCCTTTTAGAATTTATTCAAAAATGACTAAACTAGTCATATTAAATAAATATCTAAAGTAATATATATTTTAACTAAACTAACTA
Organism: Pulicaria dysenterica; assembly: GCA_947179395.2. Classification (NCBI taxonomy): domain Eukaryota; kingdom Viridiplantae; phylum Streptophyta; class Magnoliopsida; order Asterales; family Asteraceae; genus Pulicaria; species Pulicaria dysenterica. The sequence continues at coordinate 48,492,906 of OX359289.1, read as the reverse complement.
AAAATATATAATACTAGTTTATATAACACCTTATTAATCTTAAAACTTAAAATTAATAATCCCTTTTTCTATTAATCCAAAAAAGCTATTTGAGCCAACACCTCCTGGGCCAAGCACTACCTGGGCTGAAACCCCGTTAACCCAAAAACCATTGGACCGAGACCTACTTGGTCCTTGACCCACTCGGGTTGAGAAACCACTGGGCCAAAAACCCCCTTGGGCCGAGAACCCCCTGCTGGGCCGTGAGCTATTTCGATCGCAGCCCACCAAGCCGTAGGCCACCTAGGCCGTAGTTTACTGGGCTTAGCGCCGCTAACTCCTCTTAGCGCCGCTAAACCTCTTTTAGGGCCGCAAACAGTTACGGTCTCGGTTTCAGTTTGCCTTTTTCCGATTAACAAAATTATTTTAAATCCTTTTCAACCCATTAAAACTAATTGTTTTAATATCCTGATTAAAAACTGGATTTAATTTCAAAAACCAAAAATATTAATTATTAATATTAACAAAACTTGTTTTATTAATAATTAATTATCCTAAAACTTGATTTCAACCTTTTTAAACAAAAGTTTAAAAAAACTGGTTAAGATAAAGTTTTAGTTAAAATGTTTTATCCTTTTTAACCGTTCAAACACAAACCTGGTTTAAACCTAACTGTTTAAAATCAAACCTTTTATGAACTGGATAAAAACAGAAAACATGTTTTTATACCCTATGGTTTTCGATTTTCATGAAAAAAAGAAATAAGATGGAGAAGATCATTCAACTATCAAACACACCAACTAACTAGATAAAGCATGTTTAACTAATTAAACAAACTGTTTACTTTTCTTGATCAAACTTATCATTATCCAAAAATGATAAACTTTTCAACCATTCAAAACAACTGTTTGAATTTTTCTGATTAATAGGATTAAACCTGATAGCAAAAATCAAACTGTTTTTGCTACCTATTGATTTTGGAAAAAACTGATAACAATATTAAACAAAAAACTTAAATCTAGAAACATAAAAAACTAGAAACTAAGGATCATAGAGCCGAGGCTCTAATACTACTGAAGGGTTTTGAACCTGACCAAACCACTATATGACTCAAACTGGTCAAACATAGGTTTGATTCTACTAGTTCAATCCTAAAAGCGGAACTAGATTGAACACAGCCCACTAAACCCCAAAAAGGGTTAGGATCTTAAAACTTACTTGATCAACATAGTTTCTAAACAACAATCCACAGATAAGGTTACAAAGATTATACCTGATCAGAAAACAATGTGATTGCTAAAGACAAGTCCACCACTACTGCACCTCTGATTGATCTGGCTGCTAGACCGCTCCTAGATCACCAACCGACAACACTTAAAAACCGAGAGTGTGTATGTGTGTACGTCAACCTTGAGATCGCAAAATGTTGGGAAATTTGCTAAGTAATGAAAACTGTTGGACATGCAAAGGTAAAACTGTTAGAGGAAATTTGTGGAAACAGTTGAAAACTGTTAGAAGTAATTCTGGGAAAACAGTTGCAAACTGTTAAGTGAAGTATGAAAACAGTTGTGACTAACAGTTGCTATGAGCATTACAACTGTTAGTACAAAGTTCAGAACTGTTAGTTCAAGTGTTTACAACTGTTAGAAGACTTTAAAGAGAAGACTGTTAGAAGAAGACCAGAACTGTTTCATTCAACAAACAGATTTTGTTGAGCTAATCATGGAAATCACTATCTTCGTGGATCTGAAGTATATCTTTATCAAAATTTGAAGATTATCAAGATTATCTCGGAAGATAGAAGATTACCTAACTGTCAACTATTCAAGGAGGATCAAGAGTCTATAAATACTTGGAATAGAATATCGTATTAGTAGTACTTCTTGATTTGATTATTCTACGCATTCATAGTTTATTGTTAATTTTCTTTCTGAAAGTGTATTAGCCTCTAAGTTTCATTGAAACATAAGAACAAGTTGTGTTCTTCGTCTAACAAAAGAGTTAGATTAGAGGTGTTGGTGATTATTGTAATCGTAATCGGTTTTTAATACATCTGGTGTTTGAAAGTATTTTATTGTGTTGATTAATTGAATTGTTCTCGTGTTAAACCTTAAACATCAATTAAGTGTGATTCTACAACTTCTTAGTTGATTGTGATCAATCTGAAAGATTATCTTTATACAACTCTGATTTAATTCTCAAAGATAATTCTTGTTATTGATATTTGGTAATATCTGATCCTGACACAAAACACCGTTGGTGTTTTGCTTGCTTCGATTTGACGAGAGAGAAGAGAGAGCCGAGAGAGTGTGCGACGAGAGAAGGGAGGGAGAGAGTTGGTGGCTAGGTTTTATTTCATAATCCCTTGTGTTTCTTTTTTCTTAATCCTTAAGGCTTAAGGATATATAAATATATATATAAGGATTAGATGGACCTAAGCCCATTTAATTAAAAAGCCCACAAGTTTTAATTAAACTTTTATCTCTTCTCACTTTGACCCCCTGGACATTGCTAGTTAATTAATTAACTATTAATTAACTGGTCCGTTAAATATTAAAACTTCATATTTTATTCCCTTTTAAATAATAAATAACTATTTATTATTTATTCCATTTAATAAGTAATACAAATTGATTAATTATATATATCCCTCTTTTCAATAATTAATTCTACTGATTAATTATTCATTTTTCTGTTTAATAATTAATCTAACTGATTAATTATTTCCACTCAGATTTATGGTGAAATCCAACTGTTCCATATTGGGTGTGTAGCAGTGTGACCCTTTAGTCTCTTATAACATTAGATACAATATGCCCATTAATTATCTCTGCACATAATCCAACAGGATATTTAACAATAAGTATGTTGTTCAGCAGGAAAAGGTTTTAGATATCCGCGGGTGCTAGTGGGAGTAGTTTACCTTTAATGGAAGAACCTGATGTTGGCACTAGCACTTAATTGGGATTGAAACTCAGCATGGCTATGCTGGAGGACGTGACATTGAATCATACCTCTTTAAACTTGGTAATAGTTGTCATAAGGCCAGAAAGATATAGTTTTATGTCTGAGGGAGACGACTTAATGATGTTTACATCAAACTACCAAAAACCATAGTGGGCCTAGAGCCCGCTGGAAGGAAAGAGGAGATGAAAATGAGATGCGATCTATGAGGGATATCCAAGTATTGGACATGGTAAACCCATCCCATGGGTTGAAACCCGAAGGGTGAAGATGGTTCTTTATAGAAAGAGACCAACATGGATAAGTTTACGACTTCGAATACCTACTGAGAGGAAAGATCTATGATTTACCATGTGGAAGGTATCATATGAAAACTTTCTCTCCTTGGTTATGTCGAATACTGAGTTCATAGACAACTTCGAATACCGACTAGTAGGAGATAGTTTTACGATGATTGACCATGAGGATGGTATCATCTAGAAATTATCTACCGGTGGTTATGTTGAAGTAAACTCGGATACTTGTGATTTTTAGTGCCTTTTCATGGCTACGACAACATAATGCAAAGACCACATTCCTTAATAGGAATTCTCTGAGGAAGTGCTCACAGCACTATCCGATGGTCTGTTACATTAACTGTATCTATGTAAAGTCTACAAGCAAAAGGAGTCCCATGATGGACTTAGATAAGCATCTCAAGGTTACAATCTTTGCTTTGATATGAAAATCAATTGTTTGAGTTTTCAATAAGCAAAAATGAAACATGAATGAATGTCAGGGCTAGTGGGAGCATTGTTGTAATTCTATATTTGCAACGTAATGGATATAATGTCCTTACCCTGTGTTATTCAAAAGATAAAGCAAGGAATTATGCATCCATGACGACTATAGAATATACAAAACCTGTTTAGGGGATCAAGAAATATTCAGATATGTTCTTGGTACTCTATTATAATAGAAGCAAGAATAAATTGTTACTCTAGTGTTAGCTTCTGAATAGAAATATGGTGTAGTTGATCAAAATAGTTCTTGAAGAATCATTGACCCTATTGGGTTCTTTTGAGACAATGAGGGTAGGATGACTTTACTATAAGAACTCGAGCATCATTTACCTTACTGGGTTCTGCAGAAACAATGAAGGTACGATGGCTTGAAGGAAGCGCCATGGTCTTACCAACGCATACTATGTGAGTGATTGGTTGAGGTAGAGAGATGGTCGCTAGAAGAGTTTACACGGATAGTTTTGTGGCAGATCCATTAACTAAGCTGTTGTCTCGGGCTAGTGATGATTATCATACTAGGCCTAGGTGTATAAGGCTTGAGTTTGTTTTAGTTATATGTTTGATATGTATTATCTTGGGGAACATAAACCAGTATTGTAATTCATACTATATTGATTATTAAATGTGATTGAATAATACGCCGAGGCCGAATATTTTATGAATCCTTACTGTGTTCCATCTTAACATGTTTAATATTTCCCAAAATGCTCTTTTCATTCTAAATGTCCACAGTCGGTCATTCTTCATGGGGAGGAAGTTGGAGATAAGGCTGAGGTAAGTGGTTGGTCGCTATCTAATAATGAATTAGATAAAAGAGATGCAACATTTCGCCTTTGCTTTCAATGGTCAAGTGATTGGATGACCCGCACCTGAACCTACTTCATGGTTTCTGCCACGAGAAGTAATGATGATAATATCATTTTGTCCTTAGACTAGAGATACATGTGTTCCAAAGCATGGACCTGCTTTGCTTTGATTACTTTCAAACGCAGTTCGTAACTGGCTGTTATAAAGGGACCTTTTAGGTAAAATATGGTGTATGTGGCGGAGCAATGTAGTCGAAGGGATTCGTTCCTATAGTTTTAGAGAGATATCCTTGTGCCCCTCGATGATTGAGCGCTGACGTAAAATGTATGGCCATGCTCAAGTTGCAATGATGTTTGATCGATTGCTACTAGATTTTGGGTTACCATCAATATAGACCGAGAAACATAATCTTGAATGATCTGGAGATTGACATTTAACCATGTCTCGTGGTCTCATGGATATCGAGAACGAAAGAATGAATGATCACTTATCTATAGGACCATTCCGTATCTGATTCTGGCTTTAGTTTTTGTTCTAGATGACAAAACCCATACTGGTTGGGGGCAGAGATTCCTTACTAGAGGCCGCTCTTTGTTTGTGGTTTATGGGTACGGTGTGTCATGTGCTTGTGGGAGCCTGTTTGAGTATGCACACTGACGCACGTACGCCATTTGGATCACTGCCGATATAGTATGTCCCTATTGGGTCACACGCAGGGGATCAATCCTGACAGCAATACAAGTTAAGGGACTGAAAGTGTCAAAGTGAAAGGTTGGTGTGCTGGCTAGGTACGCGACGCGGCGCACTTAAGGGTACGCGGCGCGGAATCGCGTCTGACAGCATTTAATTATCTTGTCTCCACCTCCTTTTCTAGCCAAGGCATGGCCTGCATTTAAGAAGGTTTGGTGGCCGGCTTTGGGCAGATGAAATTACACTTTTGGGTCTTTAAATAGACCTCCATTACCTCTCCTTTGGATGCTCTTGAGACACTTGATACTTACATACACTTAGAGCTTCTTTTAGCTTCATATTAGATTGTTTGTGAGTTTAGTCCAGAAGAAAAAGAGAGTTGCTGTTCTTGTGGTGAGTTCTTTCATCATCTCGTCCTCATCTTTGTTCCAGAGATTTTCCAAGGGTATAATCCTCTTCTCTCTCCTTTTACATGTTGCAAATAATAGATATAGAGCTTGGTCCTCTTATGGGGTTTTTATGCATTGCATGTTTGTACCTTGGCTTTGCATGTTTGTTTCTTTGCTTCCGTGCCTCCCTGAAACCCCAACACCAGTATCTCTTGACCGATCGATATATTCTGTGACAACTCAGGGGCTGTGGCGCAAGCTAAAGAGCCTAGAGATCATCAGCGGACTAGGCACGTACTCAGGAAATATCACCTCATCCGAAAGATCATTGGAAGAGATGATATTAGGTTGCAAAAGATACCGACAGATGACAACGTTGCTGACCGGTTGTATTTACATTTCATGGGATTGAAATAGGAGGTATTTACATAATTGTTTCTAGTTATCTATTTTTTGCATGTTTAACCTATCCATGACAAGTCAAGTGATTAATTTTCTAAATACCCGTAGCTACTTAATGTAGTGGGAGCTGCATTAGGGAGGTAACGCTATTATGGATATTTGATGATTTATTCGGGGATGAATAAAAGCACAAGGTTGTGACCAAATATTCATAGATATCTATCAGGGGATACATATTGGGAGTGATCCGCATCGAGTTTACTTCATGGAGCGTTATTATAAGTAAACTTGATAGGTTGTCCTTAGACCTGAGATATTTGGTTTGGGGCATGGTAACTTTTGTACTTTAGCGTGTTCTTACATCACGCCGTAATAGGGTGATCATAAGGTACATGTATAGGTGCAGCGGAAGCCATGTGCTCAGATTGCAAATAGTCAAGATGGGATTTGCACCTCCTTTTTGGGAGAGATATTTCTGGGCCCCTCGACGATTAAGACAATTGAAAATGTGTGGCCGCGCTCGGTTAAAATGATAGGTTTCATTTGGTAAACCGTAACTGCATAGTGTCGAGATTAGAGTCGATAAAATCTGAGTATTTAGAATAAGATCCCTGCACCATGTCTAGTACTCACATTACGGAATATGACGATGCAAAAGGAAAAGCCTAGATAATCCAAGGGGTGGATTATATCTCTAGATATAAGAGATCTCATAATCCGGTTAACCTAAGTGTCTGGCTGCGGACCTCCTTAGGTCAACGATGTACAAGGAGTGTTACTTATCTTGCACAAGTGGAAGTCTGTTAGATTGGGTGCAAAGATAGATAACATGTATCATCGTGTCCAATACTATGTGACACTAAAGGATCACACTGCTACACACGCAATTAGAACCATCTGGATTTTACCATGTGTAAGAATAATTAATTAGTTAATTAATGATTGAGAGAAAGGAAAATAATAATTATTTTTTAAAGGAGAAGGTAATATTTAGTTTAAATATTAACAAGACCATTTAATTAATAGTTATTAATTAATTAGAAAGGTTAAGGGTATTTTCCGTAATTACATGATAGTTTAATTAAAGCTGGGCTTTAATTAAACGGGCTTGGGCTTTAATAAGGTTGTATGTGATTCTTGTTTATTAGGCAAGATGACAAAGGCACCCTTCACGGGGACAAGTGAGAGGGGAAATGACCTCTTGGATATCATCTGTACGGATGTATGTGGGCTAACAATGTACAGTAACTATTACTTATCTTGCACAAGTGAGAGTCTGTTGGATTGTGTGTAGAGGTAATTAATGTGTACACTGTATCCAATGTTATAAGAGACTAAAGGGTCACACTGCTACACACCTAATTAGAACACCCAATTTATTTAGTGGAATTAATTATTTAAGGGAGAAATAAATAATTAATCAGTTGTATTAATTATTAGAAGGAAATAAATAATAAATAGTTATTTATTATTTAAAGGGAATTAAATATTAAGTTTAATATTTAATGTTGAGATTTCGTGGGCTCACAGCGGAAGCAAGGAACAAACAAAATAGCCCAATGTACAAGCAATCAAAGTATAAAAACCTAAATCCCTCAAATGGAGCCGTAGCGGCGCTAACTCTTAAGGTTTAGCGGCGCTAACCCCTTAAAGTTAGCGGCGCTGACGCGGCCTGTCAGGGATGTGACACAAAGTACATGCAGTCGTAGCGGCGCTAACTCTTAGGACTTAGCGGCGCTAACCCTTTATAGTTAGCGGCGCTAACGCGGCCTGCGATGTCAACTTTTGTCTTTTGTCATAATTGGTCCCTAAACTTAAGTTGATGTCAGGTTTAACCCCGGTGTATGACCCAATAGGCCCAACATCATCAGCAGCGGTCTATAGCGTACGTACATTAGTGGGCATATCTCTAACAGACTCCCACTTGCACATAATGCACCGTACCCATGTAACCACCGACAAAGAGCGGCCTCTAGCAAATCATCGATGCTCCCAAGTCAGTATGGGTTCCGCCTCCTTGCAGAAAACCATAACCTACATAAAACGTAGAGGTCCTATAGATAAGTGATCAAACATCCTTTTGTTCGCGATATCCTTGTGAACACGAGACATAGATTAATATGTCAATCTCCAGATCGTTCACTTTTATGTTTCTCGATCGTGATTGGTGGTGACCAAAATTTAAGGATATATCTGATTCTCAATCAATATTCCTTTTCGCATGGCGATGCTTATTTTGGTGTCAGCGCCCAATCATCGAGGGGCCCAGGGATATCTCTCAGACAAGAGGAACAAATTCCGTTGACTGTATAATCCCATAGCATGAACCTTGTCTTACCTAGCTATCCCCTTTATAATAGCCAGTTACGAACTACGTTTTGAAATAGCCAAAGTAAAAACAGCCTTCTTGATTTCCATCAGATTTAAAGAAGCAATGGATATGTTCAGGTTTTACCAGCATCTCTATGCTGATTAAATGCTAGTGTCAACATTATGTCTCTTATTTAAGTTTTACGTTCTTCCACTGGAATGCTTTTGTAAATTGTCCTTTCCCTCTTGAGCAACCAAACATGGTTCCCATAAGTTCAAGAAACAATTATCCAAAACTCAGACGAACTACTTAAATATATTGGCATCAACTTATAATTCATCCATCTACCACTGAATGTAGACTGGATAATTTAAGTTATGAGATTGACAAGCAAAGAACACTTTCTAGTCAATATCTCATTTGATGCTTAAGTGACCACAATGCTGTGTTTCAGATCGAGGATTTGGTTCATAAATTTTATGTATACCATGTTGGAGTATGCCCACGAACACACGTACGCCAAATGATCACTACCGATGATGTATGGGCCTATCGGGTCACACGCCGGGGGTTGACCTTGACACAACCTGTAAGATGAGGGTATGAAAGGATAAATAATGATAGTTGGTTTCCCGCAGGGGTTAGCGGCGCTAACTATGGCGTCACTAAATCAGCCGCGTTAGCGGCGCTAACCATCGGAGGTTAGCGGCGCTAACCGTGGGCGGTTAGCGGCGCTAACCCTGTCTGACAGAAACAACTTTATCTTTTCACCTCTAGCTTCCACCAATGCATGTTGATCGTGATGATTAGCCTTGGGCCGACTTGGGGAGACCTGGGGTCGTGGCTTGGCTTATAAAAGAAATACACTTAGAACTAATCAAGAGAGTTGCTAAGTTCATCAAGAGAGAAAGGGAGCAGATTTCTGGTGGAGTCTTGGTTGTGTTCCAGTAGCTTCATCAAGCTAAAGGAGTGCTAGTACACTTGGGTCACGATTCACTCGGGGTGGACTTCGATATTGTAAGAAGGAGCCGAGAAAGGAGGTCACGACTTGGAAGCTAGCCACACACACACAACCATCAGAGACATCAAGGGTATAATCTCCTCTTTTCTCTTCTGTTTAGTTGCTTAACTAGCTTGTAGAGTTAGATCCACTTGTGGGGTTCATCTTGTGTTTCCTTTTATGTTTGAAAATTCGTTTTTGGGCTTGCATGCTTCCGTTGCTGTGTACCACGAACCCCAACAGTGGTATCAGAGCCAGCTCTACACTGGTTTTGCACTAGATGGCCAAGAAAATCCGGAAAATGTGATTTTTGGTTCTGTCCAGTGTTTAGCGGCGCTAACTTTTCTATGTTAGCGGCGCTAAACCTTAGTTAACGGCGCTAAAGTCGGAGTCAACAGTCCTCTTTGTTAAACTGACTTGTTTTAATGTCGTCTCGCGATAGCGGCGCTAAACTGGGTTAGCGGCGCTAACTCGTTATAGTTAGCGGCGCTAACCCCTTACTGGCAGAATGCATGGTTTTTGCCTTAAATCAATTTTGTTGGATTTTTTGGGCTATTTGTACTTGCTGGAATTGTTCCAGATTTGAGTTGTGATTAGATGAAAGTTGCCTTATGTCTTGGTTGATGTATTTATATGTGGATTAACATTTAGGCATGAAAATGATTAATTGCATATACTTACATTGTGTATATATGACTATGGAATTTTGACTTGTTTGAGGTTCCTAATGCATATGTACATAGGATTATGGGTGCCTTGAGTGATTAGATAATCTTAACCAAGACATATAAGATTTACATGGTTTTTTGTGGCACACCATGTGATGATGTGTGATTTCTTGTATGTGGTTGTAGTATGCGTATCCGGTAACAATTTTGAGCCATATGACCTATGAGATGTGTTTGGTTGATTTAGATTAATGTATTAATTCATTTGGTGGTTTGTACCACATTGGTTTGTAATAATTAATCTATTTATTCGGTTTGTAATTTTAACGGCTTGCATGCCGATTTCGTATTCTTTGTAATTTGTAGAATTAGCTTAGAATAGAAATTGTGGCTTGCATGCCATTTCCTTTTAAATTTGTAAATTGTAAAAGGTGAACCGAAGCAACCAACAAGAACCGTGTGAAGGGTGTCTTGGCGTACTTGGATCCGGAGGTCGGTATGAGACGCAATGGATCAAGTGGGAGGAGCACACATCGGGTCATTCGGTCTAGTCCTTAGATGACTTAGTCTTGCCCGTTGGCTCACGGGCAAGACGCATAGGATTTGGCTCGTTACCGGATTATATTACATGCGTGGTTGATTTTATTTTATATATTTTCTTGCATGGATGTTTAGGTTCTTCGCATGCTAGAAAATTTTTCAAAATAATAAAATCAAAGAGTTTTAAATTGGTTTACAAACTCCGCGCGCCACATAGACAAGAATTGGTTAAAAGTGTTTTAACCGGAAAAACTAAAACCCGTTTTTCAAAAGTAAATCTCACACCACCCGTAAGATGACACCGCCCGATTCTAGTGAAACAAGATCGGTTTGTCGAGCTCTAGCCGAGACCGGTTTTGCGTAACTGTGTGGAAGGCGCGTGTGGCAACTCGCAAGGTCGGTTGTCGAGCTCTAGCCGAGCCGGCCATTGGGCTAGAGTACCACCGTGTATCTTGACGGATGATTTACAATTCCAAGACTTAAAACGCATTGGTAGTTGTCGAGCTCTAGCCGAGCTATCAAAGTGGGTTAATGAGGAATTGGTGTGGAGGGATCAAACATGCCAAATGGGTGCTAAGAGTACCTAGGATCCCGCAAGTGCCTAAGAGTTGTGATCACGGATTGCAATTGGTAAATAGTTTACCGGCCTAAAATAGCTCTATGAAGTGATCCGCGGAAAACCCGTCATGGATTAGGGTATTTTGAGGTTCTTAGCCCTTGTTAATATAATTCGTTTTTTATAACAAGAGGGTAATTATCTTAACAAGGATTTAATACAACAATAACTAACCATTTCGTACTTTGCTTGTAGATGGCATCTACTAGCAACACCAACACCACAAACATGTCACTCCGTCCATTTTTGGAGAAGGAGAAACTCACGGGGCCAAACTTTATGGATTGGCATAGGACTTTGAGAATAGTCCTACGTCATGAAATGAAGCTAGAGGTCCTTGAGTCACCTCTTCCGGAGGCTCCTGCTACCAACGCGGCGAGGGCCGTCCGCGAGGCGTATGAAAAACGCCTCAAGGACACAAATGACGTGACTTGCCTTATGCTAACGACCATGAGTCCCGAATTGCAAAGGCAATTCGAGAAAGTGAGTGCGTTTGAGATGATTTCTCAGCTGAAGGACATGTTCCAACAGCGAGCTAGGCAAGAACTCTATGAGTGCGTCAAGGCCTTCATCGGTTGCCGGATGCAGGAGGGCGGAAATGTGAGCTCCCACGTACTTAAGATGAAAGGGTACGTGGATCAGCTCGAGGAGTTGGGCTTTCCCATGGGGAAGGAGTTGGCGGTTGATATCATCCTCCAATCCTTGCCTCCTGCATATGGTCCGTTCATTGTGAACTTCCACATGCATAGTATGGACAAGTCCATTATGGAATTGCATGGCATGCTAAAGACCGCCGAGGGCGAGCTTGCCAAGTCAAAGCCCACCACCTCCACTGCCGTCCTCACCATCAACGAGGGTGGTAACAATCGGAAGCATCCCGCTTCGGGCAAGAAGGGCAAGGGGAAGAAGAAGGCTAAGGTCCAAGGACCGAAGCCCAAACCTACCTCAACCCCTGAGCCGAAGGGAAAGCAAGTGGCTCCCGCTGCCACCTCACCGGAAGAGGCAACCTGCTACTTCTGCGGGGAGAAGGGTCACTACCGGCGTAGTTGCCCCAAGTACACGGAGGAGCTCAAGAAGCTTCGCTCTAAAGGTGCCGCTGCCTCCGGTACGTACATGATTGAACTCCATAACACTTCTACTTCTAATGCCTGGGTTTTAGACAGCGGGTGTGGTACTCACGTTTGTAATAATGTGCAGGTACTAAGAAGAAGTAGGGACTTGGTTGATGGAGAGCTGGATCTCATCATGGGAAACAAGGCAGTTGTCCCGGTTGAGAAGATTGGGAGTGTGGAGCTCGCCTTTCCTTCCGGCTTATCTATTGTTTTGTTAAATGTATCTTTTGCGCCCTGCGTGGCAAGAAACATTATTTCATTGTATGCCTTGTATGACGATGGATTCACTTTTAAATTTGAGAATGGTAGCATTTTATGTTACAAAGATGATGTCTTTTATTTCAAAGCATTTCCATGTCATGGCATTTATGAAACAAGCGTAAGCTTGCAAAGCACTAGATCAATCATGAATGTTGATTCGGGTTCCAAAAACGTTTTGGATAAATTGTCTCTATGGCATGGTCGGTTAGGCCACATAAACAAGAAACGCATCGCCAAGCTCCAGGTGGATGGGATCTTGGAATCATTTGACCACGGGTCTAATGACGTATGCGAATCTTGTATATTGGGCAAGATGACCAAAGCACCCTTCACCGGTGTTTGTGAGAGGGCGCAAGACTTGTTGGATATCGTTCACACGGATGTGTGTGGTCCGTTCAAGCATGCCACAAGAGATCATTCCCGCTACTTCGTTACCTTTATTGATGATTATAGTCGATACGGGTATGTCTACTTGTTGAGACAAAAGTCGGATACCTTTGAGGTATTTAAGACTTATCAAAACGAGGTAGAAAATCAACTAGGGAAAAGGATTAAGATGCTACGATCTGATAGAGGCGGCGAGTATCTTAGTTCCGAGTTCCGTGAACATCTAAGGGATTGTGGGATTATCTCGCAGTTAACCCCTCCTAGGACGCCACAATTAAATGGTGTCGCCGAGAGGAGGAACCGAACATTGTTGGATATGGTTCGGTCTATGATGGTTCGTATGGACGTTCCCATTACGTTTTGGGGATATGCGCTTGAGACGGCCGGTAGAATCCTTAACCTCGTACCAACAAAGAAGGTTAAGAAAACACCGTATGAGATGTGGCATGGAAAGGTTCCATCCATTTCATATTTAAAGGTCTGGGGTTGTCCTGCCTACGTGAGACGAGAGGTTGAGGACAAGTTGGAGCCCAGGGCCGAAAGGTGCTTTTTCATTGGTCATCCTGCTGGGTCTATGGGATATTTGTTTTACAAACCTTCTGAGAACAAGGTATTTGTTGCTCGAAGGGCAATGTTCCTTGAGAGGGAACTGCTATCCAAAGACGCTAGTGGGAGAAAGGTTGATCTTGAAGAAATTCAAGAGACTGCCAATGTAGAACCTGATGTTGGGACTAGCTCACAACCTGAGAGGGTTGAATCTCAGCATGATGAAGCTGGAGATGATGTAAACCCGTTGCCTATTAGAAGATCTGGTAGAAGTCGGCATGAGCCAAAGAGATATGGTTTTCACATATCTGAAGGCACCGACATGGTAGTGGTCTCTGATGAGCCTACCAAATACCAGGACGCTGTGGTGGGCCCTGAGTCCGCCAAGTGGCTAGAGGCAATGGAATCCGAGATTCAGTCCATGTCGGATAATCAAGTCTGGGACTTGGTTGATCCCGTGCCGGGGTGCAAACCCGTAGGGTGCAAGTGGGTCTTCAAGAAGAAGATCAGGATGGATGGCGAGGTAGACACCTTCAAGGCCCGACTGGTGGCTAAGGGTTTCACTCAAACTCATGGTATAGACTATGAGGAAACTTTTTCACCGGTGGCTATGATGAAGTCTATCCGGATACTTTTGGCCATTGCCGCATTTCATGATTATGAGATTTGGCAAATGGACGTCAAAACCGCGTTCCTTAATGGAACACTAGTAGAGGATGTGTATATGACACAGCCTGAGGGTTTTGTACATCCTGAGTTTCCGGATAAAGTCTGCAAGCTTAAGAAGTCCATTTATGGGCTTAAGCAAGCCTCTCGGAGCTGGAACCTGTGCTTCGACGAGAAGGTCAAAGAGTTTGGCTTCTCTAAAAGCAAGGATGAGCCATGCGTTTACATTAGAGCTAGTGGGAGCATAGTTGTATTCCTAGTTCTTTATGTAGATGATATTCTACTAATTGGGAACGACGTCCCAACTTTGCAAGGGGTAAAAACCTGGCTAGGGAGTTGTTTCTCAATGAAGGATCTTGGGGATGCGGCTTACATTCTTGGGATCAAGATCTATAGAGATAGATCCCGCAGGTTAATCGGATTGAGCAACAGTACGTATATAGACAAGGTCCTAAAGAGATTTAGGATGGAGGATTCCAAGAAGGGGTTCATACCTATGTCGCATGGTTTAGTGTTGAGCAAGGCTCAAAGCCCGAGTTCCCCTAAGGAACGGGAAGTAATGAGTCGAGTTCCATATGCTTCGGCAATTGGCTCGATCATGTACGCCATGTTATGTACTAGGCCTGATATATCTTGTGCATTGAGTATGACAAGTAGATATCAAGCCAATCCTGGTGAAGCTCATTGGACGGCAGTAAAGAACATTCTCAAGTATCTTCGGAGGACTAAGGAGATGTTCTTGGTGTATGGAGGTGCGGAAGAGCTACGGGTGACTGGCTACTCCGATGCTAGCTTCCAAACTGATCGGGACGACTGCCGATCTCAATCGGGGTTTGTGTTCCTGCTCAATGGTGGTGCTATTTCCTGGAGAAGCTCCAACCAAGACACTGTGGCCGATTCTACTACCGAGTCGGAGTATATTGCGGCCAGTGAAGCTGTGAAGGAGGCTGTGTGGATGAAGAAATTCATCCAAGATCTGGGAGTGGTTCCTAGCATTGCCGACCCTGTTGAGGTGTTTTGTGACAACGAGGGTGCGGTTGCTCTTGCCAAGGAACCAAGGTCTCACCGACGCACGAGACATATTCCGCGGAAGTATCATTACATCCGGGACGTGGTCGAATGTGGAGATATAATTATCAGCAGAGTACACACGGATAGCAATGTGGCGGATCCGTTCACCAAACCTTTATCGCAAGCAAAACATGACGCTCATACTCGAGCTATTGGGATTAGATTTGCTAGTGATTTGGTTTGATCATGCCTTTGTATTTGTTTAGTATATTTGTTGTATTTACCCTTTTGGGAACATGAAGCAGTATTGTATTTATTGTATTTATCGATTATTAAATGGGATTTAGTAATTCGCAAGTTGCGGGTATTTCTTTAAATCTTTAGTGTGTTCCAACTTAGCATGTTTTGCTCTTCCCTGAATGCGCAAGCATTCTAAATGTCCACAGTCGGTCATTCTTCTCGGGAAGGAAGTATGAACAAAGACTGAGGGAAGTAATTGGTCATGTGTCCAATGGGGATTGGGGCACGGGGACGCAATTCTTCGTCTGTACTTGAAAGTGTTTCAAGTGACTGGACGACCCACACCTGATTTTTCTTTATGGTACATGTCATGAGTAAATCAGGATGATAATATCAGTTCATCCTAAGACTGGAGATGCACGTGGCTGCATCACTTTGGTTTGCTTTGTTCTAATTGCTTTCAAACGCAGTCCGTAACTGGCTGTTATAAAGGGAGTAGTTGGGCAGAGTATGATCACTGTGGTGGGCAGTGTAAGTCAAAGGAATTTGTTCCTCTGTTTAGAGAGATATCCTTGGGCCCCTCGATGATTGGTCGCTGACACCAAAATGCATGGCCATGCTCAAAGCTTGCAATAATTTATGATTGATTGCAACTTGTATATTTTGGTCACCACCAGTCTAGATCGAGAAACATAATCGTGAACGAACGGAGAATGACTTTGTACCATGTCTCGTGTTCACATTGGATATCGCGAACAAAAGGATGATTGATCACTCATCGATAGGACCTTTTCACATGGGTTGCAGATTGCAGAAGACAAAACCCATACAGACTTGGGGGCAGAGATGTCTTACTAGAGGCCGCTCTTTGTCTGTGATGCATTGGGTACGTAGAGTCATGTGCAAGTGGGAGTCTGTTGGAGTATGCCCACGAACACACGTACGCCAAATGATCACTACCGATGATGTATGGGCCTATCGGGTCACACGCCGGGGGTTGACCTTGACACAACCTGTAAGATGAGGGTATGAAAGGATAAATAATGATAGTTGGTTTCCCGCAGGGGTTAGCGACGCTAACTATGGCGTCGCTAAATCAGCCGCGTTAGCGGCGCTAACCATCGGAGGTTAGCGGCGCTAACCGTGGGCGGTTAGCGGCGCTAACCCTGCCTGACAGAAACAACTTTATCTTTTCACCTCTAGCTTCCACCAATGCATGTTGATCGTGATGATTAGCCTTGGGCCGACTTGGGGAGACCTGGGGTCGTGGCTTGGCTTATAAAAGACATGCACTTCGCTCATTTCTTACTCTTGGCCATTTTGTTAAAAAGAAATACACTTAGAACTAATCAAGAGAGTTGCTAAGTTCATCAAGAGAGAAAGGGAGCAGATTTCTGGTGGAGTCTTGGTTGTGTTCCAGTAGCTTCATCAAGCTAAAGGAGTGCTAGTACACTTGGGTCACGATTCACTCGGGGTGGACTTCGATATTGTAAGAAGGAGCCGAGAAAGGAGGTCACGACTTGGAAGCTAGCCACACACACACAACCATCAGAGACATCAAGGGTATAATCTCCTCTTTTCTCTTCTGTTTAGTTGCTTAACTAGCTTGTAGAGTTAGATCCACTTGTGGGGTTCATCTTGTGTTTCCTTTTATGTTTGAAAATTCGTTTTTGGGCTTGCATGCTTCCGTTGCTGTGTACCACGAACCCCAACATACCAATCATATTGAATACATGTTTTAGGCCTGCCTTTTACCAGATAATCATCACAGATGTCCGGTTTCTTTAAAGTAACATCATGTGCAAATGCGTTTCTTCGAGAAAACGAATTATGGGTTAAACACATGATTCCTTTTATGTTTAAACCAATATAGATAAGAAGACTTAGCATCTATTCTAGATCTAAGAATTTATATCTATATGCCCTTACTGATTCTTAGTTTACTTTAGGTTAGTTCCGAACACCACTAGGTTCCAGACACAAGCCTTTTCTCTAGTAAACATTCTCTCAACAACTACCATAAAGATAGTGATGAAGAATTTCACTAGTGTCACTATTTGTGGTATACTTGAACGGATTTTCCACACAAATGTGATCATATCCAACAAGTCACAATCCTTCCTACCAGAACTGGTGAAGGATTTCTTAATCATCCTATTCCAATAAACAAGATTTGCATCTCTCATTTAGCCCGAGGCTTAACTTTTACAAAGATCCTAACCACATGGATCTAAGCGATGCAAATATTGTTTACTTGGTCAAGTTTGATTATGCCATAGAGCTAATATATCCAAACCACTTTTTGATTTAAGAATCAATTGTTCATGATTACCTTATTACTTATAACGAGCCTTTATGTATGCAATGATATGGATAAGTTTTGATAAAATCATCTCAAAATAAATTTTCAAAAATGTTTCAATTCTAAGTCATATCCATCGTCATCAAATGTGTATTTGAGCACTAAAATAGTCAAAAATAACACATAGAGCATAGACATGGATTGAATTTGAAATGAAGCTATCAATATGAAAAATCTTTTCATAAAATACTAGATACAAAATTATCCATCATCTTCGAAAGAACATACAATAAAGCAAGTCTAGCCACACAGGGCATACTCAAAAGTAATAAATAATCCGGAATTAATGGCGAGACTTAAGACTCCCAATTCTCTTATAGAAGACAATCAACTAAATTTCTTCTTCAGAGATCCGGTTCTTCAAGCTCTTCCTTCTTGCAACGAACAGACCTACACTTTGTAACAAAATAAATTTGTGACAAACGTGAGTCTTATAGCTCGGGTAAAAAACCCAGCTTATTTAGGAATAGCAATGAAGAAAAAATCATGAATGTACCTCAAGTAGGAAAATTAACTCTCTCTTTTCTGAGAAGTTTTATATCCTCTCGGCACGAAGGGTAGACATGACGGCCCCATTCCCCAAATCTACCGCAGAAGTAGCAATCCACCCCTTGTTGAGTCTCTTTAGGCACATCATCAATGTCCATAGACTCAAAACTTGAAGCAAGCTTGGAAACTCCAACTTCTTCTTGTAATGGGATCGATTTCTTCTTCTTCATGTTATGTTGTTCCTTAGAACCAAGAACAATAGTGGATGAGGATAATGCATGCTTGGACATGTTAGATTCTACAACCTTCAACATTCCATGCAATTCATCTATAGACATTTCCTTTCCATGCATATGATAGTCCTTTAGAAACTTTTCATATGTGACGGGCAGAGACTGAAGTATGAAATTCACACCAAGCTCCCTCCCTATAGGAAAACCTAATCTCTCCATCTGGTCCATGTATGATTTCATCTTCAAAACATGGGCACTTACACTCCTACCTTCCCGCATCTTACAACCGGTTAGACTTTTAACAAACTCAAAATGTTCTTGTCTAACTTGCTGTCGGAAAACATCCTTCAGCTTTTTAATCATGTCATACACAGTCATGTGCTCAAATTGCTTTCGCAGTTCCGAGCTCATACTTGATAACATGAGACAAGCAATATCGTGTGTATCCCGAACACGCTTTTCATACGCATATCGGATAGCCCATTCCGCATTGATAGCAGGTGGTTCAGGAAGGGGTTCCTCAAGAATGTGCAGCTTAGACTCGGCACGTAGGACAATTCTCAATTGCCTAAGCCAGTCAACAAAGTTCACTTCCGTGAGTTTAACCCTTTGTAGAATCATACGAAGTGAAAAATTTGACGTGTTGTGGTTTTGATTTGACATCCTATATTAAATAGAGTACACGAATTAGTTTGTTTGATTTGAATCCTCGTCAAAATAATTACCCATATCGTCTCGAATAATATTTTAACAAGGGCTAAGAACCATATTTCACTCCAATTCATGACGGGGTTGCCGCGGATCACTTCATGGAGCTATTTAGGCCGATAACCATTTTACCGATTGCAATCTCAATTGCAACTCTTAGACACTTGCGGGATCCTACGACAATCATCGGTCGTTTGGCATGTTTGATCCCTACTAGCACCAATTCCAAATTAAAATTCTTGGTTGACTCGTGCTAAGCTCGACAATCACTCAAGGATTTTAATTTGTATTTGCAAATCGTCCAACAAGATACACGGTGATACCCCGACAACTACCGGCTCGTGCTAAGCTCGACAACCGATAATTTCAAGATCTCACACTCACCTTCCACACAGATCCACATGGAATAACTCGTGCTAAGCTCGACAATCACTCCATGCTTCACTAGATTTGGGTGGTGTCATCTTTTGGATGGCGCAAGATTTACGTTTTTATGAAAATGGGCTTTTGTTTTCGGCTTGGTTACTGATTAACTTGTTTAGAGACAAAACCTATGCGTTCTAAGCAAACCATGCAAGAATAAAATAAAATCATATCACACACATATATATAAGAAATAAATTGGTAACCCTTGCCATAAATCATATGCGTTCTTACCGTGAGCCAAAACGGGTAGAACGTGGTCAACTAAGGGACGGAAGGTCTTAAATGCGAGCTCCCACTAGAACCGCTATCTCCAATGGACTTCACCGCCTTCTATGGACACGCTTCATCTCCTTCTGACTCCATCTTGTGAGTTTTCATCCAAATTGTACAACAAATACAATAGAAATTGAAATGGCATACAAGCCACAATAATTTCCTATTTCTCTAGTACAAATACACGGATGAATGAAATGGCATGCAAGCCACAATATTATTACAAATATAACAATTTTAATAAATATTACAGGCCATATGTGATATTAAATCACCAAATTCCATCCAAACACACAAAGTCAACCACAAGGTCAAAGGCAATGTTACCAATTTCAAATCTCTCACATACAACAAACCAAACAAGATGGTAATAAAATTACCAAAACAAAACTGGAACAAAATTCCAGAATCACAAAAAGGCTAAAAATTCCCCAGACCAAAACTAATTTTTAACTTAGAAACCAAAACTGTTACAGCGCGTTAGCGCCGCTAACATTTATGAGTTAGCGCCGCTAACCTGAGGTTAGCGCCGCTAACCTCCTGTTCGAACCGTGGTGATGATCCTCCAAGAACGAAAACCGGATCTTCTATTGGGATGTACCCCGGGAACTCGTCAAACCACAAATGCTAGCAAGCTGTTGTGGAACTTCACCAAGAAAACCACTCCGGGACAGCTACTATATGAGACCAACAATCTGGAGTAAAACTCTCTTAAACTCTCTCTTGATCATAGTAGCATGAAAGAGAGTATTTGGGTTTTTTAGAGAGAGAGAGCCAAAAAACTTCAATAAAAATGAAGTCACTCTTGAACCACTGCCTCCAGATTCGATTTGAACCACAATGACCGGCCAAAGTGCGTTCCTAGGTGTTCCCACGGTATTGGCCAGCTTGGGAGGTAATTTGACATAAAGCCCATGCAGCCGTAGCGGCGTTAACTCTTAGGGTTTAGCGGCGCTAACCCCTTAAAGTTAGCGCCGCTAACGCAACCTGTCAGGGATGTGACACAAAGTACATGCAGCCGTAGCGGCGCTAACTCTTAGGACTTAGCGGCGCTAACGCGGCCTGCGATGTCAACTTTTGTCTTTTGTCATAATTGGTCCCTAAATTTAAGTTGCTATCAGGTTTGACCCCGGTGTATGACCCAATAGGCACATACATAATCAGCAGCGGTCTATAATGTACGTACATTAGTGGGCATATCTCTAACATTTAACGGACCAGTTTGATAATATTTAAATAAATAACTAGTAAAGTCGAGGGGGTCAATGTGCAAGGAATGAAACTTCATTTAAAGACATGTGCAAGCAAACCCTAGCCAACTTTCTCCCTCTCCTGTGTTGACCTCCCTCCCCTGCGTCGACTTCGACAAACCCGAATGGGGATTTGGTTTTTGCGATCCACGCATACACATACACACGAGTTTCGTTTTGTTTCTCGGGTAATTTCGGGAGCGGTCTAGCAGCCAGTTCGTTGGTGGTAAAGTAGTGGTAGACTATCTTTAGCAATACCAATATCACAAAAGGTATTGTTTTCTTAATTTTTATCTGGATTGGTGTTGAGAAACTGATATGATAATTAGAAAGATCCTAACCCATTTTGGGGTTTAGAGGGTTGTGTTCAATTTGTTTCCGCTTTAGGATTGAACCAGTAAAACCAAACCCAGGTTTGACCAGTTTGTGTCTTAGGGTGGTTTGGTCAGATAAAAACCCTTCATGGATTACCTCATGTGCGAGATGTGGAATACCAGATTAATCTTATTCCAGGTGCTACACCTGTAGAAAGAACTCCTTATCGTCTCGTTCCATCAAAAGTTTGTGAAATGATGACTCAAATTCAAGAACTCCTTAATAAAGGGTTTATTCATCCTAGTTCTTCACCGTAGGGAGCTCCAGACTTGTATATCAAAAAGAAAGACGGGATGATCCGTATGTGCATATACTACAGAGAGTTGAATAAACGAACTATAAAGAATAAGTACCCTCTTCCTCGTATAAATGATATGTTCAATCAGCTACAGGGTGCTACTTGTTTTTCTAAGATCGACCTTCGATCTGGTTATCATCAAGTTCAAGTACGTGAGGAGGATATTCCAATCACAGTTATTCGAACCAGATACGGACATTATGAATTTCTGGTGACGCCTTTTTGTTTGACAAATGCTCTGGCCGTGTTCATGGACTTAACGAATCGAGTATGCCGTCCTTTCTTGACAACTTTGTGACAGTCTTCATTGGCGATATTCTTATATATTCTAAGTCCGAGGCTGAACACGAAACTCACCTTCGTATGGTTCTTGATACTCTTCTACATCAGCATTTATATGCTAAGTTTTCTAAGTGTGAGTTTTGGTTATAAGAAATCCATTTCCTTGGTCATGTGATATGCAAAGAAGGTGTAATAGTCGACCCCGCCAAGGTTGAGGCCGTGATGAACTGGGGTATTCCTAAAACCCCATCAGAGGTCAAAAGCTTCCTAGGACTCGCCGGTTATTATCGGCTGTTCATTCAGAATTTTTCCAAGATAGCATGTCCTTGAAGTAAACTCACGCGAAAGGATATTGCTTATGAATGATATGATGCTCAAGATAAGGCCTTCCAAACTCTGAAGCATCTATTATGTCAACCTTGGAATATGTTTTCACTCGAAAGGAGCTTAAGATGAGGCAACAGAGGTGGTTATGGTTATTCAAAGACTATGACTGTGAAATCAAATTGTTGGGATTTCTAGGGCGCGCAACGGAAGCAAGAACAACATAAAAATCCCATAAAACCGAACATACAAAGCATACAAGGTGAAATACCAAACATGGATCTTGCACTATGTAAAGAAATGCAACAAGAATAAAGGAGAAAAGATTATACCATCCTCCTAAGCTCCAGAAATCGGATTTGTTGATGAATAACTTGCTCCTTGCTCCAAGAACGAATCGACTATTGAGTGGTACCCTGGTAATACGTCAATCTCTTGTGCTTGTAAGCTCCTATGTGATTCTTCCTTCTAGAAAATCACTTAGAGAACAACAACAGATGAACAATGACCAAATCCCTGGAGCAAAAAACCCTCTCTTTGAACTCACTAAGTCTATTGTAGCACTTAAGAGTATTTGGAAGTTGAGAGAAGCAAGAATATTAAAGGAGAGCAAATGAACTCCTTTTATAGAACTCCAGATGACACTTGATCTACCAAAGACCGGCCAAAGTCGTATCCAAGACCTAACATGCATTGGCCAAGTCTTGAGGGGATTTGACAAAAAGTTGCATGCAGCCGTAGCGGCGCTAACTTTAAGGTTTAGCGGCGCTAACCCTTAAACTTAGCGGCGCTAACACGGCCTGTCAGATGATATGACACAAAGTACATGCAGCCTTAGCAGCGCTAACTATTAACGTTTAGTGGTGCTAAACCCTTTAGCGGCGCTATCGCGGCCTGCGATGTCAACTTTTGTCCTTTGACATTTTGGTCCCTTTACTTTAGTTGCTGTCAGATTTGACCCCGGTGTATGACCCAATAGGCCTAGACATCATCGGTTGAGATTTAAACGGTGTACTCGCATCAGTGGGCATATTCTAACAAACTCCCACTTGCACATGATGCACCGTTCCTCATAAACCACAGACAATTAGCGGCCACTAGCAAAACATCATTGCCCCCAAGTCAGTATGAGTTTCGTTATCCAGAATAAAAACCTGTTCAAAAAGAAAAGGTCCTATAAATAAGTGATCTTAAACTTCCTTTTGTTCGCGATATCCATGTGAACACGAGACATGGATTAAATGTCAATCTCTAGATCGTTCACGATTGGGTTTGTCGATCTTGATTGGTGGTGACCAAAAGTTAAGGATATATCTGATTCTCAATCAATATTCCTTTGCGCATGGCCATGCAATATTTTGGTGTCAGCTCCCAATCATCGAGGGGCTCAAGGATATCTCTCATATCAGAGGAACAAATTCCTTTTGACTATATAACTCTATACCATACTTCTTGACTCATCTAGTCATTTCCTTTATCAAAGCCAGTTACGAACTGCTTTTGAAAACGACTAAAGCAAGGAAGAAATATGATATAGTGGTTCATACATCTCAGGTCTAAGGACGTAAGATATTATCATCCCAAGTTACTCGTGACTATAATCCATGAAGTATACTTGGGTGTGGGTCTTCCAGTCACTCGAAACTCTTTTCAAGCACATATAGGCATTGCTCCTTAATTCGACCATATTGAATTCAAGGTCAAATGCTTATCTCAGTCTTCATTCAATCTTCCTTCCACAAGATCGACTGAATGTGGAAGGTTTGAAATATAGAATAATATTTCTGGAAGTATTTAAACATGCTAAGATGAAACACAGTAGAGTCTTATGAATGTAACCGTATCATACGCATATATAATCTCCATAACATATCGAAACAATCATAAGTTACAATACTGTCATTATCGTTCCAAAAATATAGAATTTACATATCAAAATAAACTAAATACAAAACTCAAACCAAATCGCTGGCAAATCTTACACCTATTGCACTAGTGTGAGAGTCATCAGCTGCCTGCGATAACGGCTTAGTGAATAGATCCACAAGGTTTCCATCCGATGCTACTCTGCTTATGATGACTTCACCACTTTCAACTACATCTCGTATAAAGTGGTATTTCTCAAAATATGTCTTGTTCTCTTGTGAGCTCTTGGTTCCTTTGTCAAACCCACTACACCCTCATTGTCACAAAATATCATGCTTGGAACCACTTGTAGATCTTGGATAAATTTCTTCATCTACACGGCCTCCTTTGCGGCTTCACTTGCCGCTATGTATTCCGACTCGGTAGTCGAGTCAGCCACCGTGTCTTGCTTCGAGCTTCTCCAACTGACAGCACCACCATTTAACAGGAATACAAACCCCGATTGAGATCGACAGTCATCCCTATCTGTTTGAAAGCTAGCATCCGAGTAACCCTTTACTCTCAGCTCTACTTCCCCACCATATACTAAGAGCATCTATTTCGTACGCCTAAGGTATTTGAAAATGTTCTTTACAGCTTTCCGATGAGGTTCCGCGGGATTTTCCTGATATCTACTAGTCATGCTTAAAGCACATGACACATCAGGACGAGTGCATAACATAGCGTACATGATAGATCCCACAGCCGAAGCATATGGTACTCGCTCCATTACTTCTATCTCCTTTTGGGAGGTAGGACATTGAGTCTTGCTCAACGTCAAGCCATGTGACATAGGGACGTTTCCTTTCTTAGAATCCTCCATTCTAAAGCGTCTCACGACCTTGTCTATGTATGCACTTTGAGAAAGCCCGAGCAGCCTTCTAGATATATCTCTATAGATCTTTATCCCCATAATATAGCTCGCATCCTCTAGGTCCTTCATTGAAAAAATATTCCCTAGCCAAGATTTAACACTCCTTAGTCTCGGAATATGATTTCCAATGAGTAGTATATCATCTACATATAGGACTAAGAAGACTATAGTGCTCCTACTAGCCCAGACATATACACATGTTTCATCTCTGCTTTTCAAAAATCAAAATTCCTTGATTTTCTCATCAAAGCACAGATTCCAACTGTGAGATGCTTTCTTGAGTCCATAAATGGACTTCTTCAGCTTACAGACCTTGTTTGGATACTCTGGATGTACAAAACCATCAGGCTGTGTCATATACACCTCTTCGGAAAGCTTCCCGTTAAGGAAGGCGGTTTTAACATCCATTTGCCATATTTCATAATCATGAAATGCAGCAATGGCCAGAAGTATCCGGATAGACTTCAACATAGCCACTGGGGAAAAAGTTACCTCATAATCTACACCAGGTGTCTGAGTGAAACCCTTTGCCACCAGTCGGGCTTTGAAGGTATCCAAGTTTCCGTCCATGCCGGTCTTCTTCTTGAAGACCCATTTACACCCTACGCGTCTAACCCCGGGCGTAGGATCAACCAGTTCCCAAACCTGGATATCTGACATTGATTGCATCTCACTTTCCATTGCTACTCTCCACTTTGCAGACTCAGGGCCTGCCATATCTTCCTTGTAGGTGGTGTTCTCATCATGATCCACCACTAACTCGCTGCCCTCAGATATGTAGAATCCATATCTCTATGGCTCATAACGAGTTCTACTAGAACGCCTTGGAGTAAGCAGTGAATGAGTGTTAGGAACTGCATCATTTTCATGCTCAGTTTCAACCATCTTAGGTTGATTACTAGTGCCAACCTCAAGTTCTTTATCCGTTGACCATTGAACTTCCTCAAGATCAATTTCCTTATTGCCTTTTTGTTTGGATAGCATTTTTCTTTCTAGGAAAATGGCCCTTCGAGCAACAAATACTTTGTTCATAGAAGGTTTATAAAATATATATCCAACACCAGCAGGAGGATATCCGATAAAGTGACACCTTTCCGAGCGAGGTTCAAGTTTCTCCTCAGCCTCATGTCTCACGTAGGCTTGACAACCCCAAACTCGTAGGTATGAAATTGTCAGCTTCTTATTATGCCACATTTCATAAGGTGTTTTTGATACTTTCTTGGTTGGTGCAAGGTTAAGGATTATTAACACCGTTTCTAGAGCATATCCCCATAAACTAATAGGTACCTCCGTTCGACTCATCATGGACCTCACCATGTCTAGTAAAGTCCGGTTCCTCCTCTCAGCGACCCCATTTAATTGTGGTGTGCTTGGAGGTGTTAATTGTGAAATAATTCCACAATTTTTAAGATGATCAGTAAACTCGGTACTTAAATACTCTCCACCTCTATCAGACCGGAGTATCTTTATTGTTTTGCCCTGTTGATTATGAACTTCATTTTGGAATGTCTTGAACACCTCAAAGGTTTCATGCTTGTGTTTAGCAAGATAGACATATCCATACCTACTATAATCATCTATAAAGGTTACGAAGTATCTCGAGTTATTCCTCGTGACATGCTTGAAAGGCCCACACACATCCGTATGGATGATATCCAAGAGGTCCTTTCCCATCTCACTTGTCCCCGTGAAGGGTGCCTTTGTCATCTTGCCTAATAAACAAGAATCACATACATCATTCGACCCTTGGTCAAATAATTCCATCCACATGGAGCTTGGTGATGCAAGTCATGTTTATGTGGCCAAGACGACTATGTCACAAAGAAAACTTGTCCAAACCATTTTTGAACTCAGAATCAATATTCATGATAGATTTTCTTTATTCAATGTATGCACTTGCCTCGTATATTCCATGACATGGTAAAGCTTTATAATAAACAATTTCATTCTTAAAGCAAACGATTGTACCATAAATTAACTTGAAATCGTAACCATCGTCATACAATTTATGAAAAGAAATAATGTTTCTTCCCACATGGGGCGAATAACATACATCTTTTAACAAAATAGAATAGCCGGACTTGAATGAAAGCTCCTCGCTCCAAGCTCCTACTTGCCTTTAGCACCTGCACCATATTACATATGTGAGTGCCACAGCCAGTATCCAAGACCCAACCTTTAGAAGTAGAAGTATGGTGGAGTTTTATCATGAATCTACCTGAAGTGTCGGGGCCCTTGCCCCCACAAAAGAATCACTCCGCATCCTCCGGAGGCTTGGCTTGGGGAAGTTTCCCCTTACCTTTTCCCTCGGAGACCGGGGTAGGCTTGGCCACACCAACCTTTCCTCTACCCTTCCATTTCTTGGAACAGTCGGCCTTCTTTTTGGTGATGCGGCCTTCCCGGATGGCTAGAACGTGAGTAGAGGAGGGGGATGGTTTGCTCTTTGTCATGCTCGCTTCGGCAGTTTTGAGCATACCATGCAGCTCCATTAAGGATTTGTCCATGCTGTGCATGTGATAACTCATGGTGAATTGATCATATGCACTGGGCATGGATTGGAGGATCAAATCGACCGCCATCTCCCTCCCTATGGTGAATCCTAGCTTCTCCATGCGCTCAATGTTTGCCTTCATGCGCAAAACATGAGCGCTCACGTTCCCTCCATCTTGAAGCTTGCAAGCGAAAACGGTCTTGAAGCATTCATACCTCTCCTGCCTCGCCTGCTGTTGGAACATGTCCTTCAGCTGCACGATCAGGTCGTAAGCACTCAAGTGATCCATTTGCTTTTGTAAATCGGTACTCATGGTGCTTAACATGAGGCATGTTATCTCCTCAGTCTCCTTGAGGCGTTTTTCTTACGCCTCACGGACCGCCCTCGTTGCACCGCTTGAGGTGCTTTGGGTAAGGGTTCCTCAATGGTGTGCATCTTCCCTTCATAGCATAAGACAAGCTTAAGTTGTCTATGCCAATCCATGAAGTTGCTCCCGTCGAGTTTCTCCTTCTCAAGGAAAACTCGTAGAGAAACGTTAGTGGTGGTGGTGTTTGCGCTTGTTGATGCCATCTATAATTGCAATGTATATTTAAGTTAGTTTGATATATTATCTTGTTAAAATAATTTACCCATAATGAATTAACTTTAACAAGGCTAAGAACCGTATTTCATCTCACCATGTGACGGGGTTACCGCGGATCACATGATAAAACTATTTAGGTCGGCACCCATTTTGCAAATTGCAATCTCTATTAAAATCCTTAGCGCCTTGCGGGATCCTACGACATCCAATGGTCGTTTGGCAAGTTTGATCCCTTCTTGCACCAATTTTAAATCTTGAAATTTTGGTTAACTCGTGCTAAACTCGACAATTAACCAAGATTTCAAATCCAAAATTGCAAATCGTCCGTCAAGACATACGGTAACAAACTCACCAAAGTTGGCTCGTGCTAAGCTCGACAACCAAAATTGTGAATTCGCCACACTCACCTTCCACACAGTTTTATGGGAATTGGCTCTTGCTAAGCTCGACAACCAAATCCCATAAGACTAGATTCGGGTGGTGCCTGATTTATGTTTTGTGGAAAGACGGGCTTTTGGTTAGTGACAAATCCTATTTTCACTAGGTGGGTTAATCTTGTATGTGATCGCGCGAGAGAGTTGTAAACCGTTTTTAGCAAATCTCTTGTGATTTTATTAATATTTTCGAAAAAATATTATCTAGCATGCGAATCCTAAGCAATCCATGCAAACAAAATCACATCACACGCATAAAATACTATAATTCGTAACCCTTGCCATAAAAACTTATGCATTCTTCCCGTGAGCCAAATGGGAAGAACTTGGTAAAATTCTAAGGGACTAAGTCTTCCAGAAGAGCTCCCACTAACGCCGCCATCTCCATTGGATTTCATCGGCTTCATGGACTCCATACTCCATCTTTCTTTGACCCTATCTTGTGTTTCATCATCCATCATAAAATAATACATACAATAGAATAAAATGACATACAAGCCATAAAATACCTATTTATCTATTACAAATACATGGATGGATGAAATGGCATGCAAGCCACAATATTATTTCAAATTTATCATAAGAATAATAATACAACCATACATGCATCCAAATCCACACAAACAACCAAATGGTCTAGGCAAGGTTACCAACTTACATATCCACATACAACCAAACAAATAATAATAGCTACTGGAATAATACATATTAATAACAAAATTAAAATTCCAGAAGATCAAAAACAAGCCAAAAACCCGAGGCCAAAAAACTGTTTTTAACCAAGAACAAAAAACTGTTTCAGTGACGATAGCCCCGCTAACTTGAAAGCGTTAGCGCCGCTAAAGCAAGTTTAGCGCCGCTAACCCCTGTTCGACAGAAAACAAACATTTTTGATTTCGGGTTTTTCATGCCACCATGTGCATAACTAACATAGAGGTGGCTCTGATACCACTGTTGGGATTTCTAGGGTGCGCAACGGAAGTAAGAACAACATAAAAAGCCCATAAAACCGAACATACAAAGCATAGAAGGTGAAATCCCAAACATGGATCTTGCTCTATGTAAAGAAATGCAACAAAAATAAAGGAGAAAAGATTATACCAGCCTCCTAAGCTCCAGAAAACGGATATGTTGATGATTAAATTGCTCCTTGCTCCAAGAACGAATCGACTATTGAGTGGTACCCCGGTAGTAGTCTTGAAGTGACCGACAAAGACCGGCCAAAGTCGTATCCAAGACCTAACATGCATTGGCCAAGTCTTGAAGTGATATGACAAAAAGTTGCATGCAGCCGTAGCGGCGCTAACTTTAAGGTTTACCGGCGCTAACCTTTAAACTTAGTGGCGCTAACGTGGCCTGTCAGTTGATATGACACAAAGTACATGCAGCCTTAGCGGCGCTAACTATTAAGGTTTAGCGGCGCTAAACCATTAATGTTAGCGGCGCTATCGTGGCCTGTGATATCAACTTTTGTCCTTTATCAATTTTGGTCCCTTTACTTTAGATGCTGTCAGATTTGACCCCGGTGTATGACCCAATAGGCCCACACATCATCGGTAGTGATTTAAACGTTGTACTCGCATCAGTGGGCATATTCTAACACAAATACCACCCGGGAAAGGCGAACGTTATAGTAGATGCATTAAGCCGAAAGGTCTCTTCGGAGAACATCAGATTCATGAAACTCACTATTGTATCTGATATCATTACCTAACTTAAGGAGGCGTAACACGAGGCTTTGTTAGAGACTAATTTGAACGCTGAAACCATGAATAAACTTAAAGATCAACTCGAGGATGACAACCGTGGATTAAAGACTTTTAAATCTTGAATATGTGAACCTATCGTAGGAGGGAACCGTGATCTAATTATCCAGGAGGGTCATAAGTCAAGAATGTCTATTCATCCCGGATGTACAAAAATGTATCAGGATCTTAAGGCATTCTATTGGAGGCATACATTGAAGCGGGATAATATTACCATGAATTATGTCACTAAATTAACATGTGCACAAGTTAAGACCGAACATCAAAAGCCTTATGGTAATTTGCAGCAATTGCCGATTCCATAATGGAAGTGGGATAATATTACCATGGATTATGTCACTAAATTGCCAAGGACTTCAAAGGGGCATCATATGATTTGGGTAATAGTTGATCGTCTCATGAAGAGTGCACATTTTCTTGCAGTTAGCAAATCTTGGTCTATGATTCGCCTTGCTCAATTGTATATCAACAAGATTATATCTCGTCACGGTATTCCTTTATCTATTTTTTCCTCGGTGGAACCTCCCTCGGCTGAACCCCTTTGCGGAGGTTCCCAGTCTTGGTATCATTATAGGCAGGCTTGAAGCCGGTTTCACGCGTGCAACGACTATTTATACCCCTATAGCAGTCGGAGGGTATGCTTTCTAACCCTTAAACTTTATATTTTGTATATCTAAAAATATGTGTGTATATATTGTTGGAGTATGCCCACTGACGCACGTACGCCATAAGTATCACTACTGATAATGTATGGGCCTATTGGGTCACACACCGGGGACCTATCTCGACAGCCTAAAAGATGGAGGGACCAATGGTGTCAAAATGGAAAGATTGATGTGCTGGCAAATAACGCGACACGGAGCACTTAAGGATACGCGACGCGGAGATTCCGTGGCGTGGAACCTTACAGGCACGCGGCGCGGAATTTTGTCAGACTGCATGCAATGATTAGATTCTCCACCTCCACTCTTGCCCAATGCATGTGGCTTTCTTCTGGAGAACTCTTGGCCGGCCTTGGGAGAGGAAGTGGCATCTCTGGGTTTATAAAATAACCCCATTTGTTTTTCATTCT
Organism: Pulicaria dysenterica; assembly: GCA_947179395.2. NCBI lineage: Eukaryota > Viridiplantae > Streptophyta > Magnoliopsida > Asterales > Asteraceae > Pulicaria > Pulicaria dysenterica. The sequence continues at coordinate 48,461,390 of OX359289.1, read as the reverse complement.
ATCCTTTTGCAAAAACTCACACCCACTTAGTATTGAGAGAACTTTTAGAGTGTTCTTGTCAGTGCCAAGAGGAGATCCGAATTCCTGCATATTGGTGGCTGTTCTTGTGGTGATTTCTACTGGAAGAAGATCATCCAAGCTTGCTAGTACAAGGAGAGAGGACAATACCCGGGGTGGACTTCATTAGAGGAAAGCTTCTTTGCTTTCTTGTCATCACCACCACATCTTCAAGTTGCTGGAGCTAAGGAGCAGGGTATAACCTCTTCTCTTTCTGTTTTTCATGTTGCTTGAGCTAGCTATAGAGTTTGGTCCATGGATTGGGGTTTTATGCTTTGATTACTTGTACTTTATGCTTTGTATGTTGTACCTTGTTGCTTCCGCTATGTACCTAGAACCCCAACAGTGGTATCAGAGCCACCTCTATACTACTTTAGCACATGGTGGCCTGAAAAAGCCGAAAATAATAAGTCTTGTTTTCTGTTCGTCAGTTTCCGCGGCGCGGAACCCTTGTGGAACCGCGGCGCGGAATGTCGCTGTACAAACTGTTTTTTTTTTACCTTTGTTTTAAATTAAAAAAATATTATTTTTTGGGTTTTTGGCACTGGATTTTGGTTTCTGAAATTTTTGTCCAGAAATTAAAATTTGTTTTGAAGTTGCCTTGTATAATGGTTGGTGTATTTATATGTGGATTATTATTTTGGCATGAAAATAAATAATTGCATATACTTACATTATGTATTTATGAATATGTTTCACTAAAATTGGTTTGGTGTTACTAATGCATAAATACATGGGATTATTTTGTGCCTTGAGTGTTTTAAATAATCTTAACCATTATAAATAAGTTTACATGGTCTTTGTGTGGCACATCATGTTGTTGATGTTGTTGTTGTAATTGTTCACTAGTGAACCTGTTTTGTTGGTAACCCTAGAAAAATGCCCTAGACCTTGTGGATGTTTGGTTGTATGTTTTATTATTCATTCATTTGGTGACTTTGGGTCACAATGGTTTGTAATAATAATTTATTTATTTGGTATGTAATTGTTTTGTGGCTTGCATGCCATTTAAATATTCCATATTATGTATATGTACTAGAAAATAGGATTTGTGGCTTGCATGCCAGTTATTTTATTTTCTATGTAATTGTAATATGGAGCAACCATCGGGAGTCCATGGAGTGACGTCTTGGCGAACACAAAATCCGGAAGGCCCAATGGAGGTGGTGGGTTTAGTGGGAGCACATCCAAGTCAAGGAGTTTTTGTCCTTGGATGACTTGTTTTTCCCGTAGTGGCTCACGGGAAAAACACATAGGTTTTAGGGGCATGGTTACCAACCTTATGTATGCGTGTGATGGTTTTATTAAATATTGTTTATGCATGAGTTGTAGGACTATTGCATGCTAGACAATTTTTGACAAATAATAAAACCAAAGAGTTTTAAAAATGGTTTAACAACTCTCGCGCGCACACTTGATTAACAAACGGATTTAAATTGGTTTAGTATCCGACTAGTGAAAACTTTTGGTTATTGTCACTTTTGTTAATCAAACTCAAAATGGTTTTTCAACCGGAAAACTAAAATCCCGGTTTCGAAATGTAAATCGCACACCACCCATAAGATGACACCGCCCAAATCTAGTCGTGTAAGGGTTGATCGTCGAGCTCTAGCCGAGATTGCCTTTGCAAGAGCTGTGTGGAAGGCGCGTGTGGCAACTCGCAAGCTCGATTGTCGAGCTCTAGCCGAGTCGACCATTGGGCTATAGTACCACCATGTATCTTGATGGTTGATTTACAATTTCAAATTAATCTTTCATATGGTCGTCGAGCTCTAGCCGAGGTCATGTAAAATATTAATTTGTGATTGGTGTGTAGGGATCAAACATGCCAAACTTGGCACAATGGTTATCAAGTAGGATCCCGCAAGGAACTAAGAGTTGCAATAATGGATTGCAATCGGTCAATGGTTTCCGGCCTAAATAACTTTGCCACGTGATCCGCGGAAGACCCGTCACGGTGCAAGGTGAAATAAGGTTCTTAGCCCTTGTTAAAATAGTTGTTTTTCATTAAACATTTGGGGTAATTATTTTAACGAGGATTTCAATCAAACTAACCAAATCTACTTTGCTTATTATAGATGGCATCAACTAGCACCCACCACACCACGTCAAACATATCCTTAAGAGTGTTTCTCTAGAAGGATAAGCTCGATGGGACCAATTTTAAGGATTGGTCACGGTAAGTACAGATTGTCCTCCGTCATGAGGACAAGTTGGCCACCATTGAGGAACCCATCCCCGAGGTCCCTGCATCTAACGCGAGTAGGGTCGTTAGAGAGGCTTATGAAAAATGCCTCAAAGACATCACCGAGGTTACTTGCCTCATGCTTAGCACTATGAGCTCCGACTTGCAAAAGGCGATGGAGCACTTGAGTGCTTATGACATGATGCGCGAGTTGTCGGACATGTTCCAACAACAAGCTAAGAAAGAACGGTATGGTTGTCTCAACGACCTTCTCGGTTGCCGGTTGCATGAGGGCGGGAACGTGTCCCAGCAAGTTCTTAAGATGAAAGCGTTGGTGGAACGCTTTGAGAGGTTGGGATTTGCCATATCAAGAGAGATGGCGGTGGACTTGATTCTACGGTCTCTCCCACCGTCATATGATCAATTTGTTGTAAGTTATCATATGCACGGGATGGACAAATCCCTTATGGAATTGCATGGTATGCTGCGGACCGCCGAGTCTAACATGACCAAGCAAAAGCCATCAACCTCCGTTCCCGTCTTGGCCATCAAGGAGGGTGAGTCAAAGAAGAGGATGAAACCGGCCTCTACCCCGAAAGGGAAAGGCAAGGGTAAGGTTGGGGCTCCCAAGCCGAACCCTGCCCCGGAGCCGAAGCCGAAGGGACTTATCCCTCAAGCTAAGACTCCGGAGGAGGCGATTTGCTTCTTCTGCGGGGCTAAAGGACACATGCGCCGGAGCTGCCCTAAGTACCTGGAGGGCCTGAAGAAGCTACGAGCTTCGGGAGCGGGCGCTTCTACTTCAGGTACGTTTGTGATTGAACTCCATCATACTTCTACATCTAATGGCTGGGTTTTAGATACCGGCTGTGGCACTCACATTTGTAATATGGTGCAGGTGCTAAAGGGAAGTAGAAGGCTGAGAGATAGGGAGCTGGAGCTAACAATGGGAAACAAAGAAGTTGTCTCGGTGTTAGAGAAAGGAAGTGTGGAGCTTACTTTCAAGACCGGCTTATCTATTATTTTGAAAGATGTATGCTATTCGCCGCTTGTGGCAAGAAACATTTTATCATTCTATGCTTTGTATGACGATGGATATTTGTTTAAATTTGAAAATGGTTTTATCTTATGCTTTAAAAATGATGTTTGTTATTTTAAAGCTTATACATGTCGTGGTATATACGAAGCCGATGCATACATAGAAAATAATAGAGCAATCATGAACATTGATTCTGGATCCAAAAATGGTTTGGATAAGTTTTCCTTATGGCATAGTCGTCTTGGCCATATAAACGAGAAACACATCACCAAGCTCCAATCGGATGGGATCTTGGAATCCTTTGACCTCGGGTCAAATGAAGTATGCGAATCCTGTTTATTAGGCAAGATGACTAAGTCACCCTTTACCGGTGTGGGTGAAAGGGCTAAATGCTTGTTGGAAATAGTGCATACGGATTTATGCGGTCCGTTCAAGCATGTTACAAGGAACAACTCAAGATACTTCGTTACGTTTACTGATGATTTCAGTAGATATGGATATGTCTACTTGATTAGGCAAAAGTCTGAGGCCTTTGAGGTCTTTAAGACATTCCAAAACGAAGTCCAGAATCAATTGGGCAAGACTATCAAAGTACTCCGCTCCGATAGGGGAGGCGAGTACTTGAGCTCGGAGTTCCGTGATCATCTTGTTAGTTGTGGGATTATTTCGCAACTAACTCCTCCTAGGACGCCACAATTGAATGGTGTCGCCGAGCGGAGGAATCGGACATTGTTAGATATGGTCCGGTCGATGATGAGTCGCACGGAAGTAACCATTAGCTTTTGGGGGTACGCTCTCGAGTCGGCGGTAAGGATCCTTAACCTCGTACCGACAAAGAAAGTCCAAAAGACACCTTATGAGATGTGGCATGGAGTTGCTCCAAAGATAGCATATCTCAAGGTTTGGGGATGTCCTGCCTTCGTGAGACGAGAGGTAGAGGACAAACTTGAACCAAGGTCTGAAAGGTGTTACTTCATTGGGTATCCAACCGGAGGCATGGGATATTTATTCTACAAACCTTCCGAAAACAAAGTATTTATCGCGAGAAGGGCCGTGTTCCTTGAAAGGGAACTTATATCCATGCAATCGGGTAAGAGGATTGATCTTGATGAAATTCAAGAACCCAATGAGGAAGGGACAAGTGTCGGCACTAGCAATCAACCTAAAGTGGTTGAAACAGAGCAAGAGAATGCGTCGGTACCTGACAACACTTCATTAATTCCTCGTAGGTCCGGTAGACCACGTCAAGAGCCAGAGAGATATGGGTTTCTCATATCTGAGGGCAATGACCTATTGGTGGATCATGATGAACCGACCAACTACCGGGAAGCCGTAGCGGGCAGTGAGTCTGCTAGGTGGAGGGAAGCAATGGTGAATGAGATGCAATCCATGTCGGATAACCAAGTATGGGAATTGGTTGATCCTATACCCGGGTATAAGATAGTGGGATGTAAATGGGTCTTCAAGAAGAAGACCGGCATGGATGGAACTGTAGATACCTTCAAAGCCCGACTGGTGGCCAAGGGTTTCACGCAAACACATGGGATTGACTATGAGGAAACCTTTTCACCAGTAGCCATGTTAAAGTCTATCCGAATACTCATGGCCATAACTGCGTTTTATGATTACGAGATATGGCAAATGGATGTAAAAACCGCCTTCCTTAACGGGAAGCTAAATGAAGAGGTGTTTATGACACAACCCGAGGGTTTTGTACATCCTGAGTATCCTGATAGAGTCTGCAAGTTAAAGAAGTATATTTATGGACTTAAATAAGCATCTCGTAGCTGGAACCTGTGCTTTGATGAGAAAATCAAAGAGTTTGGATTTTCAAAAAGCAAGGATGAACCAGCGTATATGTCAGGGCTAGTGGGAGCGCTGTAGTATTCCTTGTCCTATATGTAGATGATATTCTACTTATTGGAAACGACGTCCCAACCTTGAAAGAGGTTAAGACTTTTCTTGGGAGTTGTTTTTCTATGAAGGACTTGGGAGATCCGGCGTATATCTTGGGCATAAAGATCTATAGAGATAGATCTAAAAGGCTAATAGGGCTTAGCCAAAGTGCATATGTCGACAAGGTCTTGAAGCGATTCAAGATGGAGGACTCTAAGAGGGGTAACACCCCTATGTTGCATGGAGTGACTTTGAGCAAGTCTCAATATCCTAGTTCCAAGGAGGAACTTGACGTAATGAAGAGGGTTCCGTATGCTTCGGCAGTGGGATCAATCATGTATGCCATGCTATGCACTCGTCCTGATGTATCGTGTGCCTTGAGCATGACGAGTAGATATCAGGCTAATCCCGGGCAAGCCCATTGGACTGCGGTCAAGAACATTCTCAAGTATCTTCGGAGGAGAAAGGAGATGTTCTTGGTATATGGTGGTAAGGAAGAGCTTAGAGTACATGGTTACTCTGACGCTAGCTTCCAAACTGATAAGGACGACTGCCGATCACAATCGGGGTTCGTGTTCCTTCTCAATGGTGGTGCTATAAGTTGGAGGAGCTCCAAGCAAGACACCGTAGCTGATTCAACTACTGAGTCGGAGTACATTGCGGCTAGTGAAGCATCTAAAGAGGCAGTATGGATGAGGAAGTTTATCCAGGATCTTGGAGTGGTTCCTAGCATATCCGACCCTATTGAGATCTTCTGTGACAATGAGGGTGCGGTGGCTTTAGCTAAGGAACCAAGAGCTCATAAGCGGACGAGGCACATTCCTCGCAAATACCACTTCATCAGAGATGTTATTGAGAGTGGTGATATATGCCATTAGCAGAGTAGCATCGGAGGGCAATTTGGCTGATCCGTTCACTAAACCATTATCACAAGCTGTACATGATTCTCACACTAGAGATATAGGTGTTAGATTCGCAAGTGACTTGGTTTGAGTGTAATGTTTGGCTTATGTTTGATTTGTATTTGTACTATGGGAACGCTAAGCAGTATTGTATTTCATTCTATATTGATTATTAAATGTGATTTAATGATACGCCGAGGGCGAATATTTTATGAATTCTTACTGTGTTCCATCTTAGCATGTTTAATACTTCCCAGAATGCTTTTTCATTCTAAATGTCCACAGTCGGTCATTCTTCATGGGGAGGAAGTTTGAGATAAGACTGAGGGAAGTGGTTGGTTGCTATCTAATAATGGATTAGATAAAAGAGACGCAACACTTCGCCTGTGCTTGCAATGGCCAAGTGACTAGATGACCCGCACCTGAACTTACTTCATGGTTTCTGTCATGAGTAAGTCAGGATGATAATATCATTTTTTCCTTAGACTGGAAATACATGTGTTCCAAAGCATGGATCTGCTTTGCCTTAATTGCTTTCAACCGCAGTTCGTAACTGGCTGTTATAAAGGGAGCTTTTAGGTAAAGTATGATGTATGTAGCGGAGCAATGTAGTGGAAGGGATTCGTTCCTCTAGTTTTAGAGAGATATCCTTGGGCCCCTCGATGATTGATAGCTGACGTAAAATGCATGGCCATGCTCAAGTTGCAATGATGTTTGATCGATTGCAACTAGTTTTTGGGTCACCATCAATCAAGATCGAGAAACATAATCGTGAACGATCTGGAGATTGACATTTAACCATGTCTCGTGTTCACACGGATATCGCGAACGAAGGGATAAATGATCACTTATCTATAGGACCATTTCGTAACTGATTCTGGATTTGGTTTTTGACAAAAACCCATGCTGACTTGGGGGCAGAGATGCCTTGCTAGAGGCCGCTCTTTGTCTGTGGTCTTAGGGTATGGTTTGTCATGTGCAAGTGGGAGTTTGTTGGAGTATGCCCACTGACGCACGTACGCCATAAGTATCACTACTGATAATGTATGGGCCTATTGGGTCACACACCGGGGACCTATCTCGACAGCCTAAAAGATGGAGGGACCAATGGTGTCAAAATGGAAAGATTGATGTGCTGGCAAATAACGCGACGCGGAGCACTTAAGGATACGCGACGCGGAGATTCCGTGGCGCGGAATCTTACGGGCACGCGGCGTGGAATTTTGTCAGACTACATGCAATGATTAGATTCTCCACCTCCACTCTTGCCCAATGCATGTGGCTTTCTTCTGGAGAACTCTTGGCTGGCCTTGGGAGAGGAAGTGGCATCTCTGGGTTTATAAAATAACCCCATTTGCTTTTCATTCTATCCTTTTGCAAAAACTCACACCCACTTAGTATTGAGAGAACTTTTAGAGTGTTCTTGTGAGTGCCAAGAGGAGATCCGAATTCCTGCATATTGGTGGCTGTTCTTGTGGTGATTTCTACTGCAAGAAGATCATCCAAGCTTGCTAGTACAAGGAGAGAGGACAATACCCGGGGTGGACTTCATTAGAGGAAAGCTTCTTTTCTTTCTTGTCATCACCACCACATCTTCAAGTTACTAGAGCTAAGGAGCAGGGTATAACCTCTTCTCTTTCTGTTTTTCATGTTGCTTCAGCTAGTTATAGAGTTTGGTCCATGGATTGGGGTTTTATGCTTTGATTACTTGTACTTTATGCTTTGTATGTTGTACCTTGTTGCTTCCGCTGTGTACCTAGAACCCCAACATATATGTTATTGTTTCATTAGTTAATCTAGTTGAGATCTCTAGGATTGGTATTTGGTTTATATTCAGTTGTGCTTGTTGTACCCCTCAAATCCTAACAACCCTTAACCAATTCTCCATACTTAACCTGATCTAACCCCTCTTCTCATCAAATTAGATTAAATTATAACACAACTACCCACTACTTCTACCCCTGCACCTATTCTTGTTGGAGTTTCCAGAATACAAAGCGGAAGCATGGTATAACAAAAATTTGCACAAGGTACAATCAAATAAAGCATAAAACAAGAAACCCCAAAATGTACCAAACTCCATGTTTAAAGAAATGCAACAAGTAATCAATGAAATAAATATGTTATACCTTTTTCCTTAGCTCCGAAAACCGTGTATGTGAGTGGTGTTAATCCAAGAAGCCAAAACTGAGCTTCCGCTATTGTAGTCCGCCGCGGTAACACATCAATCTTCAAGTACTAGCAAGCTTAGGTAGTCCTCTATCTTCAGAATTCACCCAAGAACAGCAACTAAGGGAATAGTTTCTCGACTCACACAAGAACTCACTTACAAGAACCTCTCAAAGTATCTCTTATGTGCGTGTATTAAAAGAATGGCAAATGATCCATAAGCAAGACAAGAGTAGTTCCTACATAGACCTCAAAATGTCACTTAGGAAGCCCCAAGGCCGGCCAAGCTCAATCATGATCCTTGCATGCATTGGTCAAGTGTTGAGGTGAAAAGACAAAAAGTTGCATGAAGCAATCGCGCCGCTAAAGCATAAGAAAATCGCAGCCCGATTTTCCCTAGAGTTAGTGACGCGATCTCGGCCTGCGCACCGAATTTTGTCTATTGCCATTTTGGTCCTTTTACTTAAGTTGCTATCGAGATTGTGAGAACCTAGAGGGGGGGGGGTGAATAGGTTATATATCCAATTTTTTAAGATTTTATAAGTTCGTGCAAGAAAATAAAAGAGATAGGGTTAGAGAGATATCACGAATCACAAGTTTAACACAATGATTTATAGTGGTCCATGCAAGTGATAACAAACTTGTACTACATCCACTCCTTGGCCTCACCCACCAAGAGTTTGATACACTAGCTTCTCTCTTTAAAGTTAGAGATAAACCTTTTACACTTCTCTTTTTCTACTTACAAGAATTATCTCTTCACCCTTGCAAGTAAGGTAAAGATAACCTTACTTCACTCTAATTCTAAAGGCTAGAGTTGATCCTCACTTCACTCTAATTTTGAAGGCTAGAGTTGATCCTTACACTATTACAAGTATATGAAATGTTGGAGTAGTGTTTAAGCTTTGAAGGCATTGACTCTTGCTTGAATCTTGAACTTGAGAGTTGTATGAATAATCAAAGATATGAGCTCACAAGTGTTAGAGAGTATTCTGGATTTTTATGTTTGCAAGAGGTGAGTAATGAATAAGATTTGAGTTGGTTTAAATAAAGAAAATGGTGCAAGTACAAAAACTGTCCAGACTTCCCACGGTCGATGCACGGTCGACCATGGCTTCGACCGTCGGTCTGCTGGAACTTCTTGTTCTTTGCAATATAGACGTTGGGCTTTATCTAAAACCACACACAACTCATTTTTACCATAAAAATCAAGTGAAAAGTAGATGTCCAAAAGGTTGGTTGATCCCATACTTCTAAAGTTTGAATTCAAACATAAATATGGAAGTTTGGAAACCAATACACAAAGTATGTTGGAATTTTACCTCTTTGGGAGATTCCTTTTACAAATATGGTTGTGTCTTGTTTCTAAGTAGGATTGTGTTTGGTATTTGCTAAAATGGGAGGTCTTATATTCAATCAACCAACACAAATAAGTTTATAAAATATTTGTCCATTTTTATTAAAGTTTTTATAAAAATAATTTTATAAAAACTTAAACTTATTTAATTATTTTATTTGTAAGCACATATAATTTGATTTTATTCATGTAGCAATCTTCAGCGAAGACTTGATCTTGAGCGTTGATGACGTTGAGCTTTGACGATTGGATTTTTAACGAATTGTACAAAACAATTTGTAACAAATAAATATAAATATTTATTTTCTTGATTATATATGTATATGTATATATATATATATATGTATATGTGCACATATGTTAATGTTAGTAGATACAATTATATAAATAAATTGTATATTTTTTAATCAGCAAAAGCGGTCGACCGTGATTCGACCGTGAGTGAGCTGTACAGATTTCAATTTTTGTCCTTTCTGACATGATGTATACTTATTTATTTAATCCATTTCTTAACAGCTCACAAACTATTATCTTTATATACAAACCCAAACAACTTTTTATACCTAGCAAATTTTAAAAAATAACTACAAGATTTTCTCTTAAAAATGCCCAAACATGAAGAATTTGTTGTGTAGAGGTTTTCTTACAAACTTGACATTTTATGAAAATATGACTTCAAATATAACTTAAAATTTTTTTCTAAGCCCTAAACCCAACACTTTTTCTGACATACTTGACAATTTGTTAAAAAATTTTTAGAGGTTTTAGTAAATGTCAATGGAGGCTGGGGGTGGCTAGGTGTTGGTCCCTTGTTAAGAATAACAACAAGCAATAAATGTGTAGACGGGGGGTTGAATACACTTTCTGCTGAAATTGAACAAATCAAAATAAAGTGTTACACAAACTAAATCAAACCACAATCGAATGATTTGCTTTTCATTAATAAGAACATGATTACAGACTCTATCAAGTAAGCAACTCTTGATATGTAAACACCTAATATAAATCTCTCAATCTTTCAAACTTACCTATCAATAATCAACTTATGATTATAGATACCGACAACTCTCTAAACATGATTTAATCACGGATTGAATACTTACCAATCTCACAACTACTGTGAGTATTCGAACACAAGAATAACTTGGCAATCTGAGAATATATTGATCACGTTGAACTGACAAACAGTGATTCAAGAATTGTAACACATGCGGTTGAGGTGAGGTATTTGGCTTTGCAACACTTAGTTGTAATCGTTTCAGAATCGTACCACTAAATTTATCAGGGAGATAAGTATTTATAATCCTTTTCCTACGGTTCCTAACAAACTGGACTAATCCTAATTTGCTAACTAACTACAGGATAACTCTGAATCTTGAATCTTCAATCTTCTTATCTTGAGTCTTCAATCTTCAATCTTGTTTCTGAAGTCTTCTTATCCTTCCCGTAGATATAGAGAGTTAAAAAGATAAGTTTAAAACATATTTAAACTTTCTTTAGGCTGACTTCTTACTCGGACTGAGTTACTCAGCTTGAAACTCATCAAGCTAAGTTATTCGAGAACAAACTCGAAAACCAACATAAACTAACACATATATTAATAAACTCATCCTTAGAAGTCCTAAGAGTTAGCTAGAACTGATTTAGCAACTCTGTTGAGCTGACTCAGCAGTAGTCACTCAGCTTGAAACACATCAAGCTGAAAGCTCAATATATCTTAGGTGACATACACAGCTTATCACACATAGTGATAACCTTACTAAGATACAGTATAAGCTGATCGAACATATGCTCAGCTTATATATTGCTTATGCTCTGTCTGAAACACTATACGTGTTCAGTCTGATCAAGCCTCATAATTCTGTTTAAGTTATATCTAGAACATATCTAAAAAACTTAACTTTGTCTCATCAAATTTCAAATGATGAGATCATTTTCCCAACACTAGGGTTTTGAGAGAGAAGAGAGGAAGAGATAAAGTGGAGGAGAGAGAAAGAAAAGAGGCAACCTAGGTTAAAAACCCGTCAGGTACCCGATCGTCGATGCATGGTCGATCGTGACATCGACGGCGTGTCCTTTTAAATTTGGCCTTATGGACAGTGAGCCCACGGTCGATGCACAGCTGCGACTATGGACCTCCTAGGCACCATTTTTTGAACATTTTCACATAATCATGCATATTTTTCTAAGGCACATGCTCCATCATTCCTAAACCAAGTCTTAATATATCAAATACATCCTTCTTAAGTTATTTAGTAAATATATCCGCAATATTATCACATGATGCAACCTTTTCAAAGCTAATTTACCTTTTTGCACATTATCACGTAAGAAATGATCCTTTTGTGATCTAATAGCTCTGTTTATTCTGTATCTGAACCTGGCAGTTTGTTCAGTATTTTCCACTATTTGTTTCACAGCAAACACCTGAGATACCCCACATGTATAGATACTTGCATTAGACTGGAAGCATTGTACACCATTTATGTCTAAGTACATGAATCCTTTCTGAGGCTTTTCCACATAAATTTTTTCTTTGAATTCCATGCCTTCAGGAAGATTTAGACTGTATTGGTATGTATTTGCTAGTTCAGCTGGCTTTGTTTGCTTATTCTTTCCAACTTTGTGAAAGAGGTGAGTAGGTAGTTATCTCAGATCTGGGTATGACTTTCATCGAATCAGCTCTTGCAAGCAGCCTTAACAAATCGTCTTTAGCTTGACTTCTAGCAGAGGACTTTTCCATCTGCTTGATAAGTATGGAAACTTGCTTCCATTCTTCATATCCCAGTCTGTAAAGTTGATTCAGCTTCAGAGAGGGTGTTTCACCATTCCTTAAGACAAACTCTAGAATGATGATCCCTTGAATAGAGCTCAACTTAAGTGATTTAATTTGAGAACAGAAGAATGATCTTGTATAACATTGAGTTATAACTTCCTCCTCTTGTTGATCTTTTACTTGAGGCTCTTCTTCTTCTTCTTTGGGTACAATAGGCAGTCTGAGTCCAGCTAGCTCATCATTCTGCTTGTTGAGCTGTTCAGCCCAAGCTCTTTTTATTCTCTCTTTAACATCTACTAACATAGCTTGAGCATCCAATTGTCTTCTTCTTAATTCTTCGATAGATATCCCAAGCTGGTCAGCATCTTCTTATTCCATTCTCCTAACTGCCAGTAGAGAAACTCTTTCTTGTAGTGTCATTTTATCCGCGGAGTCTTCATCTAAGGCTGATTCACTTAGAAACTCTTTCAGCTTCTTTTTCTATTTTTATCTCCCCCTCAATCTGTTCTGCTCCCTTTGCCAGTAGTAATAGAGCTTCAGCTTTGACTGACTCAGCTTCAGCATCTTGAACCTTCTCTCCCTTTTTGTCATCATCAATAGGGTTCGAAGTCTTTTGTTTTTGTTGAAGGGCAGCAACGGAAGATTTCAAGTGTAACACCTCCTCATCTAGAGAATCCAAAATCATGATCATTTCCTTCTTGATCTGCTTTCTCTTGAGGTACAGCTTGTCAAACTTGTTAGAAATATTATCATTAATGCACGTACGCCATATGGACCGCTGTTGATGATGTATGGGCCTATTAGGTCATACACCGGGGTCTAACCTGACAGCAACTTAAGTTAAGGGACCAAATATGGCAATAGACAAAAGTTGACATCGCAGGCCACCTTAGCGCCGCTAACTCTTAGGGGTTAGCGCCGCTAAGTCCTAGAGGTTATTGCCGCTACGGCTGCATGTCCTTTGTGTCAAATCACTGACAGGGCGCGTTAGCGCCACTAACTATTTTGAGTTAGTACCGCTAAACTCTGCCAGTAACATTTGTCAAAACACCTCCAAAACTAGCCAATGCATGTGGGATCCAGCTCTCGAGACTTTGCCGGTTTGTGGGGGTTAAGTGATGAATTCTGGAACTTTTGAAAGAGTGAGAACTCATTTTTCTCTTTAGAAAAACACACACACACTTTACATTCTCTAAAGGGCTTCAAAGACTTTGACAGAGTTGGTGTAAGGAAGAGAGTTCAAGAACAAGTTCCAGAAGATTGGTCTCGTAAGGATGCTGTTCCCGAAGTGATATTCAAAGTGAAGTATCACTGGAGGCGAGCTAGCTCTCGAGGTTGGCGTGTTACCGGGGTATATCCCATTAGTTGATCCGCGGTTTTCATTCTTGGAGGATCACCATCAAAACACCCACCATTTCTAGAGCTAAGGAGAAAGGTATAACCTTCTTTCCTTCTTTCAAGTTGCATTTCTTTACATAGAGTTTGGTCCATTTTGGGATTTCTTGTTTTTATGCTTTGATTGCTTGTACCTTGGGCTTTTATTGTTGTACCTTGCTTCCGCTGCTTGCCCACGAAATCCCAACAGTGGTATCAGAGCCACCTCTATGTTAGATTTGCACTTGGTTGCTTGAAAAATCCCAAAATCGGAATGTTTGTTTTCTGTTCGAACAGGGTTTGTGGCGCTAACTCATAAAACTTAGCGGCGCTAACGCGCTGTGACAGTTTTGATTTCAAGTTAAAAACAGTTTTGGTCTCGGGAATTTTGGCTATTTTGTAATTCTGGAATTTTGTTCCAGATTTGTTTTTTTGGTAATTTTATTACCATCTTTTTTGTTTTGTTGTATGTGATAGATTTGAAATTGGTAACCTTGCCTTTGACCTTGTGGTTGACTTTGTGTGTTTATATGCAATTTGGTGATTTTAATATCACAATATGGGCTGTAATATTTATTAATGCAGTTTGGTATGTAATAATATTGTGTCTTGCATGCCATTTCATTCATCTGTGTATTTGTACTAGATAAATAGGAAATTATTGTGGCTTGTACGCCATTTCAATTTCTATTGTATGTATTGTACAATTTGGATGAAGACACACAATTTGGAGTCGGAAGGAGATGAAGCATATCCATAGAAGCCGGTGAAGTCCATTGGAGATAGCGGTTCTAGTGGGAGCTCGCATTGAAGACCTTCGGTCCCTTAGTTTGACCACGTTCTACCCGTTTTGGCTCACGGGAAGAACGCATAGGAATTTTGGCAAGGGTTACCAATTTATTTCGAATATATGCGTGTGATGTGATTTTATTATTTCTTGCATGGTTTACTTAGGATTCGCATGCTAGATAATTTTTTGAAAATTAATAAAATCACAAGAGATTTGGTAAAAATGGTTTGCAACTCTCGCGCGCGCTCACATACAAGATTAACTCACCTAGTGGAAATAGGTTTGTCACTAAACAAGTTAATTTGTAACCAAGCCGGAAACAAAAGCCCGTTTTCATAAAACGTAAATCTTGCACCATCCGTAAGTCGATACCACCCGAATCTAGATTTATGAGTTTTGGTTGTCGAGCTTAGCACGAGCCAACTCTCATAAAACTGTGTGGAAGGTGCATGTGACAAATTCACAATTTTGGTTGTCGAGCTTAGCATGAGCCAATTTTGGTGGGTTTGACATCGTATGTCTTGATGGACGATTTGCAATTACAAATTAAAATCCTTGAGTGATTGTCGATCTTAGCACGAGTCAACCAAGAATTTTAATTTGGAATTGGTGCTAGTAGGGATCAAACATGCCAAACGACCGATGGTTGTCGTAGGATCCCGCAAGTGTCTAAGAGTTGCAATAGAGATTGCAATCGGTAAAATGGTTATCGGCCTAAATAGCTCCATGAAGTGATCCGCGGCAACCCCGTCATGAATTGGAGTGAAATATGGTTCTTAGCCGTTGTTAAAATATTTTTTCGAGACGATATGGGGTAATTATTTTAACGAGAATTAAATCAAACCAAATAACTCGCGTACTCTCTTTAAATATAGGATGTCGAATCACAACCACACCATGTCGAACTTTTCACTACGTATGTTCCTACAAAGGGAGAAACTCACGGGAGTGAACTTTGTTGACTGGCTTAGGCAATTGAGGATTTTCCTACGTGCCGAGTCTAAGTTGCACATTCTTGAGGAACCCCTTCCTGAACCACCTGCTATCAATGCAGAATGGACTATCCGATACGCGTATGAAAAGCGTGTTCGGGATACGCACGATGTTGCTTGTCAATGCATTATGAGTGTGTTAAATTTCTAACCGGTTGTAAGATGCGGGAAGGCGGGAGTGTTAGTGCCCATGTTTTGAAGATGAAATCATACATGGACCAAATGGAGAGACTAGGATTTCCTGTAGGGAGGGAGCTTGGTGTGAATTTCATACTACAGTCTCTGCCTGCATCATATGAACAGTTTGTCAAAACTATCATATGCATGCAAAGGAAATATCTATAGATAAATTGCATGGAATGTTTAAGGGTGTAGAATCTAACATGTCCAAGCATGCATCATCCTCATCCACTCCCGTTCT
Organism: Pulicaria dysenterica; assembly: GCA_947179395.2. Lineage (NCBI taxonomy): Eukaryota > Viridiplantae > Streptophyta > Magnoliopsida > Asterales > Asteraceae > Pulicaria > Pulicaria dysenterica. Next base: position 48,445,435 of record OX359289.1, on the reverse strand, counting down.
TAGTTCTAAGGAACAACTTTTAGCCAAGAAGAAGAAATCGATCCCATTAAAAGAAGAAGTTGGAGTATCCAAGCTTGCTTCAAGTTTTGAGTCTATGGACATTGATGATGTGCCTAAAGAGACTCAACAAGGGGTGGTTTGCTACTTCTGCGGAAGATTTGGGGATTGGGGCCGTCATGCCTGCCCTTCGTGCCGAGAGGATATAAAACTTCTCAAAAAAGAGAGAGTTAATTTTCCTACTTGAGGTACATTCATGGTTTACTTCATTGCTATTCCTTAATAAGCTGGGTTATTTACCCGAGCTATAAGACTCATGTTTGTCACAAATTTATTTTTGTTACATAGTGTAGGTCTGTTCGTTGGAAGAAGGAAGAGCTTGAAGAACCGGATCTATGAAGAAGAAATTTTGTTGATTGTCTTCTATAAGAGAATTGGGAGTGTTGGTCTCGCCATTATTTACGGATTAATTTATTACTTTTGTATGTATGTCCTGCGTGGCAAGACTTGCTTTATTGTATGTTCTTTTGAAGATGATGGATATTTTGTATCTTGTTTTTATGAAAAGATTTTTCATATTGATAGTTTCTTTTCAAATTCGATCCATGTATGTGCTTATGTGTTATTTTTGACTATTTTTAGTGCTTAAATACACATTTGATGACGATGGATATCACTTGTAATTGAAACAATTTTGAAAATTTATTTTTGAGATGCTTTTATCAAAACTTATCCATATCATTGCATACATAAAGACTTGTTATAAGTAATAATGCAATCATGAATAATTGATTCTTGGATCCAAAAGTGGTTTGGATATATTAGCTCTATGACATAATCAAACTTGACCAAGTAAACAACATTTACATAGCTTAGATCCATATGGTTAGGATCTTTGTAAAAGTTTAGCCTCGGGCTAAGTGAAAGATATAAATATTGTTTATCGGACTTGATTGATTATAAAATCCTTCATCAGTGTTGATAGGAAGGATTATGACTTGTTGGATTTTGATCACACTTGGGTGGATAATCCGTTCAAGTATGCCACAAAGAGTGACACTAGTGAAATTCTCCATCACCATCTTTATGATAATTGTTGAGAGAACGGTTACTAGAGAAAAGGCTTGTGTCTGGAACCTAGTAGTGTTCGGAACTAACCTAAAGTGAATTAAGAATCAATAAGGGCATATAGATATTGATTCTTAGATCTAGAGTAGATGCTAAGTTTCCATTGTCTATATTGGTTTAAACAAGAAATTAATCATGGGTTTAACCCATAATTCGTTTTCTCTAAGAAACACATTTGTACATGGTGTTACTTTAAAAGAAAACTGGATATCTTTGTTGATGATCTGGTGAATGGCAGGCCTAAAACACGTATTCAATGTGATTGGTATACATTAATTTTATGAACTAAGTCCTCAATCTAAAACACAACATTATGGTCACTAAAGCATCCAATGAGATTTTGACTAGAAAGAGCCCTTTGCTTGTCAATCTCATAACTTAAAATTATCCAGTCTACATTCAGTGGGAGATGGATGAATTATAAGTTGATCCTTATATATTTAAGTAGTTCATCTGAGCTTTGGATAATTGTTTCATGAACTTATGGGAACCATGTTTGGTTGCTCAAAAGGGAAAGGACAATTTACAAAAGCATTCTAGTGGAAGAACGTAAAGCTTAAATAAATGACCTAATGTTGACACTAGCATTTAATCAGCATAGAGATGTTGGTAAAACCTGACAATATCCATTGCTTCTATAAATCTTATGGAAATCAAGAAGGCTGTTTAGATATGACGTTGTCGTATTTTAGTAACAGCAGCTTGATGGTAAATCATTGTGAAGTTACCATTCATCGGAAACATAGTGGGACCCTGTGTTCACTAGTGAATATAAGAAGGGAATGACATACATAGATGTAACCCATTTGCTGCAACCAAGTACTTGACTTGGGTTAATCCCACACCTAAGGTGTAATCCAAAAAGGGTGAAGGGACTAAAATACATGCAATAATAGACAACTTCAAATACCGACTAGAGACAAAGTTTTTCATATTGATTATATGGAAGCATGTTCTAGTGGCTATGTCGAAGATGACTTGGATAAAAGTGAAATATTGTTGTCACCTTGAGGAAACAAGTTAGCTCACTTGGATGTAAGAGGCCTGAATCCTTCATAGGATTAAGTTGAGGAAATGCTTAAGGCATTTTCCGAGGTTCTTACACATCCATAATATCCAGATTAGGTCTGGATTATGTGAAGCATTGTTGTCGCTTTGGGGAAACAAGTAAGATCACATAGAAATAAAAGGCCAAGATCCTTCGTAGGGTTAAGTTAAGGATATGTTTGAAGCATGTTCCGAGGTCTTATACATATCCAAGTTGTGTCCATGTATGAAGTCGACAAAACTTGCATCTTGTGACTGTAATCTTGCTTTACGAGAAAATCAAAGGAATGAGTTTTCTAGAAAGCGTAGATTAAGCCAGATACTCTTGTCAGGGCTAGTGGGAGCTTTATTTGTTCCTAGTAATATATACTCAAATGAAAATAATGTCCTAATCTAGGGTTGTTATCAACCTATTGATGGAATTATTGTGTCAAGAGTATAAATGTGAACATAGAGTAAAGTGGATTCTAAAAATTCAAGAAATACTGGAGTATATTCTTGATGTTCGACGAAAATAGAGTTGTCTTGAGTAAGTTACTACTGCAAGCAAATCCATATTTGTAAGACTGTCGATTTTAATCGAAGTTTTGAATATACAAATATGTGGTGTAGATACCACATTTAAATTTAAATGAGTATCATTGACCCTATTGTGTACTTCGGTAACATTGAGGGTATGTCGACCCTGATAATCATAAGTGTCATTAATCCTATTGTAGACTTCGGTAATATTGAGGATATGACGACTATGAAAATATTATGTATTATCTCTTTTGATAAACACTTTGCAAGTGGTTTAATAAGAGAATACACAAGAGTACAAAGGGATATCGTGTAGATGATCCCATAATTAAGCCATTGTCAAATTCGAGTGATGAATTTCATACTACGTATTATAGCATTCTTTATGCTTATGACTGGGCTTGAATATCGTTTTAGTAAATGTTTGATTTACTTATAAGCTTTGGGAACGGTAAGCAATACTGGTCACCGATGATTGTATCGATATATAGTGGAGACTATATATACACATGACGCGGTTACCTTCATTGGTCTTTACTGTGTTCCATCTTAGCATGTTTAACCACTTCCCAGAATGTTTATACATTCTAAATTTCCACAGTCAGTCATTCTTCAAGGGAAAGAAGTTTGAAATAAGGCTGAGGTTAGGTGTTGGTTGTGCATTGATCAAGGATTGAATGCGTGAAACGCAACAGTGTGCTTGAAAAGAGTTTCAAGTGACTGGAAGACCCGCACCCGAGTTCACTTCATGGATCATGGTCAAAGAGTGACTCGGAAGTATAATATCATTACGTCCTTCGACCCGAGATGTATGAATTACTATAGTATGAAACTTTCTTACTTCGCTATTTCAAAACGTAGTTCGTAACTGGCTATTATAAAAGGAATAGTTAAGTGAGATAAGGTTCACGCTATGGGATTGTACAGTCAACGGAAATTTGTTCCTCTGATATGAGAGATATCCCTGGGCCCCTCGATGATTGGGCGCTGACACCAAAATAAGCATGGCCATGCGCAAAGGAATATTGATTGAGAATCAGATATGTCCTAAATTCTGGTCACCACCAATCAAGATCGAGAAACATAATCGTGAACGATCTGGAGATTGATGTATCAATCCATGTCTCGTGTTCACAAGGATAAAGCTAACAAATGGATGTTTGATCACTTATCAACAGGACCTCTACGTTCTTTTTGTAGGTAATGGTTTTCTGCAAAGAAGCGGAACCCATACTGACTTGGGGGCATTGATGCTTTTTCTAGAGGCCGCTCTTTGTCTGTGGTTACATGGGTACGGTGCATTATGTGCAAGTGGGAGTTTGTTAGAAATATGCCTATTAATGCGTGTACGCCATATGGACAGTTGCTGATGATGTATGGGCCTATTGGGTCATACACCGGGGTCTAACCTGACAGCAACTTCAGTTAAGGGACCAAATATGGCAATAGACAAAAGTTAACATCGCAGGCCACATTAGCGCCGCTAACTCTTAGGGGTTAGCGCCGCTAAGTCCTAGTGGTTAGCGCCGCTACGGCTGCATGTACTTTGTGTCAAATCACTGAGAGGGCGCGTTAGTGCGGCTAACTATTTTGAGTTAGCGCCGCTTACTTGTGGTAAAATAATATTATTAACGCATAATAAGATTATAAACACTGTTAAATTATACCAATACACAATTGATATTCGAAGAGATTTGAGACTGACTCAAATACACATTAACATATAAATTAATGACACGTAGTAATCAAATAATAGTTTGGACACACCAAGCTGAATAAACTTATTACTCAGCCTAAGTCAAGCACTCAACTTGAGATTGAAACTTAGCTTGAGTAGAGCACACAGCTCAGGCTCAATGACACTTGGTCATTATTGTTTGAGACTTACTCAAACTAACACTTATAACTACACTGAGTAGTTAAAGTAGGTTTGGAACTTACCAAACGTGTGAACCAATCACACAGCATGAGTTAAGCACGTAGCTCAGACTCTATGAAACTCAGTCATTTATGTTTGAGACTGACTGAAACTATATATCTTAACTACACTGAGCAGTTAATGTACGTTTGGAACTTACCAAACGTGTGAACTCATCATTCAGCTTGACATGTAATTCAGTTTATGAAAACTTATTTATAAACTGTGCACTCAGCTTAAGATACTTGGTCTTTGTCAAACTGAAAACTCAGATTCTAGACACTTAGCTAGGGGTTGAGCATACCCAATTCATTTAGCAGATACATAAACCACTTTTCATCAAGGGGTTTAGTAAAACTATCTGCTAATGGGTCATCAGTGGAGATAAGTTTAATGTCAACTCTACCTTTTTCCATGATGTCCCTGATGAAGTGATGTCTAATTTCAATGTGCTTGGTTCTTGAGTGGAAGATTGGATTGTATGTTATGGCTATAGCACTTTGGTTATCACAGAAGATAGGAGTTTTCTTGAAACTCATACCAAAGTCTTGAATTAGCCACTGCGTCCCGTTTCTTACTAGTCCAACTGACTAACTTTCCTTCAAGCATTTGACATCCTCCAGTAGTTGATTTTCTATCTAACTTGTACCCAAAATAGTCAGCATCTGAAAAACCAACTAACTCAAATCGAGAATCCTTTGGATACCAAAGGCCTACATTTGGTGTACCTTTAAGGTACCTAAAGATCCTTTTCACAGCTTGAAGATGTGATTCTTTAGGATCTGGCTGATATCTTGCACAAACATATGTAGCAAACATGATATCAGGTCTACTAGCTGCCAGATAGAACTATAAACCTATCATTCCTCTATAGGTAGTCTAACGTACCGATTTACCATCTGAGTCCTTGCTCAGCTTGACAGCCGGTGACATGGGTGTTTTCATGGTCGAACTTGAATCAAAACCATATTTCTTTATCAAATAAAGAACATACTTGCTTTGATTGATGAATATTCCATCAGGCTTTTGTTGGATTTGTAAGCCTAGGAAGTATGTCATCTCACCCATCATGCTCATCTTGTACTTTTGTGACATTATTTTGGAGAACCATTCACATAGATATTCATTAGTAGAACCAAAGATAATGTCATCCACATAGATTTGTATAAGAATCATCTGTCCTTTACTCTTTTTAATAAAGAGTGTCTTATCTATACTTCCTCTTGTGAAATCCAATGATAATAGATAAGTGGACATGTATCATACCAAGCTCTTGGAGCTTGTTTAAGACCATACAAAGCCTTGTCTAACTTATAGACATGATGTGGAAACTTTGATCTGACAAAGCCAGGAGGTTGTTTCACATAGACTTCCTCCTGAAGTTTTCCATTTAGGAAAGCACTTTTCACATCCATTTGATAGACTTTGAAGTCTTTATATGCTGCATAAGCTAAGAACAGCCTAATAGCTTCAATTCTAGCAACAGGGGCAAAGGACTCCTTATAATCGATTCCTTCTTCTTTCTTATACCCTTATGCTACCAGCCTGGCTTTGTTCCTAACTATCACTTCATCCTTGTCCATTTTATTTCTATAGACCCACTTAGTGCCTAAAATTGAATGATCTTTGGGGGCAGGGACAAGGCTCCAGACCTTATTTCTCATAAATTCATTCAATTCCTCTTGCATAGCTTCAATCCAATCCTCATCCTCTAAGGCTTCTTCAGTCTTGTTTGGTTCCATTTAAGATAGAAAACCAATGTGGGCAACATAGTTAGATGTAGCCTTAGATATTGTCATTACCCTTTCTTAGACATTGCCAATGATCTGATCTTGAGGATGATCTTTGAGGAATTTATATGTTGTAGTTGGAGAATCTGGTTCTGGATCTGAGTGATGTTGAGAGCCTTGAGGTGAACTTATCTCCTCAGTCTCAATAGCAACATTGTCAACAAACTGATAATCATTGAGATCCTCAGTCTGATGGACATCAGCTCCAAAGGGGTTGATGAACTCATCATCCTTCTCAGCATGAGAATTCCTTGGAGCTTGTGATGATCTGTTTGATGAACACACATCATCATCACCATCATTTCCCATGACATACATAGGATTTGACATATTGGTCTCCTCTGGCTTTTCAAGCTCACTCAGACTAACCAAGTCAGCTTGTCTTTTATCAGCTTGATCAAGACTGTCATCGTTAAATAAGACATGAATTGATTCTTCTATGGCCTTTCTCCTTGTGTTATACACTCTGTATGATTTGGAGATTGAGGAATAACCAACTAATATTCCTGGATCAGCTTTGGGTTCCAACTTATGGAGCTGATCTCTTTGATTCAGCACATAGCATTTTGAACCAAAGACATGGAAATAACCTATATTGGGCTTTCTAGACTTATACATCTCATATGATGTTTTACCATGTCTTTTGATAATGATTGATCTATTTTGAGTATAACAGGCTGTACTAACATCTTCATCCCAAAAATAGAGTTTCAATCCTGCCTCACACAACATTGTTCTAGCAGCCTCAATTAGGGTTCTATTTCTCCTCTCAGGCTCCATTTTGTTGATGAGTTCTGACAGATGAGAGATTTTGTAATATTCCTTTTCGTTCACAGAAGCTTTCAAGGGTAGAGTTTCTTAACTCAGTCCCATGATCACTTCTGAGTTGCTTTATAGACTTACCTTTCTGTAACTCTTCCTGTTTGATAAAACTTATTATCTCAAGGGCAGCCTCACTTTTGGCTTTAAGTAATATTACCCAGGTGAATCGTGAGAACTCATCTACTATCACCAGTGTGTAGTTCTTGCCACTTAGGCTTGGAGTACTTAGGGGTCCAAACAGATCCATATGCAACATATGCAGTGGGTCAGTTATTGAAAAATTTTGCTTTGATTTAAAGGACCCTTTGTGGTGTTTCCCTTGTTCACAAGGTGAACACTGTGATCTTTGGTAATCCAGAGACTAACTCTTTATTAGATAGCATATTTATATTTTTAAAATTCAAATGTGATAACCGTTTATGCCACAACCAACTCAGCTTAGGAACAGAATGGGAATACAAGCAGGTTTAAGTATATGGATCAGAAGAATTAAGATCAAGTAGATACACATATCTTTCTCTTTTAGCTACTAATACAGGCTTTCCCTTAGCATTATATATTGTTCCTGCTTTCTTTCTAAAAGTAACAATGTTGTCTTCATCACACAATTGGCTGATACTAATCAGATTGTGCTCAAGACCCTTGACATATGCAATCTTCTGGAAAGTAACTTTGCCAGCATGCATCTTCCCATAGCCTTTAGTTCTTCCAAATGTTACTTTAGGACCTTCGTCTTCCTGGAAATCACTAAGAAGTCCTTTCCACCAGTCATGTGTCTTGAGTATCCACTATCCAAGTACCATTTACTTGAACCTTGCACATGATATAAAAACTAAACATATTAGTTTTGTTTAGAAGCCCACTTCTTGGTGGGTTCAGATGAGGAGCACTTAGCATCTTCATCTTGTTGAACTGACTATTCAGCTTGAGCAGGAGCTGAGTCTTGTTTAGACTGATCAGCCTGTTCAGGCCTTGAGATTTCACCATCACATTCCTTAGCCTCATGACCTCTACTTCTACACTTGTAGCATCTCCTTCTTCAAATGATTATAGGAGGTAGAGTGTCTAATAATCCTTGTGAGAACTTGCTCTCAGTCTTAGGATTATATATGGTGGATAACTTTTCAACTTTCTTTGCAAGTTGATTCACTTGATGATCACTGAGCTTGGACTTACCTTTGTCAGATCTTTGTTTGTTATCCCTTTGATTGGAAGTTTGACCAACAAACTTCTTTTCCATGACCTTGTACTTACCTTTGTCATGCTTACTGGACTAACCAGTTTCAACAGGTTTGGACTTACCACTGTTGATCTTCTTGGACTTACCAAGATCTACAACTTTTGACTTACCATTGTTGTGATTTGACCTTTGACTTACAGTGGTCTTCCTATTCTGGTAACTTCTCTCCGAGCCAGATAGAGAATGTTGTCTTTTGAAAGGATTTGGGTTAAGCCTTTCCACAACTGAAGTTCTTTGAATAGGCTGAGTGCCTAATCTGTCTAGCACAGACTTACTATGTTGTTCGGATGTTGAGCACTCATTTCCATGATCTTTAGCTTTTACAAACTTATTGTATTTCAAGTTTGGATCATGTCTTTTCTCTGAGGCTGACTTCTAAGACTCAATCAGTTTTCTATTCTCCTCAGAGTATGTACTTGCTATCTCATCATTAGCTACATAAGCTGCTGTTTGATAGTCACCTCCAAGTACAACTTGTACCTGTTTAGGAATTTTTTGGTTTATGCACTTTTCAGCAAGCTTTGATGACTTACACCAAGACTCTGTGACCTTTTGATGTTGGTCAACTTTGACTTTAGCTTCCTGAAGTTCTTCACTAAGAAGTTTATTAATGTGTCTTTGACATTCAAGATCACACTGTGCTTTCTTACCAACATCAATGAGAGATTGATTTTCCTTGATCTCATATTTGAGTTTAGTTATTTAAGCTTTGAGGTCATTTTGAGACTTAAGGCTGTTCTTGAAATCATTCAGCAAATAATCAAACGCAAGACCCTTTTCTTCATCGGTGTAAGAGTAGAAATTACTGACCTTGTACATGGAAGCAGGATCCGAATCACTAAGCTTGTTGTTTTCCTCAGCTTCCTTCATGTCAGCTTCAAAGATTGATTCGGACATACCATAATCAACCTCATCTAATTCTAACTCCTCATCTTCTTGAGCCATTAGACATACATCATCATCTGAGGTAGATGTTTCAGTATCCCAGGTTTCAGCATATAATCCTTTTGCACTGGGTTTGTCTTCTGGCTTTCCATTCTTGAGCTGAGTATATTTCTTCTTGTATTTATCAGCTCTGTAAGCATTCTTATCAGCAACTGATGCTGATTCTCCCTTCTTTAATCTGCACTCAGCAGCAATATGTCCCTTCTTCTGACAGCTGAAGCATACAACATTCTTGGGATCAAAGGAACTCTTCCCTTTGATCAGTGATTATCTGAACATCATCAGTATCACCTGAGTCTGAGTCTGAGTGGTCAGCTTGAGATTCTGACTTAATCTCAAATTCAACAATAAGTGCCTTGGAACTTTTCTTTTTTTTTCTGTGCAACCAATGCAACTTTAGCTTTATCCAAAGACTCCTTGAGTTGTTGTTGATAAGTTCTTTTGTGTTCAGTGATTTGTTCATGATTTAGCAAGAACCCATAAATGGATTGTAGGTTATACAAATGCAATGTTCCTCCAGCCCTCAGTGCTGTGGTCACTTCATTGAACCTTTCTAGAACCACATCCAGTTCAACACGAGTTTAGCCTCTTCTTTCTTAATGCCTACACTTAGAAGGTCATTAATCAAGCAATGAAACCGGGTAAACATATCAGCCAGGGTTTCATTCTTCTTTGAGAAGAAGTTCTCATATGATCTGTTTAAATGATTTTTCTTCTACTGTTTGACCAGATCTATGACCTCATATGTAACACTCAGAGTATCCCAGATCTCTTTTGCAAACTGACACCCAGTCACAGTATGCAAGATCTCATTGGTTAGGGCATTTGCCATAACACTTTTTGCCTTGTCATCCAGATTGTATAGTTTCCAATCTTCATCAGTCCAGGATGATGTAGGCTTTCTCATATCTTTTTCAGTTCTGCCAGGAGACGTATCACTGACAGTAGCAGGTATCTTTGGGATGATAGGTCCTTTTGTAATGACATCGTACATACGATTGTCAATGGACTTGAGGAACAACATGGCTCTGAACTTCCACATATGATAGTCAGATCCATCAAACACGGGACAACCTTTGGCAGACATCTGTGGAAAGTTTGAAGAATTATTGCTAGTAGACATTGTAAACTTTCTCAGACTCTTGAACTTTCAACTTATTATATCGTTCAGCCTGCTCTGATACTAGTTATTGGTCCCTTCGTGAGAATAACAACAAGCAACAAATGTGTAGAAGAGGGGTTGAATACACTTTCTGCGGAATTAAACAAATCAAAATAAAGTGTTACACAAAGTAAATCAAACCACAATCGAGTGCTTTGCTTTTCATTAATAAGAAGATGATTACAGACTCTATCTAGTAAGCAACTCTTGATATGTAAACACCTAATATAAATCTCTCAATCTTTCAAACTTAGCTATCTATAATCAACTTATGATTATAGATACCGACGACTCTCTAAACAGGATTTAATCACAGATTGAATACTTACCAATCTCACAACTAATGTGAGTATTTGAACACACGAATAGCTTGGCAATTTGTGAATATCTTGATCACGTTAAACTGACAAATAGGGATTCAAGAATCATAACACATACGGTTGAGGTGAGGTATTTGGCTCTGCAACAATTAGTTGTAATGGTTTCAGAATCGTACCTCTAAACTTATCAGGAAGATAAGTATTTATAATCCTGTTTCTACGGTTCCTAACAAACTAGACTAATCCTAATTTGCTAACTAACTACCGGATAACTTGAAATCTTGAATCTAGAATCTTCTTTTCTTGAGTCTTCAATCTTCAATCTTGATTATGAAGTTTTCTTATCCTTCCCGTAGATATAGAGAGTTAAAAATATAAGTTTAAAACATATTTAAACTTTCTTTAGGCTGACTTCTTACTCGGACTGAGTTACTCAGCTTGAAACTCATCAAGCTGAGTTCTTCGAGAACAAACTCGAAAACTAACATGAACTAACACGTATATTAATAAACTCATCCTTAGAAGTCCTAAGAGTTAGCTACAACTTATTTAGCAACTCTGTTGAGCTGACTCAGTATATACGCTGAGTCACTCAGCTTGAAACACATCAAGCTGAAAGCTCAATATATCTTAGGTGACATACATAGCTTATCACACATAGTGATAACCTTACTAAGATACAGTATAAGCTGATCGAACATATGCTTAGCTTATATATATCTTATGCTCAGTCTGAAACACTATACGTGTTCAGTCTGATCAAGCCTTATCAAATTTCAACGGATGAGATCATCTTCCAAACACTAGGGTTTTGAGAGAGAAGAGAGGAAGAAATAAACTGGAGGAGAGAGAAAGAAAAGAGGCAACCTAGGTTAAAAACCCGTCAGGTACCCGATGGTCGATGCACGGTCAACCGTGACTTCGACGGTGTGTCCTTTTTAATTTGGCCTTATGGACAGTGAGCCCAGGGTCGATGCACAGCTGCGACTGTGGACCTCCTAGGCACCATTTTTTGAACATTTTCACATAATCATGCATATTTTTCTAAGGCACATGCTCCATCATTCCTAAACCAAGTCTTAATATATCAAATACATCCTTCTTAAGCTATTTAGTAAATATATCCACAATATTATCACATGATGCAACCTTTTCTAAGCTAATTTACCTTTGTGCACATTATCACGTAAGAAATGATGTCTAATCTCAATATGCTTAGTTCTAGAATGCAATACGGGATTTTTACTAAGATCAATAGCACTTTTGTTATAACACATAATAGGAATATCGGTTAGATGTGTTGGAGTATTCCAACTGACATACGTACGCCAATTGATCACTAACGATGATGTATGGGCCTATCGGGTGACACGCGGGGGGTTGATCTTGACAACAACCTAAAAGGAGGGCTAGAAATGAATAATTAAAGATGGTTGGTAATCTGGATAGGGTTAGCAACACTAACCATGTTGTCGCTAACTTTGCCGCGTCAGTAGCGCTAAGCTTGGGCGGATAGCGGCACTAACCCATCTGACAGATTGCAACTTTATTCTTTTCAGCTTCACTCTCCACCAATGCATGTTGGTGACTTGGATTCTTCTTTGACCGGCCTTGGATGTTCTAGGGGTCATGAGAAGTTTATAAAAGCACATGCATTCTCTTATTTTTCTCTCTAGATGACCTTAGTGAAAATACACACACATAGAAACCTATAGTGGTTGTTCTTGTGTAAATTAGAGAGAATAAAATAGAGTTCCTGGAGTGTTTCAAGTTGTTGTTCCAGAAGGTGTCTCCAAATGTTGTAGGACACTTGATGGCTCGCTAGTACGAGAAGATCACGGTTCTTCCCGGGGTGGACTTCGATAGTTAAGAAGAAGGTTATCATTTGCTTGGATTCGTGATCGACACCAACAACAAGAGACAACAGGGGTATACTCTATCTTCTTTCTTTCTTTTAAGTTGCATTTCTTTGTTGTAGAGATTGGTACACCTTTGGGGTTCACTATGTGGTTCTTGTTTCTTGCTTTTAAATTTTTATTACTTACATGCTTCCGTTGCGCCAAACCACGAACCCCAACAGTGGTATAAGAGCCACCTCTACACTAGATTTGCACTTGGTGGCTTGAAAAATCCGAAAAATATGATTTTTGGTTATGTCCATGGTTTAGCGGCGCTAACTTTTCTGTGTTAGCGGCATTAAACCAGCCGTAGCAGTCGCTAAGTCTTCTGGCTTTAGCGGCGCTAACCTTAGTTTAGCGGCGCTAACCCTTCATGGTTAGCGGCGCTAACTCCCTTCTGACAGAATGCATTTTATGCCTTAAATCAATTTTGTTGGATTTTTAGCTCAACATGTTCTTTCTGGAATTGTTCCAGAATTTTGGATACTTTGTATTTAAGTTGCCTTATGTCTTGGTTGGTGTATTTGTATGTGGATTAACATTTTGGCATGAAAATGGTTAATTGCATATACTTACATTGTGTATATATGAATATGGAGTTTTGACTTGTTTAAGGTTCCTAATGCATATGTGCATAGGATTATTTGTGCCTTGAGTGATTTGATAATCTTAACCAAGACATATAAGATTTGCATGGTCTTGTGTGGCACACCATGTATTAGATTTGTTGTATGTGGTTGTAATATTAGTGTTCGGTGACATTTGAGCCTTTTGACCTATGTGATATGTTTGGTTGTTTGAATTAATTTATTCATTCATTTGGTGGTTTGTACCACAATGGTTTGTAAAAATTTATTTTATTCGGTTTATATATTTTACGGCTTGCATCCGATTTCTATTCTTTGTAATTTATAGTATTAGCTTAGAATAGAGAATTGTGGCTTGCATGCCATTTCCTTTTGAAAATTTGTAAATTGTAAAAGAAGAACCGAAGCAACCAACAAGAACCATGGAGGGTGTCTTTGCAAGCTTGGATCTGGAGGTCGGTAAGAGACGCAATGGATCAAGCGGGAGAGCACACATCAATGTTTTGGATGTTTATCCTTAGTAGACTTTGTCTTTCTCGTTGGCTCGCGGGCAAGACACATAGGGTTTATTGCTCGTTACCGGACTTGTATTACTTGCGTGGTTGGTTTTATTTTGTATTATTTCTTGCATGGATGTTTAGGATCTTAGCATGCTATAAAATTTTTCAGAATAATAAAACCAAAGAGTTTTAAATTGGTTTACAAACTCTGCGCGCCACATAGACAAGAATTGGTTAAAATCGTTTTAACCGGCAAAAACAAAAACCCGTTTTTCAAAAATTGTAAATCTCACGCCATCCGTAAGATGACACAACCCGAATCTAGTAAAGCAAGATCGGTCGTCGAGCTCTAGCCGAGGTCGGTTTTGTGTAACTTTGTGGAAGGTGCGTGTGGCAACTCGCAAGGGTCAGTTGTCGAGCTCTAGCTGAGCAGGACATTGGGCTAGAGTACCACTGTGTATCTTGACGGTTGATTTACAATTCCAAGACTTAAAACGCCTTGGTAGTTGTTGAGCTCTAGCCGAGCTATCGAAGTTGATTAATGAGGAATGGTGTAAAAGGGATCAAACATGCCAAATGGGTGCTGCGAGTACCTAGGATCCCGCAAGGGCCTAAGAGTTGCGATCCCGGATTGCAATTAGTAAATTGTTTACCTGCCTAAAATAGCTCCATGAAGTGATCCTCGGAAACCCCGTCATGGATTGGGGTATTTTGAGGTTCTTAGCCCTTGTTAAAGATAATTTGGTTTTCAAAAATCAAGTGGGTAATTATTTTAACGAGGATTATATCAAAACTTACTAAAACTTGTACTTTTATTTTAAATGACAAATCTTAACGACAATACAACAAAACTATCATTTCGTTTGTTCCTAGAAAAGGAGAGACTCATAGGAGTGAACTTCGTTGATTGGTATCGTATGATGAAGATTGTCCTTCAACACGAGTCAAAGTTGCACGTCCTTGAGGAGCCTCTTCCGGAGCCACCTGCTATGAGTTGACTATGAGGAGGCTCTTCTGGGCCACTAGATACGCATGGGAAAAGCGTGTCAGAGATACACAAGACGTTTCTTGTCTCATGTTGTTGACTATGAGCTATGAGTTGCAAAAGCAACTCAAGCAATTGAGTGTGTACGACATGATTAACCGGCTAAAGGACATGTTCCCACAGCAGGTTAGACAAGAACTTTTTGAGAATGTCAAGGCTTTAGTCGGTTGTAGAATGCAGAAAGGCGGGGAGGTAAGTGTTCATGTCCTTAAGATGAAGGCGTACATAGACCAATTGAAGAGACTTGGATTTCCCATAGGGAGGGAACTGATGGTGAATTTGATTCTCCAATCCCTGCCGACGTCTTATAAAAAGTTTGTCATGGAATATCTCAAAGACAATATGGATTGGTCCTTAAGTGAGCTACATGGCATGTTAAAGGTTACTGAGTTGAACATGGCCAAAGGTAAGCCAATCTCGTCCACACCCGCTAAGGCTACTGGGAAACAAAAACATGAGAAGAAGAAACTGACCTCAAATCGAAAGCATGGTTTGACTAAGCCTACCATAACCGTGGAAGTTGAGGAAAAAGAGATTGTGCCTCAAGATAACGTTCCACTTGGGGTAGTTTGATACTTTTGTGGGGAAATTGGAAATTGGCGCCGTCACGCCTGCCCTAAGTGCCTGAATGAGCTAAGTATCCTAAAGCGGAAGAACGTTAGCTCCTCGACTTCAGGTACATTCATGATTATACTCCATTGATCTTCTACTTCAAACGACTAGGTTTTTGAACGCTAGTCAAAGCACTCACGTTTGTTACAACTTGTTTGTTGCAAAGTATAGGTGTTTATCCGAAGTAGGCCGATGATGCATGGAAAGCTGGAAGAAGTGAAGGGAAGCATAAGTGCTTGTCTCTTGCTAAAAGGATTGGAAGAGTTGATCTTGTCATTCCTACCAGCTAAATTACTTCTTCATTAGATAGATGTTTTACGCCCTGCGTGGCAAGAAGTATTGTATCTTTTATGCTATTGGTGACGATGAATATTACTTTGAATTATGTTATTGTGGGTTTTAGAAATTTATTTCAAAGTTTATTCATGTCGTGGTATATGTAATAAGCTTTTGCTTAAGAAGTAATAATATGATCATGAGTGTTTATTGATTAGTTATCCTTATAACATTGGTGATTTAACCATATAAACAAGACTAACATCACCAAGGTCCATGTGGAAAGGAACTTGGAATCTTTTGGCTTCGAGTTATTAGTTGATGTTGAATCTTGCTTATAAAGTTAAATAACTATGACGTCCTTCACTAGTTGATGTGGGAGGAATAAAAGTTTCTTGGACTATGCTTGCACTTTTGTGTAAGGGGCAGTCAAGCAAAGTCATAAGGATTAACTAAGTATAAATTTGTTACCTTTACCTGTGATGGTAGAAGAAAAGGGTATTAGAGAAGTGTTTGAAACCTGAGAGGTATTCAAAACTCACCCGTACCGAATTCATAACAAAAGAGGGCAAAAAGGGAACTAAAATACTCAAATCTTATGAGATGTTGAGATATAATAGATTCTTTGTGTTGGAACACAGTATGGAGCAAAACACAGCAGAAGCATAAAACAAGAGGTTTAAAACCGAATGAAATCGGGTCCGTATCGTGTTCCAAAGTGATGATCTTTCTACAAAAGAAAATGCAACTTAAAGAAACAAGAAGAAGGCAGAAAATATACCTTATTTACCAAGCATAAATCGGCTGTAGCATGCAAAGTGGGATGAAACCAAGAACCCAAAATGTGTCCTCCTCTATTGCATGATCCACACCAAGTTCGCTTGACCCCAAATTGCTAGCAATCATTCACGTAAACCTCCACTATGACTTCACCTTCTGGAACAGCCCACGAAATGATCTCCTCTTGAACCAATACACAACTAACAACACTCAAGAACTTATCACTTAGTGAGTTTTTGTGTGTGTTTTACCAACAAGTGCCAAGAGAGAAAATAGAGAGAGTTATTGTTCAAAATTGCATGAGTTCTCATCTGTTTCAGTCCCCTCTACTGCTATAAGCCAGAGACCAAAGTTTATTTCTATTGGACCACAAGATGGCCCAATCAGAAATAAGAATTTCATGCAGATGGTCCTTCACGGCCCCTCACCGCCTCTCACGGCCCGTGAAGACAAAATTGCGCCACGACTGGCCATAATCCTTCACGGCACGTGCCACGTTCGAGTGACTCGTGAGGGTGTCTCCTTCACGACCTCTCACGGCCCTTGAAGATTCCACGAGCCGTATGAGAGTCGTTGAGTCAAACGTGAGGGCAGTGGGCTTCACGACCCGTGAAGCACCCTCACGGTCGTGAAGCCCCAAAATGAAGAAATTTGATTTTTGGACCTTCTTTCTTTATCAGTAAGCTGTCGGGATCAATCCTTGGCATGTAACCCAATAGGCTCGCACTTCATCAGTAGTAACACCAATGTACTTGTGTCAGTGGGCAGACTCCAACAGACTCCCACTTGCACATGACACAACGTACCCAGATGTATCACAGACAGGGAGCGGCCTCTAGCAAGGCATCCGTGCCCCCAAGTCAGTACAAGGTATGTCATCCCATAGACAAGTACCAATTCACAACCTAAAGGTTTGGAATGGCCCTATAGATAAGTGATCAACCATCGTTTTGTTCACGATATCCATGTGAAGACGAGACATGGTACTAAGTCATTCTCAGTCCTTCACGATTATGTTTCTCGATAGAGATTGGTGGTGACCAAAATATACAAGTTGCAATCAATTATCCATATCATTGCACACTCGAGCACGGCCATTCATTTTGGTGTCAGCGCCCAATCATCGAGGGGCCCAGGGATATCTCTCTAAACAGAGGAACAAATTCCTTTGACTACATTACCCACCAAAGTGATCATACTATGATCAGCTACTCCCTTTATAACAACCACTTACGGACTGCGTTTGAAAGCAACTAGAGCAAAGCAAACCAAAGTGTTGCAGACACATGCATCTCCAGTATGAGGATGAACTGATATTATCATCCTGAATCACTCATGACAAGTACCACAAAGTGAATTCAGGTGTGGGTCGTCCAGTCATTTGAAACCCCTTTCAAGTACAGGTGAAGTATTGCGTCCCTGTGTCCCAATCACCATTGGACACTTGACCAATCAGTTCCCTCAGCCTTCATTCAGACTTCCTTCCCTTGAAGAATGACTGGCTATGGACATTTAGAATGTAAACACATTCAGGGAAGAGGTAAAACAGGCAAAGTTGGAACACAATAAGGCTTACTGAGAGTACCCGCTACACGCGCATTACCAAACTCCTTTGATAATCGATACAAGTAGATGCACAATATTGCTTAATGTTCCCTAAAGTAAAGCATAACAAAACTTTGACTAAAACATACTCAAGCCAAGTTCATGCAGACCTTAGTATGACATTCATCACTAGACTGCCACTATAGCTCAGTAAACGGACCATCCACGATGTCATCCGTGTGTACTCTGACATTGACCATATCCCTACTACAACCAACCACTACCAAAGTGTGCGTTGATGGGATTTCGATCATTTGTTCAAGCCGTTATACCTTCATCGTTTCTAAAGAACCCAATAAGGTAAACAACGCTCGAGTCTCAAATTTAATGTGCATAAGCCATCATACCCTCATAGTTTTCACAAAGATCTCTATACAGTCAGCGATGCTTGATTCTCAGTGATCATATCCCTACTACAACCAACCACTTCTAAAGTGTGCGTTGATGGGATTTGATCATTTGTCCAAGCAGTTATGCCTTCATTGTTTCATAAAGAACCCAATAAGGCAAACAATGCTTGGTCACAGAAATTAACGTGTATAAGCCATCGTACCCTCATTGACCCAAAATAATCCACTAGATTGACGGTTATCCTTTCTAGTAGAAGCTATCACAAGAGTAGCAACTTATTTTAAGCTTCTTCTAATTACATCACCACAAGAACATATACTCATATTTCTTGTATTCTATAAACTTCTTTGAATATCCCATAATTATTATGGACGCATAATTCTTAATTTACGCTTGTTGCCAAGCCAAATCAAGACATTATCTCCAAAACATTGCATGTCAAGACATAACATATAGGATAATAACAGCGCTCCCACTAGCTATGTCATCTATCCAAGTTTCATCATTGCTTACTGAAAATTCAAACAATTGATTTTCTTAGCAAAGATTCCAAAACTTAGATTTATTCTAAGCCCAAAAGGAATACACCTTTGTAGACTTCATAAGGATACTCAGGATGTGAAAGACCCTCGGACAGTGTTGTGAGCACTTCCTCATAAAATTCCTATAACAGAATGCGGTCTTTGCATCATACTGCCATAACACGGCATAAGAATCCCCTAAACTACAACATAACTACTGAGAGAATGTCTTCATGTGATTCCTGCCCAATGGTCAATCATCATGAAACCAATTCCTTCCAGTTAGTATTTGAAGTTATCTACAAAATAATCCATGCAGATCTTATATCCAAAAGATCTATATACACCTTATAGTTCAAAACTTAGGTGTTAGATTTACCAAGTTCAAAACTTGGAAATCCAGCATGGAATGTATTTTATGTTCCTACACTTCTCTTCTTAGCAGACTCAAAGGGCCTACTACAGCTTCCAGTAGTTGATGCATACATCACGTATCATCAATAAGTCATTGTCCTCAGATATAATAAATTATATTTCTCTGGTCTTATGACGACTCTAACCAGACATATGAAGAAGTAATAACTTTATGGCAGATACTCCAACCTAGCCATGTTGAGTTTCAATCATTTATGATTGAATGCTAGTGTCAAAATTAGGTCTTTTATTTAAATCTCACATTCTTCCACTGGAATGCTTTAGTTATTCCTTTCCCTTTTCGAGCAACCAAACCGGTTCTCAAAAGGTTATGAAATGAATATCTGAAACTCAGAAGAACTATTAAATACAGTAGCATCCTCTATGTTCAACCACCTCCTACTAAATGTAGACTGGATAACTATGATCTATGAGATTGACAAGCAAAGAACACTTTCTAAACGAATCTCCTTAGATGCTAATTTTACCATCTTTCTTGATTTAAAACAAAAACATTGCCCGTCACTACTCAAGTACACCTATCAAGCAGGTTAGTTAAGTTTAATCCATCAAGGTGGAACCATAACCAATATGTTCCATTCCTCCACTAAGCGATCCATGTAAAACATGTATCCTAGGAGAAGTGAATTATGAGGCAACCTCACAATTTTTATGATGGTTGAGGATTCTAGAGTCCATATGCTCAACATCATGCCAGATTTGAGTAACTTAGTTCCTCTTGCCCTCTCTATCTTAAATTTGTTACGGGTGAGTATTGAACACCTCTCAGGTTTCAGACAGTTATCTAATAAATTAGACTTACCCATTCTTTCTACCAGCACCGGTAAAGGTAACAAATTATATATAGTTAATCCTCATGTTTTTGCCTGAACGGTCTTTACACAAACGGGTAAACGAAATCCAACAAGCCTTTATTCCTCTCACATTAACCAGTGAAGGATGTGTTAGTTATTTAGCCTTATAAGCAAGATTTGCAATCAACAATTGACTCAAAGTCAATGTTTCCAAGTTCCTAACCTC
This sequence comes from Pulicaria dysenterica, assembly GCA_947179395.2. Lineage (NCBI taxonomy): Eukaryota > Viridiplantae > Streptophyta > Magnoliopsida > Asterales > Asteraceae > Pulicaria > Pulicaria dysenterica. The sequence continues at coordinate 48,424,914 of OX359289.1, read as the reverse complement.
TTGGATCTTGGTGATGCATGTCTTGTTTATACGGTTAAATCAACTATTTCATAAGGATAACAGATCTATAATCATTCATAATCATATTATTACTTCTTAAGCAAAAACTTATTGCAAATGCCACGACATGAATAGACTTTGAAATAAAACTCGAACCCACAATAACTTAATTCAAATTAATATTCATCGTCATCAAAGGCAAATAAGATATAATGCTTCTTGCCACGCAGGGCGTAAGACAAAGATCTAAATGAAGTAATAGTATAGCTGGATGGAATTGCAAGACTCATCTTCCAATCCTTTTAGTTAGGGACAAGCACCATGCTTCCCTTCTCTAATCTCCAGCTCTCCACGCATCCATTAGCTACTTATGAATAACACCTGCACTTTGCAACAAACAAGTTTGTGACAAACGTGAGCGTTTTGACTAGCGTTCAAAACCCAGTCATTAGAAGTAGAAGATCAATGGAGTTTGATCATGAATGTACCTAAAGATGAGCTAACGTTCTTCCGCTTTAGGATACTTAGCTCTTCGAGGCACTTAGGGCAGGCGTGACGGCGCCAATTTCCAATTTCTCCGCAAAAGTAGCAAACTACCCCATATGGAACATCATCTTGAGGCACAATCTTATTGTCCTCCGACTCCACAATTACGGATAGCCTAATCATACTAGACTTTCGTTTTGAGGTCAATTTCTCCTTCTTGCTAGTATGTTTCCTAGTGGCCAAAGTGAAAGTGGACGAGGTACGATCCTTCTCAACCATGTAAGACTGTACAACCTTCAGCATGTCTTGAAGTTCGATCAAGGATTTTTCCAAATTCTCTTTGTGATAGTTTTTGACAAACTTCTCATAAGACGCGGGCAGGGACTGAAGGATCATATCCACCGCAATCTCCCTCCCAATTGGAAGTCCAAGTCTCTCCAATTGGTCCATATATCCCTTCATCATAAGGAAATGGACATTTACATCCTCACCTTCCTGCATCCTACAACCGACCAAAGCCTTTAAACACTCAAACCGTTCTTGTCTAACCTGCTGTGGGAACATGTCCTTTAGCCGGTTTATCATGTCATACGCACTCAATTGCTTAAGCTGCTGACGCAACTCAAAGCTCATAGTCGAAAACATGAGACAAGAAATATCTTGTGTATCTCTAACACGCTTCTCAAGGATGTGCAACTTTGACTCGTGACGGAGGACAATGCTCAATACACGATACTAGTCAGCGAAGTTCACTCCTATGAGTCTCTCCCTTTCTAGGAATAATCCTCAATACCCATTTGGCAACTTTGACTCGTGACGGAGGACAATCCTCAATACACGATACTAGTCAGCGAAGTTCACTCCTATGAGTCTCTCCCTTTCTAGGAATAATCCTCAATACCCATTTGGAAACTTTGACTCGTGACGGAGGATAATCCTCAATACCCATTTGGCATGTTTGATCCCTCCACACCATTCCTCATCAATCCACCATGGTAGCTCGGTATGGGTACAACAACTACCAAGGCGTTTTAAGTCTTGGAATTGTAAATCGACCATCAAGATACACGGTGGTACTCTAGCCCAATGGCCGGCCCAACTAAGCTCGACAACCCACCCTTGCGAGTTTTCAAACGCACCTTTCTCCCAGTTACACAAAACCGATCTCGGCTAAGCTCGACGACCGATCTTGTTTCACTAGATTCGGGTGGTGTCATCTTATGGTTGGCGTGTGATTTAATTTGAGAAAAATGGGATTTAGTTTTTCAAGTGGTCTTGTGGCGCGCGAGGTTTGTTAACCAATTAAAAACTCTTGGTTTTATTATTTTGAAAATTTTTCAAGCTAGCGAAGAACTAAACAACCACGCAGGAAAATAAACAAAATAACAACCATGCACAAGAAATATCCAGTAACATGCCCCTAAACCCTATGCGCCTTCCTCGTGAGCATACGAGGAAAGCAAGGCCAAACTAAGGACACAGCCACTTGGCCCAACTGGAAGCGCTCCTATTGAATCCGTCATCACCAATGAACCTCCGGATCCATCATAGAGCCGAGACGTCTCCTCCACGACTCTCGATGGTTGTCTTCGGTCTTCTTTTACAAATACAAACAAATATTTGAAAAGAAACGGCGTGCAAGCCGCGAAATGCTAATCTAAGCTAATCTAACAATTACAGAGAAAAGCAATCGGCATGCAAGCCAAAATAAAGTACAAAATACAAGACCGAGTAAATTTAATTATTACAAACCAATTGTGGTACAAACCACCAAATGAATGAATAATCAAATAAACAACCAAACAACCAACATATAGGTCTAATGGGCAAGGCGTTACCGGATCAAACAACAACCACAAACAAAAACACGGTGTGCCACAACAAAACCGTGTAAAATGTATCTCGATTAAGATTGTTCAAACCTAGCTAAACACTCAAGGCACAAAGTGAACAATCCTTGTACATACGCATTAGTAACCCAAACACTTTGAGAATACAAATTCATATATACACAATACAAGTATATGCATGTGTACATTTCATGCCAAAAATCACCCAATACATATAAATGCATGAATCAAGACACATATGGGGCTTTACAAAAAAAATCCAAACACTTTGGATAGATTCTGGAAAACCCTTCATGACCAAGCACCCCACGAGACTGGTCGTGAGCCTTCACGAACGTGAAGAACAAGCCTTCACGACCCGTGAAGACATTCTGGACAAAATGTCCAGTTTCGGTTTTCAAGCCAAAAAAGTGCAATTTGTTTGTAGATTTGGTTCTGATACCACTGTTTGAACACGGTATGGAGCAAAACACAGCGGAAGCATAAAACAAGAGGTTTAAAACCGAACGAAATCGGGTCCGTATCGTGTTCCAAAGTTATGATCTTTCTACAAAACAAAATGCAACTTAAAGAAACAAGAAGAAGGCAGAAAATATACCTTCTTTACCAAGCATAAATCGGCTGTAGCATGAAAAGTGGGATGAAACCGAGAACCCAAAATGTTTCCTCCTCTATTGCAGGATCCACACCAAGTTTGCTTGACCCCAAAGTGCTAGCAATCCATCGGGTAAACATCCACTATGACTTCACCTTCTGGAACAGCCCACGAGATGATCTCCTCTTGCACCAATACACAACTCACATCACTCAAGAACTTATCACTTACTGTATTTTTGTGTGTATTTTACCAACAAGTGCCAAGAGTGAAAATAGAGAGAGTTATTGTTCAAAATTTCATGAGTTCTCATCTGTTCCAGTCCCTTCTACTGCTATAAGCCGGAGACCAAAGTTTATTTCTATTGGACCACAAGATGGCCCAATCAGAAATAAGAATTTAATGCAGATGGTCCTTCACGGCCCCTCACGGCCTCTCACGGCCCGTGAAGACAAAATTGCGCCACGACTGGACATAATCCTTCACGGCCCGTGCCGCGTTCGAGTGACTCGTAAGGGCGTCTCCTTCACGACCCCTCCACAACCTCTCCTGACCCGTGAAGACTCCATAAGCCGTATGAGAGTCGTTGAGTCAAACGTGAGGGCAGTGGGCATTACGACCCGTGAAGCACCCTCACGGTCGTGAAGCCCCAAAATCAAACAATTTGATTTTTGGACCTTCTCTCTTTATCAGTAAGCTGTCGGGATCATTCCTTGGCGTGTGACCCAATAGGCTCGCACTTCATTAGCAGTAACACCAATGTACTTGTGTTAGTAGGCAGACTCCAACACTTTGTTCATCATAAGAATTATGGGAATGTCTCATAAATTCACTTCTCCTAAGATACTTGTTTTACATGTATCGTTTAGTGGAGACGGAACATACTAGTGGGAGATGGATGAACTTTAAAAGATGGTCAAATTAGCAACCATGGAGGCTAGACTAGAAAGACAGCTTTGCTTGTCTACCTCATGGATTAAAGTCATCTAGTCTACATCAAGTAGGAGATGGATGAACATTAAAAGATGCTAATACATTAAATAGGTTCTTCTTGGTTTTAGATGTTCTTTTCATAACCTTTTGAGAACTGAGGTGAGTTGCTCGAAAAGGGGAAATGAACAACTGAAGCATTTCAGTGGAAGAACGTATGACTTAAATAAAGACCTGATGTTGACACTAGCATTCAATCAGTAATGATTGGAACTAAACATGGCAATGTTGAAGTACTTAGCATTATGATATTACCTCTTCATAAGTCTGGCAAAAGTCATCATAAGGCCGGAAGTGTATTATATACCTGAGGATGATGACTTGTTGATAATACATTATGTATGTATCAATTACCGGAATCTGTAGTGGGCCCTAGGTCTACTAAGATGAGGAAAGGTAATGAAATAAGATATAATCCATGCTTGATTTCAAGGATGAGCATGGGTAATCCAACACCTAGATGTGACGTGTAAGGTGTATATAGATCTACATGGATTAGTTTGTAGATAACTTCAAATACTGACTGATGGGAATTGGTTTCATGATTATTGACCATGTGGAAGGTATCATATAAAGACATTCTTCTAGTAGTTATGTTGAAGTTTACACGGACACTTATGCCGTTTCATAACAAAATGATACAAATACCATATTCCGTGAAAGGAATTCAATAAGGAAGTGCTTATAACACTGTCCGAAGGTGCTTTACATCTAAAGTATCCTTGTAAAATCTATAAAACATGGAAAAGGCTGTCCTGGACTTCAACAAACATCTATGTTTCGTGTTTTTCTATGAAAATCTTGTGGTTGAGTTTTTGATAAGCAATGATGAAACTTGGATAGATGCCAGAGCTAGTGGGAGTGCTGTTGTTATCCTATGTAATATGTCATGGACATATGAATAATGGGGATAATGTCTTGATCATGTTTGGATGTAAGTTAGAATCAAGAATTATACGTCCGTTAAGGATAAGCAAAGCAATTTGTAAAGTACAAGAAATATCGAGATATGTTCTTCTTGATCAAAATAAAATGAGAATAAATTGTTACTCTAAATGATAGTTTATGTTTTAAGGATAACCGCCAATTCGATTGGGGTTTGTGATCCTACAAATATTGTGTCGTTAATAAGTGTGATATTTAAAGCATCGGTGACTCTATAGAGATCTTTATGAAAACTATGAGAGTACGATGGCTTAAGCAGATAAGATTTTATTCTTAGAGCATCAATAACTCCATAGAGATCTTTATGAAAACTATGAGAGTACGATGGCTCATGCACATAAAATATTAGATCCGAGCGTTGTTTGTCTTATTGGATTCCTTGAGACAATAAAGTATAACGGCTTGGATGAATGATCATAATCCTATCAACGCACACTTTGGAAGTGGTTGGTTGGAGTGGGATACGATCATTATCAGAGTACACACGGAGAGCATGGTGGCGGATCCGTTCACTAAGCTATAGTAGCGGGTTAGTGATTATCATCAGACTAGGGCCTGCATATACTTGGCTTAAGTTCGTTTTAGTAATGTTTTGATATAAATTTCTTTTGGGAACATTAAGCAATATTGTGTTTTTCTGCTTGTATCGATTATCAAATGAGGATTTGGTAATGCACATGTAGCGGGTACTCTCAGTAAGCCTTATTGTGCTCCTACTTAGCATGTTTTACCTCTTCCCTGAATGTTTTAACATTCTAAATGTCCACAGTCGGTCATTCTTCATGGGAAGGAAGTCTGAACTAAGACTGAGGGAAGTGATTGGTCAAGTGTCCAATGATTTATGATCGATTGAAACACAGGGACGCAATACTTCACCTGTACTTGAAGTGTTCAAGTGACTGGACGACCCACACCTGATTTTACTTTATGGTACTCGTCATGAGTAAATCAGGATGATAATATCAGTTCATCCTCATACTGGAGATACATATGTCTGCATCACTTTGGTTTGCTTTGCTCTAGTTGTTTTCAAACGTAGTCCGTAACTGGCTGTTATAAAGGGGGCAGCTGGGCAGAGTATGATCAATGTGGTGGGAAATATAGTCAAAAGAATTTGTTCCTCTGTTTAGACCGATATCCCTAGGCCCCTCGATGATTGGTCACTAACACCAAAATGCACGGCCGTGCTCAAGTGTGCAATGATAATAGTATCTGAATGCAACTTGTATGTTTTGGTCACCACTAATCTCAATCGAGAAACATGATCATGAATGAACGGAGAATGACTAAGTACCATGTCTCGTGTTCACATGGATATCGTGAACAAAAGGATGTTTGATCCCTTATCAATAGGACCATTTCACACAGGCTGCAGTTTGGTTTTTGTGAAGACAAAACCCATACTGACTTACTAGAGGCCTCTCCTTGTCTGTGATGCTTTGGGTACGGTGTGTCATGTGCAAGTGGGAGTTTGTTGGAGTATGCCCACTGACACATGTACGCCAATTGATCACTACCGATGATGTATGGGCCTATCGGGTCACACGCCGGGGGTTGATCTTGACAACAACCTAAAATGAGGGTTAGAAATGAATAATTAAAGATGGTTGGTAATCTGGACAGGGTTAGAGACGCTAACCATGATGTCGCTAATTGTGCCGCGTTAGCGGCGCTAACCTTAAGTGGTTAGCCGTGCTAAGCTTGGGCGGTTAGCGGCGCTAACCCATCTGACAGATTGCAACTTTATTCTTTTAACCTTCACTCTGCACCAACGCATGTTGGTGACTTGGATTCTTCTTTGGCCGGCCTTGGATGTTCCAGGGGTCATGAGAAGTTTATAAAAGCACATGCATTCTCTCATTTTTCTCTCTAGATGAACTTAGTGAAAATACACACACATAGAAACCTATAGTGGTTGTTCTTGTGTAAATTATAGAGAATCAAAGAGAGTTCCTAGATTGTTTCAAGTTGTTGTTCCAGAAGGTGTCTCCAAATGTTGTAGGACACTTGATGGCTTGCTAGCACGAGAAGATCACGGTTATTCCCGGGGTGGACTTCGATAGTTAAGAAGAAGGTTGTCATTTCCTTGGATTCGTGATCGACACCAACAACAAGAGACATGAGGGGTATACTCTCTCTTCTTTCTTTCTTTTAAGTTGCATTTCTTAGTTGTAGAGATAGGTACACCTTTGGGGTTCACTATGTGGTTCTTGTTTCTTGCTTTTAAATTTTTATTACTTGCATGCTTCCGTTGCGCCAAACCACGAACCCCAACAAGATGTACCTCATAACCCAATAAGGATTGTTGCATCCATACGTATTCGGCTTCAGATTTTGACAATGCCATAGATGTTTGCTTTTTTTAAAACCTTGATGTGAGAGACATTCCAATAAAGGCACACATACCACTTGTACTTTTTATATCCAAGTAGCATCCACCAAGATCCGAATCCGCATAGCACATAATGTCGAGTCCACTCAATTTTGGATACCACAATCCTAAGTTGATTGTTCCTTTAATGTACCGAAATATTCGTTTGACGGACTCATAGTGTGATTTCTTTGGATTTTCCTGAAAATGTTCACAAACACAAACACTATACATAATATCGGGGCGAATTTCCATTAGATAAAGCAAGCTCCCTATTAAACCACGATATCTAGTACTATCAAACACTTCACCTTCTTCATCTAGTGTCAAGTGTGTGTTTATGGCCATAGGTGTACTCATAAGTTTCACATTCTCAAGTTCAAACTTCTTAAGCATATCTTTGATGTACTTTGATTGGCTTATGAATGTACCATCTTCATATTGCTTTATTTGAAGCCCTAGAAAGTAATTCAATTCACCCATCATGCTCATTTCAAATTCATTATGCATAAGAGTTGAGATTTCATCACACAAGTCTTGTCATGTTGATCCAAATATAATATCATCCACAGAAATTTGCACAAGTAATATATCATGCTTTCTCTTCTTGTTAAACAAAGTGTTATCAACTTTCCTCATAATATAATCATTTTCCAACAAGAATGATTTTAGTCTATCATACCATGCTCTAGGTGCTTGCTTAAGGCCATACAATGTTTTTCTAAGTTTGTATACATGAAATGGATTAATTGGTTCTTCAAATTCGGGAGGTTGACATACATAGACTTCCTCTTTTATAAAACCATTTAGAAAAGCACTTTTGACATCCATTTGATATAGTTTTGACATCCCTTCTTGTTGATTGTATCCTTGGGCAACTGATCTAGCCTTATTCCTAGTAATGACTCCATTTTCATTCACTTTGTTCTAAACACCCATTTGGTTTCTATTATGGTATGACCACTTGGCAAGGGTACTAAGTCCTACACTTGGCTTCTAGTGAATTGGTTTAACTCTTCTTGCATTGCCATTACACAACTTTGATCCTTAATTGCTTATTTAATATTCTTGGGTTCTATGCCAGACACAAAGGCAAATGATTTACTAAGGTTTTGTGCTTGGGATCTAGTGAGTCTGTGGTTTAGGTCTCCTATAACTTGGGTTATTGGATGATTCATGTTTTCCCTAAACTCATTTTGTTTACTAGTGATCTTATCATCTACTATAGGATTTTGGTCACTAGGTTGATCTAAGTTTAACTTGGAAAGGTGTTGTTCTATGAATTTCTCTTCTAGTTGATCATCATCTACTAGAGGTTTAGTCTTAGGTGGTGGTGGAGATTCATCATATCTGACATTTAGGGATTCCTCCACAACCATAGTTGATTTTTTTAGGACGCTATAGGCTTTGCTATTTAGAGAGTATCCTAAGAAGATACCCTCATAGGCTATTGGGTCAAACTTAGTCAAGTAGTCTTTGGTGATAAGAATAAAGTATTTACTACCAAATACTCTAAGGTGACCTAAGAAAAGTTTCCTACCTTTGATAATTTCATATGGTGTTTTACCAAGCATTGGTCTAATCAAAGTACGTATGTGGCCATTGAGACCGCATCACACCAAAACTTTTAGGGTATGAATTGTTCATTAAGCATAGTCCTACTCATCTCTTCTTTAGTCCTATTTTTCCTCTCAACTACCCCATTTGATTGAGGAGTGCAAGGAGCCTAAAAGTTATGAGAAACTCCATGTTTATCACAAAATGCTCCAAATTGCGCTTCATTGTCAAATTCTCTACCATGGTCGGTATGAATTTAAATAATCATAAAACCGAATTGGTTTTGAATTTACTTTCCAAGAATTTTAAACTTGTCAAAAGCTTCATTTTTTGTTTTCAAAAAGGATGTCCATGTGTATCTAGAAAAATCATCTAAAACAACCAGTGTGTAGAAGTTTCCTCCATAACTTTAGATTGATGAAGGTCCAAAAAGATCCATATGCAACAATTCAAGACATCTCTTAGAAGATAAAACATTCTTAGACTTTTGAGATGAATGCACTTTCTTTCCTACCTTACATGCATCACAAAAATGATTATCAAATTTCACAATAGGCATGTCTCTAACAAGTTCACTACTAGACAATTTTTACAATAATCTCATGTTAGCATGTCCTAGTCTTCTATGCGACAAAGTAGAATTATTAATTATGGATGCAAGACATACTTGTGTGTTAGGATTGTTACCAAGTCTACATGTATAAAGTCCATTTTTACTAACACCTTTCGCTAGCACTTTATCATTTTTGCATATCAAACTTTCATGTTTAGAGAATCTAACTTCTAAATCTTTATCACATAATTGACCAACACTTATCAAGTTGTATGCTAAACCATTAACATGCTCAACATTAGAGAATTGTATATTGTCTTGGAGAATGTTACCTCTACCAACCACCTTTCCTCTTAAGTTGCTCCCAAACACCACATGTCCTCCATCATACTCCCTGTATAAAGTGAAGAGTTCTATATTTCCGGTCATGTGTTTTGAGCAACCACTATCAAATATCCATTCAGGAGACATAATCTCTTTTTTGTTACATCCCTACATACATGTAATTATCATACAAGCTTTTGGTACCCAATATTTCATGGGTCCGGGATGGTTAGGTTTGATCCACCTTTGAGTAATCTTGAAATCTTTATGATACCTTGTGTTCAAAGAGTTAATAGGTTTGATGAAATGCTTTGGTCTTTGAACCACATTTGACTTAGGTTTCTTGAATCCACATCCATGCCTTATGATTAGAGTGTAAAACTTTATTACTTGTTCATCACTAGCAACCTTATAGTATACAAGTGAAAGAACTAAAACCAAGGGACAAGTTTTGAAAATTTGAAAATTTCCAGGGGGCAGACGGTCGATGCACTGTATCGACCGTCCTTCCCCTTTTCTTTCATAAATTGGATTTGTGTCACATGGCTCTTAGGCATGTTGTTTTGACAAACCAAGCCCACCCATATCATTTGATGATTTTTGGACTTTTAGCATTTCATCCAACTTATGTATGCTCTCTTCAAAAACTAACAAGGTGGAGTTGTCAAAATTTGTCTTTAGCTTGGTCTCCAAACTTATCAAGTTTGGAGATGGATGACGAACAACTTGACTTTGTAAATCTTTAATAGTCAAGTTTAACTTTTCAATCTCCTTTTTTAAACTTTTGTTTTCAATCTTTAATTCGTCATTTTTTGCAAGAATTTTTGAGCTAAAGTCACACAATTGATCATATTGGTCATTATCACTATAATAACTTGAATCGGATTGTACCTCACTTGTATCAAAGGCCATGAGACATGTTTCCTCCTTGGTGTCATCTTGATTTTCATCACTACTATCACTCCGTGCTCGTCCTAGGAATGCTTTGTGGTTTTCTCTCTTCTTTGATGCAACTTTAGGACAATCACCTGTGAGGTGTGAGAAATCATCACAACCACAACATTCTCTTGATGGCTTCTTGTCTTTTTTGGCATCAATGCCTTGCTTGTAATTCCTTGGGTCAAAGGGATCCTTCAGATGTTTGACTTCCTCTTGAAGAAATTCTTAAAGTTCCTCACCATCATTGCAAATTCTTCATCATCATGACTATTGCCATCATCTTCCACATCACTTGATGATTCTTTAACATGCTTGGCTTTAAGGGCAATGGATTTTAACTTCTCCTTCTTCAACTTGGCAATTTCATCATATTTTTGCATTATCACCTCATACACCTTGAGGTTTCTAATAACCTAATCCATTTGAAGTCCCAAGTGGCTTGAGAGCCCTTAGAAAGAGCGGTAAGAAACTTTCTCACAATTTTCTTGTTAGAATAAGTAGTCCAACGTGCCTTGAGACTAGCGACAATAGTATTAAATTTAGAGAAAGCTTCATCAATGCTCATTTCATCAAGAATATAAAATTGCTCATATTGTTGTACAAGCAACTCAACCTTGTTGTCTAGGACTTGAGCATTTCCTTGATGGGTAGTGACATGAGATTTCCAAATTTCATTTGCACTATCTAACATAAAAACTCTTTCATACACTTTTCTAGGCAAAGCATTATATAAATAGAGTTTTGCTTCAAAATTTTTGGAAATCATCTTCTTGTCCTCTTGATCCCATTTGTCCTTAGCAGTTGGTGTATATACATCTATTTTGGAATCAAAGGTTTTTGGCACATGATCTCCATTTTCAATAATCTCTCAAAGATCAACATCTTTGGCTTTGACACATGTCATAAACCTTTGCTTTCAAAAACAAAAACCTTCTTCTTCAAGAAGTGGAGGTCTAACCATAGAATTCCCCTCTACAAAGTTTAGTCTCATTTTCAACTCAAAGAAATTTTGAAAAATGTTTTAGAACACTCAAAGAAAGTTTTCAAAAATTATCAAGAGAAAATTGCTCTGATACAAATTTTTAGAACCTAGAGGGGGGGGGGGGGGTGAACAGGTTATATATCCAATTTTTGAAGATTTCATAAGTTCTTGCAAGAAAATAAAAGAGATCGGGTTATAGAGATATCACCAATCACAAGTTGAACACGATGATTTATAGTGGTTCATGCAAGTGTTAACATACTTGCACTACATCCACTCCTTGGCCTCACCCACCAAGAGTTTGATCCACTAGCGTCTCTTTTTAAAGATAGAGATAAACCTTTGACACTTCTTTTTTTCTACTTACAAGAATTATCTTTTCACTCTTGCCAGTAAGATAAAGATAACCTTACTTCACTCTAATTCTAAAGGCTAGAGTTGATACCCACTTCACTCTAATTTGGAAGGCTAGAGTTGATCCTTACAATATTACAAGTATATGAAATGTTGAACTAGTGTTTATGCTTTGAAGGCTTTGACTCTTGCTTGAATCTTGAACTTGAGAGTTGTATGAATAATCAAAGATATGAGCTCACAAGTGTTAGAGAGTATTATGGATTTTTATTTTTGCAATTGGTGAGTAATGAATGAGGTTTGAGTTGGTTTAAATAAAGAAAAAGGTGCAAGTACAAAAACTGTCCAGACTTCCCACAGTCGATGCACGGTCGACCATGGCTTCGACCGTTGGTCTACTGGAACTTCTTGTTCTTTGCAATATAGACGTTGGGCTTTATCTAAAACCACACACAACTCATTTTTACCATAAAAATCAACAAAAAAGTAGATGTCCAAAAGTTTGGTTGATCCCATACTTCTAAAGTTTGAATTCAAATACAAATATGGAAGTTTAGAAACCAATACACAAAGTATGTTGGAATTTTACCTCTTTGGGAGATTCCATTTCCAAATATGGTTTTGTATTGTTTCTAAGTAGGATTGTGTCTGGTATTTTCTAAAATGGGAAGTCTTATATTTAATCAACCTACACAAATAAGTTTATAAAATATTTGTCCATTTTTACAAAAGTTTTTATAAAAATAATTTTATAAAACCTTAAACTTATTTAATTATTTTATTTGTAAGTTCATATAATTTGATTTTATTCATATAGGTATCTTCGGCGAAAACTTGATCTTGAGCGTTGATGACGTTGAGCTTTGACGATATGTATCAAATAAATATAAATAATTATTTGCTTGATTATATATATATATATATATATATATATTTACATATATATATATATATATATATATATATATATATATATATATAGGAAAAAAGTTCATGCGAGAACCATTCATAGTGCGAGAACCGCGAGAACCAATCTGAGCCGTCCAATTCTCCCTCCTTCAATGTCATTGCCCACCCATGAATTCCTCACATGCACCCTACCCCACTCTATCTCTCCACGCTCTCCATCCGTTTAACTTCTCATATTCAAGGAACGGCTGATATTCGTTCTCGTGGTTCTCTCACTAATAACAGTTTTTGCATGAACCATCCCCTATATATATGCACATATGTTAATGTTAGTAGATACAATTATATAAACAAATTGTATATTTTTGAATCAACAAAAGAGGATATAAATTTATATTCCTATTTTTCCAAACAGACATTGAACCTCGGTGTGTGATCCAATAGGCCCACACATCATCGGCAATGATTTAAATGACGTACATGCATCAGTTGACATATTCTAACAAACTCTCACTTGCACATGATGTACCATACTGACAAAATCACAAACAAAGAGCGGCCTCTAGGAAAGCTTTATTGCCCCGAAGTCAGTGTGGGTTTTGTTATCATGAACAAAAACCAGATCAGAACAAACATGAAATGGTCCTATACATAAGTGATCTTACATCCCTTTGTTCACATTATCCTTGTGAACACCAGACATGCTTATGAGTCAATCTTCATATCGTTCACGATTATGTTTCTTGATCTTGATTGTGGTGACCAAAAGTTTGAGATACATCTGATCCAAAATCAATGTACCTCGTGCATGGCCATGCAATTTTGGTGTCAGCTCCCAATCATCGAGGGGCCCAGGGATATCTCTCTGAATAGAGGAACAAATTCTTTTGACTACATAGTCCCATAACATGTTTCTTATATTACTTAGCTATTTCCTTTATGATAGCAAGTTACAAACTGCGTTAGAAAATGGCAAAAGTAAACTAGATTCATGTTATTGCAACTCATGCATCTCAAGTCTAAGGATGTATGATATTATCCTCCCAAGTTACTCATGACAAGAAACCATGAAGTAGATTTGGGTGTGGGTACTTCAATCACTTGAAAATATTTTTAAGCATAGGTAAGTATTTTACCTTTATTCAAACCATTTTGAACACAAGGTCAACTACATACCTCAACCTTAATTCAATCATTTTTCCTTAAGATTGACTGACTGTGGAAAGTTTGAAATATTAAATATTTCAGGAAGTGATTAAACATGCTAGGATAGAACACAATAAAGTCTTATGAATGTAACCGTATCACACGCATATAATGATCCCTATCATATATCGAAACAAGCATAAGTTACAATAATGTTCATAAGTTCCCAAAATTAAATACTTATCAAACATACTAAGTTTCCATCCGTCGCTACTCTGCTGATGGCTATATCTCCACTTCAAATTACATCTCGTATAAAGTGGTATTTGCGCAGTATATGTCTTTTCCTCTTGTGAGCTCTTGGTTCCTTTGCTAAATCACCGTACCCTTATTGTAAAAAAATTTCAATAGGGTCCGCTATGCTTGGAACCACCCCCAGATCTTGAATGTATTTATTCATCCACACAGCCTCTTTAGCAGCTTCACTTGCTGCTATGTATTCCAACTCAATAGTGAAATAAGTGATTGTGTCTTATTTTGAGCTCCTCCAACTTATTACACCACAATTTAGAAGGAATACAAACCCCGATTGTGATCGGCAATCATCCCTATCAGTTTCGAATATTGCATCAAAGTAACGTTTACTCTCAGCTCTTCCTCCCCACCATATACCAAGAACATCTCTTTTGTACACCCAAGGTACTTGAGAATGTTTTCACGGCCCTCCAGTGAGGCACACCCGGGTCTGCCTGATATCTACTAGTCATGCTTAAAGCACTTGACACATCAGGACGAGTGCACAACATGGCGTACATGATCGACCCCACAACCGAAGCATATGGTACTCACTTCATTACGTCTATCTCCACGTGGGAGGTAGGACATTGATTCTTGCTCATAGTCAATCCATGCAACATAGGAGGTTTCCTTTCTTTGAATCCTCCAATCTGAAGCGACTATTGACCTTCTCTATGTATGCACTTTGAGAAATCTCGAGAAGCCTTCTAGATGTTAGAAAATGCCCACTAATGCACGTAAGCCATATAGACCGCTGCTGATGATGTATGGGCCTATTAGGTCATACACCGGGGTTTAACCTGACAGCAACTAAAGTAAAGGGACCAAATATGGCAAAAGACAAAAGTAGACATCGCAGGCCGCGATAGCGCCTCTAACGTTAAGGGTTTAGCGCCGCTAAACCTTAACGGTTAGTGCCGCTAAGGCTGCATGTACTTTGTGTCATGTCACTTGGCAGGCCGCGTTAGCGCCGCTAACTTTAAAGAGTTAGTGCCGATAAACCCTAAGGGTTAGCGCCGCTAAGTCTGCATGTGCCTTTTGTCAAATCACCTCCAAGGCTGGCCAATACATGTGGATGCTTTTGTTACCGCTTTGGCCGGTCATGGATAAGAGAAAGCACTGCTTGGGTTTATATATATATGAGTGTGTGTTTCTCTTGGTGAGTTTTTAGCCATATTCTTCACTAATACTCTCTTTAGTTCTACTATAGACTAAGAGAGGGTTCAAGAGGGATTGTTCCAGATATTTGGTCTCACTAGATGCTGTTCCAGAAGTGGTATTCAAGTTGAAGTACCATAGAGGCGAGCTAATACGCGTGATTGGCATGTTACCGGGGTATATCCCAATAGAAGATCCGCATTTTGTTCTTGGAGGATCATCACCACGGGAATTGAAGTTTTCTGGAGCTAAGGAGAAAGGTATAACCTTCTTTCCTTCTCATACGTTGCATTTCTTGAACATAGAGTTTGCTCCTCATTTGGGATTTCTTGTTTTTGTGCTTTGATGGTTTGTACATTGGGCTTTATTTCTTGTACTTTGCTTCCGCTACTTGCCCACGAAATCCGAACACTAGATCTATGTCTATACATCTTAATGCCCATAATGCAGCTTGCATCCCCAAGATCCTCACTGAGAAACAACTTTTTGGCCAAGCTTTAACACTCCTTATGCTCAGAATATGATTTCCAATGAGCAGAATGTCACCTACATACAGGATCAAGAAGAATATGGTGCTCCCACTAGCCCTGATGTATACGCATGGTTCATCTTTGCTTTTCGAAAAACAAAATTCTTTGATTTTCTCATCAAAGTATAGATTCCAGCTACGAGATGGTTGTTTGAGTCCATAAATGGACTTCTTGAGTTTGTAGACCATATTCGGATACTCCGGATGTACAAAACCATCAGGTTGTGTCATATACACATCTTCAAAGAGCTTCCCGTTATGGAGGCGGTTTTTACATCCATTTGCCCTATTTCATAATCATGAAATTCAGCAATGGCTAATAGTATCCGAATAGACTTCAACATTGCCACTAGAGAAAAGGTTTCACCATAGTAAATGCCTGATGTTTGTGTGACACCCCTTGCCACCAGTCAGTCTTTGAAGGTATCCAAGGTTCCGTCTATGTTTGTGTGAAGACCCATTTATACCCTACGGGTTTAACCCCGGGTGTAGGATCAACCAGTTGCAAAACTTGGTTATCCGACATGGAGTGCTCTCGCATTCCATTGTTTCTCTCAATTTTGAAGACTTAGGGCCTACCATGACTTCCTTGTAGTTGGTGGGCTTATCATGATCCACCAATAACTCGCTGCCCTAAGATATGTCGAATCCATATCTCTCTGGCTCATGACGAGTTCTACTGGAATGCCTCGGAGTAGAAAATGGAAGAGTGTTAGCTACCACAGCATTGCCCTGCTCGGTTTCAACCGTCTCAGGTTGAGTGCTAGTGCCAACCTCAACTTCTTTAACAGTTGGCCCTTGATCTCCCTCAAGGTTAATCTCCTTATTAATAGCTTGTCTGGATACCAATTCTCTTTCGAGGAAAACTGCCCTTCGAGCAATAAAAACTTTATTCTTTGAAGGTTTATAAAATAAATATCCAATACTAGGAGGAAGATAGCCGATAAAGTAACATTCCGAGCGGGGTTCTAATTTGTCATTAGCCTCACGTCTCACGTTGGCTTGAAAACCCTAGACTCGCAAATAAGTAAGTGTCGGCTTCTTATTATACCACATTTCATAGGGTGTCTTTGCAATTTTCTTGGTTGGTACGAGGTTATGGACTCTTTCCATAGTTTCTAGAGCGTACCCCCATAAACTAATGTGTACCTCTGTCCGACTCATCATAGACCTTACCATGCCAAGCAAAGTCTGGTTCCTCCTTTTGGAGACCTCATTTAATTGTAGAGTCCTAGGAGGTGTCAATTGTGAAACAATTCCACAATTTCTAAGATGTTCGGTGAACTCAACACTAAGATACTCTCCGCCCCTATCAGATCGAAGTATCTTGACGGTTTTTCCCAATTGATTCTGGACTTCGTTTTGGAATGTCTTAAACACGTCAACGGTTTCAGACTTTTGTCTAATAAGATAGACATATACATACATATTATAGTCATCTATAAAGGTAGCAAAGTATCTTGTGTTATCCCATCAGAATATCCAGCTGTCCCCGCTCCAACTTCCTACTTTCCCTTAGCACTTGCACCATATTACATATGTGAGTGCCATAGCCGGTATCTAAAACTCAACCTTTAGAAGTAGAAGTTTGATGGAGTTCTATCATGAAAGAACGTGAAGAGTCGCGTCCAAAAATGCTTATGGCCTTAAGCTTGTTGAGCCTCTCAGGGTACTTAGGGCAGCTTTGGCGGTAATGCCCCTTGCCCCCGTAGAGAAAGCATTGAGCATCCTCCGTGGTCTTGGCTTGGAGAAGTTTCCCCTTGCCTTTTACCTCAATGGCAGGGTTAGGCTTGGTTTCATCAACCTTTCCCTTTCCCTTCCCTTTAGAAGGGGTGCTTTTCTTCGTCTTCTTTTGGATGCGGCTCTACCAAATGGCTAAGACGGGGTTGGAAGAAGATGGCTTGCTCCTGGTCATGCTAGACTCTGCGGTCTTCAGCATACCGTGGACCTCCATAAGGGTTTTTTCCATGCTATGCATATGATAACTCATGGTGAATTGATCATATGCACTGGGTAGGAATTGGAGGATCAAATCGACCGCCATCTCCCTCTAGATTGTGAAACCCAACTTCTCCACGCGCTCGATGTTTGCCTTCATGCACAAAACATGGTTACATTCCCGCCATCCTGGAGCTTTCATGCAAGGACGACCTTGAAGCATTCATACCTTTCTTGCCTTGCCTGCTGTTGGAACATGTCCTTCAGCTGCACGATCAAGTCATAGGCACTCAAGTGCTCTATTTGCTTTCTCAAATCGGAGTTCATGATGCTCAATATAAGGCACATTATCTTCTCGGTCTCCTTGAGGCGTTTATCATACACCTCGTTGACCGCCCTAGTTGTAGTGCTCGGAGGTGCCTAAGGTAGGGGTTCCTCTATGGTGTGCGACTTCCCTTTATAGCGTAGGACAAGCCTCAGCTACCTATGCCAATCCATGAAGTTACTACCATCGAGTTTCTCCTTCTCGAGGAAAACTTGTAGAGAAACGTTAGTGGTGGTGGTGTTCGCGCTTGTTTATGCCATCTATGATTAGCAAAGTAGATTTAGTTAGTTTGATATAATCTTTTTAAAATAATTTACCCAAAATAATCATCTTAACAAGGCTAAGAAACGTATTTCATGCTACCATTTGACGGGCTTACGGCGGATCACATGATAAAACTATTTAACTCGGCAACCATCTTGCGAATTGCAATCTCTATCGCAATCCTTAGTACCTTGCGGGATCCTATGACAACCATGGGTCGATTGACATGTTTGGTCCATTCTCGCACCAATCTTAAGCTTTGAAATTTGGATTGACTCGTGCTAAGCTCGACATTCATTCAAATTTTCAAACTCAAAATTTGATAGGTCTCAAATATGTTGGATGAAGCTTTGCACTCTAGAGAGAAAAACACACTACACCTTTAGCGTTTGAATATTTTGTTTACAAAATTTAGGCATTAGAAAGAGCCTATGGCTTATATAGCCTGCGACTAAAGTACAAATTACACCCTCACTTTTAATGTTTCTAACAATCTCCCCCTAAGTGAGGAGTGTAATCATTACAAACTATTATGAAAAATACATTTATCTATTGAGCTTGTTTCTTAGACCAAATGACACTTGCCACTCTCTAAATATTCTCCTGCTATCCAGTATTCTTTTGATCTTGTCGACGATACGTATTATTTGATTACACACAGCCTCTGACATTGATGTTCCAGCCATGGTCACTTTGAGTTCTAGCATGTTGTACAAAATTCTTAGGGTGCCGTCTGAATAACAAAGAAGATCACACATTTGAACAAACATCTTCTCTTCTCTTGAATTTCTAAACACAACTCCAGCATTCCCTTTCAAGAATTAATGACCTGCTTTGATAATTGTTAACTCCTCAAGTTTATCAAGACCATGATGACCATGTAGAGGTTTTCGGAGATTAACTTTCAAATTATTGTTTTCAGCAGCCAAATGCATATCATGCTCTTCAATGTATTCCATGAGCTTTCTCATATACTTAATTAAGGTGGATCTACCAAACTGTTTATTGGCTCGTTTACTAAACTTCTTTGAAAAATGTAGGTAAACGAAGTCGATATCAAGAAGTTGTATGTACCTTAGATCTGCTTCATTAAATACAACTCTTTCCATTTGCTCTTTCAACTTCAAACCAGACCACTGTTTGATTCAGAGACGTTTCACTATATACATTCAAAACCTTTGTAATTGGATACTCAGATATGATTTATTCTTTTGGAGTTCTATGTCTTTCAAGTACATGTTCATATCTTCTTCTTTGATTTTCATCAAGATGTTTCAGCTCTAGAGGTACACTAATTACAAGTGTTTCCCTAAAGATCATAGGGATCCGGTCTTCAAGAAATGGACCATTAATAGAATACCCTCTCCAGACTGGATATTCTCTTACAGCTCTAGTATACATATTTCGAATGTCAAGTACTAATCTTTCAGGATTAACTTGTGTAACAGGAGGAACTATTGTTGTAGTGGATATTGGCCATTTGGCATCTTTGGGAAATTCTTTAACTTCTTCTTTTTGTTGAATTTGTCTTATAATGTCTGCAGCTGAGATCTGAAACTGACCATGAGGAGGTAGGAATGTAGTATGTACTTCATACAAAAAACCTTTAAGAACTTGTGATACATAAAATGTTTTCTTCTTAGAAGCTTGTCTCTTTGTCCTACTAGAGCTTGCTTTTGTGTAACACCGTAAAAATCAAGCCATTTTTTTTAAATCACAGCGGAAGTATTGCAATAAAAAAATAGTAAAGATAACAACACCCACAAACTTAAAACTAATACTATTCAACAACACACTATATTGTTTATTGTTACAAAAGAGTTCACAAAGATGGCTCATCTTATCTAAAATATAATATCAGAGCGACGGTCAAACTTCCCCTGTACAAACAACCATCTACCGAAGCTCACCAAAACCTGCAACAGAAAGTTAGGGTGGCGAATTAGCACAAAGCTAAGTGAATGGAATTTAAGCCACAAACAGCAATATCATAAACACAACAATCACCACAAAAACAGGACACACAAGGACTACTAAAGAGTGGGCACCATGTATCATCAGAGTCACAGCGGCTCTGCAGAGCCTGCAACCAACATCCCGGCCAAGCATAGGTTTACCGATAACCGTCTGCTAACTGGAATGATTAATCCCTCTCTGCTGCAACAAATGTAACAGGGGGTGAACAACCGCACAACCAAAAACAACTAGAAGCACATTCATAAGACTTTACTGTGTTCCATCTTAGCATGTTTAACCACTTCCCAGAATGTTTATACATTCTAAATTTCCACAGTCAGTCATTCTTCAAGGGAAGGAAGTTTGAAATAAGGATGAGGTTAGGTGTTGGTTATGCATTGATCAAGGATTGAATGCATGAAACGCAATTGTAACCTATGCTTGAAAAGAGTTTCAAGTGACTGGAAGACCCACACCCAAGTTTACTTCATGGATTATAGTCACGAGTTACTTGGGATGATAAAATCTTACATCCTCAGACACGAGATGTATGAATTGCTATATCATAGTTTTTACTTGGTTTAGCCATTTCCAAAAGCAGTTCGTAAATGGTTGTGATAAAGGGAATGACTAGGTAAGTCAAGAGGTATGGTATGGGATTATGCAGTCGAAGAGATTTGTTCCTCCTATATGAGAGATATCCCTGGGCCCCTCGATGATTGGGAGCTGACGCCAAAATATTGCTTGGCCATGCACAAGGAATATTGATTGAGAATCAGATATGTCCTTACCTTTTGGTCACCACCAATCAAGATCGAGAAACATAATCGTGAACGATCTGGAGATTGACATTTACTAATCCATGTCTCGTGTTCACAAGGATATCGCGATCAAAAGGATGTCTAAGATCAATTATCTAGGACCAATACTTTTAGTATGATGGTTTTCTGCAGGTATTCAGAACCCATACAGACTTGGGGGCATTGATGCTTTGCTAGAGGCCGCTCTTTGTTTGTGCTTGCGAGAGTACATTATATTATGTACAAGTGTGAGTTTGTTAGAATCTGCCCGATAATATATGTACGCCTTAGAGCACTGCCGATGATGTATGGGCCTATATAGGTCACACACCGGGGTCTAACATGACAGAAAATAAGGTTGAGGGACCAAAGATGGCAAAAGTGGAAGTTAGCAATGCAGGCCACGATAGCGCCGCTAACTTAACGAGTTAGCGCCGCTACGGCTGCATCTGATTTATGTCAAATCGAAGTCAGGCCGCGTTAGCGCCGCTACGGGTTAAGGTTTAGCGCCGCTAACTATTGGTTAGCGCCGCTAACCCTGCATGGGCTTTGTGTCAAAATCACCTCCACTTGGAGCCCATGAGGGTGATCTTCTAGAACCGACTTGGCCGGTTTGAGGGAGATATAGGGTCATCTTTGGGTCTTTAAAAGACTGAAGAATTGAACTCTTTAGACTCTTGGCTAATTTCTCTCTCAAGCATACATTTCCCTCTCACACACATTGATACTAAGTTTGGTGATCAAGAGAGAGTAATCTCGGGTTCCAGAGTTCCTTTTGCTGTCCTTGAGTGATATTTCAAGAAGAAGATATCACCAAGCTTGCTAGAACACGTTGTTAGACTAGTTTCCGGGGTGCGATTTCAAGGCCAAGGAAGAAGAAGAAGGATCTTGCTTCAACCACCACGTTCAGCCACTAACAAGAAGATAACTGGAGCTTAGGAGCTTGTATGTCTCTTTATCCTTCTTGTTTTGTTGCTATTTTGTACATAGAGGAGATCAGCACTTGGGATTTCATTGTTTTGAACACTTGTATGCATGATTCTTCCTTGTTTCGCTTCCGTTGCGTGTTCATGAAATCCCAACACGACCATGTATTTTGGTGTCAGCGACCAATCAGCGAGGGGCCCAGGGATATCTCTCTAAAAAGAGAAACAAATTCCTTTGACTACATAGCCCATCAGAGTGATCATACTCTGCTCAATTACTCCCTTTGTAACAGCCAGTTACAGACTGCGTTTGAAAGCAACTAGAGCAAAGCAAACCAAAGTGATGCAGACACATGCATCTCTAGTATAAGGATGAACTAATATTATCACCATGATTTACTCATGATGTGTACCATAAAGTGAAATTAGGTATGGGTCGTCCAGTCACTTGAACACTTCTAGTACAGGCAAAGTATTGCGTCACGGTGTCTCAATCCCTATTGAGCACATGACCAATCACTTCCCTTACTCTTAATTCAGAATTCATTCCGAAGAATAATGACCGAATGTGGACATTTAGAATGTTAACACATTCAAGGAATAGTAAAACATGCTAAGTTGGAACAAAGTAAAGATTTAAAGAAATATCTGCAACTTGCTCATTACTAAATCTTCATTTAATAATCGATAAATACAATAAATACAATACTGCTCAATGTACCCAAAAGGTGAATACATCAAATACTGTTGGGGTTCGGAGTTTGGCACAACGGAAGCATGCAAGTCATAAATCGGAAATTTACAAATGAAAACATACCACAAAAAGAAACCCCAAGTTGTGTATCAATCTCTACAACAAGAAATGCAACTTAAAAGAAAAGAGAAGAGAGTAATATATCCTTGAAGTCCCCTAGAGACGATGATAACCGCGAATCCAAGATATGGTGATCTTATTTCTCTATCGAAGTTCACCCCAGGAAAACCGTGATCTTGATGTACTAGCATCCCTTGAGCACTCCTTCATATATGAAGAACACTCTCACGAACATCAACCATGAAATCTCAAGGAACTCTCTTGAATCTCTCTCTCTTTGAATACCCAAGAACAACCTACTTGTTTCCTTAGTGTATTCTTAACATAGACCAAAAAACCAAGAGAGAAATGGGAGAGATGCATGTGTTAATATAGACCTTCTCTGCCTTTGAAAACCCCCAAGGCCGGCCTTAAAGATTCCAAGCTAACCACATGCATTGGTGGAGAGTGGAGGTGAAAGGAATAAAGTTGCAATCTGTCAGATGGGTTAACGCCGCTAACCGCCCAAACTTAGCGCCGCTAACCACTTAAGGTTAGCGCCACTAACGCGGCTGAGTTAGTGACAGAATGGTTAGCGTCGCTAACTCTGTCCAGATCACCAACTATCTTTAATTATTCATTTCTAACCCTCCATTTTAGGTTGTTGTCAAGATAAACCCCCGGCGTGTGACCCGATAGGCCCATATATCATCGGTAGTGATCAATTGGCGTACGTGTATCAGTTTGCATACTCCAACAAACTCCCACTTGCACATGACACACCGTGCCAAAAGCATCACAGACAAGGAGCGGCCTCTAGTAAGACATCCGACCCCCAAGTCAGTATGGGTTTTGTTTACACAAAAACCAAACTGCAACCTGTGTGAAATGGTCCTATTGATAAGGGATCAAAATCCTTTTGTTCTCGATATCCATGTGAACACGAGACATGGTACTTAGTCATTCTCCGTTCGTTCACGATTATGTTTCCCGATTTAGATTAGTGGTGACCAAAACATACAAGTTGCAATCAGATTCTTTAATCATTGCACACTTGAGCACGGCCTTGCATTTTGGTGTCAGCGACCAATCATCGAGGGGCCCAGGGATATTTCTCTAAACAGAGGAACAAATTCCTTTGACTACATTTCCCACCACAGTGATCATACTTTGCCCAGCTGCTGCCTTTATAACAACCAGTTACGGACTGCGTTTGAAAACAACTACAGCAAAGCAAACCAAAGTGATGCAGACAAATGTATCTCCAGTATGAGGATGAACTGATATTATCATCCTGATTTACTCATGACAAGTACCATAAAGTAAGATCAGGTGTGGGTCATCTAGTCACTTGAAACACTTTCAAGTACAGGTGAAGAATTGCGTCCCCGTATCCCAATCCCCATTGGACACATGACCAATTACTTCCTCAGTCTTAGTTCAGACTTTCTTCCCATGAAGAATGACCGACTGTGGACATTTAGAATGTTAAAAACATTCAGGGAAGAGGTAAAACATGCTAAGTTGGAACACAATAAGGCTTACTGAGAGTACCCGCTACACGCGCATTACCAAATATTCATTTAATAATCGATACAAGCAGAAGCACAGTATTGCTTAACGTTCCCAAAAGAAAGGTATATCAAAACATTACTAAAACGAACATAAGACAAGTATATGCAGGCCCTAGTCTGAAGATAATCACTAACCCGCTACTATAGCTTAGTGAACGGATCCGCCACCATGCTCTCCGTATGTACTCTGATAATGATCGTATCCCCACTCCAACCAACCACTTCCAAAGTGTGCGTTGATGGGATTATGATCATTTGTCCAAGCCGTTAGACTTTCATTGTCTCAAGGAATCCAATAAGACAAACAACGCTTGGATCTAAAATTGTAATGTGCATGAGCCAACATACTCTCATAGTTTTCATAATGATCACTATAGAGTTATTGATGCTCTAAGAATAAAATCTTATCTACTTAAGTCATCGTACTCTCATAGTTTTCATAAAGATCTCTATAGAGTCACCAATGCTTTAAAATAAAATCTTATGTGATCAAGCTATCGTACTCTCATAGTTTTCATGAAGATCTCTATAGAGTCACCAATGCTTTAAGAATCACATTTAATAACGACACAATATTTGTAGGATCACAAACCCCAATCGAATTGGCGGTTATTCTAAAAAACATAAACTATCATTAAGAGTAATAATTTACTCTCATTTCTTTTGATCAACAAGAACATATCTTGATATTTCTTGTACTTTACTAATTGCTTTGCTTATCCTTAATGGACGTATAATTCTTGATTCAAACTTACAGCCAAACATGATCAAGACATTATCTCCATTATTAAATATGTCCAAGACATATTACATAGGATAACAACAGCCCTCTCACTAGCTCTGGCAACCATCCAAGTTTCATCATTGCTCATTGAAAACTCAACCACATGATTTTCATAGCAAAACACGAAACTTAGATGTTTGTTGAAGTCCAAGACAACCTTTTCCATGTTTTGTAGATTTTACAAGGATACTTTAGATGTAAAGCACCTTCGGACAGTGTTACAGACACTTCCTCATTAAATTCCTTTGACGGAATATGGTCTTTGCATCATACTTCCATTAAACGGCATAAGTGTCCGTGTAAACTTCAACATAACTACTTGAAGAATGTCTTCATATGATACCTTCCACATGGTCAATCATCATGAAACCAATTCCTACCAGTCAGTATTTGAAGTTATCTACAAACTAATCCATGCAGATCTTATGACCAAAAGATCTATATACACCTTATAGTTTCATAAACTTAGG
Organism: Pulicaria dysenterica; assembly: GCA_947179395.2. NCBI lineage: Eukaryota > Viridiplantae > Streptophyta > Magnoliopsida > Asterales > Asteraceae > Pulicaria > Pulicaria dysenterica. The sequence goes on along the minus strand of OX359289.1, from coordinate 48,399,099 downwards.
TGTTGGATTTACCAAGCTCATCCTTGAAATCCAGCATGGATTATATCTTATCTCATTACCTTTTCATTATCTTAGTAGACCCAAGGTCCACTACAGATTCCGGTAATTGATATATACTTAATGTATCAACAAGTCATCGTCCTCATGTATATAATACACTTCCGGCCTTATGATGACTTTTACCAGACTTATCAAGAGGTAATGTCATAATGCCAAGTACTTCAACATTACCATGTTAAGTTCCAATCATTACTGATTGAATGCTAGTGTCAACATCAGGTCATTATTTAATACACACGTTAGGTAATGTCATAATGCCAAGTACTTCAACATTACCATGTTAAGTTCCAATCATTACTGATTGAATGCTAGTGTCAACATCAGGTCATTATTTAATACACACGTTCTTCCACTGGAATACTTCAGTTGTTCATTTCCCTTTTCGAGCAACTCACCTCAGTTCTCAAAAAGGTTATGGAAAGAACATCTAAAACAAAGAAGAACCTATTAAATGTATTAGCATCTTTTAAAGTTCATCAATCTCCCACTTGATGTAGACTAGATGACTTTAGTCCATGAGATAGACAAGCAAAGCTTTCTTTCTAGTCTAACCTCCATGGTTGCTAATTTGACCATCTTTGTTGTAATATAGGAACATTGCCCGTCATAACTCAAGTACACCCATCCTACAGGTTACATAAGTTTAAGCCATCAAATGGAATCATAACTAGTATGTTCCGTTTCTCCACTTGACGATCCATGTAAAACACGTATCCTAGGAGAAGTGAATTATGAGACATTCCAATAGTTCTTATGATGAACTAGGAATATATTATATCTCAACATCTCATTAGATTTGAGTATTTTAGTTCCCTTTTTGCCCTCTTTTGTAATTAATTCGTTACGGGTGAGTTTTGAATACCTGTCAGGTTTCAAACACTTTTCTAATACCCTTTTCTTCTACCATCGTAGGTAAAGATAACAAATTATACTTAGCTAATCCTTATGACTTCGCTTGATCAGCCCTTACACAAAAGTGTAAGTGTAGTCCAACAAACTTTTATTCCTCCTACATCAACTAGTGAATGACGTCTTAGTTATTTAACTTTATAGCAAAATTCAACATCAACTAATGACTCGATATCAAAAGATTCCAAGTTCCTTTCCACATGGACCCTGGTGATGTTAGTTTTGTTTATATGGTCAAATCACCAATGTTATAAGGATAACTAATCAATAAACACTCATGATCATATTATTACTCTTTAAGCAAAAGCTTATTACATATGCCACGACATGAATAAACTTTGAAATAAATTTCTAAAACCCACTATAACATAATTCAAAGTAATATTCATCGTCATCAATAGCATAAAAGATACAATGCTTCTTGCCACAAATGGCGTAAAACATCTATCTAATGAAGTAATAATTTAGCCGGTAGGAATGGCAAGATCAACTCTTCCAATCCTTTTAGCAAGAGACAATCACTTGAGCTTATCTTCACTTCTTCCAACTCTCCATGCATCATCGGCCTACTTCGGATAAACACCTGCACTTTGCAACAAGCAAGTTGTAACAAACGTGAGTGCTTTGACTAGCGTTAAAAAACCTAGTCCTTTGAAGTAGAAGATCAATGGAGTATAATCATGAATGTACCTGAACTCGAGGAGCTAACGTTCTTCCGCTTTAGGATACTTAGCTCATTCAGGCACTTAGGGCAGGCGTGACGGCGCCAATTTCCAATTTCCTCACAAAAGTAGCAAACTACCCCAAGTGGAACGTTATCTTGAGACACAATCTTATTATCCTCAACTTCCCCGATTATGGTAGGCTCAGTCAAACCAAGCTTTCCATATCAGGTCAGTTTCTTCTTCTTATGTTTTTGTTTCCCATTAGCCTTAGCGGGTGTGGAAGAGATTAGCTTACCTTTGGCCATGTTCAACGCAGTAGCCTTTAACATGTCATGTAGCTCACTTCAGGACCAATCCATATTGTCTTTGAGATATTCCATGAGAAACGTCTCATAAGACGTAGGCAGGGATTGGAGAATCAAATTCACCATCAGTTCCCTTCCTATGGGAAATCCAAGTCTCTCCATTTGGTCCATGTACGCCTTCATATTAAGGACATGAACACTTACATCCCCGCCTTCCTGCATCCTACAACCTACTAAAGCCTTGACATCCTCAAAAAGTTCTTGTCTTACCTGCTGTTGGAACATGTCCTTTAGCTGGTTAATCATGTCGTACGCACTCAAATGCTTGAGTTGCTTTCGCAGCTCACAGCTCATAGTCGACAACATGAGACAAGAAACATCTTGTGTATCCCTCACACGCTTTTCCATGCGTATCTAATGGTCTAGCTCACATTGGTAGCAGGTGGCTCCGGAAGAGGCTCCTCAAGGACGTGCAACTTTGACTCGTGTTGAAGGACAATCGTTAGCACACGATACCAGTCAACGAAGTTCACTCCTATGAGTTTCTCCTTTTCCAGGAACAAACGAAATGATAGTTTTGATGTATTGTCGTTAAGATTTGCCATCTAAAATAAAGAGTACAAGTTTTAGTATGTTTCGATATAGTCCTCGTTAAAATAATTACCCACTTGATTTAAGAAAACCAAATTATCATAACAAGGGCTAAGAACCTCAAAATACCCCAATCCATGACGGGTTTACCGCGGATCACTTCATGGAGCTATTTTAGGCAGGTAAACAATTTACCAATTGTAATCCGTAATCGCAACTCTTAGGCACTTGCGGGATTCTAGGTACTCATAGCACCCATTTGGCATATTTGATCCCTCCACACCAATTCCTCATTAACACACTTTGATAGCTCGGCTAAAGCTCGACAACTACCATTGCGTTTAAGTCTTGGAATTTGTAAATCGTCCGTGAAGATACACGGTGGTACTCTAGCCCAATGGCCGGCTCGGCTAGAGCTCAACAACCGACCTTGCGAGGTGCCACACGCGCCTTCCACACAGTTACGCAAAATCGATCTCGGCTAGAGCTCGACGACCAATCTTGTTTCACTAGATTTGGGCGGTGTCAACTTACGGGTGGTATGAGATTTACTTTTGAAAAACAGGTTTTAGTTTCTTCGGTTAAAACACTTTTAACCAATTCTTGTCTATGTGGCACGCGGAGTTTGTAAACCAATTTAAAAACTCTTTGATTTTATTATTTTGAAAAATTTTCTAGCATGCGAAGAACCTAAACATCCATGCAAGAAAAAATACAAAATAAAATCAACCACGCATGTGATATAATCCGGTAACGAGCCAATCCTATGCGCCTTGCCCGTGAGCAAACGGGGAAGACTAAGTCATCTAAGGACTAGACCGAATGACTCGATGTGTGCTTCTCCCATTTGATCTATCGCGTCTCCTACCGACCTTCGGATCCAAGTACGCCAAGACACCCTCCAATGGTTCTTGTTGGTTGCTTCGGTTCTCCTTTTACAATTTACAAATTTAAAAGAAATGGCATGCAAGCCACAATTTCTATTCTAAGCTAATTCTACAAATAACAAAGAATACGAAATCGGCATGCAAGCCGTTAAATATACAAACCGAATGAATAGATTAATTATTACAAACCATTGTGGTATAAACCACCAAATGAATAAATACAATAATCTAAAACTAACCAAAAACATCACATAGGTCTTATGGCTGATAAATGTTACCGGACGCACATACTACAACCACATACAAGAAATCACAAACTACACATGGTGTGCCACACAAAACCATGTAAATCTTATATGTCTTGGTTAAGATTATCTAATCACTCAAGGCACGAATAATCCTATGTACATATGCATTAGGAACCTTAAACAAGTCAAAATTCCATAGTCATATATACACAATGTAAGTATATACAATTAACCATTTTCATGCCATAATGTTAATCCACATAAAAATACACCAACCAAGACATAAGGCCACTTAATCTAATCACACATCAAATTCTGGAACAAAATTCCAGAAAGAACAAGTAGCTCAATCGATCCAACAAAACTGATTTTAGGCAAATAAAACATTCTGCCAGACAGGTTAGCGCCGCTAACTATAAAAGTTAGCGCCATTAACACCAGTTTAGCGCCGCTATCGCGAGACGGCTTAGCGGCCGCTACGGACAGGTTAGCGCCGCTAAACACCAGACAGAACCAAAAATCACAATTTTTGGATTTTCAAAGCTAACAAGTGCAAATCTAGTGTAGAGGTGGCTTTGATACCACTGTTGGGATTCGGAGTTTGGCACAACGGAAGCATGAAAGTGAAAAATCGGAAATTTACAAACGAAAACATACCACAAAAAGGAACCCCAAGTTGTGTATCAATCTCTACAACAAGAATGCAACTTAAAAGAAAAGAGAAGAGAGTAATATACCCTTGAAGTCCCCTGGAGACGATGATAACCGCGAATCCAAGCTATGGTGATCTGCTTTCTCTATCGAAGTCCACCCCAGGAAAACCGTGGTTTTGATGTACTAGCACCCCTTGAGCACTCCTTCACATATGAAGAACACTCTCTGGAACATCAACCATGAAATCTCCAGGAACTCTCTTGAATATCTCTCTCTTTGAATACCCAAGAACAACTTACTTGTTTCCTTAGTGTATTCTTAACATAGACCAAAAAACAAAGAGAGAAATGGGAGAGATGCATGTGTTAATATAGACCTTCTCTGCCTTTGAAAAACCAAAGGCCGGCCTTAGAAGATTCCAAGCTAACTACATGCATTGGTGGAGAGTGGAGTTGAAAGGAATAAAGTTGCAATCTGTCATATGGGTTAGCGCCGCTAACCGCCCAAACTTTGCGCCGCTAACCACTTAAGGTTAACGCCGCTAACGCGGCTGAGTTAGAGACAGAATAGTTAGCGTGAATAACTCTGTCCAGATCACCAACTATCTTTAATTATTCATTTCTAACCCTCCATTTAAGGTTGTTGTCAAGATCAACCCCCGGCGTGTGACCCGATAGGCACATACATAATCGATAGTGATCAATTGGCGTACGTGTGTCAGTGGGCATACTCCAACAAACTCCCACTTGGACATGACACACCGTGCCCAAAGCATCACAGACAAGGAACGGCCTCTAGTAAGACATCCTACCCCCAAGTCAGTATGGGTTTTGTTTACACAAAAACCAAACTGCAACCTGTGTGAAATGGTCCTATTGATAAGGGATCAAACATCCTTTTGTTCTCGATATCCATGTGAACACGAGACATGGTACTTAGTCATTCTCCGTTCGTTCACGATTATGTTTCCCGATTTAGATTAGTGGTGACCAAAACATACAAGTTGCAATAAGATTCTTTAATCATTGCACACTTCAGCACGGCCTTGCATTTTGGTGTCAGCGACCAATCATCAAGGGGCCCAGGGATATTTCTCTAAACAGACGAACAAATTTCTTTGACTACATTTCCCACCACAGTGATCATACTTTGCCCAGCTGCTGCCTTTATAACAACCAGTTACAGACTGCGTTTGAAAACAACTACAGCAAAGCAAACCAAAGTGATGCAGACAAATGTATCTCCAGTATGAGGATGAACTGATATTATCATCCTGATTTACTCATGACAAGTACCATAAAGTAAGATCAGGTGTGGGTCATCTAGTCACTTGAAACACTTTCAAGTACAGGCGAAGAATTGCGTCCCCGTATCCCAATCCCCATTGGACACATGACCAATTACTTCCTCAGTCTTAGTTCAGACTTTCTTCCCATGAAGAATGACCGACTGTGGACATTTAGAATGTTAAAAACATTCAGGGAAGAGGTAAAACATGCTAAGTTGGAACACAATAAGGCTTACTGAGAGTACCCGCTACACGCGCATTACCAAATATTCATTTAATAATCGATACAAGCAGAAGCACAGTATTGCTTAACGTTCCCAAAAGAAAGGTATATCAAAACATTACTAAAACGAACATAAGCCAAGTATATGCAGGCCCTAGTCTGAAGATAATCACTAACCCGCTACTATAGCTTAGTGAACGGATCCGCCACCATGCTCTCCATGTGTACTCTGATAATAATCGTATCCCCACTCCAACCAACCACTTCCAAAGTGTGCGTTGATGGGATTATGATCATTTGTCCAAGCCGTTAGACTTTCATTGTCTCAAGGAATCCAATAAGCCAAACAACGCTTGGATCTAAAATTGTAATGTGCATGAGCCAACATACTCTCATAGTTTTCATAATGATCTCTATAGAGTTATTGATGCTCTAAGAATAAAATCTTATCTACTTAAGCCATCGTACTCTCATAGTTTTCATAAAGATCTCTATAGAGTCACCAATGCTTTAAAATAAAATCTTATGTGATCAAGCTATCGTACTCTCATAGTTTTCATGAAGATCTCTATAGAGTCACCAATGCTTTAAGAATCACATTTAATAACGACACAATATTTGTAGGATCACAAACCCCAATCGAATTGGCGGTTATTCTAAAAAACATAAACTATCATTAAGAGTAATAATTTACTCTCATTTCTTTTGATCAACAAGAACATATCTTGATATTTCTTGTACTTTACTAATTGCTTTGCTTATCCTTAATGGACGTATAATTCTTGATTCAAACTTACAGCCAAACATGATCAAGACATTATCTCCATTAGTAAATACGTCTAAGACATATTACATAGGATAACAACAGCCCTCTCACTAGCTCTGGCAACCATCCAAGTTTCATCATTGCTCATTGAAAACTCAACCACATGATTTTCATAGCAAAACACGAAACTTAGATGTTTGTTGAAGTCCGAGACAACCTTTTCCATGTTTTGTAGATTTTACAAGGATACTTTCGATGTAAAGCACCTTCGGACAGTGTTACAGACACTTCCTCATTAAATTCCTTTGACGGAATATGGTCTTTGCATCATACTTCCATTAAATGGCATAAGTGTCCGTGTAAACTTCAACATAACTACTTGAAGAATGTCTTCATATGATACCTTCCACATGGTCAATCATCATGAAACCAATTCCTACCAGTCAGTATTTGAAGTTATCTACAAACTAATTCATGCAGATCTTATGACCAAAAGATCTATATACACCTTATAGTTTCATAAACTTAGGTGTTGGATTTACCAAGCTCATCCTTGAAATCCAGCATGGATTATATCTTATCTCATTACCTTTTCATTATCTTAGTAGACCCAAGGTCCACTACAGATTCCGGTAATTGATATATACTTAATGTATCAACAAGTCATCGTCCTCATGTATATAATACACTTCCGGCCTTATGATGACTTTTACTAGACTTATCAAGAGGTAATGTCATAATGCCAAGTACTTCAACATTACCATGTTAAGTTCCAATCATTACTGATTGAATGCTAGTGTCAACATCAGGTCATTATTTAATACACACGTTAGGTAATGTCATAATGCCAAGTACTTCAACATTACCATGTTAAGTTCCAATCATTACTGATTGAATGCTAGTGTCAACATCAGGTCATTATTTAATACACACGTTCTTCCACTGGAATGCTTCAGTTGTTCATTTCCCTTTTCGAGCAACTCACCTCAGTTCTCAAAAAGGTTATGGAAAGAACATCTAAAACAAAGAAGAACCTATTAAATGTATTAGCATCTTTTAAAGTTCATCAATCTCCCACTTGATGTAGACTAGATGACTTTAGTCCATGAGATAGACAAGCAAAGCTTTCTTTCTAGTCTAACCTCCATGGTTGCTAATTTGACCATATTTGTTGTAATATAGGAACATTGCCCGTCATAACTCAAGTACACCCATCCTACAGGTTACATAAGTTTAAGCCATCAAATGGAATCATAACTAGTATGTTCCGTTTCTCCACTTGACGATCCATGTAAAACACGTATCCTAGGAGAAGTGAATTATGAGACATTCCCATAGTTCTTATGATGAACTAGGAATATATTATATCTCAACATCGCATTAGATTTGAGTATTTTAGTTCCCTTTTTGCCCTCTTTTGTAATTAATTCGTTACGGGTGAGTTTTGAATACCTGTCAGGTTTCAAACACTTTTCTAATACCCTTTTCTTCTACCATCGTAGGTAAAGATAACAAATTATACTTAGCTAATCCTTATGACTTCGCTTGATCAGCCCTTACACAAAAGTGTAAGTGTAGTCCAACAAACTTTTATTCCTCCTACATCAACTAGTGAATGACGTCTTAGTTATTTAACTTTATAGCAAAATTCAACATCAACTAATGACTCGATATCAAAAGATTCCAAGTTCCTTTCCACATGGACCTTGGTGATGTTAGTTTTGTTTATATGGTCAAATCACCAATGTTATAAGGATAACTAATCAATAAACACTCATGATCATATTATTACTCTTTAAGCAAAAGCTTATTACATATGCCACGACATGAATAAACTTTGAAATAAATTTCTAAAACCCACAATAACATAATTCAAAGTAATATTCATCGTCATCAATAGCATAAAAGATACAATGCTTCTTGCCACAAATGGCGTAAAACATCTATCTAATGAAGTAATAATTTAGCCGGTAGGAATGGCAAGATCAACTCTTCCAATCCTTTTAGCAAGAGACAATCACTTGAGCTTATCTTCACTTCTTCCAGCTCTCCATGCATCATCGGCCTACTTCGGATAAACACCTGCACTTTGCAACAAGCAAGTTGTAACAAACGTGAGTGCTTTGACTAGCGTTCAAAAACCTAGTCCTTTGAAGTAGAAGATCAATGGAGTATAATCATGAATGTACCTGAACTCGAGGAGCTAACGTTCTTCCGCTTTAGGATACTTAGCACATTCAGGCACTTAGGGCAGGCGTGACGGCTCCAATTTCCAATTTCCTCACAAAAGTAGCAAACTACCCCAAGTGGAACATTATCTTGAGACACAATCTTATTTCCCTCAACTTCCACGATTATGGTAGGCTCAGTCAAACCAAGCTTTCCATATGAGGTCAGTTTCTTCTTCTTATGTTTTTGTTTCCCAGTAGCCTTAGCGGGTGTGGAAGAGATGAGCTTACCTTTGGCCATGTTCAACGCAGTAGCCTTTAACATGTCATGTAGCTCACTTCAGGACCAATCCATATTGTCTTTGAGATATTCCATGAGAAACGTCTCATCAGACGTGGGCAGGGATTGGAGAATCAAATTCACTATTAGTTCCCTTCCTATGGGAAATCCAAGTCTCTCCATTTGGTCCATGTACGCCTTCATATTAAGTACATGAACACTTACATCCCTGCCTTCCTGCATCCTACAACCGACTAAAGCCTTGACATCCTCAAAAAGTTCTTGTCTTACCTGCTGTGGGAACATGTCCTTTAGCTGGTTAATCATGTCGTACGCACTCAAATGCTTGAGTTGCTTTCGCAGCTCACAGCTCATAGTCGACAACATGAGACAAGAAACATCTTGTGTATCCCTCACACGCTTTTCCATGCGTATCTAATGGTCTAGCTCGCATTGGTAGCAGGTGGCTCCGGAAGAGGCTCCTCAAGGACGTGCAACTTTGACTCGTGTTGAAGGACAATCGTTAGCACACGATACCAGTCAACGAAGTTCACTCCTATGAGTCTCTCCTTTTCCAGGAACAAACGAAATGATAGTTTTGATGTATTGTCGTTACGATTTGCCATCTAAAATAAAGAGTACAAGTTTTAGTATGTTTCGATATAGTCCTCGTTAAAATAATTACCCACTTGATTTAAGAAAACCAAATTATCATAACAAGGGCTAAGAATCTCAAAATACCCCAATCCATGACGGGTTTACCGCGGATCACTTCATGGAGCTATTTTAGGCAGGTAAACAATTTACCAATTGTAATCCGTGATCGCAACTCTTAGGCACTTGCGGGATCCTAGGTACTCATAGCACCCATTTGGCATGTTTGATCCCTCCACACCAATTCCTCATTAACACACTTTGATAGCTCGGCTAAAGCTCGACAACTACCATTGCGTTTAAGTCTTGGAATTTGTAAATCGTCCGTGAAGATACACGGTGGTACTCTAGCCCAATGGCCGGCTCGGCTAGAGCTCGACAACCGACCTTGCGAGTTGCCACATGCGCCTTCCACACAGTTACGCAAAATCGATCTCGGCTAGAGCTCGACGACCAATCTTGTTTCACTAGATTTGGGCGGTGTCAACTTACGGGTGGTATGAGATTTACTTTTGAAAAACAGGTTTTAGTTTCTCCGGTTAAAACACTTTTAACCAATTCTTGTCTATGTGGCACGCGGAGTTTGTAAACCAATTTAAAAACTCTTTGATTTTATTATTTTGAAAAATTTTCTAGCATGCGAAGAACCTAAACATCCATGCAAGAAAATATACAAAATAAAATCAACCACGCATGTGATATAATCCGGTAACGAGCCAATCCTATGCGCCTTTCCCGTGAGCAAACGGGGAAGACTAAGTCATCTAAGGACTAGACCGAATGACTCGATGTGTGCTTCTCCTATTTGATCTATCGCGTCTCCTACCGACCTTCGGATCCAAGTACGCCAAGACACCCTCCAATGGTTCTTGTTGGTTGCTTCGGTTCTCCTTTTACAATTTACAAATTTAAAAGAAATGGCATGCAAGCCACAATTTCTATTCTAAGCTAATTCTACAAATAACAAAGAATACGAAATCGGCATGCAAGCCGTTAAATATACAAACCGAATGAATAGATTAATTATTACAAACCATTGTGGTATAAACCACCAAATGAATAAATACAATAATCTAAAACCAACCAAAAACATCACATAGGTCTTATGGCTGATAAATGTTACCGGACGCACATACTACAACCACATACAAGAAATCACAAACTAAACATGGTGTGTCACACAAAACCATGTAAATCTTATATGTCTTGGTTAAGATTATCTAATCACTCAAGGCACGAATAATCCTATGTACATAAGCATTAGGAACCTTAAAAAAGTCAAAATTCCATAGTCATATATACACAATGTAAGTATATACAATTAACCATTTTCATGCCATAATGTTAATCGACATATAAATACACCAACCAAGACATAAGGCCACTTAATCTAATCACACATCAAATTCTGGAACAAAATTCCAGAAAGAACAAGTAGCTCAATCGATCCAACAAAATTGATTTTAGGCAAATAAAACATTCTGCCAGACGGGTTAGCGCCGCTAACTATAAAAGTTAGCGCCGTTAACACCAGTTTAGCGCCGCTATCGCGAGACGGCTTAGCGGCCGCTACGGACAGGTTAGCCCCGCTAAACACCAGACAGAACCAAAAATCACAATTTTTGGATTTTCAAAGCTAACAAGTGCAAATCTAGTGTAGAGGTGGCTCTGATACCACTGTTGGGATTCGGAGTTTGTCACAACGGAAGCATGCAAGAAAAAAATCGGAAATTTACAAACGAAAACATACCACAAAAAGGAACCCCAAGTTGTGTATCAATCTCTACAACAAGAATGCAACTTAAAAGAAAAGAGAAGAGAGTAATATACCCTTGAAGTCCCCTGGAGACGATGATAACCGCGAATCCAAGCTATGGTGATCTGCTTTCTCTATCGAAGTCCACCCCAGGAAAACCGTGGTTTTGATGTACTAGCACCCCTTGAGCACTCCTTCACATATGAAGAACACTCTCTGGAACATCAACCATGAAATCTCCAGGAACTCTCTTGAATATCTCTCTCTTTGAATACCCAAGACCAACTTACTTGTTTCCTTAGTGTATTCTTAACATAGACCAAAAAACAAAGAGAGAAATGGGAGAGATGCATGTGTTAATATAGACCTTCTCTGCCTTTGAAAAACCAAAGGCCGGCCTTAGAAGATTCCAAGCTAACTACATGCATTGGTGGAGAGTGGAGTTGAAAGGAATAAAGTTGCAATCTGTCATATGGGTTAGCGCCGCTAACCGCCCAAACTTTGCGCCGCTAACCACTTAAGGTTAGCGCCGCTAACGCGGCTGAGTTAGCGACAGAATAGTTAGCATGAATAACTCTGTCCAGATCACCAACTATCTTTAATTATTCATTTCTAACCCTCCATTTAAGGTTGTTGTCAAGATCAACCCCCGGCGTGTGACCCGATAGGCACATACATCATCGATAGTGATCAATTGGCGTACGTGTGTCAGTGGGCATACTCCAACAAACCCCCACTTGCACATGACACACCGTGCCCAAAGCATCACAGACAAGGAACGACCTCTAGTAAGACATCCTACCCCCAAGTCAGTATGGGTTTTGTTTACACAAAAACCAAACTGCAACCTGTGTGAAATGGTCCTATTGATAAGGGATCAAACATCCTTTTGTTCTCGATATCCATGTGAACACGAGACATGGTACTTAGTCATTCTCCGTTCGTTCATGATTATGTTTCCCGATTTAGATTAGTGGTGACCAAAACATACAAGTTGCAATAAGATTCTTTAATCATTGCACATTTGAGCACGGCCTTGCATTTTGGTGTCAGCGACCAATCATCGAGGGGCCCAGGGATATTTCTCTAAACAGACGAACAAATTCCTTTGACTACATTTCCCACCACAGTGATCATACTCTGCCCAGCTGCCCCCTTTATAACAACCAGTTATAGACTGCGTTTGAAAACAACTACAGCAAAGCAAACCAAAGTGATGCAGACAAATGTATCTCCAGTATGAGGATGAACTGATATTATCATCCTGATTTACTCATGACAAGTACCATAAAGTAAAATCAGGTGTGGGTCATCCAGTCACTTGAAACACTTTCAAGTACAGGCGAAGAATTGCGTCCTCGTATCCCAATCCCCATTAGACACATGACCAATTACTTCCTCAGTCTTAGTTCAGACTTTCTTCCCATGAAGAATGACCAACTGTGGACATTTAGAATGTTAAAAACATTCAGGGAAGAGGTAAAACATGCTAAGTTGGAACACAATAAGGCTTACTGAGAGTACCCGCTACACGCGCATTACCAAATATTCATTTAATAATCGATACAAGCAGAAGCACAGTATTGCTTAACGTTCCCAAAAGAAAGGTATATCAAAACATTACTAAAACGAACATAAGCCAAGTATATGCAGGCCCTAGTCTGAAGATAATCACTAACCCGCTACTATAGCTTAGTGAACGGATCCGCCACCATGCTCTCCATGTGTACTCTGATAATGATCGTATCCCCACTCCAACCAACCACTTCCAAAGTGTGCGTTGATGGGATTATGATCATTTGTCCAAGCCGTTAGACTTTCATTGTCTCAAGGAATCCAATAAGACAAACAACGCTTGGATCTAAAGTTGTAATGCAGCATACTCTCATAGTTTTCATAATGATCTCTATAGAGTTATTGATGCTCTAAGAATAAAATCTTATGTACTTAAGCCATCGTACTCTCATAGTTTTCATAAAGATCTCTATAGAGTCACCAATGCTTTAAAATAAAATCGTATGTGATCAAGCTATCGTACTCTCATAGTTTTCATGAAGAACTCTATAGAGTCACCAATGCTTTAAGAATCACATTTAATAACGACACAATATTTGTAGGATCACAAACCCCAATCGAATTGGCGGTTATTCTAAAAAACATAAACTATCATTAAGAGTAATAATTTACTCTCATTTCTTTTGATCAACAAGAACATATCTTGATATTTCTTGTACTTTACTAATTGCTTTGCTTATCCTTAATGGACGTATAATTCTTGATTCAAACTTACAGCCAAACATGATCAAGACATTATCTCCATTATTAAATATGTTCAAGACATATTACATAGGATAACAACAGCCCTCTCACTAGCTCTGGCAACCATCCAAGTTTCATCATTGCTCATTGAAAACTCAACCACATGATTTTCATAGCAAAACACGAAACTTAGATGTTTGTTGAAGTCCAAGACAACCTTTTCCATGTTTTGTAGATTTTACAAGGATACTTTAGATGTAAAGCACCTTCGGACAGTGTTACAGACACTTCCTCATTAAATTCCTTTGACGGAATATGGTCTTTGCATCATACTTCCATTAAACGGCATAAGTGTCCGTGTAAACTTCAACATAACTACTTGAAGAATGTCTTCATATGATACCTTCCACATGGTCAATCATCATGAAACCAATTCCTACCAGTCAGTATTTGAAGTTATCTACAAACTAATCCATGCAGATCTTATGACCAAAAGATCTATATACACCTTATAGTTTCATAAACTTAGGTGTTGGATTTACCAAGCTCATCCTTGAAATCCAGCATGGATTATATCTTATCTCATTACCTTTTCATTATCTTAGTAGACCCAAGGTCCACTACAGATTCCGGTAATTGATATATACTTAATGTATCAACAAGTCATCGTCCTCATGTATATAATACACTTCCGGCCTTATGATGACTTTTACCAGACTTATCAAGAGGTAATGTCATAATGCCAAGTACTTCAACATTACCATGTTAAGTTCCAATCATTACTAATTGAATGCTAGTGTCAACATCAGGTCATTATTTAATACACACGTTAGGTAATGTCATAATGCCAAGTACTTCAACATTACCATGTTAAGTTCCAATCATTACTGATTGAATGCTAGTATCAACATCAGGTCATTATTTAATTCACACGTTCTTCCACTGGAATGCTTCAGTTGTTCATTTCCCTTTTCGAGCAACTCACCTCAGTTCTCAAAAAGGTTATGGAAAGAACATCTAAAACAAAGAAGAACCTATTAAATGTATTAGCATCTTTTAAAGTTCATCAATCTCCCACTTGATGTAGACTATATGACTTTAGTCCATGAGATAGACAAGCAAATCTTTCTTTCTAGTCTAACCTCCATGGTTGCTAATTTGACCATCTTTGTTGTAATATAGGAACATTGCCCGTCATAACTCAAGTACACCCATCCGACAGGTTACATAAGTTTAAGCCATCAAATGGAATCATAACTAGTATGTTCCGTTTCTCCACTTGACGATCCATGTAAAACACGTATCCTAGGAGAAGTGAATTATGAGACATTCCCATAGTTCTTATGATGAACTAGGAATACATTATATCTCAACATCTCATTAGATTTGAGTATTTTAGTTCCCTTTTTTCCATCATAGTTCAAACACTTTTCTAATACCCTTTTCTTCTACCATCATAGGTAAAGATAACAAATTATACTTAGCTAATCCTTATGACTTCGCTTGATCAGCCCTTACACAAAAGTGTAAGTGTAGTCCAACAAACTTTTATTCCTCCTACATCAACTAGTGAATGACGTCTTAGTTATTTAACTTTATAGCAAAATTCAACATCAACGAATGACTCGATATCAAAAGATTCCAAGTTCCTTTGCACATGGACCTTGGTGATGTTAGTTTTGTTTATATGGTCAAATCACCAATGTTATAAGGATAACTAATCAATAAACACTCATGATCATATTATTACTCTTTAAGCAAAAGCTTATTACATATGCCACGACATGAATAAACTTTGAAATAAATTTCTAAAACCCACAATAACATAATTCAAAGTAATATTCATCGTCATCAATAGCATAAAAGATACAATGCTTCTTGCCACAAATGGCGTAAAACATCTATCTAATTAAGTAATAATTTAGCCGGTAGGAATGGCAAGATCAACTCTTCCAATTCTTTTAGCAAGAGACAATCACTTGAGCTTATCTTCACTTCTTCCAGCTCTCCATGCATCATCGGCCTACTTCGGATAAACACCTGCACTTTGCAACAAGCAAGTTGTAACAAACGTGAGTGCTTTGACTAGCGTTCAAAAACCTAGTCCTTTGAAGTAGAAGATCAATGGAGTATAATCATGAATGTACCTGAACTCGAGGAGCTATCGTTCTTCCGCTTTAGGATACTTAGCTCATTCAGGCACTTAGGGCAGGCGTGACGGCGCCAATTTCCAATTTCCTCACAAAAGTAGCAAACTACCCCAAGTGGAACGTTATCTTGAGACACAATCTTATTATCCTCAACTTCCCCGATTATGGTAGGCTCAGTCAAACCAAGCTTTCCATATCAGGTCAGTTTCTTCTTCTTATGTTTTTGTTTCCCATTAGCCTTAGCGGGTGTGGAAGAGATTAGCTTACCTTTGGCCATGTTCAACGCAGTAGCCTTTAACATGTCATGTAGCTCACTTCAGGACCAATCCATATTGTCTTTGAGATATTCCATGAGAAACGTCTCATAAGACGTAGGCAGGGATTGGAGAATCAAATTCACCATCAGTTCCCTTCCTATGGGAAATCCAAGTCTCTCCATTTGGTCCATGTACGCCTTCATATTAAGGACATGAACACTTACATCCCCGCCTTCCTGCATCCTACAACCTACTAAAGCCTTGACATCCTCAAAAAGTTCTTGTCTTACCTGCTGTTGGAACATGTCCTTTAGCTGGTTAATCATGTCGTACGCACTCAAATGCTTGAGTTGCTTTCGCAGCTCACAGCTCATAGTCGACAACATGAGACAAGAAACATCTTGTGTATCCCTCACACGCTTTTCCATGCGTATCTAATGGTCTAGCTCACATTGGTAGCAGGTGGCTCCGGAAGAGGCTCCTCAAGGACGTGCAACTTTGACTCGTGTTGAAGGACAATCGTTAGCACACGATACCAGTCAACGAAGTTCACTCCTATGAGTCTCTCCTTTTCCAGGAACAAACGAAATGATAGTTTTGATGTATTGTCGTTAAGAATTGCCATCTAAAATAAAGAGTACAAGTTTTAGTATGTTTCGATATAGTCCTCGTTAAAATAATTACCCACTTGATTTAAGAAAACCAAATTATCATAACAAGGGCTAAGAACCTCAAAATACCCCAATCCATGACGGGTTTACCGCGGATCACTTCATGGAGCTATTTTAGGCAGGTAAACAATTTACCAATTGTAATCCGTAATCGCAACTCTTAGGCACTTGCGGGATTCTAGGTACTCATAGCACCCATTTGGCATATTTGATCCCTCCACACCAATTCCTCATTAACACACTTTGATAGCTCGGCTAAAGCTCGACAACTACCATTGCGTTTAAGTCTTGGAATTTGTAAATCGTCCGTGAAGATACACGGTGGTACTCTAGCCCAATGGCCGGCTCGGCTAGAGCTCAACAACCGACCTTGCGAGGTGCCACACGCGCCTTCCACACAGTTACGCAAAATCGATCTCGGCTAGAGCTCGACGACCAATCTTGTTTCACTAGATTTGGGCGGTGTCAACTTACGGGTGGTATGAGATTTACTTTTGAAAAACAGGTTTTAGTTTCTTCGGTTAAAACACTTTTAACCAATTCTTGTCTATGTGGCACGCGGAGTTTGTAAACCAATTTAAAAACTCTTTGATTTTATTATTTTGAAAAATTTTCTAGCATGCGAAGAACCTAAACATCCATGCAAGAAAAAATACAAAATAAAATCAACCACGCATGTGATATAATCCGGTAACGAGCCAATCCTATGCGCCTTGCCCGTGAGCAAACGGGGAAGACTAAGTCATCTAAGGACTAGACCGAATGACTCGATGTGTGCTTCTCCCATTTGATCTATCGCGTCTCCTACCGACCTTCGGATCCAAGTACGCCAAGACACCCTCCAATGGTTCTTGTTGGTTGCTTCGGTTCTCCTTTTACAATTTACAAATTTAAAAGAAATGGCATGCAAGCCACAATTTCTATTCTAAGCTAATTCTACAAATAACAAAGAATACGAAATCGGCATGCAAGCCGTTAAATATACAAACCGAATGAATAGATTAATTATTACAAACCATTGTGGTATAAACCACCAAATGAATAAATACAATAATCTAAAACTAACCAAAAACATCACATAGGTCTTATGGCTGATAAATGTTACCGGACGCACATACTACAACCACATACAAGAAATCACAAACTACACATGGTGTGCCACACAAAACCATGTAAATCTTATATGTCTTGGTTAAGATTATCTAATCACTCAAGGCACGAATAATCCTATGTACATATGCATTAGGAACCTTAAACAAGTCAAAATTCCATAGTCATATATACACAATGTAAGTATATACAATTAACCATTTTCATGCCATAATGTTAATCCACATAAAAATACACCAACCAAGACATAAGGCCACTTAATCTAATCACACATCAAATTCTGGAACAAAATTCCAGAAAGAACAAGTAGCTCAATCGATCCAACAAAACTGATTTTAGGCAAATAAAACATTCTGCCAGACGGGTTAGCGCCGCTAACTATAAAAGTTAGCGCCATTAACACCAGTTTAGCGCCGCTATCGCGAGACGGCTTAGCGGCCGCTACGGACAGGTTAGCGCCGCTAAACACCAGACAGAACCAAAAATCACAATTTTTGGATTTTCAAAGCTAACAAGTGCAAATCTAGTGTAGAGGTGGCTTTGATACCACTGTTGGGATTCGGAGTTTGGCACAACGGAAGCATGCAAGTGAAAAATCGGAAATTTACAAACGAAAACATACCACAAAAAGGAACCCCAAGTTGTGTATCAATCTCTACAACAAGAATGCAACTTAAAAGAAAAGAGAAGAGAGTAATATACCCTTGAAGTCCCCTGGAGACGATGATAACCGCGAATCCAAGCTATGGTGATCTGCTTTCTCTATCGAAGTCCACCCCAGGAAAACCGTGGTTTTGATGTACTAGCACCCCTTGAGCACTCCTTCACATATGAAGAACACTCTCTGGAACATCAACCATGAAATCTCCAGGAACTCTCTTGAATATCTCTCTCTTTGAATACCCAAGAACAACTTACTTGTTTCCTTAGTGTATTCTTAACATAGACCAAAAAACAAAGAGAGAGATGGGAGAGATGCATGTGTTAATATAGACCTTCTCTGCCTTTGAAAAACCCAAGGCCGGCCTTAGAAGATTCCAAGCTAACTACATGCATTGGTGGAGAGTGGAGTTGAAAGGAATAAAGTTGCAATCTGTCATATGGGTTAGCGCCGCTAACCGCCCAAACTTTGCGCCGCTAACCACTTAAGGTTAGCGCCGCTAACGCGGCTGAGTTAGCGACAGAATGGTTAGCGTGAATAACTCTGTCCAGATCACCTACTATCTTTAATTATTCATTTCTAACCCTCCATTTAAGGTTGTTGTCAAGATCAACCCACGGCGTGTGACCCGATAGGCACATACATCATCGATAGTGATCAATTGGCGTACGTGTGTCAGTGGGCATACTCCAACAAATACAATAAGTAAATATACATAACCAAACAAAATCACTAGAAAATCTAATCCCATACATCATCGGTAGTGATCAATTGACGTACGTGTGTCCGTGTGTACTTTGCTAATAACAATGTCTGCACTCTCGACCACGTCCCGGATAAAATGATATTTATGCGGAATATGCCTCGTGCATCGGTGAGACCTAGGTTCCTTCGCTAAAGCAACCGCACCATCGTTGTCACATAAAATCACAACAGGGTCGGAAATGCTAGGAACCACTCCCAGATCTTGGATGAACTTCCTCATCCAAACAACATCCTTCGCAGCTTCATTGCCCGCAATGTACTCAGAGTCTGTCGTCGAATCGGCCACAGTGTCTTGCTTGGAGCTCCTGAAGGAGATAACACCATTCAACAGGAACACGAACCCTGATTGAGATCGGCAGTCATCCCTATCTGTTTGGAAGCTGGCATCAGAGTAACCAGTTACTCTAAGCTCTTCCACACCTGCATATACTAAGAACATCTCCTTAGTCCTCCGAAGATATTTGAGAATGTTCTTCACTGCCGTCCAATGTGCTTCACCACGGTTGGCTTGATATCTACTTGTCATACACAATGCACAAGATACATCAGGCCTAGTACATAACATGGCGTACATGATCGAGCCTATTGCCGAAGCATAAGGACTCGACTCATAACTTCCTGTTCCTTAGGGGAACTCGGGCACTGAGCCTTGCTCATAACCAAACCATGTGACATAGGTATGAACCCCTTCTTGGAGTCCTCCATCCTAAATCTCTTTAGGACTTTGTGAATGTACGTACTCTGGTTCAAGCCAATCAACCTGCGGGATCTATCTCTATAGATCTTAATCCCAATGATATAAGTTGCATCCCCTACGTCTTTCATTGAGAAACAACTCCCTAGCCAGGCTTTTACACCTTGTAAAGTTGGGATGTCGTTCCTAATTAGTAGAATATCATCAACATAAAGAACTAAGAATACAACCACGCTCCCAGTAGCTCTAATGTAAACGCATGGCTCATATTTTCTCTTAGAGAAGCCAAACTCTTTGACTTTCTCGTCGAAGCATAGGTTCCAGCTCCGAGAAGCTGGTTTAAGTCCATCAATGGACTTTATAAGCTTGCAGACTTTATCCAGAAACTCTGGATGTACAAAACCCTCAGGCTGTGTCATATACACCTCCTCTGAAAGTGTTCCATTAAGGAACGCGATTTTGACGTCCATTTTCCAATTTTCATAATCATGAAATGTGGCAATGGCCATGAGTATCCGGATAGACTTCAACATAGCCACCGGGGAAAAGGTTTCCTCATAGTTTACACCATGAGTTTGTGTGAAACCTTTAGCCATAAGTCGGTCTTTGAAGGTGTCTACCTTGCCATCCACGCCGATCTTCTTCTTAAAGACCCATTTGCACCCGACGTGTTTGCACCCAGGCACAGGATCAACCAAGTCTCATACTTGATTATCCGACATGGATTGAATCTCAAATTCCATTGCTTCTCTCCACTTGGCAGACTCAGGGCCTACCACAGCGTCCTGGTATTTGGTAGGTTCATCAAAATCTACTACCATGTCGGTGCCCTCAGACATGTGGAAATCATATCTCTCTGGCTCATGCCGACTTCTACCAGATCTTCTAAGAGGTAATGGGTTTACATTATCTCCAGCATCATCTTGCTGAGATTCAACTGTTGAAGGTTATGAGCTAGGGGCAACATCAGGTTCAACATTGGTAGGTTCTTGAATTTCTTCAAGATCAACCTTCCTCCTACTAGCGTCTTTGGAGAGCAATTCCCTCTCTAGGAACACCGCCGTTCGAGCAAAAAATACCTTGTTCTCCGAATGTTTGTAAAACAAATACCCCATAGACCTAGCAGGAGAACCAATGAAAAAGCAACTTTCAGCCCTAGGCTCCAATTTTTCCCCAACCTCACGTCTCACGTAGGCAGGACATCCCCAAACCTTTAGATATGAAATGGATGCAACCTTTCCATGCCACATCTCATACGGTGTTTTCTTAACCTTCTTTGTTTGTACGAGGTTAAGTATTCTACCAGCCGTTTTAGTTGCGTATCCCCAAACCGTAACAGAAACGTCCGTACGAACCATCATTGATCGAACCATATCTAACAATGTTCGGTTCCTCCTCTCGGCGACACCATTTAATTATGGCGTCCTAGGAGGGGTTAATTGCGAGACAATCCCACAATCCCTCAGATGGTTACGGAACTCAGAACTAAGATACTCACTGCCAATATCAGATCGTAGCATCTTAATCCATTTCCATAGTTGATTTTCTACCACGTTTTAATAAGTCTTAAATACCTCAAAGTAGCGGGAATGTTCTCTTGTGGCATGCTAGAACACACCACATACATCAGTGTGAACGATATCCTACAAGTCTTGCGCCCTCTTACATACACCGGTGAAGGGTGCTTTAGTCATCTTTCCCAATACACAATACTCGCATATTTCATTAGACCCGTGGTTGCGTTAGGTTTGGGCTTCGGCCCATTATCCTTAGCCTTCCCCTTCCCTTTGCCCTTGGAGCCCGAAGCGGGCTGCTTCCGTTTCTTGCCACCCTCGTTGATAGTAAGGACGACAGTGGAGGTGGAGGGCTTGGACTTGGCAAGCTCACCATCGGCGTTCTTGAGCATGTCATGTAGCTCCATGTTGGATTTATCCATACTATGCATATGAAAGTTCACAATGAACGGCCCATATGACGAAGGCAACGATTATAGCATGATATCAACCGCCAACTCCTTCCCCATGGGAAATCCGAACTCCTCGAGCTGGTCCACGTAGCCCTTGATCTTAAGGACGTGGGAATTCATAGGGATATGGTTATTATAATAGATAAGGTTTTGCTCAAAATTGAATAAAGAACTAGGTGTTTTCCAAGGTGTAAATTCATATTCTCTCTAGTTCTACATATACAATCCTTCATCTATCCTACATTATACTTGAATCACTTGTTATCAAGGCCTAACAAGTGGTATCAGAGCCAAGGGAGTGAACATTTTATCTGAATTCAACAACAAAAGTTGAATTTTTGAAGTAAAAGGTGTATTTTCGGGTTTGAGATCAGAGTCAAGATCAAATGGAATTTTTGAGTGTTAATTGATTGGATTAGGGTCACAGTAATCATAGAAACACTTGTGGATCAAAAAGAAGTCAATTCATTCACAGATCAGTGGCCAAATTTGAACATTTTTGACTTTTTAAGTTTTTGAAGTTCTTGAAGAAATTCAATCGAATCAGCTTGTTTGATCGATGTTTATGATAATTGTTGATTAAGAATTGTAAATCGGGTGTAGGCGAAGTGATCTGGGCAAGAAATTATCAGATTTGAGCAAAGTTCGAGATTTTTTTAATCTGAGCGGGTTGAGATCTTGAAGTGTGCGGAATTTCAGTTTGATTCAATCGGAATTCGCTTGAATCAGCCGGAATTCACATATTCCAAGTAGAATTTGATAGGAATTTGCTCATTCCGAGTACATTTTGACCGGAATTACCTAATTCCGTGCTAAATTTGATAGGAATTATCCTATTCTGATTACTTTTTGATCGGAAACATTGTATTCCGAGCACATTTTGATCGGATTTATCAATTTGTGAGTTTGACCGGAATTTGTGATTTTACTCGGAATTCAACTTTTCTCGGAATTTTCTATTTGATCGGAATTCTCACATTGCTCGGAATTCTCTATTTGATCGGAATTCTCACATTGCTCGGAATTCTCAATTTGATCGGAATTCAAGTTCATCCGGAATTTATCTCATTTTGATCATTCGTAATTTCACTCATTTTTCAATCTGACTCAGCTCGACCCCAGCCAGGGGCTCTGCCCCTTTGACCCCGATATTCGGGGTGCTGCCCCCGAACCCCCATCGTTGTTTTGATTGTGTTATCTTGTCACCTTGATTCCTAAGTCAAGTGTTTGGATTTTTTTGGCTAAGTCAGAAGTTCTCAAAGTTTCAGTTATCATTCTGATGTTTCTAGATTCGGGTTTGCTTTAGGTCATTGTTATCATATGTTGAATGTCTAGTACCCTTATGTCTAGTCATCCGGTGCTTTCCTAACTGATTTTTTAGTCTTCTTTCTTTGTGTCACCAATTTTTGGTCTCAAAACTAGATTTTGGCCATCCATCCCTTGTTTCTTTTGAATCTTGGTTATCTTTTATCAGTCATCTCCGATGACCCAGATCACAGTGTTGGTGAAATTGTTTGAAGGATTAACCAACATCAGGTTTCATCAGTTTTTTTTTAGATTTTGTAAGTTCATTCGTGTGCTCTCAAATAAGGAAGAATGCGACTCCCTGATCTTATTACAGTTCACAGTCAAATATCCTCTTATGTGTACCCAAGTTTGTTTGCATCCGTATGTCTTTCAGAATTTTTTCCACTTGTTGTGATCTGGTGAAGGTTGATTACACGATATTGGGAGACTTACTTGACAACATTAATTTCCAATATCAGCTTACGTCCAACACAGAGCTATAAATCTTCAAGAATTCAGATCAAATATTTATCACTCCTCAACGATCAAGAGTGGTTCAAGTATCTATTCATTGTAAGATTTTCCCCACCCCTCGTCCATGTTTTTGCAACTGAATCTCATGTTGATGACTTGTGTGCATGATGCTCATGAAGAATCATAATCATCATGAGGGGGAGATAAAAAGTGAAGAAATTTTACATTGTTGAAGATATTCAGTTGTTGAGGGGGAGTGTGAATGTGTTTATTGTTAAAATCATTGTGTTTACTCATGGGGAAGAGATCATTAGTCTATGTCATGTCTAGGGGGAGTATAGGGGAAGTCCCTATTGCCGAAACATAAAGGACTCGCCTCATTACTTCCCGTTCCTCAGGGGAACTCGGGCTTTCAGCCTTGCTCAACACTAAACCATGTGACATAGGTATGAACCCCTTCTTAGAGTCTTCCATCCTAAATCTCCTTAGGATCTTTTCAATGTACGTACTCTGGTTTAAGCCAATCAACCTGCGGGATCTATTTCTATAGATCTTAATCCTAAGGATGTAAGCCGCATCCCCAAGATCCTTCATTGAGAAACAACTCCCTACCAAGGTTTTTACACCTTGCAAAGTTGGGACGTCGTTCCCAATTAGTAGAATATCATTTACATAAAGAACTAGGAATACAACTACACTCACACTAGCTCTAATGTAAATGCATGGCTCATCCTTGCTCTTAGAGAAGCCAAACTCTTTGACCTTCTCATCGAAGCAAAGGTTCCAGTTCCGAGAAGCTTGCTTAAGCCCATAAATGGATTTCTTAAGCTTCCAGACTCTATCCAGAAACTCTGGATGTACGAAACCCTCAGGTTGTGTCATATACACCTCTTCTGAAAGTGTTCCATTAAGGAACGCGGTTTTGACGTCTATCTGCCAGATTTCATAATCATAAATTGCGGCAATGGCCATGAGTATCCGGCTAGACTTCAACATAGCCACCAGGGAAAAGGTTTCCTCATAGTTTACACCATGAGTTTAAGTGAAACCCTTAGCCACTAGTTGGGCCATGAAGGTGTCTACCTCGCCATCCACGCCAATCTTCTTCTTTAAGACCCATTTGCACCCGACGGGTTAGCACCCAGGCACGGGATCAACCAACTCCCAAACTCGGTTATCGGACATGGAATTTATCTCGGATTCCATTGCTTCTTTCCACTTGGCGGACTCAGGGCCCACCACAGCGTCCTGGTATTTGGTAGGCTCATCAAAAACCACTACCATGTCGGTGCCCTCAAACATGAGAAAACCATATCTCTCTAGCTCATGCCGACTTCTACCAGATCTTCAAAGTGGCAATGGGTTTACATCATCTCCAACATCATGCTGAGAATCAACCCTTGTAAGTTGTGAGCTAGTGCCAACATCACGTTCCACATTGGTAGGTTCTTGAATATCTTCAAGATCAACCATCCTCCCACTAGCGTCTTTGGATAGCAGTTCCCTCCCAAGGAACACTGCCCTTCGAGCAACAAATACCTTGTTCTCCAAAGGCTTGTAAAACAAAATCCGATAGACCCAGCAGGATAACCAATGAAAAAGTACCTTTCGGCCCTGGGCTCCAATTTTTCCTAGACCTCACGCCTCACGTAGGCAGGACAACCCCAGACCTTTAAATACGTAATGGATGGAACCTTTCCATGCCACATCTAGTACGGTGTTTTCTTAACCTTCTTTGTTGGTACGAAGTTAAGGATTCTACCGTTCGTTTCAATTGCGTACCCCCAAAACGTATCTAATAATGTCCGGTTCCTCCTCTGGGCGACACCATTTAATTGTGGCGTCCTAAGAGGGGTTAATTGCGAGACAATCCCATAATCCCTTAGATGGTTACGCAACTCAGAAATAAGATACTCACCGCCTCTATCAGATTATAGCATCTTAATTCATTTCCCTAATTAATTTTCTACCTCGTTTTGATAAGTCTTGAATCCCTCAAAGGTATCCGACTTTTGTCTCACCAAGTAGACATAACCGTATCGACTATAATCATCAATAAAGGTAACGAAGTAGCGGGAATGACCTCTTGTAGCATGCTTGAACGGACCACACACATCAGTGTGAATGATATCCAACAAGTCTTGCGCCCTCTCACATACACCGTTGAAGGGTGCTTTGGTCATCTTGCCCAATAAACAAGACTCGCATACTTAATTAGACCCGTGGTCAAATGATTCCAAGTCCCATCCTCTTGGAGCTTGGCGATGCGTTTCTTGTTTATGTGGCCTAACCGATCATGCCATAGAGATAATTAATCCAAAACATTTTTGGATCCCAACTCAACATACATGATTGCTCTATTGTTTTCCAAGCTTACGCTTGTCCCATATATGCCATGACATGGAAATGCTTTAAAATAAAAGACATGATCTTTGTAACATAATATGCTACCATTCTCAAATTTAAAATCAAAACCATCGTCATACAATGCATATAGTGAAATAATGTTTCTTGCCACATAGGGCAAATAAGATACATTAATTAAAACAATAGATAAGCAGGATGTAAAGGTAAGCTCAACACTTCCTATCTTCTCATCCGGGATAATCACTTTGTTTCCCATGATGAGATCCAGCTCTCCATCACCAAGTCCCTACTTCTTTTTAGTACCTGGACATTATTATAAACGTGAGTACCATACCCGCTGCCTAAAACCCAGGTGTTAGAAGTAGAAGTGTTATGGAGTTCAATCATGTACGTACCGGAGACAGCGACACCTTTTGCTCGTAGCTTCTTGAGGTCCTCCAAGTACTAGGGATAACTACGCCGGTAGTGTCCCTTCTCCTTGCAGAAGAAGCAGGTTGCCTCTTCCGGTGTGGTGATGGAAGCCACTTGCTTCCCCTTCGGCTCCGGGGTAGGGTTTGGTTTAGGCTTCGATGACTTCGCCTTAGCCTTTCCCTTGCCTTTTCCCTTCGAACCGGAAGCGGGCTTCCTTTTCCCACCACCTTGGTTGATGGCTAGGACCGTAGTGGAGGTGGAGGGCTTTGCTTTGGCAAGCTCGGACTCGGTAGTCTTGAGCATGCCATGAAATTCCATAATGATTTTATCCATATTATGCATATGGAAGTTCAGAATGAACGATCCATATGACGGAGGCAAAGACTGGATGATTATTTCTACCGCCAACTCTTTCCCCAAGGGAAAGCCCAACTCCTCGAGCTGGTCCACGTACCCTTTCATCTTAAAAACATGGGAACTCACATTGCCGCCCTCCGGCATCTTACAACCGACAAAAGCCTTGACACATTTATAAAGCTCTTACCTTGCTTGCTGTCGGAACATGTCCTTCAGTTGAGAAATCATCTCGTACGCACTCACTTTCTCAAATTGCCTTTGCAATTCGGGACTCATGGTCGTAAGCATTATGCAAATGACATCATTTGTGTCTTTGACACGATTTTCATGCGCATCTTTCGAGGCCCTTGGCGTGTTGGCTGCCGGAGCCTCCGAAAGAGGTGACTCAAGGACCTCTAAACGGACGGAGTGACATGTTTGTGGTGTTGGTCTTGCTAGTAGATGTCATCTACAAGCAAAGTACGAATTTGGTTAGTTATGGCGTATTAAATCCTCGTTATATAATTACCTACTTGTTTATGAAACAAATTATATTAACAAGGGCCAAGAACCTTAAAATTCCTAATCCATGACGGGTTTACCGCGAAGCACTTCATAGAGCTATTTTACGCCGGTAAACACTTTACCAATTGCAATCCGTGATTACCATTCTTAGACACATGCGGGATCCTAGGTACTCATAGCACCTATTAGGCATGTTTGATCCCTTTACACCATTCCTCATTAATCCACTTTGATAGCTCGGCTAGAGCTCGACAACTACCAAGGTGTTTTAAGTCTTGGAATTGTAAATCGTCCGTCAACATACACGGTAGTACTATAGCCCAATGGTCAGCTTAGCTAGAGCTCGACAACTGACCTTGCGACTTGCCACACGCACGTTCTACACAGTTACGCAAAACCGACCTCGGCTAGAGCTCGACGACCGATCTTGTTTCACTAGATTTTGGTGGTGTTATCTTACGGATGGTGTGAGATTTACTTTTGAAAAACGGGATTTTGTTTTTCCGGTTAAAATGTTTTTAACCATTTCTTGTCTATGTGGTGCGCGGAGTTTGTAAACCAATTTAAAACTCTTTGGTTTTATTATTTTGAAAAATTTTCTAGCATGCGAAGATCCTAAACAACCTTGCAAGAAGTAAACTAAATAAAACCAACCACGCATGCAATATGAGTCCGGTAACGAGCCATAAAACCCTGTGCATGTTGCCCATGAGCCAATGCGCAAGACAAAGTCTACTAAGGACAAAAATCCATGACTTTGACGTGTGCTCTCCCACTTGATCCATTGCGTCTCCAATCAACCTCCGGATCCAAGTCCGCCAAGACACCCTCCATGGTCCTTGTTGGTTGCTTCGGTCTTCCTTTTACAATTTACAAAATTTAAAAGGAAATAGCATGCAAGCCACAATTTTCTATTCTAAGATAAAACTACGAATTACAAAGAGTAGAAATCGGAATGCAAGCCGTTAAATAGTTACAAACCACCAAATGAATGAATAAATTAATTTAAACAACCAACCACATCACATAGGTCTAAAAGGCTCAAAATGTTACCGGACATAAATATTACAACCACATAAAAAAATTACAAATTCTAAGGCATGGTATGCCACACAAGACCATGCATATGTTATATGTGTTGGTTAAGATTATCTAAACACTCAAGGCACTAATAATCCTATGTACATATGCATTAGGAACCTTAAACAAGTCAAAATTCCATATTCATATATACACAATGTAAGTATATGCAATTAACCATTTTCATGCCTAAATGTTAATCCACATATAAATACACCAACCAAGACATAAGGCAACTTAATCATATCAAAACCCAAATTATGGAAAAATTCCAGAAAGTACAAAAGAGCCAAAAATCCGTACTATCATTAGCGCTGCTAACCTCAAGGAGTTAGCGCCGCTAACTAACCAAAAACACATTTTTCCGGATTTTTCAGGCCACCAAGTGCAAAATAAGTGTTGAGGTGGCTCTGATACCATTGTTGGGGTTCGTGGTTGAGCACAACAAAAACAATCATCAACAAAAACAGATTTTAAAAACATGAACAAGAACTACATGCATGAACCCCAAATGTGTACGAAGCTCTACAACTAAATTTTGCAACTAAACAGAAAGGAGAGGAGTGTTAAACCCTTGATGTCTCTGGATTTGTTGTTGTTCTTCACGTGTGCAAGCAAGACATTTCCTTTCGGCTATCCAAGTCCAACCCGATCAAGCGTGAACTAAGTGTACTAGCACCCCTTGATTATTCCTCAACACTTGAAGAACAATTCTCGAACAACAATCCTTTAGACCACCAGGAAGAACTCTCTACAACTCTCTCTTTAACTTAGATAACTCACCAAAATGTTTCTAAGTGTTTTAAACTCAAGTTATGCAAGAGTATTAACAAGAGAGGGGTACATGACTTTTATAGATTCTAACATGACCCCAGGACTCCCCATGGTCGGCCAAGGCTGAATGATGAGAAAGCCATGCATTGGTGGAGATAGGAGGTGAAAATAATATAGTTGCAATCTGTTAGCAGGGTTTGCGCCGGTACCAAGTTAGCGCCGTGATCGCGGCTAAGTTAGCTACGGTTGAGATGTCTCCGCTAACTTTGTCTAGATTGCCAACTATCATTATTTATTGTTTCTCACCCTCATCTTTTAGGTTGTTGTCAAGATCAACCCCCGGCGTGTGACCCGATTGGCCCATAAGTCATCGGTAGTGATCAATTGGCGTACGCGTGTTAGTGGGCATACTCCAACACAATATGGCATGTTTGATCCCTTCATACCATTCCTCATTAATCCACTTTGGTAGCTTGGTATGGGCACACAACTACCAAGTTGTTTTAAGTCTTGGAATTGTAAATAAAACGTCAAGATACACGGTGATACTCTTGCCCAATGGCCGGCTCGGCTAGAGCTCGACATCCGGCCTTACGAGCTACCACACACACCTTCCACACAGTTACACAAAACCAATCTCGGCTAAAGCTCGACGACCGATCTTGTTTCCCTAGATTCTGGTGGTGTCATCTTACGGGTGGTGTGAGATTTACTTTTGAAAAACGGGATTTAGTTTTTCCGGTTAAAACGTTTTTAACCATTTCTTGTCTATATGGTGCGCGGAGTTTGTAAACCAATTTAAAACTCTTTGGTTTTATTATTTTGAAAATTTTTCTAGCATGCGAAGAACCTAAACAACCATGCAATAAATACACATAATAAAACCAACCACGCATGTAATATAATTCCGGTAACTAGCCATATAACCCTTTGCATCTTGCCCGTTAGCCAACGGGCAAGACTAAGTCATTTAAGGACAATTCCAAATGACTTGATGTGTGCTTCTCCCACTCGACCCATCGCGTCTCCCACCGACCACCGGATCCATGTTTGCCAAGACATCCTTCAAGGTCCTTGTTGGTTGCTTCGGTTCTCCTTTTACAATTTACAAATTTAAAAGGAAATGGCATTCAAGCCACAATTCTCTATTCTAAGCTAATTCTATCATTACAAAGAATATAAATCGGCATGAAAGCCGTTAAATATACAAACCGAATAAATTAAATTAATTATTACAAACGATTGTGGTACAAACCACCAAATGAATGAATAAATTAATTTAAACAAACAAAAACATCACATAGGTGTAAAAGGCTCAAAATGTTACGGGACACAAATATTAAAACCACATAAAACAATTACAAATTCTAAGGCATGGTGTGCCACACAAGACGATGCATATGTTATATGTCTTGGTTAAGATTATCTAAACACTCAAGGCACTAATAATCATATGTACATATGCATTAGGAACCTTAAACAAGTCAAAATTCCATATTAATATATACACAATGCAAGTATATGCAATTAACCATTTTCAAGCCAAAATGGTAATCCACATATAAATACACCAACCCAGACATAAGGCAACTTAATCATATTAAAACCCAAATTATGGAAAAATTCAAGAAAGTACAAATGAGCCAAAAATCAAAACAAAATTGATTTTAAGGCAAAACATGCATTCTGCCAGACAAGGTTAGCGCTGCTAATATAACGAGTTAGCGCCACTAACCATAACAGTGTAAAGCCGCTAACTATAACAGATAGCTTGAAAACCTTATGCTCAGAAAACCGGACGTTTCAGAAACCGGACACTTTTATGCGGTTTTCCATAAAACCGGTCACTTTTATGCGGTTTTTCATAAAACTGGATTATTCAAATATGAAAAACCGGCTACTTCAACTCTGTAAAACCGGATGCTTCAATTCAACCGTCTCAGATTCAAAAAATCTTGAAATTTTCTCAAATCTGTAAACTTATTTCCCAGATCACTTCGCCTATCAAAAACGATAACTCCTCTATCAAATTTGTCGATAGACAACAACAAATTGATATAAAATTAGGCGATATTCTTCAAACTCGTTTTCACCCAAAATACCCAAAATCTTCGATTTCCTTATTGATTTGTTGTCTATTTGATCCAAATCACTCCAGATTAACTATATAATGATAACCCATCAACAAAAAATCATAATATTCAACAAAATATCACAATTTTGAAGAAACACCCGAAAATCTTCACTTTTCCTCTCGGTTTTCTTCAAATCTTCAAAAACTTCGAAATTGTTTGTTAAATCCAGATCAAATCTTCACTCCTTTGGCTCTGATACCACTTGTTAGTCTAGATAATGTGAAGGTTTCATATGTGAACTAGAGAGAATGTGTAAATACACCACCAAAACACCTAGTTCATTTCATTCATTGTGTGCAAACCTTACACAGTCAATAGCCATAAGGCTATATAAACCCCATGGGTATTTTACAAGCAAACTCCTATTTCTATACAATTTTATACTTTACACCAGTCATTGCACAATCATAGTGCCAGTCACCAAACAATCACAATCTCAATCTCTGAACAATCATAATACCAATATACGAATAATCATATCAGATAAAACAATCTATCACATGATTAAATAATATGAATCCAGATAATTATCTTAATCATAACTAATAACACAAGTGAGTTAAAGTCCACTCACCTGTGTCCTCAAAATCCACACTTAGTTGTCTTATATTACTGAATCTTTGAGTCCCCTGAGAACACAACATAAACAAATCAATATCTCAAGTCATAATTAACTCCAAAAGTCAAGTTAATGCGCAAAGAGGTCAAAGCTTAACCGTTATACCTAACATGTATAACAAACAGGAAATACACTAAAAATCATTTAGAATATCTATATATAAGATATTAAACATGTAGAAATCAACAGAACATTTATAAGGTTCATCTATCTCCAATTAATCCGCAAAAGTCAAGTTACAACGCAAATAGGTCAAAACTAGCCCATTGCGCAAAACACATATAATCAACATGAAAAACATTTATAACCATCTAAGATAATCATATATGTTATAAGCAAGGTGTAGCAATCAACAGAACGCACTCAAAGTTCAAATATAACAATTTACCTCTCAAACGGATCAAAATAAACCCGCTAGGTTAAACACACCAAACTAACTTGAAATAAGTAAAACATCATTTATGAATGCTTCATATATCATATAGAATATGTATCAACCAATGAAACACGATCACGAGTCATCTAAGTTCATATATCATATATTAACTCGCTAACGGGTCAAAACCAACCCGTTAGGTATAATGCACCAAACTAACATAAAATACATGTTCCAACACTTTAGGAACTCTTAATATATCATAGAGTACATGTTGCAATCAATGAACCACGTACAATGCTCATATAAGTCAATTTCTCGAATTTAAAGTAGGCGTTTAACACAAATATCTACACATGTAGCATCAAACATCATAGTCACCTCTTCTATATTATATAATCATAACTCAATCTTTTAGAATGCAAGTTTTCTTCCAAAATTCTACTCAAAACATAAAACCATGTACAAAAACCCATTTTTGACCAAACGGGTCAAATAACCACAAGTTTAACTCTAACGGATCGACACCAAAACTACCTTTTTTGAAAACTTTCTAAAGACAGCTTGTTCCCTTTATAATAAAGAGTTGATCTACAGTTTTTGAGGTCCTAACTCGGAAAGACGACCAAAGTCAACAAAAGTCAAATTTAGCAAGATTACGGTAATTTTTAGCAATTCAGTCCCAAATCAAGTCTACTCGTTTTTCTGTGTTTACTAACACCATTTAGCACTTGTAGAAGCTATCTTAAATATATTTCACTCATCTAATTAACTTAAACAAAATTCCAACTTTAATTAACTAACAAATGTTCAATTTAGCAATTTCTTGGATTGAACACTCTAGCTGTGCTCGCATGCCAAACCAGGGCTCTGATACCAAACTTGTAACACCGTAAAACTTAAGCCATTTTTTCAAATCACAGCGGAAATGTTGCAGTAGAAAAATAGTAAAGATAGTAACACCCACAAACTTAAAACCAATACTGTTCAACAACACAGTATATCGTTTAGTGTTACGAAATAGTTAACAAAGATGGCTCATCTTATCTAAAACATAATATCAGAGCGACGGTTAAACTCCCCCTCTACAAACAACCAACTACCCAAGCTCACCAAAACCTGCAACAGAGAGTTAGGGTGTGGAATTAGCACAATGTTAAGTGAATGAAATTTAAGCCACAAACAGCAATAGCATAATTACAACAATCACCACAGAAACAAGACACACAAGGACTACTCAACAAATGTAACAGGGGGTGAACAACCGCACAAGCATAGGTTTACCGATGACGGTCTACTAACCGGCACAGCTAAACCCCCTCTATTGCAACAAATGTAACAAGGGGTGAACAACCGTAGAACCAGAAGCATCCCAGTCTAGCCCATTACAAACCAGCTAACCTCCCTCTGAGACAGCATGCATACAGTAATCTTCACCGCGCCCAAACTTATACCAGTCATCGCACAATCATAGTGACAATAACCAAACAATCATAATCTCAATCTCTAAACAATCATAATACCAATCTTTGAATAATCATATCAGATTAAACAATCTATCGCATAATTAAATAATATGAATCCAGATAATTATTATAATCATAACTAATACCACTAGTAAGTTAAAGTCCACTCACCTGTGTCCTCAAATACCACAGTCAGTTGTCTTATATTACTGAGTCTTGGAGTCCTCTAAGAACACTACATAAAAAAATCAGTATCTCAAATCATAATTAACTCCAAAAGTCAAGTTAGTTCGTAAACGGGTCAAAGTTTAACCGTTATACCTAACATGTATAACCAACAGGAAATCCACTCAAAATCATTTAGAATATCTTTATATAAGATATTAAACACGTAGAAATCAACGGAACATTCATAAGGTTCATCTATCTCTAATTAATCCGCAAAAGTCAAGTTACTACGCAAACGGGTCAAAACTAACCCATTATGCAAAACACATATAGTCAACATGAAAAACATTTAAAACCAATTAGGATAATCATATATGTTATAAGCAATGTGTAGAAACGACAGAAAGCGCTCAAAGTTCAAATATAAGAATTTACCTCGCAAATGGGTCAAAATAAACCCATTAGCTTAAAAACACCAAACCAACTTGAAATAAGACAAACATCATTTAGGAATACTTCATATATCATATGGAACATGTATCAACTAATGAAACACGATCACGAGTCATCTAAGTTCATATATCATAAATTAACTCGCTAACGGGTCAAAACCAACCTATTAGGTATAATGTACCAAACTAACATGAACTACATGTTCCAACACTTTAAGAACTCTTAATATATCATATAGTACATGTAGCAATCAACAAACCATGCACAATGCTCATCTATGTCCATTTCTCGAATTTAAAGTAGGCGTTTAACACAATTATCTACACATATAGCATCAAAGATCATAACCACCTCTTCTATATCATATAATCATAACTCAATCTTTAATAATGTAAGTTTTCTCCCCAAATTCTGCTCAAAACAATAACCTATGTACAAAAACCCATTTTTGACCAAACAGGTCAAATAACCACAACTTTAACTCTAACGGATCGACACCAAAACGACATTTTTTTGAAAAAACTTTCTAAAGACAGCTTGTTCCCCTTATAATGAAGAGTTGATCTGCACTTTTTAAGGTCCTAACTCGAAAAGACGACCAAAGTCAACAAAAGTCAAGTTTAGCGAGATTTTTGTAATTTTTAGCAATTCAATCCCAAATCAATTCTACTCATTTTTCAGTGTTTACTAACACCATTTAGCACTTGTAGAAGCTATCTTACATACATTTCACTCATCCAATGAAATCAAACAAAAAATTAACTTTAATTAACGAAGAAATGTCCAATTTAGCAATTTCTTGAAATTCATCAAAACTAACACTTCTAATACATGATTTGAGTTTCAATCAATCTATATGTGTTGTAGGAACTATATGAAGCATAAAAATCAGTCCCTTAATGGTAAATTTCGAATTTGACCCATTTAGAATCATTTATTCATGAATTTCTAATTTCAAGTTCATCTCCTACATCCATTAGTAGAGTTTCATGCTCAATCATCATAACGTGTTGGTCCCTTGGTGAGATAAACAACAAGCAAATAATGTGTAGAAGGGGGGTTGAATACACTTTCTGCGGAGAATTGAACAAATAAATAAAAAGTGTTACACAAATCAAACCGAATAACATCGAATGCTTTCATTAATAAGAAGATGATTACAATAACTATCAAGTAAGCAACACTTGATATGTAAACACCTAATACAAATCAAATCTCTCAATCTCTCAAACTAATTGATCAAACTTGCTATCTATAATCAACTAATGATTATAGACACAATATAATTCTTTAAACATGATTTATTCACAAATTGAATACTTACCAACTTTACAACAGACGTGAAGATTAAACACACAAACTATTGTTGACAATCTGTTAGTGCTTGATCACGTTGATCAACTTACAATCAATGTATCAAGAACGGTGAGATGTTGAGGTCTCCTCTAAACTGTTCAAGAGGTTAGTATTTATAATCCAGTTCCTACGGATCCTAACAAACTAGTGCTAATCCTAAGCTGCTAATAACAAACTAACGGATAACCCGGAATCTAGAATCTTGAATCTTCTATCTTGAGTCTTCAATCTTCAATCTTGATTCTGAAATCTTCTTTTCCGCACCGTAGATATAGAGAATTACAAAATTTAAATCATATTTTAATTCTCTTAAACTGACTTCTTTTGTCAGGCTGAGTTACTCAGCTTGAAACTCATCAAGCTGAGTTTATCGAGAACTAACTCAACATCAAACATGTACTAACATGTATAATGACTAACTCATCCTAAGAAGTCATAAGAGTTAGCTAGAACTAACTTAGCAACTCTGCTGAGCTGACTCAGCCTAGAAGCTGAGTCACTCAGCATGATACACATCAAGCTGAATACTCGACCTATACCTTAGATGACACACAGTTTATCAAACATATAGATAAACTGACTAAGATATAGTCTAAGCTGATCAACTATAATGCTCAACTTATACTCAGCTTATGCTCAGTCTGAAACACTATAAGTGCTCAGTATGACCAAGCTTCATAATTCTATTTAAGTTATATCTAGAACATATCTTACAAACATAACTTTGTCTAATTAGTCTCAGAGCTAACACTTGAGCTACTCCACCATTAGTCTCAGAGCTAATAGTTTATTGTTAAGTTTTGTCCACCATTAGTCTCAAAGCTAACACTTGAGCTACTCCACAAATATATAAACCTGCACCAGACTGGAAGCATTGATTACCATCACTTTCTAAGTACATATACCCTTTCTCAGGCTGTTCAACATAGATGTTCTCTTGAAACTCCATGCCTTCAGGAAGACCGTAATCATACTTGCTCCGTTTAGCTAGTCCTGCTGCTTTTGACAGCTTCTTCTTTCTAACTTAGTGAAAAGAATTTAGTAGGGTTCTTATTTCAGATCTAGGTATGACTTCCATCATATCATCTTTTGCTAGAAGTCTTAAAATATCATCTTTTACTTGGTTTCTAGCAGAGGCTTCTCCATCTGCTTGATGAGAATGGCTATTTGTTTCCACTCAGAATATCCCAATCTATGAATCTGATTTAGATCCACGGACGCTATTTCACCATTTTCTAGGACACACTCTAGAATGACAATCTCTTGGACTGTGCTCACCTTGAGCGATCTAATCTAAGAAGAAAAGTATGTCTTGACATAACACTGAGTAATGTCCTCTGGTTCAGTTTCAATTGGCCGCTCTACTTCTTCTACCTCCTCTTCTTTTGGCTCTATAGGCATTCTGAGTTTGACTAACTCCTCATTCTGCTTTCTTATTTGTTCAGCCCAAGCCTGCTCTCTTATTATTTTCTCATTCTGAATGTTGGCTAACTCAACTTGTACATTCTGCTGTCTTCTCCTTAATTCTTCAACAGATATTCCAAGATGACCAGCATCTCGTTGTTCTAATCTTTCAATAGCTATCAGAGAAGACTCTTTCTTTCAATGTCATAGAATTTTCATCTTCATCTAAATCTGATTCACCAAGAATCATTCTTTTCCTCTTACCTTTTCTTAGGGCATCTGTATCTTCTGAGCTGACTGTTTGAGGTCTCTTACCTTTAGCTTTTTTAGAATGCTTAGCTTCAGATCCTATTTGTTTCTCTTTCTCCCCCTCCGCCTGAGATGGCTCCTTTGTAGTTTCAGCTGGAGCTAACTCATCTTCTTCTTGAATCTTCTCCCCCTTTTTGTCATCATCAGGGTTGAAGTCTGTCTTTGTTTAAGAGCAGCCACCACAGATTTTAACTTGGATACTTCTTAATCCAAAGAATCCAATTTCAATATTAAATGCTGCTTGGTCTTTTTCCTCTTGAGGTGTAGTGTTTCAAATTGACCTTTAATAAATGACATTAAATCATTCAATGCAGCTTAAGAAGGTTGGGATTTGGGTGCATCATCCAAGAGTTGGTGTATACCCTAAAAGTCATTTGCACCAGAGGTTGGACCCTGTAACTCTCCTTGGTATCTAGGTGAATCATTGGCAGGTCGTGCAGGAGAGTGTGAGAAGTGAAGAGAATGTGGTTGGCTCAATGTGTGATAATAATGGGTTGTGGTTGGCTTATTTGGTGAGTGAGGGGTAGTTGACTTAGGATGAACTTCCAGCTCAGCTTTAGCTGCTCCCCCTTAGTTAGACTCCTCTACTTTCTGAGGATGCCCCTTCAGCAATCCCGCGCAAGGGTTCACTTAGTCCCTCTTTCTCTAGAAAGATGTCATTGTTGAATATCTTTGAGCTTAGTGCTGGTGTGAGGAACATATCCTTTCCAGCTTCATAAACTTCACTCCCCAGCTCAGCTTCAATCACCAAGGACAAGTACCTTATGAATGGCAAATATAAATCCCTTGGTGTCTTCATCACTTGGACCTTGATCTCATTAAAGATCAGCAGTGCAAAATATAAATTTCTTGCAAAAGATATGTTGTACAACAACTGCATCTCAAACTCATTTAGCTGGTCTAGTCCTCCAACCTTGGTCCATAGTGAACGAATCACTATAGAACCCATAAATCCCCATCCGGTTGGAAAAGTAGCTTTCTTGACAACACCCTCAGTCTGTGGGTGACCCATTATAGGTAGAACAGATCTAGCTACTTGTCTTGTCACAGGAGGTCGAACATATCATTTTGAGGGAGGTGAAGAATTTCCTCAGCCTCTGAACTGTGATAATCACTTGTCTCTCCCCTTTCAGAATTGTCCCTCTGACTTCTCCTCTAGTCTGATCACAGACACATGTGTACCAGAATGCTAATAAGTGTTGAGGAACAATGTGGATTGGTGCTTCGATTAAAGCGAATGCCAATGGGCATTTTCGAATGTAATCCACCCAGGCTTTATAACCTCTGCCCCATTTTCGCTCAGGAATAGCGAGGCAGGCGCGTTGATTGTTGATTTTAATCAACGGCACTACGTTGTTCTTGAATGTTGCACCTCGTACCATTCTATCACTGATATTCAGAATGAATCCGTCCATTGTAAAATAATTCACACTTAGTAAAATCGTATTTCGAACTGAGCGAGGGTTTCAAGTTCAGATTGCACTTAGCAATTGAGGTGAGTTTGGAAGGTTTATGAGAGAAAGTAAGCATAAACTTCTGAATTTCATTTACAATCGTTATATATACCTTATTGAGGAGAGAAAAGTTATCGTTGGAGTTTTCATAAACTTCATAACAAAGTCTTGAAGCTGATGTTGCATCCACATGATTTGAGCACAACAGCTTCCTGCTGCAACATACTCAGCTTTAGTAGTTGAAGTAGCCACTGAATTCTGTTTCTTACTTGTCCAGCTTACTAACTTCCCTCCAAACATTTGAAATCCTCCTGTTGTAGATTTTCGGTCTAATTTGCACACAGCATAATCAGCATCAGAAAATCCAACCAATTCAAATCTAGAATCATTTGCATACAAAAGACCTAGATATAATTTACCTTTAAGGTATCTAAAGATCTTTTTCGCAGTTTGAAGATGTGATTCCTTAGGATCTGCCTCATATCTTGCACAAACACATGTAGCAAACATTATATCAGGTCTACTAGCTGTCAAATAGAGTAATGAACCTATCATTCCTACGTAGGTAGACTGACATTCAGACTTTCCATCTGAGTCCTTGGTCAGCTAGACAGCTAGTGACATAGGTGTTTTCATGGTTGAACTAGAAGCAAAACCATATTTCTTTATCAAAATCAAGAACATACTTGCTTTGATTTATGAATATTCCATCACGCTTTTGTTGAATCAGCAAGCCTAGGAAATGTGTCATTTCACCTATCATACTCATCTTGTATCTATTCGACATTGCTTTGGAGAACCATTCACATAGATTTTCATTTGTAGAACCAAAGATATTGTCATCCACATAGATCTGTACAAGAATCACCTGTCCTTTACTCTTCTTAATGAAGAGTGACTTATCAATACTACCTCTGGTGAAGTCCATTGATAGTAGATATATGGACAGTGTATCATACAAAGCACTTGAAGCTTGTTTTAGACCATATAAAGAGTTGTCTATCTTATAGACATGACGTGGATACTTTGAACTTACAAAGGCAGGAGGTTGTTTCACATAGACTTCCTCCGGAAGTTTTCCATTTAGGAAAACACTTTTCACATCCATTAGATAGACTTTGAAGTTTTTATATGCTGCATAAGCTAAGAACAGCCTAATGGCTTCAATTCTAGTAACAGGGGCAAATGTCTCATCATAATCTATTCCTTCTACTTGTCTATACCCTTATGCTACTAGCCTAGCTTTGTTCCTAACAATCACTCCATCTTTGTCCATTTTGTTTCTATAGACCCACTTAGTGCCTATAATTATATGATCTTTGGGGGCTGGGACAAGACTCCATACCTTGTTTCTCTCAAACTCATTTAATTCTTTTGCATAGCTTCAATACAATCCTTATCCTCTAAGGCTTCTTCAGTATTCTTTGGTTCCATTTGAGATAGGAAACCAAAGTAAGCATCATAGTTTGCTATTGCGTTTGATCTCGTGATCACTCTTTCTTGAATATTACCAATTACTTGATCTTGAGGATGATCTTTGAGGAATTTAAAGGTTGTAGTGGGAGATTGTGGTTCTGGACTTGAGTGATATTTGTTAGAATATGCCCAGGCCATTTGAATCACTGCCGATGACGTATGGGCATATTGGGTCATACACTGGGGTCAAACCTGACAACAACCAAACTATAGGGACCAAGAATGACAAAAGACAAAAGTTGACATCGCATGCCCTGTTAGCGCCGCTAACCTTAAGTTGTTAGCGCCGCTAAACCTTGAGGGTCAGAGCCGCTACGACTGCATGTACTTTGTCTCATGTCACTTGGCAGGCCGCGTTAGCGCCGCTAACATTAAGGGGTTAGCGCCGCTAACACTTAAGTGTTAGTTCCGCTACAGCTGCATGTGGTTTTTGTCAAATCACCTCTAGGCTTGGCCAATGCATGTGGATGTCATGATGTGGTCTTGGCCGGCCTTGGGCATACAAAGTGACTTTCGGTGGTTTATAAAAGTCCCTATTAGAACCTCATTTGTACTCTTGGACACATTCACCAAAACACAAATTCTTAAGTGCTTCTAAAAGACTTATAGAGAGTTTTAAAAGAGAGGTTCGAGAAAGTTTTTACTTGTTACTGTTCTCTAGTGATTTACTGGAGTAACGAGTCACAAGAGATTGCTAGCACAAGAGGTTGGCGTATTCCCGGGGTATATCCTAATAAAAGATTCATTCATTTGCTTCTTGGTGTAACAACACAACCTCATCACGATTTACGGAGCTAAGGAGGCTGGTATAACCTCTTCTCTTTACCTTTTATTCCATTTCTTTTACATAGAGTTTGATCCATTTGTGGAGTTTCATGTTTTGAGCTTGGTTTGGTTGTACATTAGGCTTTACATGTTGTACCTTGCTTCCGTTGCGTGCCCAAGAAACCACAACAGTGGTATCATAGCCACCTCTATGTTAGTTATGCACATGGTGGCGTGAAAATTCCGAAATCGAAATGTTTGTTTTTTGTCAAAAAAACATTTAAAGTTAGCGGCGCTACAGGCGCTGGACAATTTTGGTTTTTTAAGTATAAAACAGTTTTAGTCTTGGGTATTTGTAGGACCGTGGGGGTTCTAAATTAACACCCTAATGCTAGGACTGATCTAGGATGAGAAATAGTGCGGAATATCTATTTCCCAAACCTCCTAAGGATTCAAGATCTGCTTAGGTGTCCGGCACACAGAGATCACGAAGAACACACAAAGATTGCTAAGAAAATCACTAAGAACTCACACAGAATGCGTAATGACTGCCCTTGGACGCGAAATGAACACTTAGTCGACGTTAATGAAGGTTTTTGTACGGTTTCGAAGGATTACCAGTGACTATGCGTGATTTCCCTAGATAATACGCGGTTAAAATACTATTTATACGTACAAAAACGTGGTATTTGAGTTAAACACGCCTCTGCCTTAAATTACGTCCACTACGCACGTGATGCATTGCACTGCGCACGTAGTGTATATATATTACGTACGTACTAGACAATTTTAATAGTAATTAGTTAATTATAATTATCCAATATCACTACGCACGTAATGAGCACCACTACGTACGTAGTGAGCTTCATCACGCACGTGATGATGTAAACTTTATACTTAACCTTCTAGGTACACATCAACACATGATTAAATACTTGTAAGCTTAAGATACACATAAGTAAACACTTATAATGAATAAACATGTAACCATAAGTCAAAACTCCTTTGTATTATCATTCTAAGTAGGTAATTACATATCTGATTGACCAGAACTAGGGATTTACATTCATGCACTAACAAACTCCCCCTAAGACCTAGTTCTGTCAG
The DNA here is from genome assembly GCA_947179395.2 of Pulicaria dysenterica. Classification (NCBI taxonomy): domain Eukaryota; kingdom Viridiplantae; phylum Streptophyta; class Magnoliopsida; order Asterales; family Asteraceae; genus Pulicaria; species Pulicaria dysenterica. The sequence continues at coordinate 48,356,770 of OX359289.1, read as the reverse complement.
GAAAATGCTCAGAATCATACCTGCACTACGCACGCTGTAAACCGTGCGTAGTGGCTACATTACGCACGCGATGAAATCCTCATATGTGAACCTTGATGCTTTTAGTACTGCACTCAACAATAAACAGTCAGTAACTTCAACGTTACTAATAAACATTTAAGCACATCAAAGCGAAAAGAGAAAACCTAAAGAATAACATAAAAACACACTAGAAGAAACTAGAATACACCAAAAATCTTTTTGTATTTTTCTGAATAAAAAACAGAAAGAAGACTATTCACAAACTAATTTCAGGGAGATCTAAAAGCAACAAATTAAACTCTAAGACCAAAAGACAGAAATGAAAAAAACATAAATAAATAAAAACTGAAAAGAAACCTTGCAAAAAAAATTAAATTGCAGAAATTAAATCTTTTTGTGAGAAGGTTCCAAGATGGAATCAGTACCAGCATATCTATACTTAGTTATCATTCATTTCAGAACCTTAGGCACAAACACACTCACTCAATTTCTGTCTGTCAATCTAACTTTCCTCAGATAATGACAGATTTAATTTCAACATTTTCTGATTATCCAGAACTGATTACATGGTTAAGACTATCTCTTTTAAAATCTCACAGTGTTTTGACTCACTCAGTAGGTTGCACAACTTGAATACCTAACCACCATGCTTATGTGCTTTGTGATTTTGTCAACGCATTTTATGCTCTTTGACATGGAGGTCAATTTTTCACCTCTTTTGATAATTTATGTTGAGCTTTTGTCACTGCATTTTATGCTCTTTGACAATTCAACACTAATAGATCAATGTATCTATTTCTTTTGACATCTCAGATTGGGGTCAATTTTTCACCCTGTTGAGCTTTTGTCACTACATTTTATGCTCTTTGACAATTCAACACTAATAGATCAATGTATCTATTTCTTTTGACATCTCAGATTGGGGTCAATTTTTCACCCTCTTTTTACATTTTGCTCATTGTCATCTAACACATTTGGCATGGTAACAGGTATGTGCACCAGACTAAGTTAGTCTCAACTGTTATTGACTTGTAGACTTGGAATGTCTCGATAGTTTGAATCTTTGATGGATTTCCACATGCATAACCACTTATCAGCCTAGACTCTCATCATATGTCTTACACGCCATCTGTTTCTTATCTGATTTGACTCAAATTTTCAGACAGTTTTCACAAGAATATGTACATGCCTTTAGTCCTAATTTTACTAGACATACTTTGTATTGAAAGCCAGTGTACCATCATTTTCCATTTGAGTTGGATCAACTTCTCATTATGTTTTTCTGATTTTTTTTTGTATTTTCTATGTTTTTCTGATTTTTTTGTATTTTCTATGTTTTTTTGATCTTTTTTTGTATTTTCTATGTTTTTCTGATTTTTTTTGTATTTTCTATGTTGCACCTATCTCCCCCTAAAATACGAAAAGAAAGTAAATACCAAGAACAGAGACACACAGACACATAAAATAAAGATACAGAACATAGACACACAGACACAGATACGAGAAGTGCATTAAGGTGCATCATCAGAGACGACATGACACTTGGTTTTGAAGTCTGCACAAAGAGTAAAAAGTTAGTTAGCATTAGGAACCCAAGCCCGAATGGTCATGAGTTTCCCATCTTCTCCAACAATTGGCATGTTAATCCAAATACCAGTAGCTTTGAAGTTTGCATTGGTATCTGAACTATTTGACATTTTAGATTCGGGTTTATTGGTCCATTTTAAGTCTTGACGGGGAGAAGCCTTGTGATAAACACTAGAAGCATTAATCACCTTATGGAGTGGCTCTTTCCCTTTTTTACAAACCTCGGGACTTTTGGGTTTAACAAATGTTTCCCCAATAGTCCTCTTGATCTGAATAGGTTGAGTTGATCTTTGATTATTTTGATTAAACATTTTGTTCCTTTGAAAAATTTCAGAAAAAGAATCAACTTTCCCATTGCAGCTCTGTTGTTGCTGATCACACTCATAACTGAGGTGACCAGGTCTCCTACAAACATAGCAAATCCTGTTTGACTGGTGTTTTGCAGGATTATGTGGCACTTTCTGATCAAGTGGACTTTTTGCCTCAACTCCTAGACCACGTTGTTTGGGTAGGATTTTAACTTCCTCATAAGGACGGGTTGCAGGAGACTTTGCACCCTCCTTCCCTATTGTTCTGAGTGCTTCATGGACATTTTGCATTAGAGTGCCTTGTCCAGTGGAATTGCCTAAAAGTTTTCTCATTCCAGGTTCAGGCATTTCTTCTTGTTTAACCACTTTCATCTGAGGCTCACTAACTACCCCCTTCATTTTTAAATCAGGTTTTGAGGTTGAAGCAGAAGATTCATCAACCTTAGGAGGAAGTGAGTCAGCTTCAGAGAAGACATCTGTTTTCACAAGTTGATTTAACACTGGTGGTGGACATTTAGTATACTGCTTTTTGTCCTTTTCTAAATCGGAACCTTGAGGTCTTCGGTCGATTATGTGCTCAAATAGGTAAGATGAAGTTGAATAACTTTTAAGTTTCTGGTTTAGAGTTTCATAATCTACCTTAGAGCTAGCAAGATCCCGTTTCAGAGTGTCTATTTGATTGATGTAAAAAACTATAGCATCCTGCTTATTTAACAAAGCTGCCTCTAGTTATCTAATCTGCCTATTTTGACTTTCAATTTTGTCTTTTAAAGTCTTTTCTCTTCCTTTAATAATTGTGTTCTCATGCAGTTTAGAGGTAAGCTCAGCAACTTGAGATTTCAGAGATACTATGTTTTGTACATAATCATTGCACGAAGCACAGGGAAGGCCAGAAAAGTTACTTACCTTTAAGTCAGCTTGTCCAGTCATGCACGCCTTAGGATCTTCTGATTGAGATTGAACAGTCACTGGTGTTGGTCCGGCAGCTGGCACCGAGGCTGGTTTGTTATTGTGCTCATCAGTAGGCCTTACGGATTCTTCCTTACTGGCAAAAAATTCATCATCAGCTTCTTTGACACTATCTATTTCAGATTGTGACTCATCATTCAACTCCTGAACACTAGCCAAGTTGGTCTCTGCAACTTCAAAAGCATCATCATCTTTAAAATGCACAGACCAATCAATCCCCTCATCTTTTTGAACAACTGCCATTGCCTTGGTTGAACTCTCAGGAGATGTTTCTGCTTTCTTTTGAGATGTACGGAAAGGATACTTAGGGGGAGATTGTTGGGAAATTTGCTAAGTCATTGAAACCATTGAACATGCAAAGGTTAAACTGTTAAGAGTATTTTGAAGACTGTTAGATGGATACGAAAACAGTTGTAACTAACAGTTGCTGCAAGTTTTACAATTGCTGGTACAAAAGTTCAGAACTGTTAGTTGGCAAAGTCAAAACTGTTAGAAGACCTTGAAGTGAAGACTGTTAGAAGACTAAAGAACTGTTGTGTTCATTAAACAGTTTCTGTTGAGCTATATTTGGAAAATCCTATCTTAGAAGATATCCCAAAATACTTTGAAGATTATCAAGATTATCTCAGAAGATAGAAGATTACCTAACTGTCAACAATTCAAGGAGGATCAAGAGTCTATATATACTTCATTAGATGATCAATTTAGCACGACGATTTGATCTCATTTTTCAAAGCATTTGTTCTTATTGTTATTTATTTTTCTGAAAGTGTTTAGCCTCTAAGTTTCTTGTTGAAACCTAAGAACAGTCTGTGTTCTTCGTCTAACAGAATAAGTTAGATTGGGGGTGAAGTTTGCTTTTGTAATCATTCTGGTTGGTTAATAAAACTACTGTTTGATTGAATTAATCTTTGTTTAAAACCTTCTTTAATCAATTAAGTGTGATTCCGCAACTTCTTAATTGATTGTGATCATAGTTAAAGATTAACTTTTATTTTACTCTGATTGATTATTTAAAGTTAGTTCTTGTTATTTGATATAATCTATATCCGATCCTGACAAGTGGTATCAGAACCTTATCATTAAGGTTCCTTTGATCACCAGTTGAAGGTTTTTGCTTTACCTTGCTTTATTTTTCAAAACTGTTTTTTGTTTAAATCAATTTGTTTCAATGGATTCGGGAGGTTCTTCTGATAACAGTGGATCAGGGTCCAACATTCGTGTTCCCATGCTCAAACCATCTGATTTTGAGATGTGGAAACTAAGAATTAAACAGCATGTCCAACTAATGGACTATGCTGTTTGGCAAATCATTGAAACTGTTCCTACTAATCCCATTGAACAGGATGAGAATGGAAAACCAAAGAAGAAACCACCACCAAAGACAGATGCTGAAAAGAAGGATAGAATGATTTAGATGAAAGCCCTCAGCATCCTTCAGATTGCTATTCCCAATGAGTATCAACATCAATTCAATAAATTTGATGATGCTCATGAACTTTGGAATGCTCTGGAGAAGAGGTTTGCTGGGAATGCTAGTTCTAAGAGAAACCAAAGAGACCTTCTTAAACAAGCCTATGAGAACTTCACCAGTGGGAAGAATGAGAGTATCACCCAAATCTTTGATAGGTTTTACAAACTGGCGAGTCAACTGGAGAGTGCTAAGGTTAGGCTTGATCAAGATGAGATAAATAGAAAATTTCTTAGGTCTCTAGGTGATGAATGGACTGTGTTTGCTGCACAATGGAGAACCAAGGATTCTCTTGAAGACATAGAGTTAGATGACCTCTATAATAGTTTGATAGTGTTTGAGGGAGAGATAGAGGGAAAAAGAAAACCTGCTATCCCTAGCCATAATGCTGCTCTCCTATCTTCCTCAGGTATGGAATCAAACCATTCATTAACTAACTCTCTTGATAGTGGTGCAGGTACTAGTTCTGTTGTTGGACTAGATATGAATACTCCAGATGCAGTTCTTGAAGCTTTTCTTGCCAGCCATGCACATTCAACCCTCACCAATGAGGATCTTGAACAAGTGCACCCTGATGATCTTGAGGAAATGGATCTCAAATGGCAGATGGCCATGCTTACCGTTAGAGCCAAGCTATTCATTAAAAGGACTGGAAGGCAAAACATGAATTTCAGAGCTGATGGCAAGGCTGGATTTGACAAGTCAAAGGTTAGATGCTTCAAATGTCAACAACTTGGCCACTTTGCAAGAGAATGCAGATCTGGTGGACAAGTTCAGAATCAAGGTCAGAGGCCAACTCAGAACCATACCTCCTCAGCATTGGTCTCACAAGAAGGCCATGGATTTGATTGGAGTGATCAAGCAGAGGAGGCTACCAGCAACAAAGCTTTGATGGCATTGACTGACTCCTCCATCAAGATGGATTCTCCAGAATCTGAGGACATACAGGTATCTTCTAAACTATGTCCTGGTGAATGTAGAGCTATTGTTAAGAGATTTGGAGAGCACAATAAGAAAGTATGTGCTGCTCTAAGTAAAATGGAGGAGAGAAGGTATGAGTATACTGCTGTGATAGAAGATTTTGAAAAGAAAATTAAAGACTATCAGGCTAATGAACTGCAAATGGACTATGATAGAAAATATCATAAGTGGGAGAAAGAGCAGTTTCAAGATGAGATTGATAGTCTGAAAAAGAAGTTGGTTGAAAAAGAAAGCAAGGTGGATGAACTCACAAAGAAATTGGAGGGTGTGGACATTGATCTTGGAATGTTCAAGGCTGCAAACCTTAAGCTTGAGACTCTGCTACAATCTCAAGTGAGAGACAAGGTGAAAACTGGTCTAGGATACAAACAAACCCCACCTCCATACAACCAAAACTACATAACTCCAATGTCTGAGGTAGCTGACAGATATGTTAATGAACCTTTGGAAGATGAACTTAAGTCAGCTGATCCAAAGTTTGAGAGTTATGAAGATGAAGTTGTGTCAGTAGTAAGTGTTGAAGATAATGAGGAAGTTGTGAAGAAGGATGAAGGTATTCCATATGAAAATCACATCCTGTGTGAGCCCATTCCCACAAAATCATCTTTACAACCTGTGGTGTTTGTAAAAGCATCCACTGAACCCCTCACCAATGAGCCAAAACCCTCAAAAACTGTTAACTCTATTAGCAGTTCCACAACTGTTACAAATAGTCCCCATCTTTACACTAACAGTTCCAACAAGAACCCAAACAGTTCTAAGCTAAAAAGCCCAACTGTTAGTACCAAAGCCAAAGGAAAGGAGAAAGTTGGTGAAGTTGTGTATACCAGGAAGAAGAAGGAAGCTGCAAAACCTCAGGCTAAACCCAAATCTAAGAAAAGGCATACTGAAGTGCCTGCATGCACATGTCAAAAACATGGTGTCCAAAAGTTTCCTCAATCTACAGCTGTTAGAGGAAATCAAAGAAATAGGAACCAATTCTGGTCACAAAGAACTGGTTTACCTATTGTGAAAACCAAAAATTGCTACATTTGTGGAAGATCTAATCATTTAGTTCAAGATTGTTACTATAACCCACAGACCAATGGCACTCAAAACAAAAGTCCCAAACTACAGAATAGCAGTTCTATGACTGCTAAGCCAAAACTGGCAAACAGTTCTAAAACAGTTACATCCAAACCAACTAACAGTTCCAAAACTGTTTTAGCAAAACCAAAAACTGCTTGTTTGGCTTGGATGAAAATTCAAAAACAAACAGTTTCTGGAGAAGGTAAAACTGTTCTTCATACTGAAAATCAAAAGGAATCACAAGTTGATTCATCTGTTTTACCAACTCCACTAGCTGTTTGTTCAAAGGTGTCCACTGTTAATCACAACAGTTGGAAACCACATGTTCTTACAAAATATTCTTCACACAAGTTAGAGAAATCTAATTTGGATGAAATCAAAAAGAACAAAACTCTGTTTAAGTATTATGACTTGAATGGTGTACCCAAGACCTGCATGGCCTGGGTACTTCCTGCTACTAACTGATTGTATTTGTGCAGAGCATTCATAGGACGAATCAAGGATGAATTTGGCATGTGGATAGTGGATGCTCAAGGCACATGACTTGAAATCCACAATGTTTGAAGGATTTCAAAAGAATCAATGGAGGATTTGTAGCATTTGGAGGAAATCCAAAGGGAGGAAAAATCACAGGTAAAGGAGCTGTTGAGGCAGGTACACTTACATTTAATGATGTTTTCTTTGTTGAACAGCTTAAGTACAATTTGTTAAGTGTATCTCAAATCTGTGACAATGGAAACAAAGTTTTGTTTACAGATTCAGAATGCATTATTCTTTCAAAAGATTTTAAATTAAATGAGAAGGATGTTCTTTTAAGAACACCTAGAAAAGATAATGTATATTGTCTTGATCCACAAAAGATTGCTAAACAGAATGTGTAGAGCTGTTTACTCTCCAAAGCATCTCATGATGAGTCTGCCATTTGGCATAGGAGGATGTGTCACATGAATTTTAAAACCATGAATTTGTTAGCTAAAAACAATTTGGTAAGAGGTTTGCCCCAAAAAGAGTTCTCATGTGATGATCATTGTGTGGCATGTCTTAAAGGCAAGCAACACAAAACTTCTTATAAGTCCAAAGAGACTTCTTCCATTACTGCACCTTTACAACTATTGCATATGGATCTTTTTGGTCCTACTTCTGTAGTGAGTATAGGGAAGAAAGCCTACTGTTTAGTCATAGTTGATGATTTCACCAGGTTTACTTGGGTTCAATTTCTTAGAACTAAGGATGAAACTGCTGAGTTAGTTAAGTCTCTTATTCTTAAAATTGAAAATCAATCTGATTTAAAGGTGAAAGTCATTAGATCTGACAATGGTTCTGAATTCAAGAACTATGAACTAAACAGTTTTTGTGAAAGTAAAGGTATTGAAAGACAGTTCAGTGCCCCTAGGACTCCCCAACAGAATGGAGTTGCTGAAAGAAGGAATAGGACTTTGATAGAGGCTGCTAGATCCATGTTAGCTGATTCTAGGTTTCCAATGACATTCTGGGCAGACGCAGTGAACACTGCTTGCTATGTTCAGAATAGAGTACAAGTAGTCAAGTCCAAAGGGAAAACTCCTTATGAGTTGTTTCTCAAGAGAAAACCTTTAATCAACTTCTTCAAACCATTTGGTTGTCCTCGCACTATCCTCAATACCAAATCACAGTTAGGCAAGTTTGAGAGTAAGGCTGAAGAAGGTTTCTTTGTAGGATACTCCACTCAAAGTAAAGCTTATAGAGTTTTTAACAATGTCACTAGAATCATAGAAGAGAGTATGAATGTCTCTTTCAATGAGCATAGGATCAATATTGCAGGTAATGGACCTGATTGGTTATTTGATATTGATGCATTGTCTAAATCTCTTTCTTTTGAGTATTCTACTGAAACAGCTACAGGTGTTTCCACAACTGTTGGTGAACATCATCAAACAGCTTCAACAAGCCCGAACAGTTTTGACACTGTTAGCTCAAAACCAACAACTGTTGGTTCAAACCAAGTTACTGAAGACTGTGTCGTCATTCCTCTGCTTCAACAAGAGTTATCAAATGCTGTTGATCCATTGATAGATGCTGAATCTTCAAAGGACATGGAATCTCATGATCCTCAACATCACACTGACTCTGCTGATCAAGTGTGTGATAACGCTGAAAATTCAAGGGAATGTGAGTTTGATCTGTCTAATCTAGGGGATGAACTGACTGAAGAAAACATTCCTACATCAAGAGTTCACAAGATTCATCCCATATCACAAATAATTGGAAATCCAACCACTCCTATCGGAACAAGGAATATGCTGCAACATGAAAACAGTGGTGTGGATCTTGCCCAATTTGACGTGAATGCTTGCTTTTTGTCTCAAATAGAACCAAAGAAAGCAATTGAGGCATTGAAAGATCTTTCATGGGTAGAGGCAATGCAAGAGGAGCTCTTACAATTTCAAATACAGCAAGTTTGGAAGTTGGTTGAGCTTCCAAGAGGCAAAAGAGTAATTGGCACCAAGTGGATGTTCAGAAACAAGAAAGATGAAAGAGGGATTGTCATCAAGAATAAAGCAAGACTGGTTGCACAAGGCTACACACAAGAGGAAGGAATAGACTATGATGATGTTTTTGCACCTGTTGCAAGGATTGAAGCCATTAGGCTATTTCTTGCTTTTGCAAGCTTCAAAGGATTTAAGGTGTATCAAAATGGATGTTAAGTCTGCTTTTCTCTATGGAATTATTGATGAGGAGGTATATGTGTGTCAACCCCCTGGCTTTGAAGACTCAAAGTACCCTGACAAGGTATATAGGTTGGATAAAGCCCTATATGGTCTACATCAAGCTCCTCGAGCTTGGTATGAGACATTATCATCCTATCTCCTTGAGAATGGTTTCAAGAGAGGCACAATTGACAAAACATTGTTTACAAAGATTGTTAAAACAGAGATTTTGCTTGTTCAAATCTATGTTGATGATATAATCTTTGGATCAACTAGTGACAGCTTGTGCAAAGAATTTGAAGTCATTATGCACAAAAGATTTCAGATGAGTTCAATGGGTGAACTCACATTTTTTCTGGGATTGCAAGTCAAACAAAAGCCAACTGGTATTTTTCTAAGCCAATCTAAGTATGTCAAGGACATATTGGACAAGTTTGGCTATCAAGATGTGAAGCTGGCCAGTACTCCTATGGAAACACACAAACAGTTGGGAGCAGATTCTGAGGGGGAGGATGTTGATATACACCTCTATCGATCAATGATTGGTTCATTAATGTACTTAACTGCTTCTAGACCTGATATAATGTTTGCTGTTTGTGTTTGTGCCAGGTTCCAACGCAGTCCGAAGATGTCACACCTGTTTGCTGTAAAGAGAATCTTTAGATACCTCAAAGGCCAACCAAAATTGGGACTTTGGTATCCTAAAGATTCACCTTTTGATTTGGTGGCATATTCTGATAGTGACTATGGTGGAGCCAATGTGGACAGAAAATCAACCTCTGGAGGATGTCAATTCTTTGGATCAAGGCTGGTTTCATGGCAATGCGAGAAACAAACAACAGTTTCAACTTCAACAGCTGAGGCTGAATACATTGCTGCATCAAGCTGCTGTTCACAAGTGTTATGGATCCAAAATCAGCTTCTGGATTATGGTTTGTCTTTCTTAAATACTCCTATTTATGTTGATAACACCAGTGCTATTAGCATAGTTAATAATCCAGTGAAGCATTCTAAAACCAAGCATATTGAAATCAGATTTCACTTCATAAGAGACTGCAATGAAAAGAGATTAATCCAAGTTATGAAAATTCATACTGATGATCAATTAGCTGATTTGTTCACTAAAGCTTTTGATGTGAGCAGATTCAACTTTTTGATTTCCAACATTGGAATGATTAACTTGGACTAACAGTTGTTCATTATTCCATGTTTTTCACACTAACAGTTTGCAACTGTTAGTTACGTTTTCTAACAACTGTTATCCTTTAAGCATTCAGAGAGGGAAATGCAATTTCACACATCAGTTTTGGACATATCTGCTGACCTGTCTCACAAACAGTTTTCACACCCGTGACTGTCCTTGTTATGAGGTAAAGGTAAATTCACTTTCTTGAATCAACAGTTCCAAACTGATAAAGGTGAGTCATTTTGCTTGTTCTATAGTGCATTTGATATGACAAGTCCCTGCATGCTATTAATGGAAATTACTGGATATTAATGGTCATTAATGACTATTAATGGACATTAATGCCTCCCAGTTTATCTATAAATAGCCTTGCACCCATCCTTCACAAATCGCACCTACATTTGCACACTCTTCTCTCTGCAAATGGCTTCTAACTTTTTTCTCATAACCCTCAAAGATATTAATGTTAGACAAAGTTATGTAACCATCCCTGCCCCATTTGTAAGAATGCATGAGCTTTGGCAATACTCATCATGTATTCTTGAGATGCATGATGATCGAGATAGGTTCACATTGACACAACATCCAGATCCACGTAGGCCAAATAAACCAATTGATCATATTCGTATAAGAGGTGATTTTGAAAATTTCACTCTCTTCTATGAATTGCCTACACCATGTTGTCTAAGATTCGTCTTGAACCTGGCAGGCACTACAAACTCCGTAGTGTGGTTCAATGTTCGAAGATATAATACTCGTAACCACCAGAGGGCCTCAGATGATGAGGCAGTGGAAGTCATTGTAATAGATGACTAGTTCCACTGCACACCAACGAGGCAAATTATGACAATCGTCTCTGGGGATGCATATGATGAGAAGGTCTACTGCACACCCATTGGTAGGTAGTATGTTTTGACAATTGTCTAAGGCTTGTCAACAGTTAACGGAGAAAGTTGTCTACACTTACGGTGTAGATCATTGTTCTCCCACACCTACGAGACGGCCTTGCACAATTAGATAAGCAGTACCAACAATGGCTTGTGCATTACATGACCATTCTTTGAAGACAGGCTTCTCAGTAAGGCGATGGCGGCACTGTATAGGCTATTCTGAACTCGATTCTTAAATAACGAAGACATTCTTGAGCAAGAATGTGATGATGATTGTCTTCCCTTAAAGTTCAGATTTGATGATACAAACTGTTATCGATAATTTGTCATATGTAGATCTTGGAGTTAAGACAGTTCTTCTAAGCTGTGTTTAGATCTATAGCACCAGACAGTTTTGTTTTCTCAAAATTATTGTAGCTCAATTGTGATTATCTTGAATAAAATATATCTTATGTTGCTGACTGTGTTCTGTAATGATTTATTATTATTGCTTCAGCATTTGATATATGTGAGCTGAAAGTTTGTTTGACAGTTGCACATTTCTGTTTCATTCAATACTAACAGTTTTCAACTGTTCGAATATGGCTTCGGCAACTGTTACACAAAGTCCATGTGCAACTGAGGGGGAGAAATTTGTCAACTAAGGGAGTTAACTTTTGAATAACAGTTGTTACATCTTATGAAAACAGTTTCTCAACTGTTAGTTTATTTTGTCCGTCAACTGTTAAGCTATTAAAGGGTGTTTTGGTCTTTGCAGAATTTTGGAAACTTTGAATTGCATTCGACATTCGAAACATATATAAGGCAATTCCCTCCTTACCAAGCAACTCACACGTCCAAAACGAACTTCGATCAGAAACAAACCCTAACCCTCAACAACTCTCAGAGATCGAAATCAAAATGTCTCCTCTTCCATTTGTCAAAGAGCACAATGTGATCGCTTATCTTGAAAAACCAGAAAATCTTGACGCTTTCCACGTCATGATTGATTATCTCACGGTATCAAACATTCATTATGCTCTAACTGCCAACCCCACGATCTATACCTCACATATTGAGAACTTCTGGAAGAATGCCAAAGTACAAGAAGTTGATGAAGTGCAACAGATTTCTACAACTGTTGATGATATGGAGGTTTCTATAACCGAAGACACTATTCTCCATGCACTACAACTGAATGATCTTAATGGTGAGTATTCTGATTCGGTTGCGTTAGAATATCTACACACCGAGTTACTGAAACTTGGGTATGAGGGCCCTGGGGGTAAGGGTACCTTCTACAAAGGGCAGTTTTGCGCACACTGGAAGTTCATTATCCATACTCTCCAGCAGTGCATAAGCCCTAAGAGAACAGGCTGGAATGAGTTTGGGAGCAACATTGCTCTCGCACTCATCTGTCTAGCCAACAACAGATGTTTTAATTTTTCAAAATTGATATTTAATGGTATGGTAAAACATCTAGGGACCAAGTATGGTCTCTTTTTGATGTATCCTCGATTTGTGCAAGTATTGTTAAACTTTTTGATGCCAAATCTAAAAAAACACAAGAGGGTCATTATTCCCTCTGCTCATGTGGCTTCCACATTGAGCAAATTGTTGATTAATGGCAAGAATTTTTCTCGTGCCATAACTCCTCCACTCTCTGAAATGGTGGAGTTTCTTTCAAGAAACAAAGCTGCAAGGGGTGAGCATGAAGCCCAACTTATTGCTACACCACCACCTCTGGAACCCACAGCTCATGATACTCAAAATCCTCTCTCTGCTACTTTTGAAAAAACTACAACACAAGCCCCTGCACTAAAAGTATTTAGAAAGAAGAGGAAAACTGTTGGTGCTCCTTCCACCACAGTTAGAGAACCCCAAACTGTTAGCCCTACACAGGTGCATTCACCTGTGCAGAATATCGAAAGGGAACCTTTGGTGCTGTCTCCCAGGCACAATGAGGAGGTGATCATTCCTCAAGAGGGTGATCATATGGTCTTTGAGGCTGACACTACTGTTTTATTCGCAAGGAATAAACAGGACAGTGTCAACATAGTTAAGACCTCAACCATGGCAACAGAGACTAGTAAAACAGTTTCTGGTAATCCCCAGAACCAAGAAAAGAGGGGTACTGATGGTGATACTCAGGGGAGTCAACCACCAGTGAAAAATGTCAATGATATGGTCACAGTGGAAACACTAACTGACATTGAGACTAGACTGAAACAACATGCATTGACGGATCCTAACTTTGCATCTTACCTTGCTGCTCATTTACACCTAAAGAAAAGGATTTCTCTTCAAAACAAAAGGATAGTTTCTCAAGATGAAAAGATAAAAGAACTGACTGAACAGTTGGAGAAGGCAACTGAAGTACTCAAGGTAGTAGCAATTCACAATGAGGTGCTAATAAGGCAAGATAAGCAGCTGAACTTTCTTGATGAGAATCTGAAGAAGGCAACTAATGTTCTTCATACTCATGAGATGCTGCTTAAACCCAAATCCTTGGTGAAAATCTCTTCAACTGCTCAAGCTAAAGGAAGAAGAAAATCCAAGCAGGAAGAAGTTAAACAGACAGCTCCACAGGATAAACAAACAGTTGTTGCTCCAAATGAGCAAACAGTTGCAACACAACAACCAACAGTTGTAACTTCAAATCAACTAACAGTTGCAAGTGTCCAAGCGATTAATAAAGAAGAAGAAGAACAGCTTTCAAGTGTTGATAGGATGCTAATCAACAGGATGGTATCAACTGCAGATGTTCCAAGCACTGAGATTTTCAAATCTTGGTCAACAGTTAAACAGAACTACTTGGTTGATATTAGTGCTCAATATCTGGGAATAAGTTCTTCTAGAATGGCACAGAAAATCGATGATGGATGGCTTGATGGAAAGGTTGCCACGTTAGAATCTTTACCACCAAAGAAAGGGTATAAAGGGATAGTCATCCAGGAAGGAAAGAAAGAATCAAAGTTGCCTCCTGTTTCAGGCAAAGGTAAAGAAATTGTTGTTGTTTGTTCTAAGCTCAAGCTTTCAAGACAGCAACAAGAAGAGCGTGATCATGAATTTGCATTAAGGCTAGCAGCTGAGCTAAGAGAACAAGAACAGACTGATTTTGAGATAGCAAAGAAGCTGGCTGATGAGATTACTACTCAGATTGATGAGGAAGAGAAAGCAAAGGAAGCTGCTGGTAAGGGAGTAAAAAGAAAAAGAGTTGTAAAGAAGAAAACAGTTCCATCTCCCAAGCTAGTAGTGGAAAAGAAGAAACCCCAATCAGTCCAAAAACCCCAACAGTCTGAAGAAAAAGCCAAAACAGTCTTGGTCAAAACTATTCTACAAGATAGACTCTCAAAAGAGATAAAAGAAAGAATTGATAAATTTGAAGCTCAAAAGTCACATATCAAAGAATGGAGGTTTGAAATGCTGAGAGTGGAAACTGGAAAGCAGGGAGTCACCATTGTTAGAGAGGTGGAACCAATTGAAAGCTATGTCAGTTTCACTGCACTGATGGATAGTGTGACCAGGAGAGATGTACAAGAAATGTATGAATATGGGGTAAGTCATTTTGGAAAGGAAGCTGAAATTGAGATAAGAGTATTTTTGGTGCATTTATCGAGTATATGCAATCCACAGAGAGTAATGTCAATACTGACAAATGATGAAAGATTTCCAATATTGACTGTGAAAGTTTTTGAAAGATCAAGGGTGTATAATCTTGTGACAAACAATGCTAAAACCCAGTGGTTTGATCTTAATTTTGTTGATCACAGTAGGACCAAGTTGATATACATGGTAAAGGCAAAGTTTTATGGTCCTGTAAGGTTAAGGGAAGATCTGGGAAGAAGACTGAAAGAAAGGTTGGAGCTGATAGAGAAAAGGAAAATGTAATTTTTCCTTCATATTTTGATTATAACAATTTTACTTTTCAAAATTATGTTAATATGTTCTTTGCTTATGTGAATGTTTCTATGGTTGAACCCTATAAAACAACTTAAGTGTATTGTTCAATACTTTAAGTTAGGGGGAGATTGTTGGGAAATTTGCTAAGTCATTGAAACCATTGAACATGCAAAGGTAAAACTGTTAAGAGTATTTTGAAGACTGTTAGATGGATACGAAAACAGTTGTAACTAACAGTTGCTGCAAGTTTTACAATTGCTGGTACAAAAGTTCAGAACTGTTAGTTGGCAAAGTCAAAACTGTTAGAAGACCTTGAAGTGAAGACTGTTAGAAGACTAAAGAACTGTTGTGTTCATTAAACAGTTTCTGTTGAGCTATATTTGGAAAATCCTATCTTAGAAGATATCCCGAAATACTTTGAAGATTATCAAGATTATCTCAGAAGATAGAAGATTACCTAACTGTCAACAATTCAAGGAGGATCAAGAGTCTATATATACTTCATTAGATGATCAATTTAGCACGACGATTTGATCTCATTATTCAAAGCATTTGTTCTTATTGTTATTTATTTTTCTGAAAGTGTTTAGCCTCTAAGTTTCTTGTTGAAACCTAAGAACAGTCTGTGTTCTTCGTCTAACAGAATAAGTTAGATTGGGGGTGAAGTTTGCTTTTGTAATCATTCTGGTTAGTTAATAAAACTACTGTTTGATTGAATTAATCTTTGTTTAAAACCTTCTTTAATCAATTAAGTGTGATTCCGCAACTTCTTAATTGATTGTGATCATAGTTAAAGATTAACTTTTATTTTACTCTGATTGATTATTTAAAGTTAGTTCTTGTTATTTGATATAATCTATATCCGATCCTGACACTTTCCATCTCATCATTGTCTATCTGGTCATAATCTTCCTGGGTCAGATAAGCATTTCCAATTTTACCCTTCAGCAGATCATCGTAGGAAGAGACCAAAGCACTAAGCATCCGCATATGCTCCTTTACTTCTTCAGTGCTACCATGCTTGAAATGTTCCGTGTTTAAAGCTGGCACATACTTTTTGCTTGAAGGAGCAGAGTATGGTGATCCATTTGAGGTTTCAGGAGCAGACTTGTTTGAAGAACAGACATTTGAGGTAAAGGCTGTCTGCAATGGAGCATTTGATGAAGTAGCTGGAGAAGCAATGGGTCCAGTACAGTATAACGAGGGATTTTGAACATAGCTGCTCAATCTGTCTAGGTTTTGCTCCTCCTGTTCATGCTCTTTCAACTTAGTTATGAAATCATTTAGATCCATGCCCTCAAAGCCTTCACCATTCTTTAGAATCATAATAAATGGCCTCTAGCTCTTGGGTAGTGCCTTGGATAAAGTTTCTACTTGTTATCTTTCAGAAACCTGCACCCCCAGACTGTCCAATTCACTAAGAAGGTGGTTGTATCTGTTGATCAGATCAGGAAGCTTTTCATTTACGTATGCTGTGAAGTGATCAAACTCTTTTCTCAGTTGAGAGGCTTTGAGCTCCTTCAGAGATGCATTCCCTTCGTTCCTCTTTAGCAGCGCATTCCACAAAGAATGTGAAGTTCTATACCGTCTGAACTGATGAAAGATCTCATTTGGAATGGCTTGAATCAGGTAAGAATAAGCTTTCTTTTCAGCATCGTATGCTTTCCTCTGATCATCACTCATCATGTCATAGGGAACTTCAATATTCCCTTCACCCTTAGGCACAGAATAGTCAGCAGATATAGCTCTGTGCAAACGTGGATCAATCCCATCAATAAGAATCTCAAAACGTGGTTTCCAGAATGGGTAGTCTTCCATGGTTAAAAGTCGAGGTACTTTGTTAATTCCTCCTTGTTCTTTATCCATTATTAGATTACTTAAAGCAGTTATGGTTTGTTTAGCATCCATTGCAGTCATGTCAGACATAGTGATTAACAGATAAAACAGATTCAAGCACTACGCACGAAGTGAGAGTGGTTCGTATGTAGTGAAGGCACTACGCACATAGTGGGAGTGTACTACGCACGGAATGAAAAAACTATCACATAGACTCAGGTACGTACGGACGAGAGACCTAGTACGCACGGAATGAATTCAATACGTACGTAGTGAATAACTTGTTTTGCAAGAAAAGATTTAACACTAATAATCAATATGTGCGGAGTGGAGGTCACTATGCACGTGTTGAAGAAACACTACACACGGACAGAACACGGGTCAAGGAAAATTCTAGACCACCAAAATACTTACTACGTACGGACTGCTACGGTATACGTACGTAGTGAGGGACACCACGCACGTGTAAACATCAACGATTTCAAAAATTTTAACGCAAAAACAATCTGATTTCAACTAAACGCACGACAAAACACCGAGAAAACGACAAAACGAACGAACCTATATGACTAAAACAACACCTAGACCCCAAAAAACCTAAGGAAAAGTGATCAATCAAAGCACAAGTCTCTGATAACACTTTGTAGGACCGTGGGGGTTCTAAACTAACACCCTAATGCTAGGACTGATCTAGGATGAGAAATAGTGCGGAATATCTATTTCCCAAACCTCCTAAGGATTCAAGAACTGCTTAGGTGTCCGGCACACAAAGATTGCTAAGAAAATCACTAAGAACTCACACAGAATGCTTAATGACTGCCCTTGGACGCGAAATCAACACTTAGTCGACGTTAATGAAGGTTTTCGTACGGTTTCGAAGGATTACTAGTGACTATGCGTGATTTCCCTAGATAATACGCGGTTAAAATACTATTTATACGTACAAAAACGTGGTATTTGAGTTAAACACGCCTATGCCTTAAATTACGTCCACTACGCACGTGACGCATTGCACTGCGCACATAGTGTATATATATTACGTACGTACTAGACAATTTTAATAGTAATTAGTTAATTATAATTATCCAATCTCACTACGCACGTAATGAGCACCACTACGTACGTAGTGAGCTTCATCACGCACATGATGATGTAAACTTTATACTTAACCTTCCAGGTACACATCAACACATGATTAAATACTTGTAAGCTTAAGATACACATAAGTAAACACTTAGAATGAATAAACATGTAACCATAAGTCAAAACTCCTTTGTATTATCATTCTAAGTAGGTAATTACATATCTGATTGACCAGAACTAGGGATTTACATTCATGCACTAACAGTATTTTAGCTTATTTTGAGCTTCTGGAATTTTTATTTTAGTTCTTTAATATGTTATTCCAATAGCTATCATGTATGTTTGGTTGTATGTGGATTTATAAGTTGGTAACTTTGCATTGACCTTGTGGTTGATTGTGTGTTTGGATGCATTTGTGGTTGTGTTATTATTCATTTGGCAAATTTGTAATAATAATTTGGCTTGCATGCCATTTCATTCATCCATGTAATTGTAATAGATAAATAGGTATAATATGGCTTGCATGCCATTTTTATTATATTCTATGTATTGTAATTTATGGTGGATGATAACACACAAAATGGTAGTCAAAGGAGGTGGAGTTTTGTGACCATAAAGCTGGTGAAATCTAATGGAGATGGTGGTTTTAGTGGGAGCTCGCATCGAAGACTTTGTCCCTTAGAATTGACCATGTTCTTCCCGTTCGGCACACGGGAAGAACGCATAGTTTTTTTATGGCAAGGGTTACAAATTATAGTATTTTATGCGTGTGATTGTAATTTTATATGCATGGACTGCTTAGGATTCGCATGCTAGATAATTTTTCACGTGCTAACATACAAAGATTAACTCACTTAGTGAAATTACTAATAAGTTACTCTAAAACCAAATCGGAAACAAAAGCCCGTATTTCCATAAAATGTAAATTATACACCATCCGTAAGGCGATACCACCCGAATCTAGTCTTAAGGGATTTGGTTGTCGAGCTTATCACGAGCCAATTCTCGTAAAACTGTGTGGATGGTGAATGTGGCAAATTCACAATTTTGGTTGTCGAGCTTAGCACGAGCCAACTTTGGTGAGTTTGTTACCGTATGTTTTAACGGACTTTACAATTTTAGGTTTGAAATCTTGGTTAATTTTCGAGTTTAGCACGAGTTAACCATAATTTCAAGACTTAAAATTGGTGCGAGAAGGGTTCAAACATGCCAAATGACCCTTGGATGTCGTAGCATCCCCCAAGGCGTTAATGATTGCAATAGAGATTGCAATTGGCAAAATTGTTGTTGACCTAAATAGTTTTGTCATGTGATCCGCTGTAACTTCATCACATGTTAGGATGAAATACGGTTCTTAGCCTTGTTAAGATAATTCTTTTTGGGTAAATTGTTTTAACCAGATAAAAGATCAAACTAACTAAAATCTACTTTTTAATTTTAGATGGCATCAAAAAGCATAAACAACACCACCACCAACGTTTCTCTACGAGTTTTCCTTGAGAAGGAGAAACTCGACGGTAGCTACTTCATGGATTGCCATAGGCAGCTGAGGCTTGTCCTACACTACGAAGGGAAGTTGCACACCATTGAGGAACACTTACCTGAGCCACCTCCAAGCGGTGCAACGAGAGCTGTCCGAGAGGCGTATGAAAAACGCCTCAAGCAAACTGAGTAGATTACATGCCTCATGTTGAGCATGATGAGCTCCGATTTGCAAAAGTAAATGGAGCATTTAGTGCCTACGACCTGATCGTGCAGCTGAAGGATATGTTCCAACAACAGGCGAGGCAGGAGAGGTATGAATGCTTCAAGTCCGTTCTAGCTTGCAAGCTTCAAGATGGAGGAACCGTGAGCGCTCATGTCTTGCGCATTAAGGTAAACATCGAGCGCATGGGGAAGTTGGGTTCACCATCAGGAAGGAGATGGCGGTCGATTTGATCCTCCAATCTCTGCCCAGTGAGTATGATTAATTCACCATGAGTTATCATATGCACATCATGGATAAATCCTTGATGGAGCTGCATGGTATGCTCAAAACTGCTAAAGCGAGCATGACCAAGAGCAAGCCATCTAGTTCTTCCAATCCCGTTCATCCCATCCGGGAAGGTCACATCATGAATAAGAAGAAGAATGGAAACTCTTCCAAAGGGAAGGGTAAGGTAAAGGTTAGTAAATCTAAGCCTAACCGTACCTCCGATGGTAAGGGTAAAGGGAAACTTCCCCAAAACAAGACCCTTGAGGATGCCCAATGCTTCTTTTGCATGGGCAAGGGGCACTACCGCCGAAGCTGCCGAAAGTGCCTTGAGGGGCTCAATAAGCTCATGGCGATGAGCATATTGGGACCCGACTGTTAAGGTACATTCTTGATAGAACTCCATCAAACTTCTACTTCTAAAGGCTAGGTTTTATATACCGGCTGTGGCACTCATATATGTAATATGGTGCAGGTGCTAAGGACAAATAGGAGCTTGAAGAGTGGAGAGCTAGATCTTCTCATGGGAAATTCGAAAATTGTCGTGGTGGAAGCAAAGGGTGACTTGGAGCTTTCATTCAAGACCGGTTTTTCTAGTTTATTGAAAAATGTATGCTATTCTCCCAAAGTAGCTAGAAACATTATTTCTTTTCACGCATTGTATGATGACAGTTTTAACTTCAATTTTATTGATGGTGCACTTATATGCTTTAAAAATGATATTGTTTATTTTAAAGCATTACCGTATCATGGCAGTTATGAGGCAAATGCATACATTGAATCAAGAAGATCTATCTTGAATATTGATTTTGATTCCAAAAATGGTTTGGACAAGTTCTCATTGTGGCATAGTCATCTTCGCCACATAAACAAGACTTGCATCACCAAGCTCCAAGCGGATGGGATCTTGGAATCATTTGACCACGCGTCAAGTGATGTATGCGAATCTTGCTTATTAGGCAAGATGACAAAAGTACCCTTCACGGGATCAAGTGAGAGGGGAAAGGATCTTTTGAATATTGTGCATACTGATGTTTGTGGACCTTTGAAGCATGTCACAAGAAACAACTCAAGATACTTCGTAACCTTTATAGATGATTATAGTAGGTATGGGTATGTCTACCTTGTTAAACACAAGCATGAAACCGTTGAGGTGTTCAAGACATTCCCAAACGAAGTACAAAATCAATTGGGCAAGTCAATAAAGATACTCGGGTCTAATAGAGGTGGAGAGTATCTAAGTACAAAATCAATGTTCTCGCGCGCTCACATACAAGATTAACTAACCTAGTGAAAAATAGGTTTTTGTCGCTAATAAGTTAATCTAAAACCAAACCGGAAACAAAAGCCCGTCTTTCCTCAAAACGTAAATCACGCACCATCCATCAGACGATACCACCCGAATATAGTCTTATGGGATTTGGTTGTCGAGCTTAGCACGAGCCAATTCCCATAAAACTGTGTGGAAGGTGAGTGTGGCAAAATTCACAATTTTGGTTGTCGAGCTTAGCACGAGCCAATTTTGGTCAGTTTGTTACCGTATGTCTTGATGGACGATTCGCAATTTTAGGTTTGAAATCTTGGTTAATTGTTGAGCTTAGCATGAGTTAACCAAAATTTAAAGATTTAAGATTTGTGCAAGAAGGGATCAAACATGCCGAACGACCATCGGATGTCGTAGGATCCCGCAAGGCGCTAAGGATTGCAATAGAGATTGCAATTGGCAAAATTGTTGCCGACCTAAATAGTTTTATCATGTGATCCGTGGTAACCCTGTCACATGGTGGGATAAAATATGGTTCTTAGCCTTGTTAAAGTTAATTCTTTATGGGTAAATTAATTTAACAAGTTAATAAATATGCAACAAACTAACTTAAGTCTACTTTGCAATTTTAGATGGCATCAACAAGCGCAAACACCACCACCACCAACGTTTCTCTACGAGTTTTCCTTGAGAAGGAGAAACTCGATGGCAGCAACTTCATGGATTGGTATAGGCAGCTTATGCTTGTCCTACGCTATGAAGGAACGATGCACACCATAGAGGAACCCTTACCCGAGGCACCTCCAAGCGGTGCAACGAGGGCAATCCGTGAGGCGTACGAGAAACGCCTCAAGGAGACTGAGGAGATTACATGCCTCATGTTGAGCACTATGAGTACCGATTTGCTAAAGCAAATGGATCACTTGGGTGCTCACGACCTGATCGTGCAGCTGCGGGATATGTTCCAGCAGCAGGCGAGGCAGGAGAGGAGAGGTATGAATGCTTCAAGTCGGTTCTCGCTTGCAAGCTTGAAGATGTAGGGAACGTGAGCGCTCATGTTTTGTGTATGAAAGCAAACATTGAGCGCATGGATAAGCTAGGATTTACCATCGGGAGGGAGATGGCGGTCGACATGATCCTCCAATCCCTGCCCAGTGCATATGATCAATTCACTATGAGTTATCATATGCATAGCATGGATAAATCCTTGATGGAGCTACATGGTATGCTCAAGACTGTCGAAGCGAGCATGACCAAGAGCAATCCATCCTCCTCCTCCACTCTCGTTCTAGCCATCCGGGAAGGCCGCATGACTAAAAAGAAGGCCGCCCCTTCTAAGAAAAAGAAGGGTAAGGGAAAGGTTGGCGCTGCCAAGTCTGCCCCGGCCTCCGAAGGCAAGGGTAAGGGAAAGATTCCCCAAGCCAAGACTCCGGAGGATGCGGAGTGCTTCTTTTGTGGGGGCAAGGGCCACTACCGCCGAAGCTGCCCTAAGTACTTGGAGGGACTCAATAAGCTCAAGGCTATGAGCATATCGGGCCCGGAAGCTTCAGGTACGTTCATGATAGAACTTCACCATACTTTTTTACTTTATTTGATGTATGCTATTCGCCCTGCATGGCTAGAAACATTATTTTACTTCATAAATTGTATGACGATGGTTACAATTTTCATTTTGATAATGGTGCTATTATATGCTTAAAAGATAACATTGTTTATTTTAAGGCTTTACCATGTCATGGCATTTATGAGGCAACTTCATACATTAATTCAACAAAGTCTATCATGAATATTGATTCTAGTTCCAAAGATGGTTTGGATAAATATTCCTTGTAGCATGGTCGTCTTGGTCACATAAACAAGACTCGCATCACCAAGCTTCAAGCGGTTGGAATCTTGGAGTCATTTGACCAAGGGTCGAATGATGTATGTGATTCTTGTTTATTAGACAAGATGACAAAGGCACCCTTCATGGGGACAAGTGAGAGGGATAAAGACCTCTTGGACATCATCCATACGGATGTATGTGGGCCTTTCAAACATGTTACAAGGAATAACTTGAGATACTTCGTAACCTTTATAGATGATTATAGTAGGTATGGATATGTCTATCTTGTTAAAAACAAGAATGAAGTTGAGAATCAATTGGGCAAAACGATAAAGATACTCCGGTCTGATAGAGGTGGAGAGTATCTATGTACCGACTTTACCGATCATCTCAAGAATTGTGGAATTATTTCGCAATTTACACCTCCAAGGACTCCACAATTAAATGGGGTCGCTGAGAGTAGGAACCGGACTTTACTAGATATGGTAAGGTCCATGATGAGTCGAATGGAGGTACCTATTAGTTTCTGGGTATATGCGCTAGAAACGGTGGTAAGGATCCTTAACCTTGCACCAACCAAGAAAGTAACAAAAACACCTTATGAAATGTGGCATAAGAAGAAGCCGACACTTTCATACCTACGAGTTTGGGGTTGTCAAGCCTACGTGAGACGTGAGACTGAGGACAAACTTGAACCTCGATCGGAAAGGTGTTACTTTATCGGATATCCTCCTGCCGGTGTTGGATATATATTTTATAAACCTTCTGAGAACAAAATTTTTGTTGCTCGAAGGGCATTTTTCTTGGAAAGAGAATTGCTATCCAAACAAAGAGGCAATAAGGAAATTTATCTTGAGCAAGAGAATGCTGTAATACCTGACACTAGTTCATTGCTTACTCCAAGGCATTCCAGTAGAACTCGTTTCGAGCCAGAGAGATATGGATTCTACATATCTAAGGGCAACGAGTTAGTAGTAGACTCTGATGAGCCCACTAACTACAAGGAAGCTATGGCAGGCCCTGAGTCTGCACATTGGAAGGAAGCGATGGAAAGTGAGATGCAATCCATGTCAGATAACCATGTTTGGGAACTAGTTGATCATACACCCGGGGTTAGGCCCGTACGGTGTAAAAGGGTCTTCAAGAAGAAGACCGGCATGGATGGAACCTTGGAAACTTTCAAAGCCCGACTGGTGTCAAAGGGTTTCACTCAAACACCTGGTGTTGATTATGATGAAAATTTATCTCCAGTGGCAATGTTGAAAACAATCCGAATACTCCTGGCCTTTGCTGCATTTTATGATTATGAAATATGGCAAATGGACGTTAAAACCGCCTTCCTTAACGGGAAGCTTTCCAAAGAGGTGTATATGACACAACCTGATGGTTTTGAACATCCAGAGTATCCGAACAAGGTTTGTAAGCTAAAGAAGTCCATTTATGGACTCAAGCATGCATCTCGTAGTTGGAATCTATGCTTTGATGAGAAAATCAAGGAATTTTGATTTTCGAAAAGCAAAAATGAACCATGTGTATATGTCAGGGCTAGTGGGAGCACTATTGTCTTCTTAGTCCTATATGTGGATGACATATTGCTCATTGGAAACAATATTAAATGGAGGAATCCAAGAAAGGAAACCTCCTTATGTCACATGGCTTGATGTTGAGCAAGACTCAATATCCTACCTCCCAAAAGGAGATAGAAGTAATGGAGCGAGTACCATATGCTTCGGTTGTGGGATCTATCATGTACGCCATGTTCATGTTCTTTGAGCATGACTAGTAGATATCAGGCGAATCCCGGAGAGCCTCATTGGAAAGCTGTAAAGAATATTCTTAAGTACCATAGGCGTACAAAAGAAATGTTCTTGGTTTATGGTGGTGAAGAAGAGATAAAAGTAAAGGGTTACTCGGATGCTAGCTTCCAAATGGATAGGGATGACTGCCGATCTCAATCGGGGTTTGTATTCCTGTTAAATGGTGGTGCTGTCAGTTGGAGGAGCTCGAAGCAAGACACGGTGGTTGATTCGACTACCGAGTCGGAATACATTGCGCAAGTTAAGCTGCAAAATAGGCCGTGTGCATGAAGAAATTCATCCAAGATCTACAAGTGGTTCCAAGCATCACTGACCCTATTGAGATATTTTGTGACAATGAGGGTGCAGTGGCTTTGGCGAAGGAACCAAGAGCTCACAAGAGAACAAGACATATTTTGCGCAAATACCACTTCATACGGGAAGTAGTTGAGAGTGGTGAAATCGTCATAAGCAGAGTAGCATCGGATGGAAACCTTGCGGATCCATTCATGAAGGCATTATCGCAGGCAGCTCATGATTCTCACACTAATGCTATAGGTGTAAGATTCGCCAGCGATTTGGCTTGAGTTATGTATTTAGTTTGTTTTTATATGTAAATTTTATATTTTCGGAACGATATAGACAGTATTATAACGTATGCTTGTTTCGATATATAATAGAGATTATATATGCGTATGATACGGCTAGATTCATAAAACTCTACTGTGTTCCATCTTAGCATGTTTAATCACTTCCGGAAATAAAACGGTCAATCAATCTTGTGGAAGGAAGATTGAATTAAGACCGAGATAAGCATGTGACCTTGAATTCAGTATGGTCGAATTAAGGAGCAATGCCTATCTGTACTTGAAAAGAGTTTCAAGTGATTGGAAGACCCACACCCAAGTATACTCCATCGATCATAGTCACAAGTTACTTGGGATGATAATATCTTACGTCCTAAGACCTGAGATGTATGAACCGGTATATCATACTTCTTTCTTACTTTAGCCATTTTCAAAAGCAGTTCGTAACTGGCTGTGATAAAGGAAATGGCTAGATAAGTTAAAGAGTATGGTTTAGGGTTATACAGTCAACAAGGGATTTGTTCCTCTGATATGAGAGATATCACTGGGCCCCTCGATGATTGGGAGTTGATACCAACAATTTTGCATGCCCATGCGCAAGTAATATTGATTTAGAATCAGATTTGTCCTTAACTTTTTGTCATTACCAATCAAGATCGAGAAACACAATCGTGAACGATCTGGAGATTGACACTCAATCAATGTCTCGTGTTTACATTGATATCGTGAACAAAAGGATGTTTAAGATCACTTATCTATAGGACCTTTCTTTGTGAACAGGTTTCATTCGGATAACGAAACCTATACTGACTTGGGGGCAATGATGTTTTTGCTAGAGACCGCTCATTGTCTGTGATTTGTTATAAATGGTGCATCATGTGCAAGTGGGAGTTTGTTATAATATGCCCACTGATGCGTGTATACCATTTGAATCACTACCGATGATGTATGGGCTTATTGGGTCATACACCGGGGTCAAATCTTACAGCAACTTAAGTAAAGGGATCAAAACTGACATAAGAGAAAAGTTGACTTCGCAAGCTAGGTTAGCGCCGCTAACCATAAGGTGTTAGCGCCGCTACAACTTATGAGTTAGAGCCGCTACAGCTGCATGGGCTTTACATCAAGTCTTCTGACAGGCCGCGTTAGTGCCGCTAACTCCTATAGGTTAGCGCCGCTAAGTCGGGTTAGCGCCTCTACGGCCAAAGGTCAACTTTTTGTCACATCACCTCTCTACTAGACTTGGGCCAACTTGGGGCTTACCAGGAGACGGTTTTGGGGTTTATAAAAGACCCTAACTCAGCCTCATTTCTTTCTCTTGGCTCTACATGCATTTGTGATACTCTAAAAGGTTTCTTGACTTAGAGAGAGTTCTAGAGAGAGTTTGTTCCAGAAAATTGATCCAAGCTTCGTGGGTTGCGTGTTCCATAAGTGATTTTCGAGTAAGAAGAATCACCAAGGATTCCTATCTCAAGGGATTTGACGTGTTGACGGGGTACCACTCAATAGCCGATTCGTTCAAGCCAAAGGAGAAGCAAGCCCATCATCTTCATCACATTTCTAGAGCTAAGGAACTGGTATAACCTTCTCTCCTTTCTGTTTTGTTGCATTTCTTATCATAGAGATTGATCCATTTTTGGGGTTTTACGATTTGTGCTTTATATACTTGTAAAGTTGGAACATGCAAAGTTGGAACACAATAAGGCTTACAGAGAGTACCCGCTACCCTCGCATTACCAAACCCCTTCGATAATCGATACAAGCAGAAGCACAATATTGCTTAATGTTCCCAAAGATAAAGCATACCAAAACTTTACTAAAACAAACTTAAGCCAAGTTCATGTAGACCTTAGTATGACATTCATCACTAGACTGCAACTATAGCTCAGTAAACGGACCATCCACGATGTCATCCGTGTGTACTCTGACATCGACCATATCCCACTTCAACCAATCACTTACCAGGTGTGCGTTGATGGGATTACGATCATTAATCCAAGCCATTATATCTTCATTGTTTCAACGAATCCAATAAGGCAAACAACGCTTGGTTTTATGATTTCATGTGCATAAGCCATCGTACTCTCATAGTTTTCATAAAGATCTCTATAGAGTCAGCGATGCATAGTTCTCAGTGATCATGTCCCTTCTACAACCAACCACTTCCAAAGTGTGCGTTGATGAGATTTTGATTATTTTGTCCAAAAAGTTATACCTTCATTATTTCAAAAGAACCCAATAAGGCAAACAATGTTTGGTTCACAAAATTTAGTGTGTATAAGCCATCGTACTCTCATTGCCTCAAAATAACACAATAGAGTGAACGATGCTTTAAGAAATATGTAAATTAACAACACCATATTTAGAAGATTACAAACCCCAATCAAGATCGGCGGTTATCCTTTAAAGTAGAAGCCATCACAAGAGTAACAACTCACTTTAAGCTTCTTCTAATTACATCACCACAAGAGCATATACTCATATTTCTTGTATTCCACAAACTTCTTTGAATATCCCATTTTTATTATGAACGTATAATTCTCAATTTACGCTTCTATCCAAGCTAAATCAAGACATTATCTTCAAAAAATAGTATGTTCTAGACATATCAAATAGGATTACAACAGCGCTCCCACTAGCTCTGGCATCTATCCATGTTTCATCATTGCATACTGAAAACTCTAACACTTGATTTTCTTAGCAAAGATTCCAAAACTTAGATTTATTCTAAGCCCAAAAGGACTATATTTGTAGACTTCATAAGGATACTCAAGATGTAAAAGACCCTCGGACAGTGTTGTGAGCACTTCCTCATAAATTCCTCTAACGGAATGCGGTCTTTGCATCATACTGCCATAAAACGGCATAAGCATCCGCTTAAACTTCAACATAACTACTGTGAGAATGTCTTTATATGATTCCTACCCAATGATCAATCATCATGAAACCATTTCCTCTCAGTCAGTATTTGAAGTTATCTACAAACTTATCCATGCAGATCTCAATCCCGAAAGATCTATTTACACCATCTGGTCAAAACCTAGGTGTTGGATTAACCAAGTTCAAAACTTGGAAATCCAGCATGGAATGTATCTTATGTTATTACACTCCTCTTCTTAGCAGACTGAAGGGCCCACTACAGCTTCCTGTAGTTGATGCATACATCACGTATCATCAATAAGTCATCTCCTCAGATATAATAAATTATACTCTTCTGGTCTTATGATGACTCTTACCAGACATTTGAAGAAGTAATAACTTTATGCCAGATACTCCAACATAGCCATGTCGAGTTTTAATCATTTCTGATCAAATGCTAGTGCCAACATCAGGTCTTTTATTTAAATCTGACGTTCTTCCACTGGAATGCTTCAGTATTCCTTTCCCTTTTCGAGCAACCAAACCTAGTTCTCAAAAGGATATGAAATGAATAAATGAAACTCAGTAGAACTATTAAATACGTTAGCATCCTCTAAGTTCATCCATCTCCCAGTAAATGTAGATTAGATAACTCTGATCTATGACATAGACAAGCAAAAAGAACTCTTTCTAGTCTAATCTCTTTAGATGCTAATTTGACCATCTTTGTTTATTTAACATAGGAACATTGCCCGTCATTACTCAAGTACACCCACTTAATAGGTTACTTATGTTTAAACCATCAAGACAGAATCATAACTCGTATGTTCCGTTTCTCCACTCGACGATGCATGTAAGACATGTATCCTAGGAGAAGTGAATTATGAGACATTCCGATAATTCTCATGATGGTAGAGGAATCTAGAGTCTACATGCTCAACATCATGCCAGATTTGAGTATCTCAGTTCCTCTTGCCCTCTATATCTTAAATTTGTTACGGGTGAGTCTAGAACACCTCTCAGGTTTCAGACATTTATCTAATAGATTAGACATACCCTTCCCTTCTACCATCATCGGTAAAGGTAACAAATTATACTTAGTTATTCCTTATGACTTTGCTTGATCGGTCTTTACACTAACGTGCAAACGAAATCCAACAAGCCTTTATTCCTCTCACATTAACAAGTGAAGGATATATTAGTTATTTTAGCCTTATAAGTAGGATTTACAATCAACAATTGACTCAAATTCAAAAGTTTCCAAGTTCCTAACCACATGGAGCTTGGTGATGCAAGTCTTGTTTATATGGTTAAATCAACTATTTCATAAGGATAACCATTCAATAATCATTCATAATCATTCCATTACTTCCTTAAGCAAAAGCTTATTATAAATGCCAAGACATGAATAAACCTTGAAATAAATCTCTAAAACCCACAATTTCATAATTCAATGTAATATTCATCGTCATCAAAGGCATAAAAGATATAATATTTCTTGCCACGCAGGGCGTAAGACAAAGATCTAAATGAAGTAATAGTATAGCTGGAAGGATGAGCTAACGTTCTTTTGCTTTAGGATACTTAGCTCTTTCAGGCATTTAGGGCAGGCGTGACGGCGCCAATTTCAAATTTCTCCGCAAAAGTAGCAAACTACCCAATGTGGAACATCATCTTGAGGCACAATCTTATTGTCCTCCGACTCCACAATTACGGATGGCCTAGTCATACAAGGCTTTCCTTTTGAGGTCCTTTTCTCCTTCTTGCTAGTATGTTCCCTAGTAGCCAAAGTGGATGTGAACGAGGTACGATCCTTCTCAAAATAAGGTACAAAATACAAGACCGAACAAATTTAATTATTACAAACCAATTGTGGTACAAACCACCAAATGAATGAATAATTAAATACAACCAAACAAACAACACATAGGTCTAACGGGCAAGGCGTTACCGGATCAAACAACAACCATAAATAACAACACGGTGTGCCACAACAAAACCGTGTAGAAATATCCTAACTAGATTTGTTCCTAAACAACCTAAAACACTCAAGGCACAAAGTGAACAAATCTTGTACGTATGCATTAGGAATCCTAAACACTTTGAAAACCCATATTCATACATACACAACACAAGTATATGCACGTGCACGTTATCATGCCAAAAACCGCCCGATACATATAAATATGCGAGTTAGGATATTATGGGGTTTTTCAAGTCCAAACAACAAAAGACAATTTCTGGAAAAACAGAATCGAAAGGAGCTAAAACCAAAAATTAATTTATTTTTCAAAAAGGGACCAAAAACACTGTTCACGACATCCTTCACGGCCCAGAAGCCTTCACGACCTCTCACGGCCCGTGAAGCCCATGAGCTCCACGACTCTGACACAGAGAAAAAACCCTTCACGAACAACACCCCACGAGAATGGTCGTGAGCCTTCACGACCGTGAAGAAAAACCCTTCATGACCCGTGAAGACATTCTGGACAGAATGTCCATTTTCGGTTTTTATGCCAAAAAGTGCAATTTGCTTGTAGATTTGGCTCTGATACCACTGTTGGAACATGGTATGGAGCAAAGGCAAAGCGGAAGCAACAAAAACGAGTTTAAAACTAAACAAAAACGGGTCCATAACATGTTCCAAAGTGAGATCTTTCTACAAAACACAAATTGCAACTTAAAGGAAACAAAGAGGGTAGAAAGTACCTTCTTACCATTCAAGAAATAGGCTGTAGCATGCAACAAACGGGATGAATCCGAGAACCCAAATGGGTCATCCTCTATTGCATGATCCACACCAAGTTTGCTCAATCCCCGTATGCTAGTACACCATCAAGAAGACATCCACATTGATTCTTCTTTTCTGGAACAGCCTTGAATGATCTCCTCTTGCTCCAACAGAACTCACACTACACTCAACATCAACAATCTAGTGTACATGTATGTGTATATCTCAAAGGCACCAAGAGAGAAGTTAGAGAGAGAGTCAAGAAATGTCTCATGCATGTTCTACTACTGAATCAGATCACCAAAACTCGGTTTTGGCCGGATTCAAGCTATTATCTTATTGGACCAAAGAATGGCCCAATCAGATAAAAAAATTCATGCAGACATGTCTTCACGGCCTCTCACGGCCCGTGAAGAGCCCGTGAAGGAAAAATGTGCCACGAATGGCCATAGTCCTTAACAGCCCGTGCCGCGTCGAGTAACTCGTGAGGGTGCCATCCTCTACGACCCCTCCACGACTTCTCACGACCCGTGAAGACTCCACGAGCCGTATGAGAGTCGTTGAGTCAAACGTGAGGGCAGTGGGCTTCACGACCCGTGGAGCACCCCTCACGGCCGTGAAGCCCCAAAATCAAACAATTTGATTTTTGGACCTTCTCTCTTTATCAGTAAGCTGTCGGGATCAATCCTTGGTGTGTGACCCAATAGGCTCGCACTTCATCAGTAGTAACACCAATGTACTTGTGTCAGTGGGCATATTCCAACAGTTACGAATCTTGATTCACTGTTTGTATGTTCAACCTGATCAAGAAATTCACAGATTGCCAACATTGTTCGTATGTTCGATCTTCACGTCTGTTGTGAAGTTGGTAAGTAATCAATCTGTGAATAAACCCTGTTTAGAGAGTTAATTTGTATCTATAATCAAAAGTTGATTATAGATAGCAAAGTTAGAGAGATTGAGAGAGTTGATTTATATTAGGTGTTTACATATCAAGTGTTGCTTACTTGATTTTTCCTGTAATCGTCTTCTTATTAATGAAAGCATTCGATATCATGTGGTTTGATGTGTGTTAACACTTTTTTTATTGATTTGTTCAATTTTACGCAGAAAGTGGATTTAAACCCCCTTCTACACATTACTTGCTTGTTGATACTCTCACCAAAGGACCAACAATTGGTATCAGAGCAGCCTGAACTATTCATAAGTTAAAGTTCAAGATTCTGAGAAAGTATAATATGTCAACAAGCAACAATTCATCAAACTTTCCTCACATGACTGCTAAAGGATGTACTATATTTGATGGATCTGACTATCCTATGTGGAAGTTCAAAGCCATGATCTTCCTTAACTACATTGACATCATGATGTATGATGTCATAACTCGTGGACCAAACATCCCCAAGATTCCTGCTACAGTCAGTGATAAGTCTCCTGAAAAGACTAAAAAGGAATTTAAGAAGCCTTTGGCATCCTAGACTAAAGAGGATTGGAAATTGTTCTCTTGATGACAAAGCAAATAGTGTTCTGGCAAATGCCCTGACCAATGAGATCTTGCATACTGTGACTGGGTGTCAAACTGTAAAAGAGATCTGGGATACTTTGAGTATTACATATGAGGGCACAAATCTGGTAAAGCAGCAAAAGAAGAATCATCTTAACAGATCTTATGAAAACTTCTTTTCCAAGAAGAATGAAACCTTGCCTGATTTGGTCACAGGGATTCACCGCTTCATTAATGACCTGCTAAGTGTAGGCATTAAAAAGGATGAAGCTGACCTAGTGTTGAAATTTCTGGATGTGTTACCAGATAAATTCAATGAAGTGACTGTAGCACTATGGGCTGGAGGTACATTACACATCTAAACCTACAGTCTATATATGGGTTCTTGCTTAATCATGAACAAGTCACATAACACAAGAAATCTTCTTAACAACAAATGAAGGACTCTGTTGATAAACATGAAACTGCATTAGTTGCAGAGAGGAAGAAAGAGAGTTCAAAAGCCTTCACTGCTGAATCTGAGACTGAGTCAGACTCTCAAGTTGACCACTCAGACTTAGAGTCAAGCGATACTGATGATGTTCATACTATTACTGAACAAATGGCTACGCTTTCCAGACGACTGAGAAGAATTCAGAGGGGAAAAGGAAGATCTGACAGGGGCAAAGGAAAGAGTTCTTTTGATCCCAAGAAAGCTTTGTGCTACAACTGTCAGAAGAAGGGACACATTGCTGCTAAGTGCATATTAAAGAAGGATGAAACAACTTCAGTAGCTGACAAGAATGCTTATTGAGCTGATAAGTATAAGAAGAAATATACTCAGCTCAAGAAAGGAAAGCCTGAAGACAATCCCAATGGGAAAGGACTTTATGCTGACACTTGGGATACATAATCATCCACCTCAGATGATGATGACAAGTGTCTGATGGCTCAAGAAGCTGAAGAGTTTGAATTAGATGAAGTTGATTATGGTCTATCTGAGTCAACTACTAAAGCTGACATGAAGGAAGCTGAGAAAAACAGCAAACTAACTGACTGGGATCCTTCCTCCATGTACAAGGTTAGTAATTTCAACTTTTACACCAATGAAGAAAAGGTCTTACATTTGGTTATTTGTTAAACGACTTTAACACCAGCCTTAAGTCTCAAGCTGACCTCAAAGCTGAAATCACTAAACTCAAGAATGAGATTAAGGAAAATCAAACTCTCATTACTGCTGGAAAGAAAGCACAATGTGATCTTGAATGTCAAAGACACATTAATAAACTTCTAAGTGAAGAATTTCAGGAAGCCAAGGATAAAGCTGACCAACTTCAGAAGGTCACTGAATCCTGGTGTAAGTCATCAAGGCTTGTAGAACAGTGCATCAACCAGCAGATCCCTAAACATGTAAAGGTTGTACTTGGAGGTGACTATCAATCCGCAGCTTATGCAGCTGATGATGATGAGATAGCAAGTACAGATTCTAAGGAAGATAGAAAACTCATTGAGTCTCAAAAGTCAGCCTAAAAAAAGAGATATGATACAATCCTCAAATACAATAATTTTGTAAAGGCAAACGGTCATGGGAATGAGTTTTCAACATCTAAACAGCATTGTAAGTCTGTGCATGACAGATTAGGCACTCAGTCTATTCAAAGAACATCTGCTATTGAAAGGTTGAATCCAAATCCTTTCAAAAGACAGCACTCTCTATCTAGTTGAGAGAGAAGTTTCAAGAATAGGAAGACAACTGTAAGTCAGAGGTCATATAAAAACAATGGTAAATCCAAAGTTGTTGAAATTGGTAAGTCCAAAGAACTCAATAGTGGTAAGTCCAAAGTTGTTGAAATTGGTAAGTCCATAAAACATGACAATGGTATGTCCAAAGCCAATGAAAAGAAGTTTGTTGCTCAAACTTCTGATAAAAAGGATAATAAACCTAGATCTGACAAAGGTAAGTCCAAAGTCAATTAGCATCAGGTGAATCAGCTTGCAAAGAAAGTTGAGAAATTATCCACGTCCTATTAACCCAAAACTAAGAGCAACTTCTCAAAAGGATTATCGGGTAACCTACACCCTGTAGTCATTGGTAGAAGGAAATGCTACAAGTGTGGAGGTAGAGGACATGAGGCCAAGGACTGTGACAGCGAAATATTAAGGCCTGAGAAGGAACAAGCTGATTAGCCTACATAGGATTCAACACCTGCTCAAGCTGTCCAGTCAGTTCAACAAGACGAAACTGCTAAGTACGCATCATCTGAACCTACTACAAAGTAGGTTCCGAAACAAAACTAATATGTTTAGTTTTCTTTTCATGTGCAGGGTTCAAGTAAATGGTACTTGGACAGTGGATGCTCAAGGCACATGACAGGGTGGAAAGGACTTCTAAGTGAATTCCAGGAAGATGAAGGTCGTAAAGTAACATTTGGTGATAACTCCCGTGGAAGAACTAAAGGATATGGGAAGATGCATGCTGGCAAGGTTATTTTCGAGAAAGTTGCATATGTTAAAGGTCTTAAACACAATCTGATAAGTATCAGTTACTTTTAGAAGAAAGCATTACTTTTAGGAAGAAAGCAGGAACAAGATACAATGCAAAGTGTAAGCCAGTGCTAATAGCAAAGAGAGAAAGAGATGTGTATCTACTTGATCTCAATTATGTTGATGCCTATACTGAAACCTGCCTATATTCCCAATATGTTCCTGAGCTGAGTTGCTTGTGGCATAAAAGGTTGTTACATTTAAATTTCAAGAATATAAATATGCTATCGAACAAAGAGTTAGTCTCTGGATTTCCAAATATCACATTTTTCAAAGACAAATTGTGCTCAGCTTGTGAACAATGGAAACATCACAAAGGGTCATTCAAGTCAAAGAAAAAATTTTCAATAACAGACCTATTGCATATGTTGCATATGGATCTGTTTGGACCCATAAGTACTCCAACCCTAAGTGGCAAGAAGCCCACCCAGTGATCATTGATGAGTTCTCTAGATTCACCTGGGTAATATTCCTTAAAGACAAAAGTAAAGCTGCCATGGAGATAATAAGTTCTTTCAAACAGGAAGAGTTGCAAAAATGTAAGTCTGTCAAGCAACTCAGAAGTGATCATGGGACTGAGTTCATAATCTCAACCATAGAAGGCTTTTGTGAACAAAAAGGAATATTACAAAATTTCCCCCCAGTAAGAACTCCTCAACAAAATGGAGTTGTTGAAAGGGGTAATAGAACCTTAATTGAGGCTGCTAGAACAATGTTGTGTGAGGCAGTATTGAAACTCTATTTATAGGATGACGCTGTAAGTACATCATGTTATACCCAAAATAGATCAATCATAGTCAAAAGATATGGCAAAACTTCATATGAAATGTATAAATCAAGAAAGCCCAATATAGGTTACTTCCATGTCTTTGGTTCAAAATGCTATGTGCTAAATAAAAGAGATCAGCTCCATAAGTTAGAACTTAAAGCTGATCCTGGAATTTTTTATGGTTATTCCTCAACCTCCAAGTCTTACAGAGTGTATAACTCAAGGAGAAAGGCAATAGAAGAATCAATTCATGTCTCATTTGATGAAGACAGTGTTGATCAAGCTGAAAAAAAGTCAAGCTGACTCAGTCAGTCTGAGTGAGCTTGAAAAGCCGAAGGAAACCAACATGTCAAATCCTATGTATGTCATTGATGATGATAGTGATGATGATGTATGTACATCTAAGAAATCATCACAAGCTCCAAGGGACTCTCAAGCTGAGAAAGATGATTAGTTCATTAATCCCTTTGGAGAGGATACTACTCAGACTGAAGATCTCAGTGATCAGCAGCTGATGATAATGCTGCAATTGAGACTGAGGATGTAAGTTCACCTCAGAGTCCTCGATATCACTCATGTCCAGAACCACAATCTCCTACTACAACATTTAAGTTCCTCAAAGATCATTCTCAAGATCAAGTGATTGGTAACATTCAAGAAAGAGTGATTACCAGATCTAAGGCAACAGAAAACTATGCTGCTTACTTTGGTTTTCTATCTCAAATGGAACAAAAGAAGACTGAAGAAGCCTTAGAGGATGAGGATTGTATTGAAGCTATGCAAAAGGAATTAAATGAGTTTGAGAGAAACAATGTATGGAGTCTTGTCCCAGCCCCCAATGATCATACAATTATAGGCACTAAGTGGGTCTATAGAAACAAAATGGACAAGGATCAAGTGATTGTTAGGAACAAAGCCAGGCAAGTAGCACAAGGGTATAGACTAGAAGAAGGAATCGATTATGATAAGACATTTGACCCTATTGCTAGAAAATAAGTCATTAGGCAGTTCTTAGTATATGGATCATATAAATACTTCAAAGTCTATCAAATGGATGTGAAAAGTGCTTTCCAAAATGGGAAACTTCAAGAGGAAGTCTATGTGAAACAACCTCCTGGCATTGTCAGTTCAATGTATCCACATCATGTCTATAAGTTAGACAAAGCTTTGTATGGTCTTAAACAAGCTCCAAGAGCTTGGTATGATACTCTGTCCAAATATCTACTTTCAATGGATTTTACCACAGGTAGTATTGATAAAACACTCTTCATTAAAAAAAGTAAAGGACAGGTGATTCTTGTACAAATCTATGTGGATGACATTATCTTTGGTTCTACAAATGAATCTCTATATGAATGGTTCTCCAAAGTTATGTAAAAAAGGTACAAGATGAGTATGATGGGTGAAATGACATATTTCCTAGGCTTGCAGATTCAACAAAAGCCTGATGGAATATTCATTAATCAAAGCAAGTATGTTCTTGATTTGATAAAGAAATATGGATTTGATTCTAGTTCAACCATGAAAACACCCATGTCACTAGCTGTCAAGCTGAGCAAGGACTCAGATGGAAAGTCTGTATGTTAGTCTACCTATAGAGGAATGATAGGTTCATTACTCTATTTGACAGCTAGTAGCCCTGATATCATCTTTGCTACATGTGTTTGTGCAAGATATCAGGCAGATCCTAAGGATTTACATCTTCAAGCTGTGAACATGATCTTTAGTTACCTTAAAGGTACACCAAATCTAGGTCTTCGGTATCCAAAGGGATTTGAGTTAGTTGGATTTTCAAATGCTGATTATGCTGGGAGCAAATTAGACAGAATATCTACAACTGAAGGATGTCAAATGCTTGGAGGGAAGTTAGTAAGTTGGACTAGTAAGAAACAGAATTTAGTGGTTACTTCAACTGCTGAACCTGAGTATGTTGCTGCAGGGAGCTGTTGTGCTCTAGTCCTGTGGATGCAACATCAGCTTTAAGATATTGGTATGAATTTCAGGAAAAGTCCTATTTTCTGTGATAACCAAAGTGCAATAGTCATAATAGATAATCCAGTCCTTCACTAAATAACAAAGCATATAGAAATTAGACATCACTTCATAAGAGACATCGTTGAAAAAGGTAAAGTTGAAATAAATTTTATCTCCAGAGATGATCAATTAGCGGATATCTTTACCAAACCTCTTGATGAGAAAAGGTTTTCCTATCTGCTAAGTAAATTGGGTATGCTCAACCATGTTTTAAAACTGAGTTTCCGCTTGACAAAGACTATGTGTCTTAAGCTGAGCATACAATTTATAGATATGTACTCATAACCTGTTTACTTGGTCAACCTAAGTGATAAGTTCACACGTTTTGTTTGTTGCAAACATGTTTTAACTGCTAAGTGTGGTTAAAATATCGTTTTGAGTTAGTCTTAAATAAAGATGACTAAGTGTCATTGATTCTGAGCTGTGTGCTCCACTCAATCTGAGTGTCAATCTCAAGCTGAGTGCCCGAATCAAGCTGAGTGCTTGACTCACGCTGAGTGATACGTCTACTCAGATTGGTATGTCCAAACCATGTTTTAGTTACTATGTGTTACTAATTCATGCGTCATTATATTTGAGTCAGTCTCAAATCATGTTTATACCGATTACGTATTGGTGTAATACAACAGTGTAAATAATATTTTTGTAAGTCAAGAATGTTATTCTACAAACTTATCCGTTGGGATATGATATGTTTCATCTCAATTACTGTTACATCTCTCCTCAAAAAGGTATATATATCGGTTGTAACCAAAATTCAGACGATTACGCTTACTAGACTTCTGCTATACTCACTATACCTTCTAAAACCACCTATTTGCTATGTGCATTTCACCATTCAATCAACTTTGAAATCCTAATCGCTAAGTGTGAATTGCTTTTTACTCGGTGTGAATCGACAACATTCTACGATGGACGGAACCATTCCAAATATTAGTGATCGAATGGTAATGGGTGCTGCCTTCAAGACCAACGGATTGTCGTTGATTAAACTCGAAAATCAACGTACTTTCCTAGAAATCCGTTAACGCAAGAGAAATTGGGGCTACGAAGCGTGGGTGGATTATATCAGTAAATGCCCACTGGCATTCGTTTTTACTGGAGCACAAATCCATGTGGTTCCTCAGCACTTACTGGAGTTCTGGCACACATGTATTTTCTACCAGAACAGTGGGGAAATTCGAGATACAGTGCTGAATGGAGAGAGACCCAATGTTTTCAAAGTTCAACGGCTAAGGGAGGTTCTTCAACTTCCTGCAAATTATGAGTTTGAGCCAGCTGTGACGAGACAGATGGCTAGGTCAGTCCTAGCTAGAATGGGTCACCCACAAACATAGGGTGTAATAAAAAAGGCCAACTTTCCAACTGGATGAGGTTTTATGGTATCCACAAAGATCCGTTCACTTGGAACCAAGGTTGGAGGATTTGACCAAGTTACTTTGCACACAA
The DNA here is from genome assembly GCA_947179395.2 of Pulicaria dysenterica. Taxonomy (NCBI): domain Eukaryota; kingdom Viridiplantae; phylum Streptophyta; class Magnoliopsida; order Asterales; family Asteraceae; genus Pulicaria; species Pulicaria dysenterica. The sequence goes on along the minus strand of OX359289.1, from coordinate 48,317,488 downwards.
TCTGGATTATGCACAGCTCATCTTCAACGAACTAAACTTCCAAGTGATGAAGACCACGAGGGATCTTCATGTACCGTTCATAAGGTACCTGTCCTTGGCATTTGAAGCTGAGCTAGGGACAACACTGTATAAAGCTGGTCAGGATTTGTTCCTCACACCAGGACTTAGCTCCAAGATGTTCAAAAATGACATATTTCCAGAGAAAGAAGGCCTAAGTGAGCCTATGCAATGGATATGAGAGGGCTTCATCTAAAAGTGAAGCTGAGGGGTCTACGCAAGGGGTAGCAGCTCAAGCTGACCCAGAGGTTCAAGCTAAGCACTATGCTCAAGCTGAGCCAGTAAACATTGAAGTTGCACCAGGTAAGACTTCTCCACTTTCTTCTTCTTCTTACTTTTCGCCATCTTCTTTTTGAGATAATACTGTGGTAAGATCAACCCAGTCTAACCCATCTCCTCCACCTTCTTTACCATCATAAAATCCACTGTTAAGCCAAACTTGGTGGGCCTACTGCTACAAAGGTAAATATCCAAACCTATATTAAAGAAAAAGACAAAGGTGGTACCACAACTAAAGGTACCACTGGAGCTGAAATCACAATGATTCCTCCACTGGCAGGAGTTGAGGGGGAGACACCTACTCTTCAGGTGCCAAACTCAAGGGTCATTTAAACCTAACAGCCTAAACTGGGTGTGGTGACTACTGATCCCACACTCACTCGAGCTATGGTAGAAGCTACTACTGTGCCTGAGCTGACATACTCAGACTCATCACGTTTTGAGCTCAGTTACTTCTCTTCACTTCTCACACTCTCCGACACGACCTGTCAATGATTCATCTCAATACCAAGGTGAATTACAGGGTCCAACCTCTGGTGCACCTGACCTTGAGGGTATACACCATCCCTTGAATGATGCACCCAAACACTCTCCTAAGAACCTTGACTCTTTCACTACAGAGGAACAACAATTTGAGTTCAAGGGCAGGAGTCAGAGTCCTCAGGATGAAGCTGCCTCCTCAGGCATTCAAGAGCTCAAGACATATATTGTGGCTTAGTTTGGCCTGATCAATCTCAAACAAAAGAAGCATAAATGCTAAATCTAGTAGAGGGTTGACAAGCTGACCAATGATGTCAAGGTAATTGCCTCTGCAGTTGCTGCACTACAACAAACACTGACTTCTAACCCAATTGATGATGACAAAAAGGGGGACAAGGTTAAAGCTGAAGCTGACGCTGAGTTAGTTCAAGCTGAGGCTAAGGTTCTACTAATGCTAGCAAAAGGAGCTGAGAGACAAGCTCAAATTAAGGGGGAGCTAGAGAAAGAGGAACGTGCAGCTAAAAGACGAAAAATGATATTATCTACATCAGAAGCTGACAGTGTATCCAAAACTGAGGAGGAGAAAGTTACAAGGTTAATGATTGACATGCTGGAGCAAGAGGGAAGCTGATGAGCTTGGTAAATTTGTTGCTGAGCTGAAAAAGAGAATGGAAAAGGAAGTGAGGGACCAAGAAAGGGAAAAAGGGAGAAAAGCTTTAGCTCAAGCTGAAGCTGATTATTCTGGTCCAAGGCCTGATCGGATCCCACATACAGATGGACATATTCAGGAGTACTACTTCAGACGAAGTACCAGCAAGGAAATCAAGAGTACGACTCTGAGCAGAGTAAATGTAGCCATCATTCTCACCTTCCTATTTCATGAAAAATGAACAGTGGGAATAGACCTGAGGTATGTTCACAGGATGGCCTACATTGAATGGAAAAGAATAGTTATGATGCTCAAGAATTTCAAAAAGAGTCAGATCAAGCAAGAGATTACAACTGAAGTCTCTAAGCTGATTTCTCGAGCTGAGGAGCTGAGATGTGTTCCAGTTCCTGGTTTGCAATGGGAGAGCTTATTTAAGATACCTGAATGTGTTACATTCAAAGAGAACCAAGCTATTGACACACCAATTTAGGGGTTCATGTTTAAGGATCAGGAAAGAAATCATGGCTTCATTAAGCTTTCAGAGATATGTTACCTGAAGGCTAAGGATGCCTTAAATATAAGGAGTTGCTGTGGTGATGAAAGTGCAAATCATTTTCTAAGATACAAGCTGAACAAAATCATCCGCATGCAACAAAAGGAACTCAAGGGAAATATAGAAGCTGAGATGTTATTAGAAGAAATCAACAGAGAAATTATACTCTGGGAAGTTCTCCATCCAAAGTTCAAGAGATGATCTTTTGTAATAGGTTACTTCTGTCTGTAATTATTAGATTAGTTCTAATAATATATAAGAACTAAGTGTGCATGATCTAAGTGATCAAAATTTTGTATTATGATATGTTCAATTTAATGAATACAAGTATTGGTTTGATATGTTCGACTGTTTATGATATGTTCATAATTCTTAGTCTGATTAGTTCAGCTTGAATGAATAATTTGATTAGTTCGTGTTCACTATTATGGTTGGTTGGTATGTTCAACTAATTTGATATGTTCAATTAAAATTGATAAGTTCAATTAATATTTGATAAGTTCAAAATTAAAATATTAGTAAGTGTAAGATTTAAAACATAATTCATTTCAACAAACTTAAGAACTGTTTGATGGTTTTGTATCATCAAATAGGGGGAGTTTGTTGGTCAAATGATCTTATCAGTTGAGATTTGATGAGACAAAGTTAAGTTTGTAAGATATGTTCTGAATGTAACTTAAACAGAATTATGAAGCTTGATCAGATTGAGCACTTAAAGTGTTTCAGACTGAGCATAAGCTGAGTATGAGCTGAGCATATAGTTGATCAGCTTAAACTATATCTTAGTCAGCTTATCACTATGTTTGATAAGCTGTGTGTGTCACATAAGGTATAGGTTGAGTATTCAGCTTGATGCTTTTCGAGCTGAGTGACTCAGCTTATAGACTGAGTCAGTTCAATAGAGTTGTTAAGTAAGTTCTAGCTAACTGTTATGACTTCTAAGGATGAGTAAGTCATTATACATGTTAATACATATTTGTTATCGAGTTTGTTTTCGAAGGACTCAGCTTCATGAGTTTTAAGCTGGGTAAATCAGCCTGACTAAAAAATTCAGTTTAAGAGAATTTAAATATGTTTTAAATTCCTATTACTTTCTATATCTACGGCATGGATAAGAAGATTCCAGAATCAAGATTGAAGATTGAAGACTCAAGATAGAAGATTCCAGATTCAAGATTCCGAGTAATCCGTTAGTTTGTTAGTAGATTAGGATAAGTTATAATTTGTTAGGATCCGTAGGAACAGGATTATAAATACTTATCTCCTGATAAGTTTAGAGGTACGGAGCCAGACTCTAATATCACCTCACATGTTCATCGTATGTGTTATGAATCTTGATTCACTGTTTGTAAGTTCAACGTGATCAAGAAATTCACAGATTGCCAACATTGTTCGTCTGTTAGATCTTCAAGTCTGTTGTGAAGTTGGTAAGTATTCAAGCTGTGAATAAATCCTATTTAGAGAGCCAGTTTGTATCTATAATCATAAGTTGATTATAGATAGCAAAGTTAGAGAGATTGAGAGAGTTGATTTATATTAGGTGTTTACATATCAATTGTTGCTTACTTGACTGTTCCTGTAATCATCTTCTTATTAATGATAGCATTCGATTTCATGTGGTTGATTTGTGTTAACACTTTTTTATTGATTTGTTCAATTTTCCGCATAAAGTGTATTCAACACCCTTCTACACATTACTTGCTTGTTGATACTATCACCATGGGACCAACATTTGTCAAGCCTATGTGAGACGTGAGGCCGATGACAAACTTGAACCGCTCGGAAAGGTGTTAATTTATCGGATATCCTCCTACCGGTGTTGCATATTTATTCTATAAACCTTCTAAAAACAAAGTATTTATTGCTCGAAGGGCATTTTTCCTAGGAAAGGGAAATGCTATCCAAACAAAGAGGGAGTAAAGAAATTTACCTTGAGGAAGATCAATGGTGAACCGATAAAGAACTTGAGGTTGGCACTAGCACTCAACCTGAGTTGGTTGAAACTGAGCAAGCAAATGTCGCAGTACCTGACACTCTTCCATTATCTACTCCAAGGTGTTCCACTAGAACTCGTCTTGATCCAGAGAGATATAGTTTCCACATATCTGAGGGCAGCGAGTTAATGGTGGATCATGATGAGCCCACCAACTACAAGGAAGCAATGGCAGGCCCTGAGTTTGCAAAGTGGAGAGAAGCAATGGAAAGCGAGATGCATTCCATGTCGGATAACCAGGTCTGGGAACTGGTTGATCAAGCACTCGGGGTTAAACCCGTAGGGTGTAAATGGGTCTTTAAGAAGAAGACCGGCATGGATGGAACCTTGGATACCTTCAAAGCCCAACTGGAGGCTAAGGGTTTCACTAAAATGCCTGGAATAGACTATGATGAAACCATTTCCCCAATGACAATGTTGAAGTCTATCCGGATACTCTTAGCTATTGCTGCATTTCAAGATTATGAAATAGGGCAAATGGATGTTAAAACCGTCTTCCTTAACGGGAAGCTCTCTAGGAGGTGTATATGACACAACCTGATGGTTTTGTACATCCAGAGTATCCGAACAAGGTTTGTAAACTGAAGAAGTCCATTTATGGACTCAAACAAGCATCTTGAAACTGGAATCTATGCTTTGATGTGAAAATCAAGGAGTTTGGATTTTCGAAAAGCAAAGATGAGCCATGTATATATGTCAGGGCTAGTGGGAGCACAATTGTCTTCTTAATCCTGTATGTAGATGATATTCTACTTATTGGAAATCATATCCTGACCCTAAGGAGTGTTAAAGCTTGGCTAGCGAGTTGCTTTTTGTTGAAGGATCTAGGGGATGTGAGCTGTATTCTAGGAATCAAGATTTATAGAGATAGATCTAGAATGCTACTTTGGCTTTCTCAAAGTGCATACATAGATAAGGTCATGAGACGATTTAACATGGAGGAATCCGAGAAAGGAAACATCCCTATGTTGCATGGTTTGGCTTTGAGTAAGACTCAATGTCCTACCTCCCAAGAGGAGATAGAAGTAATGAAGTGAGTACCATATGCTTCGGCTGTGGGATCAATCATGTACGCCATGTTATGCACCCGTCCTGATGTGTCATGTGCTTTAATCATGACTAGTAGATATCAGGCAAATCCCGGGGAACCTCATGTTGAACCGTGGTGCTGTCAGCTGGAGGAGCTCGAAGCAAGACACGGTGGCTTATTCGAATACTGAGTCAGAATACATAACGGCAAGTGAAGCTGCTATGGAAGCCGTGTAGATGAAGAAATTCATCCAAGACCTAGGAGTGGATCCAAGCATCGCGGACCCTATTGAAATATTCTGTGACAATGAGGGTGCGGTGGATTTGGCAAAGGAACCGAGAGCTCACAAGAGAACAAGAGACATATTGTGCAAGTACCACTTTATACAAGATGTAATTGAATGTGGTAAAGTCGTCATCAGCAGAGTAGCATCGGATGGAAACCTAGCGGATCCGTTCACTAAGCCGTTACCACAAGCAGCTCATGAATCTCACACTAGAGCAATAGTTGTAAAATTTGCTAGCGATTTGGCTTGAGATGTGTATTTAGGTTGTTTGATATGTAAATTTTTATTTTGGGAACTTTAAGACAGTATTGTAACTTATGCTTGTTTCAATATATAATAGAGATTATATATGCGTGTGATACGTTTACATTCATGAGACTTTACTGTGTTCCATCTTAGCATGTTTAATTACTTCCAGAAATATTTTACTATATTTCAAACTTTCCACAGTCGGTCAATCTTATGGAAGAAAGATTGAGTTAAGGTTGAGGTAAGCATGTGACCTTGAATTCAAAATGGTTGAATTAAGGTGCAATACTTACCTGTACTTAAAGAGTTTTAAGTGGCTGGAAGACCCACACCCAAGTATACTTCATGGATTATAGTCACGAGTAACTTGGGATGATAATATCTTACGTCTTTAGACCACATATGTATGAACCGATATATCATAATTCTTACTTACTTTAGCTATTTTCAAAAGCAATTTGTGACTCGCTTTGATAAAGGAAATAGCTAGGTAAGATAAGAAGTATGGTATAGGGTTATGCAGTCAACATAATTTGTTCCTCTGAGATGGGAGATATCCTTGGGCCCCTCGATGATTTCGAGTTGCCACCAAAATTATGCATGGCCATGCACCAGGAATATTGATTGAGATTCAAACATCCTTAACTTTTGGTCACCACCAATCAAGATCGAGAAACACAATAGTGAACGATCTGGAGATTGACATTTAATCCATGTCTCGTGTTCACAAGGATATCGCGAACAAAGGGATGTTTAAGATCACTTAACTATAGGACCATTCCTTTTGAATTAGTTTTATTCATGATGACGAAACTCATACTGACTTGTGGGGAGAGATGCTTTGCTAGAGGCCGCTCCCTGTCTGTGATTTGAGGTAATGATGAATCGTGTGCAAGTGAGAGTTTGTTAGAATATGCCCACTAATGCATACATGCCGTTTGAATCACTGCCGATTATGTATGTGCGTATTGGGTCATACACCGGGGTCTAACCAGACATCAACCAAAGTATAGGGACCAAAAACAACAAATGACAAAAGTTGACATCACAGGCCGCGTTAGCGCCACTAAAACTTGAGAGTTAGAGCCGCTACGGCTGCATGTACTTTGTGTCATGTCACTTGGCAGGCCGCGATACCGCCGCTAACATTAAGAAGTTAGCGCCGCTAACCCTTAAGGGTTAGCACCACTACGGCTGCATTTGCTATTTTTCAAATCACCTCTAGGCTTGGCCAATGCATGTGGATGTCATGATGTGGTCTTGGCTGGCCTTGGGAATACCAAGTGACTTTTGGAGGTTTATAAAAGTCCCTATTGTTGGGATTTCTAGGGCACGCAACGGAATCAAGAACAACATAAAATCCCATAAAAACGAACATAGATAGTATAAAACGTGAAATCCCAAACATGGATCATTCTCTATGTAAAGAATTGCAACAAAGATAAAAGGAGAGAAGGTTATACTAGTCTCCTAAGCTCCAGAAATTGAATGTGTAGGTGATGAACTTTCTCCTTTCTCCAAGAACGAATCGACTATTGAGTGGTACCCCGGTAACAAGTCAATCCCTTGTGCTAGCAAGCTCCATTGTGATTCTTTTCTTTAAAAAATCACTTGGAGAACAGCAACTGATGTTAGAAAGACCAATTTCTGGAGCAATTCCTCTCTATTAACTCTCTAAGCCATTGAATGAACTTAAGAGTATATGTAATGTATGAGGGTCAAGAGTATTCAAGGAGAGCAAATCACATCCTTTTATAAACTCTAGATGACCCTTAGTATGCCCCAAGGCCAGCCAAAATCGTATCAAGCATCTTACATGCATTGGCCAAGTCAAGAGGTGATTTGACAAAAAATTACATGCAGCCGTAGCGGCGCTAACTTTAAAGTTTAGTGGCGCTAACACTTAAACTTAGCGGCGCTAACGCGGCTTGTCAAGTGAAATGACACAAAGTACATGCAGCCTTAGCACCGCTAACTATTAAGGTTTAGCGGCGCTAAACCCTTAACGTTAGCGTCGCTATAGCGGCCTGCAATGTCAACTTTTGTCTTTTGTCAATTTTTGTCCCTTTACTTTAGTTGCTGTCAGATTTGAACCTGGTGTATTACCCAATAGGCCCATACATCATCGGTAGTGATTCGAACGGTGTACTCGCATCAGTGGGCATATTCTATCAAACTCCCACTTGCACACGATCCACCGTTCCTCATAAACCACACACAATGAGCGGCCTCTAGCGAAACATCATTGCACTCAAGTCAGTATGAGTTTCGTTATCCAGAATAAAACCTATTCATAAAGAGAGGTCCTATAGATAAGTGATCTTAGAGATCCTTTTTATTCACGATATCCATGTGAACACGAGACATGGATTAAATGTCAATCTCCAGATCGTTCACGATTGTGTTTCTCGATCTTGATTGGTGGTGACCAAAGGTTAAGGATATATCTGATTCTCAATCAATATTCATTTGCGCATGGTCATGCAAAATTATGGTGTCAGCTCCCAATCATCGAGGGTCCGAGGGATATCTCTCATATCAGAGGAACAAATTCCTTTTGACTGTATTACCCTATACTATACTGTTGGGGTTCGTGGTTCAACGCAACGGAAGCATACAAGCAAATATATCGAATTTAAAGCATGAAAACAAACCACATAAAGAACCCCATAAGTGTACCAATCTCTACAACTATTAAAGCAACAAAAACAGAAAGAACAGAGAGATTTATACCATAGATGTCTCTGGTCGGTTGTGTGAGCTAGCCTCCAAGCTTGGTTTCCTTCCTTCTTTTCCTTCTCCTTGCAATATCGAAGTCAACCCCGAGAATCACGTAACCTTGGTGTACTAGCACCCCAAGTACTCTTCCCTCTCTGAAAGTACTATGTGGAACACGACCAAAACCACCAGAAAACACTCTCAAGGCTTTCTCTCTTCTCCACCTAGCAACACACAATAGTTCTAAGTGGGTTTAACATGGAGTGTTTTATAAGCCACAAACCGACCCCAGATCTTTCCCATGTCGGCCTGTACTCAATGATGACAATGCCATGCATTGGTGGATAGAAAAGGTGAAAAGGAATAAAGTTGTTTCTGTCAGGCAGGGTTAGCGCCGCTAACGCGACTGATTTAGTGACGCCAGGGTTAGCGCCGCTAACCCCTGCTGGAAACCAACTATCATTATTTATCCTTTCTCACCCTCATCTTTTAGTTTGTGTCAAGGTTAACCCCGGCGTGTGACCCGATAGGCCCATACATCATCGGTAGTGATCATTTGGCATATGTGTGTCATTGGGCATACTCCAACAGACTCCTACTTGCACATGACTCCTCGTACCCAATGCATCATAGACAAAGAGCGGCCTCTAGTAAGACATCTCTGCCCCCAAGTCAGTATGGGCTTTGTCTTCAGTACAAAAAACCAATCTGCAACCCATGTGAAAAGGTCCTATCGGTAAGTGATCAATCATCCTTTTGTTCGCGATTTCCAAGTTAACACGAGACATGGTACAAAGTCATTCTCCGTTCGTTCACGATTATGTTTTTCTCGATCAAGATTGGTGGTGACCAAAACATAGAAGTTGCATTCAATCATAAATTATTGCAAGCTTTGAGCATGGCCATGCATTTTGGTGTCAGCGACCAATCATCGAGGGGACCAAGGATATCTCTATAAACAGAGGAACAAATTCCTTTGACTCACACTGCCCACCACAGTGATCATACACTGCCCAACTACTCCCTTTATAACAGCCAGTTACGGACTGCGTTTGAAAGCAATTAGAACAAAGCAAACCAAAGTGATGCAGCCACGTGCATCTCCAGTTTGAGGATGAACTGATATTATCATCCTGATTTACTCATGACATGTACCACAAAGTAAAATCAGGTGTGGGTCGTCCAGTTACTTGAAACACTTTCAAGTACAGGCGAAGAATTGCATCCCCGTGACCCAATCCCCATTGGACACATAACCAATTACTTTCCTCAGTCTTATTTCAGACTTCCTTCCCTTGAAGAATGACCGACTGTGGACATTTAGAATGTTAAAACATTCAGGGAAAATGTAAAACATGCTAAGTTGGAAAATAATAAGGCTTATTGAGAGTACTCGCTACACGCGCATTACCAAATCCTCATTTGATAATCGATACAAGCAGAAGCTCAATATTGCTTAACGTTCCCAAAAGAAATGTATATAAAAACATTACTAAAATGAACTTAAGCCAAGTATATGCAGGCCCTAGTCTGATAAAATCACTAACCCGCTACTATAGCTCTCCGTGTGTACTCTAATAATGATCGTATCCCTACTCCAACCAACCACTTCTAAAGTGTGCGTTGATGGGATTATGATCATTTGTCCAAGCCTTTATACATGCTTTGTCTTAAAGGAATCCAATAAGACAAACAACGCTTGGATCTAAAATTTTAATGTGCATGAGCCATCATACTCTCATAGTTTTCATAAAGATCTCTATAGAGTTATTGATGCTCAAAATTAAAATCGTATCTACTTAAGCCATCATACTCTCATAGTTTTCACAAGGATCTCTATAGAGTCACCAATGCTTTAAGAATAAAATCTTATGTGTTAAAGTCATCGCACTCTCATAGTTTTCATTAAGATCTCTATAGAGTCACCGACACTTTAATAACAAACTCTTATGTGATTAAGTCATCGTACTCTCATAGTTTTCATTAAGATCTCTATAGAGTCACCGACACTTTAAGTATCACATTTAATAACGACACAATGTTTATAGGATCACGAACCCCAATCGAATTGGAGGTTATCCTAAAACATAAACTATCACTCAGAGTAATAAATTACTCTAATATCTTATAATCAACAAGTACATATCTTAATATTTCTTGTTCTTTACAAATTGCTTTGTTAATCCTTAATGGACGTGTAATTCTTGATTCAAACTTGCATCCAATCATTATCAAGACATTATCTCCATTATTACATATGTCCAAGACATATTAGATAAGATAACAACAACCCTCCCACTAGCTCTGGCATCTATCCACGTTTCATCATTGCTCATTGAAAACTCAACCGCTTGATTTTCACAACACGAAACTTAGATGTTTGTTGAAGTTCAAGGCAACCCTTTTCCATGTTTTGTAGATTTTACATGGATACCTTAGATGTAAAGCACCTTCGGACAGTGTTATATGCACTTCCTCATCGAATTCCTATTACGGAATAGGGTCTTTGCATCATACAGCCATGAAACGGCGTAAGTGTCTGTGTAAACTTCAACATAACTACTGGCAGAATGTCTTCATATGATACCTTCCACATGGTCTATCATCATGAAACCAATTCCAACCAGTCAGCATTTTAAGTTATCTACAAACTAATCCATGCAGATCTTATATCCAAAAAATCCATATACACCTTACTTGTTTCATCTAGGTGTTGGATTATCCAAGCTCATCCTTGAAATCCAGCATAGATTATAGTTTATCTCATTACCTTTTTCATTATCTTAGTAGACCCAAGGTCCACTACAGATTCCGGGAATTGATACATACGCAATGTATTATCAACAAGTCATCGTCCTCATGTATGTAATACATTTCCGGCCTTATGATGACTATTACCAGACTTATGAAGAGGTAATATTATAATCCCAAGTACTTCAAAATTGCCATATTTAGTTCCAATCATTACAGATTGAATGCTAGTGTCAACATCAGGTCATAATTTAAAACACACGTTCTTCCACTGGAATGCTTCAGTTGTTCATTTCCCTTTTCTAGCAACTCACCTCAGTTCTCAAAAGGTTATGAAAAGAACATCCAAAACCAAGAAGAACATAATAAATGTATTAGAATCTTTTAAAGTTCATCAATCTCCCACTACATGTAGACTAGATGACTTTAATCCATGAGGTAGACAAGCAAAGCTTTCTTTCTAGTCTAACCTCCATGGTTGCTAATTTGACCATCTTTGTTGTAATTAAATAAGAACATTGCCCGCCACAACTCAAGTACACCCATCTGTCAGGTTACTTAAGTTTAAACTATCAAATGGAATCATAACTAGTATGTTCCTTTTCTCCACTTGGCCATCCATGTAAAACATGTATCCTAGGAGAGTTAAATTATGAGACATTCCTATAATTCTTATGATGAATCAAGGAATCAATTATATCTCAACATCTCATAAGACTTGAGTATTTTAGTTCCCTTTTGCCCTCTTTTATTATGAATTCGTTATGGGTGAGTTTTGAATACCTCTCAGGTTTCAAACACTTTTCTAATACCCTTTTCTTCTACCATCATAGGTAAAGGTAACAAATTATACTTAGTTACTCCTTATGACTTTGCTTGATCGGCCCTTACAAAAAAGTGTAGTCCAACAAACTTTTATTCCTCCTACATCAACTAGTGAATGACGTCATAGGTATTTAACTTTATAAGCAAGATTCAACATCAACTAATAGCTCGAAGCTAAAATATTCCAAGTACCTATCCACATGGACCTTGGTAATGTTAATCTTGTTTATATGGTTAAATCACCAATGTTATAAGGATAACTAATCAATAAACACTCATGATCATATTATTACTTCTTAAGCAAAAGCTTATTATTTATGCCACGACATGAATAAACTTTGAAATAAAATTCTAGAACCCACAATTACATAATTCAAAGTAATACTCATCGTCATCAATAGCATAAAAGATACAATGCTTTTTGCCACGCAGAGCATAAAACATCTATCTAATGAAGTAATAAATTAGCTGGTAGGAATGACAAGATCAACTCTTCCAATCCTTTTAGCAAGAGACAAGCACTTAAGCTTCCATTCACTTCTTCCAGCTCTCCATGCATCACCGGCCTACTTCGGATAAACATCTACACTTTGTAACAAACAAGTTTGTAACAAACGTGAGTGCTTTGACTAGCGTTCAAAACCTAGTCCTTTGAAGTAGAAGATCAATGGAGTATAATCATGAATGTACCTGAAGTTGAGGAGCTAACGTTCTTCCGCTTTAGGATACTTAACTCATTCAGGCACTTAGGGCAGGCGTGACGGCGCCAATTTCCAATTTCCCCACAAAAGTAGCAAACTACCCCAAGTGGAACGTTATCTTGAGGAATAATCTCATTTCCCTCAACTTGCACGTTTATGGTAGGCTTAAGCTTTCCATTTGAGGTCATTTTCTTCTTCTCAAGTTTTTGTTTCCTAGTAGCCTTAGCGGGTGTGGACGAGATTTGCTTACCTTTGGCAATGTTCTACTCAGCATCCTTTAACATGCCATGTAGCTCACTTAAGGACCATTCCATATTGTCTTTGAGATATTCCATGACGAACTTCTCATAAGACGTGGGCAGGGATTGGAGAATCAAATTCACCATCAGTTCCCTCCCTATGGGAAATCCAAGTCTCTCCATTTGCTCCATGTACGCCTTTATCATAAGGAAATGAACACTTACATCCTTGCCTTCCTGCATTATACAACCGACTAAAGCCTTGACATACTAAAAAAGTTCTTGTCTAACTTGCTGCGGGAACAAGTCCTTTAGCTGGTTAATCATGTCGTACGCACTCATATGCTTGAGTTGCTTTCGCAGCTCACAGCTCATAGTCGACAACATGAGACAAGAAACATCTTGTGTATCTCTGACACGCTTTTCCCATGCGTATCTTGTGGCCCAGATCGAATTGGTAGCAGGTGGCTCCGGAAGAGGCTCCTCAAGGACGTTCAACTTTGACTCGTGTTGAAGGACAATCCTTAACACACGATACCAGTCAACGAAGTTCACTCCTATGAGTCTCTCCTTTCCAAGGAACAAACGAAATGATAGTTTTTGTTGTAGTGTCGTTAAGATTTGCCATCTAAAATAAGAGTACAAGTTTTAGTAAGAATCGATATAATCCTCGTTCTGATAATTACCCACTTGATTGAAGAAAACCAAATTATCTTAACAAGCGCTAAGAACCTCAAAATACCCCAATCCATGACGGGTTTGCCGCGGATCACTTCATGAAGCTATTTTAGGCAGGTAAACAATTTACCAATTGCAATGTGAGATTACAACTCTTAGACACTTGCGGGATCCTTGGTACTGGCAGCACCCATTTGGCATGTTTGATCCCTATCACACCATTACTCATTAATCCACTTCGATAGCTCGGCTAGAGCTCGACAACTACCAAGGCGTCTTAAGTCTTGGAATTGTAAATCAACCATCAAGATACACGTTGGTACTCTAACCCAATGGCCAGCTCGGCTAAGCTCGACAACCGACCCTTGCGAGTTTCTACACGCACCTTCCACACTATTACACAAAACAGACTCGGCTAAGCTCGGCAACCGATCTTGCTTAACTAGATTCTGGTGGTGTCATATTACGGATGGCGTGAGATTTACAATTTTGAAAAACAGGATTTTGTTTTACCGGTTAAAACAATTTTAACCAATTCTTGTCTATGTGGCGCGCGGAGTTTGTAAACCAATTTAAAAACTCTTTGATTTTATTATTTTGAAAAATTTTCTAGCATGCGAAGAACCTAAACATCCATGCAAGAAAATGAACAAAATAAAATCAACCACGCATGTAATATAATCCTGTAATGAGCCAATCCTATGCGTCTTGCCCGTGAGCCAAAGGGCAAGACTAAGTCATCTAAGGACTAGACCGAATGACCCGATGTGTGCTCCTCCCACTTGATCCATCGCGTCTCCTACCGACCTCCGGATCCAAGTACGCCAAGCACCCTCCAAATGGTTCTTGTTGGTTGCTTCGGTTCTCCTTTTACAATTTACAAATTTAAAAGGAAATGGCATGCAAGCCACAATTTCTATTCTAAGCTAATACTACAAATTACAAAGAATACGAAATTGGCATGCAAGCCGTTGAAAGTACAAACCGAATGAATAGATTAATTATTACAAACCATTGTGGTACAAACCACCAAATGAATTAATACATTAATCTAAATCAACCAAACACATCACATAGGTCTTATGGCTCAAAATGTTACCGGATACACATACTACAACCACATACAAGAAATCATAAACTACACATGGTGTGCCACACAAAACCATGTAATTCTTATATGTCTTGGTTAAGATTATCTAATCATCCAAGGCACAAATAATCCTATGTACATATGCATTAGGAACCTTAAACAAGTCAAAATTCCATGGTCATATATACACAATGTAAGTATATGCAATTAACCATTTTCATGCCAAAATGTTAATCGACATATAAATACACCAACCAAGACATAAGACAACTTAATCCAAAACACACAACAAATCTGGAATAAAATTCAAGAATAAACAAGTAGCTCAATCGATCCACCAAAATTGATTTAGGCAAAATTCATTCTGCCAAACGGGTTAGCGCCGCTAACTATAAGAGTTAGCGCCGTTAACTCCGACTTAGCGCCGCTAACTATAAGAGCTAACGCGAGACGAGATAGCGACCGCTAACAGCGGGCTACCGCCGCTAACATGGAAAAGTTAGCGCCGCTAAACCCTGGACAGAACCAAAAATCACATTTTTCGGATTTTCAAAGCCACCAACTGCAAAACTAGTGTAGAGGTGGCTCTGATACCACTGTTGGGGTTCGTGGTAGAACGCAACGGAAGCATACAAGAAAATAAATCGAATTTAAAGCATGAAAACAAACCACGTAAAAAACCCCATAAGTGTACCAATCTCTACAACTAGTAAAGCAACAAAAACAGAAAGAAAAGGGAGATTTATACCCTAGATGTCTCTGGTCAGTTGTGTGAGCTAGCCTCCAAGCTTGGTTTCCTTCCTTCTTTGCCTTCTCCTTGCAATATCGAAGTCCACCCCGAGAATCACGTAACCTTGGTGTAGTAGCACCCCAAGTACTCTTCCCTCTCGGAAAGTACTATGTGGAATATGACCAAAACCACCAGAAAACACTCTCAACGATTTCTCTCTTCTCAACTTAGCAACACACAATAGTTCTAAGTGGGTTTTCTTTCAAAAAATGACCATGAGAGGAAATGAGAGACAACATGGAGTGTTTTATAAGCCACAAACCGACCCCAGATCTTCCCCATGTCGGCCTGGACTCAATGATGGAAATGCCATGCATTGGTGGATAGAAGAGGTGAAAAGAAATAGAGTTGTTTGTGTCAGGCAGGGTTAGCGGCGCTAGCCGCCCACGGTTAGCGGCCCTAACCGCCCAAGGTTAGCGCCGCTAACGCGGCTGATTTAGCGGCACCAGGGTTAGCGCCGCTAACCCCATACATCATCGGTAGTGATTATTTGGCGTACGTGTGTCAGTGGGCATACTCAAACATATACTTCTTGGCTTATCTAGCTATTTCCTTTATCACAGTCAGTTACGAACTTCTTTTGAAAATGGCTAAAGCAAGGAAGAATTATGATATAGTAGTTCATACATCTCAGTACTAAGAACATAAGATATTATCATCCCAAGTTACTCGTGACTATAATCCATGAAGTATACTTTGGTGTGGGTCTTCCAGTCACTTGAAACTCTTTTCAAGCACAGATAGGCATTTCTCCTTAATTCGACCATATTGAATTCAAGGTCATATGCTTATTTCAGTCTTAATTAAATCTTCCTTCCACAAGATCGACTGACTGTGGAAAGTTAGAAATATAGAATAATATTTCTGGAAGTATTTAAACATGGTAAGATGGAACACACTACAGTCTTATGAATGTAACCGTATCATACGCGTATATAATCTCCATTACATATCGAAAGAAGCATAAGTTACAATACTGTCTTTATCGTTCCCAAAATCTAGAATTTACATATCAAACAAACTAAATACATAACTCAAGACAAATCGTTGGCAAATCTTACACCTATTGCATTAGTGTGAGAATCATGACCTGCCTGCGATAACGGCTTCATGAATGGATCCGCAAGGTTTCCATCTGATGCTATTCTGCTTATGATGACTTCACCACTTTCAACTACGTCTCGTATAAAGTGGTATTTGCGCAATATGTGTCTTGTTCTTTTGTGAGCTCTCGGTTCTTTAGCCAAAGCCACTGCACCCTCATTGTCACAAAATATCTCAATAGGGTCAATGAGGCTTGGAACCACTTGTCGATATTGGATGAATTTCTTCATCCACACGGCCTCCTTTGCGGCTTCACTTGCCTCAATATATTCCGACTCAGTAGTCGAGTCAGCCACCGTGTCTTGCTTTGAGCTCATCCCGCTGACAGCACCACCATTTAACAGGAATACAAACCCCGATTGAGATCGGCAGTCATCCCTATCTGTTTGGAAGCTACCATCCGAGTAACCTTTTACTCTCAGCTCTTCTTGCCCACCATATACTAAGAACATCTCTTTCGTATGCTTGAGGTATTTGAGTATGTTCTTTACAACTTTCCAGTGAAGTTCCCCGGGATTTGCCTGATATCTACTAGTCATGCTGAAAGCACATGACACATCAGGACGAGTGCATAACATGGCGTACATGATCGATCCCATAGCCGAAGCATATGGTACTCGCTCCATTACTTCTATCTCCTTTTGAGAGGTAGGACATTGAGTCTTGCTTAATGTCAAGCCTTGTGCCATAGGGAGGTTTCCTTTCTTGGAATCCTCCATTCTAAAGCGTCTCACAACCTTATCTATGTATGCACTTTGAGAAAGCCCGAGCAGCCTTCTTGATCTATCTCTATAGATCTTGATCCCCAGAATATAGCTCGCATCCCCTAGGTCCTTCATTGAAACACAATTCCCTAGCCAAGCTTTAACACTCTTTAGGCTAGGAATATGATTTCCAATGAGTAGTATATCATCTACATATAGGACTAAGAAGACTATAGTGCTCCCACTATCCCTGACATATACACATGGTTCATCTTTGCTTTTCGAAAATCCAAATTCCTTGATTTTCTCATCAAAGCATAGATTCCAGCTGTGAGATGCTTGCTTGAGTTCATAAATGGACTTCTTTAGCTTATAGACCTTGTTTGGATACTCTGGATGTACAAAACCATCAGGCTGTGTCATATACACCTCTTCGGAAAGCTTCCCGTTAAGGAAGACGGTATTAACATCCATTTGCCATATTTCATAATCATAAAATGCAGCAATGGCCAGAAGTATCCGGATAGAATTCAACATTGCCACTGGGGAAAAGGTTTCTTCATAATCTACACCAGGTGTCTGAGTGAAGCCCTTTGCCACCAGTCGGGCTTTGAAGGTATCCTAGGTTCCGTCTATGCTTGTCTTCTTCTTGAAGACACATTTACACCCTACGGGTCTAACTCCGGGCGTGGGATCAACCAATTCCCAAACCTGGTTATCCGACATGGATTGCATCTCACTTTCCATTGATTCTCTCCACTTTACAGACTCAGGGCCTGCCATAGCTTCCTTGTAGGTGGTAGGCTCATTATGATCCACCACTAACTCGCTGCCCTCAGATATGTAGAATTCATATCTATCTGGCTCATAACGAGTTCTACTGGAACGCCTTGGAGTAAGCAATGAATGAGTGCAGGAACTGCAGCATTTTCTTGCTCATTTTCAACCATCTTAGGTTAAGTTCTAGTGCCAACCTCAAGTTCTTTATCAGTTGACCCTTGAACTTCGTCGAGGTCAATTTCCTTATTGCCTCTTTGTTTGGATAGCATTTCTCTTTCTAGGAAAAATGCCCTTTGAGCAACAAAAACTTTGTTCTCAGAAGGTTTATAAAATATATATCCAACACCGGCTGGAGGATATCCGATAAAGTAACACCTTTCTGAGCGAGGTTCAAGTTTGTCCTCAGCCTCACGTCTCACATAGGCTTGACAACCCCCAAATCGTAGGTATGAAAGTGTCGGCTTCTTATTATGCCACATTTCATAAGGTATTTTTGATACTTTCTTGGTTGGTGCGAGGTTAAGGATTCTCACTGCCGTTTCTAGAGCATATCCCCAGAAACTAATAGGTACCTCCATTCGACTCATCATGGACCTCACCATGTCTAGTAAAGTCCGGTTCCTCCTCTCAGCGACCCCATTTAATTGTGGTGTCCTTTTAGGTGTTAATTGTGAAATAATTCCACAATTCTTAAGATGATCGGTAAACTCGGTACTTAGATACTTTCCACCTCTATCAGACCGAAGTATCTTTATTGTTTTGCCCAGTTGATTCTGAACTTCGTTTTGGAATGTCTTGAACACCTCAAAGGTTTCATGCTTGTTTTTAACAAGATAGACATATCCATACCTACTATAATCATCTATAAAGGTTACGAAGTATCTCGAGTTATTTCTCGTGACATGCTTGAAAGGCCCACATGTTGGGATTTCAAGAACACGCAACGGAAGCGAGAACAACATAAAACATGCAAACAAGTGTTCAAAACAATGAAATCCCAAGCATGGATCTACTCTATGTACAAAATAGCAACTAGACAAGAAGGAAACAGAGTTAAAACAGCTCCTAAGCTCCAGCAAACTTCTTGTAAGTGGCTGAACTTGTTAGTAGAAGCAAGAACCTCCTCCTTCTTCCTTGGCTTTCGAAATCACACCCCGGGAACTAGTCTAACAAGATGTGCTAGCACCCTTCAATGATATCTCCAACTAGGAATATCACCTAAGAACAGCAAATGGCTTCTGGAACCCGAAAAATACCTCACTTGATCACTAAACTAAGTATCAAAGTGTATGAGAGGGAAAATATATGCTTTAGAGAGAATGTGGCCAGGAGAGAATTAAGTCCAGGCTTTTGGTCCTTTTAAAGACACTGGAGTGTCACTTGAACTACCTCAAACCGGCCAAGAAATCTCGAGAAGCTTAATCCCATTGGTTGCAAGTGGAGGTGTATTTGACATAAAGCCCATGCAGGTTTAGCGGCGCTAACCAAGAGTTAGCGGCGCTAAACCTTAACCCGTAGCGGCGCTAACGCGGCCTGACTTCGATTAGACGTAAAGCACATGCAACCGTAGCGGCGCTAACTCGTTAAGTTAACGGCGCTATCGTGGCCTGCATTGCTAACTTCCACTTTT
Organism: Pulicaria dysenterica; assembly: GCA_947179395.2. Taxonomy (NCBI): domain Eukaryota; kingdom Viridiplantae; phylum Streptophyta; class Magnoliopsida; order Asterales; family Asteraceae; genus Pulicaria; species Pulicaria dysenterica. The sequence goes on along the minus strand of OX359289.1, from coordinate 48,297,902 downwards.
GCCATCTTTGGTCCCTCAATTTCATTTGCTGTCATGTTAGACCCCGGTGTGTGACCCATATAGGCCCATACATCATCGGTAGTGCTCTAAGGCATATATTATCGGGCAGATTCTAACAAACTCCCACTTGCACATAATATACTGTACCCTGGCAAGCACAGACAAAGAGCGGCCTCTAGCAAAGCATCAATGCCCCCAAGTCTGTATGGGTTCTGAATACCTGCAGAAAACCATCATACTAAAAGTAGTGGTCCTAGATAAGTGATCTTAGACATCCTTTTGTTCGCGATATCCTTGTGAACACGAGACATGGATTAATAAATGTCAATCTCCAGATCGTTCATGATTACGTTTCTCGATCTTGATTGGTGGTGACCAAAAGGTAAGGACATATCTGATTCTCAATCAATAGTCCTTGTGCATGGCCATGCAATATTTTGGCGTCAGCTCCCAATCATCGAGGGGCCCAGGGATATCTCTCATACAGGAGGAACAAATCCCTTTGACTGCATAATCCCATACCATACCTCTTGACTTACCTAGTCATTCCCTTTATCACAGCCATTTACGAACTGCTTTTGAAAATGGCTAAAGCAAGTAAGAACTATGATATAGCGATTCATACATCTCGGGTCTGAGGATGTAAGATTTTATCATCCCAAGTTACTCGTGACTATAATCCATGAAGTATACTTGGGTGTGGGTCTTCCAGTCACTTGAAACTCCTTTCAAGCACAGGTTACTGTTGCGTTTCATGTATTCAATCCTTGATTAATGCATAACATTCTGGGAAGTGGTTAAACATGCTAAGATGGAACACAGTAAAGTCTTATGAATGTAACCGAATCACTCGCATATCGAAACAAGCATAATTACAATACTGTTTGTATCGTTCCCAAAAATAAATTAATACATACCAAATAAACTAATATATATACAACTCAAGCTCTTGGTTCCTTTGATGCTACTCTGCTAATGATGACTTCACCACTTTCAATTACATCCCGAATAAAGTGGTATTTGCGCGAAATGTGTCTTGTCCTCTTGTGAGCTCTTGGTTCCTTTGCCAAAGCCACCGCACCCTCATTGTCACAAAAGATCTCAATAGGGTCAGCGATGCTTGGAACCACTTGTAGATCTTGGATGAATTTCTTCATCCACACGGCTTCTTTTGCTGCTTCACTAGCCGCATGTACTCCGATTCGGTAGTCGAATCAGCCACCGTGTCTTGTTTTGAGCTCCTCCAGCTGACAGTACCACCATTTAACAGGAACACAAACCCCGATTGAGATCGGCAGTTATCCCTGTCAGTTTGGAAGCTAGCGTCCGAGTAACCCTTTACTCTCAGCTCTTCTTCCCCACCATATACCAAGAACATTTCTTTCGTACGTCTCAAGTACTTAAGAATGTTCTTCACTGCCCTCCAGTGAGGTTCTCCTGGGTTCGCCTGATATCTACTAGTCATGCTTAAAGCATATGACACATCAGGACGAGTGCATAGCATGGCGTACATGATCGAACCCACAGCCGAAGCATATGGAACTCGCTTCATTACTTCTATTTCCTCCTTGGAGGTAGGACATTGAGTTTTACTCAAAGTCAAACCATGCAACATAGGGAGATTTCCTTTCTTGGATTCCTCCATCTTAAAGCGTCTCACAACCTTTTCTATGTATGCACTTTGAGAAAGCCCTAACAGCCTTCTTGATCTATCTCTATAGATCTTTATACCCAGAATACAGCTCGCATCGCCTAGGTCCTTCATTGAAAAGCAATTCCCTAGCCAAGCTTTGACACTTTTTAAGCTTGGGATATGATTTCCAATAAGTAGAATATCATCTACATATAGAACCATGAAGACTATGGTGCTCCCACTAGCCCTGACATATACGCAAGGTTCATCTTTACTCTTCGAAAAACCAAACTCTTTGATTTTCTCATCAAAGCAAAGATTCCAGCTTCGAGATGCTTGCTTAAGTCCATAAATGGACTTCATAAGCTTACAAACCTTGTTCGGATACTTTGGATGTTCAAAACCATCAGGCTGTCTCATATACACCTCTTCATTAAGCTTCCCGTTAAGGAAGGCGGTTTTTACATCCATTTGCCAAATTTCATAATCATGAAACGCAGCTATAGCAAGTAGTATCCGGATTGACTTCAACATGGCCACTGGGGAGAAAGTTTCATCATAATCAATCCCTTGAGTCTGAGTGAAACCCTTTGCCACCAGTCGGGCTTTGAAGATATCCAAGGTTCCATCTATGTCGGGTTTCTTCTTAAAAACCCATTTACACACGACGGGTTTAATCCCTGGTGTAGGATCAACCAGTTCCCAAACCTGGTTATCCGACATAGATTGCATCTCGCTCTCCATTGCCTTCCTCCATTGAGCAGACTCAGGGCCTGCCATGGCTTCCTTGTAGCTGGTGGGATCATCATGATCCACCAATAACTCATTGCCCTCAGATATGAGAAACCCATATCTCTCTGGCTCAAAACGAGTCCTACTGGAACGCCTAGGAGTAGACGTTACAAGAGTGTCAGGTACCGCAACATTATCTTGCTCGGTATTTTGGCTAGTGCCAACCTCAAGCCCTTTATCGGCCGACCCTTGATCTTCCTCAAGGTCAACTTCCTTACTGCCGTGTTTGGATAGCAACTCCCTTTCAAGGAAGAATGCCCTTCGAGCAACAAAAACCTTATTCTCTGATGGTTTATAAAATAAATATCCAACACCGTTAGGAGGATAACCAATAAAATAACACCTCTCCGAACGAGGTTCAAGTTTGTCTTCAGCCTCACGTCTCACGTAGGCTTGACAACCCCAAACTCGTAGGTATGAAAGTGTCGGGTTCTTACCATGCCACAATTCATAAGGTGTTTTAGCGACTTTCTTGGTTGGTGCGAGGTTAAGGACTCTTACCGCAGTTTCTAAGGCATATCCCCAGAAACTAATAGGTACCTCCGCTCGACACATCATAGACCTTACCATATCAAGCAAAGTCCGGTTCCTCCTCTCAGCGACCCCATTTAATTGTGGAGTCCTCGGAGGTGTTAATTGTGAAACAATTCCACAATTTTTAAGATGATCGACGAATTCGGTACTAAGATACTCTCCACCTCTATCAGACCGGAGTATCTTTATAGTCTTGCCCAACTGATTCTGAACTTCGTTTTGGAATGTCTTGAACACCTCAAAGGTTTCATTCTTGTGTTTAACAAGATAGACATACCCGTACCTACTATAATCATCTATAAAGGTTACGAAGTACCTTGAATTATTCCTTGTGACATGCTTGAAAGGTCCACATACATCCGTATGGATTATGTCTAAAAGGTCCTTTCCCCTTTCACTTGTTCCCGTGAAGGGTGCTTTTGTCATTTTGCCCAATAAGCAAGATTCGCATACTTCATTTGATCCTTGATCAAATGATTCCAAGATCCCATCCGATTGGAGCTTGGTGATACGAGTCTTGTTTATATGGCCAAGACGACTATGCCACATGGAATATTTATCCAAACCATTTTTGGAGTCAGAATCAATGTTCATGATGGATTGTCTTGATTCAATGTATGCATTTGCCTCATATATGTCATGACATGGTAAAGCTTTAAAATACTCAACTTCATTTTTAAAACAAATGATTGTACCACTTACAAATTTAAAATCAAAACCATCGTCATACAATTTGTGAAAAGAAATAATGTTTCTAGCCACATAGGGCGAATAGCATACATCCTTTAACAAAAAAGATAAACCGGTCTTGAATGAAAGCTTCAAATCTCCTTTAGCTTCCACTGGGACAACCTCCGAGTTTCCCATGACAAGATCCAGTTCTCCCCGCTCCAAGCTCCTACTTTCCCTTAGCACCTGCACCATATTACATATGTGAGTGCCACAGCCAGTATCCAATACCCAGCCTTTAGAAGTAGAAGTATGGTGGAGTTCTATCATGAACGTACCTGACGTATCCGGACCCGATATGCTCATTGCCTTGAGCTTGTTGAGTCCCTCCAGGTACTTTGGGCAGCTACGGCGGTAATGGCCCTTGCCCCCGCAGAAAAAGCACTCCGCATCCTCCGGAGCCTTGGCTTGGGGAAGTTTCTCCTTGCCCTTGCCCTCGGAGGCCGGGTTAGGCTTGGCCCCGCCAACCTTTCCCTTTCCCTTCCTTTTAGAGGAAGAGGCGGCCTTCTTCTTCATGATGCGGCCTTCCCGGATGGCGAGAACTTGAGAGGTGGAGGAGGATGGCTTGTTCTTGGTCATGCTAGACTCAGCAGTCTTCAACATACCATGAAGTTCCATCAAGGTCTTATCCATGCTGTGCATATGATAACTCATAACGAATTGATCGTATGCACCGGGCAGGGATTGGAGGATTAAATCTACCGCCATCTCCCTCCCGATGGTAAAACCTAACTTCTCCATGCGCTCGATGTTTGCTTTCATACGCAACACATGCGCGCTCACATTCCCACTCTCTTGCATCTTGCAAGCAAGGGTTGTCTTGAGGCACTCATACCTCTCTTGCCTCGCCTGCTGCTGGAACATGTCCTTTAGCTGCACGAGCAAGTCGTAAGCACTAAGATGATCCATTTGCTTTTGCAAATCTTGGTTCATCGTGCTCAACATAAGGCACGTGACTTCCTCAGTCTCCTTGAGGCGTTTTTCATACGCCTCACGGATAGCACTTGTTGCACCGGCAGGAGGTGCCTCGGGGAGGGGTTCCTCTACGGTATGCAACTTTCCTTCATAGCGTAAGACCAACCTCAGTTGTCTATGCCAATCCATGAAATTGCTACCATCGAGTTTCTCCTTTTCAAGGAAAACCCTAAGAGAAACGTTGGTGGTGGTGTTTGTTGCGCTTGTTGATGCCATCAAAAATTTGCAAAGTAGATATTAGTTATTATGATATTTTATCTTGTTTAATAATTTACCCAATAAGAATTAGTTAAACAAGGCTAAGAACCGTATTTCATCCTACCATGTGACGGGGTTACCGCGGATCACATGATAAAACTATTTAGGTCGGCAACCATTTTTCCAATTGCAATCTCCATCGCAATCCTTAGCACATGCGGGATCCTACGACATCCAATGGTCGTTTGGCATGTTTGATCCCTTCTTGCACCAATTTTAAGTCTTGAAATTTTGGTTAACTCGTGCTAAGCTCGACAATTAACCAAGATTTCAAACCTAAAATTGCAAATCGTCCGTCAAGACATACGGTAAAAAATCCACCAAAATTGGCTCGTGCTAAGCTCGACAACCAAAGTTGTGAATTTGCCACACTCACCTTCCACACAGTTTCATGAGAATTGGCTCGTGCTAAGCTCGACAACCAAATCTCATAAGACTAGATTCGGGTGGTATCGACTTACGGATGGTGCATGATTTACGTTTTGTGGAAAAACGGGCCTTTTGTTTCCGGTTTGGTTTTGATTAACTTATTAGTGACAAATCCTATTTTCACTAGGTGTGTTAATCAATGTATGTGATCGCGCGCGAGAGGAAACCATTTTTAACAAAACTCTTGTGATTTTATTAATTTTTATCAAAAAAATTTCTAGCATGCGAAACCTACAATCCATGCATAGAATAATAAAATCACATCACATGCAATATACAACATAGTCAGTAATTCTTGCCATAAAACCTATGCGTTCCTCCCGTGAACCAAAACGGGAAGAACTCGGTCAATCTAAGGGACAAAACAATATTGACGCGAGCTCCCACTAGAACCACCATCGCCATCGGATTTCTTTGGCTTCTAAGGGCACCTTGCTCCATCTCGTTTTGCCTCCTCGTGTGTCTTCATCCCATCATCATACAATATACAATACAATAGAAAATATAAATGGCATACAAGCCACATAATTTTTCCTATTTATCTAATACTTGTACATGGATGAATGAAATGGCATGCAAGCCACAAATTATTACAATCAAACTGAATTTAATAAATTTACAGCCCCAATTGTGGATCAAAACCACCAAATTACATGCACAACACACATGAACCAAATGGGCTAAGGCAAGATTACCAACTCATGTTAACACATACAACCAAACAAATCATGCTACTACTGGAACAACATGAAAAACATCTTTGGAACAAATTTCCAGAAGGTACAAGTGCTAAAAATCCCGAGACCTAAGCTGTTTTATTCAAGATTTTTGAAAACAATTTTCCAGTGGCGTTAGCGCCGCTAACCCTAGAGACTTAGCGCCGCTAACCCTAACGGCAGAATACAAACACTTTGATTTCGGGTTTTTCAAGCCACCAAGTGCTATTCTAACATAGAGGTGGCTCTGATACCACTGTTGGGATTTCAAGAACACGCAACGGAAGCGAGAACAACATAAAACATGCAAACAAGTGTTCAAAACAATGAAATCCCAAGCATGGATCTACTCTATGTACAAAATAGCAACTAGACAAGAAGGAAACAGAGTTATACCAGCTCCTAAGCTCCAGGAAACTTCTTGTAAGTGGCTGAACTTGTTGGTAGAAGCAAGAACCTCCTCCTTCTTCCTTGGCTTTCGAAATCACACCCCGGGAACTAGTCTAACAAGATGTGCTAGCACCCTTCAATGATATCTCCAACTAGGAATATCACCTAAGAACAGCAAATGGCTTCTGGAACCCGAAAAATACCTCACTTGATCACTAAACTAAGTATCAAAGTGTATGAGAGGGAAAATATATGCTTTAGAGAGAATGTGGCCAAGAGAGAATTAAGTCCAGGCTTTTGGTCCTTTTAAAGACACTGGAGTGTCACTTGAACTACCTCAAACCGGCCAAGAAATCTCGAGAAGCTTAATCCCATTGGTTGCAAGTGGAGGTGTATTTGACATAAAGCCCATGCAGGTTTAGCGGCGCTAACCAAGAGTTAGTGGCGCTAAACCTTAACCCGTAGCGGCGCTAACGCGGCCTGACTTCGATTAGACGTAAAGCACATGCAACCGTAGCGGCGCTAACCTTTAACAGTTAGCGGCGCTAACTCGTTAAGTTAACGGCGCTATCGTGGCCTGCATTGCTAACTTCCACTTTTTCCATCTTTGGTCCCTCAATTTCATTTGCTGTCATGTTAGACCCCGGTGTGTGACCCATATAGGCCCATACATCATCGGTAGTGCTCTAAGGCGTACATATATTATCGGGCAGATTCTAACACCACATACATCCGTATGGATGATATCCAAGAGGTCTTTTTCCCTCTCACTTGACCCCGTGAAGGGTGCCTTTGTCATCTTGCCTAAAAAGCAAGAATCACATACATCATTCGACCCTTGGTCAAATGATTCAAAGATCCCATCCACTTGGAGCTTGGTGATGCGAGTCTTGTTTATGTGGCCAAGACGACTATGCCACAAAGAAAACTTGTCCAAACCATTTTTGGAATCGGAATCAATATTCATGATAGATTTTCTTGATTCAATGTATGCACTTGCCTCATATATGCCATGACATGGTAAAGCTTTAAAATAAACAATTTCATTCTTAAAGCAAATGATTGTACCCCGAATAGCATACATCATGTAATAAAATAGAATAGCCGGTCTTGAATGAAAGCTCTAAATCTCCTTTCGCTTCCACTGTGACAATCTCTGAGTTTCCCATCACAAGATCCAGCTCTCCCCACTCCAAGCTACTACTTGCCTTTAGCACCTGAACCATATTACATATGTCAGTGCCACAGCCAATATCCAAGACCCAGCCTTTAGAAGTAGAAGTATGGTAGAGTTCTATCATGAATGTACTTGAAGTATCGGGGCCCGATATGCTCATCGCTTTGAGCTTGTTGAGTCCCTCCAAGTACTTCGGGCAGCTTCGGCGGTAGTGGGCCTTGCCCCCACAAAAGAAGCACTCCGCATCCTCCGGAGTCTTGCCTTGGGGAAGTTTCCCTTTGCCATTTCCCTCAGAGGCCGGGGCAGGCTTGGCCACACCAACCTTTCCCTTACCCTTCTTTTTCTTGGAAGGGGCGGCCTTCTTTTTGGTGATGCGGCCTTCCAGGATGGCTAGAACGTGAGTGGAGGAGGATGATGGTTTGCTCTTGGTCATGCTCGCTTCGGCAGTCTTGAGTATACCATGTAGCTCCATCAAGGATTTGTCCATGCTGTGCATGTGATAACTCATGTTGAATTGATCATATGCACTGGGCCGGGATTGAAGGATCAAATCGACTACCATCTCCCTCCCGATGGTGAATCCTAGCTTCTCCATGCGCTCAATGTTTGCCTTCATACGTAAAACATAAGCGCTCACGTTCCCTCCATCTTGAAGCTTCTAAGCGAGTACGGTCTTGAATCATTCATACCTCTCCTGCCTCGCCTGCTGTTGGAACATGTCTTTCAGCTGCACGATCAGGTCGTAAGCACTCAAGTGATCCATTTGCTTTTGCAAATCGGTACTCATGGTGCTCAACATGAGGCATGTTATATCCTCAGTCTCCTTGAGGTGTTTTTCGTACGGCTCACGGACCGCCCTTCTTGCACCGCTTGGAGGTGCCTCGGGTAATGGTTCCTCAATAGTGTGCATCTTCCCTTCATAGCGTAAGACAAGCTTAAGCTGCCTATGCCAATCCATGAAGTTTCTCCCGTCGAGTTTCTCCTTCTCAAGGAAAACTCGTAGAGAAACGTTAGTAGTGGTGTTTGGGCTTGTTGATGCCATCTAAAAATTGCAAAGTAGACTTAAGTTTGTTTGATATTTTATCTTGTAAAATAATTTACCCATAAAGAATTAACTTTGACAAGGCTAAGAACCGTATTTCATCCCACCATGTGACGGGGTTACAACGGATCACATGATAAAATTATTTAGGTAGACAACCATTTTGCCAATTGCAATCTCCATTGCAATCCTTAGCACCTTGCGGGATCCTACGACATCCAATGGTCGTTTGGCATGTTTGATCCCTTCTTGCACCAATTTTAAATCTTGAAATTTTTGTTAACTCGTGCTAAGCTCGACAATTAACCAAGATTTCAAATCTAAAATTGCAAATCGTCCGTCAAGACATACCGTAACAAACTCACCAAAGTTGGCTCGTGCTAAGCTCGAAAACCAAAATTGTGAATTCGTCACACTCACCTTCCACATAGTTTTATTAGAATTGGCTCGTGCTAAGCTTGACAACCAAATCCCGTAAGACTAGATTAGGGTGGTATCGTCTTACGGATGGTGCATGATTTATGTTTTGTGGAAAGATGGGCTTTTGTTTCCGGTTTGGTTTTAGATTAACTTGTTAGTGACAAATCCTATTTCTACTAGGTGGGTTAATCTTGTATGTGAGCGCGCGAGAGAGTTGAAAACCTTTTTTAGCAAATCTCTTGTGATTTTGTTAAAATTTTTTTTTTGAAATATTATCTAGCATGCGAATCCTAAGCAATCCATGCATACAAAATCACATCACTCGCATAAAATACTATAATTGGTAACCTTTGCCATAAAAACCTATGCATTCTTCCCGTGAGCCAAACGGGAAGAACTTGGTCAAATTCTAAGGGACAAAGTATTCAACGTGAGCTCCCACTAACGCCGCCATCTCCATTGGATTTCATCGGCTTCATGGACCCCATACTCTATCTTCTTTGACCTCATCTTGTGTGACATCATTCACCAAAATAATACATATAGAATAAAATGGCATGCAAGCCATAAAATACCTATTTATCTATTCCACATACATCGATGAATGAAATGGCATGCAAGCCACATTATTATTACAAATTAATCATAAGAATAATAACATAACCAACGAAGCATCCAAAAACACACAAACAACCAAATGGTCTAGGCAAGGTTACCAAGTTACATATCCACATACAACCAAACATATAAAATAGCTACTGGAATAATACTTATAAATAACAAAAATTAAAATTCCAGAAGCTCAAAAACCTGTCAAAAACCCGAGACCATAAACTGTTTTTAACCAAGAACAAAAACTGTTTCAGCGACGATAGCGCCGCTAACTTGAAAGAGTTAGCGCCGCTAAAGCAAGTTTAGCACCGCTAACTCCTGTTCGAGAGAAAACAAACATTTTTGATTTCGGGTTTTTCAGGCCACCAAATGCAAAACTTACATAGAGGTGGCTCTGATACCACTGTTGAGATTTCTAGGGTACGAAACGGAAGCAAGAACAACATAAAAGCCCATAAAAACGAACATACATAGCATAAAATGTGAAATCCCAAACATGGATCATTCTCTATGTAAAGAATTGCAACAAAGATAAAAGGAGAGAAGGCTATACTAGTCTCCTAAGCTCCAGAAATTGAATGTGTAGGTGATGAAATTTCTCCTTTCTCCAAGAACGAATCGACTATTGAGTGGTACCCCGGTAACATGTCAATCTCTTGTGCTAGAAAGCTCCTTTGTGATTCTTCTCTTTAGAAAATCACTTGGAGAACAGCAACTGATGTTAGAAAGACCAATTTCTGGAGCAATTCCTCTCTATTAACTCTAAGCCTTTGAATGCACTTAAGAGTATATGGAATGTATGAGGGTCAAGAGTATTCAAGGAGAGAAAATCACATCCTTTTATAAACTCCAGATGATCCTTAGTATGCCCCAAGGCTGGCCAAAATCGTATCAAGCATCTTACATGCAATGGCCGAGTCTAGAGGTGATTTGACAAAAACTTACATGCAGCCGTAGTGGCGCTAAGTTTAAAGTTTAGCGGAGCTAACCCTTAAACATAGCGGGGCTAATGCGGCCTATCAAGTGACATGACACAAAGTACATGCAGCCTTAGCGCCGCTAACTATTAAGGTTTAGGGGCGCTAAACCCTTAACGTTAGCGGTGCTATCGCAGCCTTTGATGTCAACTTTTGTCTTTTGTCAATTTTGGTCCCTTTACTTTAGTTGCTGTCAGAATTGACCCCGGTGTATGACCCGATAGGCTCATTCATCATCGGTAGTGATTCAAACGGTGTACTCGCATCAGTGGGCATATTCTAACACCTATTAGAACCTCATTTGTACATGCAGCAAGACGTTTCAGAAGAGCTCAAAGGGGAAGAGGAAGACCTGACAGGGGCAAAGGGAAGGGTTTCTTTGATCCCAAGAATGATGTGTGCTTCAATTGTCAGAAGAAGGGACATATTGCTGTTGAGTGCAGATCAAAGAAGGTGGAATCAACATCAGTTGTTGATAAGAATGCTTATAGTGCTGACAAATACAAGAAGAAATATACTCAGCTCAAGAAAGGAAAGCCAGAAGCCAAACCCAGTGCAAAAGGATTATGTGCTGAAACCTGGGATACAGAATCATCTACCTCAGATGATGATGTATGTCTGATAGCTCAAGAAGATGAAAAGTTGGAAATAAACGAGGTTGATTATGGTTTGTGCGAGTCAACTTTTGAAGCTGACATTAAGGAAGCTGAGGAGAACAGCAAGCTCAGTGATTGGGATCCTGCTTCCATGTTTAAGGTTAGTAATTTCAACTCCCAAACCGATGAGGAAAAGGGTCTTGCTTTTGATTATCTGCAGAATGATTTCAAGACCATCCTTAAGTCTCAAAATGACCTCAAAGCTGAGATAACTAAACTCAAGAACGAGATTAAAGGAAAACAAATCTCTTATCGATGTTGGTAAGAAAGCACAGTGTGATCTTGAATGTCATAGACACATTAATAAACTTCTAAGTGAAGAACTTCAGGAAGCTAAAGACAAAGCTGACCAACTTCAAAAGGTCACTGAGTCTTGGTGTAAGTCATCAAAGCTTGCCGAAAAGTGCATAAACCAACAAATTCCTAAACAGGTAAAAGTTGTACTTGGAGGTGACTATCAAACAGCAACTTATGTAGCTGATGATGAGATAGCAAGTACAGACTCTGAGGAGGATAGACAACTGATTGAGTCTCAGAAGTCAGCCTCAGAGAAAAGACATGATCCAAACATGAAATACAATATGTTTATGAATGCTAAATATTATGGAAATGAGTGCTCAACATCTAAACAACATAGTAAGTTTGTGTTGGACAGATTAAGCACTCAACCTATTCAAAGAACTTCAGTCGTAGAAAGGCTTGATCCAAATCCTTTCAGTCATAGAAAGGCTTAATCCAAATCCTTTACAACAATGGTAAGTCCAAAGTTGTAGATCTTGGTAAGTCCAAGAAGATAAACAGTGGTAAGTCCAAACCTGTTGAAACTAGTGAGTCCAGTAGTCATGACAAAGGTAAGTCCAAGGTCATGGAAAAGAAGATTGTTAGTCAAACTTCTAATCAAAAGGATAACAAACAAAGACCTGACAAAGGTAAGTCCAAAGTCAGTGATCATCATGTGAATCAACTTGCAAAGAAAGTTGTAAAGTTATCTACCACATATAATCCTAAGACTGAGAGCAAGTTCTCACAAGGATTATTAGACACTATACCTCCTATAATCATTGGAAGAAGGAGATGCTACAAGTGCAAAAGTAGAGATCATGAGGCTAAAGACTGTGATGCTGAAATCTCAAGGCCTGAACAAGAATAGACTGATCATCCCACACAGGACCCAGCTCCTGCTCAAGCTGAACAGATAGTTAAACAAGATGAAGATGCTAAGTGCTCCTCATCTGAACCCACCAAGAAGTGGTTTCCCAAACAAAACTAATGTGTTTAGTTTTATATCATGTGCAGGGTTCAAGTAAATGGTACTTGGATAGTGGATGCTCAAGGCACATGACCGGGTGGAAAGGACTTCTTAGTGATTTCCATGAAGATGAAGGTCCTAAAGTAACTTTTGGAGACAACTGCCATGGAAGAACTAAAGGCTATGGGAAGATGCAAGCTGGTAAGGTCACTTTTCAGAAAGTTGCATATGTCAAAGGTCTCAAACACAACCTGATTAGTATTAGTCAATTGTGTGAAGAAGACAATATAGTTACTTTTAGGAAGAAAGTAGGAACAATATATAATGCTAAGGGAAAGCATGTATTAATAGCTAAAAGTGAAAGAGATGTGTATCTACTTGATCTTAATTCTGCTGATCCCTATACTGAAACCTGCTTGTATTCCCAATCTGTTCCTAGGCTGAGTTGGTTGTGGCATAAACGATGATCACATTTGAATTTTAAAAATTTAATATGCTATCCAATAAAGAGTTAGTCTCTGGATTACTAAAGATCACATTTGTCAAAGATAAATTGTGTTCAGCTTGTGAACAAGGGAAACACCATAAAGGGTCCTTTAAATCAAAGCAATTTTTTTCAATAACAGACCCATTGCATATGTTGCATATGGATTTGTTTGGACCAATAAGTAATCCATGCCTAAGTAGCAAGAAGTATACACTGGTGATAATAGATGAGTTCTCAAGATTCACCTGGGTAATATTCCTTAAAGCCAAAAGTGAGGCTGCCCTAGAGATAATAAGTTTTATCAAACAGGAAGAGTTGCAGAAAGGTAAGTCAGTAAAGCAACTCAGAAGTGATCATTGGACTGAGTTCAGAAACTCTACCCTTGAATGTTTCTGTGAAAAAAAAGGAATATTACAAAATTTCTCATCTGTCAGAACTCCACAACAAAATGGAGTTGCTGAAAGGAGAAATATAACCTTAATTGAGGCTGCTAGAACAATACTATGTGAGGCAGGATTGAAACTCTATTTCTGGGATGAAGCTGTTAGTACAACCTGTTATACCCAGAATAGGTCAATCATTGTCAAAAGACATGGAAAGACTTCATATGAGATATATAAGTCTAGAAAGCCCAATATAGGTTATTTCCATATCTTTGGTTCAAAATGCTATGTACTGAATCAAATATATCAGCTCTATATGTTGGAACCTAAAGCTGATCCTGGAATATTTATTGGTTATTCCTCAATCTCCAAGTCTTATAGAATATATAATACAAGGAGAAAGGCCATAGAAGAATCAATTCATGTATCTTTTGATGAAGTCTGTTTTGATTAAGTTGATAAAACTCAAGCTAACTTTGTCAGTCTGAGTGAGATTGAAAGGCCTAAGGAAACCAACTTAACAAATCCTATATATGTCATAGGAGATGATAGTGATGTTGATTTGTGTCCATCCAAGAAATCATCACATGCTCACATGGATTCTCAAGCTGAGTAAGATGATAAGTTCATCAATCCGTTTGGAGCTGACATTCCTCAGACTGAAGATCTTGGTGATCAACAGTTTGTTGATAATGCTGCTGTTGAGAATGAGGAGACAAGTTCACCCCAGGGCTCTCAACATCACTCATATTCTAAACCAGACTCTCCAAGAAAAGTTTATGACCAGATCCAAGGCTACAACTAACTATGTTGCTTACTTTGTTTTCCTATCTCAAATGGAAGCAAAGAAGACTGAAGAAGCCTTAGAGGATGAAGATTGGATTGAATCTACACAAGAGGAATTAAATGAGTTGGAGAGAAACAAAGTCTGGAACCTTGTCCCTGCCCCCAAAGATCATACAGTTATAGGCACTAAGTTGGTCTATAGAAATAAAATGGACAAGGATGGAGTGATAGTTAGGAACAAAGCCAGGCTGGTAGCACAAGAGTATAAGCAAGACGAAGAAATCGATTATGATGAGACCTTTGCCCCTGTTGCTAGAATTGAAGCCATAAGGCTGTTCTTAGCATATGAAGCATATAAATACTTAAAATTCTATCAAAAGGATGTGAAGAGTTCTTTCCTCAATGGAAAACTTCAGTAGGAAGTCTATGTGAAACAACCTCCTGGCTTTGTAAGTTCAAAGTTTCCACATCATGTCTAAAAGTTAGACAAGGCTTTGTATGGTCTTAAGCTCCAATAGCTGGTATGATACTCTGTCCACTTATCCACTATCAATGGATTTCACCCGAGGTAGTATAGATAAGACACTATTTATTAGAAAGAATAAAGGACATGTGATTCTTGTACAAATCTATGTGGATGATATTATCTTTGGTTCTACCAATGAATCTCTGTATGAGTGGTTTTCCAAAATAATGTCACAAAAGTACAAGATGAGCATGATAGGTGAGATGACATAATTTTTAGGCCTTCAAATTCAACAAAATCCTGATGGAATATTCATTAATCAAAGCAAGTATGTTCTTGATTTGATAAAGAAATATGGTTTTGATTCAAGTTCAACCATGAAAACACCCATGTCACCTGTTGTCAAGTTGAGTAAAGACTCAGATGGTAAATCTGTGTGTCAGTCTACCAATAGAGGAATGATAGGTTCATTGCTCTATTTGACAGCTAGTAAACCTGATATCATGTTTGCTACATGTGTTTGTGCAAGATATCTTGCAGATCCTAAAGAATCACATCTTCAAGCTGTGAAAAGGATCTTTAGGTACTTAAAAGGTACACCAAATCTAGGTCTTTGGTATCCAAAGGACTCTGGATATGAGTTAGTTGGTTTCGTTGGGGTTCTATGTACACAGCGGAAGCAACAAAGTACAACATATAAAACAAAGAGTACAAGAAATCAAAGCATAAAACCCCAAACCATGGACCAAATTCTATAACTAACTTAAGCAACATCAAAAACAGAAAGAGAAGAGGTTATACCCTGCTCCTTAACTTCAGCAACTTGAAGATGTGGTGGTGATGACAAGAAAGCAAAGAAGCTCTCTTCTAATGAAGTCCACCCCGGGTATTGTCCTCTCTCCTTGTACTAGCAAGCTTGGATGATTTTCTCTCAAGAGAAATCACCACAAGAACAGCCTCTTAGTAGCAGAAATTCGGATGCACTCCTTGAACTCACAAGAACACTCTAAAAGTTCTCAGGACTAAGTGTTTATGTGGGTTTTGACAAAAGGATAAAATGAAGGACAAATGAGGGTATTTTATAGACCCTGAAATGCCACTTAATCTTCCCCATGGCCGGCCTCAGAGTACTGCACAAGCTAGCCCAACCATTGGGCACGAGTGGAGGTGGAAAAGACAAAAGTTGCATGCAGATTGTCAGAGTTCCGCGCCACGTGCCCGTACATCAATCTTTGCCAGCACATCAATCTTTCCATTTTGACACCATTGGTCCCTCCATCTTTTAGGCTGTCGAGATAGGTCCCCGGTGTGTGACCCAATAGGCCTATACATTATCGGTAGTGATCCAAATGGCATACGTGTGTCAGCGGACATACTCCAACAAACTCCTACTTGCACATGACACACCGTACCCATAAACCACAGACAAAGAGCGGCCTCTAGTAAGGCATCACTACCCCCAAGTCAGTATGGGTTTTTGTCAAAAACCAAATCCATAATCAGTTACGAAATGGTCCTATAGATAAGTGATCATTTATCCCTTCGTTCACGATATCCGTGTGAACACGAGACATGGTTAAATGTCAATCTCCAGATCATTCACGATTATTTTTCTCGATCTCGATTGATGGTGACCCAAAATCTAGTTGCAATCGATCAAACATCATTGCAACTTGAGCATGGCCATGCATTTTACGTCAGCGCTCAATCATCTAGGGGCCGAAGGATATCTCTCTAAAACTAGAGGAACGAATCCCTTCGACTACATTGCACCGCTACATACACCATACGTTACCTAAAAGCTCCCTTTATAACAGCCAGTTATGAACTGCGTTTGAAAGCAATCAAGACAAAGCAGATCCATGCTTTGGAACACATGTATCTTCAGTCTAAGGACAAAATGATATTATCATCCTGACTTACTCGCGACATAAACCATGAAGCAAGTTCAGGTACGGGTCGTCCAGTCACTTGACCATTGCAAGCACAGGCGAAGTGTTGCGTCTCTTTTATCTAATCCATTATTAGATAGCGACCAGCCACTTCCCTCAGTCTTATCTCAAACATCCTCCCCTTGAAGAATGACCGACTGTGGACATTTAGAATGAAAAAGCATTCTGGGAAGTATTAAACATGCTAAGATGGAACACAGTAAGGATTCATAAAATATTCTCCCTCGGCGTATCATTAAATCTCATTTAATAATCAATATAGTATGAAATACATTACTGCTTAGCGTTCCCAAACATTACACTCAAACCAAGTCACTTGTGAATCTAACACCTATATCTCTAGTGTGATAATCATGTACAGCTTCTGACAACGGTTTAGTAAACGGATCAGCCAAATTGCCCTCCGATGCTACTCTGCTGATGGCAATATCACCACTCTCAATAACATTTATGATGAAGTGGTATTTGTGAGGAATGTGCCTCGTCCGCTTATGAGCCCTTGGTTCCTTAGCTAAAGCTACCGCACCCTCATTGTCACAGAAGATCTCAATAGGGTCGGATATGCGAGGAACCACTCCAAGATCCTGGATGAACTTCCTCATCCATACCGCCTCTTTAGCTGCTTCACTAGCCCAATGTACTCTGACTCGGTAGTTGAATCAGCTATGGTGTCTTGCTTGGAGCTCCTCCAACTTATAGCACCATCATTGAGAAAGAACACGAACCCCGATTGTGATCGGCAGTCGTCCTTATCAGTTTGGAAGCTAGCGTCAGAGTAACCATGTACTCTAAGCTCTTCCTTACCACCATATACCAAGAACATCTCCTTTGTCCTCCGAAGATACTTGAGAATGTTCTTGACCGTAGTCCAATTGGCTTGCCCGGGATTAGCCTGATATCTACTCGTCATGCTCAAGGCACACGATACATCAGGACGAGTGTATAGCATGGCGTACATGATTGATCCCACTACCGAAGCATATGGAACCCTCTTCATTACGTAAAGTTCCTCTTTGGAACTAGGACATTGAGACTTGCTCAAAGTCACTCCATGCAACATAGGGGTATTACCCAGCTTAGAGTCCTCCATCTTGAATCGCTTCAAGACCTTGTTGACATATGCACTTTGGCTAAGCCCTATTAGCCTTTTAGACCTATCTCTATAGATCTTTATGCCCAAGATATATGCTGCATCTCCCAAGTCCTTCATAGAGAAACAATTCCCAAGAAAAGTCTTAACTTCTTTCAAGGTTGGGACGTCGTTTCCAATAAGTAGAATATCATCTACATATAGGACAAGGAATACAACAGCGCTCCCACTAGCCCTGACATATACACATGGCTCATCCTTGCTTTTCGAAAAACCAAACTCTTTGACTTTCTCATCAAAGCACAGGTTCCAGCTACGAGATGCTTGTTTAAGTCAATAAATGGACTTCTTTAACTTGCAAACTCTATCAGGATGCTCAGGATGTACAAAACCCTCGGGTTGTGTTATAAACACCTCTTCACTTAGCTTCCCGTTAAGGAAGGCGGTTTTTACATCCACTTGCCATATGTCGTAATCATAAAACGCAGCTATGGCCATGAGTATTCTGATAGACTTCAACATGGCCACTGGTGAAAAGGTTTCCTCATAGTTAATCCCATGAGTTTGCGTGAAACCCTTAGCCACCAGTCGGGCTTTGAAGGTATCTATAGTTCCATCCATACCGGTCTTCTTCTTGAAGACCCATTTACATCCCACTGTCTTACACCCGGGTGTAGGATCAACCAATTCCCATACTTGGTTATCCGACATGGATTGCATCTCACTCTCCATTGCTTCCCTCCACCTAGCAGACTCATTGCTCACTATGGCTTCCAGGTAGTTGGTCGGTTCATCATGATCCACCAATAAGTCATTGCCCTCAGATATGAGAAACCCATATCTCTCTGGCTCTTGACGTGGTCTACTGGACCTACGAGGAATTAAAGGAGCATTGTCAGGTACCGACGCATCCTCTTGCTCGGTTTCAACCACTTCGGGTTGTTTGCTAGTGCCGACACTTGTCCCTTCCCCATTGGGTTCTTGAATCTCTTCAAGATCATCCTCTTACCCGATTGCATGGATATAAGTTCCCTTTCAAGGAACACAGCCCTTCTCGCGATAAACACTTTGTTTTCGGAAGGTTTGTAGAATGTATATCCCATGCCTCCGGTTGGATACCCAATGAAGTAACACCTTTTAGACCTTGGTTCGAGTTTGTCCTCTACCTCTCGTCTTACGAAGGCAGGACATCCCCAAACCTTGAGATATGCGATCTTTGGAGCAATTCCATGCCACATCTCATAAGGAGTCTTTTGGACCTTCTTTGTCGGTACGAGGTTAAGGATCCTAACCGCCGACTCGAGAGCGTACCCCCAAGATGATCAGGGAACTCCGAGCTCAAGTATTTGCCTCCCCTATCGGAGTGAAGTACTTTGATAGTCTTGCCCAATTGAACTGGACTTCTTTTTGGAATGTCTTAAAGACCTCAAAGGCCTCAGACTTTTGCCTAATCAAGTAGACATATCCATATCTACTAAAATCATCAGTAAACGTAACGAAGTATTTTGAGTTGTTCCTTGTAACATGCTTGAACAGACCGCATACATCCGTATGCACTATTTCCAACAAGCATTTAGCCCTTTCACCCAGACCGGTAAAGGTTACTTAGTCATCTTGCCTAATAAACAAGATTCGCATGCTTCATTTGACCCGAGGTCAAAGGATTCCAATATCCCATCCGATCGGAGCTTGGTGATGCGTTTCTTGTTTATATGGACAAGACGAATATGCCATAAGGAAAACTTATCCAAACCATTTTTGGATACAGAATCAATGTTCATGATTGCTCTATTATTTTATATGTATGCATCGGCTTCGTATATACCACGACATGGATAAGCTTTAAAATAATAAACATCATTTTTAAAGCATAAGATAAAACCATTTTCAAATTTAAACAAATATCCATCGTCATACAAAGCATAAAATGATAAAATGTTTCTTGCCACAAGCGGCGAATAACATACATCTTTCAAAATAATAGATAAGCCGGTCTTGAAAGTAAGCTCCACACTTCCTTTCTCTAACACCGGGACAACCTCCTTGTTTCCCATTTTTAGCCCCAGCTCCCCATCTCTCAGCCTTCTACTTTCCTTTAGCACCTTCTCCATATTACAAATGTGAGTGCCACAGCCGGTATCTAAAACCCAGCCATTAGATGTAGAAGTATGATGGAGTTCAATCACAAACGTACCTGAAGTAGAAGCGCCTGCTCCCGAAGCTCGTAGCTTCTTTAGGCCTTCTAGGTACTTAGGGAAGCTCCGGCGCATGTGTTCCTTAGCCCCGCAGAAGAAGCAAATCGCCTCCTCCGGAGTCTTAGCTTGAGGGATAGGTCCCTTCGGCTTCGGCTCCGGGGCAGGGTTCGGCTTGGGAGCCACAACCTTACCCTTGCATTTCCCTTTCGGGGTAGAGGCCAATTTCTTCCTCTTCTTGGACTCACCCTCCTTTATGGCCATGACGGGAACGGAGGTAGATGGCCTTTGTTTGGTCATGTTGGACTCGGCGGTCCGCAGCATACCATGGAATTCCATGAGGGATTTGTCCATCTCGTGCATATGATAACTCACAAAAAATTGATCATATGATGGTGGGAGAGACCGTAGAATCAAGTCTACCACCATCTTTCTCGATATGACAAATCCCAACCTCTCGAGGCGTTCCACCAACACTTTAATCTTTAGAACGTGGTGGGACACGTTCCCGCCCTCATGCAACCGGCAACCGAGAAGTTCGTTGAGACAACCATACCGTTATTGCTTGGCTTGTTGTTGGAACATGTCCGACAACTCGCGCATCATGTCATAAGCACTCAAGTTCTCCATCGACTTTTGCAAGTCGGAGCTCATAGTGCTAAACATGAGGCAAGTAAGGTCGTTGATGTCTTTTAGGCGTTTCTCATAAGCCTCTCTAACGACCGTACTCGCGTTGGATGCAGGGACCTTGGGGATGGGTTCCTTAATGGTGGCCAACTTGTCCTAATGACGGAGGACAATTCTTAGTTGCCGTGACCAATCCATAAAATTGGTCCCATCGAGTTTATCCTTCTCGAGAAACACTCTTAAGGATATGTTTGACGTGGTGTGGTTGGTGCTAGTGGATGCCATCTATAAAAAGCAAAGTAGATTTGGTTAGTTTGATTGAAATCCTCGTTAAAATAATTACCCCAAATGTTTAATGAAAAACAACTATTTTAACAAGGGATAAGAACCTTATTTCACCTTGCACCATGACGGGTTTTCCGCGGATCACGTGAAAAAGCCATTTAGGCCGGCAACCATTGACCGATTGCAATCCATTATTGCAACTATTAGTTCCTTGCGGGATCCTACTTGACAACCATTGTGCCAAGTTTGGCATATTTGATCCCTCCACACCAATCCCAAATTAATATTTTACATGACCTCGGCTAAAGCTCGACGACCATATGAAAGATTAATTTGAAATTGTAAATCAACCATCAAGATACACGGTGGTACTCTAGCCCAATGGTCGACTCGGCTAGAGCTTGACAATCGACCTTGCGAGTTGCCACACGCGCCATCGACACAGCTCATGCAAAGGCAATCTCGGCTAGAGCTCGACGATCAACCCTTACACGACTAGATTTGGGCAGTGTCATCTTATAGGTGGTGTGCGTTTTATATTTAGAAAACGGGATTTAGTTTTCCAGTTTAAAAACCATTTTGAGTTAGATTAACAAAAAGTCACAAAAACCAAACGTTTTCACTAATCGGATACTAAACTAATTTTAAATCCGTTTGTTAATCAAGTGTGCGGGCGAGAGATGTTAAACCATTTTTAAAACTCTTGGGTTTTATTATTTATCAAAAATTATCTAGCATGCAATAGTCCTACAACTCATGCATAAACAATATATAATTAAACCATCACACGCATACATAAGGTTGGTAACCATGCCCCTAAAACCTATGTGTTTTTCCCGTGAGCCACTACGGGAAAAACAAGTCATCTAAGGACAAAAACTCCTTAACTTGGATGTGCTCCCACTAAACCCGCCACCTCCATTGGGCCTTCCGGATTTCGTGTTCGCCAAGACGTCACTCCATAGACTCCCGATGGTTGCTCCATATTACAATTACATAGAAAATAAATAAATGGCATGCAAGCCACAAATCCTATTTTCTAGTACAAATACATAATATGGAATATTTAAATGACATGCAAGCCACAAAACAATTACATACCAAATAAATAAATAAATTATTATTACAAACCATTGTGACATAAAGTCACCAAATGAATGAATAATAAAACATATAACCAAACATCCACAAGGTCTAGGGCATTTTTCTAGGGTTACCAACAAAACAGGTTCAATAGTGAACAACAACAACAAGATCAACATCAACAACATGGTGTGCCACACAAACCCACGTAATATTATGTATAATGGTTGAGATTTTTACAAAAACACTCAAGGCACTAAAAATCCCATGTATTTATGCATTAGTAACACCAAACCATTTTGATGAAACATATTCATAAATACATAATGTAAGTATATGCAATTATTTATTTTCATGCCAAAATAATAATTCACATATAAATACACCAACCATTATACAACGAAACTTCTTAAAACTAAATTTCAATTTCTAGACAAAAAATCCAGTAACCAAAATTTAGTGCCAAAAACCCAAAAATAATTTTCATTTAAAACAAAGTTTAAAAACAGAATCTGTACAGCGATATTCTGCGCCGCGTAACTTCATGAGTTCCGCGCCGCCGAAATTTACGAACAGAAAACACTCAACTTTATATTCTGGTTTTTCAGGCTACCACGTGCAAAAGTAGTATAGATGTGGCTCTGATACCACTGTTGGGGTATTATGTACACAGCGGAAGCAACAAAGTACAACATATAAAGCAAAGAGTAGAAGAAATTAAAGCATAAAACCCCAAACCATGGACCAAACTCTATAACTAACTTAAGCAACATGAAAAACAGAAAGATAAGAGGTTATACCCTGCTCCTTAGCTCCAACAACTTGAAGATGTGGTGGTGATGACAAGAAAGCAAAGAAGTTCTCCTCTAATGAAGTCCACCCCGGGTATTGTCCTTTCTCCTTGTACTAGCAAGCTTGGATGATCTTCTTTCAAGAGAAATCACCACAAGAACAGCCTTTTAGTAGCAGAAATTCGGATGCCCTCTTTGAACTCACAAGAACACTCTAAAAGTTCTCAAGACTACGTGTTTATGTGGGTTTTGGCAAAAGGTTAGAATGAAGGACAAATGAGGGTATTTTTATAGACCCTGAAATGCCACTTAATCTTCCCCATGGCCGGCCTCAGAGTACTGCACAAGCTAGCCCAACCATTGGGCAAGAGTGGAGGTGGAAAAGACAAAAGTTGCATGCAGACTGTTAGAGTTCCGCGACACGTGCCAGTAAGATTCCGCGCCGCGGAATCTCCGCGTCGCGTAACCTTAAGTGTTCCGCGTCGTGTTATTTTCCAACACATCCATCTTTCCATTTTGAAACCATTGGTCCCTCCATCTTTTAGGCTGTCGAGATAGGTCCCCGGTGTGTGACCCAATAGGCCCATACATTATCGGTAGTGATCCAAATGGCATACGTGTGTCAGCGGGCATACTCCAACAAGTTTTTCAGATGCTGACTATGCTGGGTGCAAGTTAGATAGAAAATCAACAACTGGAGGATGTCAATTGCTTGGAGGGAAGTTAGTAAGCTGGACCAGTAAGAAACATAACTTAGTGGCTACTTCAATTGCTGAAGGTGAATATGTTGCAGCAGGAAGCTGTTGTGCTTAAATCCTATGGATGCAGCATCAGCTTCAAGACTTTGGCATGAGTTTGAAGAAAACTCTTATCTTCTGTGATAACCAAAGTGCTATAGCCATAAGTTACAATCCAGTCTTGCACTCAAGAACCAAGCATATTGAGATTAGACATCACTTCATCAGGGACATCATGGAAAAAGGTAAAATTGATATTAAATTTATTTCCACTGATGACCAATTAGCTGATATTTTTACTAAATCCCTTGATGAAAAAAGGTTTATGTATCTGCTAAGTGAATTAGGTATGCTCAACCCCTAGCTAAGTGTCTAGAATCTGAGTTTTTCAGTTTGACAGAGCTAGGTGTCTTAGGTTGAGTGCACAGTTTATAAATAAGTTTTCATAAACTGTATAACCTGTCAAGCTGAATGATTAGTTCACACGTTTGGTATGTTCCAAACATATTTTAACTACTTAGTGTAGTTATGATATAGTTTGAGTAAGTCTCAAACATAAATTACTAAGTGTCATTATGTCTGAGCTATGTGCTTCACTCAAGCTGAGTGATAAGTTCACATATTTGGTTGGTTCCAAACAAATTTTAAACTACTCAGTGTAGTTAGAAACAAGTTTGAGTTAGTCTCCAGCATATATGACTAAGTGTCATTGATTCTGAGCTGAGTGCTCAAACTTAAGCTCAGTTTCAATCTAAAGTTGAGTGATGATGTCTAGCTGAGTGCTTGATTCACGCTGAGTGATTCGTTTCCTCAGCTTGGTATGTCCAAAATTAGATTTAATTACTCTGTGTGATTAAGTCATTGGGCACTATGTTGAGTCTGTCTCACATTTTGTGGTTACGCTGATTATGTATCGTGTAATATAACAAGTGAAAAGCGATATTACTGTAAATCAGAAAAATAAGTTTATAAAGTTATCTGTTGGAAGATGATATGTTTCATTCACTGTTCCATTTGTTGGGATCTCGTGGGCAAGCAGCTGAAGCAAGGTACAACAAAAACAGCCCAAGGTACAAGCACATAAAGCATAAAAACCGAAATCCCACAAATAGACCAAACTCTATGTTCAAGAAATGCAACAAGGAAAGGAAAGAGGTGGTTATACCTTTCTCCTTAGCTCCAGATGTATTCTTGTCTCGTGGTTGTGATGCTCCAAAACCTGATCAACTATTGGGATGGACCTCGGGAACACGTCAAACCACAAGTGCTAGCAAGCCGTTGTGGAACTTCACCAAGAAAACCATTCCGAGACAGCCACTATACGAGACCAATGATCTGGAGCAACCCTCTCTTATACTTTCTATTGATCTTTTGTAGCATCAAAGAATGTTGTATATGTTTTTAGAGAGAGAGAGAGCAAAAGAACTTCAAAGAATATGAGTTTTCCTTACATTACATCTGCCTCCAGATCTCCTAATAACCCCTCAAACCGGCCAAACCTCGAAACCAAGAAGTCTTCATGCATTGGCTAGCTTGTGAGGTGTTTTGACAAAGGTCATATGGCAGCCGTAGCGGCGCTAACCCTTAGGGTTTAGCGGCGCTAACGGGGCCTGTCAGTGATTTGACACAAAGTACATGCAGCCGTAGCGGCGCTAACCTTTAGGACTTAGCGGCGCTAACTTCTAAAGTTTAGCGGCGCTATAGCGGCCTGCGATGTCAACTTTTGTCTTTTGTCATATTTGGTCCCTTAATGTAAGTTGTTTTCAGGTTTGATCCCCGGTGTACGACCCAATAGGCCCATACATCATTAGCAGCGGTCTATATGGCGTACGTGCATTAGTGGGCATATTTCTAACAAACTCCCACTTGCACATAATGCAACGTACCCATGTAACCACAGACAAAGAGCAGCCTCTAGCAAAGCATCGATTCCCCCAAGTCAGTATGGGTTCCGCTTCCTTGCAGAAAACCATAACCTACATAAAAACGTAGAGGTCCTATAGATAAGTGATCTAACATCCTTTTGTTCGCGATATCCTTGTGAACACGAGACATGGATTAATATGTCAATCTCCAGATCGTTCACGATAATGTTTCTCGATCTTGATTGGTGGTGACCAAAATTTAAGGATATATCTGATTCTCAATCAATATTCCTTTACGCATGGCCATGCTTATTTTGGTGTCAGCACCCAATCAACGAGGGGCCCAGGGATATCTCTCATACTAGAGGAACAAATTCCGTTGACTGTACAATCCCATAGCGTGAACCTTGTCTTACATAACTATTCCCTTTATAATAACCAGTTACGAACTACGTTTTGAAATAGCCAAAGTAAGAAAGTTTCATGCTATAGCAATTCATACATCTCAGGTCGAAGGACGTAATGATAATATCATCCCGAGTTACTTGTGACTATGATCCATGAAGTGAACTCATGTGCGGGCCTTCCAGTCACTTGGAACTCCTTTCAAGCACAGGTTACTGTTGCGTTTCATGCATTCAATCCTTGATCAATGCATAACCAACACTTAACCTCAGCCTTATTTCAAACTTCCTTCCCTTGAAGAATGACGGACTATGGATGTTTAGAATGTATAAACATTCTGGGAAGTGGTTAAACATGCTAAGATGGAACACAGTAAAGACCAATGAAGGTAACCGTATCATGCGTATATATAGTCACCACTATATATCGATACAATCATCGGTGAGCAGTACTGCTTACCGTTCCCAATGCTTATAAGTAAATCAAACATTTACTAAAACAATATTCAAGCCTAGTCATAAGCATAAACAATGATATTATACCTAGTATGAAATTCATCACTAGTATTTGACAACGGCTTAATTGTGGGATCATCTACACGATATCCCTTTGTACTCTTTTGTATTCTCTTATTAAACAACTTGCAAAGTGTTTATCAAAGAGATCATACATAATATTATCATAGTCGTCATATCCTCAATGTTACCGAAGTCTACAATAGGATTAATGACACTTATGATTATTAGAGTTGACATACCGTCAATGTAACCGAAGTTCACAATAGAGTCACTGACACTCACTTTTATTAGAGTCGACATACCCTCAATGTTACCGAAGTCTACAATAGGATTAATGACACTCATTTGAATTTAAATGTCGTATCTACACCACATATTTGTATATTCAAAATTTCGATTAGAATCGACAGTCTTACAAGTATGGATTTTCTTGCAGTAATAACTTACTCAAGACAACTCTATTTTCGTCGAACATCAATAACATACTCCAGTATTTCTTGAATCTAAAATCCACTTGATTCCATGTTTTCTATTCATACTCATAGTACAATAATTCCATCACTAGGTTGTAAAACAACCGTAAATTAGGACATTATTTTTATTGAGCATATTTTGCTAAGAACACATGAAGCTCCCACTAGCCCTGACAAGGGTATCTGGCTTAATCTATGCTTTCTAGAAAACTCATTCCTTTGACTTTCTTGCAAAGCGGGATTACAGCCACAAGATGCAAAATATTTGCTGACTAAACTCATGGACACAATTTGGACATAATGGATATATGAGACCTCGGAACATGTTTCAAAACATTTCCTCAAATTAACCATGCGAAGGATCTTGGTCTTCATATTTCCATGTGAACATACTTGTTTTCCCAAAGCGACAACAATGTTCCACATAATCCAGACCTAATCTGGATATTATGGATGAATAAGACCCACGGAAAGTGCCTTAAGCATTTCCTCAACATAATCCTGCGAAGGATACAGGTCTCTTACATCCAAGTGTACCAATCTTGTTTTCGTAAGGTGACAATAATATTTCACTTTATCCAAGTTATCTTCAACATAACTACTAGAACATATTTCCATATTATCAATATGAAAAGCTTTGTCTCTAGTCGGTATTTGAAGTTGTCCATAGATGCTATATGTTAGTCCCTTCACCCCTCTCGGATTACACCTTAGGTGTGGGATTAACCCAAGTCAAGTACTTGGATGCAGCAAATTGATTACATCTATGTATGCCATTCCCTTCTCATATTCACTAGTGAACACAGGGTCCCACTATGTTTCCAATGAATGGTAACATCACAATGATTTACCATCAAGTTGTTGTTACTCTGATATGACAACCTCATATCTATAACAACCTTCTTGATTTCCATCAGATATAAAGAAGCAATGGATATTGTCAGGTTTTACCAGCATCTCTATGCTGATTAAGTGCTAGTGTCCACATTAGGTCTTTTATTTAAGTTTAACGTTCTTCCACTAGAATGCTTTTGTAAATTGTTCTTTCCCTTTTGAATAACCAAACATGGTTCCCATAAGTTCAAGAACAATTATCCAAACTCGGATGAACTACTTAAATATACAAGCATCAACTTATAATTCATACATCTCCCACTTAATGTAGAATGAATAATTTTAAGTTGTGAGATTGATAAGCAAAGTACTCTTTCTAGTCAAAATCTCATTGGATGCTTAAGTTGACCATAATGTTGTGTTTCAGATTGAGAACTTGGTTCATAAAAATTAATGTATACCAATCACATTGAATACATGTTTTAGGCCTGCCTTTTACCAGATTATCAACAAAGATATCCGGTTTTGTTTAAAGTAACATCATGTACAAAATGTGTTTCTTAGAGAAAACGAATTATGGGATAAACCCATGATTCATTTCATGTTCAAACCAATATTGATAGTAAAACTTAGTATCTATTCTAGATCTAAGAATTTACGTCTATATGCCCTTATTGATTCTTAATTTCTTAAGGTTATTTCCGAACACCTCCAGGTTTCAGACACAAACCTTTTATCTAGTTAAACATTCTCTCAACAACCATCATAAAGATGGTGATGGAGAATCTTACTAGTGTCACTCTATATGGTATACTTGTACGGATTATCCACATAAGTGTGATCAAAATCCAACAAGTTATAATCCTTCCTACCAACATAGGTGAAGGATTTCTTAATCATCCTAGTCCAATAAACAATATTTATATCCTTCATTTAGCCCGAGGCTAAACTTTTACAAAGATCCTAACCACATGGATCCAAGCGATGTAAATGTTGTTTACTTGGTTAAGTTTGATTATGCCATATACTAATGTATCCAAACCACTTTTGGATCTAAGAATCAATTATTTCATGATCGCCTTACTACTTATAATGAGCCTTTATGTATGCAATGATATGGATAAGTTTTGATTGGATAAAACATATCAAAATAATTTTTCAAAATTGTTTCAATTCCAAGTCATCTCCATCGTCATCAAATGTGTATTTAAGCACCATAAATGGTCAAAAATAACACATAAGCTTTGACATGGATCGAATTTGAAATGAAACCATCATAATGAAAAATCTTTTAAACAAAATACATAGTATAAAACATCCATCATCTTCAAAAGAACATACAATAAAGCAAGTCTAGCCACGCAGGGCATACTCAAAAGTAATAAATAATTCTGGAATAAATGGCGAGACTTAAGACTCCCAATTCTCTTATAGAAGACAATCAACTAAATTTCTTCTTCAGAGATCCGGTTCTTCAAGCTCTTCCTTCTTGCAACGAACAGACCTACACTTTGTAACAAAATAAATTTGTGACAAACGTGAGTCTTATAGCTTGGGTAAACAACCCAGCTTATTAAGGAATAGCAATGAAGTAAAATCATGAATGTACCTTAAGTAGGAAAATTAACTCTCTCTTTTCTGAGAAGTTTTATATCCTCTCGGCACGAAGGGCAGGCATGACGGCCCCCAATCCCCAAATCTACCGCAGAAGTAGCAAACCACCCCTTCTTGAGTCTCTTTAGGCACATCATCAATGTCCATCGACTCAAAACTTGAAGCAAGCTTGGAAACTCCAACTTCTTCTTTTAATGGGATCGATTTCTTCTTCTTCATGTTATGTAGTTCCTTAGAACCAAAAACAAGAGTGGATGAAGATGATGCATGCTTGGACATGTTAGATTCTACATCCTTCAACATTCCATGCAGTTCATCTATAGATATTTCCTTTCCATGCATATGATAGTTCTCTACAAACTTTTCATATGATGCGGGTAGAGACCGAAGTATGAAATTCACACCAAGCTCCCTCCCTATAGGAAAACCTAGTCTCTCCATCTGGTCCATGTATGACTTCATCTTCAAAACATGGGCACTAACACTCCCGCCTTCCCGCATCTTACAACCGGTTAGACTTTTAACGCACTCATAATGTTCTTGCCTACCTTGCTGTCGGAAAACATCCTTCAGCTTGTTAATCATGTCATACACAGTCATGTGCTCAAATTGCTTTCGCAGTTCCGAGCTCATACTTGATAACATGAGGCTAACAACATCGTGCGTATCCCGAACACGCTTTTCATACGCGTATCGGATAGCCCATTCCGCATTGGTAGCAGGTGGTTCAGGAAGGGGTTCCTCAAGGATGTGCAACTTGGACTCGGCACGTAGGACAATCCTCAATTGCCTAAGCCAGTCCACAAAGTTCACTCTCGTGAGTTTCTCCCTTTGTAGGAACATACGTAGTGATAAGTTCGACGTGTTGTGGTTTTGATTTGACATCCTATATTAAAGTAGAGTACACGAATTAGTTGTTTGATTTAATCCTCGTTAAAATAATTACCCATATTGCCTCGAAAAATATTTTAATAAGGGCTAAGAACCATATTTCACTCCAATCCATGACGGGGTTGCCGCGGATCACTTCATGGAGCTATTTAGGCCGATAACCATCTTACCGATTGCAATCTCTATTGCAACTCTTAGACACTTGCGGGATCCTACGACAACCATAGGTCGTTTGGCATGTTTGATCCCTACTTGCACCAATTCCAAATTAAAATTCTCGGTTGACTCGTGCTAAGCTCGACAATCACTCAAGGATTTTAATTTGCAATTGTAAATCGTCCGTCAAGACAAACGGTAACAAATTCACCAAAATTGGCTCGTGCTAAGCTCGACAACCAAAATTGTGAATTTGCCACACTCACCTTCCACACAGGTTTATGGGAGTTGGCTCGTGCTAAGCTCGACAACCAAAACCCATAAATCTAGATTCGGGTGGTATCGACTTACGGATGGCGCAAGATTTACGTTTTATGAAAAACGGGCTTTTGTTTTCGGCTTGGTTACAGATTAACTTGTTTAGTGACAAAACCTATTTCCACTATGTGAGTTAATCTTGTATGTGAGCGCGCGAGAGTTGCAAACCATTTTTACCAAATCTCTTGTGATTTTATTAATTTCGAAAAATTATCTAGCATGCGAATCCTAAGCAAACCATGCAAGAATAAAATGAAATCACATCACACGCATATAAACGAAGTAAATTGGTAACCCTTGCCAAAATCCTATGCGTTCTTCCCGTGAGCCAAAACGGGTAGAACGTGGTCAAACTAGGGGACGGAAAGTCTTCAATGCGAGCTCCCACTAGATCCGCCATCTCCAATGGACTTCATCGGCTTCTATGGACACGCTCCATCTCCTTTCCGACTCCTATTTGTGTGTCATCATCCAAATGTACAAAACATACAATAGAAAAAGAAATGGCATACAAGCCACGATAATTTCCTATTTATCTAGTACATTTACATGGATGAATGAAATGGCATGCAAGCCACAATATTATTACAAACAAAACTGAATTAATAACTATTACAGCCCATATGTGATTAAAATCACCAAATTGCATCCAAACACACAAATACAACCACAAGGTCAAGGCAAGGTTACCAATTTCACAACAACCACATACAACCAAACATAATGGTAACTATAATACCAAAACCAAATCTGGAACAAAAT
This sequence comes from Pulicaria dysenterica, assembly GCA_947179395.2. NCBI lineage: Eukaryota > Viridiplantae > Streptophyta > Magnoliopsida > Asterales > Asteraceae > Pulicaria > Pulicaria dysenterica. Next base: position 48,266,598 of record OX359289.1, on the reverse strand, counting down.
CCAGAAACATAAAATGACCAAAATACCCGAGAACAAAACTGTTTTTAACTTTTAAAACCAAAATCGTAGCTGCGCGTTAGCGTCACTAAGTTTAAACAGTTAGCGCCGCTAACTCAAAATAGTTAGCGCCGCTAACCCGGTTCGAACAGAAAACAAACATTTTGATTTCGGGATTTTCAGGCCACCAAGTGCAAATCTAACATAGAGGTGGCTCTGATACCACTGTTGGGATTTCGGGAGCAACACAGCGGAAGCAAGTACAACAAACAAAGCCCACGGTACAAGCAAATAAAGCATGAAAACAAGAAATCCCAAAATGGACCAAACTCTATGTATAAAATGCAACTTAAGAAAAGGAAGAAATGGTTATACCAGCCTCCTTAGCTCCAGAATTCTGCAAATCTCGTGGTGATGAAGCTCCAAGAATAAAACGCGGATCGACTAATGGGTAGTACCCCTTGAGCTAGCAAGCCTCCATGGTACTTCACCTTTGAACACCACTTCTAGAACAGCAACAAACCGAGATCAACTCTGGAGCTATACTCTCTTGAATGATCCTCTCTTGGCCTTAGTAGCACCAAAGAGGTTATTATGTGTTTTAGAGAGAGAGAGCAATAGAGGAAAAACCACACACATAACAAAAATCCGTTTTTTTCTTTTGGCTCCAGATGCAGGATATAACCCCACAAACCGGCCATGCCTCGAGACTAATAAATCCACATGCAATGGTTGATTTAGGAGGTTATTTGACAAATGGCACTGGCAGGGTTTAGCGGCGCTAACCAAGAGTTAGCGGCGCTAACTCAAAAGGGTTAGCGGCGCTAACGCGCCCTGTCAGCGATTTGACACAAAGTACATGCAGCCGTAGCGGCGCTAACCTATAGGACTTAGCAGCGCTAACCCCTACTAGTTAGTGGCGCTAACACGGCCTGCGATGTCAACTTTTGTATTTTGCCATATTTGGTCCCTTAACTTAAGTTGCTGTCAGGTTAGACCCCGGTGTATGACCCAATAGGCCCATACATCATCAGCAGCGGTCTATATGGCGTACGTACATTAATGGGCATATTTCTAATAATTAGGACATTATTTTCATTTGAGTATATTTTACTAGGAACACATAAAGCTCCCACTAGCCCTGACAAGAGTATCTGGCTTAATCTATGCTTTCTAGAAAACTCATTCCTTTGACTTTCTCGTAAAGCAAGATTACATTCACAAGATGCAAGTTTTGTCGACTTCATTCATGGACATAACTTGAATATAATGGATATGTAAGACCTCGGAACATGCTTCAAAACATTTCCTCAACTTAATCCTTCGAAGGATCAAGGTCTTCTTATTTCCATGTGAACATACTCGTTTCCTTTAAGCGACAACAACGTTTCACATAATCCAGACCTAATCTGGATATTATGGAGGTGTAAGAACCTCAGAAAATGCCTTAAGCATTTCCTCAACTTAATCCTATGAAGGACGCAGGTCTCTTACGTCCAAGTGAACTAACTTGTTTCCGCAAGGTGACAACAATATTTTACTTTATTCAAGTCATCTTCAACATAGCCACTAGAACATGTTTCCATATAATAGATATGAAACACTTTGTCTCTAGTCGGTATTTGAAGTTGTCCATAATTGCATATATGTTAGTCCCTTCACCCTTGTTGGATCACACCGTAGGTGTGGGATTAACCCAAGTCAATTACTTGCATGCATCAAATGGGTTACACCATTATCTTCTTTTATTCACTAGTGAACACAGGGTCCCACTATGTTTCCGATGAATGGTGACATCACAATGATTCACCATCAAGCTGCTGTTGCTTAAATATGACAACCTCATATCTAAACAGCCTTCTTGAATTCCATCAGATTTATAGAAGTAATGGATATTGTCAGGTTTTACCACCATCTCTATGCTGATTAAATGCTAGTGTCAACATTATTTCTCTTATTTAAGTTTTACGTTCTTCCACTGGAATGCTTTTGTAAATTGTCTTCTTACTTTTGAGCAACCAAATATTGTTCCTATAAGTCTAAGAAACAATTATCCAAAACTCAGATGAACAACTTAAATATATAGGCATCAACTTATAATTCATCCATCTCCAACTGTATGTAGACTGGATAATTTTAAGTTATGAGATTAATCATGGGTTTAACCCATAATTCATTTTCTATGCGAGCTGCCACTAGAACCGCTATCTTCAATGGACTTCACCGGCTTCTATGGACATGCTCCATCTATTTCCGACTCCAAATTGTGTGTCTTCATCAAAATAAAACATACAAATAGAAAATAAATGGCATACAAGCCACAATTTTCCTATTTTATCTATTACAATTACACGGATGAATGAAATGGCATGCAAACCACAATATTATTACAAATCAAACTGAATTAATAAATATTACAACCCATATTGTGATTTTAAAATCACCAAATGCATCCATAATACACAAAAACAACCACAAGGTCAAAGGCAAGGTTTACCAATTTCAAATCTTTCACATGCAACCAAACATAACAAAATGGTAATAAAATTACCAAAACATAATCTGGAACAAATTTCCAGAATTACAAAAATTGCCAAAAAAACCCGAGAACCAAAACTGTTTAATTTTTAAAAGAAAAATCCGGTCCAGCGCGCGTAGCGCCGCTAACCCTTATGAGTTAGCGCCGCTAACCCCTAATTCCAGAAAAAAAAAGCTTTTGATTCGGGTTTTTCAGGCCACCAAGTGCAAATCTAACATAGAGGTGGCTCTGATACCACTGTTGGGATCTCATGGGCAAGCAACGGAAGAAAGGTACAACAAAAACAGCCCAAGGTACAAGCACATAAAGCATAAAAACCGAAATCCCACAAATGGACCAAACTCTATGTTCAAGAAATGCAACAAGTAAAGGAAAGAGGTGGTTATACCTTTCTCCTTAGCTCCAGATGTCTTCTTGTCTCATGGTTGTGATGCTCCAAAACCGGATCAACTATTGGGATGTACCCCGGGAACACGTCAAACCACAAGTGCTAGCAAGCCATTGTGGAACTTCACCAAGAAAACCATTCCGGGATGGCCACTATACGAGACCATTGATCTGGAGTAACCCTCTCTTATACTTTCTCTTGATCTTTTGTAGCATCAAAGAATGTTGTTTATGTTTTTAGAGAGAGAGAGCAAAAGAACTTCAAAGAATATGAGGTTTCCTTACATTACATATGCTTCCAGATACCCTAATAACCCCTCAAACCGGCCAAACCTCGAAAACAAAAAGTCTTCAAGCATTGGCTAGCCTGTGAGGTGTTTTGACAAATGTCATATGGCAGCCGTAGCGGCGCTAACCCCTTAAGGTTAGCGGCGCTAACGCGGCCTGTCAGTGATTTGACACAAAGTACATGCAGCCGTAGCGGCGCTAACCTTTAGGACTTAGCGGCGCTAACTTCTAAAGTTTAGCGGCGCTAACGCGGCCTGCGATGTCAACTTTTGTCTTTTGTCATATTTGGTCCCTTAATTTAAGTTGCTGTCATGTCTGACCCCGGTGTATGACCCAATAGGCCCATACATCATCAGCAGCGGTCTATATGGCGTACATGCATTAGTGGGCATATTTCTAACACCATTGAGCCGTAAATTTGTTACGTGTAACGGACAAAAAGGGATTTCAAACGGTAACTTTTCTCTCTCCTGGGAAAGGTATATATAACGAACCAAATCGATTTTCGGAGGTTTACGCTTACAATTCCCAATTCTAAACCTCTTATTCACTTACATACCTTTCACAAACACTTCCAATTGCTCAGTGCAATTTCTTGATCATCTCTTTTCTGAACCCTAATCGCTCAGTGCGACTTTAGCAATTACTCAGTGTTATTCAAGTTTTATTCGACGATGGATGGTATCATTCTAAACTAAGTGAAAGGATGGTTAGAGGTGCTACGTTCAAAAACAATGGGATGCCTGGTCTTAAGGTAAACAATCAACGTGTGTTTTTGGCAATCCTTGAACGTAAGAGGAACAGAGGCTATGAAGCCTGGGTGGATTATATCCGAAAATGCCCTTTGGCATTTTCTTTCCCTGGAGCACCTCTGCATATTGTTCCACATCACTTATTGGAGTTCTGGTACACTTGCGTCTATGACCAGAACATGGGAGAGATCGCTGGCACTGTTCTAAATGGGGATAGAACAGTTGTCATAACTGTGCAGCGGCTATGGGATGTTCTTCAACTTCCTGCAAGTGATGTGTTCGACGCTGCTGTCACTAGGCAAGTGTCAAGGTCAGTCCTACCCAGCATGGGTCACCCGCAGACTAAGCGTATTATAAGGAAGGCCACTTTTCCTACTGGTTAGGGCTTCATGGTGTCCACGGTGATCCGTTCACTGGGAACTAAGATTGGAGACCTGGATTAGGTGAATGAGTTCGAGATGCAACTGCTCTACAACATGTACCATGCCAGAAACCTAGACTATGCACTGCTCATCTTCAATGAGCTCAAAGCCTATGTGGTGAAGACACCAAGGAATCTCCATATACCATTCATACGGTATCTGCATATACCATTCATACACTCAGCTCAAAGATTTTCAAAAATGACATCTTCCCCGAGCAAGAGGGTCTGAGTGATCCTATGTTGCTGATAGCTGAGGCAGCTTCTTCAGATAGTGACGTTGATGGATCCAATCAAGGGGGAGCTTCACAAGCTGATACCGAAGTTCAAACTGAGCACTCTGCTCAACCTGAACCAGAACACACTAAAGCGACTTCTAGTAAAACCTCTCCACTTTCTCTCTCTTCTCACTATTCTCCATCTACACGTAAAACTGCAATAGGTGGTGCCATTCCTAAAGGAATCACTGGAGCTGAGATCACTTTGATCCCTCCACATACAGGAGTTGAGGGGGAGACGGCTACTCTTAAGGTGTCAACTTCAAGGCTCATTTCAACCCTACAGTCTATGCTGGGTGTGGTGTCTACTCAGCCCACACTCTCCAGTGCCATGGGAGAGCCCATTTATGTGCCTAAGCAGACACACTTAAGTAACATTGAACATTTGACCAATCCCGAGGGTCAATTACCCCCTCTAACCTACTAATTCAACCACCAACCCATACACTACACGTTTCGAGCCCCTTTACTTCTCTTCACTTCTCACACCCACTCGCACGACTTGTCAATGTTTCATCTTCACACCAACCCTTGGATGATGTACCCAAGTTCCAACCTACTCATGCTGACTTGGATGATTTGGTAACATTCTTCAAAGGTTAGTTTGATACATTGCACCTCGAAAGAAAGAACGCAAAGAAGGATATGCTGATGATTCTTGATAATCTGGATGAGGAGGTGCTAATGCTAAAATCTGTTGTTGGTGCCTTACAAAACCAAAGGACTTCAACCCCTGTTGATGATGACAAAAAGGGGGAGAAGGTTCAAGAGGCTGAAGCTAAGTCAGTCAAAGCTGAAGCTCTACTACTGTTGGCATAGGGAGCAGATCAGTTTGAGGGGGAGAGAGGAATAGAAAAAGAAGTTGAGCTGACTGAAAAAGCAAAAGGAAAGAGACCAGTTTTGGTCAGCTCAGAAAAGTCAGAACCCCCTCAACAGAAAAGAAGAAAAGTGATTCTAAGTGAATCATCAGCCTCAGATGAAGACTCTGCGGATAAAATGACGTTACAAGAGAGAGGTTCACTGATGGCAGTAAGAAGATTGGAACAAGAGGATGTTGATCAGCTTGGGATATCTGTTGATGAGCTAAGAAAAAGACAAAGGGATGCCCAAGTTGTGTTAGTCAGTAAGAAAGAAGAAAGGGAAAAGACCTGGGCTGAGCAAATCAGAAAGCAGAATGAGGATTTGGCTAAACTCAATCTGCCAATTGTGCCTAAGGAGGAAGAGGAAGAAGAACCTCCTATAAAAGATCAACAACAGGAGGTGGATATAATTAATTGTTATACAAGAACATTCTTCTCTTCTCAAATAACCTCACTAAAGTTGAGCTCAGCTCAAGGGATCATCATTCTAGAGTTTGTCTTAAGAAATGGTGAGACATCATCTCTGGAGCTGAATCAAATGCACAGACTGGGTTATGAAGAGTGGAAGCAAGTTGCCATACTTATCAAGCAGATGGAAAAGTCCTCTGCCAGAAGTCAAGTTAAAGATGAGCTGCTAAGGTTATTTGCAAGAGCTTATTCGATGAAACTCATACCCAGGTCTGAGATAGCTACCCTACTAACTTCTTTTCATAAAGTTGGAAAGAAGAAGCAAACAAAGCCTGGACTAGCAAATCTAGATACATATAGTCTTGTTCTCCCTGAAGGCTTGGACTTTAAAGAAAACACTTATGTGGAAAAGCCTGAAAAATGATTCATGTACCTGGATAGAAACGGTGAACAATGCTTTTAGTCTGATGCAAGTATTTACACATGTGGGGTATCTCAAGTATTTGCTCTAAGACAAATCGTGGAAAATACTGAACAAACTGCAAGGTTTAGATACAGAATTAACAGAGCGATCAGATCATAAAAGGATCAGCTTCAACACCTACCTAATCTGCAAGAAATCCTTGATGAAATCAACAAGGAGATCAAAGAGTTTGAAGAGCTGCATCCTGAATAGATTAGTTCTATTTGTAAATATTTGATTAGTTCTAATATTTTTTTGTAAGCACTATGTGTGCATGATCTAAGTGATCAATATTTTTGTATTATGATTAGTTCAATTAATACAAGTATAAATTTGATATGTTCAACTGTGTTATGATATGTTCATAATTAGTAGTCTGATAAGTTCAGCTTAAATGAATAACAAATTAGTTCTTATTCATTAATGTATTTAGTTGGTGTGTTCAACTAAAAGTTGGTTTGTTCCACTTATAATTGATAAGTTCAATTACAATTGATAAGTTCAATTAATATTTGATTAGTTCAAATTTAAAATCTTGATAAGTTTAAGATTTAAAACATACTTCTGTTAAACAAACTTAATAACTGTTTGATGGTTTTGTCATCATAAAATAGGGGGAGTTTGTTGGGAAAATGATCTCATCTGTTTTGATTTAATGAGACAAAGTTAAGTTTGTATGATCTGTTTTACATGTAACTTAAACAGAATTATTAAGCTTAGTCATATTGAACATTTATAGTGATTCAGACTTAGTATAAGCTGAGTATAAGCTGAGCATATGTCCGACCAGCTTAGACTATATCCTAGTAAGATTATCATTGTGTGTGATAAGCTGTGTATGTCACCTAAGATATATATATATTGAGTTTCAGCTTGATGAGTTTCAAGCTGAGCGACTCAGCGTGTATACTGAGTCAGCTCAATAGAGTTACTAAATATGTTTTGGTTAATTCTTTAGACTTTTGAGGATGAGTTAATAATTATACATGTTAGTTCATGTTTGAATTCGGGTTTGTTCTCGAAGAACTCAGCTTGATGAGTTTCAAGCTGAGTAACTCAGCCTGAATAAAGAAGTCAGTTTAAAAGAATTTGAATATGTTTTAAATTCTGTTTTAACTCTCTATATCTACGGGAAGGATAAGAAGACTCCAAAATCAAGATTGAAGATTGAAGACTCAAGATAAGAAGATTCAAGATTCAAGATTCCGAGTTATCTAATAGTTAGTTAGCAAATTAGGATTAGTCCAGTTTGTTAGGAACCGTAGGAATATGATTATAAATACTTATCTTCTGATAAGTTTAGAGGTACGACTCAGATACGAAAACAACTAAGTGTTGCAGAGCGAAAACCTCACCTCACTGTATGTGTTACGATTCTTGAATCATTGTTTGTCAGTTCAACGTGATCAAGATATTCACAGATTGCCAAGCTATTCGTGTGTTCGAATACTCACATTAGTTGTGATATTGGTGTGTTATCAATCTGTGTAAATCATGTTTAGAGACTCATCAGTATCTATAATCATAAGTTTATTATAGATAGCTAAGTTTGAAAGATTGAGAGATTTATATTAGGTGTGTACATATCAAGATTTGCTTACTTGATAGAGTCTGTAACCATCTTCTTATTAATGAAAAGCAATGCATTCGATTGTGGTTTGATTTACTTTGTGTAACACTTTTATTTGATATGTTCAATTTCCGCAGAAAGTGTATTCAACCCCCCTTCTACAAACCTGTTGCTTGTTGTTATTCTCATCAAGGGACCAATACAAGTAAGCAACACTTGATATGTAAACACCTAATACAAATCAAATCTCTCAATCTCTTAAACTAATTGATCAAACTTGCTATCTATAATCAACTAATGATTATACACACAATATAATTCTCTAAATAGGATTTATTCACAGATTGAAAACTTACCAACTTCACAACAGACGTGAAGATCGAACACACGAACTATTGTTGGCAATCTGTGAATGCTTAATCACGTTGATCAACTAACAATCAATGTATCAAGAAAGGTGAGATGTTGAGGTATTCTCTAAACTGATCAAGAGGTTAGTATTTATAATCCTGCTCCTACGGATCCTAACAAACTAGTGCTAATCATAATATGCTAATAACAAACTAACGGATAACCCGAAATCTTGAATCTTTAATCTTCTATCTTGAGTCTTCAATCTTCAATCTTGATTCTGAAATCTTCTTATCCGCATCGTAGATATAGAGAATTACAGAATTTAAAACATATTTAAATTCTCTTAAACTAACTTCTTTTGTCAGGCTGAGTTACTCTGCTTGAAACACATCAAGCTGAGTTTATCGAGAACTAACTTGATATCAAACATGTACTAACATGTATAATGGCTAACTCATCCTTAGAAGTACTAAGAGTTAGCTAGAACTAACTTAGCAACTTTGTTGATCTGACTCAGCCTAGAAGATGAGTCACTTAGCTTGAACCACATCAAGCTGAATACTCGACCTATACCTTAGATGACACACAGTTAATCAAACATGTAGATAAAATGACTAAGATATAGTCTAAGCTAATCAACTATAATGCTAAGCTTATACTCACCTTTTGCTTAGTCTGAAACACTATAAGTGCTCAGTCTGACCAAGATTCATAATTCTGTTTATGTTATATCTAGAACATATCTTACAAATTTAACTTTGTCTCATCAAATCTTAACTAATAAGATCATTTGACCAACATAACCATTGCAATTCATCATTCAAATGATATCAAATCAGTTTAGAACTTCATATTTATGCATACTAAACACATGGAAAACATCAAAACACATTATGGATCATCAAATCATGAACTCACAAATTCAAGTTTACTCCTTGACCTCCATTAATGGGTTTCTTGAACTAAATCTTCAAAACACAGAATTTAATCATCTTTTTCATGTTCCATCAGTTCATGAATCAATAAATAAGCATACAAAACATATAGGAATCATCAATTCTCATAAAATCCTTTAAATCAAGAACCCTAGAAGTTAAAGTAGTGGGTTTTTAGCAAGAAAGCATCAAGAGCTATCAAGAACTAATCAAATCATGTTATGAATTATAAACTATCCTTGATTGCAAAAATAAGTTCAAAGTAGCAAATTCGACGGCTAGATCTAGTATTTCTCGTGGTGGTTTTGAAGGAACAATACAAACACACACAAATAGGCTTCACTGTGAATTTAGAGTTCATCAAAATCAAAATCAGTAAATTCATTATAAGCTTCCTCCATATTCAGGTCATTCTGACTTATCTCCCCTTCTTCTCTTACACCAGGCCTCTGTTCATACAGTACCATTTGATTTTTACCAGTTTCTTGTTGTTCAGGAACATCATCAGCCATTTGTTGAGTTTCACCTTGACCTCCGGCAAAACTTTTACCCTCAACTGTTAGAAGTATCCCCCTCAGGACGATCATCAGGATCCTGATCTTCACGCCTCCTTTTCTGACTTCCCGCTTGTACTTTGCAAGCCACCTCCACAGCTTTTAACCGATCTGACACTTGATGCATAGTAGTATGAAAAGCTCTTGTAACACCATCAATCTTTGCATGAATATCATCCTGAAACTCCTCAAGATTGCTAACACGAAAGGTTTGCACATTACACGGAGTGGTCAAAAGATCATTATTATGTTCCGAGTCAGGAAGTTGTTCTAGCAGTTTAACATATAGTAAGTTTTTCAAAGCATCAACAAATAAAGTAAAAGGATCAGAAGGATGAGGTGGAGGATAGGGTTGAGCTTGAGGTTGATGTTGAGTTCTGGATTGTAAAAGTGTTAAGTTTTACAGGTCACAATTCATTCTTGAGTTATACTGATTCACAACCAAACTTTGTTTGAACCACCTCAGAATTGTGTAACAAAAACAGTTATTATTCACATAGGCGGAAACAGAATAATAGTCATAATCCTAAAACCCTAAAGGATTAGAAAGATCATAGTTTATCAAGTGTATAAATATCCAGTACATAGGTTTTCGAAAAAACATGATAATAATCACATATCCATTTGCATAGAACACATGCTGGGCAAACCAGGATTGAATTAAACATTAAACTAAACATGCAATCAATCCTCTTATCATAAACTGGAAATTGATATATGTGTTTATACACATATATGTCAATCGATTTCACCATACATCACCAAGAACACATTAGATGAATGATATACCTGAATTGCTCAAGCTTAGTCCACCCGTGATGAGGTATAACAAGCACCCACTAGAAAGGTTTAATCCACACTAGGCTTATTCATGATTCTTGCACTTGGAATCACCAATATCGACATCTCCACCACCCTAGGGGTGTTCGGCCATCTATCCAAGAGAGAGAGTGTGAGAGTGTTTGTAATTTTTCATTAACCCTAATTGTTAAGATTTAACCCCTATTTAATGATAACTCACCTAGTTATCTAATTAGGAAACCATTTAAACCATTTTATTATTAATGTAAAATATACTAATATATATAATCGAAATTTATATATATATATATATATATATATATATATATATATATGTATATATATATATATATATATATATATTCTTCAATATAATTTATCCTTATTAATAATAATAACAGTTAGTAATAATAACCTTTTAATTAATATCCATGATATTAATTCAATAATTAAAAATATATATTTATTAACTATTAAATATATAAATATAAATATATATATATATATATATATATATATATATATATATATATATATTCTTGTTAATTATATTAACCTGGTTGTTATCTCAACTCCCAATTTTGGTTTATGACTAACTGTCATAATACCCATCTCCAAACCATGTGGATTTTCCTACTTGAATTACATACCCTCACAGGTGTGACCCTTGAGTGTTTTATGGCATTGGGCGTATCATCAGGGTTCGATGGTTATGCACACAAATCATACTAGACTCCCACTTGTGCTTACTATCAACCCATGGTCTTGATGATACTGGCCTAAGGGTGCTTCTAGACAAGTCCTTAGGGTAACCAAGCACATAACAAATCTTATACCCAGGTGTGATATTTATATCCTTTATAAAACAAACAGTCTTATAATTTATAAAACTAATTGTTTTGTAATCAAAGCTTGATAAGAACCCCCTGTCTTATGATCGTGTATACTTTAGGCTTTTCCCTCTGCATCGCGACGTTTTGATTGTGAGTGTGACCATGGAATGAGTCAACACTAAATACTCAGAACCGTTTCTCGACTATCTGATTTCGACTGAGTAATAAACAACAAAAAACATATCAGTTCGTTTGGGCATGACAATGCACTTCCACAGTCTAGATCAGTCAAGGGGCCCGGAAACATCTCTCTAGAAGAGGAGGTGCAAAATGCATCTCGCGTATCTGCATTTGGCAACACACTTTCCGTTTACACCAGATACGCCTGTTATTACTACCCAGTTATGCTGTAGCAATAGGTGCGATCCAAATACCAGAAGTCTACGCATCCCAAACCAAATATCTTAGGCTTGAGGACAACCTATGTGCCGAATACCTTTGACTCGTTAACCACGCGGTATTCTACACAATGTCACTATCCGATATTCACACCCTAGGTGAATACCCGTGCATCCTTGTCCAACACCCCTGATAGCTATCTTCAAACACTATGAATCTCCACCAAGGATCACAATGACGTTATTATCTCCCTAATCAAGGTTCCTACCAAGATAGGTAGTCACGGACAAGATTTTGAATAATAATCCTATTTTTCATGGACATTACCAAAACATACAAAATATGTGAGGAGTTATGGGATTAACAATGTACTCGCTATATTCACCCTCTTGGAATATAGTATATAGTTAATACTAATCCATTGTCTCAATTCACCGCGTCTATTTGTACTACTATGCCGGTTCAAGTGGACTTATCACAGATTACTTCTTCAAACAACAACATTACTATGAACTAAAAATGAGTATACAGTAACTAGTGGTCCCACTAATTTTGCTAGACAAACTGTTTTCCGTAAACCCTGAAAACAAGTCTAGTCTTTCTAATTTTATCACATCATCTGAACTTGGAGAACTGGATTAAACTCCACGTTTCTAGATGTATAAAATTACCCCGTAACCACACTTGGTTACACTGTAGATGTATAGATGCTTTGCTATTCCAAGAAATATACTGAAATAATAAACCCTTTTGTTTACATCTCCTTGTAAACAAAAATTAGATATCCAGAACTCATCTAATAATCTGTTTATTATTTGTGACATTGAATTTCAATATATAATTAAGACCTCGTGGGACTAGTACATTTACCTGGACTTATTTTGTATCCACAAAATTCCCGTCATTAAGATTATATATTTCCTTGAAAGACACTAAACTAGTAATTTCCGTGCTTCTCTAAGCACTTACTTGCTTCTACGCGAATATACATACATGTATATTAATATATCTAGAACTTGATTAATGTCTTAGCGTAGGTCAATTGCTCCCACTAACTATTATGAAAACACGGAATTACTTAAAATACCTTATTGACTAGCTCAATCTTGATACAAAAGTCAAAAGCCTGATTTTAAGTACGAATATAAATCTTAGATCTCAAATAAGAATCTTAAAGTTACCGAAACCTTATACTAGGATTTTCTAATATCCACTATTTCCTATTACAGAAAACGGTTTCTAAACTTTACATCATCCCAAGTATGAAACACTTGTAGAGATTCTTATTTTAAAATATATTGTTCTTCTTGATTATAATCCCTATTACAACCAAACTCACAAATTTTTTTCCTTAAACACATCCTTAGAAAATAATGACTATCATTTTTTAGTGTTTAATTCTAGCTCAAAACTTGAACTTGTTTTCATAAACACTTATAATTACTTGATTAGATAGGCTTTTTAATATGTGTAACACAAGCTGTGTTACCTAAAGTAATTCCATAAGTTATAGTCAAGCAATCAATATTAATCATAATATTAAAATGACAACCAATGCAAAAAGACTAAAACACTAATAAGTCAAAAACTTTGACTCGTTAGTCATCCTCTAGTCATAACTTGACTAGATGTAATCATAGGATGGGCGCAAGGATATATCAACCAATAATTCAAAAAATACTCTTAAAAGAAACCAAAAGTCTTAAAAGTAGTCATTACATATTTTTAAAACCAACAGTTCAAAATAAGTAAATATGAATTATAAATATCCTTCATCCGCACGCATCGTCTTTTTAGCATCGCAAGGCATCCTTTGCTTCTTATTGACCTATTTGCAATAAACGATCGCAAATGACAAAAACACCACGTATAAAAATAAGTTGAAAGCAAAATACTGAAGTTAGTCAACGAAAGTAGGATCATTCTCAATTTTTTCATCTGAGTCTCGGCCATCCACCTTTGCCATGAGATAGAATTGAACTTGATCTTTAGCATCAAGGTCTGTTTCAGTACCTGTATCAGTAAGAAACTGATCCTCTTCAACCATAAGCACTTTCCCATCCTTTTTCTGTTTGGATAGACGGTACTTCTACTTATAGTACTCAGCATCTTAGGTCTTTTTCTGAGGACAGTTTATGATAAGATGACCTGTGCCTCCACTGTTATAGCATTTTAATTCAGCCCTCTTCTCTACCTTTTTCTCCTCTCTCTAAAATCTTGGTTTATCAATAGAATTGTAGACCTTAGGGCGTCTTGAACCTGAAGTAAACCTCAGTTTGTTGTTGGTCTTGGCAAACCTGTTTTGAAAAGTTTTTGATACAAAAGAGAGAGCTTGAATTGCTGATTCAACAGAGTCTTCGTATGAATCTTCAGGATCTGAATCACTAATAACAACTTGTTTGTACTTCAAAGAACGCAAATACTCTCTTGAATGTTTATCAGCAACTACTAATGCAAGAGGGTGAGAACTGGAAACTTTGGGCATTGACTTTGAAACCTCATCCTGGTATTGATTCATATCTTAAAAAATGTTATGAAAAGTGACTTGGGTCAGATCCTTGTTCACATGTTTGAATAGCTTCACTTGTTCATTTCATTCCGAACCCAATGACTTTAGAAACACACATTTTAGATAAAGATCTGATCTTGGAATCTTGTTTGAACGGAGCTCGTTCTGCAATTTACAGAAACGGCTATAGGTTTCAATAAGTAACTCATTTTCACGAGCAGAAAAGTCATGAAAACTATTAAATAGTTAAGTTCTCTTTATATGTTCTCCTTGTTGAATACCTTGCAACTGTTTCTTGATTTCATCCCAAATCTCCTTGGTAGTGTCTATGCTATCTACCTTGGTATACATCTCTGAAGATAGACATTGCTTCAAGTAGTATTTTGCCAAACGCTATGCTTTTCTCCTCTCTTTTTAAAGTGGCAGTAAGCTCATCATGAGTTTTGTCTCTTCTTGTCTCTGCGATTGGAGGTTTTTTGTTATCATTTCCACGAATGACCTTTTCATACTTTTTATTTTCATTTTGAATATAGTATATCATATCTACGCCATCTAGTTAATTATGCTAAAGGAAGTCCATAAATCTTCCTTTCCAGACATGATAATCATTCCTGAAGAGAACAGGTGGTTTGGTATCTGTACCAATAACTATCATATCATTTGAGTTTGACATGTTTTTAAGTATGTATAACTTGTGATCGTTTATCTCGTTAAATTTCACTTATTTGTTCAAACTTTTCTTATCAAAATGAATAAGTGTTATTCAACTTGATGTCATTAAACACTTTAAGTTCAATGAATTCGATCGAAGTCTTAGTTTGATAACACTGTTCGACGTCAAGTTTCGATGATCAAGTTAGATCACTCTGTTCAATACTTCACTTCAACGTTCAGTACTCAGTTCGAAATTCACGTTCGATAATGAGTTCGATGACCAAATTCAATATTGAGTTCAATAATGACTTGGTTCAGTAAGGTTCGATTTAGTTTGAAGATTTGGTTCGATATCTAAGTTTAGTGTTTAGGTTTAATGATCGAGTTCGATGAGAGTTGTCACTTTGGTTCAATGATAATCACTTGTCTTCCAAAAATTCAGCAAAACACTTTTGCTTGTTTTAGCAACCAAAGTTGAACTTCGATAATCAAGTTCGATGATCCAGCTAGATTATCAAGTTCGATGAACTGGATTAAAGTAAACACTTGGTGATTTTTCAAAATTTTGCCATAGTAACTACTTGTATCTTAGTGTTTTAGTAACCACGTTCAATAGCACTAGTTTGATAAACGCACTTCGATAGAACAATAATACTTGGTACTTCACATTTCCATAGTTTTGCCTCTGATGGAACTGATGAACAAAACACACGGTCGAACTTGTTTCTCCACCTTTGATCGAACTGATGAACAAAACACACGGTCGAACTTGTTTTTCCCACCTAATTACAATGTGTAACTAACTTTCAAACACAAACACCTTTTTGATGGTGCTTTCCATTTTTAAAGATTGAAATCCTATATCTATCGCGTTCTTGGTGTTTTTGATCAAAAACCAACCGATTTTCAAAAACTATCAAATCAAAGTCAATTGATTCCAGAAATCTCACATTTTTTCGATCAAACTCCATGCGATATCAATGAAGTATTAACGATTACGAGATCGATGAAGAATTTTCATATCGTATAGTACTATTTTTGTGTCGATTATGAACTCAAAAACTCAGATTTCCATTTAAACTTGTTTTAAACTTAAATTGATTTGGTTATACCTACTCGAAATCGAAAATCGATGCTAAATTGATGAGCAATTCATCGAACAGCAGCTGAAACCCGATGATCAGATTATAAACTCGATGAACAGCAACTTAAACTTGTCGAACAACATATAAAATCGATGAGCGGCAGCTTAAACTCAATAATCATCGAAGATCTTTATAGAAATTTGTAGAATTGAGAAGAATTAAAAGTGATGATTATGTTTGAACAAAAAACCGAGAGCCAAACTCGTGAGAATTCGGCTCTGATACCAATTGATAGGTCCTAAATATGTTGGATGAAGCTTTGCACTTGAGAGAGAAAAACACACTACACCTTGAGAGTTTGAATGTTATGTTTGCAAAACATAAACATTACAAAGAGCCTAAGGCTTATATAGCCTTCGACTAAAGTACACATTAGACCCACACTTTTAATGTTTCTAAAAATATTGTAAATCGTCCGTCAAGACGTACGATGACAAACCCAACAAAATTGGCTAGTGCTAAGCTCGACAACCAATATTGGTAATTTTCCACACTCACATTCCACACAGTTTTTTGAGAATTGCCTCATGCTAAGTTGAACAACCAAATCTCATAATACTAGATTCGGGTGGTATCGACTTACGGATGGTGCTTGATTCACTTTTAATGGAAAGACGGGTTTTTGTTTCCGCTTTGGTTTTAGATTAAGTAGTTAGTGACAAATCTTAGTTTCCACTATGTGAGAGTTAATCTTATATGTTAGCGAGTGCAAGATAAGTAAACCATTTTTTAACAAACCTCTTGTAATTTTATTATTTCGAAAAATTGTGTAGCATGCGAGACCTAAGCAACCATGCAATATAAAATCACATCACATGCATTATATATCAAAAATTGGTAACCCTTGCCAAAAGTCCTATGCGTTCTTCCCGTGAGAAAAACGGGAAGAACATGGTCAAACTATGGGACAAAATGATTCGATACACGCTCCCACTAAAACCACAATCTCCAAAAGATTTCACCGGCTTCATGGTAAACTTGACTACATCTTCTTTTGGCTCCATAAGTGTGTCATCATCCTCCATAATGTACAATACACACAACTCGAAAAAAATGGCTTGCAAGCCACGAATTTTTCCTATTTATCTATTACAATTTAGACGGATGAATGAAATGGCATGCAAGCCACATTATCATTACATATTTATCAACAAATTAATAATAATTACAGGCCATGTGACAAAATGTCACCAAATGCATCCAAACACAAATAAACAACCACATGGTCAAAGGCAAGGTCACCAACTTTTACAACCACATACAACCAAACAATGATCATGGCAACTAAAATTTCCAATAAATGATTTCTGAAATAAAATTCTAGAAACCATAAAACATGCCAAAAATCCGAGATCAAAACTGATTTTATTTTTAGATGAACATTGTTACAGTGCGCGTAGCGCCGCTAAACTCAACGAATTTAGTGCAGCTAACTCTAGGTTAACGCCGCGAACCCATGCGATAGAAAACAAAACAGTTTTGTTTCGGGTTTTTCAGTTCACCATGTGAAATTCTAAAATAGAGATGGCTCTGATACAACTGTTGGGGTTTCAAGAACACAAAGCAGAAGCATGGTAAAACAAAAATTTGCACAAGGTACAATACGATATCGTGGAAATGCTACACGGACCCATATATATAGTAACAAATAACGAAATAAAGCATAAAACAAGAAACCCCATAAAGGACCAAACTCTATGTTTAAAGAAATGAAACAAGGAGAGAAATATGTTATACCCTTCTCCTTAGCTCTAGCGACCGTGTGTGTGAGTGGTGTTGATCAAAGAAGCCAAAACCGAGCTTCCTCTGTTGTAGTCCACCCCGGTAACACGTCAACCTCTAGGTGCTAGCAAGCTTGGGTAGTCCTCTATATCCAGAAATCACCCAAGAACATCAACTAAGTGAATAGTTTCTAGACATACACAAGAACTCACTTACAAGAACCTCTCAAAGTAGTTCTTATGTGTGTGTTTAACAAGAATGGCAAAAGATCCATAAGCAAGACAAGAGTAGTGCTTATATAGACCTCAAAGTATCACT
The DNA here is from genome assembly GCA_947179395.2 of Pulicaria dysenterica. NCBI lineage: Eukaryota > Viridiplantae > Streptophyta > Magnoliopsida > Asterales > Asteraceae > Pulicaria > Pulicaria dysenterica. Next base: position 48,248,411 of record OX359289.1, on the reverse strand, counting down.
TGGGATGCCTCAATGCCGGCCAAGTGTTTGGGTTTCATGAGCACAGCGGAAGCACAATGGTACAACAAAACATACAAAAAGTATAAGTAATTAAAGCATAAAACCCCATTAATGGACCAAAACTCTATGACAGGCATTTGCAACATGTATAAGAAAACAAGGAGAGGAAGTTGTACCCTTCAAATGTTCCTGGAGCAAAGTGGATGTAGGTGTGATGACAAGAAACTCACGTATCAAGCTTCTCTCTACCGAAGTCCACTCCGGGATCCCACCAATCTCCTTTTACTAGCAAGCTAGGGTACTCCTTCAAGTTGATACCACCACTAGAACAGCAAGAATCCTCTAGACACACCTTACTTTCACTCTAAAATAAAACTCTTTAAGAGCTCTAAGTGGAAGTAAGTTCAAAATGGCAAAATGATAGAATGCATGGTTAAGGAATGGTTTCTATAAACCCCAAAGTGCCTCCAGATCTCGCCATGGCCGGCCAAGAGCCAATGATGGCCTTTACATGCATTGGCCAAAGGGAGAGGTGGATAAAAAGCACATGCAATATGTGTCGGCCGATCACGGCTCTAACTATTAAGGTTTTCGCGGCGCGAATTCCTTAATAGTTACCGCCGCTAATTGCTAGTCCAGACTAACTTTTGTAATTTGCCATATTCAGTCCCTGAACATAGTTTGCTGTCATGATTGAACCCCGGTGTGTGACCCAATAGTCCCGTACATCATCGCTAGTGATCATAATGGCGTACGTGTGTTAGTGTGCATACTCCAACAAACTCCCACTTGCACATGACACCCCGTACCCATAAACCAAAGATAAAGAGTGGCCTCTAGTAAGGCATCTCTGCCCCCAATTCAATATGGGTTTTGTCATCTAGAACAAAAACCTAATTCAGAATCAATATGAAATGGTCCTATATATAAGTGATCATCAATCCCTTCGATCACGATATCTGTGTGAACACGAGACATAGTTAAATGTCAATCTCCAGATTGTTCACGATTATGTTTCTCGATCTTGATTGATGGTGACCCAAAATCTAGTTGCAATCGATCAAATACATTGCAACTCGAGCATGGCCATGCATTCTACGTCAGCGCTTAATCATCGAGGGGCCCATGGATATCTTTCAAAAACTAGAGGAACGAATTCCTTTGACTACATTGCTCCGCCACATACACCATACCTTACCTAAAAGCTCCCTTTATAACAGCCAGTTACGAACTGCGTTTGAAAGAAATTAAGGCAAAGCAGATCCATGCTTTGGAACACATGTATCTCCAGTCTAAGCACGAAATTATATTATCATCCCGACTTACTAGTGACAGAAACCATGAAGTAAGTTCAGGTGTGGGTCGTCCAGTCATTTGACATAGTCAAGCACAGGCGAAGTATTGTGTCTCTTTTATCTAATCCATTATTAGATAGCGACCAACCACTTCCCTCAGCCTTATCTCAAACTTCCTCCCCATGAAGAATGACCGACTATGTACATTTAGAATGAAAAAGCATTATGGGAAGTATTAAACAAGCTAAGATGGAAGAAAGTAAAGATTCATAAAATTAATCGGCCTAGGTGTATCATTAAATCACATTTAATAATCAATATACTATGAAATACAATACTGCATAACATTCCCAAAATATAAGTACAAATCAAACATAAACCAGATATTACACTCAAGCAAAGTCAATAGAGAATCTAACACCTATCAATATAGTGTGAGAATCATGCACAACTTGTGATAACGGCTTAGTGAAAGGATCGGCGAGGTTACCCTCCGATGCTAGTTTGCTTATAGCAATTTCACCACTCTCTATAACATTTATGATGAAGTGGTATTTGCGAAGAATGTGCCTCGTTCTCTTATGAGACCTTGGTTCCTTAGCTGGAGCAACCGTACCTTAATTGTCACAAAAGATCTCAATGGGTTTAGATAAGGTAGGAACCACTCCAAGTTCTTGGATGAACTTCCTCAGCCATACCGCCTCTTTAGCTGCTTCACTAGCCATAATGTACTCCGACTCGATAGTTGAATCAGCAACGGTGTCTTGCTTGGAGCTCCTCCAACTAATAGCACCAGCATTGAGAAGGAACACGAACCCTGATTATGATTGGCAGTCGTCCTTGTTAGTTTGGAAGCTAGCGTTAAAGTAACCATGTACTCTAAGCTCTTCCTTACCACCATAGACTAAGAACATCTCCTTTGTCCTCCGAAGATACTTGATTGATCATGTTGCCGAAGCGTATGGGACCCTCTTCATTACATCTAATTCTTCCTTGGAACTAGGACATTGAGCATTGCTCAACGTCACTCCATGCAGCATATGGGTGTTACCCCTCTCTGAGTCTTCCTTCTTGAATCGTTTCAAGACTTTTTCCACATACGCATGTTGGCTAAGCCCTATTAGCCTTATAGATCTATCGTTATAGATCTTTATGCCCAAGATATAGACCACTTCTCCCAAGTCCTTTACTAAGAAACAACTCCCATGAAAAGTTAACCTATTTCAAGGTTGGGACGTCATTGCCAATAAGTATATTATCGTCTATGTATCGGACAAGGAATACTACAACACTCCAACTAGATTCCAGCAAAGATTCCAGCTGCGAGTTGCTTGCTTATGTCCATAAATGGACTTATTTAATCAGCAGACTCTATCAGGATACTCTTGATGTACAAAACCCTCGGGTTGTGACATAAACACCTCTTCATTAAGCTTCCCGTTAAGAATAGCGGTTTTTACATCCATTTGCCATATCACATAATAATAAAATGCAACTATGGCTATAAGTAATCTCATAGACTTCAACATGGCCACTTGTGAAAAGGTTTCCTCATACTCAATACCTTGAGTTTGCGTGAAACCTTTAGCCACTAGTCGGGCTTTGAAGGTATCTATAGATCCATCCATGCCGGTCTTCTTCTTGAAGACCCATTTACACCATATTGTCTTACACCCAGGGGTAGGATCAACCAATTCCCAAACTTCGTTGTCCGACATGGATTGCATCTCGCCCTCCATTGCTTACCTCCACCTAGCAGACTCATTGCCCGCTACTGCTTCCCGGTAGTTGGTGGGCTCATCATGATCCACCAATAAGTCACTGCCTCACATAAGAGAAACCCATATCTTACTGGCTCATGACGTGGTCTACCGGATCTACGATGAATCAATGGAGTTCCGTTAGGTACCGACGCATCTTCTTGCTCGGTTTCAACCGCTTCGGGTTGAGTTCTAGTGCCGACATTAGTCCCTTGTTCCATGGGTTCTTGAATTTCTTCAAGATCAATCCTCTTACACCTCTCAGACCTAGATTCAAATATCCCATGGCTCCGGTTGGATACCCAATGAAATAACACCTCTCAGACCTAGATTAAAGTTTGTCCTCTACATCTCGTCTAACGAAGGGAGGACATCCTCAAACCTTGAGATATGCAATCTTGGGAGCAACTCCATGCCACATCTCAAAATGTGTTCTTTGCACTTTCTTGGTCGGTACGAGGTTAAGGATCCTAGCCGCAGACTCGAGAGCGTAACCCCAAAAACTAATGGGTACTTATGTATGACTCATCATCGATCGGACTATATCCAATAATTTCCGATTCCTCCGCTCGGCAACAACATTCAATTATGGTGTCCTAGGAGGAGTTAGTTGTGAAATAATCCCACAACTAACGAGATCATCACTGAACTCCAAGCTCAAGTATTCGCCTCCCCTATCGAAGCGAAGTACTTTGATAGTCTTGACCCATTGTTTCTGGACTTTGTTTTGGAAAGTCATATAGACCTCAAATGTCTCAGACTTATGCCTAATTTGTTAGAATATGCCCACTGATGCAGACAGACCGTTTAAGTCACTACCGATGATATATGGGCCTATTGGGTCACACACCAGGTTCTAACTTGACAGCAACCAAAGAAAAGGGACCAAAAATGGCAAAAATCAAAAGTTAGTGTAACTGGTCGTGTTAGCGACGCTAACGTTAAGGAGTTAGCTCCGCTAACTCTTAACAGTTAGCACCGCTACGCATAGATATGACAGTTTGGTGGAAAAGCTGCAGGCCGCGTTAGCGCCTCTACCCTTAAGGGGTTAGCGCCGCTACGGCTGCATGTTCTTTTTGTCAAATCACCTCTTGGCTTGGCCAATGCATGTAAAGAATATCATGGTGTCTTGGCCGGCCTTGGGTATACTAAGTGTCAATTAGAGGTTTATTAAACACCTTACTTGACTCTCATTTGTAACATTTTTTGCCAATTCTACAACAAAATATTCTCTTAAGTGCTAACAAGGCTTATATAGAATTTGAGAGGAGAGGTTCCAGAAAATTGGTCTCATTGTTGATGTTCCTTAGTGGTATTCAAGAGGAAGTACCATAAGGCTTGCTAGCACTCGAAGATGGATGTGTCCTGGGGTGTACACCAATAGAGGAGGCTAGATTTTATTCTTTGATCAACACCACAATTTTCTACACATTTTCTGGAGCTTACGAGGCTGGTATAACGACTTATCTCCATTCTCTTTTGTTGAATTTCTTTACATACATCATGGTCCATTAGTGGGGTTTCATTTTTATGCTTTGTATGGTTGTACATTAGGCTTTATATGTTGTACCTTGCTTCCGTTGCATGCCCATGAAACCCCAACAGTGGTATCAGAGCCAACTCTATGTTAGATTTGCACATGGTGGCCTGAAAAACCTGAAATAAAAAATGTTTGTTTTCTGTCAAACAGGGTTAGCGGCGCTAAACTTGTATTAGCGGCGCTATCGACGCTGTAACAGTTTTGGTTTCAAGTTAAAAACCGTTTTTGGTCTCGGGTTTTTGGTCCTTTTGAGGCTTCTGGAAATTTTTATTTTTGTTGTTATATCTTGTTTTTCCATTAGCATTGATGATATGTTTTGTTGTATGTAGTTATATATAAATTGGTAATCTTGCCTTGGCCTTGTGGTTGATTGTGTTATATGGATGCATTTGTGGTTGTATTATTATTCATTTGATAAATTTGTAATAATAATGTTAGAATATGCCCACTGATGCATACACGCCGTTTGAATCACTGTCGATGATGTATGTGCCTATTCGGTCATACACCGGGGTCTAACCTGACATCAACTAAAGTATAGGGACAAAAAATGACAAAAGACAAATTTGACATTGCAGTCCGCGTTAGCGCCGCTAACCTTAAGGTGTTAGCGCCGCTAAACCTTAAGGTGTTAGCGCCGCTAAACCTTGAGGGTTATAGCCGCCACGGTTGCATGTACTTTGTGTCATGTCACTTGGCATGCCGCGATAGCGTCGCTAATGTTAAGGGGTTAGCGCCGCTAACCCTTAAGGGTTAGCAACTCTACGGCTGCATGTGTTGTTTGTCAAATCACCTCTAGGCTTGGCTAATGCATGTGGATGTCATGATGTGGTCTTGGCCGGCCTTCGGCATACCAAGTGACTTATGGAGGTTTATATAAGTCCTGGCGACATTCATTAAACGTATACACTCTTAAGTGCTTTAAAAAAGACTTAGAGAGAGTTTCAAGGAGAGGTTCCAGAAAGTTGGTGTTGGTTGTTGTTCTCTGGTGGTTTTCTTGATTAAAGAATCACGAGAGCTTGCTGGCACAAGAGGTTGTCGTGTTCCTGGGGTATTATCTATTATAAGATTCGGTTGTTTCGTTCTTGGAGCATCATCACCAACACTTAACATTTTTTTGGAGCTTAGGAGGAAAGTATAATCATATCTTCACTCCTTTTACATGTTGCATTTCTGTTAATAGAGTTTGGTCCATTAGTGGGGTTTCACATCTTATGTCTTATATGGTTGTACATTGGGTTTTTAATGTTGTACTTTGCTTTTTTGTTGCGTGCCCTAGACACCCCAATAGTGGTATCTGAGCCACCTCTATGTTAGTCATGCACATGGTGGCCTAAGAAACCCGAAATTGAATTGTTTGTTTTCTGTCAAACTGCTGTAGCGGCGCTAAACCTTTTGTAGCGACACTAACTTTTAAAGTTAGCGGCGCTATAGGTGCTGGACCGTTTTGGTTTTTAAGTTTAAAACATTTTTGTGTCTCCGGTTTTTGGCAATATTTTGAGCTTTTGGAATTTTTAATTTCTTGTTATTATATGTTATTCCAGTAGCTATCATGTATGTTTGGATGTATGTGGATTTATAAGTTGGTAACCTTGCCTTGACCTTGTGGTTGATTGTGTGTTTGGATTCTTGTTTGGTTGTATTATTATTAATTTGATAAATTTGTAACAATAATGTGGCTTGCATGCCATTTAATTCATCCATGTAATTGTAATAGATAAATAGGTATAATGTGGCTTGCATACCATTTTTATTCTATTGTATGTATTGTAATTTATGGTGGATGAAGACATACAAAAAGGGAGTCAAAGGAGGTGGAGCACGGTGACCATAAAGCCGGTGAAATCCAATGGAGATGGCAGTTTTAGTGGGAGCTCGCATCGAAGACTTTGTCCCTTAGAATTATGTTCTTCCCGTTTGGCTCACGGGAAGAACGCATAGGTTTTTATAGCAAGGGTTACCAATTATAGTATCTTATGCGTGTGATTGTGATTTTATATGCATGGTTTGCCTAGGATTCGCATGCTATATAATTTTTCGGAAATTAATAAAATCACAAGAGATTTGCTACAAATGGTTTACAATTCTCTCGCGCGCTCACATACAAAATTAACTCACCTAGTGAAATTAGGATTTGTCACTAACAAGTTAATCTAAAACCAAACCGGAGCTTAGCACGAGTTAACCAAAATTTCAAGACTTAAAATTGGAGCAAGAAGGGATCAAACATGCCAAACAACCCTTGGTTTTTGTAGGAACCGGCAAGGTGCTAAGGATTGCAATAGAGATTGCAATTGGCAACATGGTTGCCGACCTAAATAGTTTTATCATGTGATCCACTGTAACCGCGTAACATGGTAGGATGAAATACGGTTCTTAGCCTTGTTAAGATGATTCTTTATGGGTAAATTGTTTTAACAAGATAAAATATCAAACTAACTAAAATCTACTTTTCAATTTTAGATGGCATCAACAAGCGCAAACAACACCACCACCAACGTTTCTCTCCGAGTTTTCCTTGAGAAGGACAAACTCGACGGTAGAAATTTCATGGATTAGCATAGGCAGCTATGGCTCGTCCTACGCTATGAAGGAAAGTTGCATACCATTGAGGAACTCCTACCAGAGGCACCTGCGAGCAATGCCTCAAGGTCGGTCAAAGAGGCGCATGATAAACCCGTCAAAGTGACCGAAGAAGTTACATGCCTAATGTTGAGCACCATGAGCAACGATTTGCAAAAGCAAAAGGAGCACTTGAGTGCTTACGACTTGATCATGCAGTTGAAGGACATGTTCCAACAGCAGGCGAGGTAAGAAAGGTATGAATGCTTCAAGTCCATCCTTGCGTGAAAGCTCCAAGAAGGCGGGAATGTGAGCGCTCATGTTTTGCGAATAAAAGAAAACATTGAGCGCATGGAGAAGTTGGGTTTTACCATGCGGAGGGAGATGGCGGTCGACTTGATCCTCCAATCCCTGCCCAGTGCATATGATCAATTCGTCATGAGTTATCATATGCATAGCATGGATAAAAACCGTGATGGACTTGCATGGCATGCTCAAAACTGCTGAGGTGAGCATGACAAAGAACAATCCATCATCTTCTTCCACTCCCGTCTTCGCAATCCGGGAGGGCCGCATCACGAAGAAGAAGAAGAAGGGAAACTCTTCCAAAGGGAAGGGTAAGGGAAAGGTTTGTGAAACCAAGCCTAACCCTACCTCCTACGGTAAGGGCAAGGGGAAAGGTCCCCAAGCCAAGACCTCAGAGGATGCCCAATGTTTCTTTTGCAGGGGCAAGGGCCATTACCGCCGAAGCTGCCGAAAGTACCTTGAAGGGCTCAATAAGCTCAAGGCGATGATCATATCCGGACCCGACTCTTCAGGTACGTTCATGATAGAATTGCATCAAACTTCTACTTCTAAAGGCTGGGTTTTATACACCGGCTGTGGCACTCACATATGTAATATGGTGCAGGTGCTAAGGACAAGTAGAAGCTTGGAGTGGGGAGAGCTGGATCTTGTAATGGGAAATTTAGAAATTGTCCCAATAGAAGCAAGAGGAGACTTAGAGTTTCAATTCAAGACCGGCAATTCCTTTTTTATTGAAAAATGTATGCTATTCGCCCAAAGTGACAAGAAGCATTATTCCTTTTCATGGTTTGTATGACCACGGTTATGATTTTAAATTTTATTATGGAACCATTATTTGCTTGAACAATGATGTTGTTTATTTTAAAGCATTACCGTGTCTTGGCATATATGAGGCAAATGCATACATTGATTCTAGAGAATCTATCATGAACATTGATTCTAATTCCAAAAATGATTTGGAAAAGTTCACTTTGTGGCATAGCCATCTTGGCCACATAAACAAGACTGGCATCACCAAGCTCCAAGCGGATGGGATATTGGAATCAAGAGTAACCATTGGTCAAATGATGTATTCGAATCTTGCTTATTAGGCAAAATGACAAAAGCACCCTTCACGGGAACAAGTGAGAGGGGAAAGGACCTTTTGGATATTGTTCATACTAATGTATGTGGTCCTTTCAAACACGTCACACGAAACAACTTAAGATACTTCGTTATCTTTATAGATGACTATAGTAGGTATGGATATGTCTACCTTGTTAAACACAAGCATGAAATCTTTGAGGTGTTCAAGACATTCAAAAACGAAGTTCAGAATCAATTGGGCAAAACAATAAAGATACTCCGGTCTCATAGAGGTGGAGAGTATCTAAGTACCGAGTTTATGGATCATATTAGGAATTGTGGAATTATTTCACAATTGACACCTCCAAGGACTCCATAATTAAACGGGGTCACTGAGAGGAGGAACCGGACTTTACTAGATATGGTAAGGTATATGATGAGTCGAACGAAGGTACCTATTAGTTTATGGGGATATGCTCTAGAAACGGTGGTAAGATTCCTTAACCTTGTACCAACCAAGAAAGTTGTAAAAACACCTTATGAAATGTGGCATAATAAGAATCTGACACTTTCATACTTACGAGTTTTGGGTTGTCAAGCCTACGTGAAACGTGAGGCTGAAGACAAACTTGAACCTCGTTCAGAGAGGTGTTACTTTATCGGATACTTGATGGGGTTTGAGGAACACAGTGGAAGCAAAAGTACAACATGCAAAGCTAATGGTACAAACATGCAATGCATAAAACCCTATGAATGGACCAAGCTCTATATCTAATACATGCAACATGTAAACAAGAAGCAAAGAGAGGATTATACCCTTAATGAATCCTTGGAACAAAGAAGAGAATGTTGGTGATGACTAGAAGCTCAAATCAAGCTCCTCTCTATTGTTGATCCACCCCAGGTTTCCACAATCCACTTGTACTAGCAAGCTTGGATGAGCTTCACTTTCAAGAACTCACCACATAAACAGCAACTCCTTCTTGATTTCTGGACTAACTCACAAGAACACTCTTATATGAAGCCACAAAACGGCTCTAAGTGTTTTGAGTTCAAGTATGCAAAAACTGTCAGAAGGAATGACAAATGAGGGACTTTTATAAACCCTCAAATGCCATTTCATCTCCCAAAAACCGGCCACCAACTTTCGAAAAGGAAAGCCATGCATTGGCTAGAAAAGTAGGTTGAAACAAAATGATTGCATGCAGTCTGACAGATGATCGCGCCGCGATCTCCTAAAGAAATCGAGGCACGATCTACCCATAAGATCGAGCCGCGATTCCACAAGTGGATCGAGGCGCGATCTTCGCCTGCACACCAACCCTTAACACTTTGACACTTTTAGTCCCTCAACTTAGGTTGCTGTTAGGATTGATCCCCGGCGTGTGACCCAATAGGCCCATACTATATCGGCAGTGATCTAAATGGCGTACGTGCGTTAGTGGGCATACTCAAACAAACTCTCACTTGCACATGACACACCGTACCCATAAACCACAAGCGGCCTAAAGTAAGGCATCTCTGCCCCCAACTAGTATAGGTTTTGTCATCTAGAACAAAAAATCAAATCCAGAATAATTTACGAAATGGTCCTATAGATAAGTGATCATTCATCCGATCGATTACGATATCCATGTTAACATGAGACATGGTTAAATGTCAATCTCCATATCGTTCACGATTATGTTTCTCGATCTCGATTGATGGTGACCCAAAATCTAGTCGCAATCGATCAAATATCATTGTAACTCGAGCATGGCCATGAATTGTACGTTAGAGCTCAATCATCGAGGGACCCATGGATAACTTTCTAAAACTAGAGGAACGAATCCCTTTGACTACATTGCTACGCCACATACACCATACTTTACCTAAAGGCTCCCTTTATAACAGCCAGTTACGAACTGCGTTTGAAAGCAATCAAGGCAAAGCAGATCCTTGCTTTGGAGCACATGTATCTCTAGTCTAAGGACAAAATGATATTATCATCCTGACTTACTCGTGACATAAACCATAAAGTAAGTTCAGGTGTGGGTCGTACAGTCACTTGACCATTGCAGGAACAGGCAAAGTGTTGCGTCTCTTTTGTCTAATCCATTATTAGATAGCGACCAACCACTTTCCTTAGTCTTATCTTAAACTTCCTTCCCATGAAGAATGACCGACTGTAGACATTTAGAATGTAAAAGGCATTTAGGAAAGTATTAAACATGCTAAGATGGAACACAGTAAGGATTCTTAAAATATTCGCCCTCCGCGTATTATTAATTCACATTTAATAATCAATATAGTATGAAATACAATTATCCTTAATGTCCCAAAGTACAAATACAAATCAAACATTAACCAAATATTACACTCAAACCAAATCACTAGCGAATCTGACACCTATCGATCTAGTGTGAGAATCATGTACAGCTTGTGACAACGGTTTAGTGAAAGGATCGGCCAAAATGACTTCCGATGGTACTCTGCTGATGGCAATTTCACCACTCTCTATAACATCTCCGATGAAGTGGTATTTTCGAGGAATGTGTCTCGTCCGCTTGTGAGCCCTTGGTTCCTTAACAAGAGCAACAGCACCCTTATTGTCACAGAAGATCTCAATTGGGTTAGATATGCTAGGAACCACTTCAAGGTATTGGATAAACTTACTCTTCCATACCGCCTGTTTAGCTGCTTCACTAGCCGCAATGTACTCCGACTCGGTAGTTAAATCAGCTACTGTGTCTTGGTTAGAGCTCCTCTAACTTATAGCACCACTATTTAGAAGGAACACGAACCCCGATTGTGATCGGCAGTCGTTCTTATCCGTTTGGAAGCTGGCGTCAGAGTAAACTAGTACTCTAAGCTCTTCCCCACCACCATTAACCAAGAACATCTCGTTTGTCCTCCGAAGATACTTGAGAATGTTCTTGACCGCAGTCCAATGGGCTTGCCCGGGGAACGCCTGATATCTACTCGTCATGCTCAAAGCACACGACACATCAGGACGAGGGCATAGCAAGGCGTACATGATTGATCCAATTGCCAAAGCATAAGGGACCCTCTTCATTACGTCTAGTTCCTCTTTGGAACTAGTACATTTAGTCTTGCTCAACGTCACTCCATGCAACATTGGGGTGTTACCCCTCTTTGAGCCCTCCATCTTGAATCGCTTCAAGACCTTGTCGACATATGCACTTTGGCTAAGCCCAATTAGCCTCTTGGATCTATCTCTATAGTTCTTAATGCCTTAGATATATGCTACTTCTCCTAATTCCTTCATTGAGAAACAACTCCCAAGAAAAGATTTAACCTCTTTCAATGTTGGGACGTCGTTCCCAATAAGTAGAATATCATCTGCAAACAGGACAAGGAATACTACAGCGCTCCTACTAGCCCTGACATATACGCATGGTTCATCCTTGCTTTTTGAAAAATCCAAACTCTTTGATTTTCTCATCAAAGCACAGGTTCCAACTGCGAGATGCTTGTTTCAGTCCATAAATAGACTTCTTTAGTCTGCAGACTCTATCAGGATACTCAGCATGTACAAAACCCTCTGGTTGTGACATAAACACCTCTTCGTTAAGCTTCCCGTTAAGGAAGGCGGTTTTTACATCCATTTTCCATATCTCATAATCATAAAACGCAGCTATGGCCATAAGTATTCTAATAGACTTCAACATGGCCAATGGTGAAAAAGTTTCCTCATAGTCAATCCCATGAGTTTGCGTGAAACCTTTAGCCACCAGTCGGGCTTTAAAGGTATCTACAGATCCATCCATGCCGGTCTTCTACTTGGAGACCCATTTACACCCCACTATCTTACACCCCGATGTAGGATCAACCAATTCCCATACTTGGTTGTCTGACATGGATTGTATCTCACTCTCCATTGCTTCCTTCCACCTAGCAGACTCACTACACGCTACGGTTTCCCGGTAGTTGGTCAGTTCATCATGATCCACCAATAAGTCATCGCCTACAGATATGAGAAATCCATATCTCTCCGGCTCATGACATGGTCTACCGGACCTACGAGGAATGAATGGAGTATTGTCAAGTACCGACGCATCCTCATGCTCGGTTTCAACCACTTCGGGTTGAGTGCTAGTGCCGACACTAGTCCCTTCTCCATCGGGTTCATGAACTTCCTCAATATCAATCCTCTTTCCACCTAATTGCATGGATATCATATCCCTTTCAAGGAAGACGGTCCTTCGCGCGATAAACACTTTGTTTTCGGAAGGTTTGTAAAACAAATAACCCATGGCTCCGGTGGGATACCCAGTGAAGTAACACCTCTCGGATCTAAGTTCAAGTTTGTCCTCTACCTCTCGCCTAACGAAGGCAGGACACCCCCAACCCTTGAGATATGCGACCTTTGGAGCAACTCCATGCCACATCTCATAAGGTGTCTTTTGGACTTTCATGGTCGGTACGAAGTTAAGGATCCTAGCCGCCGACTAGAGAGCATACCCCTAAAAACTAATCGGTACTTCCGTGTGACTCATCATCGATCGGACCATATCTAACAATGTCTGATTCCTTCGCTCGGCGACACCATTCAATTGTGGCGTCCTAGGAGGAGTTAGTTGTGAAATAATTCCACAACTAGCTAGATGTTTCGCGACATAAGTGGCGAATAGCATACATCTTTTAAAATGATAGAGTAGCTCTTGAAAGTAAGCTCGACACTTCCTTTTCTATAACACGGGGACGACCTCCTTGTTCCCCATGAAAGTAAGCCGTTAGATGTAGAATTATGATGGAGTTCAATCACAAACGTACCTGAAGTAGGAACGCCCGCTCCCGAAGCTCGTAGCTTCTTCAGGCCCTCTAGATACTTAGGGCAGCTCCGGCGCATGTGCCCCTTGACCCCGCAGAAGAAGCAAACCGCCTCCTTCGGAGTCTTAGCTTGAGGGATTAGACCCTTTTTCTTTGGCTCTGGGGTAGGGTTCGGCTTGGGTGCCCCAACCTTACCTTTACCATTACCCTTCGGGGTAATGGCCGATTTCTTCTTCTTCTTGGACTCACCCTCCTTGATGGCCAAGACGGGAATAGAAGTGGATGGCTTTTGCTTGGTCATGTTGGTCCCGGCGGTCTGCGGCATACCATGCAATTCCATAAGAAATTTATCCATCCCATGCATATGTTAATTCACAACGAGTTGATCACATGATGGTGGGAGAGACCGTAGAATCAAGTCTACCGCCATCTCTCTGGCGATGGAAAATCCCAACCTCTCGAGGCGTTTCACCATCGCTTTCATCTTAAGAACGTGGTGGGATACGTTCGTGCCCTCTTGCAGCCGGCAACTGAGTAGGTCATTCAGATAACCATACCGTTCTTGCTTCGCTTGTTGTTGGAACATGTCAAACAACTCGCCCATCATGTCGTAAGCACTCAAGTGCTCCATCGACTTTTGCAAGTCGGAGCTCATAGTGTTTAGCATGAGGCAAGTAACCTCGGTGATGTCTTTGAGGCGCTTTTGATACACCTCCTTAATTGCCCTACTCGCGTTGGACGTAGGGGCCTCAGGGATGGGTTCCTCAATGGTGGCCAACTTGTCCTCATGATGGAGGACTATCCTTAGTTGCCTTGACCAATCCATGAAATTGGTCCCATCAAGTTTATCTTTCTCCAGGAAAATCCTTAGAGAAAATGTGGTGTTGTTGTTGGTGCTAGTTGATGCCATCTATAAAACGCAAAGTAGATTTGGTTAGTTTGATTAATATCCTTGCTAAATTAATTACCCCAAGTGTTTAATGAAAAACAACTATTTTAACAAGTGCTAAGAACCATATTTCACCTTGCACCGTGACGGGTTTTCCGCGGATCAAGTCGCAAAGCTAGTTAGGCCGGCAACCATTAACCGATTGCAATCAATTATTGCAACTCTTAGTTCCTTGCGGTATCCTACTTGACAACCATTGTGCCAAGTTTGGCATGTTTGATCCCTCCACACCAGTCTCAAAGTAATATTTTACATAACCTCGGCTAGAGCTCGACGATTATATGAAATATTAATTTGAAACCGTAAATCAAACATCAAGATACACGGTGATACTCTAGCCCAATGATCGACTCAGCTAAAGATCGACAATCGACCTTGCGAGTTGCCACACATACCTTCCACACAACTCACACAAAAATTGACTCGGCCAAAGCTCGACAATCAACCCTTGTGCGATTAGATTTGGGTGGTGTCATCTTATAGACGGCGTGAGATTTACATTTAGAAAACGTGATTTAGTTTTCCGGTTAAAAAACCATTTTGAGTTTTGATTAACAAAAGTGACAAAAACCAACCGTTTTCACTATGCGGATACTAAACCAATTTATATCCTTTTTGTTAATCAAGTGTGCACACGAGAGTTGTTAAACCATTTTTAAAACTCTTGGATTTCATTATTTATCAAAAATTGTCTAGCATGCAGTAGTCCTTTAACTCATGCATAAACAAAATAATAAAACCATCACACGCATACACATATTCAAGTTGGTAACCATGCCCATAAAACCTATGCGTTTTCCCGTGCGCCACTACGGGAAAACAAAGCCATCTAAGGACAAAATTTCCTTGACTTTGGATATGCTCCCACTAAACCCGCCACCTCCATTGGACCTCCCGGATTTGTGGTTGCCAAACCGTCACCCCATAGACTCCCGATGGTTGCTCCATATTACAATTACATAGAAAATTAAATAAATGGCATGCAAGCCATAAATTCATATTTTCTAGTACAAATACATAATATGGTATATTTAAATGGCATGCAATCCACAAATACAAATTACATACCAAATAAATATATTTAATTATTATTACATACCATGTGACTTAAAATCACCAAATAAATGAATAATAATAAATCACACAACCAAACATCCACAAGGTCTATGGCATATTCTAGGGTTACCAACATCACATGAAAATACAAGATTCACTATTGAACAACATGAACAACATGGTGTGCCACACAAAACCATGTAAACTTATGTATAATGGTTAAGATTTTTCAAAAACACTCAAGGCACTAAAAATCCCATGTACTTATGCTTTAGTAACACCAAACCATTTTTGGTGGAACATATTCATAAATACATAATGTAAGTATATGCAATTACCATTTTCATGCCCAAATAATAATATACATATAAATACATCAACCTACAAGGCAACTGAAATAAATAAAATTTAATTTATGAACATAAAATTCCAGAAAATAAATTATATTGCCAAAAACCCAAAAATAATTTTTAAAGCTTACAAAAAAAAACAAAAACTGCTTTGCTGGGAGATCGAGCCGTGATCCACTAACAGGTTCGAGCCGAGATCTACCCACTAATTTGCGCCATTATATAGTGACAAAATCGAGCCGTGAACATTTTCTAGAATTCGCGCCCCGATCCCATAAGGAGATCGAGCCAGGAACTCCACTGGACTGAAAACACAAAATTTATTTTCGGGTTTTTCACGCCACCTTGTGCAGGAATAGTATAGAGGTGGCTCTGATATCACTGATAGGGTTTGAGGAACACAGCGGAAGCAAAATTACAACATGCAAAGCTAATGGTACAAACATACAAAGTATAAAACCCTATGAATGGACCAAGCTCTATATCTAATACTTGCAACATGTAAACAATAAGGAAAGAGAGGATTATACCCTTGATGATTCCTTGGAACAAGGAAGAGGATGTTGGTGATTACTAGAAGCTTAAATCAAGCTCCACTCTATTGTTGATCCACCCCGGGTTTCCACAATCCACTTGTACTAGCAAGCTTGGATTAGATTCACATTCAAGAACTCACCACAAGAACAACAACTCCTTCTTGATTTCTAGACTAACTCACACGAACACTCTTATATGAAGCGACAAAAATGATCTAAGTGTTTTGAGTTCAAGTATGCAAAAAGTGTCTCAAGGCATGACAAATGAGGGACTTTTATAAACCCTCAAATGCCATTTCATCTCCCAAAAACCGGCCACCAAGTTTCTAAAAGGAATGCCATGCATTGGCTGGAAAAGGACCTGGAAACAAAATGATTGCATGTAGTCTGACACACGATCGCGCCGCGATCTCCTAAAGAAATCGAGGCGTGATCTACCCAGAAGATCGAGCCGCGATTCCACAAGTGGATCGAGGGGCGATTTTAGCCTGCACACCAACCCTTTCCACTTTGATACTTTTAGTCCCTCAACTTAGGTTGTTGTTAGAATTGATCCCCGGCGTGTGACCCAATAGGCCCATACTATATCGGCAGTGATCTAAATGGCGTACGTGCATCAGTGGGCATACTCCAACAATACCCTCCTGCCGGAGTTGGATATTTATTTTATAAACCTTCTTAGAACAAAGTTTTTGTTGCTCGAAAGGCATTTTTCCTTGAATGAGAAATGCTATCCAAGCAGAGTGGCAACAAGGAAATTGTCCTTGAGGAAGATCAAGGGTCAACTGATAAAGAGCTTGAGTTTGCAACTAGCACTCTACCTAAGACGGTTGAAACTGAGCAAGAAAATACAAGTAGAACTCATCATGAGCTAGAGAGATATGGATTCCACATATCTGAGGGCAGCGAGATAGTGGTGGACTATGATGAACCCACCAAATACAAGGAAGCCATGGCATGCCCTGAGTCTGGAAAGTGGAGAGAAGCAATGGAAAGCGTGATACCTTCCATGTCGGATAACCAGGTTTGGGAACTGGTTGATCCTACGCCCGGGGTTACACCCGTAGGGTGTAAATGGGTTTTCAAGAAGAAGACCGGCATGGACGGAACCTTGGATACCTTCAAAGCCTGACTGGTGGCGAAGGTTTCATTAAGACACCTGGAATAGACTATGATGAAACCATTTCCCCAGTGGCAATGTTGAAGTCTATCCGGATACTTCTAGCTACTGCTGCATTTAATGCTTATGAAATATGGCAAATGGATGTTGAAACCGCTTTCCTTAACGGAAAGCTTTCCGAAGAGGTGTATATGACACAACCTAATGGTTTTGTACATCCGGTGTATCCGAACAAGGTTTGTAAACTGAAGAAGTCCATTTATGGACTCAAACAAGCATCTCGAAGCTGGAATCAATGCTTTGATGAGAAAATCAAGGAATTTGGATTTTCAAAAAAAAAACATGAGCCATGTGTATATGTCAGGGCTAGTGGGAGCAATGTAGTCTTCTTAATCCTCTATGTAGATGATATTCTACTCATTGGAAATCACATCCCAAGGCTAAGGAGTGTTAAAGCTTGGCTGGGAAATTATTTTTCAATGAAGGGTATAGGGGATGCTAGCTGCATTCTAGGAATCAAGATCTATACGGATAAATCTAGAAGGCTGCCCGTGCTTCTCAAAGTGCATACATAGATAAGGTCGTGAGACGCTTTAACATGGAGTAATCGAAGAAAGGAAACCTCCCTATATTGCATCGCTTAACACTGAGCTAGACTCAATGTCCTACCTCCTCATAGAAGATAGAAGTAATGAAGCGAGTACCATACGCTTCGGCTGTGGGATCGATCATGTACGCCATGCTATGCACTCGTCCTGATGTGTCATGTGCTTTAAGCATGACTAGTAGATATCAGGCTAATCCCGGGGAACCTCATTGGAGATGTTCTTTAGGCGTAAAGAACATTCTAAAATACTTTAGGCGTACGAAGGAGATGTTCTTGGTATATGGTGGGGAAGAAGAGCTAAGAGTAAAGGGTTATTTGGATGCTAGCTTCCAACCAGACAGGGATGACTGCGATCACAATCGGGGTTTGTATTCCTGTTGAACGGTGATGTCGTCAGCGGAAGGAGCTCGAAGCAAGACACAGTGGCTGATTCGACTACTGAGTCGGAAAACATAGCGGCAAGTGAAGCTGCTAAGGAAGCCGAGTGGATGAAGAAATTCATCCAAGACCTAGGAGTGCTTCCAAGCATTGCGGACCCTATTTAGATATTCTATGACAATGAGGGTGCGGTGGCTTTGGAAAAGGAACCGAGAGCTCACAAGAGGACAATACACATATTGCGCAAATACCACTTTATACGAGATGTAATTGAAAGTGGTGAAGTCGTCATCAGGAGAGTAGCATCGAATGGAAACTTGGCGGATCCGTTCACTAAGCCGTTACCGCAAGCCGTTACTTGAAAGTGTGTATTTAGTTTATTTGATATGTAAGTTTTATTTTGGGAACTTTAAGACAGTATTGTAACTTATGCTTGTTTTGATATATAAAAGAGATTATAGATGCGTATGATACGGTTACATTCATAATACTTTATTGCGTTCCATCGTAGCATGTTTAATCACTTCAAGAAATATTTTACTATATTTCAAACTTTCCACAGTCGGTCAATCTTATGGAAGAAAGATTAAATGAACATGTGACCTTGAATTCAAAATTGTTGAATTAAGGTGCAATACTTACCTGTGCTTGAAAAGAGTTTCAAGTGACTGGAAGACCCACACCCATGTATACTTCATGGATTATAGTCACGAGTAAGTTGGGATGATAATATCTTACGTCCTTAGACCTGAGATGTATGAACCGCTATATCCTAGTTCTTCATTACTTTAGATATTTCCAAATGCAGTTCGTGACTGGCTGGGATAAAGGAAATAGCTAGGTAAGACAAAAAGTATGGTATAGGGTTTTACAGTGAAAGGAATTTGTTCCTCTAATATGAGAGATATCCGTGGGCCCCTCGATAATTGGGAGCTGACACCAAAATTATGCATTGCCATGCACAAGGAATATTGATTGAGAATCAGATATATCCTTAACTTTTGGTCACCACCAATGAAGATCGAGTAACATAATCGTGAACGATTTTGAGATTGACACTTAATCCATGTCTCGTGTTCACAAGGATATTGCTAACAAAAGGATGTTTAACATCACTTATCAATAGAAACATTTCCTATGAATTGCTTTTGTCTTGATAATACTGACTTGGGGGCAGAGATGCTTTGCTACAGGCCGCTCTCTATCTGTGATTTAAGGATAAGGTGCATCGTGTGTAAGTGGGAGTTTGTTAGAATATGACTACTGATGCATACACGCCGTTTGAATCACTGCCGATGATGTATGGGCGTATTGGGTCATACACCGGGTCTAACCTGACAGCAACTACAGTATAGGGACCAAAATTGACAAAAGATAAAAGTTGACATTGCAGGCCGCGTTAGCGCCGCTCACCATAAGGTGTTAGCGCCGCTAAACCTTGAGGGTTAGAGCCGCCACGGCTGCATGTACTTTGTGTCATGTCATTTGCCAGCCGCGATAGCGCCACTAATATTAAGGGGTTAGTGTCGCTAACCCTTAAGGGTTAGCAACGCTACGGCTGCATGTGCTTTTTGTCAAATAACATCTAGGCTTGGCCAATGCATGTGGATGTCATGATGTGGTCTTGGTCGGCCTTGGGCATACTGGTATGGGCGTTTAGGTGCGGACCGGATTTCACAACGGTACAAATGCACACGGCACGGCTGGGCAGAGAACCCATCGCGTGTAGCAAGGTGTGCTGGTAAGACATATGATTTATATCGAACACGGGTAAGCGTAAAAGCTATGGCTACTCTTATTCCAAACTGTTGTCTAGTTAGATAGATAGGTGAGGATAAAAATAGACTAAATACTAGGCAGGAAAAGTAAATAAAGCAGGAAAGAATGTGCCAAGTCACGAATCCTCCAAATCAATATAAATAGTAGCGTTAGCTAATCCGGTTGTAAAATGAATGAAATTATTAAGATGATTTCTAAAGTTGATTCGGTACCAATCTTTTATCAGTACAAAACGATCTTAAGGTAACTATGATTTAATCCCTGTATTATTAAAACACCGGTTAGATAAAACCTTGCTTCCCGGGTGTTATCACGTTTTACTTAAAAGGTCAGTATTTATCTCCTAATGAAATAATAGACAGGATAATTACCATTGTTTGTCAACATCCGGTAAGAATATATATATTTAGATATTAAGATAATATATCAGTTCAACACCTCAAGTGGGTCTATGAGCAAATGTGCCTGTATACACATACCAGACTTATACGTATCATACACCTCAAGTGGGTCCATGAGCAAATGTATATAAATATGAGTATGTTTGTATATATATGTATAAAGATACAGATATCCTAAGTAAATGGTTTTTCAACATTTACATTGCCGAATATCCGCATAAATTGATAGTTTTATACAAAATAGCTAATTATAATGTTTCAGTATTTTAGAAATACCAAGTCTTAAATAAAATCAGCACAATGTAATCCTACGCATAACAACTACATATTTATATCAGTTCGGATTCATTGTAACGAAGCGAAAATAAAGGAAAGAGAATACCAGTTTGTATTATACAAGGTATAAATACATCTGGACAGCATCCTGGCTCGTACAAACTTGCTGGAACTCGTTTCCGAAGACAGAAAAACAACTACAGCTACAAAACTACAAATCTACGCTACAAGCTACGTATTTACATGGATAGGAGGCGAGGAAACCTCCAGAGCAGCCCGAAGGCCCCCTGTAGTCACCTGAACTCGCCTGGAGTGGTGTATGGAAGGTTTTTCTGTGTTTTGAAGTGTCTAAAGGTGTAAGAGAGGTGTTGGTGTCCTCTTAAATGAGCTGCCAAGAGCTCTTTATATAGGCAAGATCCGGGGGGGCTTTGCGATCGCATGGCATACCCATGCGGTCGCATGGACCATTTGTCAAAATATTCTCTACCAACGTCGAATCTCGAGGTCTGACCAAACCGTTACACGAATTTTGGTGGGCGGGGTCCCTTGCGGCCGTAAGGCCCTTTAACAAATCTCCGCGGCGCGTAAGAAGATAAGGTACGCGCCGCGTAAATAGCTTTTTCCGAATTTCTTCTCCTTTTGCGCGGTGTTTTCTCGTTTTGACGCGTTTTATCCATTTTTCCGTAATGTCTACCTGAAATAGCCTTGAATAAAATAAGAAAGCATTTAAAGCTCATTTTGGCTATATTTTATTTATTGAAAACAGATATTGGCAGATATCAGGTATATATTTTATGTATAATTCTGCCAATATCCATAAATCTGGTATGTGCGTTTTATGTGCGGACCGGTTATCACAACGGTACAAATGCACACGGCACGGCTAGGCAGAGAACCCATCGCGTGTAGCAAGATGTGCTGGTAAGACCGATGATTTATATCGAACACGGGTAAGTGTAAAAGCTATGGCTACTCTTATTCCAAAGTGCTATCTAGTTAGATAGATAGGTGAGGATAAAAATAAACTAAATACTAGGCAGGAAAAGTAAATAAAGCAGGAAAGAAATTGCAAGTCACGAATCCTCTAAATAAATATTAATAGTAATGTTAGCTAATCCGGTTATATTATGAATGAAATTATTAAGATGATTTCTAAAGTTGATTCGGTACCAATCTTTTATCAGTACAAAACGATCTTAAGGTAACTCTGATTTAATCCATGTATTATTAAAACATCGGTTAGATAAAACCTCGCTTCCGGGGTGTTATCCCATTTTACTTAAAAGGTCAGTATTTATCTCCTAATGAAATAATAGACAGGGATAATTACCATTGTCTGTCAATATCCGGTAAGAAGATATATATTTAGGTATTAAGATAATATATCAGTTCAACACCTCAAGTGGGTCTATGAGCAAATGTCCCTGTATACACATACCAGACTTATACGTATCATACACCTCAAGTGAGTCCATGAGCAAATGTATATAAATAAAAGTCTGTTTGTATATATATGTATAAAGATACAGATATTCTAAGCAAATGGTTTTTCAATATTTACATTGCCGAATATCCGTATGAAATGATAGTTTTATACAAAATAGCTAATTATAATGTTTCAGTATTTCAGAAATACCAAGTATTAAATAAAATCATCACAATATAATCCTACTCATAACAACTACATATTTATATCGATTTGGATTCATTGTAACGAAGCGAAAATAAAGGAAAGAGAATACCAGTTTGTATTATACAAGGTAGAAATACATCTGGAAAGCATCCAAACTCGTACAAACTTGCTGGAACTCGTTTCCGAAGACAGAAAAACAACTACAGCTTCAAAAACTATAAATCTACGCTACAAGCTACGTATTTACATGGATAGGAGGCGAGGAAACCTGCAGAGAAGCCCGAAGGCCCCCTGGAGTCACTTGTACTCGCCTGGAGTGGTGTATGGAAGGTTTTTCTGTGTTTTGAAGTGTCTAAAGGTGTAAGAGAGGTGTTGGTGTCTTCTTAAATGAGCTGCCAAGAGCTCTTTATATAGGCAAGATCCGGGGGGGGGGCTTTGCGATCGCATGGCATACCCATGCGGTCGCATGGACCATTTGTCAAAATATTCTCTGCCAATGTCGAATCTCGAGGTCTGACAAAACCGTTATGCGAATTTTGGTGGGCGGGGTCCCTTACGGTCGCAAGCAATCCCTTGCGGCCGTAAGGCCCTTTAACAAATCTCCGCGGCGCGGAAGAAGATAAGGTACGCGCCTCGTAAATAGCTTTTTCAGAATTTCTTCGCCTTTTGCGCGGTGTTTTCTCGTTTTGACGCGTTTTATCCATTTTTCCCTATTGTCTACCTGAAATAGCTTTGAATAAAATAAGAAAGCATTTAAAGCTCATTTTGGCTATATTTTATTTATTTAAAACAGATATTGGCAGATATCAGATATATATTTTATGTATAATTCTGCCAATATCAATTACCCCACACTTAGGATATGCTTGTCCTCAAGCATAACTGTAAATATAATCAAAAACAAATCTTCAAAATTTCAACAAATATAACTATAGAAGAAATATTAACAAAATTTACATGATTCAGATATTAGCATTTTTTAAGTTAGGAAAAATATATTCAAATATTTACACGACTTTTGCATTCTCACCAAGTGGTTCACTCTATCACTCAAGTGTATAAGGTTTATATCAATATAGTGAATCACACAAAATGTCATGAAATGCAATATTACCATATGCTTGTATCTAAATCAAATCTACACCACTAGAGAGTTTAGAACTGTCAAGAGGACTTTTGGGGTTAAAATGTAAAAGGCTATGGGTTAAGGGTAGGAAAAAGGGATTTTTAAAAGTGGCTAAAATAAGAATCCAGAAATCAGATTAAAAACCGACTAAGCTGCTTTTATTGAACTATCGAACCGGAATATCACAATATTTTTGTTGAGAATACAATTCATCAAGCTGTAATGGAATCAGAATCTTCTGAATGACAGCAATTCACTCAGGCAATACTGAAGAAAAAACTACTACTCAATGTATGACAACCTTAAAAATAGCTGAAGAAAGGTATGTCAAGCAACTAAAATTTCTCATTTTTCTATTTTCTAATTTTTATGGATTTTTGGGTTCAGCTGTATGCAACGGATAGACCAAAGATATTAACTTTTTATGTCCCGCTGATCGGTGCATGAACAACTGAAGAATATAGGAACACAATATGGAACTAAGCAGCGAAAATTGGATTTAACTAATTTTGGAAACTAAAAATAAAATGGAATAAAAATGGGATAAACATGGGTGATGAAATGAAAAGTTAAGGCTCAAAGTGGTTAACTAGGGTATCGAATGCTAAAAATGAGCATTGCATTGAAAAAGGGTTAAAAATAAAGTAAATTAAATAATCTAAAATTGAGATTATTTAAGTTTGAAAGAAAAAGGCTTAAAACAACGGGTTTTAAAAAGAAAGATGACCTCTATCAGTGCAATAGTCTAGTTCTCATTTTGGTGGTTTCGGAAAGAATTCAGTAACAAGTTCTGAAATATATGCAATTTAGACATTCTCACAGCAAAAGAATTCAGTGTTTAATGATAACAACTGATAGGCTCAAACACTCAATTTAAGTACAGGCTGTATTTATGCTAAGTCGTAAAATCTCGAATAATTTTCCTTTATTATGTAATCTGAATTTATATAAATTTAATTAAAAATTTCATACAAATAATCATAAATGCGAATAATTTAAATTTGAATTTTGAATTAATTTACAAATGTAAACTATGAGAATTTTGCAAAATTTTTGAAATTTTGGAGATTTTAGACAAATTTAACAAGAAAAATGGATATCTCTACCCCACACTTAAAATGGTACAATGTCCTCATTGTACTCAAAAGCATGAATAGATAAAAGTATGAATAGAGAGAACTCCCCTATTTTGCAGATCGAAATTTTTGGTATTGTTGCTGAGCTGACTGTCAGCATATGTGTGATTAATAATAATTTCGATTCTGAGACCAGAAATCTCACACATCATTTTATTAAGAAAAAATAAAACAAAAGAAAAACAAACCATTTATTCGGGTTACATACTATTCGTACGGTATGTAAGCGAACATAATAACGCTTTGAAATGCGGAATCTTTTATAGTCAGATTTTCAAGACTGCAAAACTAAATCAACAGTTAGAATAATTTACCATATTATTACCTTCCCCGGCAACGGCGCCAAAAATCTGGTATGGGCGTTTAGGTGCGGACCGGATTTCACAACGGTACAAATGCACACGGCACGGCTGGGCAGAGAACCCATCGCGTGTAGCAAGATGTGCTGGTAAGACCGATGATTTATATCGAACACGGGTAAGCGTAAAAGCTATGGCTACTCTTATTCCAAACTGCTGTCTAGTTAGATAGATAGGTGAGGATAAAAATAGACTAAATACTAGGCAGGAAAAGTAAATAAAGCAGGAAAAAAAGTGCCAAGTCACGAATCCTCCAAATCAATAAAAATAGTAGCGTTAGCTAATCCGGTTATAAAATGAATGAAATTATTAAGATGATTTCTAAAGTTGATTCGGTACCAATCTTTTATCAGTACAAAACGATCTTAAGGTAACTCTGATTTAAACCCTGTATTATTAAAACACCGGGTAGATAAAACCTTGCTTCCCGGGTGTTATCCCGTTTTACTTAAAAGGTCAGTATTTATCTCCTAATGAAATAATAGACAGGATAATTACCATTGTTTGTCAACATCGGGTAAGAATATATATATTTAGATATTAAGATAATATATCAGTTCAACACCTCAATTGGGTCTATGAGCAAATGTCCCTGTATACACCTACCAGACTTATACCTATCATACACCTCAAGTGGGTCCATGAGCAAATGCATATAAATATGAGTCTGTTTGTATATATATGTATAAAGATACAAATATCCTAAGCAAATGGTTTTTCAACACTTACTATACCGAATACCCGCATGAACTGATAATTTTATACAAAATATCTAATTATAATGTTTCATTATTTCAGAAATACCAAGTCTTAAATAAAATCATGACAATATAATCCTACGCATAACAACTACATAATTATATCAATTCGGATTCATTGTAACGAAGTGAAAATAAAGGAAAGAGAATACCAGTTTCTATTATACAAGGTAGAAATACATCTGGACAGCATCCTGACTCGTACAAACTTGCTAGAACTCGTTTCCGAAGACAGAAAAACAACTACAGCTACAAAAAGTACAAATCTACGCTACAAGCTATGTATTTACAAAAAGTACAAACCTACAAAAAGTACAAATTCGGATTCTCTGCCAAGGTCGAATCTCGAGGTCTGACAAAACTGTTACGCGAATTTTGGTGGGCGGGGTCCCTTGCGGTCGCAAGCAATCCCTTGCGGCCGTAAGGCCCTTTAACAAATGTCCGCGGCGCGGAAGAAGATAAGGTACATGCCGCGTAAATAGCTTTTTCAAAATTTCTTCGCCTTTTGCGCGGTGTTTTCTCGTTTTGACGCGTTTTATCCATTTTTCCGTATTGTCTACCTGA
Source organism: Pulicaria dysenterica (assembly GCA_947179395.2). Taxonomy (NCBI): domain Eukaryota; kingdom Viridiplantae; phylum Streptophyta; class Magnoliopsida; order Asterales; family Asteraceae; genus Pulicaria; species Pulicaria dysenterica. The sequence continues at coordinate 48,222,082 of OX359289.1, read as the reverse complement.
AATAGCCTTGAATAAAATAAGAAAGCATTTAAAGCTCATTTTGGCTACATTTTATTTATTTAAAACAGATATTGGCAGATATCAGATATATATTTTATGTATAATTCTGCCAATATCACATACCAAGTAACTTCTGGAGGTTTATTTTAGAACCTCAGTTGTACTCTTGGCCACATTCATTAACACTATACACTCTTAAGTGCTTTCAAAAAGACTTAGAGAGAGTTTCAAGGAGAGGTTCCAGAAAGTTGGTGTTGGTTCCTGTTCTCTGATGGTTTTCTTGAGTAAAGAATCACGAGAGCTTGCTACCACAAGAGGTTGGCGTGTTCCCGGGGTATAACCCATTAGAAGATTCGGTTGTTTCGTTCTTGGAGCATGATCACCAACACTTAACATTTTCTGGAGCTTATGAGGAAGGTATAATCATCTCTTCACTCCTTTTACATGTTGCATTTTTGTTCATAGTGTTTCGTCCATTAGTGGGGTTTCACATCTTATGTTTTATATGGTTGTACAATAGGCTTTTCATGTTGTACTTTGCTTCCGTTGCGTGCCCCAGAAACCCCAACAGATATGGCTTGCATGCCATTTCATTCATCCATGTAATTGTAATAGATAGATAGGAATATTGTGGCTTGCATGTCATTCTTTTATTCTATTGTATGTATTGTAATTCATGGTGGATGAAGACACACAAGAGGAGTCAAAAAAAGATGAAGCAAAATGTCCATAGAAGCCGGTGAAATCCGAAGAGATCGCGGTTCTAGTAGGAGCTCGCATAGTAGTTCTTTTGTCCCCTAGAATTGACCATGTTCTTCCCATTCGGCTCACGGGAAGAACGCATAGGTTTTTATGGCAAGGGTTACCAATTGTTATATTTTATGCGTGTATTGTGATTTTGCTATACATGGTTTGCTTAGGATTCGCATGGTAGACAATTTTTCGGAAAATTAATAAAATCACAAGAGATTTGCTCAAAATGGTTAAGATTACCACCCGTGATATTAGGTTTTTGTCACTAATAAGTTAATCTAAAACCAAACCGGAAAAAAGCTCATTTTTCCACAAAACGTAAATCATGCACCATCCGTAAGTCGATACCACCCGAATCTAGTCTTATAAGTGTTGGTTGTCGAGCTTAACACGAGCCATCTCTCATAAAACTATGTGGATGGTGAGTGTGGCAAGATTCACAATTTTGTTTGTCGAGCTTAGAATGAGCCAATCTTGGTGAATTTTCCCTCGTATGTCTTGACGGACGATTTGCAATTTTAAGTTTGAAATCTTGATTAATTGTCGAGCTTAGCACGAGTTAAACTAAATTTCAAAGCTTAAGATTGGTGCAAGAAGGGATCAAACATGCCAAATAATCCTTGGTTGTCGTAGGATCCCACAAGGTGCTAAGGATTGTAATAGAGATTGCAATTGGCAAAATGGTTGCCAACCTAAATAGTTTTATCATGTGATTCGTGGTAACCCCGTCACATGGTAGGATGAAATACGGTTCTTAGCCTTGTTAAGATAATTCTTTATGGGTAAATTGTTTTAACAAGATAAAATATCAAACTAACTAAAATCTACTTTCCAAATTTTAGATGGCATCAACAAGCGCAAACAACACCACCACCAACGTTTCTTTACGAGTTTTCCTTAAAAAGGAGAAACTCGATGGTAGCTAAGGCTTTTCCTACGCTATGAAAGAAAGTTGCACACCATTGAGGAACCCTTACCCGAGGCACCACCAAGCGGTGCAACGACGGCGGTCTGAGAGCAGTACAGAAAACGCCTCAAGGAAACTGAGGAGATCACATGCCTCGTGTTGAGCACCATGAACTCCAATTTGCAAAAGCAAATGCAGAACTTGATTGCCTACGACCTAATCGTGTAGCTGAAGGATATGTTCCAACAGCAAGCGAGGCAGGAGAGGTATGAATGCTTCAAGTCCGTTCTCGCTTGCAAGCTTCAAGATGGAGGGAACGTGAGCGCTCATGTTTTTCGTATGAAAGCAAACATCGAGCGCATGGAGAAGTTGGGATTCACCATCGGGAGGGAGATGGCGGTCGTTTTGGTCCTCCAATCCCTGCCCAATGCATATGATCAATTCACTATGAGTTATCATATGCACAGCATGGATAAATTCTTGATGGAGCTGCATGGTATACTCAAAACTGCCGAAGCAAGCATGACCAAGAGCAAGCCATCTTCTTCTTCTAATCCCGTTATAGCCATCCGGGAGGGCCGTATCTCCAAGAAGAAAAAGAAGAGCACCCCTTCCAAAGGGAAGGGAAAAGGGAAGGTTGGTGATTCCAAGCCTAACCACACCTCCGATGGTAAGGGTAAGGGGAAACTTCCAGAAACCAGGACCCCGGAGGATGCTCAATACTTCTTCTGCGGGGGCAAGGGGCACTACCTCTGAAGCTGCCCGAACTACCTTGAGGTGCTCCACAAGCTCAAGGCCATCAGCATTTCGGGATCCAAATCTTGAAGTACTTTCATGATAGAAGTCAATCAAACATCTACTTCTAAAGGCTGGGTTTTAGATACCGGTAGTGGCACTCACATATGTAATATAGTGTAGGTGTTCAGAACAAGTAGGAGCTCGGAGTGGGGAGAGTTGGGTCTTGTGATGGGAAATTCGGAAATTGTCCGAGTGGAAGCAAGAGGAGACTTGGAGCTTTCATTCAAGACCGGCTATTCTATTTTGTTAAAGAATGTATGCTATTCGCCCAATGTGGCTAGAAATATTATTTCTTTTCACGCATTGTATGGCTAGAAACATTATTTCTTGCTTCTTAGGCAAAATGACAAAAGCACCCTTCACGGGAACAAGTGAGAGGGGAAAGGACCTTTTGGATATTGTTCATACCGATGTATGTGGTACTTTCAAACACGTCACAAGAAACAACTCAAGATACTTCGTTACCTTTATAGATGACTATAGTAGATATGGATATGTCTACCTTGTTAAACACAAGAATGAAAACTTTGAGGTATTTAAGACATTCCAAAACGAAGTCCAGAATCCATTGGGCAAAACAAATAAGATATTCAAGTCTGATAGAGGTAGAGAGTATCTAAGTACCGTGTTTATGGATCATCTAATAAATAGTGGAATTATTTAACAATTAACACCTCCAATGACTCCACAATTAAATGCGGTCGCTGATAGGAGGAACCGGACTTTGCTAAACATGGTGACGTCTATGATGAGTTGGGAGGAGGTACCTATAAGTTTCTAAGGATATGCTCTAGAAACGGCGGTAGGAGTCCTTAACCTCGTACCAACCAAGAAAGTTGTGAAAACACCTTATGAAACGTGGCATAATAAGAAGTCGACACTTTCATACCTACGAGTCTAGGGTTGTCAAGCCTACGTGAGACGTGAGGCCGAAGACAAATTTGAACCTCACTTGGAGAGGTGTTACTTTATTGGATATCCTCCTACCAGTGTCGGATATTTATTTTATTAAGAGGAAGATCAAGGGTCGAACAATAAAGAACTTTAGGTTGGCACTAGCACTCAACCGGAGACGGTTGACACTAAGCAAGAAAATGCTACAGTACCTGAAACACTTTCATTGTCTACCCCAAGGCGTTCCAATGAAACTCGTCATGAGACAGAGAGATATGGCTTCCACATATCTGAAGGCAGCGAGTTAATGGTGGATCATGATGAGCCTACCAGCTACAAGGAAGCCATGGCAGGCCCTGAGTCTGCAAATTGGAGAGCAGCAATGAAAAGCGAGATGCATTCCATGTCAGATAATCAGGTTTGGGAATCGGTTGATCCTACACCCGGGGTTAAGCCCATGGGGTGTAAATGGGTTTTCAAGAAGAATACCGACATGGACGGCACCTTGGATACCTTCTAAGCCGGACTGGTGGCTAAAGGTTTCACTCAGACACCTGGAATAGACTATGATGAAACTTTTTCCCCAATGGCAATGTTGAAGTCTATCCGGATACTTTTAGCTATTTATGCATTTCATGATTATGAGATATGGCAAATGGATGTAATGACCGCCTTCCTTAACGGGAAGCTTTCTGAAGAGGTGTAATGACACATCCTGATGGTTTTGTGTATCCAGAGTATCCAAACTAGGTTTGTAAAACTAAAGAAGTCCATTTACGGACTCAAACAAGCATCTGGAAGCTGGAATCTATGCTTTGATGAGAAAATAAAGGAATTTGGATTTTCGAAAAGCAAAGATGAGCCATGTGTACATGTCAGGGCTAGTGGGAGCACAATTGTCTTCTTAATCCTATATGTAGATGATATTTTACTCATTGGTAATCATATTCCAAGACTAAGGAATTTTAAAGCTTGGCTAAGGAGTTGCTTTTCAATGAAGGATCTAGGGGATGCGAGCTGCATTCTGGGGATCAAGATCTATAGAGATAGATCTAAAAGGCTATTTGGGCTTTTTCAAAGTGCATACATAGACAAGGTCGTTAGATGCTTTAAGATGGAGGAATCCAAGAAAGGAAACCTCCCTATGTTGCATGACTTGACTTTGAGTAAAACTTTAAATATCCTACCTCCAAAGAGAAGATAGAATTAATGAAGTGAGTACCATACGCTTCGGCTGTGGGATCGATCATGTACGCTATGTTATACACTCCATCCTGATGTGTCATGTGCATTGAGCATGACTAGTAGATATTAGGCAAACCCCTGGAAACCTCATTGGAGAGCCGTAATGAACATTCTAAAATACCTAAGGCGTACAAAAGAGATGTTCTTGGTATATGGTGGGGAGGAAGAGCTGAGAGTAAAGGGTTACTCGGATGCAAGCTTCCAAACAGATAGGGATGACTACCGATCATAATCGAGGTTTGTATTCCTATTAAACGGTGGTGCTGTCAGTTGGAGGAGCTCGAAGCATGACATAGTGGCTGATTCGACTACTGAGTCGGAATACATAGCGGCAAGTGAAGCTGCTAAGGAAGCCGTGTGGAAGAATAAATTCATCCAGGACCTAGGAGTGGTTCCAAGCATCGCGGACCCTATTGAGATATTTTTGACAATGAGGGTTAGGTGGCCTTGGCAAAGGAACCAAGAGCTCACAAGAGGACATGACATATATTGCGCAAATACCGCTTTATACGGGATGTAATTGAAAGTAGTGAAATCTTCATCGGTAGAGTAGCAACGGATGGAAACCTGGCGGATCCCTTCAGTATGGCGTTACCGCAAGCAGCTCATGATTCTCACACTAAAGCAATAGGTGTTAGATATGCTAGCGATTTGGCTTGAGATCTGTATTTAGTTTGTTTGATATGTAAATTTTATTTTTCGTAATTTTAGACAGTATTGTAACTTATGCTTGTTTCGATATATGATAGAGATCTTATATGCGTGTGATACGGTTACATTCATAAGACTTTACTGTGTTCCATCATAGCATGTTTAAACACTTCCAGAAATATTTCACAATATTTCAAACTTTCCACAGTCAGTCAATCTTATGGAAGAAAGATTGAATTAAGGCTGAGGTAAGCATGTGACCTTGAATTCAAAAGGGTTGAATTAGGGTGCAATGTATACCTGTGCTTGAAAAGATTTTGAAGTGACTCGAGACCCACACCCAAGTATACTTCATGGATTATAGTCACGAGTAACTTTGGATGATAATATTTTACGTCCTTAGACCCGAGATGTATGAACCGCTATGTCATAATTCTTCCTTACTTTGGCCATTTTCAAAAGCAGTTCGTGACTGGTTGTGATAAAGGAAACAGCTAGGTAAGACAAGAAGTATGGTATAGGGTTATGCAGTCAACAAAATTTGTTCCTTTGATATGAGAGATATCCCTGGGCCCCTCGATGATTGGGAGCTGACACCAAAATATGCATGGCCATGCACAAGGAATATTGATTGAGAATCATATATGTCCTTAACTTTTGGTCACCACCAATCAACATCGAGAAAGATAATCGTGAACGATATGGAGATTGACATTTAATCCATGTCTCGTGTTCACAAGGATATCGCGAACAAAAGGATGTTTAGGATCACTTATCTATAGGACCATTTCTTATGAATTGGTTTTGTTCTTGATGACGAAACTCATACGGACTTGGGGGCAATGATGCTTTGCTAGAGGCCACTCGTTGTCTGTGACTTGAGGATACGGTGCATCGTCTGCAAGTGGGAGTTTGTTAGAATATGCCTACTGATGCATACACACCGTTTAAGTCACTACCGATAATGTATGGGCCTATTGGGTCACCCACCGGGGTCTAACTTGACAGCAAATAAAGAAAGGGACCAAAAATGGCAAAAATCAAAATTTAGTGTAATTGGTCGCATTGTTGGGTTTTATATCACCTTCTATGTGTCATACTGGTTCAAACTCAAACTGGTTTGAACCGACTTAAGGATGAAAATAAAAACTGTAATTATTCATAAAGCGGAACTTGAATGATTATCAACCCAAAAACCCAAAAGGGTTAGAATCTTTGTTTATCACAAACATGTATATATATCGATCGGTACTAGTATATATATAATATATACTCGATCTTCAAACAAGAAGAAGAAGAAGAATATGGATATCATACATTTTCTTACCTTAGGGTTGCTCAAGTAATAATCCACCCGTGATGAGGAAAAATGAGATCCCGCTAGAAGGGTGAGCAAACAATGAATCACGACCACCACAGCTTGTGATCGAACCAAAAACCGAAGCACGGTTTTTTCTTCTTTGTGTTCTCGTTCGAGAACAATAGTGAGAGAGGAGGAGAGAATTTTTCTTTTCTAATTTCATAGAATGATTAACCTCTAATTCACCATATAATCTTCTATTTATAAGAATAGGATTTAGGATTATATTAGGAAACCTTATTTAATGTTTCCTTATCTTGAATTAGGATAACTTAATCACCAAGTTTAAACTATTAATAATAATATTAGAAAACAATATATATAATTAATATATATATACCATACGTATATATATATATAATTATAATATATATTTTCTTTATTAATTTTCTTTATTATTAATCCTTATCCAAAATTAATAATTTAAACTTAAATTATTAATCTTGAATATTATTAATTAACAATATATATTTACTAACTAATAAATATATATTTCCTTGTTAATTAATTAACTTGGTAATTTATTCTCTCCGTAAGTTAAAACCATAACTTACTAACACTGGTTTATAACTAACTGTTATTAAACCGTTCTCCCACTTGTAGTTGCATTACTTCTCAGATTTACATGCCCTCACAGGTATGACCCTTGAGTGCCTTATGGCATTGGACGTGACATCAGGGTTCGACGGTTATGCACACAAATCCTATCAGACTCCCCACTTGTGCTTGCCGTCAACCAGGGTACCTTGATGACACTGGCCTAAGGATACCTCTAGACAAGTCCTTAGGTTAACCAAGCGATAAGAACTCTTATACCCAGGTGTCATAATTAAATCCTTATAAAACAAAACTGTTTTATAATTTATAAAACTAACCGTTTTATAATAAAACTTCATAAGAATCCCCTGTCTTTTGATCGGGTATACTTTAGGCTTTTCCCTCTGCAGCACGATGTTTCGATTGTGAGTGTAAGCATGGCATGAGTCAACTCTGAACACTCAGAAACTTTTCTCGACTATCCGATTTCGACTGATGTGATAAACGACAAAGAACAAATCAGTTCGTTTGGGCATGGTCATTCACTTCTACAGTCTAGATCAGTCAAGGGGCCCGAAAACATCTCTCATAAAAAGGAGGTGCAAAATGCCTCTCGCACACTTGCTAGCAACACGCTTTCCGCTGACACCAGATACGCCCGTTATAGCTACCTAGTTACGGCATAGCATTAGGTGCGATCCAAATGCCAGAAGTCCACGCATCCCAAACCAAATATCTTAGGCTTGAGGACAACCTATGTGACGAATACCTTTGACTCGTTGACCATGCGGTATTCTTCATGATGTCACTATCCAGTATTCACACCCCTGGTGAATATCCGTACATCCTTGGCCTACACTCCTAGTAGCTATCTTCAATCACTATGAATCTCCACCAAGGACTACAATGACGTTATTACCTCCCTAATCGAGGTTCCCACCAAGATAGGTAGTCACGGACAAGATTTGGAATAAAAAGCTTTTATTCATGGATATTACCAAAACATACAAAATAGTGAAGAGCAATGAAACTAATTTCTGCATCCTCCATATTCCACCCTCGAATAAAGATGCATAAATTCTACCATTTCATCGACTCGATTCACGGTGTCTATTTGCGTTACTATGTTGGTTTAAGTGGACTTATCACGGATCACTTCTTGAAACCGTAACATTACTATGAACTAAACAAGTATGCACTAACTAGTTCTCCCACTCATTTTGCTAGATGATTTGTTTTTCGCAAACCTTGAAAATAAGTCTAGTCTTTTTAATTTTATCATATTCCTTGAACTTAGAGAACTGGATTAACTCCTTGTTCCAGAATATATAAAATTATCCCGCAACTATACCTAGTTACATTGTAGATGTATAAAACTTTTCTATTCCAAGAAATAGACTAAAATAATAATTCTTTTGTTTACACTAACCCGCAAAACAAAATTAGATACTTAGTGTATAAACACTTATCTAATATGCTGTTTATTATTTTCAACACATAATTCTTTTATATATTAATATTGGTGACACCGAATTTCAATATATAATTATGACATCCTCGGACTAGTCCTGACACCTGGACCATTTTGAATCCTCAAAAAACCCGTCATTAAAATTATATACGTTCTTGAAATTCAACAAGCTAATATTCGTTGTGTTTATCCAAAACACTTATTAGCTTCTACGCAAATATATATATATATTTTTTCATTTATTAAAACTTGATAAATACCATTGCGTTGGTCAATTGCTCCCACTGACTATTATGAAAACATAACATTACTTAAAATACCTTATTGACTTGGTCAAACTTGACACAAAAGTCAAAATATTGATTTTAAGTATAAATCTAAAACTTAGATTTTGAATAAGAATCTTAAAATCGACGAAACCTTAGACTTGGGTTTTCCACATACCCACTACAAGTATAACACACTTGTACGGATTCTTATTTTAAACATGTCAGTACCCTTGATTATAATATCCATTATAATCATGCTCACCAATGTTTTATCCTTAAACACTTTCCGAGAAATAATAACTATTATTTCAAGTGTTTAATACTAGTTCAAACCTTGAACTTGTTTTCATAAATACTTATAATTACTCTATTAGATAAACCTTCTAATCAACAACACCAACCGTGTTGATTCAAGTAATTCTATGAGAAATTAATATTGATATATCTCAATGGCAATAATTAATACATAGGATCAACCACTAATGAGTCAAAAACTTTGACTTGTTAGTTAACCTCTAGTCAAACTTGACTATATATAATCACAAACCACGTGCAAGGATATGTCACTAAATAATTCATTAATATTTTAAAAACAACTTTGAAATAGAAAAATATTTTCAACTATGAATTATTAATATCCTTGTTTCTTCACGTGTGATCCTTGCATTCTTGACACCTTTCGCTTTCACTGACCTATTGCAATAAATGATTTGCAAATGTCAAACACTACTTGAAAGAAAATACTGAAGTTAGTCACCGAAGCTACTTGTGGTGTTAGACCAAACACCACCTTCGTGACGCTTCGGGCAGTTGACCTTGTATGTCCAATTTCACCGTACTTAAAGCACAAATTCTTGGAATTTTGCTTTGTTCGGTTTAAATCTCTTGCCCTTGCCATTGCTATTTACCTTGGCCCTGGGTGCAGATGGTCCTGGCTTGGTTTTACCCATGCCCCTGCCGCTGCGCCCCTTCCTCCGCTGCGCCCCTTCCTCTTATTACTACTCCTCTTATCTACCATGAGAATATCTTTGGACTTAGTACCCATGATTTAACTATCTTGAGCATCGAATGAAGCTCAGCTATGTATTTCTCCATGTTGTTCATGTTGTAGTTGACTATGAAAGGCTTATAGTCATCAGACAACGAGTTAAGCATCATATCCGTTGCCAGCTGCAATGGTATTGGGTGTCCAAGCCTTTCTAGGTGGTCCATGTACCCTTTCATATTCATGACATGGGTACTAACCGAAGTACCCTTAGCCATCTTGCAAGTGTTAAGAGCCCTCGTGATATCGTACCGTCCTGTACGAACCTGCTCTTGAAACTTGTCCCTCAACTGGCGGATCATGTCATAGGCCGATGTTTCCATCATGTTCTTACACTATTGGCTGGGGCATTTCCCACCGGCTCCACGAGGACATACCACTTTCTCTCATGCCTGAGCACGATCCGAAGATTGCGCTCCTAGTTAAGAAAGTTAGGTCCGGCGAGCTTATCCTTCTCAAGGATAGAATGGAGTACGAGGTTATTAGTGTTGGATGCATTTGCCATCTACAATCTCAATCATGTAGTTCAATTAGTAACACACAATAGACTTTGCTAATACAAATCGATAAAAACCCTTAAATGATAAGTATTAGCCCTAGGATCCATATTTCACACACTTGACGCAAGGTTTGGGCACTTCCCGCCAAGTCATGCTATTTCTGGTAGGTAACACCCTGTACCAATCGTACCTATCTGATATGACTCCTAGAACCTGGTAGAGTACTTAGACAAAATCTAGTATGTTTAACTCTACTCTAGTACATTTTGGGCCGGGACTCCCGATTATCACCAAAATAGATCTCACCACCTAAGACTGTATGAATTCTGGCCGGGACTCCTGATTATCGCACAACCTTTCTTCTAAAATAATAGAGTAGCTGGTCTAGAAAGTAAGATCAACACTTCCTTTCTCTAATACTGGGACGACTTCCTTGTTGCACATTATTAGCTCCAGCTCTCCATCTCTCAACCTTCTACTTCCCCTTAGCACCTGCACAATATTACAAACGTGAGTGCTACAACCGGTATCTAAAACCCAGTGGTTAGATGTAGAAGTATGATGAAGTTCAATCACGAAGTGGCGAATAAGTGGCGAATAGCATACATCTTTTAAAATAATAGAGTAGCCGGTCTTGAAAGTAAGCTCGACACTTCCTATTCTATAACACGGGGACGACCTCCTTGTTCCCCATGGTTAGCTCCAGCTCCCCATCTCTCAACCTTCTACATCACTTTAGCACCTACACCATATTACAAATGTGAGTGCCACAACCGGTATCTAAAACCCAGCCGTTAGATGTAGAATTATTATGGAGTTCAATCACAAACGTACCTGAAGTAGTAACACCCGCTCCCGAAGCTCGTAGCTTCTTCAGGCCCTCTAGATACTTAGGGCAGCTCCGGCGCATGTGCCCCTTGACCCCGCAGAAGAAGCAAACCGCTTCCTTCGGAGTCTTAGCTTGAGGGATTAGACCCTTGGGTTCGTCTCCGCGGTAGGGTTCGGCTTGGGATCCCTAACCTTACGTACATTTACCCTTTGGGGTAGAGGCCGGTTTCTTCCTCTTCTTTGACTCACCCACCTTGATGGCAAGGACGGGAACGGAAGCGGAGGACTTTTGCTTGGTCATGTTGGACTCGGCGGTCCGCAGCATACCATGCAACTCCATGATGGATTTTGTAGGAGTTCAAATACATCACAGAAACGCAACGGAAGCAAAGATATAAGCAATTTACATCAACAATTTCTTGAACTCCATAGAATGGTATAAACTTGAAACTAACTTGCATGCAACCGTAACAAGACAAACACAAGGGTAGAAATGGTTATACCTTTCTCCTAAGCTCCTAGGTAGTGGATAAAGGTTGAACTTGATTGGGATGAACTGAAACTTGAAGAAAATGGCCTCCAAGCTCCTCCACCAAAGTTATACACCAAAGAACTTCTACCTTTGTGCTAGCAAATCAATTGTAGTTCACACACTCTTTGTTGACCAACAATCTCAGCCCTCTTATCTCTGGAACTAAACACTCAACCTCACAAGAACTCCTCTTTGAAGTGTTTTGTGTGTATTTCCTTCACAAGTAACAAAAGGATCAAATAGCTATCAAGGTCACACCTTAAATAAACCACATTTACGTCACTTGAAGTCCCCTAGCCGGCTACAGCTTGAATTCTAATTGGACCACCAAACCAAAGCCAATAAAATTCAAGTGCCACTTAGTTTTCCGGGCTTAACGACCCCTCACGGGCTTTTACGGCCCGTGAAGCTTATAAACTTCACGGCCTGTGCCGTGTTTCTGCAAGTCGTGGAGGTATCCGTGGCGTATTTTATCCTTCACGATCCCTTCACTGCCCATGAGGGACCGTGAAGCCACTCTGGTCCATGAGCCATAATGCTCGTGTAAGGAATCGTGGGGACACCTTGCTTCACGACCCGTGGAGCATCCTTCACGGTCGTGAAGACTAGGTCAAGTGAAATTTGACCATTTTGACCGGCTGTTTTCACTTAGGGGTATTTGGGTAGAAGTTAGGTGTATGACCCAATTGGCACGCACATCATCGGCAGTGATATGACATACGTGTGTCAGTGTGGATACTCCAACAGACTCCCACTTGCGCATGACGCACCGTATCCACATGTATCCCAGACAGAGAGCGGCCTCTAGCAAGACATCTCTGCCCCCAAGTCAGTATGGGGTATGTCATCCCTCACAAGTACCTAATCACAACCAAAAGGCTAGAGATGGTCCTAAAGATAAGTGATTAATCATCCCTTTGTTTGCGATATCCATGTGAAGGCGAGACATGGTACTAAGTCATTCTCAGTCCTTCACGATTATGTTTCTCCATCAAGATTGGTGGTGACCAAAACATACGAGTTGCAATCGATTACTCAAATCACTGCACACTCGAGCACGGCCATGCATTTTGGTGTCAGCGCCCAATCATCGAGGGGCCCAAGGATATCTCTCTAAACAGAGGAACAAATTCCTTTGACTACATTGCCCACCACATTGACCATACTTTGCTTAACTGCTCCATTTATAACAGCCAGTTACGGACTTCATTTGAAAACAATCAAAACAAAGCAAACCAAAGTGATGTAGACACATGCATCTCCAGTCTGAGGATAAAATGATATTATCATCCTGATCCACTCATGACTAGTACCACAAAGTGGAGTCAGGTATGGGTCGTCCAGTCACTTGAAACCCCTTTCAAGTGCAGGCGAAGTATTGCGTCCCCGTGTCTCAGTCACCATTGGACACATGACCAATCACTTCCCTCAGTCTTTATTTAGACTTCCTTCCCTTGAAGAATGACTGACTGTGGACATTTAGAATGTAAAACATTCAGGGAAGTGTAAAACATGCTAAGTTGGAACACAGTAGAGATTTAAAGTAATACCCGCAACTTGCGCATTATCAAATCTCCATTTAAATACAATACAGCTTATCTTTCCCAAGAAGGTAAATACATCAAATACAATAACCAAACAATACAAGATACAAACTTAAACCACATCGCTAGCAAATCTAATACCAATAGCACGGGTGTGGGCGTCGTGCTTTGCTTGCGATAACGATTTAGTGAACGGATCCGCCACATTGCTATCCGTGTGTACTCTGCTGATGACAATATCTCCACTCTCGACCACGTCCCAGATATAATGATATTTCCGCGGAATATGTCTCGTGCGTCGGTGAGATCTAGGTTCCTTTGCTAATGTAACCGCACCCTCGTTGTCACATAAAACCTCAACAGGGTCTGAAATGATAGGAACCACTCCCAGATAAAGGATTAACTTCCTCATCCATACAGCCTCCTTTGCAGCTTCACTTGCCACAATATACTCAGACTCGGTCGTGGAATCAGCCACCGTGTCTTGTTTGGAGCTCCTCCAGGAGATAGCACCACCATTTAACAGGAACACGAACCCTGATTGAGATCGGCAGTCATCCCTGTCGGTTTGGAAGCTGGCATCGGAGTAACCAGTTACCCTCAGCTCTTCTTCCCCACCATATACTAAGAACATATTCTTCACCGCTGTCCAGTGTGCCTCACCAGGATTGGCTTGATATCTACTTGTCATACTCAATGCACATGAGACATCAAGCCTAGTACACAGCATGGCGTACATGATCGAGCCTATTGCCGAAGCATAAGGTACTCGCCTCATTACTTCCCGTTCCTTAGGGGAACTCAGGCATTGAGTCTTACTCAATACCAAACCATGTGACATAGGTATGAATCCCTTCTTGGAGTCCTCCATCCTAAACCTCTTTAGGACCTTGTCAATATATGTACTTTGGCTCAAGCATATCAACCTGCGGGATCTATCTTTATAGATTTTAATCCCAAGAATATAAGCTGCATCTCCCAGATCCTTCATTGAGAAACAACTCCCTAGCCAGGATTTTACACCTTGCAAAGTTGGGACGTCATTCCTAATTAGCAGAATATCATCTACATATAGGACCAGGAATACAACTATGCTCCCACTAGCCCTGATGTATACGCATGGCTCATCCTTTCTTTTAGAGAAGCCAAACTCTTTGACCTTCTCATCAAAGCACAGGTTCCAGATCCAAGAGGCTTGCTTAAGCCCATAAATGGACTTCTTAAGATTGCAGACTTTATCTGGGAACTCAGGATGTACAAAACCTTTAGGCTGTGTCATATGCACCTCCTCTGATAGTGTTCCATTAAGGAACGCGGTTTTGACATCCATCAGCCAAATCTCATAGTCATGAAATGCGGCAATGACCATGAGTATCCGGATAGACTTCAACATAGCCACCGGAGAAAAGGTTTCCTCATAGTCTACACCATGAGTTTGCATGAAACCCTTAGCTACCAGTCGGGCTTTGAAGGTGTTTACCTCGCCATCTACGCCAATCTTTTTCTTGAAGACCCATTTGCACACGACGAGTTTACACCCCGGTACAGGATCAACCAAGTCCCAAACCTGGTTATCGGCCATAGATTTAATCTCGGATTCCATTGCCACTTTCCACTTCGCAGACTCAGGGCCCACCACAGCGTTGTGGTATTTGGTAGGTTCATCAGAAACAACTACCATGTCGTTGCCCTCAGATATGTGAAAACCAAATCTCTTTGGCTCATGCCGACTTCTACCAGATCTTCTTAGAGGTAACGGATCTACATCATTATCTCCAGCATCATGTTGCTGAGACTCAACCATTGCCGTGAAGCCACTCTAGTCCATGAGCCATAATGCTCGTGTAAGGACTCGTGGGGACACCTTGCTTCACGACCCGTGGAGCATCCTTCACGGTCGTGAAGCCTAGGGCAACTGAAATTTGACCATTTTGATCGGTTGTTTTCACTTAGGGCTATTTGGGTAGAAGTTAGGTGTATGACCCAATAGGCCAGCACATCATCGGCAGTGAGACGGCATACGTGTGTCAGTGTGCATACTCTAACAGATTTATCCATCCCATGCATATGATAATTCACTACCAATTGATCTTATGATGGTGGGAGAGACCGTACGATTAAATCCACTGCCATCTCTCACGCAATTACAAATCCCAACCGCTCAAGGCGTTCCACCGGTGCCTTCATCTTGAGCACGTGGTGGGACACGTTCCAGCCTTCCTGTAGCCGGCAACCAAGTAGGTCGTTAAGACAACCATACCGTTCTTGCTTCGCATGTTGTTGGAACATGTCTGACAACTCATGCATCATCTTATAGGCACTAAGATTCTCCATAGACTTTTGCAAGTCGGAGTTCATCGTGCTAAACATGATGCAAGTAACGTCGGTGATGTCATTTAGACGCTTTTCGTAAGCGTCCTTAATAGCCCTACTCACGTTGGTAGCAGGGACCTCCGAGATGGGTTCCTCAATGGTGTCCAACTTGTCCTCGTGTCGGAGGACAATACGAAGTTGCCTCGACCAATCCATAAAGTTGGTCCCATCGAGTTTTTCTTTCTCTAGAAAAATCCTAAGAGAAAATGTGGTGATGTTGGTGCATGTTGATGCCATCTATAAAATGCAAAGTAGATTTGGTTAGTTTGATTGAAATCCTTATAAAAATAATTACTCCAAGTGTTTAATAAAACAACTATTTTAACAAGGGCTAAGAACATATTTCACCTTACACTGTGACGGGTTTTCCGCGGATACGTGGCAAAGCTATTTAGGTCGGCTTCTAATGACCGATTGCAATCCATTATTGCATGTCTTAGTTCCATGCTGGATCCTACTTGACAACCATTGTGCCAAGTTTGGCATGTTTGATCCCTCCACACCAATCTCAAAGTAATATTTTGAATAATCTATGCGAGAGCTCGACCATTATTTAAAATATTATTTTTTAAATCATAAATCAACCATCAAGATACAACGTGGTACTCTTGCCCAATTGTCTACTGGGCTAGAACTTGACATTCGACCTTGTGAGTTGCCACATGCACCTTCCACACAACTCACACAAAAATTGATTCTGGCTAAAGCTCGACAATCAACTCTTGTGTGGTTAGATTTGGGTGGTGTCATCTTATGGGTGACGTGAGATTTACATTTAGAAAACGGGATATAGTTTTACGGTTAAAAAACCATTTTGAGTTTGATTAACAAAAAGTGACAATAACCAAAAGTTCTTACTACGGAATATAAACCAATTTTATATCCTAACTTAATAAAGCGTGCGCGCGAGAGTTGTTAAACCATTTTTAAAACTCTTGAGTTTTATTATTTGTCAAAAATTGTCTAGCATACAATAGTCCTACAACACATGCATAAACAATAAATAAAAAAACTATCACACGTATACATAATAGTTGGTAACCATGCCCCTAAAACCTATGTGTTTTTCCCGTGAGCCACTACGGGAAAAAACTAAGTCATCTAAGGACAAACAAGTTCCTTGACTTCGGATGTGCTCCCACTAAACCCGCCACTACATTAGGCCTTCCGGAATTGTGTTCTCCAGGACGTCACTTCATGAACTTCGATGGTTGCTCCATATTACAAAGACATAGAAATAGAAATAATTGGCATGCATGCCACAAGTCCTATTTTCCAATACAATTACAAATTATGGAAATTTAACTGGCATGCAAGCCATAACTATAAATTTACATACCACATAAAAAATAAATTATTGCAAACCATGTGACTTAAAATCACCACATGAATGAATAATAAATTAAGCACAACCATACATCCATCTAGGTCTAGGGCATATCTAATGGTTACCAACAACACATGAACATAAATGAACAACATGAACAACATGGTGTGCCACACAAAACCATGTAAAGTTATGTATAATGGTTAAGATTATTAAATCACTCAAGGAACAAAATAATCTCATGTACTTATGCATTAGTAACACCAAACCATTTTTGGTGAAACATATTCATAAATACATAATGTAAGTATATGCAATTACCATTTTCATGCCGAAATGATAATATACATATAAATACACTAACCATTACACAAGGCATCTTAAATAATTTAAATTTAATTTTTGGACCAAAAATTCCAGAAACTAAATAAATATGCCAAAAACCCAAAAATATTTTTTTAAACTTTAAAAACCAAAAACTGCATTGTCTGGCAGATCGAGCCACGGACTATATTAAAGTTCGAGCCGGGAACTATAATCTATTTCGCGCCTCTAAACACAGACGAAATAGCGCAGCGATTTTCAAATAGGTTCGCGCCGCTAACACCTAAAAAGTTAGTACCGCGAACACTTCTAGACAGAAAACAAAATTTATTTTCTTTCGGGGTTTTTCAGGCCACCATGTGCAAATGTATCATAGAGGTGGCTCTGATAACACTGTTGGGGTTTCATGAGCACAGCGGAAGCCCAAAGGTACAACAAAGCATACATAAAGTACAAGTAACTAAAGCATAAGGCCCCATTAATGGACTAAAACTCTATGACAAGCATTTGCAACATCTATAAGAAAACAAGGAGAGGAAGTTATACCCTTCAAAAGTTCTTGGAGCAAATTGGATGTAGGTGTAATGACAAGAAACACACGTATCAAGCTTCTCTCTACCGAAGTCCACTCCCGGAACCCACCAATCTCCTTGTACAAGTAAGCTAGGGTACTCCTCTAAGTTGATAGCACCACTAGAACAGCAAGAATCATTTGGACACACCTTACTTGCACTCTAGAATGAAACTCTTTAAGAGCTCTAAGTGGAAGTAAGTTCAAAATGGCAAAAGGATAGAATGAAACCTTTTGTAATTTGCCATATCCAGTCCCTGAACTTAGTTTGCTATCGAGATTAAACCCCAGTGTGTGACCCAATAGACCCATACATCAAGCTCAATCATGAGCCTTCCATGTATTGGCCAAGTGTAGAGGTTAAAAGACAAAGAGTTTCATGCAGCGATCGCGCCGCAAAACCCTAAGAAAATTGCAACGCGATATTCCCTAGAGTTAGACACGCCACCAACATTTTTCTATTGCCATTTTTTGTCCCTTTACTTAGGTTGCTGTCAAGATTGAACCCCGCTGTATGACCCAATAGGCCCATACATCATTGGCAGTGATTTAAATGATGTACGCACATGCATCAGTGGGCATATTCTAACAATTCTACCCTTGATAACCTTAGCCAAACTTTATCCAACCTCCCTATCCAATCTTTAAACCCTTAAACCTGTTAACATTAATATATCGGTGGTTGTCCCTAACCAACTCCTTGTTGTTCCTGAAGTTCGTAGGATACTCCTAGCTGAACTCAAGAATCTAACCCTATAAGCTCAAAAAGGTTATCTCTCGTTAAAGGGTATACTTAACAACATCATAAAATGAGATTAGGCTATCTTAAAGGTCTACCCATCAACCCTTTTATGCCACTTACACACCCTATTACCCCTTTGGCCGAACCTCACATACCCACTCCTTCTTCTTTTCACTCCAAACCAAGACACTTAAACTCCAAAACTAACCAATCTTCACCTCCTCCTTACCTAAAACATTACTACTCAAGCTCCTAGTGCTCCTACTAAACCATCTAGACAATCAGATGACTCCCCTCGATTTGATGATGCCAAATGGGGGAGAAGAATCTCAAAAGGAACCTGATGATGAAGAAATTGATGCAGCTTACATGGCTTCCTATGAGTACATATTCAAAAAGGAGGCAACCCAAACATCAAATCCTTCCAATCATGTATATACAAAAAAAAGACAAAGCATCTGCCGAAGGGGAGCAAAGGACCTCTGAGAGGAGAAAACTATGGTTAAAAAGAAGACTAGAGTGCAAAAGAAGAGCTGCAAGTTGCAAACCAACAATTGATATTGACTTTAGCTTTAAGTCAGAGTCAAATGATGATGACCACATTCCCATCAATAAGCTCTTTACAAGGAGGCAAGAGCTAGTGTCATCAACTGCTCCAAAAGTCAAACTTCCCCTCAAGTCTAAAAACAACTAACTGTTTCAACCTTTGTTCCTAAGGATAAAGGAAAGAAAGCTGTGATAGCTGAGAAAGTTGAAGAGGTAGAGAATATAAAAAGAGAGTTGAAAAAGAAAGAGAAAGAAGAAAAAATAGCTAAAATAGTGGTTAATGCACTGGGTGTTCCTATTGTGGACATCTTTCAAGATAGAGAGTTATCGAATAAGTAAGAGCAATTACTGCAAACAAATAAAGAACCTAACCTAGTTAAAGAATCTAGGAAGAAATCCCAAGCAGAACGTTGCGGCAGCGACAGCCTTCCTCGGTGGTACTCTCCGTCGGCCAAACCCCTTTGCGGTCTTTCTCAGTCTCGGTAGTCCATAGGGCAGGCGGCGGTCCAAATACACACACAAACGCGTTAAGTTTTTCGCGGGTATCATTATAGGCGGTCTTACAACTAGGTATCATTATATGTGTGTATATATGTTATTATTTCATTAGTTGATCCAGTTGAGATCTCTTGGATTGCGATTCGGTTTATATTTTGATGTGCTTGTTGTACCCCTCAAATCCCAAGATCTCTCAACCAATTCCCCATACTCAACCTGATATAACCCCCCTTCTCACCAAATTAGATTAGATTATAATCCAACTACACGCTACTTCTATCCCTACACCTGTTCTACCCTTGATACCCTTAGCCAAACTATATTCAACCTCCTATCCAATCTTCAAACCCTTAAACCTGTTAACCTTAAAATCTTGGTGGTTGTCCCTGATCAACTCCTTGTTGTTCTTAAAGTTTTTAGGACACTCTTAGATGAACTCAAGAATCTAACCCTCCAACCTGACTACTACTTTAGCTCCTAGTGCTCCTACTAAACCGTCCAAACCTTCATATGACTCCCCTCGATTTGATAATGCCAAGTGCTGGAAAAGAATCTCAAAGGGAACCTGTTAATGAAGAAATTGATGCAGCTTACATGGCTTCCTGTGAGAACATATTCAAAAAGGAGGCTTCCCAAACATCGAATCCTTCCAATGATGTATATACAAAAAAAGACAAAGCATCTACCAAGGGGGAGCAAAGGACCTCCAAGAGGGGAAAACTATGGCTAAAAAGAAGACCATAGTGCAAAAGAAGAGTTGTAAGTTGTAAACCAACCATTGAAATTGAATTTAGCTCAAAGTCAGAGTCAGAGGATGATGACCATGCTCCCATCACTAAGCTCTTTACATGGAGGCAAGAGCCAGTGACATCAACTGCTCCAAAAGTCCAAACTTCCCCTCAATTCTAAAAACAACAAGCTGTTTCAACCTCTACTCCTAAGGTTAAATGAAAGAAAGCTATGGTAGCTGAGAAAGTTGAAGAGGAAGTGAACATAAAAGGAGAGTTGAAAAGGAAATAGCAAGAAGAAAAAGAAATTGGACAAGTGACTAATGCAGTGGGTGTTCCTATTGTGGAAATCTTTCAAGATAGAGAGTTATCCTATAAGCAATAGCAATAATTGAAAACAAATAAATCACCTAACCTTGTTAGAAATTGTGGAAGGAAACCCAAGTTGAACTGTTCAAAACCAGGTCTCCAAATGATGCTCTCCAAACTCTTCCGAATGTTGATCTCTTAGCTTGCTACACATTAAATGCTGAAAGAAAAATATTATTCATGTAGAACCTTGATGTGATTAGAAGTAGACATGAAGCAAGCCCCATCTCCAGATTGTCCATTTATAAAGGTGATGATGACCCATACATGAAAGTGATCAGGAAGAATAGCTACAACTGTCATGAGATAGCAACTAATCCTAAGTGCCACCTTTATGGCTTCACATAATTAAAAAAAATTTATATCTTCTGTTCAAGTCCAAAAGTAAGATCAAAGCTCAATTCATCCAGAAACAGCAAACATGGATAGCTCTTGCAGTATTCCAACGTGCCTTTACTCATGATGATTACATAAACCATGTATAGCTTGTGGGTGCACTTCACAAAAGAAAATCAAAACCCTTTTTTCCATTTGAACAATGAGAAGTGCAACCAAATCACCAATTTCTTACTGACTTTGACAACCTGAATACCATCATTCCTACAAACATTATAAGCTCATCTCTAAGCCTGTTGAAGGAATATTCTTCCTTGACAGAAGTGGTAGATGGCGGTTATTTAAAAAGTCAGATATCCCCAAAGCCAAGAAGCTCTTCTTAGTCTGGGTAAGTGTGTCTACAAAAGGAAGAACTTGAAAGGAACACTTTGATGCACTGGTTGAAGCCCAATTCTCAGGTTATGCAGAAGTTGATCCATTTATGAGACCCTTAACAAAAGAAGTTAAAGAAGAAAAATGGTGGGAAGATTGAAGACCTGTCTTAATATGTATAATTTGTTTGTGTATGCTCTATTAGTCTTCAGATGCTTTGATGTACAAACTCTTGTATTCATTTGTTTTGTAATTCAAGCTTGATGCTTTGATCATGGAATGCTTGGCAATTGCAAGTATAGATGACTCTTAGAAATACGTAATTAGTGTATATACATAAAATCAAAAAATCCTTAAAACATGAAAAGGATATAAAAGATACCACAAAAAAAAGAATAAATGGTACAACAAAGAAAATATTCTCAAAAATAAAACAAAAGAGAACATCATAAAAGAAACCAAAAATAGAACAAGTTTCAAATAGAAAGAGTTACCCAAAATAGGAAGCTAGGTAACAAAAAGTATTTATAAGTTTTATCGTTAACGTATTTGAAGTCAAACTGATTCTTCAAAATTAAAAAGTTTTTGTCATCATCAAATAAAGGGAGATTGTTACGGAAATAATCTATTTAACCTAATAATCAAACTTATCTATTGAAAAACATAGGATTTGATGTTACCAAAACCTTACATTCAGTTAGACTTAGAATGATTTCAAACATTTGTTGTTTGAATCTGACTTGAAGATTTCTCTAAGTATGAAGTATCAGCCGAGGATCAGCTAAGCACTGTGTTGGTTCCGGATGGATAATACAACAACAAAGGTTTGTAGAAAGGGGATTGAATACAAACTTTAGCTTTTCAAAATTTAAATACACACGGTTATACTTTATATAATTCTTATTGAAATGAATCAACAATTAATGCAGAAATCTAAGTTCAATAAAGGTGGCAACAAATTGTCTAACACATAGACAAAGCTAATCCTAATCAACTAATGTTTAGGAAGTTCAACGCATGAACAAGTTTGATACACTGAAAATATTTTCTAACTCTTTGTCTCTATCTCAACTTATGAGATATAAGTTTTCAACGTATTGGATACTTTGCATGTTTCCATGCATGAGTATATACAAGCAATTGGTGTCCGGTTGATGGAGAGGAGAAGGAGACAAACGTACTTGGTATAATAATATTATAATAGTTAAAGTTAGTGAGTGAAAAACAAATACACTTTATACACGCAATATATAACGTGAATGTAATTTTTAGTATGGTACTTCCCACAATCTATTATTATATTATTAAACTACTACCATTTTTCTTAGAAGTGCTAGTTTCTCTTTCCATGGTGGTACTTTATACAACTTCATGCTTTCTGAAGATTTGACTTAACGAAGTATGGAGTTGCCAGCCATACTTAGTTGTTGAAACATATCTACAAGGTCTTCTTCTTCTAACGTATCTTTCACCTTTTCCAGAGGATCAAGATCAATCCTTTTTATCTCTAGCAAATTCAAAAAGACCTTATACTTTTACAAAGATAGATCTAAAGGCATAATAGAACAACATATGTTCTACCTTGGACTTAAGAATTAATACCATGAAAAATAGCTAAGTGATTAAAACATTTCACGACTCAGCTTATAAAATAACTCTAAACTGCAAACGTATTTTTGCTCAGCTAATAGATAAATGAAGGACTCACATATGCATAAGCTAATCAACCTATATGATCAGTTGATCAAGAGAGCTCAACTAAGCATCCAGAGTGATAAGCTGATGGAAGATACAAGGTATTTTGGAATTACTTAGTTGATGGAAGAAAGGCCTCAGCATTTTGATTCATTAGCTAATGCTTTTGATTGCTCAGCTCATCAATTTTTTTTCACAGCTGATGGTTGTAGATCATCAGCTAATGCTTGTAGATCCTTGGCTGATGCTTCTATACTTGTCTTTTCTTCTTGGTTGATCTTCTAAAGTCGGTCCATCATCTGATAATTAGAGTTCAGCTAATCTTTTATACTTAGTGAATTCTTTAAGTCGAATTCAAAAACCAACACATGTTTTTCAATAAACTAAGTCCTAAACTGAATATATGGTTTTGTTAACATTAAATCCTATTTTAATTAATAGAACATGTTTGATTATAGTTTGATATTGCTATCTTCCTAACAATCTAGCCCTATTTGATGATGACATACCCTTATCTTAAATGAAAGAATCAGTTTGACTCGGATTGGTAAAAACATAAAACTATTAAGTTCATTTTAGTTACTTAGCTATCTATTTTATGTAAATCTTTTAATATGTTCCTTTATAGTTCTGTTTTTGGGAATCTTTTGATTTATTAAGTACCATTTTTCTGTTTTTGTGGTACCTTTTCTATCTTTTTTCTATTTTTAAGATTTTTGATTTTCTATATTTACACTAGGTGAGCTATCTACTAAGGATCATCTATACTAGCAGTTAGCAAAGTAGTCCATGATCAAAGTTTCAAGTTTGAATATAGAATAAAAAGAGTTTGTACAGAACAAAAATTGAAATTAAGTTAACAAACAGAATTTGAAACTATTCTAAGAGCTTTACAAACAAACTACTCTATTTAACACTAGTCTTCCCACCATGTTCTTCCTTGACTTCAATGGATTTGAGATTTGGATGTGCAGCAACTATCTCCTAAGCTGTAGTTCTCATAAAATTTTCAAAGTGTTCACTTCCAGTTAAGTTCTTTGTAATCAGCATAGCTTGGAAGATGAGCTCCTTCTATGCTTTCTTTAGCTCAGACTCTCTTAAGAACCTCCAATCACTAGCTCTGGTCAAGAAGAAGATACCTTTTTCAGGTTCAATGATATACTTGTTTAGTTGAGGAGTGGTGTTGGGTGGAAGTGTTGTGTTCAAGTTCTCATAGTCTGTGAGGAAGGAATGATCAATAATGGTAGCTATTTGCTCACGTTGAAAAAAGGGCTTGGATTTCTTTCTAAAATGATCATCCACCACTCTGACATGTTGAATGAATTGATCCATTGTGAACAGATTGTTGAAAACAGCTTGCCTGATCCAGTAGTTATAAGGACGAATGAAGGTTATGGCATTAGGACTTTTGGACTTTAGGAGGTGGTACAAGATCTCCATCATCTCAAAGAATGAATATTTGGTGACATGCTCAAGGTGTGCATCCTATACTGTTTTCCTTGGGCCATTTCTAACAATGCTGATATAGGAATCATCACGACCTTTATGAGTTGTTGCTCTCTGAATTGTATGAGGATTGACACTTGTTGGTGTGCGTGCGATATACGTCTCAAGTACGCGAAATGATGTCACGGAAAGGTTTTAATTTGGAATTACTATTAATCTATATAAACGCACACGGGCAGAGCACCCACGTATGTAATATAGGCTATTGGTAAGACCGAAGATTTATCGAACACGGGTAAGCGATAACTGTTGTTACTTTAATCTGAACCTATTGTCTAGCTATCAATAATTATGGGGAAGGATGGAGTTTAACTACAAGGAACATGTAGTTAAAACTAAGACAATATTAATAAATCTAAAAAGGAACAATAACTAAGCAGAAATACAGATTGAAATAAGTAAAATGAAAAACAAGATACCTCGTCATGAATCCTCCAAATCAATATTAATTAGTAATGTTAACTAATCCAGTTATGAAAGACTGATTTAACAAAGATTGTCTTTAAAACATGATTTATCTTTTTAGTGTCAAATATATATAATCCTGATTTAATCTTTAAATTATTAAAACATTAGTTAGATAAAACCTTGCTTTCCAGGTGTTATCCCGTTTTACTTAAAAGGTTAGTATTTATCTTTTAACGAAATAATATATAAAGTAAATACCATCGTTGGTCAACATCCGGTAAAAAGATATATATTTGGGTATTAAGATAATATATCAGTTAAACACCTCAAGTGGGTCTATGAGCAAATGTCCTTATATACATATACCAAACTTATACGTATCGTACACCTCAAGTGGGTCTATGAGCAAATGCATATAATTATGAATTTGTTTGAATATATATATATATATATATGTATAAAGATACAGATATTCTAAGCAAATGGTTTTCCAACATTTACAATGCCGAATACCCGCATGAGCCGATAGTTTTATAAAAAATAACCAAATATATGTTTCATTAATTCAGAAATATCATGTCTTTATTAAAATCATTCTAACATAATTTGTGTAAAACAACTATATATTTTTACTGATCTGGATTCATCATAACGAGGTAATGAAAAGTTAGTTACTCATTATGACTGGAATACATGAATACAAAGACATATTTAAGAAAACAAGTACCAATATGTAGATTATAGAAGGAATTTGAATCTTACAGCTTCTGGATCTTGAAACACAGGTACATGCTTCTGGAATGCGTAAATGAACTTGAAATAGCAACTAACGAACATACGAACGTAATCTACCCTAAATATTACATATTGAAACTAAGATTTACTAAACTACTGAGCCTGGGACAAGAGTATACGAGAGTATAGCTCTGGTTATCGAATTCTAGCTCTCCTTTCGACTGAAACCGAAGGCATCTATTTATAGAGAAAGTTCGACAATTTCCGCGCCGCGTAACGATCCATTTCCGCGGCGCGGAAAATATTCCTGACAATATTCCCTGACGAGATTCGAGAACAAGTTGACAACTTGCATTCTGTTGAAACTGAATTCGTTGGGTCCGCGTCGCGTAAGAAGATAGGGTACGCGGCGCGTAAATTTCTTTTTCATAATATCTCCATCTTTTGCGTGGTGTTTTCTTTTTTTGACGCACGTTATCCATTTTTCCGTAATGTGTACCTGAAATAGCCTTAAATAAAATAAGGGAACATTTAAAGATTATTTTGGCTATATTTTCTTAATAAAAACCAGATATTGTCAGATATCAGATATATATTTTATGTATATTTCTGACAATATCAATTACCCCACACTTAGGTTTTTGCTTGTCCTCAAGCAATAGCTGCATACTTAATAAAAAACAAATCATCAAAAATTAATTATGTCAGAAATCTAGCTATATCTAACATGATTCAGATATTAGCATAAGCACATAAAAGTATTCAGAATTTAACACGACCTTTGCATTCTCACCAGGTGGTTCACTCTTTCACTCAAGTGTATAAGGTTTATATCAATTTAGTGAATCACACAATGTCATAAAATGCAATATTACCATATGCTTGTATCCAAATCGAATCTGCACCACTAGAGAGTTTAGAACTGTCAAGAGGACTTTTGGGTTTAAAATGTAAAAGGCTATGGGTTAAAGGTAGGAAAAGGGATTTTAAAAGTGGCTAAAATAAGAATCCAGAGATTAAGTTAAAAAAAAATTTTAAGCTGCTTTTATTGAACTATTGAACAGGAATATAACAATATTTTTATTGAGATTACAGTTCATCAAGCTATAATGGAATCAGAGTCTTCTGAATGACAGCTATTCACTCAGGCAATACTGAAGAAAAAACTACTACTCAATGTATGACAACCTAAAAAAATAGCTGAAGAAAGGTATGTCAAGCCACTGAAATTTCTCAATTTTCTATTGATTTTCTGATTTTTATAAATTTTTGGGTTCAGCTGTATGCAACGGATAAATCAAAGATATTAACTTTTCATGTCCCACTAATCGGTGCATGAACAACTGAAGAATAAAGGAACACAGAATGAAACTTAGCAGCATATAATTGACTTAACTAATTCTGGAACTTAAAAATAAAATAGACTAAAAAAAATGGGATAAATATGGTTGACGAAATGAAAGGTTAAGGCTCAAAGTGGTTAACTAGGGTATCGAATGCTAAAAATGAGCATTGCGCTGAAAAAGGGTTAAAAAATAAAATAAATTAAATAATCTAAAATTGAGATTATTTAAGTTTGAAAGAAAAAGGCTTAA
Source organism: Pulicaria dysenterica (assembly GCA_947179395.2). Lineage (NCBI taxonomy): Eukaryota > Viridiplantae > Streptophyta > Magnoliopsida > Asterales > Asteraceae > Pulicaria > Pulicaria dysenterica. The sequence continues at coordinate 48,194,623 of OX359289.1, read as the reverse complement.
AACAACGGGTTTTAAAAAGAAAGACGGCCTCTATCAGTGGAATAGTATAGTTCTCATTTTGGTGGTTTCGATAAGAATTCAGTAACAAGTTCTGAAATATATGCAATTTTAGACATTCTTACAACAAAAGAATTCAGTGTTTAATGATAATAACTGATAGGCTCAAACACTCAATTTAAGTACAGGCTGTATTTATGCTAAGTCGTGAAAATTCGAATAAATTTCTTTTTATGTAATCTTGAAATCATGAAAATTTGTGCTGGAATTTCAAACAATAATTACAAATGCGAAAAATTTCTGATTTGAATTAAGATTAATTTACAGACAAAGCATTGACAATTTTTGAAAATTTTTAGAAAGGGGTTTTCTAACAACTTTAATGAAAAAATATTTTGGATAATAACGTACATCTCTACCCCACACTTAAAACATACATTGTCCTCAGTGTATACAAAACATGAAATAAAGAAACTGAGGTAGAGAAAACTCCCTTTGTTTTTGACGATTGGAATTCCCTTTGGATGTGCCAGCATATGGATTCTCAAACAATAATATATATTCTGAAGGCAGACAACTCAAAGCAAACATCATCAATCAAAACACAATATAAATATGCAAAGGAAGATAATACAAACGTTCCAGTGTCAGTACAAACAAAATATAATAATAAACTGAAATCAGTCCATGTCATCATCATCATGATCATCATCATCACCTGCCCTGGCACCTGATGTACCAGCCTCTGAATCATGAGCTCGTGGAGGAAAAGGAGTAGAAGGAGTGAAGCCCTGATGCTGAAATACTCTTGCATAGCTATAGTCATCCACTCTATCGAGCTGCATAGCCACTGTGAATCTCGCTCTAAGGCTGAAAGTCTGGCTGGGATATCTGGAGTAGTGGATTATGTAGAAGTGCTGCGTGGCCTGACTCTCCTAACAGGTGGCTGCTCTGTAATCTCAGGCTGCTCCATCTCCTCATCAGCCTCTTGTTCTGGTCCACTGACAGGTTCATCATCTAAAATCCTCACACCACCACCAGGAATCCTCTGTATAACAATCATAGTATCTAATAGAATCTCAGAAAGGATCCTAGGCTGGTGGGCGGTCAAAAGTGGTTCCTCCTCTGCGGTCAAAATGTGATATGATCGGGCTAGTCTAGTAATGAACTGACCACCGCAGAGGGGATTGGTAGGATGGACACCTATGGCTCTACGGCTCAAAAATAGTGCAAGGCTGAATGGTAGATGGCAGTGGACATCGGTGCTCAGAACACACCACATGAAAAATAAATCAGATAAGGGTACTTTCTCACTGCCTCGGCGGTGAGCAACGGTGGTGGCTATCAAGTGGTGGATAAGACGGTGTACTGGACGTCGAAAACTACTCTCTAGAGCTCTAGCTGAATAATATACTCCATGGGCGATCTTTCGTCAGAACTCAGCACCGGAAAAGGTAGAGGGATGCCCTCTCAAGGCAGCTGCTATGAATGGTATAAACTGAGGGTTCTCGCTCTCTTCCCTAGTGTACAAGCCTACTCTCCAAGAAAACTCTCTAATGCTCAACTGCCTCTGCTGCCCTCCCAACCTAAATCGTAGGATAGTTGGATCTATGTAGTCTAGGGAAGTGGCATCAAAGTGGACAGTGGATAGGAACTCTAGAACTAGCTCCCTATATATAGGCTCGTGAATGCTGAAAAGTCTGCGCCAACCATGACAGGTAAATAACACAGGTCCACCCTTGGATCTATATCTATGGCGAAGGTAGCGCTGGATGAGTGGACTCAAGTGTAATATATCCAAGAGTTCCCAGTCAACTGAGATTCCTATCTCTATAACTCTAGGTAGTAATGGTGCTAACCTAGAAACATACTCTGTGCTTTCGACCTCGTCATCAATAAGAGCTGGGAAGTCTAGCCAGCGGTGTGGAACATGTGGAATCTGAGGTGCGATGGCTGGGGCTCTCCTTTGAGCTCTTGCTCTTCCTCTGGGTCTCTGTGCCATCTGAATACAGTTTTAAATCAGAGAAATACGCAAAATGACCTATGTTATAGGTATGACTATTCTAATGATAATTCCTGTATTAACATTAAGCATGAAAGATAAATAATCAGGAAAAACAGTTTGAAAAAGTCAACAAAAGTCAAAACTAGGTCAAAGCAATTTCCGCGGCGCGGAGTTCTCTGGTTACGAGGCGCGGATCTTGGGACGATGATGAACAGTGCCATTTGCAAAATCAGTCTACCAAACTAGTCCCATTTTGATCTTATACTAGCGATTAAGCAATGGGGACTAGTTTTAATCAGATTCATCCACTAGTTTGAGAGAAATCAGTCCTCAAAGTTTCGATATTTTAGGGTTTTTCAAAAATCGAATAAAAGCTTTATTTTTCGAGAAAATTATCATGCTAAAACACAAAATAAACAATCCTAATCACTTCTAGCATGCTATTAACTATTAATCCGAGGTCAATCGAACCAAATATGTAAAATACTTCTCGGATTAGGCCGAAAAACGCAAAAAGGGGGGTTTTTGAATATACCTTTGTCGATTACGAGGTACGATGATCGATTTGTAGCCTGAAATCGGTTGGAGTTTGGTCAGGAGTGAATTCCGCGTCGAAGGGTTAGGGTTTCACGTTGTGTGTATGTGTGTGTTTTGAACAGAATTTGGGGTTTTATTTTAAAAACCTGTTCGACAAATTCCGCGTCGCGTAAGAGAATGAGCTCCGCGGCAAGGAAATTGACGAATGGAAATATTTTGCACCTTTTGTTCTATTTTCAAATTTAAACACTTAGGAACGTTTCAAAACACAACACTCTTTGATATGTGACAAAATGACAAGGAATAATACGGATAAAACAACTATGCTACAAACAAACAACAAAACAATTTAAACAAGCTACATACTATTTGTACGGTATGTAAGCGAACAGTTTAACGCTTTGAAATGCGGAATCTTTTAGAGTCAGATCTTCAAGACTAAATATTGACAATATGAAAGCAACTTTAATAATAATAAGCAGGAATAGATTATACCTTAGTGCGGTTTTGAATGTGACTTACTTACTTGGAGTTTGACAAAAATACTTAACCATCTCGCTAGCATTGCTTTTTGACCAGATTATCATTCAACTTTTAGCTTTAACGGATCATCCCTTAATGCACTAGCGCAGTCAGATTGTGATATTGTCAGCAATTCCTTGTAAGACTTTGATTGTATAGGTACATCATATTTTCAACATTATCCTACTTTCTCGCTCTCTGTTTGATTGCAGAGCGTGATGTTTTCTACACAAGTTTCTGTAGCTCTTCTAAATTGTTTCATATTCTGTCCATCTCTGTCAATAATTTCTACTCTAACATTTAAAGGCAAATTAGTGCGAAAATAAAAACAGGAAAGTAAATCAAAAGATCCTACTGAAAGCATTTCCAGTTCTTTTCCGTCTCCCGGTAAAAGACGAATGTTTCTTTATTATCAAAGAAACTCAGACTGAAGCATCAGTACCTCAATTGGTTCATTTTCAAGTGGAATGCCTAGATAGTGTTTCACACGGTGACCATTAACTTTAAAAATGTTACCTTCAAAGTTTACCAAATCAACGGCACCATAAGGATATGATTTATGCACTACATAGGGACCAGTCCATCTTGATTTTAATTTTCCTGGAAACAAGCGAAGACGAGAATTATACAAAAGAACACGATCTCCCGGCTGGAATTCTCTTTTGTCCTTCAGTCGGCTATCGTGGTATTTCTTTGTTCTTTCTTTGTATATTTTTGAATTCTCATATGCTTGTAGCCTTAACTCATCGAGTTCATTCAAATCGAGCAAACGCTTTTCTTTTGAAGTCGAAACATCGAGATTTAGCTTTTTAAGAGCCCAATATGCTTTATGTTCGAGTTCAACTGGTAAACGACATGCTTTGCCATAAACCAACCTATATGGTGTAGTACCAACAGGTGTTTTATATGCTGTTCTGAATGCCCAAAGTGCATCATCTAGCTTATCGGACCATTCTTTTGGATTATTACCCACGGTTCTTTCCAAAATTCTTTTTAATCCTCTGTTTGTAACTTCGATTTGACCACTCGTTTGCGGATGGTAAGGTGTAGAAAACCTATGGGTTACCCAATTTCGTTTCAATACCTTCTCAAGCTGTGAATTACAAAAATGAGTGCCCCGGTCACTGATTAGTGCCTTTGAAACTGAATTCGTTGGGTCCACGTCGCGTAAGAAGATAGGGTACGCGGCGCGTAAATTTCTTTTTCATAATATCTCCATCTTTTGCACGGTGTTTTCTCTTTTTGACGCACGTTATCCATTTTTCCGTAATGTGTACCTGATATAGCCTTAAATAAAATAAGGGAACATTTAAAGATTATTTTGGCTATATTTTCTTAATAAAAACCAGATATTGTCAGATATCAGATATATATTTTATGTATATTTCTGACAATATCACTTGTAACAAAGTTTGTTTTGCAATTAAAAATCTTAGGGGTCTGTCTTCCATAGGCATGAGTGTTCTTGAGAATTATAGATTCGGAAGGGCTTGAATGGCTTCTTTATGAGTTTTTCCCTTCTTAGAATATTTCTTTGCAGAAGGATCAGAAGCACCTTGCAATGCTATTTGTGACTTGGAATTTTGAGGAGTTACTAGAGTTTTTTTTCTTTTTGAACAACTTGATGAATTTCTTCTTCTCATACTCCTAGCACAGCAGCAAAACCCTAAGGAGACTGGAACTCAATATGTCTTTCCTTGGCTTGTTTGAGATCTTCCATTTCCTCTCGTGACATAATTTTCTTGGCTTTTCTTTTGGAAGTAGAATTGGAGTAGAAGGATTTTCTTGAACTTGAGGAGAGGATTGGACTTATGGAGTTGTTGGAGTAGGGCCTTGATGCCTTTTCTTGAGCAGAGTAAAAAGAGGCGCATCATCATCATCATCTGATTCATCCGATGGAATGTTGATAGAAGTACAGGATTCACCTTGCTTTTGCTTCATGGCACTCTTTCTTCTTGCCATATGTTTCAGTCTCCTTTTGGTTCCTTGCTCCCCCTCAGCTTTTGATTCTAGCTCCCCCTTAGCATATGGTTTATTTGTTTTTTCTACTTTATTGGTGAAGGGTTTTGATCTGACCAAACCACCCTTGGACACAAACTAGTCAAACCTGGGTTTGATTCTACTGGTTCAATCCTAAAGCATAACTGGATTGAACAGAACCATGTAAACCCTAAAAAGGTTAGGATCTTTCTAATGACCATATCAGTTTCTTATCTACAATCCAGATAAAAGGTTAAGAAAAACAATACCTCTTGGAATCTTGGGATTGCTAAAGTTAGTCCACTACTACTGCACCACCAACGAAGTGGTTGCTAGACCGCTGCTGGAATTACCCGAGCTACACACAAAACCAGCGTGTATGTATGTGTGCGTAGATCGCAAAAAACCGAAACGCTTTTTGCCCCTTGTGCCATGGACGCATAAGCCAAAAAGAACACCTTCGGGTGTTAGGTTTATGTTCGACGCAGAGAGAGAGTAGGGAGGGAGGCCAGGGTTTTTCCATGTTGCAAATTATAATAACTTATGATTAAATGAGCTTTTTCTAGGTTTAGATACTTAAACCTTATCCAAGCCCAAGCACATTCAATTAAAGCCCATGACTTTAATTGAAGTTTCATTCCTATCACTTTGACCCCCTGGACCTTACTAGTTAATTAATTAACTATTAATTAACTGGTCAGTTAAATATTAAACTTAATATTTAATTTCCCTTTAAATAATAAATAACTATATATTATTAATTTATCTTTTCTCAAATAATTATTTCCACTAATTAATTATTTCCACACAGATATTGGTAAATTCCAAACTGTTCTAATTAGGTGTGTAGCAGTGTGACTCTTTAGTCTCTTATAACACTAGATACAATGTACCCATTAATTATATCTGCACATATTCTAACAGACTCCCACTTGTGCAAGATAAGTAATAGTTACTGTACATTGTTAGCCTAAGGAGGTCCCTAGCTAGACACTTAGGATAACCATGTTATAAGAACTCTTATACCCAAGAGTAATGTGTGAGCAATCTATCATAAACTAACTGTTCATGAACCAACTATCATAAACTACTTGTTTATGAATGGGTACGGTTATTATAGGTTTGTCCCTTGCAGCACGATATTTTAATTTTGAGCATGAGCATGGAGTGTGTCAACTCAAAATCTCAAGAATTATTTCATGACATACTTGATTTCAAAACTGTGTGATAAACAACAAAGAACAGATCAGTTCGTTTGGGCAAGACCGTGCACTTACCAGTTTTTCTAATCAGTAATGGGGACAAGAAATATCTCTCTTAAAAAGGAGGTGCTAATACCTTCTTGCATATTTGCATTTGGCAATAAAGCTCCCACTGAATCTAGATACGCCCCTTATAGCCACCCTGTTACGGCGTGGCGTTAGGATGCACTAAGGAGACAACAGTTATCGTGTCCCAAACCAAATACCTCAGGTTTAAGGATAACCTATGTGATAAATACTTTTGACAAGAATCCACGAAGTATTTTTCACGGTGGGTCAATCCAATATTCGTAACCCTAACGAATATCCGTCAATTTTGGTCCGCAAAAACCTTTTGCAGCTATCTTCGATATACCATCAAATCTATCCCAAAATTACGATGACTTTACAACCCTATCAAGGTTCCCACTAAGATAAGTAGTCACGGATGATGTTTTGAATAAACCAACTTTATTCCTGGATAGTCTAAAACATACAAAATCGTGAAGAACAATGAAAGTAATTTTTACACCCTCCATATTCCACCCTGGAATAAAGATGCATAATTTCTACCATTTCATTGACTCAATTCAGAGCGCTTATCTGAATTACTTATTATTTTACATTGTAACTTATCACGGATTATAGAGAAAATAATATGCCTATAAACCAAAAACTCAAGACTAGTACCTTGAAGCACTCCTTCTTGGTTTTGCTAAAAAACATTTTCGCAACATAAAAACAATTCTAGGCTTTCTTATTTTATAAATTCCTTAAACTTGGAGAACCGGAAATAACTCCAAAGTTTCTGAGTTTATAAAATAATCCCCTTGTAATTAAAAACTTTAATTACACTTGTAGATGTGTTAAATCTCACTAGATTCATATCCCTTTTGAAACGATAAATCCATCTACACATACTTGTAAACTTGAGATTAGATCCCCAGTGTACACTAACACTTATCTAATTTCATTACTAATGATATTAAAAATATCATATTTTATCATCTCTAACATTAATCAACTACCAACATTAATTATTTTGACCTTTTTGAATCCTTTTTAATGATAAATAATTTTATTTAAGTCATAACTTGACTTAAAAACTTGCAATGACATCCTTATTGAGAACATTTCAATATGTCATGCGTTCCTTGGACTAGTTCCCTTTCAAGAACCTTTTATTTTAGACCACTTCTAAAATCATCCGACAATTATATACTTTGTAAGTTCACACTTATATTTATCATACTAGTTACATCAATCTTGATAACTTGATAAATACATTAGTCAAGCGCTCCTACTATCTTTTATAAAAAAGTGTTTTACCTTAAAACACCCTTTTAGACTCAGTCAATCTATAACTAACACGCCTAAAACTTTTGTTTTAAACACTTGCTCTTCAAACAGTTTTTCTGAGAAATTTAAACGTTTTATGAAACCAGAACTTGGATTTCTCATATATCCACCTTTCCAATTATGGAAAATGGTTTCATTAAACCCAAAACACGATTACAAGTGTTAAACACTTGTAAAGGTATTTTAAATTTCTTTGCTTAAAACATTTAGTATAAAAATAACCTTGATCATAATAACTATTATAATCACCTTCATACTTTCTTAAATGTTTTATCCAAAAACTTTTATCTAGAAATAATAACTATTATTTCTTATCTGATCATGTTCAATTCTTTGAACATTTATCTTTCATAAAATCCTTAAATACTTGTAAATTAGAAAGACTTTCTAATTTCATAAACAGAAGTTCTTTATTTAAGTATTAATATAGCGAGATTTAATGTAACTATAACAATTTCTGCATAAGATTACTATGAATCACCTATTAAGTCAAATTATGACTTATTAGTAACATTTAGTCACAACTGGACTAACTTGATTCATTTATAACATACGTGCATTAATGTTAGTCAAATAATTCAAATGTCCAAAACTTAAACCATAAAGTCAACCAATAGTTTGAGAAACAAACCAATCAAATCCAAGAACATTAAAAAGTTTAACGACTAAGAAAAAAATTATTAAATATCCGAATAAAGCACGTATGATCTTGAATGTTGGGCCGATTCACTTTCCATCACCTCCTGCAATAAACGATTGCAAGATATTAGATAACTCGTAAGAAACTTTACATGTGGAAAGTAACAAAGAAGCTAGTCACACGAAACTTGAGGAGCCAGGATTACCACCTGCTTCGTGAGCCTTTGGACAATCTCTCTGCCAGTGTCCGGTCTCGCCGCACCTGAAGCACCGATTCTCGGTTCTTGCCTTGTTCGGCTTTGGCTTCTTGCCTAACTTATTGTTAACACAAGCTCTCGGTGCATTCTGGCTGGGCTGGGTTCTACCCTTTCCCTTTCCGTTGCGCCCCTTCCTCTTCTTGTTACCACCATTGCCCATCATGAGAACGTCCTTGGACTTAGTCCCAATACTCTACTCTGCAGTCTTAAGTATAGAATGCAGCTCCGTAACGGATTTCTCCATGTTGTTTATGTTGTAGTTGACTATCAAAGGCTTATAGTCGTCTGACAATGAGTTAAGTATCGTATCTGTTGCTAGTTGCAACAGTACTGGGTGCCCAAGCCTCTCTAGGTGGTCCATATTGTTAGATTATGTGCAGAAATAGTTAAAATGTACCATCGTGTCCAATACTATGTGACACTAAAGGATCACACTGCTACACACCCAATTAGAACCTTTTGGATTTTACCTAATTATGTATAACAATAATTAATAGTTTAATTAATTATTGAGAGGAAAAATAATAATAGTTATTTATTATTTTAAAAGGAGAAGTTAATATTTAGTTTAAATATTAACTAGACCAATTAATTAATAGTTATTAATTAATTAGAAAGGTCGAGGGTATTTTCTGTAATTGATTGATAGTTTAATTAAAGCTGGGCTTTAATTAAACGTGCTTGGGCCTAATAAGGATTATTATATATATAAACCTTATTTAGTTCTAGATAAATCATAAGTCAATTACAAACCTTAAGATTATCCTAATCTCTCTCCTCTCTCTCTCAAATCGGCGCAAGGCCGAGAACCCCTTTGGGGTTTGCGACGTCGATCACGCAAACACACACAAGGATCGAGTTTTTGATCCAAGGTTCAATCCTTAGGCGGTCTCGCAGCCAGTTCAAGGTGGTGCAGTAGCGGTGGATAACCTGCAGCTGTCTAGAGGTTTAAAGAAAGTTTTTGGTTTTCAAAAAGGCATAACTTTTTAATCCTCTTCTTCTTCTAAGTTTCTATACGAGTTAGATGAGATCACTGGAGGGGGTTTTTATTCCGCTGTGCATGTTTTTATACCCTACAAAACCCTTCAGTGGTATCAGAGCCACTTCTAACCTCGTAGGAGAATAGGTAGAATTCTTTTTATCATGATGAATGTTTTTTTCTTTTTATTAAGGATTAACTTTTTCTTTTCTTTATCCATGTAATTTGAAAATCAAGTTTTGATTTCTAAATGGATAACAAGAATTAGTTATGATTTCTATAAGGTTTAAATTTAATTGTTAATTTAAAGTTATCACTTTTTATTATAGTTTGCGTCGGAATAATGGCCGGCGGCGGTTAAGCCAACGTTAGACGGCGGCTATGTGCGACGAGGACCACCGAGGCGGCGGCGCCAGCGATCAGCCATGGTTGGTCGGCATCGGCTGTCCATACGCTGCCACGAGTGTGAGTCGGCGGCGAATGGTGGTCGGTGGCAAGGTAGTCGGCGGCGGGAACGAGGGCGTAGGGGCGTCCCAGCAGAGGCCTGCTGCCTGCGGCCCAGTCCTAATCGGCCCTGTAAGGTGGTCGGCCCAAAGGTTATTTTAGTTTTAGTTTAGGGTAATACCTAACAGGATAAAACTAAAAGGTTACTATAAGTTTTTATTTTGTAAAAAAACTTATATTTAAAATTTCTTAATTTTTATTATGGTTATTTTTGCAATAATTAAGTTTTGGTTAAAATTAATTAATTTTGTTTTTTTTAAGACGCATAACAATAATTAATATATAATGTGACAATTATTAAACCAAGTGATTTTAACAGTTAGTTAAAGTCAGAATAATTCATCAAGATATGATAATTAGAATCAGTTGTTATATGTATTTAGTTTTAATACATGTTTGGGATGTCATAGCCGAGCCTTTTAGACCTTGTGGATTGTTTACTTTTCTGCACTTATGGTTCTGATTGGTTTTTTTTATTTTATGGTGTGGGGAGGTCTGTGTGCCACTTACAACCCCTATTCTATTTTGTAAAAGTACTAGAATTAGCGGGCCTGTGTGCCTTTGATTATCTTGTAATTTTTATTATTTCTAGTTTTTTAGACAATAGAATAGAATTTTTTTTTTTTTAATAAATATGAAGCCGATACAAGAACCAAGGAGCAAGGAGCAGGGAGCAGGATTGGATGTTGAAGCCACTGGGAGCTTGAGAATGTCATGCCATGTGTGTTGTGTTTTTTTTTTCCACTTAGGTTTTGACCGTCGGGTTTTTTCGTGTGGCTCACGAAACTGACATTAGTTAACGGAAAGGCTAAGGCATAGTTGTTTGTGGTTGTTTTATTTCTTTACATATTATATATGCGTGGTTGTGATTCTCACGATGAAATAAAACAAGGGTTTTAATAATAGTTCATTATTGAAACAAATGTTTTTAAAAGAAAACTGGCATTAAAGTTTTTCTCGACAAAAACTTGGAAATCCTTTTTAGAAAAATCTTAGATGAGTGTGCTACCCACCTAATGGTACATCTTTCTTGTTAAATGGTACTCGGGTGTCGGAAGTGACCAAACCTTGGGCATTCGGGTTCAAACCATTGCGGGGGGGGGGGGGGGGGGGTGTGAAAGACTCTGCGGTAATCGGGAGTCCCGGCCAGACTTCACACTGTCTTAGGTGGTGCAATCTATTCTGGTGATAATCGGGAGTCCCGGCCCAAAATGCACTAGAGGGATTAAACATGCACGGTTCTTGCAACCGATGTCCCGCGGATCTAGGAGTCGTGTCCAGTTAGGATACGATTGGTATAGTTTTTACCTACCAGAAATAGCGTTGTCCCGGTGGGAAGTGCCCAAACCTTGCATCGGTAAATGTGAAATATGGATCCTAGACTAATAATTTATTTTTTTTAAAAGTAATAATAATTAGAAGATATAATCAATACTCAATCGGTTTTATCTTTTTTTTTCTGTAGATGTCTATTTTATCTGTTATTCCGTTTTATTCACCAAGAGAGTCTCTAAGTCTCATCACTGGCAAGTAGAAGCTTTCAGGTCCAAACTTTGCTCTTTGGAAGTTGCATCTGAATAATGTTTTGGATGCACAGGGAAAGCTTCACATTATTGAGACATTGCCTCCAGAGCCACCAGGAGTAGATGCCCAGGATAGTGAGTATGACACTTACTATCAGTGTCTGGATGACGAGTCTGACGTTATGTCAATTCTCATTCTCACAGCATCATCCGAGTTCACGGATGATCTACGTGAGAAGTCGTCTTATGAGGTTGTTCAAGGACTAGAGCAGAAGTTCAAGTATAGTGAACGGATATGTCGCATGCTATTGATGAGGGAAATTCTTTCAGCCAAAATGAAAGAAATTCAGCCTATTAGCGATCATCTCATTAATATGAGAAGGCTCTTACATTGCTATGAGAGTTTTGGATCAAAATCAAAACCACATGAGTTAGTTATGCTCTTGTTCGGTTCCTTGTCGGACTATTACCAAAAAAGAGTAATGTATGTCCTCGGTGATTTTGAGATGACGGTCGCAGGGTTGCACGAAATCCTTATGTAAATTAGCGATGAGTTGAATCCAAAGCAGCTAGAGTCAACAGTAGTGGACCCTATGCAGGAGGATGACTGGATGGAAGAACTTGGAGAGATTTGTTGCCCAGACTGTGGCAGCAAGGATTCATGCGAGCACTCACTCGACATAGATCAGCTGGACATTGGTTCGCCTAATGATACAGGTATCTTTATGATAGATTGTCTTATTACATCTTATGAATCATGGGTATTGGATACCGGATGTGGTCATCACATATGCAATCATTTGCATGGATTCAAGAGAAGTAAGAAGTTGAGACAAGGAGATATGGACCTGCGGGTAGGAGAAGGCTCCATGGTTGGTGCTGAAGCTGTAGGAACATATTGTCATAGTTTGCCCTCGAGCATGGTCTTGGAATTAGAACCTTGTTATTATGTTCCTAGACTTATTAAAAATGTTATCTCGTTTAATTTGCTTATAGACTGTGGATTTGCTTATGTTTTGAATGAAAAGGTTATTTCATGTTTTAAATATGATATTTTCTTTTTCAAAGATACTCCAGAAAATGGTCTATATAGGCTAAATTTAGATAACAATGACATCTATCATATAAGTAAGAGATCCAAGAGTAACTTGAATCAGACTTACCTTTGGCATTCTCGTTTAGGACATATAAACAAGAAACGCATAGAGAAACTCCGAGATGACGGAATTCTGGAACCATTTGACTTGGAGTCATATGATATTTGCGAATCTTGTTTGTCTGGTAAAATTACAAAGCAGCCTTTCAACAGTGAGAATGAAAGGGTCATCGAGTTATTAGGGATTATACACACAGATATGTGTGGACCCTTTACTCCAGAGGCTATAGGAGGATACCGGTATTTCATAACCTTTACTGACGACTTCAGTAGGTTCGGTTATGTCTACCTCATGATACTAAAATCTAAAAGTTTTGACAAGTTCAAACAGTTTCAGAATGAGGCACAAAATCAGCTGGAAAAGAAGAGAAAGTCGCTTCGATCGGATCGAGGTGGCGAATGTCTGAGTCAAGAATTCGACGATCATTTGAAGGAATGTGGGATTGTTTCACAACTCACACCTCCGTATACACCTCAGATGAATGGTGTATCAGAAAGGAGGAATCGTACACTGCTTGACATGGTATGATCAATGATGAGTCGAAGTTCACTACCATTGTCGTTTTGGGGACACGCACTCGAGACAGCAGCGTTCATGCTGAACCGGGTTCCAACCAAATCGGTTGAAAAGACACCGTTCGAGGTATGGACGGGGAAAAAGCTCAAAATGTCTTTTCTAAAGGTTTGGAGATGTGAGGTGTATGTTAAGCGAACATTCACGGATAAACTCAATCCCAAATCAGATAAGTATATCTTCGTGGGTTATCCCAAGGAAACCATGGGATACTATTTCTACAACCCAGATGAGAACAAAGTTTTTGTTGCTTGTAAAGGGGTGTTCTTGGAGGAAAAGTTTCTTAACTAAGAAACTCCAAGAAAAGAAATAGAGCTTCAAGAAATTGAAGAGGAGGATATTACACCGCCACCGATTATTGAACCTGTGGTTCAACAGAGAATTGTTGAATCCCAACCCGAGTCTGTAGTTGAGGAATAGGTGCAAACACAAGACCTTCGCAGATCTATTAGGCCTCGTAATGAGCCACATAGGTATCTGGGATTCCTAGTTGCTCAATACGAAGGGGATCTTTTAGAACCCACTACCTACCAAGACGCTGCCTCAGGTTTAGAATCTGAGAAATGGCTAGAAGCCATGAAGGCAGAGACGCAATCCATGTATGACAACCAAGTTTGGGAGTTAGTAGATTTGCCTCAACACAGTAAGGCTGTTGGGTGCAAATGGGTCTTCAAGAAGAAGATAGACATGGATGGAAAGGTGCATACTTTCAAAGCAAGGCTAGTGGCAAAAGGTTTCACGCAAACTCATGGTGTTGACTATAATGAAACTTTTTCCCCAGTAGCAATGCTTAAGACTATTAGGATCCTTATGGCCATATCAGCATATTTTGATTATGAGATATGGCAAATGGATGTCAAAACCGCTTTCCTTAACGGGAAATTGACAAGGGATGTATATATGATACAGCCGGACGGTTTTTCGGATCCAAAGAATCCTAATAAAGTATGCAAGTTGCTAAAATCCATTTATGGGTTGAAGCAGGCATCTAAAAGCTGGAACATACACTTTGATGAGCGAATTAAAGAGTTTGGTTTTACCAAAAGTGAGTTCGAGTCATGTGTTTACACTAAATTCAGTGGGAGCGTGGTAACCTTCCTAGTCTTGTATGTGTTAGAGATATGCCCACTAATGCACGTACGCCATAGACCACTGCTGATGATGTATGGGCCTATTGGGTCATACACCGGGGTCAAACCTGACAGCAACTTAAGTTAAGGGACCAAATATGGCAAAAGACAAAAGTTGACATCGCAGGCCGCGTTAGCGCCGCTAACTATTAGGGGTTAGCGCCGCTAAGTCCTTAAGGTTAGCGCCGCTACGGCTGCATGTACTTTGTGTCACATCTCTGGCAGGCCGCGTTAGCGCCGCTAACTTTAGTGAGTTAGCGCCGCTAACTCTAGGTTTGCGCCGCTAACCCTGCAGACTGCCATTTGTCATTTCCACCTCCAAACTAGCCAATGCATGTGGATTTTCGAAGCATGGCCGGTGGGGAGAGGGGTTATTTGGATCTGGACACAGATGAGAAGAGGGATTGAATTCATTTTTGGGCTAAGGGTTTCTCTCTCTTCTCTCTCTCTAAGATTATCACATATTCTTTCTTCTTTGGTGCTACTATGGCCAAGTGAAGATCCGAGAGGCTGCTCCAGATCCTTGGTCTCGTATAGCTGCTGTTCCAAAGGTGGTATTCAAGGTGAAGTACCACTAGAGGCAAGCTAGCACTCGTGGTTGACGTATTCCCGGGGTATATCCCAATAGAAGATCCGGTTTTCGTTCTTGGAGGATCATCACCACGATTGAAGATTACTGGAGCTAAGGAGAAAGGTATAACCTCTTTCTTTTCAAGTTGCATTTCTTGAACATAGAGTTTGGTCCATTTGAGGGATTTCGGTTTTTATGCTTTGTTTGCTTGTACATTGGGCTATTTTGTTTGTACCTTGCTTCCGCTGTGAGCCCACGAAATCCTAACAGTGGTATCAGAGCCACCTCTATGTTAGATCTGCACTTGGTGGCATGAAAAATCCCGAAATCAAAATGGTTGTTTTCTGTTCGAACAGGGTTAGCGGCGCTAACCTCGGGTTAGCGGCGCTAACTCATAAATGTTAGCGGCGCTAACGCGCTGTAACAGTTTTATTTTTCAAAGTTAAAATCAGTTTTGGTCTCGGGAATTTTTAGCCTTTTTGTGATTCTGGAAATTTGTTCCAGTTTTGTGTTTGGTAATTTTGTTACCACCTTGTTTGTTTGGTTGTATGTGATAGATTTGAAATTGGTAACCTTGTCTTTGACCTTGTGGTTGACTTTGTGTGTTTGGATGCATTTGGTGATTTTTAATCACATGGGCTGTAATATTTATTAAAATTGTTATATTTGTAATAATATTGTGGCTTGCATGCCATTTCATTCATCCGTGTATTTGTACTAGATAAATAGGAAATTAGTGTGGCTTGTACGCCATTTCAATTTCTATTGTATTTGTTGTACAATTTGGATGAAAACACACAAGATGGAGTCGGAAGGAGATGGAGCGTGTCCATAGAAGTCGGTGAAGTCCATTGGTGATAGCGGTTCTAGTGGGAGCTCGCATTGAAGACCTTCCGTCCCTTAGTTGACCACGTTCTACCCGTTTTGGCTCACGGGAAGAACGCATAGGATTTTGGCAAGGGTTACCAATTTATTTCGTATATATGCGTGTGATGTGATTTTATTTTATTCTTGCATGGTTTGCTTAGGATTCGCCAACTAGAATTTTTTTTCGAAATTAATAAAATCACAAGAGATTTGGTAAAAATGGTTTACAACTCTCTCGCGCGCTCACATACAAGATTAACTCACCTAGTGAAAATAGGTTTTGTCACTAAACAAGTTAATCAGTAACCAAGCCGAAAACAAAAGCCCGTTTTCATAAAAACGTAAATCTTGCACCATCCAAAAGATGACACCACCCAAATCTAGTGAAGCATGGAGTGATTGTCGAGCTTAGCACGAGTTATTCCATGTGGATCTGTGTGGAAGGTGAGTGTGGGATCTTGAAATTATCGGTTGTCGAGCTTAGCACGAGCCGGTAGTTGTCGGGGTATCACCGTGTATCTTGTTGGACGATTTGCAATTACAAATTAGAATCCTTGAGTGATTGTCGAGCTTAGCACGAGTCAACCAAGAATTTTAATTTGGAATTGGTGCTAGTAGGGATCAAACATGCCAAACGACCGATGGTTGTCGTAGGATCCCGCAAGTGTCTAAGAGTTGCAATAGAGATTGCAATCGGTAAAGTGGTTATCGGCCTAAATAGCTCCATGAAGTGATCCGCGGCAACCCCGTCATGAATTGGAGTGAAATATGGTTCTTAGCCCTTGTTAAAATATTTTTCGAGACGATAAGGGTAATTATTTTAACGAGGATTCAAATCAAACTAACTAATTCGTGTACTCTACTTTAATATAGGATGTCGAATCAAAACCACCACACGTCGAATTTTTCACTTCGTATGATTCTACAAAGGGTGAAACTCACGGAAGTGAACTTTGTTGACTGGCTTAGGCAATTGAGAATTGTCCTACGTGCTGAGTCTAAGTTGCACATTCTTGAGGAACCCCTTCCTGAACCACCTGCTATCAATGCGGAATGGGCTATCCGATATGCGTATGAAAAGCGTGTTCGGGATACACACGATGTTGCTAGTCTCATGTTATCAAGTATGAGCTCGGAACTGCGAAAGCAATTTGAGCACATGACTGTGTATGACATGATTAACAAGCTGAAGGATGTTTTCCGACAGCAAGTTAGACAAGAACATTTTGAGTGTGTTAAAAGTCTAACCGGTTGTAAGATGCGGGAAGGCGGGAGTGTAAGTGCCCATGTTTTGAAGATGAAATCATACATGGACCAGATGGAGAGATTAGGCTTTCCTATAGGGAGGGAGCTTGGTGTGAATTTCATACTTCAGTCTCTGCCCGCCACATATGAAAAGTTTATAAAGGACTATCATATGCATGGAAAGGAAATGTCTATAGATGAATTGCATGGAATGTTGAAGGTTGTAGAATCTAACATGTCCAAGCATGCATCATCTTCATTCACTCTTGTTTTTGGTTCTAAGGAACAACATAACATGAAGAAGAAGAAATCGATCCCATTAAAAGAAGAAGTTGGAGTTTCCAAGCTTGCTTCAAGTTTTGAGTCTATGGACATTGATGATGTGCCTAAAGAGACTCAACAAGGGGTGGTTTGCTACTTCTGCGGTAGATTTGGGGATTGGGGCCGTCATGCCTGCCCTTCGTGCCGAAAGGATATAAAACTTCTCAGACAAGAGAGAGTTAATTTTCCTACTTGAGGTACATTCATGATTATACTTCATTGCTATTCCTTATAAGCTGGGATGTTTACCCGAGCTATAAGACTCACGTTTGTCACAAATTTATTTTTGTTGCAAAGTGTAGGTCTATTCGTTGTAAAAGGAAAAAGCTTGAATAACCGGATCTCTGAAGAAGAAATTTTGTTAATTGTATTCTACAAGAGAAATGGGAGTGTTGGTCTCGCCATTAAATCCGGATTTATTATTACTTTTGTTTGTATGCCCTGTGTGGCAAGAACTACTTTAGTGTATGCTCCTTTGGAGATGATGGATGTTTTTGAATCTTGTATTTTATAAAGATTTTTCATTTTAATAGTTTCATTTCAAATTCGATCCATGTCTATGCTTTTGTGTTATTTTGACTATTTTAGTGCTTAAATACACATTTGATGACGATGGATATGACTTAGAATTGAAACAATTTTGAAAAAAAATTATTTTAAGATGATTTTATCAAAACTTATCCATATCATTGCATACATAAAGGCTCGTTATAAGTAATAAGACAATCATGAACAATTTATTCTTAAATCCAAAAGTGATTTGGATATATTAGCTCTATGGCATAATCAAACTTGACCAAGTAAACAACATTTGCATCGCTTAGATCCATGTGGTTAGGATCTTTGTAAAAGTTTAGCCTCGGGCTAAATGAAAGATACAAATCTTGTTTATTGGAATAGGATGATTAATGAAATCCTTCACCAATATTGGTAAGGAAGGATTGTGACTTGTTGGATATGATCATATTTGTGTGGATAATCCGTTCAAGTATGCCACAAAGAGTGACACTAGTGAAATTCTTCATCACTATCTTTATGGTAGTAGTTGAGAGAATGTTTACTAGAGAAAAGGCTTATGTCTGAAACCTAGTGGTGTTCGGAACTAACCTAAAGAGAATTAAGAATCAATAAGGGCATATAGATATAAATTCTTAGATCTAGAATAGATGCTAAGTTTTCCTATCTATATTGGTTTAAACATAAAATGAATCATGGGTTTAACCCATAATTCGTTTTTCCGAAGAAACACATTTGCACATGGTGTTACTTTAAATAAAACCAGATATCTGTGTTGATGATCTGGTAAAAGGCAGGCCTAAAACATGTATTCAATGTGGTTGGTATACATTAATTTTATGAACCAAGTCCTCGATCTAAAACACAACATTGTGGTCACTTAAGCATCGAATGAGATATTGACTAGAAAGAGTTCTTTGCTTGTCAATCTCATAACTTAAATTATCCAGTCTACATTCAGTGGGAGATGGATGAATTATAAGTTGATGCCTACATATTTAAGTAGTTCATCTGAGTTTTGGATAATTGTTTCTTGAACTTTTGGGAACCATGTTTGGTTGCGCAAAAGGGAAAGTACAATTTACAAAAGCATTCCAGTGGAAGAACGTAAAACTTAAATAAAAGACCTAATGTTGACACTAGCATTTAATCAGCATAGAGATGCTGGTAAAACCTGACAATATCCATTGCTTCTTTATATCTGATGGAAATCAAGAAGGTTGTTTAGATATGAGGTTGTCATATTTTACTAACAGCAGCTTGATAGTAAATCATTGTGATGTTACCATTCATCGGAAACATAGTGGGACCCTGTGTTCACTAGTGAATAGAAGAAGCTAATGGTGTAACCTATTTGCTGCATCCAAGTACTTGACTTGGGTTAATCCCACACCTAAGGTGTAATTCAAGAAGTGTGAAGGGACTAACATATATGCCATAATGGACAACTTCAAATACCGACTAGAGACAAAGTGTTTCATATTGATTTTATGGAAACAAGTTCTAGTGGTTATGTTGAAGATAATTTGGATAAAGTGTAATTTTGTTGTCACCTTGTGGAAACAAGTTTGCTCACATGGACAAAAGAGATCTAAATCCTTCATAGGATCAAGTTGAGGAAATACTTAAGGCATTTTCCGAGGGTCTCATTCATCCATAAAAACCAGATTAAGTCTGGATTAAGCGAAACATTGTTGTCACTATGGGGAAACAAGTAATCTCGCATGGAAATAAAAGGCCAAGATCCTTTGCAGGATTAAATTGAGGAAATGTTTGAATCATGTTCCGAGGCCTTATATATCCATTATGTCCAAATTGTGTTCATGACTAAGGTCAGCAAAACTTGCATCTTGTGGCTGTAATCCTGCTTTATGAGAAAGTCAAAGGAATGAGTTTTCTAGAAAGCGTAGATTAAGCCAAATACCCTTGTCAGGGCTAGTGGGAGCATCATGTGTTCCTAGTCAAATATGCTCTATGAAAATAATGTCCTAATTTAGGGTTGTTCTACAACCTAATGGTGGAATTGTTGTTCTATGAGTATAAATAGAAAATATGGAATCAAGTGAATTTTCTAATTCAAGAAGTACTGATGTATGTTCTTGATGTTCGACGAAAGTAGAATTGTCTTGAGTAAGTTATTACTGCAAGCAAATCTATGCTTATGAGACTGTCGATTTTATCGAAGTTTAGATTAATCAAGTATGTGGTATAGATACGACATTTAGACCTAAATGAGTGTCATCGACCCTATTGTGGACTTCGGTCACATTGACGGTATGTCGACTCTGATAAACATGAGTGTCAATGACTCTATTGTGAACTTCGGTTACATTGAGAGTATGTCGACTCTGATAATCATAAGTGTCATTAATCCTATTGTTGACTTCTGTAACATTGAGGATATGATGACTATGATAACTTTGTAAATGATCTCTTTAATAAACACTTCGCTAGTGGTTTAATAAGAGAATACAAAAGAGTACAAAGGGATATCGGGTAAATGATCCCATAATTAAGCCATTGTCAAATACTAGTGATGACTTTCATACTAGGTATAAAAGCATTGTTCATGCTTATGACCGGGCTTAAATATCGTTTTAGTATATGTTTGATTTACTTATAAGCTTTGGGAACGATACAGACAGTATTGTAATTTATGCTTATTTCGATATGCGAGTGATTCGGTTACATTCATAAGACTTTACTGTGTTCCATCTTAGCATGTTTAACCACTTCCCAGAATGTTTATACATTCTAAAATTCCACAGTCAGTCATTCTTCAAGGGAAGGAAGTTTGAAATAAGGCTGAGGTTAGGTGTTGGTTATGCATTAATCAAGGATTGAATGCATGAAACGCAACAGTAACCTGTGCTTGAAAGGAGTTTCAAGTGACTGGAAGACCCACACCTGAGTTCACTTCATGGATCATGGTCACAAGTAACTCGGGATGATAATATCATTACGTCCTTCGACCCGAGATGTATGAATTGCCATAGCATGAAACTTTCTTACTTTGGTTATTTCAAAAACGTAGTTCGTAACTGGCTATTATAAAGGGAATAGCTGGGTAAGACAAGGTTCATGTTATGGGATTGTACAGTCAACGGAATTTGTTCCTCCTGTATGAGAGATATCCCTGGGCCCCTCGATGATTGGGCGCTGACACCAAAATAAGCATGGCCATGCGCAAAGGAATATTGATTGATAATCAGATATGTCCTTAAATTTTGGTCACCACCAATCTTGATCGAGAAACATAATCGTGAACGATCTGGAGATTGACATATTAATCCATGTCTCGTGTTCACAAGGATATCGCGAACAAAAGGATGTTTGATCACTTATCTATAGGACCTCTACATTTTATGTAGGTTATGGTTTTCTGCAAGGAAGCGGAACCCATACTGACTTGGGGGCATCGATGCTTTGCTAGAGGCCGCTCTTTGTCTGTGGTTGCATGGGTACGGTGCATTATGTGCAAGTGGGAGTCTGTTAGAGATATGCCCACTAATGCACGTACGCCATAGACCACTGCTGATGATGTATGGGCCTATTGGGTCATACACCGGGGTCAAACCTGACAGCAACTTAAGTTAAGGGACCAAATATGGCAAAAGACAAAAGTTGACATCGCAGGCCGCGTTAGCGCCGCTAACTATTAGGGGTTAGCGCCGCTAAGTCCTTAAGGTTAGCGCCGCTATGGCTGCATGTACTTTGTGTCACATCTCTGGCAGGCCGCGTTAGCGCCGCTAACTTTAGTGAGTTAGCGCCGCTAACTCTAGGTTAGCGCCGCTAACCCTGCAGACTGCCATTTGTCATTTCCACCTCCAAACTAGCCAATGCATGTGGCTTTTCGAAGCATGGCAGATGGGGAGAGGGGTTATTTGGATCTGGACACAGATGAGAAGAGGGATTGAATTCATTTTTGGGCTAAGGGGTTCTCTCTCTTCTCTCTCTCTAAGATTATCACATATTCTTTCTTCTTTGGTGCTACTATGGCCAAGTGAAGATCCGAGAGGCTGCTCCAGATCCTTGGTCTCGTATAGCTGTTGTTCCAAAGGTGGTATTCAAGGTGAAGTACCACTAGAGGCAAGCTAGCACTCGTGGTTGACGTATTCCCGGGGTATATCCCAATAGAAGATCCGGTTTTCGTTCTTGGAGGATCATCACCACGATTGAAGATTACTGGAGCTAAGGAGAAAGGTATAACCTCTTTCTTTTCAAGTTGCATTTCTTGAACATAGAGTTTGGTCCATTTGAGGGATTTCGGTTTTTATGCTTTGTTTGCTTGTACATTGGGCTATTTTGTTTGTACCTTGCTTCCGCTGTGAGCCCACGAAATCCCAACAGTATGTAGATGACATACTGCTAATAGGAAACAATATACCAGTATTACAAGGAGTAAAGTATTGGTTAGTTAAATGTTTCCAGATGAAGGACTTGGGAGAAGCTGCTTATATACTGTGTATAAGAATCTATAGGAATTGATCTAAGCGGCTGATCGGACTTAGTCAAAGTACATATATTGACAAAGTCGTGAATAGATTCAAGATAGATGAATCCAAGAAAGGATTTATTCCTATGCAATCTAGCGCGATTTTGAGCAAGGCTCAGTGTCCTGTGTCTAGTCAAGATCAGGACAAGATGAAATTGATACCATATGCCTCGGCAGTTGGTTCAATCATGTATGCCATGCTGTGTACTAGACCCGATGTTGCCTACTCTATCAGTGTCACGAGTAGATATCAGCAAAATCCTGGTGAAGCCTATTGGGTAGCCGTCAAGAATATTCTCAAGTACCTGAGAAGGACGAAAGACATATTCCTAGTTTATGGAGGTTCGATGGATGAGCTAAGTGTAACTGGTCACACTGATGCTAGTTTCCAGACCGACAGAGACGACTTCAGGTCGTAGTCAGGATTTGTCTTTACCCTAGACGGAGGAGCCATATCTTGGAAGAGTCAGAAGCAAGATACAATAGCAGATTCTACTACAGAAGCAGAGTATATTGCGGCAAGTGATGCGGCAAAGGAAGCTGTCTGGCTGAAGAATTTTATCTCGGATCTTAGAGTTGTTGCCAGTATCTCTAGACCGATTTATATATTCTGTGACAACTCAGGGGCTATGGCGTAAGCTAAAGAGCCTAGAGATCATCAGCGGACTTGGCACGTACTCAGGAAATATCATCTCATCCGAGAGATCATTGGAAGAGATGATATTAGATTGCAAAAGATACCGACGGACGACAACGTTGCTGACCCGTTAACGAAGCTGCTAGCTAGGGCTAAGCATGAGAGACATGCAAGTTCTATAGGAATGCAGTACTTAGAACATAGCAGTTAGTTCGTGTTTTTGATTATTACTGTAGATGTAACTTGAGACTCTTTTATTATGTAATTACATTTCATGGGATTGAAATAGGAGGTTTTTACATAATTGTTTCTAGTTGTCTATTTTTAGCATGTTTAACCTATCCATGACAAGTCAAGTGATGAATTGTCTAAATGCCCGTAGCTACTTAATGTAGTTGGAGCTACATTAGGGAGGTAACGCTATTATGGATATTTGATGATTTATTCGGGTATGAATAAAAGCACAAAGTTGTGACCAAGTATTCATAGATATTTTATCAGGGGATAAATATTGGGGTGATCCGCATCGAGTTTACTTCATGGAGCGTTAACATAAGTAAACTTGATAGGTTGTATTAGACCTGAGATATTTGGTTTGGGGCGTGGTAACTTCTGTACTTTAGCATGTTCTAACGTCACGCCGTAGAAGGGTGATTATAAGGGGCTTGTCTAGGTGCAGCGGAAGCCATGTGCTCAAATTGCAAATAGTCAAGATGGGATTTGCACCTCTTTTTTTAGGAGAGATATTTTCTGAGCTCCTCGACGATTAAGACTACTAAAAATGCTTGGCCGCGCTCGGTTAGAATGATAGTTTTTCATTCTGTAAACCGTAACTACAGAGTGTCGAAATCAGAGTCGAGAAAATCTGAGTATTTAATAAGATCCCTGCTCCATGTCAAATACTCACATTACGGAATATCACGATGCAAAAGGAAAAACCTAGATAATCCAAGGCGTGGATTATGTCTCTAGATATAAGAGATCTCATAGTTTGGTTAACCTAAGCGTCTGGCTAGGGTCCTCCTTAGACCAACGATGTACAAGGAGTGTTACTTATCTTGCACAAGTGGGAGTCTGTTAGATTATGTGCAGAGATAGATAACATGTACCATCGTGTCCAATACTATGTGACACTAAAGGATCACACTGCTACACTCCCAATTAGAACCTTTTGGATTTTACCCAATTGTGTATAACAATAATTAATAGTTTAATAAATTATTGAGAGGAAAAATAATAATAGTTATTTATTATTTTAAAAGGAGAAGTTAATATTTAATTTAAATATTAACGGGATCAAATAATTAATAGTTATTAAATAATTAGAAAGGTCGAGGGTATTTTCTGTAATTGGTTGATAGTTTAATTAAAGTTGGCTTTAATTAAACGGGCTTGGGCCTAATAAGGGTTATTATACATATAAACCTTATTTAGTTCTAGATAAATCATAAGTCAATTACAAACCTTAAGATTATCCTAATCTCTCTCCCCTCTCTCTCTCAAATCGGCACAAGGACGAGAACCCCTTTGGGGTTTGCGACTTCGATCACGCAAACACACACAAGGATCGAGTTTTTGATCCAAGGTTTAATCCTTAGGCGGTCTAGCAGCCAGTTCAAGGTGGTGCAGTAGTAGTGGATAACCTGCAGCTGTCTAGAGGTTTAAAGAAAGTTTTTGGTTTTCATCAAGGTATAACTTTTTAATCCTCTTCTTCTTCTAAGTTTCTATACGAGTTAGATGAGATCACTGGCGGGGGTTTTTATTCCGCTGTGCATGTTTTTATACCCTACAAAACCCTTCACATATACCCCTTCATTTTCATGACATTTGTAACACTATACTTTTTAAACATATAATTTACTGCACGTGGAAGCTAATTACATATAAATATCTTAATTAAATAATAGATACAAAAAGATTTCACTTGTTTGATGTACAAAGACCGATACAGTGTTAATACAAAAACAGGCTCTTTCAAAAACTTGACATCAGAGTTTGGTCTGTCCATATTCCCAGCCCAAAGTATCAAGATCACCTCAGAGGATCTGCAATACAATCTAGTGGGGAATTAGCACAAAGCTAAGTGAGGGAACAAATATCTAAACATACATAGGGCAAATATGCCTAAACCCAAATAGCTAATGAATCCCAGGAGAACCGGCCGTGTTGCAAGCACACACACAAGGATTGAGTTTTTGATCCAAGGTTTAATCCTTAGGCGGTCTAGCAGCCAGTTCAAGGTGGTGCAGTAGCTGTGGATAACCTGTAGCTGTCTAGAGGTTTAAAGAAAGTTTTTGGTTTTCATCAAGGTATAAATTTTTAATCCTCTTCTTCTTCTAAGTTTCTATACGAGTTAGATGAGATCACTGGAGGGGGTTTTTATTCCGCTGTGCATGTTTTAATACCCTACAAAACCGTTCACATATACCCCTTCATTTTCATGACATGTGTAACACTGTACTTTTTAAACATATAATTTACTGCACGCGGAAGCTAATTACATATAAATATCTTAATTAAATAATAGATACAAAAAGATTTCACTTGTTTGATGTACAAAGACCGATACAGTGTTAATACAAAAATAGACTCTTTCAAAAACTTGACATCAGAGTTTGGTCTGTCCATATTCCCAGCCCAAAGCATCAAGATCACCTCAGAGGATCTGCAAAACAATCTAGTGGGGAATTAGCACAAAGCTAAGCGAGGGAACAAATATCTAAACATACACAGGGCAAATATGCCTAAACCCAAATAGCTAATGAATCACAGGAGAACCGACGGTGTTGCAAGCACCTACAACCAAGGTCGGCCAAAACCAAGGTTTACCGATAACCGTGCAAATATGGACAACAGTATCAGCCCCCTTGAGTAACATAAATGTACATCAAGATCAGATACTGTAAATCCCCCAGCAACAGGCCCAGCATAAAACTGATCTGCAAATTAACATGTATATACAATCCAAACAAGAGCATTCCAAATAGGATATTAAATCATGTATATCCGAAGATATAAATCCACTCACCAAAGTCTTCAAAACCTTGGCACACTCAGATGACTAAATTCACCGAGTCTTCTCAGTTTCTGAGATTAAAGTAACCCAAGTCAGTATTCAATTCATAATACTGATCCAATAATAAATATCATATTTATTCATGTTCTCATATATATACATTTATACATATATTCAACATAAATAAACCCCAAACTGATATACAATTCATGTTTATCTCCAATTCATCAATTCCGACTAAGTTTAAATCCGATTCTAGTCGCATTCCGAGCATATAACCAATTATGATAGAATCATGTTCCAAATCCGAGCAAAGGTGGATTCCGAGTAAAAGTCCAATTCCGAAAGAATAGGATTCCGAGTAAAATGTCAATGCACAGAGAATTGTTAAGGCATCACTCATAATTTAATCGGATTCCGACAAAATCCAAATCCGAGTAAACTTCTATCGGATTCCGAGTAAAATGGAAATTCCGAGAGAATTGTTAATGCATCACTTATAATTTAATCGGATTCCGACAAAATCCAAATCCGAGTAAACTTCTATCGGATTCCGAGTCATTCATACCTCAAATCCGACAGAATCATAACTTCATGCATAAAATCTATTTCTAACTTAACTCTTACTGATTTCATGCATACAAGTTATATATAGATTTCCAGAAATCATCCAACTCATATAAACAACATGTATAGATCATAAATTCTAACATGCATTCATCCTAATATCATCAAATCAACAAGAAACAATCGGAATTCATATATATATTCAAAACCGAATGTATAAAGCAATTAATCAACTACAAATCAGTGTTCTAACCTTTAGATGATATCAACAATCAACCTAAAACGCAAACAAGATAAAAGCTTGATTTTCTTTCTTCTTCCTTTCTTCTTCTCGGCCGAAATACCCACACAAGACACACACAACACACTTTCTCTTTATCCAACTTCACAAGTAAAGAAGTACTCAAGGAGGGGTGGTGGCTAAACCCACCAAATCGGCCATACCCCCCTAACAACCCAATATAAAATTATTTAACTAAAATTCCCAAAATAATAAAACAATATAATGACACCAATACTTGCCAATAACATATATTCACAAATAATTCACATAAACCAATTAAATCTCAAGATTAATTAATTAATTACCTTAATTAATCTAGACCGGTAAAGAGGGTGTTACAAATCTCTCCCCCTTAAGAAGATTCCGTCCCCGGAATCACATCGCTCTCAAACAAGGAAGGATACCGGATCCTCATATCAGCTTCAGTTTCCCAAGTCAAATCTGAACCTAAGCTGTGCTTCCATGTAACTAAAACTATCGGTATCTGCTTCTTCCTTAACTTAGTGACTTTACGATCCAGCAGTTCAACTGGTTTCTCAATAAGTTTCTGTATCAAATCCATGCGAAGATCCTAAATCGGAAGAACTTTCGTCTGATCCTCTACATTACACTTGCGCACATAACATACATTGAAAGTGTCATGAATACCTGCTAATTCATCCAAAAGATCCAAAGCAACCGCTTGATCATTAACCACACTTCGAATTTTAAAAGGACCAATGTAACGGGGAGCCAACTTCCCGCGCTTACCAAATCTGATAACACCCTTCCAAGGAGATACTTTTAAGTAAACCATTTCCCCTTCAACAAATGATACTGGTCGACGACGCGAATCAGCATACATTTTCTGTCTATCCCTTGCATCTTTTAATTTCTCACGAGCAATAGCAACCTTATCAGCTGTCATCTGTACAATATCAGGTCCTGCAAATTGCTTTTCCACAGCTTCTAACCAACAAGTCGGAGTTCTACAAGGACGACCATACAACATTTCATACGGCGGCATACCGATACTACTGTGATAGGAATTGTTATAAGCAAACACAACCAAAGGAAAATGGGAATCCCATGAACCCCCAAATTCTAACACACATGCCCGCAGCATATCTTCTAAAGTCTAAATGGTTCTCTCTGATTGACCATCTGTCTGTGGATGATAAGTTGTACTCAAGTTAACCCGGGACCCCAATTCTTGTTGCAGTCTATTCCAGAAGTTAGATACAAACCTCGAATCTCTATCTGACACAATGGACAATGGAACTCCATGTCTAGATACTATCTCATCATTGTACAATTGAGCCAGTTTACTTAAAGGTGCAGTTTCAGCAGTAGCAAGAAAATGTGCACTCTTGGTTAATCTGTCAACTATAACCCAAATCATATCATGACATTTTTTAGTTCGTGGAAGTTTAGTTACAAAATCCATCGTAATGTGATCCCACTTCCACTTAGGTATTTCCAATTGTTTCAATGATCCGTACGGCTTCTGATGTTCAGCTTTAACTTGAGCACAAATGTGACACATTCCAACAAATTTTGCAATATCAGTTTTCATTGTCGGCCACCAATAATGAGTCTTTAAATCAAGGAACATCTTTGTACTACCCGGATGTATCGACAATCTAGACTTATGAGCCTCATTTAGAATTAATTCCCTCAAGCAACCAAACTTTGGTACCCAAACACGTGCATGATAAACCTTCAAACCACGCGAATTGGTAGTTATTTCATGTTGTCTTTTGATCATTAGTTCATCCTTCAAGTTCTCATCTTTCAAAGCTTCAAGCTGAGCAGCCAAAAGTTGATCCACTAAATCAGACTTGATTTCCAATCGCATAAATTTTACACTATCCGAAGATCCCTTTCTGCTGAGTGCATCTGCAACTACATTAGCCTTTCCAGGATGATACTGAATATCGCAATCATAATCCTTCTGAGTGAACACATACTGCAGACTCTTGTGATCAGTGCAGATAATACATTTGGTTTCATACAGGTAGTGTCTCCACAGTTTCAAAGCAAATACCACTGCTGCTAACTCCAAGTCATGAGTCGGGTAATTTATTTCATTCGGTTTCAACTGCCTCGAAGCATACGCAATTACCTTACCCCCCTGCATCAAAACACATCCCAAACCAGCGTGTGAAGCATCGCAATACACAACAAAATCTTCTGAACCCTCTGGCAACGAAAGAACAGGAGCTTGACACAATAACTGTTTCAACGTCTGAAAAGCACCCTCCTGAGTTGAACCCCACTGAAACGGAACATCTTTTCGGGTTAACTTGGTCAATGGACCGGCAAGCTTAGAAAAAACTTTAATAAACCTGCGATAATAACCCGCCAATCCAAGAAAACTCCTTATCTCAGTTGGTGTTTTCGGAGCACTCCAGTTCATCACTGCCTCAATCTTGGACTGATCCACTTTTATTCCCTCTTGACAAATTACGTGCCATAGAAACTGAACTTCACGTAACCAAAATTCGCACTTCGAAAGCTTGGCATATAACTTATGTTGTTTAAGAATTTACAAAACTTGTCTCAAATGCTGATCATGCTCACCTTCTGTCTTTGAATACACCAAAATATCATCGATAAACACAATGACAAACTTGTCTAGGAACGGTTTACACACACGATTCATCAAATCCATAAATACTGCAGGTTCATTCGTTAAACCAAATGGCATTACTAGGAACTCGTAATGACCATACCTAGTACGAAAAGCAGTCTTTGGAATATCTTCCTCTGCTACCCTGACTTGATGATAACCCGATCTCAGATCAATCTTCAAGAAATGAGAAGCCCGTTGTAACTGATCAAACAAATCATCGATTCTGGGCAACGGATACTTATTATTGATGGTTCTTTTGTTCAGATCCCTGTAATCAATACACATACGAAGAGTTCCATCTTTCTTCTTCACAAACAGTACTGGTGCACCCCACGGCGAAGAACTCGGACGGATAAACCCCTTATCTAACAATTCCTAGATCTGAGTCATCATCTCACGGATCTCCGAAGGAGCTAAACGATAAGGAGCTTTAGCAATCGGTGTAGTACCCGGTACCAATTATATATTATACCCAACATCCCGTACAGGTGGTAACCCTGGCAGATCATTTGGAAATACCTCTAGATATTCGGAGACAACACGAACATCGGTAACAGGTCCTTTCTCTTTCTTCACATCAATAGCGTAAGCCAGAAAAGACGCACACCCTTTGGCTAGAGATTTTCTAGCCTTCTTATACGAGATGATTGGAAAAGAAGATCGAGATCTATCCCCACGGACCATGACATGCGACCCGTCAGCCAAAGGAATAGTAATCAGTTTCTTATGGCACTGAATACTAGCTCTATGGTGACTTAACCAATCCATGTCTAATACTAAGTCAAACCCCGGAATAGGCATCAGCAAACAGTCTACAGGCAAACTAGTACCATCAATATCTATAAACACCCCAGTCACAGAAGAAGTTACAGGCACTAACTTACCATCATCTACTTCTACTTCTAAAGGATAAACAATAACAGTAACAGGTAGTTTCAGTTTGCCACATAAAGATACAGACATGAAAGATCTATTGGCACCAGAATCAAATAACACACGAGCAGGCACAGAGTTTACAATAAACATACCCGTGATCACATCACTGTCATCAGCAGCCTCTGTAACAATCATCTTGAAGGCTCTCCTTTCCGCAGAAGGTGCAACCTTTCTCTTCTGACCTGCAGAAGATGATCCCCCGACATTGGCTACCCCCTGCCCCGTCCCCTTTGACTTCGGTTTAGTACAAGCTCCAGCTCTATGACCCTCTTCGTGACAATTCCAGCACACATTTGTATTAAACCGACAATCTGATGGTTCGTGTCCAAATACACCACAACGCAAACATCGCTTCGTCTGTGATGTCCACGGACCAGTATGACTAGCATTGCAGGGTTTACACCACGGCTTGTTCTGAAATGACCCCGAACCTTTCGATTTCTGATCACCCCGACACTGGTTATTCTGCCACCTGCCTTTGTTTCCAACCTGATTTTCACCTGACTTGTGAGACGACCCTTTCTCACGATTCATTCTCTCCCGAGCTTTCACGTCACCCTCAGAAGCTCGTGAAACTGTAAACGCCTGTACCAATGATGTTGCCATCCGGGTATTACCCCGACACTCAGGCAACAGTGCTTGAACAAAATGATCTATCTGAGATGGTTTATCGGGTACCCACTGCTTAGCAAACCTCAGCTTTTCGTTAAACTTTGCAATCAATTAATCTACTGACATCTTGTCATCCTGAGCTAGATCCATAAACTCCCGCTTCACCCTAGCTAAATCATAGGTATTACATAATTGCTCGCAGAACTTGGTTTGAAATTGATCCCAAGTAACCGAATTCATCAGTTCCCTAGATAGATGAGCAGTTAGAGAATCCCACCAGGTTGCAGCTTGACCCTTCAACCTCCAAATTGCAAAACTAACCCTATCGGATTCCTCACAATTACAGGCAACCAAAGCCTTCACCATCTCCCTTAACCAACTTAAAGTATCAGTTGGATTAGAGCTCCCTGAATACTCAGGTGGCTAGCAATCCATAAAATCTTTGTATTACCCTTTTTGTTTAAAGCCTCCTTGATTAGGGTACCAAGGAATGAAAAAGTTCTGTTGTTGTGGTTGGTGCTACTGTTGGGGTTGTGATACAGGTGGTATAGTAATGAATGGTAAAGAACCAAATGGTGTTGACACTGTATTGAAGGGTGCAGCAGAGTAAACACGAGGTGGTATTGACTGGGTAAAAACAGCTGACTCTCTGGGCAAATGAGTGGTCTGAGTTTGATAAGAGAACTGAGTCTGATGTTGCTGCTATTCCAACTCCTGAACCCGATCTCTCAAACTTTGAAGAGTATCTTCCAATTGTAACACATAGTCTTGTTGATCAGATTCATCGTTGTGGGAAGTACTGCCTCTGTGGTGTTGCTCATTGACTGCAGTGGAGGACTGGTGATTTCTTCCGGGGGACGCAGGGGTAGTTGTCTGGTTCACGTTATCAGCCATTTGCTATGCTATACACAGCATCTCACCAATTGTTAGATATAATCCGTTAGTGTAAACACTAACCACCCTCAAAGCTACACTACTAATTACCCACCCTGGGAATACTGGACTGACCAGAGCCTCGGTTCGAGTATTGCACAAATCATTCATGCGAATCCTTAAACGAGGGCTCTGATACCAATTTGTAACACTATACTTTTTAAACATATAATTTACTGCACGCGGAAGCTAATTACATATAAATATCTTAATTACATAATAGATACAAAAAGATTTCACATGTTTGATGTACAAAGACCGATACAGTGTTAATACAAAAACAGGCTCTTTCAAAAACTTGACATCAGAGTTTGGTCTGTCCATATTCCCAGCCCAAAGCATCAAGATCACCTCAGAGGATCTGCAAAACAATCTAGTGGGGAATTAGCACAAAGCTAGGTGAGGGAACAAATATCTAAACATACACAAGGCAAATATGCCTAAACCCAAATAGCTCATGAATTCTAGGAGAACCGGCCGTGTTGCAAGCACCTACAACCAAGTTCGGCCAAAACCAACGTTTACCGATAGCCGTGCAAATATGGACAACTGTATCAGCCCCCTTGAGTAACATAAATGTACATCAAGATCAGATACTGTAAATCCCCCAGCAACAGGCCCAGCATAAAACTGATCTCCAAATTAACATGTATATACAATCCAAACAAGAGCATTCCAAATAGGATATTAAGTCTTGTATATCCAAATATATAAATCCACTCACCAAAGTCTTCAAAACCTTGGCACACTCAGATGACTAAATTCACCGAGTCTTCTCAGTTCCTGAGATTAAAGTAACCCAAGTCAGTATTCAATTCATAATACTGATCCAATAATAAATATCATATTTATTCATGTTCTCATATATATACATTTATACATATATTCAACATAAATAAACCCCAAACTGATATACAATTCATGTTTATCTCCAATTCATCAATTCCGACTAAGTTTAAATCCGATTCTAGTCGCATTCCGAGCATATAACCAATTATGATAGAATCATGTTCCAAATCCGAGCAAAGGTGGATTCCGAGTAAAAGTCCAATTCCGAAAGAATAGGATTCCGAGTAAAATGTCAATGCACAGAGAATTGTTAAGGCATCACTCATAATTTAATCGGATTCCGACAAAATCCAAATCCGAGTAAACTTCTATCGGATTCCGAGTAAAATGGAAATTCCGAGAGAATTGTTAATGCATCACTTATAATTTAATCGGATTCCGACAAAATCCAAATCCGAGTAAACTTCTATCGGATTCCGAGTCATTCATACCTCAAATCCGACAGAATCATAACTTCATGCATAAAATCTATTTCTAACTTAACTCTTACGGATTTCATGCATGCATACAAGTTATATATAGATCTCCAGAAATCATCCAACTCATATAAACAACATGTATAGATCATAAATTCTAACATGCATTCATCCTAATATCATCAAATCAACAAGAAACAATCGGAATTCATATATATATATATATATATATATATATATATATATATATATATATATATATATATATATATATATATATATATATTTAAAACCGAATGTATAAAGCAATTAATCAACTACAAATCAGTGTTCTAACCTTTAGATGATATCAACAATCAACCTAAAATGCAAACAAGATAAAAGCTTGATTTTCTTTCTTCTTCCTTTCTACTTCTCGGCCGAAATACCCACACAAGACACACATGTCACGCTTTCTCTTTATCCAACTTCACAAGTAAAGAAGTACTCAAGGAGGGGTGGTGGCTAAACCCACCAAATCGGCCATACCCCCCCCCCCCCCAACAACCCAATATAAAATTATTTAACTAAAATTCCCAAAATAATAAAACAATATAATAACACCAATACTTGCCAATAACATATATTCACAAATAATTCACATAAACCAATTAAATCTCAAGATTAATTAATTAATTACCTTAATTAATCTAGACCGGTAAAGAGGGTGTTACAACATGGGTACTGACCGATGTCCCCTTCACCATCTTGCACGAGTTAAATGCTCTAGTGGCGTCATAACACTCCATGAGGGCTTGCTTCTGGAACATATCCCTCAGCTGGCGGATCATGTCGTAAGCAAGAGTTTCCATCATGTTTGACTACAACTCAGGACTTATCGTTGCAAGCATGAGGCAACTCACATTTAGGGCATCATTGGAGCAAATCTGATAAGCGTCCCTGACGTCTGCCCTAGCATTGTTGGCAGGGGGATTTCCTAGAGGTTGTTCTAGGACATACCAGTTTCTCTCGTGCCATAGCACGATCTGGAAATTTCTTTCCCTAGTGAGAAAGTTTGGTCCGGTGAGCTTATCCTTCTTTAGGATAGAGCGAAGAGAGAGGTTGTTAGTGTTGATAACGTTGGTTGCTATCTACAAATTATAACTCGGTTTAATTAGTAATTGCAAATAAACTTTTCTAACATATATCATCAAACCCATAAATAATATATATCAGACCTAGGACCCATAATTCACACATACTTGACGCAATGTTTGGTCGCTTCCCGCCAAGTCATGCTATTTCTGGTAGGTTACACCCTGTACTAATCGTACCTAGCTGATACGACTCATAGAACCTTCTAGAGCACTTAAACCTAGTTAGTATGTTTAACTCAACTATAGTGCATTTTGGGCCGGCACTCCCGATTATCACCAAAATAGATCGCACCACCTAAGACAGTAAGAATTCTGGTCGGGACTCCCGATTATCGGAGAATCTTTCATACCATTTGCCGCAATGGGTTGAACCCAGATGCCCAAGGTTTGGGCACTTCCGACACCCGAGTACCGTTTAACAGCAAAGGTGTAACATTAGATGGGTAGCACACTGATCTAAAATTTTCTTGGGTTTTATAATTAAGTTTAAAAAAAACTTAACTTTCCAGTTTTTGAAAAACCGTTTCAAAACTATCTGTTTTAAAATAAGATTTACATGTGTACCTATACTAGGTGCACAAAACGGCATTTATAAGTTCCAAACTTATATCTTTGACAAAAGTTTAAATTTATAAAAATTTGACTGATACGACTAACAAACTGAAGTCGTATTCTAGTTTATCATAAACCGTGTTTTTTCTCTGTTTAATAATTGCATATTAAATTTGCTTATTTAGCATCACACACATACATGAGTAAGCATTAAAAATAAACACAACCACGCTGATAAAAACCTATAGTTTTGCCAAATAATCCTAAGGTCAATCCTAAGGATAAGAAGAACTCGGATCCGCCTTCATGACGCATTGCTCCCTCTTGCCTTGACACCTCCTCCGAAGTACCCGAGCACTGTGCAAGTCATCATTTTGAAAATCTTCTCGTACACCATCTCTCTATTTGAATATGGGACAAAACTACAACTATTACTATAACAATTACAATAATGGAAAAAGGGGTTGTAAGTGGCACGCAGGGCTCCCCGAACGAGTACATTATTACAAATGAAAAAGGGATTGTAATTGTCACGCAGGCCTTCCCAAAACCAAAAAGAAGAATGAAAAAAATGAGTCCTAAGTCAGCAAAACTATAGTTACATATTACAACCACGCAATATATATAAGCAACATATATATATACATATATATATATATATAACAACCACGCAGTTATAAATATAAACGATATAAAACCGATAAACATAGAACCTGATTCGTTTAGCTATTCTCATCTACCCTTTTGACTAACAACTATTCTCAGAGGTGTGGATGTCACTACCTCACAGACATGTGAAAGTTGCACATGCTCACTGGACCTTAATATGTTATGGGTTGCAGAAGGATTAGAACTAGTGACCGTTAGGAGTACACTAGAGATTGGTTTTTGTAGGAACAAAATAACAAGTAGTGAGGATTGGATCACACTGGTTGGGTCTACCATGTGAGTGTGCTCAGGAGTTGAAGCAATTGTACCTAAAGGGTGTGTATGTTTGCCGATCTTAATGAGTTTTACTAGCTGATGAGAGACCACATCTTCCTTGTTGGCTTCATCAACCCCACTTATGAAGTATGCATTCATAGCATCACCATGTGGTAGGGATCTTGAACTTAAATGAATTCCAGGGTGTGGTTGATAGTTGGGTTCAGTGGACTTTGAAGATTCTTCATCATTACCAGCTCCACCTTCACCTTAAAAAGAACCAACACCACCACTTGGTGCATTTCCACCACAACCAAAGCTCAAATTAACAACTCCTTCACCATTGTGAGCTTCATCATCACCACCATTATCCCCATCATCCTCATCTGAGCAAGGAACTACAGCCACTGTAGTGTGAGACTCAGCATTAAAATGCTCAAAGTCCTCATTTTGTTCATTTTGTGGCTCATCATTTGAATCAGAATGATGTGATCCCTCGGGTTGTTCAGCAACCTCATCAACATGATAGAATTTTTGTGCATAACCGTCAAACCTTGGTGACACGCCCAATGCCATAAGACACTCAAGGGTGACACATGTGAGGGCACGTAATTCAAAAAGTTGTACAATCACAGTTTAAGAGGAAGGTTTTATGACAGTCAGTCATAAACCACTATAGAGAGTTGTAATTACCATGTTGATTAATTAACAAGAAGATATATATTTATTAGTTAACAAATATATATTTTTACTTATTAATAATTAATATTAATAGTTCGGATATTATCTTAAATAAAGGCTATCGATAATTATTTATTTAAAGGAAAATATATATATATATATATATATATATATATATATATATATATATATATATATATATGTGTGTGTGTGTATATATGTATGTATATTATATATTCAGCCGACTATATATATTAGATAATATATATTTTTGTATTTTAATATTAATTAGTAAATGGTAATCAAGTTTCCTATTTGAACTCTATGAAGATGTTATCTATAAATAGGGGATTAAGGAGCCTTGAATTGGTTAATACAAAAAATACAAAGAAAACAACTCTCTCTCCCCCCTCCTCTCTTGTTCAGCCGTCGAACACCCCAAAAGCAAGGGTGTTTTCGAGTTTGGTGTTTGTAACATCAAGGAATCAAGAACAAGCTTCGTGATCAATCCTTCTAGCGGATTCTTGTGGTGCCTCATTACTGGTGGACTACAACTTAAGCAACCCTAACAAAAGGTAAAAAGGTATAAACTTTATCCACTTGTTCTTGTTTATCTCACCATCATCGATCGAATATATATATATATATATATATATATATATATATATATATATATATATATATATATATATATATATATATGTATATATATATATGATCGATTGAATGTATGTATGCATGTATGGTTTAAATGGTGATCTTGAATGTTATGTTATAACATGCTTCTACTCATTCTTGATTATGAGATGATTATATGTATCGATTTATATATATATATATATATATATATATATATATATATATATATATATATATATATATATATATATATATATATATATATATATTGTATATCCATACACACTAGTGGTAAACAAAACATCATAACCCTTTGGGCTTTTAAGGGTTCGTTAATATTTTAGTTGCGCTTTATAAATAATAACAATTTTTGTTTGCAATAATGAGTTGTTTCAAACCAGTTAGGTTGTGAATCAGTATAACTTAAGTTTTTTGTGAACTGCTATGTGTATTATAACCAAACAGTGGTATCAGAGTCAGGTTCAGTTTATCACATTATGTCGGTTATGTGATCTGTAGTTATTTTTCTTGTTAATATATGTATATATATGTTTTTTCGAAAATTGTGAGGGATTAACAAAGCCATGTTAATCGTAGTTCATTCAAAAACAGTTAGTTTTTGGATAAGTTTTATTTGTAATTTTTTAATATATAATGAGAAAGATTAAATCAGTTTGGGTTAACCGGTTAAAGAATAAAACCAATAAACCGGTTAAAGAATAAAACCAATAAACAGTTTATATATATATATATATATATATATATATATATATATATATATATATATATATATATATATATATATATATTGTTAGTATATATGTTCGGAATATAGAGATTAACAAAGCTCATGTTAATCTCAGTTTTACTATTCAAACTGTTTGTTTTAAATATTATGTGTTTTATGGTTTTTAATTTTAAATCAGAAAAGTTAAACCAGTTAGGTTTAACCAGTTTAAAATTTAAAATCATTTTTGTTCATATATATTAATGTATGTGTATATCGATTATTATGTAAGAATTATTAACAAGATAGAGTTAACATAGTTACTTTAAAGTATTTAGTCGAAACTAGTTCAAGTTTTGATTACAAGGTAAACTTTAAAATATTTTGAGATTCTAAACCTTATAACAATTTATGTGGATAAAGGTTCTTATGGTTTAAATTATTTAAAACAAGTTTTTGTTTTAAAGGTTTAAAAGTTCAACCATTAATTCTTTTTTCTATTATTGGTCGGAAAAAGTGATCGGAAACCACCAAGGACCACCGGCGGCAACCCTGCAACAGCGGCCCAGTCATGGTAGGCCTAGGATTGGTGGCGGACCGGCGATGTGCAACAACCCAATTGCGGCAGCGGGTGGTTGAGGCAACCCGAGTACACGAGACGAGGCCCAGTTACTGCGGCCCAAATCTCGAGGGCCCAACAAGATCGCCGCACGATCTAAGGGCTGGTCGTGGCCAAACGTTTTATCGGCCCAACAGCGGTTAAGACCCAAGCCGAGGCACCTTTTTGGTGGCCCGGCAGTCCAAAGAGGTTCGGCCCAGTTCGGGTTGGTCCAATTTATTTGTTGATCCATTTTAAACTAAAGCGCAAATTATTTCCTTTTGTTGTTAAACTAAATTATTTTCTAAATTGTAGTTTTTTAGAACTTAAATATTTTTGTTTAAGTTGTTTTGGGCTTAAAAAATTATTATGAACTTAATGGGCTTCTCGGACTTTATAAATACCGTTTGTATGAATAACGATTAATTTGGAATAAATAAATAATACAATATTATATTTATTATTTTTATGGATTTAAAAATTGATATGTATATAAATTATGGATAAAGGAATATTTTAACTAGTTAAATTAAAATATAAGTTTTATTATATTTTTGGATTAAAATTTAATAATTAACCATAATGGTGTATTATTGTTGAACAAAGTAAAAAAAGGACAATTTTAATCAATTAAGTGTTTTTTTGTTTAAAACATATTTGGTATAAAAGTAGTTATGCCAATAGTTTATATAATTGATCAAACTTTTTGTCATTTTTCTCGTCTCGATTAATAGTTTAATTGATTGAGAGGTAACGAGAAACATTAATAGATCAAGGATGTGTGTTGTTTGTCTTATTTATTTTTATATGTGTGGTTGAATATTTATATTGTTTATATATAAAGGTTGAATGGGTTTGACTTGTATACTAAGTCGCATTAGTATTATTAAGTCGCATTTGTAGTTTCTACATGTCAACTACAAATGTTTGACTTAAACAAGCCAACAACATATTCTTGTTGTGGTCTGGACATGTAGGTTATAGTTCTTTGCCAACTTAGACCTGTGGTTGTGTTTTTTTCTTTGTGTATTTCTTTTGGTTTTGGGGAGGCCTGTGTACCACTTACAACTCCTTTTATATCCTAAAAGTAATAGAATAGGTTTTATGTATTCTAGCATAGTATGTTGTAACCAAAACCAAAGACAAATTTTTCCAAGACGGAGATGCTCGAGTCTAGACCAGAGGTGTCAAGGCCAGTGGGAGCAAGGAGACTATATACAAAATTCAGCCACGTGATCTATTTAGTACAGTTTGTCCTTAGTTGACCCTTTAGGACATAATTGACAAAACTATATCAGCTTTATTAACTGCGTGGTTGTGCTTTACTTTTATGAATATTATGCACCTAAAATTTTTAAGTAGTAGGTTAATAATTGATATTATTAATCAGAAGTAAAACCACGGACATGATATAATTGGTATACGACAGCAATATTTTATAATTGTCGTGTCAGCATTTAAAAACAGTTTGTTTTTTAAATAGTTTTATCATAAGACGTATTGTGTACCTAGCTCAAGGTATAATAGATCTACAGATTTTAAAACAATTAGTTTTAAAATGGTTTTACAAAACTGGAATCAAGTTTTTCAAACTTGGATAAAACCCACTGAAATCTTAGATAAGTAGGGCTACCCATCTAGTGGTACACCTTTCCTACTCCCAGTACCTTGGTGTGTTGTCATGCACACTGGGGTTCAAACCGATGTGAGGAGGGGTGAAAGCCTTTGCGATTCCCTGATGTGACGAGCCAAAGTTCACCCAGTCCTTGGTGGTGCGGTCTACTTTGGTGATTCCGTGATGTGACGGGCCCCAAATGCACTTAGTTTAGACATAAACATACATAGATATTTTTGTCTAAAAATCTATACAAGGTCTAGGAGTCGTATCAAGTTAGATACGATTGGTAAAGGAACCTACCTACCTGAAATAGCATGGGGTTGGTGTTTTCGTGCCCAAACCGTGCACCAACACGTGTGAAATAAGGATCCTAGGGCTAATACTTATCATTTAAGGGTTTTTATGGATTTGTATTTAGCAAAGTCTACTATGTGTTACTAATTGAACTATATTAATTGAAATTGTAGATGGAAAATATATCCAACACTAATAACCTCTCACTCCGTTCTATCCTAGAAAAGGATAAACTCACTGGACCTAACCTTCTCAACTGGGAGCGCAATCTTCGGAGCATGCTGAGGCACGAGAGAAAGTGATATGTCCTAGTGGAACCGGTGGGAAATGCCCCAGCCAACAATGCAAGGGTTGATGTTAGGGAAGCTTACCAGAAGCGTGTCAATGATGCGCTAGATGTAAATTGCCTAATGCTTGCAACAATGAGTCCAGAGTTGCAAACAAGCATGATGGAAACATCGGCTTATGACATGATCCATCAGCTTATGGACACGTGGTTTGTGATTATATCTGGTCAAGTATGACTAGAGGTTAACTAACAAGTCAAAGTTTTTGACTTATTACAATCCTTATGCATTGATTGCCATTTGAGTGGTATATTAATATTGTAATTGCTCGAATAAACTTATATAATTACTTAAATAAACACAGTTGGTGTTATAAGGTCTATCTAAGTAATTATAAGCATATATGAAAACAAGTTCAGGGCTTGAACTAGCATTAAACACTTGAAATAATGGTTATTATTTATGGAATGTGTTTAAGGAAAAGAACATTTATGAGTATGATTATAAAAGATATTATTATCAAGGACACTCACATGATTTAAAATGAGAATTAATACAAGTGTATTATACTTGTAATAAAGTAATTTCCGTTATAAGAAATAATGGGTATGTGAAAAATCCAAGATAAAGGTTTCGTCGAATTTAAGATTCTTATTAAATCTATGTCTTAGATTTATACTTAAAATCAGTTTTTCGACTCATGTGTCAAGTTTGACCAAGTCAATAGGAATGTTAAGTGATGCTATGTTTTCATAATAGTTAATGGGAGCAATTGACCAACGCCAAGATATTTATCAACGTTTTTGATGAAATATACTCGCATAGAAGCTAGTAACTGTTGTAGATAAACACAGTAGTTATTTGCTTATTGAATTTTATAAACACATATAATTCTAATGATGGGATTTTCGAGGTTTCAAAATAAGTCCAAGTGATAAGAGTAGTCCCAGGAGGTCATAATTATATATAAAAACTCAATGTCACCAATATTAACATATTAAAAATTTTAAGTGTTGAAAAATAAAAAACAGCACATTAAGACAAGTGTTCACACACTAGATATCTAATTTTGTTTACGGGATAGTGTACACAAAAAGGTTTATTATTATCATATGTTTCTTGGGATAAAAAAGTTTCTTAAACATCTACAATGTAACTACGTATAGTTACGGAATAATTTTATATATTCACGAACAAGGAGTTAATCCAGCTCTCGAAGTTCAGGAAATATGATAAAATTAGAAAGACTAGTTATTGTTTTTAAAGGTTTGCGGAAAACAATTTATTTAGCAAAACAAGTGGGAGCACTAGATAGTGTATACTTGTTTTTGGTTCATAGTAACGTTGTAGTTTCAAGTTATGATCCTTGATAAATCCACTTGAACCAACATAGTAACAAAAATAGACACCGTGAATTGAGACGATAGATTAGTATTAATACTATACTTTATTCCAGAAGGGTGAATATGGATAGTACATTATTAATCACATTACTCTTCACAGATTTTGTATGTTTTGGTAATATCAAAGAATAAAAGTTTGTTATTCAAAATCTTGTTCGTGACTACCTATCCTTGTGGCAACCTGGATTAGGGAGATAATAACGTCATCGTAATCCTTTGTGGAGATCCATAGTGATTGAAGATAGCATCCAGGAGTATAAGCCAAGGATGAACGTATATTGAACAGGGGTATGAATATTGAATAGTGACATCGTGAAGAATACCGCATGGTCTTCGAGTCAAAGGTATTCATCACATAGGTTGACCTTAAGTCAAAGATATTTGGTTTGGGATGCGGGGACTTCTGTCATTTGGAACGTACCTAATGCTACGCCCTAACTAGGTAGTCATATCGGGCTTATCTGGTGTAAGCAGAAAGCGTATTTCCAAATACAAGTATGCGAGAGGCATTCTGCAACTCCTCTTAAGGAGAGATGTTTCCATGCCTCTTGACTGATCTACACTATGAAATTGCATGGCCATGCCCAAAGGAACTGATTTTTTTTTGCTTTTTATCACTCAGTCAAAATCGGATAGTCAATAAATGGTTCTGAGTGTTCAGAGTTGTCTCAACCCATGCTCACAATCACAATGGAAACATCGGGATGTAGAGGGAAAAGCCTAAAGTGTACCCAATCATAAGTCAAAGAATTCATATGAAGTTCCTACTATAAAACAGTTCGTTTTATAATTTATAAAATAGGTTGTGTTATAAGATTTAATTATCACACCTGGGTATAAGGCTTCTTATTGATTGGTTAACGTAAAGACTTGTCTAGAGGTACCCTTAGGCCAGTATCATCAAGATACCTGGTTGATGGTAAGCACAAGTGTGAGACTGATAGGATTTTTGTGCATAACTGTCGAACCCTCATGACACACCCAATGCCATAAGACACTTAAGGGTCAAACCTGTGGGGCATTTAATTCAAGAAATTGTACAATCACAGTTTAAGAGGAAGGCTTTATGATAGTCAATCATAAACCAGTATAGAGAGTTGTAATTACCAAGTTGATAAATAACAAAAAGATACATATTATTAGTTAATAAATATATAATGTTAATTATTAATATTTAAGATTAACACTTTTGATATTATCTTAAATAAAGGCTATTGCTAGTGAATTATCGAAAGGAAAAACAAAATATATATGTATATATATATATATATATATATATATATATATATATTTATATACTACTACTACTACTACTATATAAACCATTTAACACTGTCTCTCCTCTTTAATTTTAAGACTTCTTAAAATTTAATCAAAACAACATATTGACCTTCTATTCTATTTAAACTAATCTCATCCACTCAATATTTAACAATTTCACACTTTCTTAATTTACTTTAATCATTTAATATATATTCTCACACAAACACAATTATCTACCTTTATCAACACAATTTCAAAATACTACTAACTTATCTCTCCTTATTTCATTAATATAAATACTTTTACATATTTTAACGTATATTAGAATTTATTTTTAAAATTAATAAAATAGTTGATGCAAATAAAACAAAATATGAAAAAATGGGCATGTTGCCGAAGAAAACTTTTTTGTGACATTTGCAAATAACATGTCATTACTCATTCAAGAAAGTGACATATTGCATAACAAAAACTATTCGTCGTCGCAGCATTGCGCGCGTACGATGCTAGTATATATATATATATATATATATATATATATATATATGTATATATATATATGTATATATATATATTGGTATGTTTAAATGAGAACATTAAATTAAATGAGAATGTGAGACACAATCTTGGCCATGTAATTCCCCCTTCTTCGATGTCATTGCCAACCCATGAATTCCTCACATGCACCTTGCCACACTCTATCCCCTCACGCTCTCCATCCATGAACCTTTCCCTATATATATATATATATATATATATATATATATATATATATATATATATATATATATATATATATATATATATATATATATATATATATATATATATAT
Organism: Pulicaria dysenterica; assembly: GCA_947179395.2. Taxonomy (NCBI): domain Eukaryota; kingdom Viridiplantae; phylum Streptophyta; class Magnoliopsida; order Asterales; family Asteraceae; genus Pulicaria; species Pulicaria dysenterica. The sequence continues at coordinate 48,150,387 of OX359289.1, read as the reverse complement.
CTAAACCCTAAACCCTAAACATTGTCATATGTATGAATATTGTGCAGTGTTCTTTGTTTTGTTTGCACAAGTTGTTATTTGAAGCTTCAGAATTTGTTTGGGTATTTGGGTTGGGTTGGAGAGATAAGGGTGGTGATGGTAGGCTTAGTGGCTGTGATTAGAACCTCTTTTGTCTGGTGTATTTGGATTGCACACTATCTTTGCACACACTTGCTTTGCATCCATTACTTTGCTAATCATGGTCACATGTTAGTTTTGGGGTGTTTGATTGTTATGCAGGAGCTTTGCATGTTTGTTTGTAGCCAAGGAGGTATAAGGGGGGTATGTGAAACCTATGTTGTTCTGCATGGCCATTTTTTGTTTGTGTCTGCGGATCCTTTTTTGAAGCCTCAGAATTTGTTGGTTTCTGTCTATCTTATTGGGTGGTAGGGTTGGGATGGTGTGATAAGGGTGGTGATGGTAGGTCTAGAGGCTGTGGCTAAATCTTTCTTGAACTGGTGTTGTTTGGTGGCACTGATCTACAGCACACACACACATTGCTTTCCTACATTTATTAGCCATGGTCATAGGCTAGAGTTGGGGTTTTATTATGATATGCAGGAGGTTTGCACTCTGATTTGCAACCATGGTGTGATAAGGGGGGCATTCCAATCCCTTTCTGATCTGCTAGGCCATTTTTGTTTAGCTGATGCAGATCCTTGTTTCAAGCTTCAGAGGTTGTGGGGTTTTACATGTTATCTTAATAGTGGTGCTGGCTTTGTGAGGTGTTTGTCTTGTTGCAGGGCAAGGTGGGGAGATGCTAAGTTGTTTGGCCATGATCTGTTTTGGTCTCTGTTTAATTCTATGCAACATGATTTCATCTTTCAAGATTGTGCTTTATTGATGTGGGGTTTATTGGTCCTAAAAATGAGAATTGTGGTCTGTTAGGGTAAGCAAAGGTGGGATAAGGTTAAGGTAGTAAAACAGTTGGTGTTCTGGTACTGTTCATGTCAGTGTGAAGTGGTTTTTGGGCATCTTGAGAATAGCATTAATTTCTATCTTTGCATGAGTTGCATGTAGGCTGGTTGCTGCTGCTGTTTGTTTCGAATTCAGTGGCTGTTGTCATATAGATTAGATGAAAGGTCAATATACTGGTGGGTTGTTATGAGATGTGTGTTCTGTCATTGTAAGGAACAGTTGCTGGTCATGAAAGTTATCACTATTAGTACTAAGCTGCTGTTGCAGACTAACTGTTTGAAGATCATGGACCTGTTGCGAATTTTTATTGGTTACTGGGGGTGGCTACTGTTACGCAGGTCAAGCTGCTGTGTTTTAAGGGTTGTGTGCACTGTTTCATTAGATGGATTTGCTGTTTAGCTGCTCATTTGGGTATTTTGTTGATGTTATTTTGTTGGTGCTGTTTGCTGGTCATGATGGCTATACGCTCATATTTTCTGTTGTTGACATGGTGTTATGCAATTCTTTTTGGTTCTAACTTGCAGCTATGTGTAGTATCATCTGCTGTTGGCTACAAATTGTAGACTATAAATGGTAAGCTGCAGGTCATGGTTTGTGGTTTAAATTTAGATATGGGTTCAATTGCTTATGGCTGTAACAAATTGGGTTTGAGGGTTTGGCTGTTGTTGCAAAATTGTTGGTCGGATTTTCTAAAGTTGCAGCTGGATGGAGAATTTGCTTTGGAGTTAATAACTAAATATCAGTTGTTTTCTCTGTATTATGGTTACAATATGAAGCTTCAGGTTACAGTGTATGGTATTAAGGAGCTGGTGTTTAGTTGGCTATTGACTGTTCTTAGCTGCTTTATTAAGGTCAACTGTTTGTGGTTTTATTTGTTCAGCAATTGTATTTATTGCAAACTACAAGTGCCCGGGTTATGCTATTATTTGGTTTTATTGATTTTAAATCAGCAGTGGTACAAATTGCAGCTGTTTAGCTGGCAGTTAGGTACTATTTTGTTTCTGACTTTAAATCAGCAGGGTGGTATGAGGCCTGTTTGTGGGTGCATAGTTATTAATGGGGGTTACATGGTGAGGTTTCAGCAATTGGTTTTAGGGGATTTGATTGTGGTAACATATTCTACAACTTGTATTGAGCTTCATCAGCAGTGGTTGTTAATATAGCAGCTCAGAAGTTTGTTGATGCTAATTTCCTGGTGTTGTCAACAGTTCTTGAAGATCAGTAACTATTTTGCTGATTTTCTGATGTTATTTTGCTGGTGCTGCTGGTTGGTTCTGACTCTATGTGTAGAATTATCTGCTATTGGTCACCAAGTGCAGTCTATATCATGGAGTTTCTTTTATATGAATTATTGGATATCCTTTTTGAGTTTATGGCTGTTAGAGTTATATCAGGTTGTTAGTAACTGTTTTTGGCAATTTGTGGTGTGGAATGGCTGCTGTATTAGAGGCTGTTTTTGGCAGATTGTGGTTACTGTTCAGAATGATGGAGCTGCTGTCCAGTATTACAGGACTGCTAATTTTCATGCTGGCAATGAAGTTCATGAAGAGTTGGAAGCACAGAGGTGTTGTTTTATTAGTAAAGAGTTGAAGAGTTATGAAGCACAAAATTTTGTTTTTATTGGTATTAAATATAGAAAAGTTAAGATGTTAGTTTGGAGCACTTGGTATATTATTCTATGTATTTATCTTGTATGCCAAGTGTTGGACTTTAGAGTTGTGATTTCGATTTTGGTTCTATTCCCAAAGCATGTTTTGGGAAGCCAATTAGTATAGTGCATATGGTGGGTATGCCCACTTGATACTTTGTAAATAATTTTTTATTACTTAATAAAATTTTGCCGGGTAAAGGGAAAAAAACCCTAAACAGGGTTTAGGGTTTAGGGTTTAGGTATATATATATATATATATATATATAGACAAAAGTTCATGAGAGAACCGTTGTTAGCGCGAGAACCGCGAGAACCAATATAAGCCGTCCAATTCCCCCTCCTTCAATGTCATTGCCCACCCATGAATTCCTCACATGCACCCTGCCACACTCTATCCCTCCACGCTTTCCATCCATGATACTTCCCATATCCAAGGAACGGCTGAGATTGGTTCTCGCGGTTCTCGCACTAACAACGGTTCTCGCATGAACCCTCCCCTATATATATATATATTCGGCCCAGTATATATATTAGATAATATATATTTTTGTATATTAATATTAATTTGTAAATAAGGTTTCCTATTTGAACTCTATGAAGATGTTATCTATAAATAGGGGATTAAGGAGCCTCGATTAGGTTAACACAAATAATACAAAGAAAACAACTCTCTCTCCCCCTCCTCTCTTGTTCGACAGTCGAGTTTGTATTTGCCATGGGAAACCGGTTCATTATACCCAATTAGGAGTAGGACCTCCAGAGTTTGGTCATGAGTATGGAAGGGTTGAAATGGTGAAAGATTTGGAACAGAAATGGCTTGGCGAAGGGCATTGATAGTTATGTCTATTTTGACTGTGTTGTTTAGACAAGAACAGGTTATGGTTTGTTTGATAGGATGGTATATAGCGGTATACCACATCTCCCCAATATTGATTGGGAAGATAAAGTGGGGGTGAGCAGATAGGGATTGAAATAAAGGATGGGAATTGATAAATGCAACCATGGGGTCATAACCCTGGTTTGGCTTGCTCGGTGGTATATCAGTGTTTATCAAACTATTGTTTAGGCGAATCGTGATTTTAGAGTTTGGAGTAACATTCTCACCTGAAACAGCATTTGTAGTGGAAGCCGGATTGTATGTCAACATTGTTGAGCAAACGGAGTGATGATGAACAGTGTTTAGGAGAGATTTCTTTCTAAGAGAGAGAAATATGAATGGTTCTAAAAGAGTGAAGTTGAAAATCTTCTTAAATCATCATTTATATCTTTTTAGAAACCGAAACCTGACACTGATAATTTTTTGTCAAAAAGTAACTGTCACATTTGCCAAAAGGTGAGATAACGGAAAAGAATTAAATAAACGGAAAACTAACATACAATTTAAAGGAATTAAATACAACCTAGAAAACGTATTAAATAAGAGTGAGAAAATAATAAAATAAGTGTGGGGACACAGTTTTCACTAAGAGCAACATCAACTGATGAGTTAAAAGTACAACTAATGAATATAGTTAGCTGAGCTTTTCGACCTTACCTGATGGTGATCAGCTGAAGAATTTCATCAGATGATGAGCATCAGATGATGGAATTTCCTTAACTTATTCATGCTCAATAAGACCTAGAAAAGCTTAGATAAGTGATTCATCAAAAACTCACACGTAATGGAATTATTTTCACACAACAACCTTACTATCTAAGGAAGAAATATTTTAAAATTTCAACATGCCAAGTTTGGATATTAGGAAGTTGAACCTAGACTCATCTAAAGGTTTTGTTAACAAATCAGCTAGTTGAAAATCAGTGCTAACGTTGTGCATTGAAACATTCTTTTTCTGTATATTATCTCTTAAAAAGTGATGTCTGATTTCAATATGCTTAGTTTTTTAGTGCAAAATAGGATTGTTAGAAATAGATATTGCCCTAGTGTTGTCACACAGGATTGGAGTTTTTCAAACTGTATGTCATAGTCTATTAGTAGGTTTTGCAGCCATAGCAATTGAGCACCACATCTACCAGCAGTAATGTATTCTGCCTCGGTTGTAGAAGTGAAACAAAGTTCTGTTTCTTGCTATACCAGCTGACTAACCTTCCACCTAACAGTTGACAACCACCAGATGTACTCTTTTTGTTCAAAGTGCAACCTGCAAAATCAGAATCAGTATATCCAAATAACTCAAAATCTGAGTCCTTAGGGTACCAAAGACCTAGATTAGGAGTTCCTTTCAGATACCTGAAAATTCTTTTAATTGCAGCAAGATGTGATTCCTTGAGATCTGCTTGATATCTTGCACAGAGACATGTTGATAACGTCATATTTGGTCTACTTGCAGTGATGTATAAAAGTGACCCTATCATACCTCTATAAGGTGTAATGTTTACTGATATACCATTAGTGTCTTTTTCTAGCTTTAAGGTAGTGGACATAGGTGTTTTTATTGAAGAGAGATTTTTAAACTCAAATCTCTTAAGTAAATAATTGATATAGTATGTTTTGTGAATGCTTAAGACCATATAAAGATTTGTTTAGAATGTAAACATGCTCAGGTTAACTTACATCCTCAAAACCAGGAGGTTGTTTAACATACACCTATTCCTTTAGTTCACCATTAAGGAAAGAACTCTTAACATCCATCTAAAAAACTTTGAAGTATTTGAAGGAAGCATAAGCAAGGAACAATCTGATTGCTTCAAGTCATGCAACAAGGGCAAAGGTCGCAACAAAGTCAATACCTTCCTCTTGACAGTACCCCTAAGCAACTAGCATTGCTTTGTTTCTGATGATCAGCCCTTGTTCATCCATCTTGTTCTGAACATGAAAGTCCATACATTTTTTCTTGTATATTCTAAAAATTCTTTTTGAGAGCTTCATCTACCTTCTTTGGCTCAATCATAGAGACAAAATTTTTATACATACAAAAGTTGCATGCTTTTGATCTAATTAGTACCGGATCCTCTATGTTATCTATGACCTGATCATGAGGATGATCTCTTAGGTCTTTGTAGGCATTTTGGATTATGGGAGAGATAGGATTTGTTTGGATTTGGGGAGGTTAAGATCCTTGGTTATGAAGAGCTGATGTAACCTCTGTTTGATCAGCTGAGGTATCGTCATTTGAACTATCAATGGGTAACTCTACTGATGATGGAATATCAGATATGGAATTTGAATCCAATGATGTTGAATCATCATTCACTCATTTAGTAGAAGTAATGGAATGGATTAGGTTAGATGTGCACTTGTTTGACTAAAAACAGGAACAAGTTCATATTCTTCATTTTCACCAGCTGATGGGATATGATCAGCTGATGGGAGTGGATTAGCTGATACTAGGCTACTTTCACCAGTATGTAGAAGATCATTATATTCCTCACCTGGAAATTGATCAGAAGAAGAGGAAGCAACAAAGTCATTTTCATTAGAACTTACATTGATTGATTCTTCTATGATCTTTTGTTCAGGCGTTGTATACTCTGTAGGCTTTGGAAATGACAGAGTAGCCAACAAACACACCTTCATTAGCTTTTGGTGTAAACTTTTATAGCTGATCTCTCTGGTTCAGGACAAAACACTGACATACAAAGATATGCATGAAGCTGATGTTTGTCTTCCTTCCCTTAAGCACTTCATATGGATTTTTGTGGTGCCTTTTGACTACAAATGATCTGTTCAGAGTAAAACATGCACAACTGACAGTCTCAGCCTAAAAATTAAATCCTAACCCACTTTGACATAGCATGGTTCTTGCAAATTCAATCAAGATTCTATTTCTGCGCTCAGCTACACCATTTTGTTGTGGGGTTCTTGGCGCAGAGAAGTTTTGAGAAATCCTATTCTCATCACATAAACTTTTCAGAGATTGATTTCTGAACTCAGTTTCATGATCACTTCTAAGCATCTTAACCAGATTGCCATTTAGAACTTACATCTTTTTGATGAGGTAGATAATCTCCTCGGCAGTTCACTTTTGGCTTTGAGAAAGAATACCCAGGTGTACCTAGAAAATTCATCCACCATCACCAATGCATACTTGCTTCCACCAATACTAGCAGTAGCAATAGGACCAAAAAGATCTGCGCGCTTGTTGGGGTTTGGGGTAGCATGCAACGGAAGCAAAAACGAATTTTCAAAGCATAAGAACAAGCTACATGACCCCCAATGGTGTTACCATACTCTACAACAAAGTTTGCAACTTAAAGAGAGAGTAGAAAAATAGTATACCCCTTCGAAATCTCTGGAGTTGTTGGTGATTGTTGATGCAAGAAAGATCCTCCTTGTTGAACTTTCGAAGTCAACCCTGAGCTTAACGAGATCGTGGTGTACTAGGACCCCAAAGTATCCTTCAATCTATGAAGATACCTCTAAAAACAATCAACCCAAAACCCACCAGCCTACTCTCTTGATGAACACTCTACTACGCTTACACAACTCTTAGTTTCTATGTGTATGAATGTGTATATGCCAAAAAGGTGAGAGGTAAGACAAATGAAGCCTTTTTATAAACCCCAAGGTGTCCCTTCCATTTGGTCGCAAGGGAAAAGCCTTTTGATCGCAAGGGAAAAGCCTTGTGGTCGCAAGGGTCCTTGTGGTCACAAGGGAAAACCCTAGTGGTCACAAGCAGGGGTTTTATCCTGACAGCTTTGTAGCCATGTGTTTTAAGCTTCGATAGTTGTCGTTAATTGGTGATTAAGCCTGAAGCTATTGTGTTTGGTGGTTCGGAGGACTGTGGGGATTCCCGACATTATATCTGCCTCTTGTGATCTCGAGGTGAGTACCTGTTTCCCATGAGTTTCAGTAGGTAAGTTATCTGTTGTAGTTGTTGACATGCGATTGGTGTTTTGATACGTGGGCACACGAGGTATGCTATAATATGATTTGACATGTTGTATTAATTGTTTTATATGATGCATGCATACAACTAGTCCCGATTGGGTCGTATTTGATAATTGGAGTTTTCCCGGACACTGATTAGAGGCTGATTGAGGTTAGCCAGATAGGCTGGGTTCCCGGGGACCCTAGGGCCACGAAATTGGGGACTAACAATACTCAGGTGTATACGCTTGGGTGTGGCTCTGCAGGCCTCCGTTCCTTGATGAGATGGGGTTCCTGGCTATTAGCTGGAACCGGTTATGACTGGAGTTGCACTAGGTGGACTGCTCTTCGCTCCCCCACTGGTGCAGTTGGTTGCGGCTGATTCCCCTTCCAGGGTTGTTGAGCAGGGCTAGCTACACTGTGAGACATGGATCTTGCTGACATGATTGGCGTGCTGCAATTTAATAGGATAGCCTTTTGTGCTGTTCCTATATGTGATAGCCTGCTTATTGATGTTTATGTGCAATCTGTAGTCACTAGCTAGTTATAGCTAACGGTGCATGAATTCCCTTTTTCGCACGTTGATGCTAGTTGGCTTGGTGAGGTGGGTTCTGATGGTATTTTTATTGTATATATCTTTTGGGGAACACGTTTGTTGTATATATGGATCCAGTGGTCGGTTAACTAGTTGGTAACGCTTGTAGTTTGAAACTTGGCCTATTCTTTTGATGTAATTAGCAGCCAAGTTAGTAACAATACTTACTTTTTTAAATGGTGTTTAAATTCCGCTGCTTTCTTTTGATAATGATGGTTTAAAAGTTTAAATTAACTATAATTATTAAGCTCGTGAGACATGGCGTTACAAGTAGATATCAGAGCCTAAGTTTGAGGAATTGGGTACTCGTTGATGTATTCGATCTCAAGCTCAGGCCCGACCATCGTTAAGTGTTCCTATTGGGGTAATTGGGGTTGAGTTGAGCGTCATGTGACTGTCGTATGCGATTGACTAAATGTAATGTTAGTAATTGTCGAATAAATGGTGTACTAATTGTGGTTTGTGTGTGAATAGTAAATTGAATAGAAATGGCCCAACGACGACCTACGACAGAGGAGGCTCTCAAGGAAATGGAGGACGAGGCCTCTCGTACACATCCGGAAGCTGACGACGAGTCTTCTCAGCATAACATCGAGGCGCCGAGACATGATCTGGATCAGGTGGCGTACGTTAAACTTCTAGAGAAAGAGCTCCGATTGGCGAGTGAGCTGTTATTAGAAGCGGTCAAAGGAAAGAACAAAAGAAATGTTCATATAAGAAGTTTCTCTCAAGTCGACCAAAAGAATTCGAGGGCAGTGATAATCCCTTAGATGCGATAAGGATGTTAAAAGGGAATGCCTTGTTCTGGTGGGACACAGTGAAAGATACATTGAGTAAGGAGGTGATTGCTGCTTTGACTTGGTAGCAGTTTGCTGAAAAGGTGACAAAGAAATACTGCACGGATTATGATATGGAAAAGATTGAGAAATAGTTCAATGGTCTTCGCAAAGGAGACAAACAGGTGGATGATCTTCTTAACGCTTTTACCGATAAGGTGAGATTCATTCCTCACCTTCTTACTGATGAGAGTACTAAGATCCGTAAGTTGGTGGGTATGTTACAGGTGGACTATCGTCCACATGTCAGAGCTGCAATTACTTTAGATCGAGCATTCGAGATAGCTCGACAGATAGAGGGGGATTTATTACACGCAAGAGGTGACCAGACTGGCGAAGGTCACAAGAGAAAGTTTCAGCAATATTCTAAGACTTGTCCTTCCAAATAGCAGTCTTCAACTGGTGGAAAGCCTGATTCGTCAAAGAAGGCTAAGTTCGATGGTCCGTGGTGCTCTCAGTGCCGTACGTACCATACCGGTGAATGTTCCAAGGCCACTACCACATGTTTTAATTGTGGTCTCAAAGGGCACTCGAAGACAGAGTGCGAGTTTGAAGACAATGTCTGCTAAAAGTGCCATAATCCGGGGCACAGGATTTCTGATTGTAGATCCAAGCAGGAAGCGGGAACTAGAGGATCTGCCTCAGAGCAGAAGAAAGATAATGCTCCTCGTGCCAAAGGGCGGGCATTTCATATGACGCAGGAGGAGGTGAAGGCTGCTGGGGACGTGATTACGGGTACTTTTCTTATTAACTCTACCCCATCATGCGTACTATTTGATTCTGGAGCTACATATTCTTATGTGTCTATATCTTTCTGTGATAAACTGCAAATGCCTGTATCTGTACTATCTGAGCCAACTGCTAGTGGTAAAGTAGTTCTAATTGTTGAAAATATCCCTCAAGCGGTTTTTGATATCGACGGGAGTAGTTTTCCTGTTTCTCTTATTCTTATGCCGATTGCGGGATTCGATGTTGTGATTGGGATGAATTGGCTTAGCAAGGTGAACGCTGAGATTTTCTGTTCCAAGAAGTTGATTAAAGTTCCTCTACCTGACGGGTCATATGTTTTGGCTTGAGGTGAAAGACGAAAGTCAGATATTCCTATTATTTCTCTGATGAATGCTCGGAAGTCGGTTTCAAAAGGCTTTGATATTTATCTAGCCCCTGTGATTGACGCTCAACTGGAGAAACGTGTTGTTCGCGATACTCCGAAGGTGACCGATTATCCAGAGGTATTTCCTGACGAACTACCTGGGTTACCGCCAGTTAGAGATGTTGAGTACCGTATTGATCTTGTTCGAGAAGCTACCTGTGGCTAAAGCTCCGTCTCGTCTCGCTCTTGCCGAAGTTCGCGAGATGCTGACGCAGATTCAGAAGTTGCTTGACAAAGACTATATTCACCCGAGTTTTTCTCCTTGAGGTGCACCGGTGCTATTCGTGAAAAAAAAGATAGGACAATGCAAATATGTATTGATTACCGAAAACTGAACAAGCGAACGGTAAAGAACAAATATCCTCTTCCACGGATAGACGATTTATTTGATCAACTGCAGGGAGCGACGTGCTTCTCAAAGATTCATCTGCAGTCTGGATACCATCAAGTGCGGGTTGCTGATGATGATGTTCTAAAGACGGCTTTCAGCACTCATTCCGGTCATTATGAGGTTTTGGTGATGCCAATCGGCTTAACCAATGCTCCTGCTATTTTTATGGAACTGATGAATCGGGTTTGTCATCCTTTTCTTGATAAATCTGTGATTGTGTTTATTGATGATATTCTCGTTTATTCTTAGACTGAAGCTGATCACGAGTTGCATTTGCGAGAAGCCCTCAAAACTTTTAGACGGGAAAAGCTTTACGCTAAATTCTCGAAGTGTGAATTCTGGCTGCGAGAAGTGCATTTCCTCGGTCATGTGATCTGCAGGGATGGCTTAAAGGTTGATTCGGCGAAAGTCGAAGCGGTTATGAATTGGGGAGTTCCTCCAACTCCTTCTGAAGTTAAATGTTTTCTTGGCTTAGCTAGATATTATCAGCGGTTTATCCGCGACTATTCTAAACCTGCAGGTCCTTTGACTAAATACACTCGCAAATATGTTGCATTTGTTTAGGCGGAAGCTCAATAACAAGTGTTTCAGTCTCTTACCAGCTATTATGCGAAGCTCTGATTCTTTCCTTGCCACATGGGTCTAAAGACTTCGTTGTTTATTGTGATGCTTCGTATTCTTGATTGGGGTATGTATTGATGCAGCGCGATGAAGTAATTTCCTATGCTTCAAGGCAGTTGAAACCCCATGAAGACAACTATCCGACTCATGATCTTGAGTTGGCAGCTGAAGTATTCGCGTTGAAATTGTGGCGGCATTATCTTTACGACACTAAATGTGTGGTCTGTACGGATCACAAGAGCCAACAATATGTTTTCACGCAGAAAGAACTCAATATGAGACAACGCAGATGGCTCGAGTTGATAAAAGACCATGATTGTGAAATTAGCTACCATCCTGGTAAGGCCAATGTGGTGGCAGATGCTTTGAGTCGCAAAAGCTCTTCAGTAGACGCGAAATTTATGAAACTCACTGTGGTTCCTGATATCATTGCTCCATTGAAGGAAGCGCAGCAAGTGGCGTTGCAAGATGAAAACCTCAAAGTCGAATTGATGAGAAAGCAGGAAGATCAACTTGTTGATGATACTCGCGGGTTAAAGACTTTTCAGTCTCGCGTATGGGTGCCGCTCCATGGTGGTAATCGTGAACTGATTCTGCAAGAAGCTCACAAGTCTAGGCTGTTGGTTCATCCGGGCAACACAAAGATGCATCTTGACTTGAAGGCATTATACTGGTGGCCTACTTTGAAATGAGACATTGCTTCATTCGTGGAGAATTTTCAAATATGCGCGTAAGTGAAGACAGAACACCAGAAACCGTATGGTGTCTATAAGAACTTGAAATCCTTGGATGGAAGTGGTACCACATTACGATGGATTTTGTGACAAAGTTGCGAAATTCGTTTAGTGGGCACGATATGATTTGGGTTATTGTTGACCGTCTAACTAAAATAGCTCATGTCATGGTTTGCCTTGTTCGATCGTGTCTGATCGCGATTCGCGATTTGCTTCACACTTTTGGTAGAGTTTATAGCATGAGCTTGGAACTCGTGTTCATTTGAGCATGGCGTACCATCCGCAGACAGATGGCCAATCAGAAAGAATGATTCAGACGTTGGAGGACATGCTTCGTGCATGTGTTCTCGAATTTGGTGGTGCGTGGGATTCTCACCAGCCATTGGTCGGGTTTGCTTATAATAACTCGTACCACTCCAGTATAGGGATGCCACCCTATAAGATGCTTTATGGGAGGTGTTGCCGTACTCCCATTTGTTGGTTAGAGCCAGGTGAAAAGCCATTGCCGGACCCGAAATTGTGCAGATTACAACAGATAAAGTGAAGATTGCGCGGGAAAAGCTCAAAGCGGCCTGTTACAGACATAAAGTGTATGCTGACCCCAAACATAGACCAGTTGCATTCCGGGAGGGCGATCGGGTGTTCGTGAAAGTTTCTCCCTCGAAAGGTGTGATTCGTTTTGGTAGAAAGGGTACGTTGAGTCCGCGTTACATAGGTCCATTTCGGATCGTTCACAAGGTTAACGATCAGACTGTTACCCTTGAGTTGCCTCTAGAGCTTTCTGGAATTCACAACACTTTCAACGTGTGTTATCTGCGGAAGTTTAAAGTGGAGGAGAACCGGATTCTGCCTCTACAGAAATTGAAGGTTAACGCTTCGGACCGCCTAGTTGATGAAATACTTGGTTATAAAACCAAGAAATTGCGTAGAAATATGATCAAAGTGGTGTTAGTCAAATGGAAGCATAACCTGGGTTCGAATATGACCTGTGAAACGGAAGACGATATGAAACCTCGATACCCTCACTTGTTTGTAGACGATCATATTCCGAGGACGGAATCTTCTTAAGGGGGGTAGATTTGTAACACCCCAAAATGGGGCCTAGTTGTAAACGTTTGTACATGTAGCTTTATGGATTGTACATGGACTATAATTGGTGTTTTCTTGTTAAATGTAGTATTACTTGTTGCTATTTGGTGTGTTTTAAAAGTGAACTGGTGTTAATTGTGGATAAAATGTGGTTATATGAAAAGTGTCATAAGTTGACCAAGTCGGTAAATTATTGAACGGTTTTAGATAATGGTTCCAAAAATATCTATGTTAGTTGAAACGGATAAACCTAAGTGGGGTTATCAGTTGAATATGGGAACAAAATACCGGTTGGGGTATTAATAAGTCACAAATACGGTTAAGCCTTCTATGACTTCTCTGGAGACTCATTTACACACACTAAAACACACACAACTCACGTACAACACACACATGCTTGTTCTCTCAAATTGAAGAAGAAATCAAGAAGGAAAGGCGTTTGTTAGCTGATTTCAGTTGTGATTCGAGTTCTAGAACATGTGTTTATCTTCCTCAAGTAAGTGTTCTAGAAGTTATTAAACCTAGTTTGTGTTAGTGATGAAGAAGATCCATTTTAATGGTGTAAAATGGATTTTAGTGGTGTTTTGAGTCAAGAAATATGTTAGTAAGCTTTCATATGTGTTAAACGAATTGTAGAAACAATTGAAATAATGTTAGAATCAATTTTTAGCAAAAAAACGCGAAGAACAACGTATGTCGGAAAACAGAGCTGAGTTTTCTGTAAAAGTGGTCCTTGCGGTCGCAAGGGAAAAGCCTTGTGGTCTCAAGGGTCCTTTTAGTCTCAAGAGAAAAGCCTTGTGGTCGCAAGGGTCCTTGTGGTCCTTAGGGAAAACCCTTGTGGTCACAAGCAGGGGTTTTGTCCTGACATCTTTGTAGCCTTGTGTTTTAAGCTTCGTTGGTTGTCGTTAGTTGGTGATCAAGCCTGAACCTATTGTGTTAGGTGACTCGGAGGACTATGGGGATTCCCAACATTATATTTGCCTCTTGTGATCTCGAGGTCAGTTCCGGTTTCAAATGAGTCTCAGTAAGTAAGTTATCTGTTGTAATTGTTGACATGCGATTGGTGTTTTGATACGAGTTATCTGTTGTATTGATTGTCGTATATGATGCATGCATACAACTGGACCCGATTGGGTCGTAGTTGTTAACTGGAGTTTGTCTGGAAACTGAATGGAGGCCGATTGAGGTCAGCTAGATAGGCTGGGTTCCCGGGGTCCTTAGGGCCACGAAATAGGGGACTAACGGTACATTGGTGTATACGTTTGGGTGTGGCTCTGCAGGCCTCTGTTCCTTTGATGAGATGGGGTTCCTGGCTGTTAGTGGGAACCGGTTATGATTGGAGTTGCGCTAGGTGGACTGCTCTTCGCTCCCCCACCGTGTCTTGCTTCGAGCTCCTCCAGGTAACAGCACCACCGTTTAATAGGAACACGAACCCTGATTATGATCAGCAGTCATCCCTATCGGTTTGGAAGCTAGCATCTGAGTAACATTTTACTGTCAGCTCTTCTTCCCTACCATATACTAAGAACATCTCTTTTATACGCCTCAGGTATTTGAGAATGTTCTTTACGGCCCTCCAATTAGGTTCTCCCGGGTTAACCTGATATCTACTGGTCATGCTCAAAGCACATGACACATCAGGGCGGGTGCATAGCATGGCGTACATGATCGAGCCCACAGCCGAAGCATATGGTACCTGATATCTACTGAGTTTTACATAGTGTCATTCCATGCACCATAGAAAGGTTTCCTTTCTTGGATTCCTCCCTTTTAAAGCGTCTTACGACCTTAACTATGTATGTACTTTGAGAAAGCCCGAGCAGCCTTCTAGATCTATATCTATAGATCTTGATCCCCAGAATACAGCTCGCATCCCCTAGATCCTTCATTGAAAAGCAACTCCCTAGCCAAGCTTTTATACTCCTTAGACTTGGAATGTGATTTCCAAGGAGTAGAATATCATCTACATATATGACTAAGAAGACAATTCTACTCCCACTAGCCCTGACATATACGCAAGGTTCATCTTTACTCTTTGAAAATCCAAACTCTTTGATTTTCTCATCAAAGCAAAGATTCCAGCTCCGAGATGCTTTTTTAAGTCCATAAATTGAGTTCTTAAGCTTGAAAACCTTGTATGGATACTCCGGATGCTCAAAACCGTCAGGCTGTGACATATACACCTCTTCATGAAGCTTCCCGTTAAGGAAGGAGGTCTTTACATCCATTTGCCAAATTTCATAATCATGAAATGTAGCAATGGCAAGTAGTATCCGGATTGACTTCAACATAGCCACTGGGGAGAAGGTTTCATCATAGTCAATTCCTTGCGTCTGTGTAAAACCCTTTGCGACCAGTCGGGCTTTGAAGGTATCCAAGGTTCCATCTATGCCGGGTTTCTTTTTGAAAACCCATTTACACCCAACGGGTTTCTCCCTGGGTGTAGGATCATCAAGTTCCCAAACCTGATTATCCGACATATATTGCATCTCGCTCTCCATTGCCTCCCTCCACTAAGCAGACTCAGGGCCTGCCATGGCTTCCTTGTAGTTGGTGGGTTCATCATGATCTACCAATAACACGTTGCCCTCAGACATGAGAAACACAAATCTCTCTGGCTTAGAACGAGTTCTACTGGAACGTCTAGGAGTAAACATTGCTAGAGTGTCAAGTACCACAACATCATGTTGCTCGGTATTTTGGCTAGTGCCAACCTCAAGTTCTCTATCGGTCGACCCTTGATCTTCCTCAAGGTCAATTTTCTTACTGCCATGTTTGGATAGCATCTCCCTTTCAAGGAAGAATGCCCTTCGAGCAACAAATACCTTGTTCTTTGAAGGTTTATAAAATAAATATCTAACACTGGCAGGAGGATATCCGATAAAGTAACACCTTTCTGAACAAGGTTCAAGTTTGTCCTCGGCCTCACATCTCACATAGGCTTGACAACCCCAAACTCGTAGGTAAGAAAGTGTCGACTTCTTATCATGTCACATTCCATAAGGTGTGTTTGCAACATTCTTGGTTGGTACGAGGTTAAGGATTGTTACCGCCGTTTCTGTGGCATATCTCCACATACTAATAGGTACCTCCGTTCGACTCATCATAGACCTTACCATATCTAGTAAAGATTGGTTCCTCCTCTCAGCGACCCCATTTAATTGGGGAGTCCTTCAAGGTGTTAATTGTGAAATGATTCCACAATTCTTAAGATGATCGGTAAACTCGGTACTAAGGTACTCTCCACCTCTATCAGATCGGAGTACCTTAATCGTTTTGCCTAGTTGATTCTGAACTTCGTTCTGGAATGTCTTGAACACCTTAAAGGTTTCATTCTTGTGTTTGACAAAATAGACATATCCATACCTACTATAATCATCTATAAAGGTAACGAAGTATCTTGTGTTATTCCTCGTGACATGCTTGAAAGGATCACATACATCAGTATGCACTATACCTAACAAGTCCTTTCCCCTCTCACTTGTTCCCGTGAAGGGTGCTTTTGTCATTTTTCCCAATAAGCAAGATTCACATACATAATTTGATCCTTGATCAAATGATTCCAAGATCCCATCCGCTTAGAGCTTGGCGATGCGAGTCTTGTTTATGTGGCCAAGACGACTATGCCATATGGAATATTTATCCAAACCATTTTTGGAATTAGAATCAATATTCATGATAGACTTTCTTGATTCAACGTATGCATTTGCCTCATATATGCCATGACATGGTAAAGCTTTAAAATAAACAATATCATTTTTAAAGAAAAAAATTGTACCATTTACAAAGATAAAATCATAACCATCGTCATACAATTTGTGAAAAGAAATAATATTTCTAGCCACATTGGGCGAATAACATACATCCTTAAGGAGAATAACATGGCCGGTTTTCAATGAAAGCTCTAAGTCTCCTTTTGCTTCCACTGAGATAACTTGCGAGTTTCCCATAATAAGATCCAGCTCCCTCGCTCCAAGCTCCTACTTGCCTTTAGCTCCTGCACCATATTACATATGTGAGTGCCACATCCAGTATCCAATACCCAGCCTTCAGAAGTAGAAGTATGGTGGAGTTCTATCATGAACGTACCTGATGTCTCGGGGCCCGATATGCTCATTGCCTTGAGCTTGTTGAGTCCCTCTGGGTACTTCGGGCAGCATCGGCGGTAATGTCCGTTGCCCCCGCAAAAGAAGCACTCCGCATCCTACGGAGTCTTGGCTTGGGGAAGTGTCCCCTTGCCCTTACCCTCGGAGGCCGGGGCAGGCTTGGCCGCGCCAACCTTTCCCTAACCCTTTTTTTTCTGGGACGGGGCGGCCTTCTTCTTTATGATGCGGCTTTCCCGGATGGCGAGAACGGGATTGGAGGAGGATGGCTTGTTTTTGGTCATGCTAGACTCAGCAGTTTTCAACATACCATGAAGCTCCATCAAGGTCTTATCCATACTGTGCATATGATAACTCATTATGAATTGACCATATGTACTGGGCAGGGATTGGAGGATCAAATCAACCGCCATCTCCCTCCCTATGGTGAAACCTAATTTCTCCATGTTTGCTTTCATACGCAACACATGCGCGCTCACGTTCCCTCCTTCTTGCATCTTGCAAGCAAGGGTTGTCTTCAGGCACTCATACCTTTCCTGCCTCGAATGCTATTGGAACATGTCCTTCAGCTACACGATCAGGTCGTAAGCACTTAAATGATCCATTTGATTTTGCAAATCTTGGTTCATAGTGCTCAACATAAGGCATGTGATTTCCTCAGTTACCTTGAGGCGTTTATCATACGCCTCTCGGATTGCCCTTGTCGCATTAGCAGAAGGCGCCTCGGGTAGGGGTTCCTCAATGGTATGCAACTTTCCTTCATACCGCAAGACCAACCTCAGTTGTCTATGCCAGTCCATGAAGTTGCTACCATCAAGTTTCTCCTTTTCAAGAAAAACTTGAGGAGAAACGTTGGTGGTGTTGTTTGTTGCGCTTGTCGATGCCATCTAAAATTATGCAAAGTCGATTTAGTTAGTTTGATATGTTAATTTTGTTAAAACAATTTTACCCATAGGAATCATCTTAACAAGGATAAGAACCATTTTTCATCCCACCATGTGACGGGGTTACCGCGGATAACATAATGAGCCTATCTAGGTCGGCAACCATTTTGCCAATTGCAATCTCTATCGCAATCCTTAGCACCTTACGGGACCCTTCGACATCCATTGATCGTTTGGCATGTTTAATCCCTACTAGCACCAATTTTAAGTTTGAAATTTTGATTGACTAGTGCTAAGCTCGACAATCATTCAAAGTTTCAAATTCAAAATTGCAAATCATCCATAAAGACATACGATGTCAAAGCTACCAAGATTGGCTCGTGCTATGCTCGACAACCAAAATTGTAGGTTTTCCATACGCACCTTCCACACAGTTTCATGAGAGTTGGCTCATGCTAAGGTCGATTACCAAAACTTATATGACTCGATTTGGGTGGTATCGACTTACGGATAGTGCTTGATTTACATTTGTTGGGAAAAACAGGCTTTTGTTTCCAGTTATGTTTTAGATTAACTTATTAGTGACAAATCCTACTTTCACTAGGTGGGTTAATCTTGTATGTGATCGCGCGCAAGAGTAAACCATTTTTATCAAAACTCTTGTCATTTTATTAATTTGATGAAAAATTATCTAGCATGCGAAACCTACACATCCATTCATAGAATATTAAAATCACATCACACGCAATATACAAAATAGTCGGTAACCCTTGCCAATAAACCTATGCGTTCTTCCCGTGAGCCAAAACGGGAAGAACTTGGTCAAACTACGGGACAAAACATCTTGATGCAAGCTTCCATTAGAACCACCATCTCTTTTGAACTTCATTGGCTTCTAAGGGTATCAAAACTTCATCTTGTCTTGCCTCCACATGTGTCTTCATTCCTCCATCATACAAATTACATACAATAGAAAATAAATGGCATACAAGCCACAAATCTTCCTATTTATCTAATACTAGTACATGGATGAATGAAATGGCATGCAAGCCACAATATTATTACAATCAAACTGAATTTAATAAAATTACAGCCCCTTATATGGATTAAAATTACCAAATAGGCCAAGGCAAGGTTACCAACTCAAATTATCACATACAACCAAAACAAAATACTTCACAACTGCAACAACATGCAAGGACCTTTGGAACAAAATTCCAGAAGGTCAAAAGGCCAAAAATCCCGAGAACAAATTGTTTTAATCTAAAAATTTTGAAAATAATTTTCCAGTGGCGTTAGAGCCGCTAAAGATAACGAAGTAGCGCCGTGATCTTAAGCGTAGCGGCGCTAACCCAAACGGCAGAAAACAAACATTTTGATTTCGGGTTTTTCAGACCACCATGTGCTATTCTAACATAGAGGTGGCTCTGATACCTGTTAGATTATGTGCCGAGATAATTAATAGGCACATTGTATCCAATGTTATAAGAGACTAAAGGGTCACACTGCTACACACCCAATACAGAACAGTTGGATTACACCATTAATCTGTGTGGAAATAATTAATCAGTTAGATTAATTATTAAAGAGAAAAAGTAAATGATTAATCAGGTAGTATTAATTATTGAAATCAGAGAAATAAATAATTAATCAGTTTATATTAATTATTAGAAAGGAAATAAATAATAAATAGTTATTTATTATTTAAAGAGAATTAAATATTAAGTTTTAATATTTAACGGATCAGTTAATTAATAGTTAATTAATTGACTAGTAAAGTACAGGGGGTCAAAGTGAGAAGAGATGAAAGTTTAATTAAAACCAGTGGGCTTTTAATTAAACGGGCTTAGGTCCATCTAATATATATATATATATATATATATATATATATATATATATATATATATATATATCCTTAAGCCTTAAGGATTAATACATAAGAAACACAAGGATTAGAACAGATAACCCTAGCCACCTTCTCTCCCTCCCTCCTCTCGATCTCGATCTCTCTCTCGGCTCTCTCTAGTCGAAATCGAAAAAGACCCCAAGGGGGTTTCGGCCTTGGTGATCGACGCAAGAACACACACACACGCTCTCGGTTTTTGATTGTTGGAGTTTTGGTAATCCAGGAGCGGTCTAGTAGCCAGTTCCAAGGAGGTGCAGTAGTGGTGGATTTTCTTTAGCAATCCTAATGGTTTTGATCAGGTATAATTTTTGTAACCTTATCTATGGATTGTTGTTTAAAAACTATGTTGATCAAGTAAGTTTTAAGATCCTAATCCTTTTTGGGGTTTAGAGGGTTGTGTTCAATCTAGTTCCGTTTTTAGGATTGAACCAATAGAATCAAACGTATGTTTGACCAGTTTGAGTCATATGGTGGTTTGGTCAGGTTAAAAACCCTTCAGTGGTATCAGAGCCTCGACTCTATGATCCATAGTTTCTAGTTTTGTATGTTTCTAGATTTAAAGTTTTTTGTTCTTGATCTTAATATTGTTATCAGTTTTTTTCGAAAATCAATAGGTAGCAAAAACAGTTTGATTTTTGCTATCACGTTTAATCCTATTAATCAGAAAATTCAAAAAGTTGTTTTGAATGGTTGAAAAGGTTATGATTTTTGGATAATGATAAGTTTGATCAAGAAAATTAAAAAGTTTGTTTAATTAGTTAAACCTGTTTTATCTAGTTAGTTGGTTTGTTTGATAGTTGAATGATCTTCTCCATCTTATTTCTTTTCTTCATGAAAATCGTAAACCATAGGGTATAAAAATAAGTTTTCTGTTTTTATCTAGTTCATAAAAGGTTTGATTTTAACATGTTAGGTTTAAACCAGGTTTGTGTTTGAACGGTTAAAAAGGATAAAACCTTTTATCTAAAACTTTATGTTAACCAGTTGTTTTGAACTTTTGTTTAAAAAGGTTGAAATCATGTTTTAGGATAATTATTTATTAATAAAACAAGTTTTGTTAATATTAATAATTAATATTTTTGGTTTTTGAAATTAAATCCAGTTTTTAATCAGGATATTAAAACAGTTAGTTTTAATGGTTTGAAAAGGATTTAAAATAATTTTGTTAATCCGAAAAACGCGAACTGAAACCGAGACCGTAACTGTTAGCGGCGCTAAAAGAGGTTTATCGGCGCTAAGCCCAGCAAACTACGGCCCAGGTGGCCTACGGCTTGGTGGGCTGCGCTCGAAATGGTTCTCGGCCCAAGGAGGTTTTCGGCCTAGTAGTTTCTCAACCCGAGTGGGTCCCGGACCAAGTAGGTCTCGGTCCAATGGTTTTTGGGTTAACGGGATTTCGGCCCAGATAGTGCTTGGCCCAGGAGATGTTGGCCCAAATAGCTTTTTCGGATTAATACAAAAAGGGATTATTAATTTTAAGTTTTAAAATTAATAAGGTGTTTTATAAACTAGTATTATATTTTTTTAATTAGTTAAGTTCAAATATATATTAGTTTAGATATTTATTTAATATTACTAGTTTAGTCATTTTTGAATAAATTCTAAAAGAGTAAAAGTTTATATAATAAGATGGAGAATTGAACAAGATGATATTTAAAAAATTGACCAAAAGTTGTCGGTTTTAAGTTTTTGGAAAACTAGTAAGAAAACCCGACATAAGGATTTCATTCAAATTTTGAATGAGATTAATGTTTTTAAAGTTTTTATTAGAAAACTATTTTGGTCAGATAAATTTAATTAGAAGATCATGATTCTCATTTTTGGTTAATAGGTATTAATCAAAGAGTAAATGAGAATGTTTGAACAAATCAGGTTATGTGCTTAACAGCACAGTTTATTGTTTTTACATTAAAACTGTGTGGTTGACTTTTATATATATAGTGCTTATATATAATTGCGTGGTTGTGATATATATATATATATATATATATATATATATATATATATAGCTATAGTTTTGCCGACTTAGGACTCGTTTTTCTTTTCTTCTTTTTCTTTTGAATTTGGGAAGGCCTGCGTGCCAATTACAATCCCTTTCTTATTTGTAATTTTGTACTGGTTCGGGGTGGCCTGCGTGCCATTTATAACCCCATTAAATATTGTATTTGTAATAGATTAGTAATAGTTTAATCCCTCAACCAAGATGGACTCAAAGAAGGTGATGAAGTAAATGATGTTATATACGCGTCGCACGGATACTTCGAGGAGGTGTCAAGGCTAGTGGGAGCAACACATCAAGAAAAGCGAATCCAAGTCATTTTATCCTTAGGTTTGACATTAGGATTAGTTGGCAAAACTATAGGGTTTTATATGCTTGTTCTTATTATTTGTGTGGTTGTGATTTATTTACTGCTTTTCATATATATGTATGGTATATTTATACATTTATATGATGCTAAATAAAAAGGGGGGTTTAAAAATAGCTAATTATTAAACAATGAAAAACCACGTTTTAATGACAAACTAAAATACGACTACAGGTTGTTAGTCGTGTTAGTTAAATTCTTATAAATTTAAAGTTTTGTCAAGGTTATAAGTTTGGACCTTATAAAGGCCGTTTTATGCACCTAGTTTAGGTACACATATAAAACGTATTTTTTAAAACAGTTAGGTTTAAAATGTTTTTCAAAACTGGAAAATTAAGTTTTTTAACTTAATTAAAACCCAAGAAAAATCTTAGATCAGTGTGCTACCCACCTAATGGTACACCTTTGCTGATAAACGGTACTCGGGTGTCGGAAGTGCCCAAACCTTGGGCATCCGGGTTCAAACCATTACGGAAGGGGCATGAAAGATTCTGCGATAATCGGGAGTCCTGGCCAGAATTCATGCTGTCTTAGGTGGTGCGATCTATTTTGGTGATAATCGGGAGTCCCGGCCCAAAATGCACTAGAGTAGAGTTAAACATACTAGACTAAGTGTAAGTGCTCTACGAGGTTCTAGGAGTCGTATCAGCTAGGTACGATTGGTATAGGGTGTTAAACTACCAGAAATAGCATGACTTGACGGGAAGTGCCCAAACCTTGCATCAAGTATGTGAAATATGGGTCCTAGGTCTAATATATATTATTTATGGGTTTGATGATATATGATTAAACCAAAGTTTTAATTTTTTAGATGGCAACCAACGTTACTAGTACTAACAATCTCTCTCTCCGCTCCATCCTTGAGAATGACAAGCTTACCGGTCCAAACTTTCTCACATGGGAGAGAAATATTCGGATCGTGCTTAGGCATGAGAAAAAGTGGCATGTCCTAGAACAACCTCTAGGAAATCCTCCTGCCAGCAACTCTAGGGCAGACGTCAGGGAGGCTTTTCAGAAGCGCTCCAATGACGCCCTTGATGTCAGCTGCCTCATGCTTGCAACTATGAGTCCAGAGTTGCAGTCAAGCATGATGGAGACTCCTTCCTATGACATGATCAGCCAGCTGAGGGACATGTTCTAGGAGCAAGGTCGTACAGAGCGTTATGATGCCACCAGGGCATTTAACTCGTGCAAGATGGCTAAGGGGACCTCGGTCAGTAACCACGTGATGAAAATGAAAGGTTACATGGATCACCTAGAGCGACTTGGGCACCCAGTACCGTTGCAGCTAGCAACGGATACGATACTTAACTCATTGTCAGATGACTATAAGCCTTTTATAGTCAGTTACAACATGAACAACATGGAGAAATCCGTGGCTGAGTTGCACTCAATGCTCAAGACTGCTGAGAAGAGTATCAGGACCAAGTCCAAGGAGATTCTCATGGTGGGTCATGACGGGCATAAGAAGAGGAAGGGGCACAAGCCAGAATACACCCAAGGCTAATAACGACAAAAAGGGCAAGAAGCCAAAGCCGAACAAAGCAAGAACCGAGAATCGGTGCTTCAAGTGCGGTGAGGTCGGGCACTGGAAAAGAGATTGCCCGAAGGGTCACGAGGCAGGTGGCAAGGCTGGCACCTCAGGTATCGTGTAAACTGCTTCTTTATCACTTTCCACTTGTAAATTTTTTTTACGAGTATTCTAATATATTGCAATCGTTTATTGCAGGAGAAGATGGAAAGTGATGCGGCCCAGCATGAAGAAATCCCACGTGCAGCTGACGGATAATATTAATATTTATATTTCCTAGTTTATTAAACTTTTTAAGTTTATTTGAACAGTTTTTTATCTTGATTGTTTATGGAAACTTTCGGATTAAGTTTTATGGAAATTTAATTATTTAGATATATATCCGTGCACGTATTCTTATGAAGTTTATTTGATAAGTTTTCGGATTAAGTTTATTTGATAAGTCCAGTTGTGACTAAAAGAGAACCAATAAGTCAAGTCTTGACTTGTTTGGTGATTCATTATAATCTTTATGCTATGATTTCTTGTAGTTACATAAATGCTGGCTCCACTATTCAAATGCTTAAAATAAACAAGTATTGTTTATAAAATTAGATAGTTTTTCTAATTTAACAAGTGTTTAAGTTTTTTTTTTGTGAAAAGTGAATGTTCAAAGTCTTGAACAAAATAAAATAATAGTAAAAATAGTTTTTGATAAAACATTTAAGAAAGTATAAAAATGATTATGGTAGTTACTGTAATCAAGGGAGGTTTATACTAAATGTTTTTAAAAAGAAATTAAAATGCCTTCACAAAGTCTTTGCACTCATGGCAAGTTTAATGAAAACACTTTCTGTAACTAGAAAGATGGATATACGAAGATCCAAGTTCTTGGTTTCATAAAAACAAATTTCTTACAAAAACTAAGTTTTAAAACATGTGTTTGGAACACAAGTTTTTAGGCATGGTAGTCAAGGATTGACTAAGGTCTAAAAGGATGTTTTAAAGTAATGCACTTTTTCATAAAAGACAGTGGGAGCATCTGACTAATGTATTTATCAGAGTTAATAAAAGGTTTTTTTTACCAGTTTGATAAATACCAGCTTGAACTTTTAGAGTATATAATTGCCGGATGATTTTAGAGGTTATCTAAAATAGTAAGTTCTTGAGAAAGAACTAATCCGAGGAACGCATGATTCATTGAGAGGTACTCGATAAAGATATCATTGCAAGATTTTGAGTCAAGTTATGACTTAAATAAAATTATACTCATTAAGTTCAGAAAGTCAGCTTAATTAATGATTGATGGCTAATTAACGTTAGAAATGATAAAATAGGATGTTCTTTAACATTCTTAGTAGTGATATTAGATTAGTGTTGGCATACACAGGGAATCTAATTTCAAGGTTCTTACAAGTAGATGTAAGAAAGTGTTATCATTTCAAATGGATAATAAAATCTAGTAAGATTTAATATATCTACAAATGTAATTAAAGTTTTAATTACAAGGAAGTTATTTTGTAAAATCAGAAACTTTGGAGTTATTTCCGGTTTCTCCAAGTTTAAGGAATTTTATAAAATAAGTAAGTCTAGGATTGTTCTAAGGTTGCAAGAATGATTTCTAGCAAAACCAAGAAGGAGTACTTCAGGGTGCTAGTCTTGAGTTTTAGGTTTATAATCATATTATTTTCTTTGTAATCAGTGATAAGTTACAATGCTAAATAATAAGTAATTCAGATATGCACCGTGAATTGAGTCAATGAAATGGTAGAAATTATACACCTTTATTCCAGGGTGGAATATGGAAGGGTGTAGAAATTAGTTTCATTATTCTTCACAATTTTGTATGTTTTGGTTTTATCCAGGAATAAACTAGGTTTATTCAAAACATCATTCGTGACTACTTATCGTGGTGAGAACTATGATAGGGATATAAAGTCATCGTAATTTTGTGGTAGATTCGAAAGTATGTCGAATATAGCTGCAAAAGTTTTTGCAGACCAAAATTGACGGAAATTCGTTAAGATTACGAATATTGGATTGACCCACTATGAAAAATACTTCGTGGATTCGTGTCAAAAGTATTTATCACATAGGTTATTCTTAAGCCTGAGGTTTTTGGTTTGGGATGCGGTAACTGTTGTCTTCTTAGCTCGTCTTAACGCCACGCCGTAACAGGGTGGTAATAAGGGGCGTGTCTAGATTCAGTGGGAGCCGTATTTCCAAATGCGAATATGCAAGATGGTAATTGCAACTTCTTTTTAGAAGAGATATTTCCGGGCCCCTTGACTGATTAGAGAAACTGGTAAGTGCACGACCGTGCCCATACGAACTGATTAGTTCTTTGTCGTTTATCACGCAGTTTTGAAATCAAGTATGTCATGAACAAATTTTTGAGTCTCGGAGTTGATCTTTTCCATGCTCATTCTCAAAATTGAAATATCGCGCTACAAGGGACAACCCTATATATATGCAAGTTTGTATATATAAAAACGTACCCATTCATAAACAGGGAGTTTATGATAGTTTAGTTTATAAACAGTTAGTTTATAACAGGTTACTTCTAAGCAGGTTGCTTATGAATTTTTTATCACAAGTTACTTTGGGGTATAAGAGTTCTTATAACTTGGTTACCCTAAGTGTCTGGCTAGGGACTGTTACTTTGGGGTATATGAATTTTTTATCACAAGTTACTTTAGGCTAACAATGTGAAGTAACTGTTACTTATCTTGCACAAGTGGGAGTGTGTTAGATTATGTGCAGAGATAATTAATAGGCACATTGTATCCAATGTTATAAGAGACTAAAGGGTCACACTGCTACACACCCAATACGGAACAGTTGGATTACACCATTAATGTGTGTTGAAATAATTAATCAGTTAGATTAATTATTAAAGAGAAAAAGTAAATGATTAATCAGGTAGTATTAATTATTGAAATGAGAGAAATAAATAATTAATCTGTTTGTATTAATTATTAGAAAGGAAATAAATAATAAATAGTTATGTATTATTTAAAGTGAATTAAATATTAAGTTTTAATATTTAACGGATCAGTTAATTAATAGTTAATTAATTGACTAGTAAAGTCCAGGGGGTCAAAGTGAGAAGAGATGAAAGTTTAATTAAAACCAGTAGACTTTTAATTAAACGGGCTTAGGTCCATCGAATCCTATATATATATTAAAACTTAAACCCTAAACCCTAAACCCTAAACCTATATATATATATATATATATATATATATATATATATATATATATATATATATATATATATATATATATCCTTAAGCCTTAAGGATTGAGACATAAGAAACACAAGGATTAGAAAAGATAACCCTAGCCACCTTCTCTCCCTCCCTCCTCTCGATCTCGATCTCTCTCTCTCGGCTCTCTCTCTCTCTTTAGTCGAAATCGAAAAAGACCCCTAGGGGGTATCGGCCTTGGTGATCGACGCAAGAACACACACACACGCTCTCGGTTTTTGAGTGTTGGAGTTTTGGTAATCCAGGAGCGGTCTAGCAGCCAGTTCCAAGGAGGTGCAGTAGTGGTGGACTTTCTTTAGCAATCCTAAAGGT
Organism: Pulicaria dysenterica; assembly: GCA_947179395.2. Taxonomy (NCBI): domain Eukaryota; kingdom Viridiplantae; phylum Streptophyta; class Magnoliopsida; order Asterales; family Asteraceae; genus Pulicaria; species Pulicaria dysenterica. Next base: position 48,123,203 of record OX359289.1, on the reverse strand, counting down.
TTTGATCAGGTATAATTTTTGTAACCTTATCTATGGATTGTTGTTTAGAAACCATGTTGATCAAGTAAGTTTTAAGATCCTAAACCTTTTTGGGGTTTAGAGGGTTGTGTTCAATCCAGTTCCACTTTTAGGATTGAACCAGTAGAATCAAACCTATGTTTGACCAGTTTGAGTCATATGGTGGTTTGGTCAGGTTAAAAACCCTTCAATACCACTGTTGGGATTATCATAACACGCAACGGAAGCAAGAACATCAACAAAGGAATAAAAAGTGTTCAAACATGAAATCCCCGAAGTGGATCATCTCTATGTAAACAAAATAGCAACATGAAAAAGGAGTACATAAGGTTATACCTTTCTCCTTAGCTCCAGAAAATAACTTGATGACTGTTTGATGGTGGTGTAGATTCAAGACAAGTCTCCTTCTCCTCTCTCGAAATCACACCCCAGGCACATGTCCAACAAGTTGTGCTAGCAACCTTGTATGATACTTTCTTCCAGAAATATCACTCAAGAACAGGAAGAAAGGTTTCTGGAACTCGAGTTTACTCACAAAATCTCCAAATGCTAGGCATCAAGTAATAGAGTGTTAAGAGTGCAAAAGTGAAGTAGCTTAATTTTTGAAGTGTGTCAAGAAGTAGTCCAAGCTCAGGAGTTAGAGTCTTTTAAAGACCTCCAAGAGACCCTGGAGTTCTCTTTTGGCCGGCCAAATGCAATGATCAACTCAACATCCATTGGCCAAGCTTGGAGGTGATCTTGACATAAAGTCCATGCAGCCGTAGCGCCGCTACCAAAAGGTTAGTGCCGCTAAAGTCCAAACCTGTAGCGGCACGATCGCGTCCTGCCATGATATTACATAAAGAACATGCAGCCGTAGCGGCGCTAACCACTAACAGTTAGCGGCACTAACCAGTTATGTTTAGCGGCGCTATCGCGGCCCGCATTGCTAACTTTCACTTTTGTCACTTCATAAGAGACATCGTGGAAAAAGGTAAAGTTGACATACATTTTATCTCCATAGATGATCAATTAGCATATATCTTTACCAAACCTCTTGATGAGAAAAGGTTTTCATATCTGCTAAGTAAATTGGGTATGCTCAACCCCTAGATAAGTTTCTAAAACTGAGTTTCAGCTTGACAAAGACTATGTGTCTTAAGTTGAGCGTACAGTTTATAGATATGTATTCATAAACTGTTCACTCGGTCAAGCTGAGTGATAAGTTCACACGTTTGGTCTGTTCCAAAAATGTTTTAGCTGCTAAGTGTGGTTAAAATATCAATTTGAGTTACTCTCAAATAAAAATGATTAAGCGTCATTGATTATGAGTTGTGTACTCCACTCAAGCTGAGTGTCAATCTTAAGCTGAGTGCTCAAATCAAGCTGAGTGATTGACTCACGCTGAGTGATAAGTTTACTCAGCTTGGTTTGTCCAAACCATGTTTTAATTACTATGTGTTATTAATTCATGAGACATTATATTTGAGTCAGTCTCAAATCACGTTTTATACCGATTACGTATTGGTGTAATACAACAGTGTAAATAATATTTTTGTAAGTCAAGAATGTTATTTTACAAACTTATCCGTTGGGATATGATGTGTTTCATCTAGATGACTGTTACATCTATCTGTAAGTTCGTTTGAGTAACGGATAAATAGGGATTTCCAATGGTAACTTTTCTCTCTCCTAAAAAAGGTATATATATTGTTTGTAACCGAAATTCAGAAGTTTACATTTACTAAACTTCTGATATACTCACTACACCTTCTATAAACACCTCCTTGCTAAGTGCAAATCACCGTTCAATCGAACTTGAAACTCCAATCGCTCAGTGCGAATTCTGTATTTACTCAGTATGAATCGAAATCAGTCTACAATGGACGAAATCATTCTTTATCTAAGTGATATTATGGTAAGAGGTTCCGCTTTCAAGAACAACAGAGTGTCGTTGATTAAAATCAGCAATCAACGAGCTTGCCTACCATCCCTGAGCGTAAAAGAAACAGGGGTTATGAGGCGTGGGTGGATTATATCCGCAAATGCCCACTGGCATTCATTTTTACTGGAGCACCAGTTCATGTGGTTTCTCAGCACTTACTGGAGTTCTGGTACACATGTGTCTTTGACCAGGACAGAGGGGCAATCAGAGGCACAGTGCTGAATGGGGAGAGAACATTCGTCATCATAGTTCAAAGGCTAAGGGAGATTCTCCAACTTCCTCAAAATGTTATGTTTGAGCCTTCTGTGACAAGGCAGGTGGAAAGGTCAGTCCTACCCAGAATAGGTCACCCACAAACTGAGGGTGTAATAAAAAAGGCCACCTTTCTAACCGGATGGGGATTTATGGTGTCCACCGTGATCCATTCACTTGGAACCAAGGTTGGAGGACTGGACCAGGTCAATGAGTTCGAGATGAAGCTGCTCTACAACATTTATTTTGCACGCAATTTGGATTATGCACTGATTATCTTCAACGAACTCAAGGTCCAAGCGATTAAGACCACAAGGGCTCTTCATGTGCCTTTTATAAGGTACTTGTCCTTAGCATTTGAAGCTGAGCTAGGGATTGAAATGTATGAAGCTGGTCAGGATATGTTCCTCACACCAGCACTTAGCTCCAAGATGTTCAACAATGACATCTTTCCACAGCAAGAGGGCCTCAGTGAGCCTAGCAATGGATAGCTGAGAGAGCTTCATCAGAAAGTGGAGCTGAGGGGTCTACTCAAGGGGGAGCTGCTCATGCCGATCCAGATTTTCAAGCTGAGCAATCTGCTCAAGCTGAGCCAGCAAACATTGAAGCTGCACCACGTATGAATTCTCCACTTTCTTCTTCTTCTTACTTTTCTCCATCTTCATTTGGAGATAAGACTGTGGTAAGCCCAACACAGTCTAACCCATCTCCTCCACCTTCTCTCCATCATGAAATCCAATCTGAAGCCAACCTTGGTGTGCCCACTACTACCAAGGAAAATATTCAAACCTGTATTCGCAAAATTGTCAAAGGTGGTGCCACAACTAAAGGTACCACTGGAGCTGAAATCACACTGATTCCTCCACCGGCAAGAGTCGAGGGGGAGATACTTACTCTTCAGGTGCCAACCTCAAGGCTCATTCAAACCCAACAGCCTAACCAGGGAGAGACTATTAGTGTGCCTGAGTAGACACACTCAGGTAACATTGAAGATCTGACCAATCCCCAGGGTCAACTACCCCCCACTCACCACATAAGCCAACCACCAACCCACTCTCATCACATTTTGAGCGCAACTACTTCTCTTCACATCTTACACTCTCCTACACGACCTGCTAATGATTCACCTATATACCAAGGTGAGTACAGGGTCCAACCTCTGGTGCAAGTGTATTTAAGGGTATAAACTAACCCTTCAATGATGCACCCAAACACACTCCTACGGACCTTTACTCTTTCACTTCAGAGGAACAACACTTTGAGTTCAAGGGCCGGAGTCAGTCTCCTCAGTATGAAACTGCCTCCTCAGGCATTCAAGAGCTAAAGACATACATTGCAGCTCAGTTTGGGTTGTTCCACCTCAAGTAAAAGAAGCACAAACGCGAAATCTATCAAAGGCTTGAAAGCTGACCAATGATGTCAAAGAAATTGCCTCTGCAGTTGCTGCTCTACAACAAACACAGACTTCAAATCCTGTTGATGATGACAAAAAGGGGGAGAAGTTTCAAGCTGAAGCGGACGCTAAGTTAGTTAAAGCTGAGGCTAAGGCTCTGCTAGTGCTAGCCAAAGGAGCAGGGAGACAAGCTCAGATTGAGGGGGAGTTAGAGAAAGAGGAACCTGAAGCTAAAAGACGAAAAGTGGTAGAATCTGAATCTGAAGCTGACAGTGTCTCCAAAACTGAGGAGGAGAAAGCTACGAGGTTAATAATAGAAATGCTCGAAAAAGAAACAGCTGGTGTGAGCTTGGAATATCTACTGAAGAGCTAAGAAATAGAAAAGAAAAGGAAGTAAGGGACCAAGAAAGAGAGAGGAAAGCTTTAGCACAGCTGAAGCTGCCTATTCTGATCCAATCCCATATACAGATGCAGACATCCAGGAATGCTTGTTCAGAAGAAGCACCAGCAAGGAAATAAAGAGCATGACTCTGAGCAAAGTAAATGGAGCCATCATTCGCACCTTCCAATTCGATGATAGGTCAACAGTGGGAATGGACCTGAGGTATGTTCACGGGATGGGCTACATTCAGTGGAAAAGAATAGTTATGATGCTTAAGAAATTCAAAAGGAGTCAAATCAAGAATGAGATTACAATTAATGTCTCCAAAATGATTTCTAGAGCTGAGGAGGTGAGATGTGTTCCAGTTCCTGGTCTGCAATGGGAGATCTTATTTAAGATACCTGAAGGTGTGACATTTAATGAAAATCAAGTTACAGAGACACATGTTCAGGGATTTATGTTTAAGGATTAGGCAGGAAATCCTAACTTCATTAAGCTTTCAGAGTTATGTTATTTGATGGCTAAGGATTTGCTATGGTGATGATAGCACAAATCACTTTGTGAGATACAAGCTGATTAAGATCATCAGCATGTAACAAATGGAACTCAGGTGAGATGCAGAAGCTGAAATGGTATTAGAAGAAATCAACAGATAAATTATACTTTGGGAAGTTCTGCATCCACAGTTCAAGAGATAACTTTTGTAATAGATTAGTTATATTTGTAATTATTAGATTAGTTCTAATAATATGTAAGCACTAAGTGTGCATGATCTAAGTGATCACGTTTTTGTATTCTCATATGTTCAATTTAATGAATACAAGTATTGGTTTGATATGTTCAAATGTTTATGATATGTTCATATTTATTAGTATGATATGTTCAGCTTGAATGAACAATTTGGTTAGTTCTTGTTCATTAATATGATTGGTTGGTATGTTCAACTTATAATTGATAAGTTCAATCAAAATTGATAATACTTGATAACTTCAAAAATAAAATCTTAGTAAGTTTAAGATTTGAAACATAATTGTGTTCAGTACTGTTTGATGGTTTTGTCATCATCAAATAGGGGGAGTTTTTTGGTCAAATGATCTTATCATTTGAGATTTGATGAGACAAAGTTAAGTTTGTAAGATATGTTCTGAATATAACATAAACAGAATTATGAAGCTTGATCAGACTGAGCACTTATAGTGTTTCAGACTAAGCATAAGCTGAGTATAAGCTGAGTATATAGTTAATCAGCTTAGACTATATCTTAGTTAGTGTATCAATATGTTTGATAAGCTGTGTGCATCACCTAAGGTATAGGTTGAATATTCAGCTTGATAAGTTTCGAGCTGAGTGACTCAGCTTATAGACTGAGTCAGATCAACTGAGTTGCTAAGTAAGTTCTAGCTAACTCTTATAACTTCTAAGGATGAGTTAGTCATTATACATGTTAGTACATGTTTGAGTTCGAGTTTGTTCTCGATGGACTCAGCTTGATGAGTTTCAAGCTGACTAACTCAATCTGACAAAAGAAGTCAGTTTAAGAGAATTTAAATATGTTTTAAATTCTGTAATTCTCTATATCTATGGTATGGATAAGAAGACTCCAGGATCAAGATTGAAGATTGAAGACTCAAGATAGAAGATTCAAGATTCAAGATTCCGGATTATCTGTTAGTTTGTTAGCAGATTAGGATAAGTTCTAGTTTGTTAGGATCCGTAGGAACCAGATTATAAATACTTATCTCCTGATATGTTTAGAGGTACCGCATCTCACCTCAACTTAACCTCACCATCGTATGTGTTACGAGTCTTGATACACTGTTTGTAAGTTCAACGTGATCAAGAAATTCACAGATTGCCAACATAGTTCATGTGTTCGATCTTCACGTCTGTTGTGAATTTGTTAAGTATTCAATCTGTGAATAAATCATGTTTAGAGAGTCAGTTTGTATCTATATTCGTAAGCTGATTATAGATAGCAAGTTTGAGAGATTGAGAGATTTGATTTACATTAGGTGTTTACATATCAAGTGTTGCTTACTTGATAGTTAGTGTAATCATCTTCTTATTAATGAAAGCATTCGATTTCATGTGGTTTGATGTGTGTATCACTTTTTATTAATTTGTTCAATTTTCTACATAAAGTGTATTCAACCCACCTTCAACACATTACTTGCTTGTTGATACTCTCACCAAGGGGCCAACAAGTCCCTTCTCCCCACAGAAGAAGCAGGTTGCCTCTTCCAGTGAGGTGGCAGCGATAGCCGGTTCATTCGTCTTCGGCTCCGGGGTTGGGTTTGGTTTGGGCGTTCACGCTTTCGCCTTGCCCTTCCCTATAGAGCCGGAAGCAGTTTGCTTCCGCTTCTTACCACCCTTGTTGATGGCAAGGACGGCAGTAGAGGTGGAGGGCTTCGACTTAGCAATCACAGACTCAGCAGTCTTCAACATTCCATGAAGTTTCATAATGAACTTATCCATGCTATGCATATCGAAGTTCACATTGAACGCCCCATATGATGGAGGCAAAGATTGGAGGATGATATCAACCGCCAACTCTTTCCCAATAGGACAGCCCAACTCCTCAAGCTGATCCACGTATGCCTTCATACGAAGGACGTGGGCGCCGCCTTCCTGCATCCTACAACCGATGAAGGCCTTGACACATTCATACAACTCATGCCATGCTCGATGTTGGAACATGTCCTTCAGCTGAGAAATCATCTCGTACGCACTCAGTTTCTCGAATTACCTTTGCAATTCGTGACTCATGGTCGTAAGCATTAGGAAAGTTACGTGGTTTGTGTCTTTGAGGCAATTTTCATAAGCCTCTCTTACATCCCTCGTCACATTGGTAGCAGGGGCCTCTAGAAGAGGTGACTTAAGGACCTCCAACTTCATTTCATGGCGTAGGCTAATTCGCAAAGTCCTATGCCAATCCATAAAGTTTGGCCCCGTGAGTTTTTCCTTTTCCAAAAACGGACTGAGTGACATGTTCGTGGTGTTTGTGCTTGTAGATGCCATCTACAAGCAAAGTACGATTTGGTTAGTATGATGTACTAGACCCTTATGAAATAATTACCCACTTGTTATGAAATAGGTTATATTAACAAGAACTAAGAACCTTATTTCACTTCAATCCATGACGGGTTTTCTCGGATCACTTCATGAAGTTATCTGAGGTTACTCATAGCACCAATTTGGCATGTATGATCCCTCCACACCAATTCTTCATTAATCCGTTTTAATAGCTCGGTATGGGTACGACAACTACCAAGGCATATTAAATCTTGGAATTGTAAATCAACCGTCAATATACACGGTGGTACTCTAACCCAATGGCCGGCTCGACTAGAGCTCGAAATCCGACCTTGCGAGTGGCCAGATGCACCTTCCACACGGTTACACAAAACCTATCTCGGCTAAAGCTCGACAACCGATCTTGTTTCACTAGATTCGGGTGGTGTCATCTTATGGGTGGCGTGAGACTTGCTTTAAAAAAAAACAGGTTTTTGTTTTTCCGGTTAAAAACGATTTATAACCTATTCTTGTCTATGTGGCGCACGGAGTTTGTAAACCAATTAAAACTCTTATGGTTTTATTATTTTGAAAACTTTTCTAGTATGCGAAGATCCTAACCAACTATGCGAAGATCCTAACAAAATAAATAAACAACCACGCATGTAATAATTACAATTACAAAGAATAGAAATTAACATGCAAGCCGTTAAATAATTACAAGCTGACTAAATAAATTATTATTACAAACCATTGTGGTTGAAACCACCAAATGAATGAATACATAATTTAAATCAACCAAACACATCACATAGGTCAAGTAGGCTCATATTGTTGCCGAATTTTATATCACAACCACATACAACAAATCCACACATGGTGTGCCTCACAAAACCATGTAAATCTTATATATCTTGGTTAAGATTATCTAAACACTCAAGGCATTAAAAATCCAATGTACATATGCATTAGGAACCTCAAACAAAATGAAACTCAATAGTCATATATACATAATGTAAGTATATGCAATTAATCATTTTCATGCCGAAATATTAATCCACATATAAATACTACTACAACGATATAAGGCAACTTAAACATGACACATCATCAATTCTGGAAAAATTCCAAAAATCTCAATGAGCCAAAAACCCGAACAAAATTTATTTTAAACATGAAACATGCAATCTGCCACTGTACAGGTTTCACGTTGCTAACTATACAGAAGTTAGCACCGCTAAACCAAAACGAAATCGCGCCGCTAACTATAACAGAGTTAGCGACCGCTACCGAGACAGAATTTAGCGCCACTAACATCAAAGAAGTTAGCACTGTAAACTCTGGTAAGAAGCAAAACCACATTTTTTTTTATTTTTCAGGCCACCAAGTGCAAATCCAGTGTAGAGGTGGCTCTGATACCACTGTTGGGGTTCAAGGTACCACTGTTGGGGTTCAAGATACCACTGTTGCAATCTGTCAGACGCGTTCACGCCGCGAACGATGCGCCACGATCTAAGTAAAAGTTCGTGCCCACTGGTTAGCGCCGCTAACCTGTTCAGCCTACCAAGCATCACTTAATTATTCTTTCTTACCCTCCCTTATAGGTTGTTGTCAAGATCAACCCCCGGCGTGTGACCTGATAGGCCCATCATCATCGGTAGTGATGAATTGACCTACGTTTTTCAGTGGGCATACTCCAACAGCATAATATCTATAATGGTTCTGTGATGGAGAATGACTGCTTTAATGGAAAATAGGTTTTGTGTTGCTTTCCCTTCTCACAAGAAGAACAAGGTTTAGGTTTGGTATAAGTCTGTGAATACAGTCCTGACACTAGCTCACCCTTGCTCAACTTGTTGATGTTTTTGAAGTTTAGGTGGGAAAGCCTCTTGTGCCGTAGCTAGTTTGTATCATTTAGTGATTTCGAGTACACACAAGTTATCTTTGAAGGATCACCAGAGGACATGTCCAGAGTATACACATCCTTGGTTTCTCTTGGCACTAATAATACTTTTGCCTTCTTTATCTAAGATGGAACTACATGTCTTAGTGAAATGGACCTCATTATCCCCATCACACAATTGACTTATGCTTATGAGGTTATACTTGAGTCCTTTCACATATGAAACCTTAGACAGTTTGAGGTTCCCATTTTGAAGTTCACCATAGCCTTTTCTTTGCCCAAAGTTGTTGTCACCAAAGGTCACCCTTAGACCCTTTTCTTTCTTATAGTTACTTAGGAGCGCTTAACTCCTTTTCATGGTTCTGGAACATCAACTGTCTAGATACCATGTAGTAAAGTCCTGCACAGTTATGAATTAAAAAGGGTTAGTAACACTTTGGGGCATCCACTATTGAGTAGATCCCTGTGGATTGCACCTAGTTATCCACTTCATATTAGGTTGTTTATGTATGATTGGAAAAGTCATGTTATCATTACTAGACTGCTGTCTTGAACTTCCTTCTACAGAACAACCACTTGCCTTATGTTCTTTGCTACGACATTTATAACATTTTATTTGGAGCCTTGAACATGTTTCAGTGATTGCCCATGAGATGTCTTATTTTTCCTCTGATGACTATGGGTCATCAGCTGACCTATTTTACCATTCAACTGTTGTAGCTGATTCTGTAAAATCAAAATCTCTTTGTTCACAAACACCTTTGGCTATCCCTTAGTTTTAAAGAGTTTTTTATCAGCTTTAGATGTGGCAGACTTGGGATTAGTGCAAGCATTATTCCTTTTTCTCATGGTTTCTCCTATTGAAAGAATTTGTAGTGATTCTTGATCAGCTAAGCAATTAGAAAATGATCCATGATCAGCTGATAGACCATCAGCTGAGTATTAATCATCTACCATCTGATCAGTTGATGTTGAAGCATTAACTAATGAAATGTCAGTCAGCTGAGTACTTAAAGTTAATGCATCAGCTTTTAAGGTTTGACAATATAATGTATCTTTGGTATCAACAAATGATTCCATTCCTTTACTTGCTTCGTTTGACATTAAATTTTTTAATGCTTTAACTTTATGACAGAACAACAATAGTTAAATCCTTTATGGGAGTGATTGAATCTTTTAGATGAGAACTTTTTGTTTTGACAAATCTATTAGTGATAATACTTTTTCCTTTTACAATCTTTTGAAAAGTAAGTGGTAAAATATCAGCTATTTCTAAGATATTAATGTCCTTGCTAAGATCAACACAACTAGCAGCTTGGGAATAATTTCCACCAATAATAGCTTGAACTTGTTTTAGAATCTGCTCATTGACACACTAAGTGGTCTTTTAGCAAAAACACCCCAAGACCTAACTACTTTTTATAGGTCATCAAACTTTATGGTTGCGTCATTGGTTTATTTTACCAAGATTACATCAAATATATTTGATTAGCTAAATCATCTTCCAGTTTAGTCATATGTTTAAGTTTCTCATCTTTAAGATTTAATTTCTCCGTAAGAGATTCTATTTATGTTCTTAGCTTCTTTTCTCTTTGAATATTAGACTGAAACTCAAACACAAATAATCAAACATGGTGTTTTTTTCATTATTATCATATTTAATAAACTTGCCAACCTGGTACATAGAAGATGGATCCCAGTTAGGAGAAGTACAAGCTTTAGCAGCCTTTTTCATGTCCTCATCAAAGGAGCTAATACTACCTTTGTTGGCCATCAACCTGAGCTAAGTAGCGAGGACCTCATCATTATCACTTGAAAGGTCTTCTCGGCCGAATCTTCTTCTTGAGCCACCAACACCTTGTTATAGGCTTTCTTCTTCTTCTTGTCAATAGAAGCAGCAAGATGCTTTTTGTACTTAGCTTCATAATCAATCTTTTTGTCTCGTTTGGGAACAACCATGAAGCTAGAGCTTCCTTTAGACTTATATTCACTGGCATAGTGACCAGTCTTGCTACAAGAAAAGCAACATTTAGAAGACTTGGACTTGAACTTGTCACCCTTGAAAGGTGTCTTCCCAAACTTCTTGACACCCTTTCCTATGAGGAAAGGTTTGAACCTTTTTACCAACATGGAAACCTACTTAACAGCAGCTTCAATATGGTCCATGTCCTCTAAGCTTTCATCCTCACCATCTCTTTGCTCTTCACCCTCAGATGACTCCTTTTCATCATCCTCTTCACTAGAACTATCCACAATAGTAGGAAAACTCTTAGATCTAGCATCCTTAGACACTAGTGTAGTTGAAGGACATTTTGCAGACTCTCTCATATCTTTGGTTGACAGCTTCCTTTGCATCACTGACTGCTCATGGTTCATGAGTTTACCACAGAGCCCAACCAGTGACAATCCCTTGATCTTCTCACCATATTTTAAGACAGTGATGAAGTGATCCCATGTTTCAGGGAGGGAGTCTAGGAATTTTTTTACCAATTCCTTGTTGCTATTTGGAACATCTTCCCTCCTTAAGTCATTCACGAGGCAGTTGAACCTCGTGTAGGTCTGAATAAGACTTTCACCTTTATGAGAAAAGAAGAAATGATATTCTCTAACAATGAGGAGTTTCTTGTTCTCCTGCACTTCTTCAGTACCCTCATATGCAATAGTGAGAGTGTCTAACATGTCTTTAGCAGTCATGCATTTGAGGACTTGATGATAGACATCATTTTGTAGTGCAAAGACTAAAGTTGTTCTTGCCTTAACATCAACGTTAACAAGCCTTTTGTCTTCATCTGACCACTGATGCACAGGCGTAATCACTTACCTTTGGGTAGTGGAGGTATCACCTTCAATACCATAACGAACTTCAAGAGTAGTGGAAGGGACATGAGGACCATCTGTAACTGTTTTCAACATCACATCATCAAGTCTTGACATATACAGATGAACTCTACTCTTCCAGAGAGCAAAGTTGTCACCATCAAACATGGGACACCAAGATAATGATCCATTGTTTGAGAAGTTGTTTGAAGCGGCAATATTTGTAGTGGCCATTTTGTGGTGAGGGGTAGAAGAAGTTGAAAAGTAAGCAAAGCAGATCTTGGATATGAACTAGCTAACCTGCTCTGATACCAGTTGTTTGTCCCGAATGGATACTACAACAACAAATGTTTGTAGAAGGGGGGTTGAATAAAAACTTTAGCTTTTCAAAACTTCATTACACACAATTATACTTTATATAATTCTTATTTATATGAATCAAGAATTACATAAACTAGATGCGGAAAATTTAAGTTCAATAAAGGTGGAAACAAATTGTCTATCACATAGACAAAGCTAATCCTAACCAACTATTGTTTAGGATGTTCAACACATGAACAAGTTTGATACACTGCTAATTCTTCGGCTATATCTCAACTTATGAGATATCAGTGTTCAACGTATTGGATACTTTGCATGTTTCCATGCATGAGTATATATATAAGCAATTGGTGTCCGGTTGATGGAGAGGAGAAGGAGACAAAAGTACTTGGTATAATAATATTATAATAGATAAAATTATATACGCAATGTATAAAGTGAATGTACTTTTCAGTAAGGTACATCCCACTATCTATTATTATATTGTTAAACTACTACCGTTTCCTTGGAAGTGCAAGTTTCTCTTTCCATGCTGGTACTTTATACAACACCATCCTTTCTAAATATTTGACTTTACCAAGTATGGAGTTGCCAGCCATACTTAGTTGTTGAAACATATATTCGAGATCTTCTTCTTTTAAATTATCTTTCACCTTTTCCAGAGAATGAAGAACAATCCTTTTTTTCTTTAGAAGATCCAAAAAGTGCTTATACTTACACAGAGACAGATCTAAAGGCATAATAGAACAACACATGTTCTGCCTTGGACATAAGAATTAATACAATGAAAAATAGCTAAGTGTTTAAAACATTTCACGACCCAGCGGATATAATAAATCTAAACTCTAAACGTATTTTTAATTAGTTGATGGATAAATGAAGGACTCAGACATGCATAAGCTAATCAACCTATATGATCAGCTAATCTTCCAGAGTGATAAGCTGGATGGAAAAGACTTGGTAATTTGGAATTACTTAGCTTATAGAAGAAAGACCTCGGCTGATCTGTTTTGATTCCTCAGTTGATGCTTTTGACTGCTCAGCTGATCAATTGTGTTTCTGAGCTGATGATCCTCAGCTAATGCTTCTATACTTTTCTTTTCTAATTGGTTGATCTTCTAAGGTCCTGTTGGGGTTTCTAGGGCACGCAACGGAAGCCATGTACAACAAATAAACCCCAAAGTACAACTTTATAAAGCATGAAACACTAAAAGATGTACCATAACTCTATGAACAGAAATGCAACAAAAGGAGAAAGGCGATAAGTGGTTATACTAGCCTCCTAAGTTCCAGAAAAACGTGTGTGAGATGATGATGATCTTAGAACTCGAATCCAACTCCTCTCTATCTGTATACACCCCGGGTACACGTCCAACTTCAAGTGCTAGCTCGCTACTATTGGTACTTCTGCTTGAACACCACACTAGAACAGCAACACAAGAACTAATCTCTGGAACCTTTTCTCTCAAATTTTCTCTAAGTATTTAGGTTCACTTAAGAGGGTTTTGGTAGTCAAATTGGCAAAGAGTCCAAGTGAAGCCCAAATGAGTTCTTTTATAAACGTCAAATGACACTTCAGTTGCCCTTTCGCCGACCAAAGACTCTAGAGGTGATTTCACAAAAAGCACATGCAGCCGTAGCGGTGCTAACCCCTTAAAGGTAGCGGCACTAACGAGGAGCGGCGCTAACGGTCAAATCCAAGCGTAGCGGCGCTAACCGTTAAGAGTTAGTGGAGCTAACTCCTTAACGTTAGCGTCACTAACCTGACATGTTATACCAACTTTTGATTTTTGCCATTTTTGGTCCTTTTCTTTGTTTGCTGTCAAGTTAGACTCCGGTGTGTGACCCAACAGGCTCATACATCATCAGTAGTGACTTAAACGGTGTGTATGCATCAGTGGGCATATTCTAACAAACTCTCACTTGCACACGATGCACCGTATCCTTAAATCACATACAATGAGTGGCCTCTATCAAAGCATCATTTCCCCCAAGTCAGTATGAGTTTCGTCATCAAGAACAAAACCTATTCATAAGAAATGAAATGGTCCTATAGATAAGTGATCTTTGACATCCCTTTATTCGCCATATCCTTGTGAACACGAGACATGGATTAAATGTCAATCTCCAGATCGTTCACGATTATGTTTCTCGATCTTGATTGGTGGTGAAAAAAAGTTAAGAATATATCTGATTCTCAATCAATATTTCCTTATGCATGGCCATGCGTATTTTTGGTGTCAACTCCTAATCATCGAGGTGCCCGGGTATATCTCTCATATCAGAGGAACAAATTCTGTTGACTGCATACCCCTATACCATACTCCTTGTCTTACATAGTTATTTCCTTTATCACAGCCAGTCACGAACTGCTATTGAAAATGGCTAAAGTAAGGAAGAACTATGATATAGTGGTTCATACATCTCGGGTCTAAGGATGTAAGATATTATCAATCCAACTTACTCGTGACTATAATCCATGATGTATACTTGGGTGTGAGTCATCCAGTCACTTGAAACTCCTTTCAACTACAGATATGCATTGCACCTTAATTCAACCACATTGAATACAACGCCACATGCTTATCTCAGCCTTATTTCAATCTTTCTCCCAGAAGATTGACCGACTGTTGAAAGTTTGAAATATAGTAAAATATTCCTGGATCTGATTAAACATGCTAAGATGGAAAACAGTAAAGTCTTATGAATGTAACCGTATCATGCGCATATAAGATCTCCATCATATATCGAAACAAGCATAAGTTACAATACTGTCTTAAGTTCCCAAAATAAAATCAGATATCAAACAAACTAAATACAAAACTCAAGCCAAATCGCTAGCATATCTTACACCTATTGCTCTAGTGTGACAATTAAGAGTTGCTTGCGGTAATGGCTTAGTGATTGGATCAGCCAAGTTTCCATCTGTTGCTACTCTGCTTATATAAAGTGGTATTTGCGCAGTATATGTCTTGTCCTCTTGTGAGCTCTTGGTTCCTTTGCCAAAGCCACTGCTCCCTCATTGTCACGGAATATCTTAATAGGGTCAGCGATGCTTGGAACCACTCCTAGATCACGGATTAATTTCTTCATCCACACGGCTTCCTTTGCGGATTCACTTGCCGCTATGTATTCTTACTCTATAGTCGAATCAACCACCGTGTCTTGCTTTGAGCTACTCCAGCTCACAACACCACCATTTAACAGGAATACAAACCCCGATTGTGATCGGCAGTCATCCCTATCGGTTTGGAAGCTAGCATCCGAGTAACCCTTAACTCTAAGCTCTTCTTCCCCACCATATACGAAAAAAATCTTTTTCGTACGCCTTAGGTATTTGAGAATGTTCTTTACGGCTCTCCAATGAGGTTCCCTGGGGTTCGCCTGATATCTACTAGTTATGCTCAAAGCACATGACATATCACAACGAGTGCATAGCATGGCGTACATGATCGATCCGACAGCCGAAGCGTATGGTACTCGCTTCATTACTTTTATCCCCTCTTGGGAGGTAGGACATTGAGTTTTACTCAAATTCAAACCATGGAACCTAGGGAGGTTCCTTTCTTAGATTCCTCCATCTTATAGCGTCAATGACCTTGTCTATGTATGGACTTTGAGAAAGACCGAGTAGTCTTCTAGATCTATCTCTATAGATCTTGATCCCCATAATGCAGCTCGCATCCCCTAGATCCTTCATTGAAAAGCAACTCCCTAGCCAAGCTTTAACACTCTTTAAGCTCGGGATGTGATTTCCAATGAGTAGAATATCATCTACATACAGGATTAAGAAGACAATTGTGCTCCCACTCGCCCTGACATATACACATGGCTTATCTTTGCTTTTTGAAAATCCAAATTCCTTGATTTTCTCATCAAAGCATAGATTCCAGCTTCGAGATGCTTGTTTGAGTCCATAAATGGACTTCTTTAGTCTACAGACCTTGTTCGGATACTCCGGATGTACAAAACCATCAGGTAGTGTCATATATACCTCTTCGGAAAGCTTCCTATTAAGGAAGGCAATTTTCATATTCATTTGCCATATTTCATAATCATGAAATGCAGCAATAGCTAAAAGAATCGAGATAGACTTCAACATTGCCACTGGGGAAAAGCTTTCATCATAGTTTATTCCAAGCGTCTGAGTGAAACCTTTAGCCACCAGTCGGGCTTTGAAGGTATCCAAGGTTCCATCCATGCTGGTCTTCTTCTTGAAGACCCATTTACACCCTACGGGTTTAACCCCGGGTGTAGGATCAACCAGTTCCAAAACCTCGTTATCTGACGTGGAATGCATCTCGCTCTTCATTGCTTCTCTCCACTTTGCAGACTTTGTACTGCCATGGCTTCCTTGTAGTTGGTTGGCTCATCATGATTCACCATTAACTCGCTACCCTCAGATATATAGAAACCATATCTCTCTGGCTCATAACGAGTTCTACTGGAACACCATGGAGTAGTTAATGGAAGAGTGTCAGGTACCGCAACATTTCTTTGCTCGGTTTCAACCGTCTCAGGTTGAGTGCTAGTGCCAACCTCAAGTTCTTTATTGGTTGACCCTTGATCTTCCTCAAGGTCAATTACCTTATAGCCACTATGCTTGGATATCATTTATCTTTTAAGGAAAAACACCCTTTAAGCAACAAAAACTTTGTTCTCGAAAGGTTTATAAAATAAATATCCAACACCGGCAGGAGGATATCTGATAAAGTAACACCTTTCCGAGCGAGGTTCAAGTTTGTCTTCGGCCTCACGTCTCACGTAGGCTTGACAACCCCAGACACGTAGGTATGAAAGTGTCGGCTTCTTTTATGCCACATTTTCATAAGGTGTTTTCACAACTTCTTTGTTGGTACGAGGTTAAGGACTCTTACCGCCCTTTCTAGAGCGTATCCCCAAAAACTAATAGGTACCATCGTCCGACTCACCATAGACCTTACCATATCTAGCAAGGTCCGGTTCCTTCTCTCGGTGACCCCATTTAAATGTGGAGTCTTTTGAGGTGCTAATTGTGAAATATTTCCACAATTTCTTAGATGATCCATAAACTCGGTACTTAGATACTCTCCACCTCTATCAGACCGGAGTATCTTAATTGATTTGCCCAATTGATTTTGTACTTCATTTTGGAATGTCTTGAACACCTCAAAGGTTTTATACTTGTGTTTAACAAGGTAGGCGTATCCATACCTACTATAGTCATCTATGAAGGTAACGCGGTATCTAGAGTTGTTTCTTGTGACATGCTTGAAAGGACCACATGTTGGGTTTACGGGAATGCAGCGGAAGCAACAGAAACAAAGAGCAAAGCTATGGTACAAGCATGCAATGCATAAAACCCAAAAGAGGACCAAACTCTACAACTAGTATTTGCAACATGTAAAAGGAAGAGAAAGAAGATTATACCTTTCTACTTAGCTCCAGCAACCTGTAGAAGAGGATGGTGATGACAAGAAGCTCAAATGAAGCTTCTCTCTATCGTTGATCCACCCTGGGTTTCCTCAATCCACTTGTACTAGCAAGCTTGGATGAACTTCAAAGACTTGAATTCATCACAACAACAGCAATCTATTTGATTTCATAGACAAATCTCTCAAATACACTCTAAAATGAAAACACACGTTGAGCTATAAGTGTATTTCCTTTAAGAACCCTTCTAGAGAGAAAAAGGATCTAGAGAGAGAGAGGAGTAAGAGTGTCATCTAGAATATGAAGCAAAAACCGTCCATATACAGCCCCCAAAACCGTCTACAGGCTTTTCTAAAAGCTTGGCCATGCATTGGTCAAAAGGGGAGGTGGAGCCAAAAGTTGCATGCTGCCAGACAAATTTCCGCACCGCGTACCCGTAGGTTTCCGCGCCACGGAACATCCGCATTGCGTAACCTAACAGGCATCGCGTCGCGTAATCTTCCTCCATACCAACTTCCCCACTTTAACACTTTCAGTCCCTCATCCTTCTTTGCTGTCAGGATTAATCCCCGGCGTGTGACCCAATAGGCCCACACTATATTGGCAGTGATCCTAATGGCGTACGTGCGTCAGTGGGCATACTCCAACAAACTCCCACTTGCACATGACACACCGTACCCATAAACCACAGACAAAGAGCGGCCTCTAGCATGGCATCTCTGCCCCTAACAAGCATGGGTTTTGTCATCAAGAACAAAAACCAAATCCAGAATCAGATACGGAATGGTCCTAAAGATAAGTGATCATTCATCCCTTCGTTCGCGATATCCGTGTGAACACGAGACATGGTTAAATGTCAATCTCCAGATTATTCACGATTTTGTTTCTCGATCTCGATTGATGGTGACCCAAAATCTAGTTGCAATCGATCAAATATTATCACAACTTGAGCATGGCCATGCATTTTACGTCAGCGCTCAATCATCGAGGGGCCCATGTATATCTCTCTAAAACTAGAGGAACGAATCCCTTTGACTACATTGCTCCGCCACATACATCATACTTTACCTAAAAGCTCCCATTATAACAACCAGTTACGTAATGCGTTTGAAAGCAATCAAAGCAAAGCAGATCCATGCTTTGGAACACATGTATCTCCAGTCTGAGGACAAAATGATATTATCATCCTGACTTACTCGTGACAGAAACCATGAAGTAAGTTCCGGTGAGGGTCGTCCAGTCACTTGACCATTTCAAGCACTGGCGAAGTGTTGCGTCTCTTTTAACTAATCCATTATTAGATAGTGACCAACCACTTCCCTCAGCCTTATCTCAAACTTCCTCCCGTGAAGAATGACCGACTGTGGACATTTAGAATGAAAAGAGCTTTCTGGGAAGTGTTAAACATGCTATGATGGAACACAGTAAGGATTCATAAAATATCCGCCCTCGGCGCATTATTAAATCATATTTAATAATCAATATAGTATGAAGTACAATACTGCTTAATGTTCCCCAAGATAATATATACCAAACATATAACTAAAACAAACTCAAGCTTTGTTCACCTAGGCCTAGTATGGTAAACATCACTAGCCCGTGACAACAGCTTAGTTAACGGATCTACCATAAAGCCATCCGTGTAAACTCTGCTAGCGATCATGTCTCTACCTCAACCAATCACTCATAAAGTATGCGTTCGTGAGACCATGATGCTTCTTTCAATTCATCGTACCTTCATTGTTTCAGAAGAACCCAATAAGGTAAATGATTACTCAGACTTTGGTTCTTATAGAAAATCCATCATACCCTCATTGTCTCAGAAGAACCCAATAGGGTCAGTGATGCTTCAAGAACTATTTTGATCAACAACACCATATTTTGTAGGATCATAAACTCCGATTGAGATCGGCAATTATCCCATTCTATTCAGAAGCTAACACTAGAGTAACAACTTATTCTTGCTTCTTTTACAATAGAGTACCAAGAACATATCTAAATATTTCTTGATCCCCTAAACCGGTTTTGTATACTCTATAGTGGTCCTGGATGCATAATTCCTTACTTTATCTTTTGAACAATACAAGGTAAGGACATTATCTCCATTTCATCGCAAATATAGAATTACAACAATGCTCCCACTAGCCCTAACATTCATATGTGTTTAATTCTTGCTCATTGAAAACTCAAACAATTGATTTACATATCAAAGCAAAGGTTGTAACGTAGACATGCTTATTTAAGTCCATCATGGGACTCCTTTTGCTTGTAGACTTTACAAGGATACACTTAATGTATCAGACCATCGGATAGTGTTATGAGCACTTCCTCAGAGAATTCCTATTAAGGAATGTGTTCTTTGCATTAAGTTGTCACAGCCATGAAAGGCACTAAAATCACAAGTATCCGAGTTTACTTCAACATAACCACCGGTAGAGAATTTTAAGATGATACCCTCCTCATGGTCAATCATCGTAAAACTATCACCTACTAGTCGGTATTTGAACTTGTCTACGAACTCAATATTCGACATAACCACTGAGAGAAAGTCATCATATGATACCTTCCACATGGTCAATCATAGATCTTTCTTATCAGTCGGTATTCGAAGTCGTAAACTTATCCATGTTGGTCTCTTTCAACAAAGAACCATTTTTACCGTTCGAGTTTCAACCCAAGGGTTTGGATCTACCAAGTCCAATACTTGGATATCCCACATGGATTGCATCTCACTTTCATCGCCGTTTCATTTTAGTGGACTTTAGGCCCACTCTTGTTTTGGTAGTTTGATGTTAACATTATTAAGTCGTCTCCCTCAGATATAGAACTATATCCTTCCAGCCTTATGACAACTATTACCAAGTTTAAAGAGGTAATGATTTAATGTCAGGTGCTCAAGCATAGCCATGCTGATCTTCAATCACAATTGATTGCTAGGGCCAACATCAGGTCTTTCCATTCAAGGTAAACATTATTCCCACTGGCACCACAAAAGTAGCAATTAGGGCTGGTGTGGCGGCGCCAATTTCCATTCTTTCCACAAAAGTAGCAAACTTCCCCATTTGGAGTCTCATCTTGAGGCGCAATCTCATTGCCCTTCGACTCCATGAACATGGTGAGCTTAGTAGAACCAAGCTTCCCATTTGAGGTAGCTCACTTTTTGTTAGCCTTAGCGAGAGTGGACGAGGTGAGCTTACTTTTGGCCATGTTAGACTCAAGTGTCTTCAGCATGCCATGAAGCTCCATTAAGGATTTATCCATTCCATGCATGTGATAATTCATAATGAATTGCTCATATGATGGTGGGAGTGATCGGGGAACAATATCCACCACCATTTCCCTTTCAATGGTAAATCCTAGCCTCTCCAAGCGTTCCACTAGTGCTTTCATCTTAAGCACATGAATGCTTACGCTCTCACCATCCTGCAGCCGGCAACCAAGTAGTTCATTTAAACACCTATACCGTTCTTGCCTTGCTTGTTGTTGGAACATGTCCTTCAACTCAAGCATCATCTCGTATGCACTTAGATCCTCTAATTGCCTTTGCAAGTTGGGGATCACCATGCTTACCATGAGACAAGAGACCTCGTTGGTGTCCTTGACGCGTTTATTATACGCATCAAGAATAGTCCTACTTGCGTTGGTAGCAGGGGCTTCCGGAAGGGGTTCCTCAATGGTATGTAACTTGTCTTCGTGTTGTAGGACAATGCGCAATTTCCTAGACCAATCCATAAAGTTACTCCCATCAAGTTTCTCCTTCTCGAGAAACGTACATAACGTGAAGTTGGTGTTGTTGATGCTAGTCGACGTCATCTATAAAAGCAGAGTCGTTTTAGTAAGTTTTATTGAAATCCTCGTTAAAATAATTACCCCATATGTTCAAGAAAAACAACTATTTTAACAAGGGCTAAGAACCCTATTTCACCATGCACCGTGACGGGTTTTCCGCGGATCACGTGGCAAAGCTATTTAGGCCGGCAACCATTGACCGATTGCAATCCATTATTGCAACTCTTAGTTCCTTGCGGGATCCTACTTGACAACCATTGTGCCAAGTTTGGCATTTTTGATCCCTCCACACCGATTCTCAATTAATATTTTGCATAACTCGGCTAGAGCTCGACAATCGTCCAAAATATTACATTGAAACCGTAAATCAATCATCAAGATACACGGTGGTACTCTCGCCCAAAATCGACTCTGCTAGAGCTCGACAATCGACCTTGTGAGTTGCCACACACACCTTCCACACAGCTCATGCAAAGGCTAACTCGGCTAGAGCTCGACAATTAACCCTTACACGGCTAGATTCGGGTGGTGTCATCTTATGGCTGGTGTGCGATTTACATTTAGAAAACGGGATTTTTTTTTCCAGGTAAAAAAAACCATTTTGAGTATGATTAACAAAAAGTGACAAAAACCAAACGTTTTCACTAATCGGATACTAAGCCATCGTTAAATCCGTTTGTTAATCAAATGTACGCGCGAGAGTTGTTAAACCATTTTTTAAACTCTTGGGTTTTATTATTTAACAAAAAATGTCTAGCAGACAATAGTTCTACAACTTATGCATAAACAATATAATAAAACCATTACACGCATACAACAAATTGGTAACCATGCCCCTAAAACTTATCCGTTTTCCCGTGAGCCACTACGGGAAAACAAAGTCATCTAAGGACCAAAAAGCTTTGACTTCGGATGTGCTCCCACTAAACCCGCTACCTCCATTGGGCCTCTCGGATTTGTGTTCGCCAAGACCTCACTCCATTGACTCCCGATGGTTGCTCCATATTACAATTACATAGAAAAAGAATTAAATGGCATGCAAGCCACAATTCCTAACTTCTAGTACAATTACATAATATGGAATATTTAAATGGCATGCAAGCCACATATACAAAATTACATATTAAATAAATAAATTTAATTATTACAAACCATGTGACATAAAGTCACCAAATGGAATAATTAAAATACAACCAAACATCCACAAGGTCTAGGGCATATGTATGGTTACCAACATCACAAGAACAACAAACAAGTTCACTAATGACCAACAACATGGTGTGCCACACAAAACCATGTAAACTTATGTATAATGGTTAAGATTTTTACAAAACACTCAAGGCACTAAAAATCCCATGTACTTATGCATTAGTAACACCAAACCATTTTTGATGAAACATATTCATAAATACATAATGTAAGTATATGCAATTACCATTTTCATGAAAAAAATAATAATCCACATATAAATACAACAACCATTATTCAAGGCAAATTCAAAAAACCAAATTTTAATTTCTGGACCAAAAAATCCAGAAACCAAAATTCAGTGCCAAAAACCCAAAAATGCTTTTCTTTTAAAAAAGGTTAAAGACAGATTCTCTCCAGGCAAGTTCCGCATCGCGTACCACCATCGGGTCGGCGCCGCGTAAATACACTAAAGAAAAAGCAAAATTCTGTCCCGCTAGTTTCGGCGCCGCGTAAACAGTCTGGACAGAAAACACAAAAACAATTCTTGGGTTTTTCAGGCCACCATGTGCAAATACAGTATAGAGGTGGCTCTGATACCACTGTTGGGTTTACGGGAATGCAGCGGAAGCAATAGAAACAAAGAGAAAAGCCATGGTACAAGCATGCAATGCATAAAACCCAAAAGAGTATCAAACTCTACAACTAGTATTTTCAACATGTAAAAGGAAGAGAAAGAAGATTATACCTTTCTCCTTAGCTCCAGCAACCTGTAGAAGAGGATGGTGATGACAAGAAGCTCAAATGAAGCTTCTCTCTATCGTTGATTCACCCCGGGTTTCCACAATCCACTTATACTAGCAAGCTTGGATGAACTTCAAAGACTTGAATTCATCACAAGAACATCAATCTATTTGATTTCCTGGACAAATCTCTCAAATACACTCTAAAATGAAACCCACATTGAGCTCTAAGTGTATTTCCTTTAAGAACTTTTCTAGAGAGAAAAAGGATCTAGAGAGAGAGAGAAGAGTAAGAGTGTCATCTGGAATATGAAGCCAAAATCGTCCATATACAGCCCCCAAGACCGTCTACAGGCTTTTCTAAAAGCTTGGCCATGCATTGCTTAAAAGGGGAGGTGCAGCCAAAAGTTGGATGCTGTCAGACGAATTTCCGCGCCGCGTACCCGTAGGTTTCTACGTCGCGGAACATCCGCGTCGCGTACCCTAACAGGCACCGCGTCGCGTAATCTTCCTGCACACCAACTTCTCCACTTTAACACTTTTAGTCCCTCATCCTTCATTGCTGTCAGGATTGATCCCCGGCGTGTGACCCAATAGGCCCACACTATATTGGCAGTGATCCTAATGGCGTACGTGCGTCAGTGGGCTACTCCAACACCACATACATCAGTATGAATGATTTCCAATAGGTCCTTTCCCCTCTCACTTGATCCCATGAAGGTTGCTTTTGTCATCTTGCCTAATATGCAAGATTTGCATACATCATTTGATCCGTGATCAAATGATTCCAAGATCCTATCCGCTTGGAGCATGGTGATGCGAGTCTTGTTTATATGACCAAGACGACTATGCCACAAAGAGAACTTATCCAAACTATTTTTGGAATAGAAATCAATATTCATGATAGATTTGTAGATTCAATATATGCATTTGCCTCATATATTCCATGAGATGGTAATGCTTTAAAATAAACAATATCATTTTTAAAGCAAATAATCGTTCCATCAACAAAACTAAAATTATAACCATCGCCATACAAAGCATGAAATGAAATAATGATTCTTGCCACATGGGGCGAATATCATACATTCTTTAACAAAATAGAATTTCTGGTCTTGAATTGAAGCTTCAAGTCTCCCATTGCTTCTACTGGGACAATCTCTGAATTTCCCATGACAAGATCAAAGTCTCCCCGCTCCAAGCTCCTACTTGTCCTTAGCACCTGCACCATATTACATATGTGAGTTCCTCAGCCGGTATCTAAAACCCAGACTTTAGAAGTAGAAGTTTGATGGAGTTCTACCATGAATGTACGTGAAGAGTCGGGTCCCGGTATGCTCATCGCCTTGAGCTTACTGAGTCCCTCAAGGTACTTCGGGCAGCTTCGGCGGTATGCCCCTTGCACCCGCAAAAGAAGCATTGAGCATCCTCTAGGGTCTTGGTTTTTCGAAGTTTCCCCTTACCCTTACCATCGGAGGTAGGGTTAGTCTTAGATTCACCAATCTTCCCCTTACCGTTCCCTTTGGAAGAGTTACCCTTCTTCTTCTTCTTCATGGTGATGCAGCCCTCCCGGATAGCCAAGACGGGAGTGTAAGAGGATGACTTATTCTTGGTCATGCTCGCCTCCGCAGTTTTGAGCATGCCATGCAACTCCATCAAGGTTCTATCCATGTTGTGCATATGATAACTCGTAACGAATTGCTCATACGCAGTAAGCAGGGATTGGAGGATCAAATCAACTGCCATCTCCCTCCCTGGGGTAAAACCCAACTTCTCCATATGCTCAATGTTTTACTTCATGCGCAAAACATGAGCGCTTACGTTCCCGCCTTCTTGGAGCTTGCATGCAAGGACGGACTTGAAGCTGCAGAGCTTGTACGCAAGGACAAACTTGAAGCATTCGTAACTTTCTTGCCTCGCCTACTGTTGGAACATGTCCTTCAGCTGCACGATCAAGTCGTAGGCACTCAAGTGCTCCATTTGCTATTGCAAATTGGAGCTCATGGTGCTCAACATAAGGCACGTAACTTCCTCGGTCTCTTTGATGTGTTTATCATGCACTTCTTTGACCGCCCCTGTCGCATTACTTGCAGGTGCCTCGGGTAGGGGTTCCTCAATGGTGTGCAACTTCCCTTCGTAGCATATGACGAGCCTCAGCTGCCTTTGCCAGTCTATGAATTTGCTACCGTCAAGTTTCTCCTCCTCAAGGAAAACTCGTAGAGAAACGTTTGTGGTGGTGGTGTTTGCGCTTGTTGATGCCATGTATAATTAGCAAAGTAGATTTTAGTTAGTTTTATATTATATCTTGTTAAAACAGTTTACCCAAAAGAATCATCTTAACAAGGCTAAGAACCGTATTTCATCCTACCATGTGACGGGGTTACCGCGGATCACATGATAAAAGTATGGCAACAATTTTGCCAATTGCAATCTGTATTGCAATCCTTAACACCTTGCGAGATCCTATGACAACCAATGGTCATTTGGCATGTTTGATCCCTTCTTGCACCAATCTTAAGCTTTGAAATTTTGATTAACTCGTGCTATGCTCGACAATTAATCAATATTTCAAACTAAAAATTGCAAATCCTTCGTCAATACATACGATGACAAATTCACCAAAATTGACTCATGCTAAGCTCGACAACGAAAATTGTGAATTTGCAACACTCACCTTCCACACAGTTTTATTAGAATTGGCTAGTGCTAAGCTCGACAACCAAATCCCATAATACTATATTCGGGTGGTATCGACTTACGGATGGTGCATGATTTACATTTTGTGAAAAGATGGGCTTTTGTTTCTGTTTTGGTTTTTAGATTAACTTATTAGTGACAAAAACCTAATTTCAGTAGATGAGTTAATCTTGTATGTGATCACGCAAGAGAATTGTAAACCATTTTTAGCAAATCTCTTGTGATTTTATTAATTTTCAAAAAATTGTCTAGCATGCGAATCCTAAGCAAACCATGCATAGCAAAATCACAATACACGCATAAATATATCAAATTGGTAACCCTTGCCATAAATCCAATGCGTTCTTCCCGTGAGCCGAACGGGAAGAACGTGGTCAATCTAAGGGACAAAAGAACTCCGATGCGAGCTCCCACTAGAACCGCGATCTCCTTGGATTTCACCAGCTTCTATGGACATCTTGCTTCATCTTCTTTTGACACCTTTCATCGTTCAAGTAATACATTAAATGCAATAGAAATAGAAATGGCGTGCAAGCCACAACAATTTCCTATTTATCTAATACAATTACAAGGATGAATGAAATGACATGCAAGCCACATTATTATTACAACTTATCAAATGAATAATAATACAACTCAAATGTGATATAAAATCACCAAATTTGCATCTATACACACAATCAACCACAAATCCAAGGCAAGGTTACCAATCTATATATTTCACATACAACCAAACATACACAATAGCTACTGGAATAACAAGTTATAATAACAAATATAAAATTCCAGAAGTTCCAAAATAAGCCAAAACCCCGAGACCAGAAACTGTTTTTAACTTGAAACAAAAACTGTTAAAGCGCCGTTAGCGCCGCTAACTTTAAGAGTTAGCACCGCAAACTCAATTTTAGCCCCGCTAACCATGTTTGACAGAAAACAAACACTTTTGATTTCGTGTTTTTCAGGCCACAATGTGCATTTCTAACATAAAGGTGGCTCTGATACCACTGTTAGGGTTTATAGGGCACACAACGGAAGCAATGTACAACAAATAAAGCCCAAAGTACAACTTTACAAAGCATGAAACCCCAAAAGATGTACCATAACTCTATGAACAAAAATGCAACAAAAGGAGAAAGGAGATAAGTGGTTATACTAGCCTCCTAAGCTCCAGAAAAACTTGTGTGAGATGATGATGATCTAATAACTCGAATCCAAATCCTCTCTATCGGTATACACCCCGGGTACACGTCCAACTTCAACTGCTAGCTCGCTACTAGTGGTACTTCTTCTAGAACACCACACTAGAACAACAACACAAGAACTAATCTCTAGAACCTTTTCTCTCAAATTCTCTCTAAGTATTAAGGTACACTTAAGAGGGTTTTGGTGGACAAATTGGCAAAGAGTACAAGTGAAGTCCAAATTAGCTCTTTTATAAACTTCAAATGACACTTCAGTTGCCCTTTAGCCGGCCAAAGACTCTATGATATTTCCCACATGCATTGGACAACCTTAGTGGTGATTTGAAAAAAAGCACACGCAGCGCTAACCCTTAGGGTTAGCGGCGCTAATCCCTTAAGGGTAGCGGGCTAACGTGGCCTGCAGCTTTTCTGCCAAACGGTCAAATTCAACCGTAACGGCGCTAACCGTTAAGAGTTAGCGGAGCTAACTCCTTAACGTTAGAGGCACTAACCTGACATGTTACACCAACTTTTGATTTTTACCATTTTTTGTCCCTTTTCTTTGTTTGTTGTCAAGTTTGACCCCGATGTGTGACCCAATAGGCCCATACATCTAAGTTAGTGACTTAAATGGTGTGTATGCATCAGTGGGCGTATTCTAACAGGTCCATCATCTGATACTAAGAGTTCAGCTGATTCTCAGTTTATCTTTTATACTTCGTGAATTCTTTAAGTCTAATCGAAAAACCGACACATGTTTTTCAATATCCTAAGTCCTAAACTAAATATATGGTTTTGTTAACATTAAATCCTATTTTAATTAATAGAACATATTTGATTATGGTTTGATATTGCTATCTCGCCAACACACTGAGTATTAGCTAAAGGATGAAATCTATGATCAGTCAAGAAGAAAAGACAAGTGTAGAAGAATGTCATCTGAACAATTACTAAGATCAGTTGAGCAACAATTTTGATGAGCTGAATAGTGGATTTGATCAGCTGAGCACTACAATTCATCAGCTAAGCCCTATTCATGTCAGCTATGTAAATCCCTTTAACATTTACTATATTTTGTATAAGCTTATCACTATGAATAATCAGTTGGTCGTCTAGGTTGATCTACTGATCAACTATGTTAATCAGCTTATAAACCCTTCTTAGTATAATTGTGGTTAGCTCAGCATTATATGATCAGTTAAGCATCTTTTATCAGCTGAGTTCCTTAAATAATCAACTGATTATAAGGCCCTCATCTGAGAAAACATATATTTGCATTTCAGTACTATTTTGTCAGCTGAGTCGCGAGACTTATCATTTTTGTTTTGTTCACTTTGTTTTACTCTTAAATCAAAAGGCAATAAATGTGTTTTTCTATTGTGCCTTAGATCTGCCTTTGTATAAATATAAGCACCTTTTGGATAAAGTACGAGACAAAAAGAATCTATCTTATAATCTGGAAAAGGAGAAAGATATTTTAAAAGAAGAAGATCTTGAAAAATATGACTAACAATTCTATGCTTGGTAAAGTCAAATATGATGAAAGCATGGTTATTGTTAAAAGTACAAGCGTGGAAAAAGAAAGTTAAACTTTCAAGGAAAAAGTTATGAGATTTAATATTATAATAATATGAGTGGGATGCACTTTTGTAGGAAAGTACATTCACTTTATTCAATCATTGTTTCAAGTGACTTTACTTTTCACCCACTAACTTTATGAACATAATATTATTTTCCTAACTCGTTTTTGTCCCCTTCCTCCTTTCACAACCGGATGCCATTGATCTATATATTGTCACATGCTCAACATCCAAAATAACTTTTCCATAAGTTGTAAAATATCTACACACAATCTCAAGTGATATTTTAGATGCAAGTTCATACTTTTAAGCAAGAACAAACTTTTAGTGTTAGCAATATTTGTGTAGACCATACTTGTTCATCTGTTGAAATAGGTATCCGTGATTATAGGTCTTTCTGTATCACCTACAGTTTAGCAAAACCCATAATTCACTACCAACTACACATGAAATATATATATATATATATATATATATATATATATATATATATATATATGTATATATATATATATATTATATAAACATTCAAGGAAGGTAGGAAATTCATACCTGATGAATCTAGCAATGAATCTCACAATTTTGGTGCTCAAGATTTCTGCCCCGTTACTTGTCGTCGCATCCCCTCCCCTCCACCCCCCCCCCCCCCCCCCCCCCACAAACACACACAATCACTAAGAGGCTGGAGTTTCAAGTAAACATGTGCTTTGTATCCTATTTGGGTTAAATACATTACCATTAATATATAAATAGAACATTTATTGAAATTTTATTACTAATAGAAAGACGGTTATTACAATTCTCCCCCACTTAAACACTATTTCGTCATCAAAACCTTACTCAAATAGTGCTGGATAACCTTCTCATTTCTTCCTCCAACTCTCATGTCCATTATGAGCCTTTCGAATGCTCCCACTGCACTTTTACGATCAAGATCTGTTTGTTACGTAATTACTTGACTTTTCTTTCACTGATGGCAATCGGTCTCTCAACGTAGTTCAATTTTTCATCCAACGGGATAATGGCACCAATGTTGTTTCATCATATAAACACTTCCGTAGGTGAGACACATGGAACATGTTGTTTATCTTTGACTCACGCAATTCTAATCAATAGGCCACTTTACCAACTCTCGCAATCATCTTGAATAGTCCTATAAATATTGGTTTTAACGTTCCTTGTTTACGGAACCGAAACACCCCCTTCCATGGGGATACTTTCTGCAAAACAATGTCTCCCACTTGAAACTCCAGTAAAGATCTCCGCTTGTGTACGTAACTTTTCTATTGACTTTGAGCGGCTTGCAGTCGCTTACAAACATGTTGTACATACTCATCAGTGCTTCCAAGTTCTTTGCACCACTCCCCCCCCCCTCAGCGGAGTGGGTTTCTGCATATTCTCCCATATAACATCTCGTACGGGAGCACGCCAATACTTAAGTGGTAACTGTTGTTATACGAGAATTCCGCTAGCAGCAGATACAAATCCCAGCTTCCCCCGAAATCGATCACATACGCTCTTAACATATTCTGTAATGTTTGAATTGTTTTTTCACTTTGTCAATCAGTCTTAGGATGATATGCAGTGCTGAGAATGATTCTCGTACTGATATCCACGTGAAATTTATTCCTGACGCGAACAACACATCATGATCCCAAATAATAGATATCGGTACCCCATGCGTGGAAATTATCTCTTTCACATAAATATCTACCATTTTCATGAAAAATCCTCACATATTGATGTGTGTTTTATGTACTATTTTTATATTTATAAAATCCGTGTTAATTTGTACAAAAAACGACACGAATAGGCAAGAGGACCTAATCGGTTTTCTTTGTATATGAAATAAGCACGGGTGTTGAACATAAGGGGAACAAGTATGATTTCACACTAATTATATCAAGTTAAATATTAAAATAAATAAAACCCTAAAACCTACAAAAAAACAATAAAAAGCAAATAAAGCACTTAAAGGGGGGATTTTATGTTGTTTTTACACTTTCAAGTCAACAAATTACCACTAAAAAACCTAAATTATACTTTTGCAATTCAAAGAAACAAGAAAGCGGGCAACTTGATTAGATTTAAACTATATGATGAAGACTTCCCTCCCTAGATTTGATTTCACCCTTTTTCAAGTTGATTAAATTCAATAAATCATGTGCAATGAATATTAAAGATCAATTATCAATTCCTAAATTGATTAGACTCTTATTCCCAAAATCTAACCCTATAATTATACCAATTAACAACCTTTATGGTCACAAGATTAATTAATAAGCATAACTAGTCAAATAAGTTCGATTCATGAAAATATATAATCTTTTTAGTTTGTTGATAAACAAAGCATTAAACCAAAAATAAAGGTCGTTATATGTTGAATCACACGTTAAAGTTCCAACCAATAGTTGTTTAACCTAGGATTAATCAATCACTAGTCTAAATTATCTAATGATCCTAGATAATCAAGATTCAAGTTTTAAAAATAGATTGATCTTCTAATTTAATAAACCTGGGATTATAAACAACCAAACCAGATTCTAAAACATGGATTACCAACTAATTAAGCAATTCATCACATAAATAAGATAAAAAGCACAAAACTTTATATATTAATCAACATTAATATGGGTTCATCTCCTCTAGGGAGGAAAACAGAAAACTTAGCCTAGCATGTTCTTCTAATACTTTGGAAATCATCAAATAAAAGAAACATGGTAATATGGAATGAATAAACCGTAAAAGATGATGATGCTAAGCCTTTGAACTTCACTTTAACCGTCAAATCTCCTAGGTTATGCTCCAAGCTTTGTGGATCACCTCTCGTATGTCTTCAAGGTTGGAATGATGGTAAAAAGTGGTTGGAAGATCCTCAAACGGGATAGCAATGAAGGTACTTATAGAAGAAGGTTCCCTGATGGATCGCGCCGTTATCTTTAGGGGTCGCGCCATGATCGTGAGTTTAATCCCAACCTCTTCGCGATTCAAAATTCAAACATTCCAGCCTTATCTAAATGATCGCACCTCTATCTGTTATAGTGGTCACACCGTGATCTTCTTGATTTCACAAACTGTATTTTTTTTCTTTATTTTTCAACATTTTAAGCTTTGATTTGCGTTGCCTTGTAAATTTTAGCCTGAAATAGATAAACAAAGGTAAAGAGTTCCTTTTTGACATAATTTGAATAATAGTTGGCTAAAAGTACAACGATATCAAAATATCCCACACTTGAACTTTGTTTATCCCTAAGCAAACCACAACTTTATCTAGACTAAGGTATTTAAACTAACAATATCAATCTTGTAAACATTAAACATCGTTGAATCATGTCAGTATATTTAATTAGAAACAAGGCATTAATGTTGGAGTATGCTTACTGACATACGTATATTAGTAATGCTACTGATGATACACGAGCCTATTGGTTCACAGCCAAGGATTGATCCCGACAACACGCAACTAGAAGAGAGAAAATAATATTTTGGAAACGGTGTTTCCGCGCCGCGTAACCTTTTGGTTTACGCGCCGCGGAAACCGTCTGACAGAAACTTGACTTTTGGTTATTGCTTGGTTCAAGTAATTGACTTATGGGACATCAAGGAATGATTGTGCACGACTTTGTTGGCTTGCTTATCTGCTGAAATGGGTAATAAAAGTCTTGGAGGTCTTTCATATGTGATAAGTTCAATTATTTTGATCAAGGATCAAAAGGAAATTCTCTCTCTCATTCAAGAACTCTTGCATACACATTTCTAAGTGTTCTTGTGTATCTCCAGAAAATCATATGTGTGTTTAGTGATTTTATGGTAGTTGTGGGATATTCCAAAGAGTGATTTCAAGTCTTGAAGATCACAACTTGGCATACTAGAATTTGGGGATCAAACAAACTTGGTGTGGACTATCAATAGAGAGTTGCTCTCTTGTGACTTAGAGTTCATCCGAACTTGAAGATTTCAGAAGCTAGAGCATGGTATAATTCCTTATTCCATCTCTTCCTTTTACATGTTGCATTTTGTAGTTATAGAGTTCTTGGTCCATTCATGGGGTTTCTAGCTTTTATGTTTCATATCATTGAGCTATGCTTCCGCTGTTGTGTTCCTAGAAACCCAACAATTAATTATACCTAGACTTATGAATATACCCGTGTTATGGTCCACTCTTAACATCTCACCTATCCAAATATTTTCTCTATTTATAAATAACCTGTTAGAATATGGCCACTGACACACGTACACCAAATGATCACTGCCGATGTCGTATAGGCCTATCGGGTCACACGCCGGGGGTTGATCTTGACAACCTAAAAGATGAGGGTGAGAAAGAATAAATAATAATAGTTGGTAATCTGGCTAGAGTTAGCGGCGCTATCTCAACCATCGCTAACTCTAACGCGTTAGCGGCGCTAACTTTGGGCGGTTAGCGACACTAGCCTTGGGCGGCTAGCGGCGCTCACCCCTCTGACAAATTACAACTTTATTCCTTTCACCTCCACAATCCACCAATGCATGTCTTTCTCATCATTCGGCCTTGGCCGACCTTGGGGACTCCTGGGGTCATGTTAAGCTAAATAAAAGACATGTAACTCTCTCTTATTAATACTCTTGCCTAACTTGAGTTTAAAACACTTAGAAACATTTGTGACTTGTCTAACTCTTGTCCACGGTTTAGCAGCGCTAACCTGACCATGTTAGCGACGCTAAACCAGTTGTAGCGGTCGTTAAGCCGTCTGGCTTTAGTGGAGCTAACTTAGGATTAGCGGCGCTATCCCTTTATAGTTAGCGGCGCTAACTCTCTTATGGAAGAATGCATTTTATGCCTTAAATCAATTTTGTTGGATTTTTAGCTCAACTTGTACTTTCTGGAATTGTTCCAGAATTTTGGATTTTTTTAGCTTAAGTTGTCTTATGTCTTGGTTGGTGTGTTTATATGTGGATTAACATTTTGGCATAAAAATGGTTAATTGCATATACTTACATTGTGTATACATGAATATTGAATTTTAAAATGTTTAAGGTTCCTAATGCATATGTTCATAGGATTGTTAGTGCCTTGAGTGTTTAAATAATCTTAACCAAGACATATAAGATTTGTATAGTCTTGTGTGGCACACCATGCCTTAGAATTTATATGTGATGTATGTGATTGTCATATTTGTGTCCGGTAACAATTTTGAGCCTTTTAGACCTATGTGATGTGTTTGGTTGATTAAATTAATGTATTCATTCATTTGGTGGTTTGTACCACGTTGGTTTGTAATAATTAATTCGATTTGTATATTTGAAGGCTTGCATCCCAATTTCTATTCTTTGTAATTTGTAGCATTAGCTTATAATAGTAAATTGTGGCTTACATACCATTTCCTTTTAAATTTGTAAATTATAAAAGGAAGACCAAAGCAACCAACAAGGACCATGGAGGGTGTCTTGGCGAACTTGGATCCGGAGTAGACTTTGTCTTGCCCATTGGCTCATGGGAAAGATGCATAGGGTTATATGGCTCGTTACCGGACTTATATTGCATGCCTGGTTGGTTTTATTTTGTTCTTTTCTTGCTTGGTTATTTAGGATCTTCGCTTGCTAGAAAACTTTTCCAAAACAATAAAACCAAAGAGTTTTAAATTCGTTTACAAAATCCTCGCGCCACATACATAATAAATGGTTAAAAACCCTAAACCCTAAACCGGAAAAACAAAAACCCGTTTTTCAAAAGTGAATCTCACACCACCCGTAAGATGACACTGCCCGAATCTAGTGAAACAAGATTGGTCGTCGAGCTATAGCCGAGATCGGTTTTGCGTATCTATGTGGAAGGCGCGTGTGGCAACTCGCAAGGTCGGTTGTCGAGCTCTAGCCGAGCCGGCCATTGGGCTAGAGTACCACCGTGTATCACGACGGACGATTTACAATTCCAAGACTTAAAACGCCTTGGTAGTTGTCGAGCTCTAGCCGAGGTATCAGAGTGGATTAATGTGGAATTGGTGTGAAGGGATCAAACATGCCAAATAGGTGCTATGAGTACCTAGGATCCTTCAAGCGTCTAAGAGTTGTAGTCACGTACTACAATCGGTAAAATGTTTACCAGCCTAAAATAGCCACATGAAGTGATCCACGGCAAACCCGTCATGGATTGGGGTATTTTGTGGTTCTTAGCCCTTGTTAATATAATTTGTTTTTATAACAAGTGGGTAATTATTTAACAAGGATTTAAATACGTCATAACTAACCAAATTCATTCTTTGCTTGTAGATGACATCTACTAGCAACACCAACACCACAAACATATCACTCCGTCTGTTTTTGGAGAAGGAGAAACTCACCGGACCGAACTTCATGGATTGGCATAGGACTTTGAGAATCGTCCTCCGCCAAGAGATGAAGTTTGACGTCCTTGAGTCACCTCTTCATGGATTGGCATAGGCCTTGAAAGATGCGCATGAAAAGTGTGTCAAAGACACAAATGATGTTACTTGCCTAATGCTTACGACCATGAGTCCCGAATTGCAAAGGCAATTCAAGAAAGTGTGTGCGTACGAGATAATTTCTCAGCTGAAGGACATGTTCCAACAGCAAGCAAGGCAAGAGCTTTATGAATGTGTCAAGGCTTTTGTCGGTTTTAAGATGCCGAAGGGTGGCAATGTGAGCTCCCACGTCCTTAAGATGAAAGGGTACGTGGACCAGCTCGTGGACTTGGGCTTTCCCATGGGGAAAGAGTTGGCGGTTGAAATAATCCTCAAATCTTTTCCTCCGTCATATGGACCGTTCATTGTGAACTTCCATATGCATAGTATGGATAAAACCATTATAGAATTGCATGGCATTCTTAAGACTACTGAGTCCGAGCTTGCCAAAGCAAAGCCCTTCACCTCCACTGCCGTCCTAGCCCTCAACCAAGGTTGTAAGAAGCGGAAGCAGCCCGCTTCGGCCTCGAAGGGCAAAGGGAAGGGGAAGGCCAAGGCCAATGGGCCAAAGCCCAAACCTAACCCAACCCCGGAGCCAAAGGGGAAACAAGTGGCTACCGCTGCCACCTCACTAGAAGAAACAACTTGCTTCTTCTGCATGGAGAAGGGACACTACCGGCGTAGTTTCCCTAAGTACATGGAGGAGCTCAAGAAGCTACGAGCAAAAGGTGCCGCTGCCTCCGGTAGGTACATGATTGAAATCCATAACACCGGTACTTCTAATGCCTGGGTTTTAGACAGCGGGTGTGGTACTCACGTTTGTAATAATGTGCAGGTAATAAGAAGAAGTAGGGACTTAGTTGATGGAGAGTTGGATCTGATCATTGGAAACAAGGAAGTTGTCCCGGTTGAGAAGATTGGGAGTGTGGAGCTCGCCTTTCCATCCGGCTTATCTATTGTTTTGTATGATGTATCTTATTCGCCACATGTGGCTAGAAACATTATTTCCTTATATGCTTTGTATGACAATGGCTTTGATTTTAAGTTTGAGAATGATAGTATCTTATGTTACAAGAATAATGTCTTTTATTTTAAAGCATTTCCATGTCATGGCATATATGAGACAAGCGTAAGCTTGAAAAACAATAGATCAATCATGAATGTTGATTCGGGATCCAAAAAAATTTTGAATAAATTATCTCTATGGCTTGGTCGGTTAGGCCAAATAAACAAGAAACGCATCGCCAAGCTCCAAGCAGATGGGATCTTGGAATCATTTGACCACGGGTCTAATGAAGTATGTGAATCTTGTGTATTGGGCAAGATGACCAAAGCACCCTTTACCGGTGTGTGTAAAAGTGCACAAGACTTGTTGCGTATCGTACATACGGGTGTGTGTGGCCCGTTCAAGCATGCCACAAAAGATCATTCCAACTACTTTGTTACCTTTATTGACGATTATAGTCGATATGAGTATGTCTACTTAGTGAGATAAAAGTCGGATACTTTTGAGGTAATTAAGACTTATCAAAATGAAGTAGAGAATCAACTAGGGAAAAGAATTAAGACACTACGTTCTGATAGAGGCATTGAGTATCTTAGTTCTGAGTTCCGTGAACATATTAGGAATTGTGGGATTGTCTCGCAATTAACCCCTCCTAGGACACCACAATTAAATGGTGTCACTGAGAGGAGGAACCAAACATTATTAGATATGGTTCGGTCAATGATTTGTCATTCGGATGTTCCTGTTACACTTTCAGGATACGCAATTGAAACCGCTGGAAGAATCCTTAACCTCGTACCAACAAAGTAGGTTGAGAAAACACCGTATGAAATGTGGCATGGAAAGGTTCCATCCATTTCATATTTAAGGGTCCGAGTTGTCCTGCCTACGTGAGACATGAGGTTGAGGAAAAATTGGAGCCCTGGGCCGAAAGGTGCTTTTTCATTGGTTATCATGCTGGGTCTATGGGATATTTGTTCTACAAACCTTCAAAGAACAAGGTATTTGTTGCTCGAAGGGCAGTGTTCCTTGAGAGGGAAATGCTATCCAAAGACGCTAGTGGGAGGAGGGTTCATCTTGAATAAATTCAAGAACCTACAAATGTAGAACCTGATGTTGGCACTAGCTCACAACCTGCAAAGGTTGATTCTCAGCATAATGATGCTGGAGATGGTGTAAACCCATTGCCTCTTAGAAGAACTGGTAGAAGTCGTCATGAGCCCGAGAGATATGGTTTTCTCATGTCCGAGGGTACCGACATGGTAGTAGTCTCTGATGACCCTACCAAATACCAGGACACTGTGGTGGGCCCTGAGTCCGCCAAGTGGCAAGAAGCAATGGAATCCGAGATAAAATCAATGTACGATAACCAAGTTTGGGACTTGGTAGATCCTGTGCCTGGGTGCAAACCCGTAAGGTGCAAATAAGTTTACAAGAAAAAGGTCGGTGTGGATGGCGAGGTAGACACCTTCAAAGCCTGACTGGTGGCTAAGGGTTTCACTCAAACTCATGGTGTAGACTATGAGGAAACCTTTTCCCTGGTGGCTATGTTGAAGTCTATCCGGATACTCATGGTCATTGCTGCGTTCCTTAATGGAACCTTTCAGAGGAATTGTATATGACACAACCTGAGGGGTTTGTACATCCAGAGTTTCCGGACAAAGTCTGCAAGCTTAAGAAGTCCATTTATGGGCTTAAGCAAGCTTCTCGGTGCTCGAACCTGTGCTTCGATGAGATGGTCAAAGAGTTTGGCTTCTCTAAAAGCAAGGATGAACCATGCGTTTACATTAGAGCTAGTTGGAGCATAGTTGTATTCATAGTTCTTTATGTGGATGATATTCTACTAATTGGGAACGACATCCCAACATTACAAGGTGTAAAAGCGTGCCTAAGGAGTTTTTTCTCAATGAAAGATCTAGGGGATGCGACTTATATCCTTGGGATAAAGATCTATACAGATAGATCCCGCAAGTTGATCCGCTTGAGCCAGAATACATATATTGACAAGGTCCTAAAGAGGTTTAGAATGGAGGACTCCAAGAAGGGGTTCATACCTATGTCACATGGTTTAGTGTTGAGCAAGACTCAAAGCCCAAGTTCCACAGAGGAACGGGAAGTAATGAGGCGAGTCCCTTATGCTTCGGCAATTGGCTCGATCATGTACGCCATGTTATGTACTAGGCCTGATATATCTTGTGCATTGAGTATGACAAATAGATATCAAGTCAATCCTGGTGAGGCACATTGGACGGCAGTGAAGAACATTCTCAAGTATCTTCGGAGGACAAAGGAGATGTTCTTAGTGTATAGAGGTGCGGAAGAGCTTCGGGTAATTGGTTACTCTGATGCCAGCTTCCAAACCGATCGGGACGACTACCGATCTCAATCGGGGTTTGTGTTCCTGTTAAATGGTAGTGCTATATCCTGGAGAAGCTCCAAGCAAGACACCGTGGCCGATTCTACTACCGAATCGGAGTATATTGCGGCCAGTGAAGCTGCGAAGGAGGCTGTGTGGATGAGAAAGTTCATCCAAGATCTGGGAGTGGTTCCTAGTATTGCCAACCCTGTTGAGGTATTTTGCGACAACGAGGGTGCGGTTACTCTAGCGAAGGAACCAAGGTCTCACTGACGCACGAGACATATTCCGCGGAAGGATCATTATATCCGAGACTGGTCGATAGTGGAGACATTTACATTAGCAGAGTACACACGGATAGCAACGTGGCGGATCAATTCACCAAACCATTATCGCAAGCAAAGCATGATGATCACACACGTGCTATTGGTATTAGATTTGCTAGCGATTTAGTTTGATCATGCATTTATATTTTTGTTAGTATATTTGATGTATTTACCCTTTTCGGGAACATTCAGCAGTGTTGTGTTTATCGTATTTATCGATTATTAAATGGATATTTAGTAATGCACAAGTTGCAGATATTTGTTTAAATCTTTAGTGTGTTCCAACTTAGCATGTTTTATTATTCCCTGAATGTGTTAAACATTCTAAATGTCCACTGTCGGTCATTCTTCTAGGGAAGGAAGTCTGAACGAACACTGAGGGAAGTGATTGGTCATGTGTTCAATAGGGATTGAAACACCGGGACACAATACTTCGCCTGTACTTGAATTGTTCAAGTGACTGGACGACCCACACCTGATTTCACTTCATGGTACATGTCATGAGTAAATCAGGATGATAATATCAGTTCATCCTTATACCGGTGATGCATGTGTCTGCATCACTTTGGTTTGCCTTGCTCTAGTTGCTTTCAAACGCAGTCCGTAACTGGCTGTTATAAAGGGAGCAATTGGACAAAGTATGATCTCTTTGATAGGCAGTGTAGTTAAAAGGAATTTCTTCCTCTGTTTACAGAGATATCCCTGGGCCCCTCGATGATTGGTCGCTGACACCAAAATGCATGGCCATGCTTAAAGCTTAAAATGATTTATGATCGATTGCAACTTGTATATTTTGGTCACCACCAATCTAGATCG
This sequence comes from Pulicaria dysenterica, assembly GCA_947179395.2. NCBI lineage: Eukaryota > Viridiplantae > Streptophyta > Magnoliopsida > Asterales > Asteraceae > Pulicaria > Pulicaria dysenterica. The sequence continues at coordinate 48,083,686 of OX359289.1, read as the reverse complement.
AGAAACATAATCGTGAACGAATGGAGAATGACTAAGTACCATGTCTCGTGTTCACATGGATATCGCGAACAAAAGGATGTTTGATCCCTTATCTATCTGACCATTTCACACGGGATGCAGTTTGGTTTTTGTGCTGAAGACAAAACCCATACTGACATGGGATGTCTTACTAGAGGCCGCTCTCTATCTGTGATGCATTAGGTATGGTGAGTCATGGGCAAGTGGGAGTTTGTTGGAATATGCCCACTGACACACGTACACCAAATGATCACTTCCGATGACGTATGGGCCTATCGGGTCACACGCCGGGGGTTGATCTTGACAACAACCTAAAAGATGAGGGTGAGAAAGAATAATTAATGATAGTTGGTAATCTGGCTAGAGTTAGCGGCACTATCTCAACCATCGCTAACTCTGCCGCCTTAGTGGCACTAACCCCCTGACAGATTACAACTTTATTCCTTTCACCTCCACAATCCACCAATGCATGGCTTTCTCATCATTCGGCCTTGGCCGACCTTGGGGAGTCCTAGGGTCATGTTGAGCTCTATAAAAGACATGTAACTCTCTCTTATTAATATTATTGCCTAACTTGAGTTTAAAACAATTAGAAACATTTGTAAGTTGTCTAAGCAAAATAATAGAGAGTTCCTTGTGAGAGTTCCTGGTGGTTTTTGTTGTTGTTCCAGAAGCCAAGATCAAGTGTTAATTTGTTTGAAAGGGTGCTAGTACACCAAGGTCACCAAGTTTCTCGGGGTGGACTTCGATAGCTCAAGAAGCGGGTTTCAAAGGCTTGGAGATTAGCACACAACAAATCCAGAGACATCAAGGGTATAAGTCTTCTCTCTTTTCTGTTTTAGTTGCATATCTTAGTTGTAGAGATTGTTACTTCTAGTGTAGAACCCCAAATTAACCAACCCTTAAATATGAAGTACCTTTATTATGATGGTTAATGTACCCCTTAAGAATCCCCCAACCTCAATACTCATTGTAGAATTTCTAATTTTAATTGGCATATGCTTTTATTATTTTCTCATATATGCCTATGACTTTCGATGGAACCCATGTAGTGAACATTCAACTCAACCAATCCAAACCAATTGGATTTAGGTGATTAGGTGTAGAACACCCCTCACAGTTAACTCGTTCGAGTTCTAAAGGCCACTTATTTGACATATATTTCTTTATTATTTTTCTAGCCTTTGGCTTTAGTCTTTTCTTATTTTTTTTATTTGATAAGCATATGATTAGTAAAAGTGGAAATTCATACTCAGCCTATTTTTGTCAAGCTTAGACTAAAAAAGGGCATAACCAATTTATTTATTTTAGTAATTCAAGAATTAAAAGTTAAAAATTATATGCATAAAGACTAGATATAACCTCGGAACTTGTTTACAAATCAAACATCTAACACTTTCAACTAATACTTAATCCTTACTCGAATGATATTAAAATTTTAAAAATTATAGCCCAAATAAAATAGCAATTTAATCAAGGCAAAATAAAATTCAAGCGATGAATCTTTTTCTAACCCCTACCCTACACTTTGATTGTGCAATGTCCCCATTGTACGTAGAATTAAATAATGAGGTACAAAAAGTTTAGTGAAACCTCTTTCAGGTATTAACACGGTAAATTGAGCAATAATAATTTCGTTGAACTGACTGCCAGCATATAAGCACGTACTCCATAAATCAATTGGTTACCTACTGACAGATAAACAACCCAGGGCATAGATCAGACAATAATAATAATAATACCAAATGACATATACATCAAAGTTTCAAGTGTCTGAATACATCAAAATATAATAAAAGATCAAAGCATAACAGTCAAGAATCCTCCTCATCAGTGGAATATCGGCCGCTGTGCCCAGATGGACCTGGTATGTCTGGGATTGGCTGTGTAGAGCGCCTTTCCCAATCTGGACTTGGTGGTGGCATCAGAGGCAGGGCAAGTGGTGAGCCCCCTAATCTAACAATTAGATCAGACACGCCGTCTCCCATGGCCTGTATATATGTAGTGAGGTTAAGCTGATGGGGCCTCAAATCATCCAAGTACTAGGCTACCCAAGCAAACTTCTATATAGAACTGGGCTCCTCCTCCTCAACATGACCCGGTGCCCCTCTCCTACTTCGCACCCACCTCGTTGGCTGCTCCTGCTTGGGCCCTATCTCAGGCTGGAACTCCTCCTCAGCCTTGACCTCCTCCCCAACATCATCCTGGCCATCCACGATCACCAGACGCTATCCTCCCTAGGGGTCTGATCTATAACACATTTCATCTCCAGAAACGCAGCCCCATGGACTGTGAATCTAACCGCACCAAGTGCGTCTCCTCCGCTTCTGTGATAATCCCATAGGTCCTCGCGAGCACTGTAATAAATTGCACTCCGCAGATGGGGCAAGTGATAAGGCACATCGTGCTAGGAAAAATGCCAAGTGATAAGGCACATCAAGTAGGACCTTCCGCGATAAGATCGCGTACATCAAGAGGAGGTCGACACCGGTACCCTTCTCACTACCTCGGCGGTGAGCGATGGATGTGCTGATGAGTCAGTGGACAAGGCGGTGTGTCAGCATGCTTATGCTGCTCTCAATAGCCCTAAGTGGCTCGTACTCCGCGTTGGCAATCTTTGACCAAAACTATGTGACACTATAGTCCTCTGGCGCCTCTCACGAACACTTAGAAAGGAACTGTGCAAAGAAAGAACTGGGAGTCTCCTTAATCGTATAAATCCCCGTACGGCGGCTAAAATCAACCAAGTTGCACTCGCGACTCCTACCCCCGAGATGAAATCTAAGAAACCTCTGATCGGAGAGGTCAGTGGTGTTGGGGTTTCGGGAACAAACAAAGGAAGCATGGTACAAGTTCAAAAGCATAATGTACAAGTCAATAAAGCATAAAAACAAGGAAACCCCAAGAATGTACCAAACTCCATAACTAAAAATGCAACATGAAAAACAGAGGAGGAGGATGATTATACCCTCTTTGAACTTCTGGAGTGGTAGAAAAGATGGTCATGACCAAAGAAGCAAAAGAGCTCCTTCTCTACCGAAGTCCACCCCGAGATATCATCAACCTCCTTGTAGTAGCAAGCTAATAGTGATCTTCAATGCTTGAAATCACTTCTAGAAAAACAACCACGAATCTCCTCACTCTCCTCTTCAAGAATACACTATGAACTCACAAAGTTACCTCACAAAAGTAGAGAGTGTTTTTATGTGTATATTTATGCAAGAGAGAGCTAACAAGAGAGAATGCATGTCTACCACCATGAAATGAACTCTCTGGAACTCCTTTTGACCCCAAAAGGCCGGCCAAGAAGTTACCCAAGTAAGAGAATTCAATTGGTGGAGAATGGAGGCAACATGCAAGAGTTGCATGCATTCTAACAGGGGTTAGCGCCGCTAACTTTTAGAGTTAGTGCCGCTATCGGGCTGTAGTTAGAGCCTCTAACCTTTTGGAGATAGAGCCGCTAACTTTTAAAGTTAGAGCCGCTAACTACATCAGCATGACAACTTACTTGCAATTTGACAAAATCAGTCCCTCCACTTAGGTTGTTGTCGATATTGATCCCTGTTGTGTGACCCAATAGGCCCATATATCACCGGTAGTGATTCTTATGGCGTATGTGCGTCAGTAGGTATATCCTAACAAGTGGTGGAGGCATAAAACAGACGGTAGAGAAATACTCGAGAGATAACTCTCGGTACACTAGATCGCGTATACTGAAAAGCTACACCCAAGCCCGATAAGTAAATATCATTGTACCATCAGCAGCACGGAAATCCTGCCACAGCAAAGCAAATAGTTACGCAGATAGTCCCACGGAATCAGTCACGTCCCAATCTAGAGCATGTGGGATGTCTATCTCCTTCATCTGGATAATGATAAAGTCTGCGTGAATCCGTGTTAGGAGAGTGCGTGCAAAAACCAACCACGGGTGGTGAACCGGTGGCGTAGGAGGAACTGTAACATCCGGCTCTGGTTTCCGAGCCCTGCGTCCATGACCACGCGCAGCCATAATCTGCACAAATGGACAGAATCTTGATCAGTATGTAGATACGAGCCTAAATAGGAATATAAACGCGGTTGGTCAAAGTCAAACATGAAAAGTCAAATCTGGTCAAAACACATGGACCGCCGCGTCCACACTTAAAGATCACGTCGCAATCCTGAGGAAGACGATGAACAGTGACCAGGATTTGAAAGAACGTGAAAAACACCCCTTTTCGACATAAAACAGTTTCGTAAGTGCACTAGGGGTCATAACATACTTCTAATATGGATTAATTTCAACACAAACAATCAGAATCGCAAAACTCCAATTTGTATTTAAAAATTTGAACCCTAGAACGCGAAACAGAGCAAGTGAATGACATCTAAGCATGGATTCAAGATGTATGAGCCGTGGGGACTGATATGCACCGTGAGACTGACAGATTTGAACAAATAAGTCGCATAAACTATAAAGAACCAATTTCGGGTTTAAAAACTCTAACGTTTTGAAGTTGAACACATGAATCAAAGGATTTAATCACACGATACAGAACATGTGATTGTTTATTAATCATACATGAATGGTTTTTTAAACACCATACGCATCATAATCGTTCGACCATAAAGATTTCAATAAATACTAATTTTGTTCGATAATGGCGACTGTGATCACGAAACTAAGAAGAAAAAATCAATGTAGGTTAGTGGAACTTACTCAAAGGATGATTGCGTGTAGAAGGGGCACAAAAATGGTCAAAATGGATGAGTTTCGCCGCTGTCATCGAGATCGCCGGAAAATCGCTTGAGAGTGTACAGAGAGAGGAATCACGGTGCTATTTCTGGTTTGGGTAGTGGAGAAGACAAGTAAAAATTCAAAAGAATTTAAACTGAGCGCGCATGATCACGGCGTTATCCTGTAAATTGGCGTGGCGCTATCTTCATCAAATGGGGATTTTGAATTTTTGCGTTTTGGCTCACGCTTTTCGATATTGAATGACTTAAATTGACTTTCAAATGATTCCAGAGATATGTAACATGCTTGGATAGGCTCGGATTTCTAAAACGAAAAACAAACAAAAACTAAACTAAACGAACGGAAAGAACGAAAAGAAAATTCTAACTCACTTTCGTAGGAATCATGGTTGCATATAGCATATGCAACAAGCCTTTAAACCCCTTGGTAGCCCGAGTGGATGAGTTATAGTCTCATGAGGGTTTCTATTCAACACACCTACAAAGTTGAACACGGGTTGCCTCCCGGAAGCGCTTCTTTACTCGAGTCATTAGCTGGACTCCACCCCACACTTAGGGTTTTAGCACGGTGAGGTGGATATCCTCACCTTCCCTCTCTTCGGGCATTCCTTCCAAGTAATGCTTCACTTGGTGCCCGTTAACTTTGAAGGTAATTTCCTTGGTATCAAGTAATTTGATTGTGCCATAGGGGAATACCTTATTAACCACATATTGTCCGTACCATCGGGTTTTCAGTTTTTCGGGAAATAACTTCAACCGTGAATTATTTAAGAGAACTTTATCCCCTGGTTTGAAGTGTTTATTTCCTTTCCACAGAGCATCGTTCCATTGATTTGTCTTATCCTTATAGATTATGGAATTTTCATAGGCTTCATTTCATAATTCTTCTAACTTGTTTAGGTGCAAGAAACGATGGCCACGTGCTTTATCCAGATCGGGGTCGCAAGCTTTCAAGGCCTAATATGCCTTGTGCTCTACTTCCCCGGGAGATGACACACATTACCATAGACTAACCTAAACAGGGTCGTACCCAAAGGTGTCTAATAAGCCGTCCTGAACGCCCAGAGCGTGTCATCGAGTATATCGGATCATTCCTTATGATTCCCGTTTACAGATCATTCAAGAATGCGTTTAAGTGCGCGATTGGTAATTTCGGTTTGCCCGCAAGTTTCAAGATGATAGGGTGTTGCAAATCTATGGTTACGCAAAGCCTTTTCTAATTGATTATTAGCGAAGTGTACCCCTATCACTAATTAAAGCATTAGGAATACAAACCGAGAAAATAGTTTCTTAAGAAATTTCACCACGACTCGTGCATCTTTAGTAGGTAAGGCTTGTGCCATAGCCCACTTCAACACATAGTCGACAACAACCAACATATATTTATTTCCCGGGTTGAAGGAAATGGTCCCATGAAGTCAAAAGTTTACATACTTTGATGTTGTGTTGGGGCATCTCATTTTTTGAGGAGATATTACCGGCCCGTTGACATGCATTACACTCTTTCACAAGATCATGCACGTCTTTAAAAATTGTCGTCCAACAAATTCCGGCTTTAAATAACTTCTTTGCTATGTAGACCGCACCGTGGTGTCCCCCGGTCGGTCCACTGTGGCAATCCCTCCGTACCTTCCTCGCCTCTTCTTCCCAGATACACAACCTGATAACGTTATTTGCACAATTCTGAAACAAATAGGGGTTATGCCAAAGGTAATATTTCACATCACTAAAGAATTTATTATTTTGCTGGTCTGACATTCCCTTAATTAAAACTCCTGCGGCGATATAGTTCACGAAATCGGCAAACCAAGGAGGTTCCTCGCTGAACCTCATCAGATACTCGTCTAGAAAATTATCTATGATGTCTAACTCTCATAATTCCACCAGATTTGGGTTCGCTAGCCTCGTTAAATGATCTACTTCCACATTTTCAGCTCCCTTTTTTACTTTGATCTCGATGTCAAATTCTTGCAGATGAAAGACCCATCGGATAAGCCTCGGCTTTGAGTCTTGTTTTCTAAACAAGTACTTTAAGGCAGAATGATCAGTGAACACAATGGTTTTGGATAGGATCAAGTAAGAACGAAATTTGACAAAGGCATAAACTACGGCTAGAAGTTCGTTCTCGGTAGTTGTGTAACTTTCTGGAGCATGGTTTAGGGCTTTACTAGCATAGTAAATCTTTTTAAAATGGTTATCAACCCATTGACAAAATACTTCCCCTACCACATAATAGCTGGCATCATACATAAGCTCGAATGGTAGGGTCCAATAGGGAGCTATCATGATTAGGGAGGTGTTGAGTTTCTCTTTGAAGGTATTAAAATCTGCAAAACACTCGTCGGAGAACTCGAATTTAGCAACCTTTAATAGGGGTTTGGTCAAAGGCATTGTGATTTTCGAGAAACCTTTGATAAAGCGGTAGTAAAAGCCCGCGTGGCCCAAGAAACTCCTCACCCCTTTCACGTTAGTTGGAGGTGGTAATTTAGATATAGTATTTATTTTGGCTCTATCCACCTCTATCCCAGATTGTGAAACTTTCTGTCCCAACACAATACCTTCTCATACTATGAAATGGCACTTCTCCCATTTTAGCACAAGGCTGGTTTCTTCACATCGGGGAAGCATTTTTTCGAGATAAACTTGTAGGAGTTCATGTAGGACAAGAAAACGCAACAGCAGCAAACTTTTAAAACATTTTCACCAATGTTTTACAAGAACTCCATCAATGATATTAACTTGAAAACACATGCATGCAACTGAACAACACAAGGGAGAGAATTTCATACCTTCCTCCTAAGCTCCTAGCTACTGAAAAGGTTGTGTATGAACGGGATGACAAAACTTGAAGAAACGGCCTTCAACTAATTCCACCAAAGTGATACACCAAGTACTCTACCATTGTGCTAGCAAGAACAATCAAATATCACACACTTCTTGGTTGAGATCTTGATTTCAACCCATAACTTCTGGAACACACAATGAACACTCACAACTCACTAGTTTAGTGCTTCTTAATGTGTGCACTCTCCAAGTGACAAAAAAGGTTCTAAGGCATCTCAACATGGTAACTTATTGTTGGGAAAATGATCTCATTAGTTAAGATTTGATGAGACAAAGTTAAGTTTGTAAGATGTGTTCTACGTATAACTTAAACAGAATTATGAAGCTTAGTCAGACTGAACACTTATAGTGTTTCAGACTGAGTATAAGCTGAATGTAAACTAAGCATATGTTCGACCAGTTTATACTATACCTTAGTTAAATTATTAATGTGTTTGATATTCTGTGTATGTCACATAAGGTATATATCGAGTATTCAGCTTGATGCATTTCAACCTGAGTGACTCAGCTCAGAAGCAGATTCAGCTCGCCAGAGTTACTAAATTTGTTTTATTTAACTCTTTGGACTTCTAAGGATGAGTTAATAATTATACGTGTTAGTTCATGTTTGAATTCGGGTTTGTTATCGAAGAACTCAGCTTGATGAGTTTCAAGCTGAGTAACTCAGCCTGACTAAAGAAGTCAGTCTAAGAGAATTTAAATGTGTTTTAAATTCTGTTTTAACTCTCTATATCTACGGCGAGGATAAGAAGACTCCAGAATCAAGATTGAAGATTGATAACTCAAGATAAGAAGATTCTAGATTCAAGATTCCGAGTTATCCGATAGTTAGTTAGCAAATTAGGATTAGTCCAGTTTGTTAGGAACCGTAGCAACAGGATTATAAATACTTATCTCCTGATAAGTTTAGATGTACGACTCAGGTAAGACTCAGAGAAAACAACTTCGAGTTACAGAGCCAAAAACCTCACCTCACCGTATGTGTTACGATTCTTGAATCATTGTTTGTAAGTTCAACATGATCAAGAAACTCACAGATTTCCAGATCATTCGTGTGTTCGAAATGTCACATCAGTTGTGATATTGTTAAGTAATCATTAGTTGATTCAATCTGTGAAAAATACTGTTTAGAGAGTCGTGAGTATCTATAATCATAAGTTGATTATAGATAGCTAAATTTGAGAGATTCAGAGATTTATATTAGGTGATTATATATCAAGAGTTACTTACTTGATAGTTATTGTAATCATCTTCTTATTCAAAGCATTGTAATCATTTTCATATTAATAAAAGCATTCGACTAGTTGTGGTTTGATTTACTTTGTGTAACACTTTTTATTTGATTTGTTCAACTTCCGCAGAAAGTGTATTCAACCCCCCTTCTACACACCTGTTGCTTGTTGTTATTCTTACCAAGGGACCAACAACTGGTATCAGAGCAGGCTGAACGATTTCATAAGTTGAAAGTTCAAGATTCTGAGAAAGTTTACAATGTCTACAAGCAACAATCCTTCAAACTTTCCACAGATGTCTACCAAAGGTTGTCCCATATTTGATGGATCTGACTATCCTATGTGGAAGTTAAGAGCCATGCTATTCCTCAAGTCCATTGACATTCGTATGTTTGATGTCATTACAAAAGGACTTATCATCCCCAAGATTCCTGCTACTGTCATTGATACGTCTCCTGGCAAAACTTAAAAGGAAACAAGGAAGCCTATTGCATCCTGGACTGATGAAGATTGGAAACTTTTCAATATGGATGACAAGGCAAAAAGTGTTCTGGCAAATGCCCTGACCAACGAAAACTTGCGTACTGTGACTGGGTGTCAATCAGCAAAAGATATTTGGGACACACTGAGTGTTACATATGAGGACACGGATCTGGTCAAGCAACATAAGAGAAGTCATTTGAATAGATCTTATGAAAACTTCTTTTCAAAGAAGAATGAAACCTTGTCAGATTTGTTCACAAGGTTTCACTGCTTGATAAATGACCTACTAAGTGTGGGTGTAAAGAAAGATGACGATGAACTTGTGCTGAAATTTTTGGATGTGTTACCAGAGAGGTTTAACGATGTAACTACAACACTGAGGGCTAGAGGAACACTGCATGTGTACAACATACAGTCCATTTATGGGTTCTTGCTAAATCATGAACAGATCACTGAACACAAGATAACTTCTCAACAACAACTCAAGGAGTCTTTGGATAAGAATGAAGTTGCATTGGTTGCATAGAAAAAGAAGAAAAGTTCCAAGACACTGGTTGTTGAATCTGAGACTGAGTCAGAATCTCAAGCTGACCACTCAGACTCAGACTCAAGTGATACTGATGATGTTCAGAATATCACTGAGCAAATGGAAATGTTAGCCAGACGTTTGAGAAGAGCTCAAAGGGGAAGAGGAATATCTGACAGGGGCAAAGGGAAGAGCTCATTTGATCCCAAAAATGCTGTGTGCAGAGCAAAGAAGGTGGAATCAACATCAGTTGTTGATAAGAATGCTTACAGAGCTGATAAATACAAGAAGAAATATACTCAGCTCAAGAAAGGAAAGCCAGAAGACAAACCCAGTGCAAAAGGACTATATGCTGAAACCTGGGATACATAATCATCTATCTTAGATGATGACGTATGTCTGATGGCTCAAGAAAATGAAGAGTTGCAGATATATGAGGTTGATTATGCTTTGTCCGAGTCAACCTTTGAAGCTAACGTGAAGGAAGCTGAGGAAAACAGCATGCTTAGTGACTGGGATCCTGCTTCCATGTATAAGTCAATAATTTCAACTCTTATACTGGTGAGGAAAAGGGTCTTGCTTTTGATTAACTGCTGAATGATTTCAAGACCGTCCTTAAGTCTCAAAATGACCTCAAAGATGAGATAACTAAACTCAAGAATGAGATTAAGGAAAATAAGTCTCTCATTGATGTTGGTAAGAAAGCACAATGTGATCTTGAATGTCAAAGACACATTAATAAACTTCTAAGTGAAGAACTTCAGGAAGCTAAAGACAAAGCTGACCAACTTCAAAAGGTCACTGAGTCTTGGTGTAAGTCATCAAAGCTTGCTGAAAAGTGCATAAACCAACAGATACCTAAACAGGTAAAGGCTGTACTTGGAGGTGACTATCAAACAGTAGCTTATGTAGTTGATGATGAGATAGCAAGTACAGCCTCTGAGGAGGATAGACCACTGATTGAGTCTCAGAAGTCAGCCTCAGAGAAGAAACATGGTCAAAACCATAAATACAATATGTTTGTAAAGGCTAAATATCATGGAGAAGAGTGCTCAACATCCAAACAGCATGGTAAGTCTAGACAGATTAAGCACTCACCTTATTCAAAGAACTTCAGTCATAGAAAAGCTTAATCCAAATCCTTTCAAAAGACAACATTCTCTATCTGGCTCGGAGAGAAGTTAAAAGAATAGGAAGACCACTGTAAGTCAGAGGTCAAAGTACAATAATGGTAAGTCCAAAGTTGTAGATCTTGGTAAGTCCAAGAAGATCAACAGTGGTAAGTCCAAATCTGTTGAAGCTGGTGAGTCCTGTAGCCATGGCAAAGGTAAGTCCAAAGTCATGGAGAAGAAGGTTGTTAGTCAACTTCTCAGGATAACAAACAGAGACCTAACAAAGGTATGTCCAAAGTCAGTGATCACCAGGTGAATCAGCTTGCAAAGAAAGTTGATAAGTTATCCACCACATACAATCCTAAAACTGCGAGTAAGTTCTCACAAGGATTGATAAACACTCTACCTCCTGTCATCATTGGAAGAAGGAGATGCTACAAGTGCAGAAGTAGAGGTCATGAGGCTAAGGACTGTGATGCAGAAATCTACAGGCCTGAACAAGAACAAGCTGATCAACCCACACAGGACTCAGCTCCTGCTCAAGCTGAACAGTCAGTTCAACAAGATGGAGATGCTAAGTGCTCCTCATCTGAACCCACCAAGAAGTTGGTTCCCAAATAAAACTAATGTGTTTAGTTTTCATCTCATGTGCAGGGTTCAAGTAAATGGTACTTGGATAGTGGATGCGCAAGGCACATAACTGGGTGGAAAGGATTTCTTAGTGATTTCCAAGAAGATGAAGGCCCTAAAGTAACATTTGGAGACAACTCACATGGAAGAACTAAAGGCTATGGAAAGATGAAAGTTGTCAAAGTTACATTCCAGAGAGTTGCCTATGTCAAAGGTGTCAAACACAACCTGATTAGTATCAGTCAATTGTGTGATGAAGATAATGTTGTTACTTTTAGGAAGAAAGCAGGAACAATCTATAATGCTAAGGGAAAGCCTGTATTAATAGCTAAAAGAGAAAGAGATTTGTATCTACTTGATCTTAATTCTGCTGATCCCTATAATGAAACCTGCTTGTATTCCCATTCTGTTCCTAAGCTGAGTTGGTTATGGCATAAACGTTTATCTCATCTAAACTTTAAAAATATAAATATGCTGTCCAAAAAAGAATTAGTCTCTGAACAATGGAAACACCACAAAGGGTCCTTTAAGTCAAAGCAAAATTTTTCAATAAAAGACCCACTGCATATGTTGCATATGGATCTGTTTGGACCCATAAGTACTCCAAGCCTAAGTGGCAAGAACTACACATTGGTGATAGTAGATGAGTTCTCACGATTCACCTGGGTAATATTCCTTAAAGCCAAAAGTGAGGCTGCCCTGGAGATAATTAGTTTCATCAAAAGGGAAGAGTTGCAAAAAGGTCTATCCATAAAGCAACTTAGAAGTGATCATTGGACTGAGTTCAAAAACTCAACTCTTGAAAGCTTCTGTGAACAAAAAGGAATATTACAAAATTTCTCATCTGTCAGAACTCCACAACAAAATGGAGTTTAGAACCTTAATTGAGGCTGCTAGAACAATGTTGTATGAGGCAGGATTGAAACTTTATTTATGGGATGAAGTTGTTAGTACAGCCTGCTATACCCAGAATAGGTCAATCATTGTCAAAAGACATGGAAAGACTTCATATGAGATGTATAAGTCTAGAAAGCTCAATATAGGTTATTTCCATATCTTTGGTTCAAAATGCTATGTGCTGAATCAAAGAGATATGCTCCATAAGTTGGAACCTAAAGCTGATCTTGGAATATTCGTTGGTTATTCCTCAATCTCCAAGTCTTATAGAATATATAATACAAGGAGAAAGGCCATAGAAGAATCAATTCATGTCTCTTTTGGTGAAGACTGTTTTTGTCAAGCTGATAAGAGTCAAGCTGACTTTGTCAGTCTGAGTGAGCTTGAAAGGCCTAAGGAAACCAACTTATCAAATCCTATGTATGTCATAGGAGATGATAGTGATGATGATGTGTGTTCATCAAAGAAATCATCACAAACTCCAAGGGATTCTCAAGCTGAGAAGGATGATGAGTTCATCAACCCCTTTGGAGTTGAAGTCACTCAGACTGAGAATCTTAATGATCATCAGTTTGTTGACAATGCTGCTGAGACTGAGGAGATAAGTTCACCTCAGGAATCCCAACATCACTCAGATTCTGAACTAGACTCTCCAACTACAACATTCAAATTCCTCAAAGATCATCCTCAAGATCAAATTATTGGAAATTTCCAAGAAAAGGTCATGACCAGATCTAAGGCTACAGCTAATTATGCTGCACACTTTGGTTTCCTATCTCAAATAAAACCAAAGAAGACTGAAGAAGCCTTAGAGGATGAGGATTGGATTGAAGCTATGCAATAGGAATTAAATGAGATTGAGAGAAATAAGGTCTGGAACCTTGTCCCTGCCCCCAAAGATCATTCAATTATAGGCACTAAGTGGGTCTATAAAAATAAAATGGACAAGGATGGAGTGATAGTGAGGAACAAAGCCAGGCTGGTAGCACAAGGGTATAAGCAAGAGGAAGGAATCAATTATGATGAGACCTTTGCCCCTGTTACTAGATTTGAACCCATAAGGCTGTTCCTAGCCTATGCAGCATATAAAGACTTCAAAGTCTATCAAATGGATGTGAAGAGTGCTTTCCTAAATGGAAAACTTCAGGAGGAAGTCTATGTGAAACAACCTCCTGGCTTTGTAAGTTCAAAGTTTCCACATCATGTCTATAAGTTGGACAATGCTTTTTATGGTCTTAAACAAGCTCCAAGAGCTTGGTATGATACTCTGTCCACTTATCTACTATCAATGGACTTCACCAGAGGTGGTATAAATAAGACACTCTTTATTAAAAAGAGTGCAGGAAAGGTGATTCTTGTATAAATCTATGTGGATGATATTATCTTTGATTCTACCAATGAATCTATGTGTGAGTGGTTCTCCAAGATAATGTCAGAGAAGTACAAGATGAGTATGATGGGTGAGATGACATATTTCCTAGTTACAAAGTCAACAAAAGCCAGATGGAATATTCATCAATCAAAGCAAGTATGTTCTTGATTTGATAAATAAATATGGTTTTGATTCAAGTTCAACCATGAAAACACCCATGTCACCAGCTGTCAAGCTGAGTAAAGACTCAGATGGAAAGTCTGTGTGTCAGTCTACCTATAGAGGAATGATAGGTTCATTGCTCTATTTGACAGCTAGTAGACCTGATATTATGTTTGCTACATGTGTTTGTGCAAGATATCAGGCTGATCCTAAAGAGTCATATCTTCAACCTGTGAAAAGGATCTTTAGGTACCTTAAAGGTACACCAAATCTAGGTCTTTGGTATCCAAAAGACTCTGGATTTGAGGTAGTTGGTTTTTCAGATGCTGACTATGCTGGGAAGTTAGTCAGCTGGACTAGTAAGAAACAGAACTCAGTGGCTACTTCAACTGCTAAAACTGAATATGTTGCAGCAGGTAGCTGTTGTGCTCAAATCCTATGGATGCAGCATCAGCTTTGAGACTTTGACATGAGTTTCAAGAAAACTCCTATCTTCTGTGATAACCAAAGCGCAATAGCCATCACTTACAATCTAGTCTTCCACTCAAGAACCAAGCACATTGAAATTAGACATCACTTCATTAGGGACATTGTGGAAAAAGGTTAAGTTGACATTAACTTCATCTCCACAGATGACCAATTAGCAGATATCTTTACTAAACCACTTGATGAAAAGAGGTTTATGTATCTTCTAAGTAAATTGGGTATGCTTAACCCCTAGCTAAGTGTCTAGAATCTGAGATTTCATTTTGACAAAGACTAAGTGTCTTAAGCTGAGTGCACAGTATATGAATAAGTTTTCATAAGCTAAATCTTGTTAAGCTGCACAATGAGTTCTTTTGTTTGGTAAGTTCCAAATTTATTTTGACTACTTAGTGTGGTTAAAATATATAGTTTGAGTTAGTCTCAAACAAAATGACTAAGTGTCACTGAGTCTGAGCTATGTGCTTAACTCAGGCTGTGGGATTGGTTCACACGTTTGATAGGTTCCAAACATTCTTTAACTACTAAGTGTAGTTAAAAAGAAAGTTTGAGTCAGTCTCAGACGAAAATGACTTAGTGTCATTTACGATGAGTTGTGTGCTCTACTCAAGCTGAGTAGCAATCTCAAGCTGAGTGCACCTTTCAAGCTGAGTGCCTGAATCAAGCTGAGTGCTTGAGTTAAACTGAGTAATATGTCTACTCAGCTTGGTGTGTACAAACTCATGTGTTATTTACTACGTGTGATTAATTCATGACCACTGTGTATTTGAGTCAGTCTCAAATCGCGTATTATACTAAATTGTGTATAGGTATAATACATCAGTGTATATAATATTATTGTAAGTCAATATTATTATATTACATTAGTATCCGTTGGAAGATGATTAGTTCTACCCTGTTACTGTTACATCAAAATTTTACGGCATAACGGTTAAAAAGGGGGATTTCTAACGGTAACTTTTCTCTCTCCTTGGAAAGGTATATATACCGATCAAGTTCGGATTAGAGGGTTTACGCTTACAATCCAGACTTCTCACCCTCTCAAATACCTTCCCTCTTTTTTTGCTAAGTGCAAATTTTCAGTTCCATCGATCTCATAACCCTAAGTCGCTCAGTGCGCAATCGATAATCGCTAAGTGCGAATTCAGTAGTAATTACTCTGTGTAATAAAATATTTCATCGATGGAAGGAACCATTTTAGTTTTTGGTGATCGAATGGTCAGAGGTGCTATGTTTAAAAACAACGGATTGCCGCTGATAAAAATAAACAATCAGCGCGCCTGTCTTGCTATTCCTCCAAGAAAACAAGGAAGAGGATATGAACAATGGGTCAATTACATCCGTAAATGCCCATTGACTTTTGCTTTCACTGCAGCACCTCTCCATGTGGTTCCTCAGCACCTCCTCGAATTTTGGTATACGTGCACCTATGACCAAACCAATGATGAAATCCGCGGTACAATGCTAAATGGAGAGAGGACTATCACTCTCACAGTTACCAGGCTAAGGGAGATTCTTCGTCTTCCTCAACATGACGAATTCGAGCCTGCAATGACGAGACAAGTGGCAAGGTCTGTTCTGCCACAGATGGGTCACCCTCAAACTGAAGGGGTGATCAAGAAGGCCACTTTCCCAACCGGATGGGGTTTTATGGTGTCCACTGTGATTCGTTCACTTGGTACCAAGGTTGGAGGACTGGACCAAATCAATGAGTTCGAGATGCAGCTGCTGTACAACATGTTCTTTGGATGAAATCTCGATTTTGCACAGCTCATCTTCAACGAGCTCAAGGTCCCGGTGATGAAGGCCACAATAGACCTTCATGTCCCTTTCATAAGGTACCTGTCCTTAGCATTTGAAGCTGAGCTAGGGACAGCACTCTACAAAGCCAATCAGGAGCTATCGCTGGTGCCAACACTCAGCCCCAAAATGTTCAACAACGACATCTTCCCAGAACAAGAGGGCCTGAGTGAGCCCATGCTGTTATTTGCTGAGGCTTCATCTTCTGAGAGTGAAGCTGAGGGTTCGAATCAAGGGGGAACTTCTCAAGCCGACACTGAGGTTCAGGCTGAGCTCACTGCTCAGACTGAACCAGCTCATACAGAAGCTGCTTCAGGTAAAACCTCTCCTCTCTCACTTTTCTCCATCTACATTTGGAGATAAGACTGCAGTAAACCCTACTCAGTCTAACCCATCTCCTTTACCTTCTCTTTATCAAAAATCCCACTCTGCAGCCACCCCTAGTATGCCCACTGCTGCTAGGGAGAATATCCGAACCTATACACGTAAAACTGTTATAGGTGGTGCCACTCCTAAAGGCATCACTAGAGCTGAGATCACACTGATCCCTCCACAGGCAGGAGTTGAGGGGGAGACGCCTTCACTTAAGGTGTCAACCTCAAGGCTCATTCAAACACAATAGCCTCAACCGGGTGTGGTGGCTACTCTGCCCACACTCACTCTAGTCATGGGAGAGCCTACTACTATGCCTGAGTAGACACACTCAGGTAACATTGAAAATCTGACCAATCCCCAGGGTCAATCACCCCCCTCTAAACCATTTAGCCAACCACCAACCCATACACTTCACATCTGCAGCCCAATAACTTCTCTTCACTTCTCACACCCTCTTGCACGACCTGTCAATGATTTATCTTCAAACCAGGATGAATTACAGGGTCCAAACTCTGGTGCAGATGAGTTTGAAGGTATACACCAACCTTCGGATGATGCACCCAAATTCCAACCATCTCAAGCTGACTTGGATGACTTAATGTCATTTTTTAAGAGTCAGTTTGACAAGCTTCACCTCAAAAGGAAACAAGATAAGAAGAATATGTTGATGATCTTGGATTCTATAGAGGAAGATGTTCAATAGCTGAAATCTGCAGTTTTTGCCCTCCAACAACAAAGGACTTCCACCCCTATTGATGATTACAAAAAGGGGGAGAAGAATCCAAAAGCTGAGGATGAGTCTGTGCAAGCAGAAGCTCTACTTATGTTGGCAAAGGGAGCATATCAAGTTGAGGGGGAGAAAGAGAAAGAAATAGAACCTGAGCTGACTGAAAAAGCAAAAGGAAAAAGACCAGTAGTGGTCAGCTCATATGAATCAGAAGTCCCTCAACATAAAAGAAGGAAAGTGATTCTAAGTGAATCATTAGCCTCAGATGAAGACTCTGCAGACAAAATGACATTACAAGAGAGAGCTTCGCTGATGGCAGTTAGAAGATTAGAACAAGAGGAAGCTGACCAGTTTGGGGTCTTGGTCGAAGAACTGAGAAGAAGACAAACATATGCTCAAGCTGTGTTAGCTAGTGAAAAAGAAATAAGAGAACAAAACTGGGCTGAGCTGATCAGAAAGCAGAATGAGGAATTGACAAAACTCAAACTGCCTATCGTGCCCAAGGAAGAAGAAGAAGAACTGCCTATGCAAGGTCAAGCTGAGGAAGAGGATATATCTCACTGTTATGAAAAGCTGCACTTCTCTTCTCAGATTGACTCTCTAAAGTTGAGCTCAGCTCAAGGGATAATAATAATGGAATTTTCTTTAAAGAATGGTGAGACACCTTCTCTGGAGCTGAATCAACTGCACAAACTAGTTTATGAGGAATGGAAGCAAGTGGCAGTGCTTATAAAACAGATGGAAAGGTCCACAACTCGGAATCAAGTTAAAGATGAGCTGCTGAGACTACTTGCTAGGGCTGATGCGATGCAATTAATACCTAGGTCTGAGATAGCTACCCTACTAACTTCTTTTCATAAAGTTGGAACTAAGAAGCAATCAAAGCCAGCTGGACTAGCAAATCTAGATATGTACAGTCTTGCTCTTCCTGAAGGCATGGAGTTTCAAGAGAATACATATGTTGAAAAGCCTCAGAAAGGGTTCATGTACCCGGACAGAAATGGTGAAAAATGCTTCCAGGCTGATGCTAACATTTATACTTGTGGGTATCTCAAGTATTTGCTCTGAGATAAATTGTAGAAAAGACTGAACAGACTGCAAGGTTCAGATACAGAATCAACAGAGCAATCAGATCACAAAAGGATCAGCTTCAACATATACCTAATCTGCAAGAAATTCTTGAAGAAATAAATAAGGAGATTAAAGAGTTTAAAGAGCTGCATCCAGAGTAGATTAGTTCTTTTGTAAATATTAGATTAGTTCTAATATTTTTGTAAGCACTATGTGTGCATAAAGCCCCATATGTGACTTGATTCATGTATTTATATGTATTGGGTGATTTTTGGCATGAAATGCACACATGCATATACTTGTATTGTGTATATATGAATATGTATTCTCAAAGTGTTTGGGGTACTAATACATATGTACAAGGATTGTTCACTTTGTGCCTTGAGTGTTTAGCTAGGTTTGAACAATCTTAATCGAGATACATTTCACACGGTTTTGTTGTGGCACACCGTGTTGTTGTTTGTGGTTTGTTGTTTGATCCGGTAACGCCTTGCACATTAGACCTATGTGTTGGTTGTTTGGTTGTGTTTAATTATTCATTCATTTGGTGGTTTCTACCACAATTGGTTTGTAATAATTAAATTTATTCGGTCTTGTATTTTGTACTTGTTTTTTGCTTGCATGCCGATTGCTTTTCTTTGTAATTGTTAGATTAGCTTAGATTAACATTTCGCGGCTTGCACGCCGTTTCTTTTCAAATATTTGTATGTATTTGTAAAAGAAGACCGAAGACAACCATCGAGAGTCGTGGAGGAGACGTGTCGGCTATGGTGGATCCGGAGGTTCATTGGAGATGACGGATTCAGTGGGAGCACTTCCAGCTGGGCCAAGTGAATGTGTCCTTAGTTTGGCCTTGCTTTCCTCGTTTGGCTCACGGGGAAAGCGCATAGGGTTTAGGGGCATTTTACCTGATATTACTTGTGCCTGGTTGTTTAGTTTCTTCGCTCGCTTGAAAACTTTTCAAAGTAATAAAACCAAGAGTTTTGAATTGGTTTACAAACCTCGCGCGCCACAAGACCACTTTAAAAAAAAATCCCGTTTTTATCAAATGTAAATCACTCACCTCCCGTAAGATGACACCACCTGAATTTAGTGAAACAAGATCGGTCGTCGAGCATAGCCGAGGTCGGTTTTGCGTAACTGTGTGGAAGGTGCGTGTGGCAACTGGCAAGGGTCGGTTGTCGAGCTTAGCCGAGCCGGCCATTGGGCTAGAGTACCACCGTGTATCTTGACGGTCGATTTACAATTCCAAGACTTAAGACGCCTTGGTATTTTTCATGCCCATACCGAGCTATCAAAGCGGATTAATGAGGAATCGGTGAGAGAAGGGATCAAACATGCCAAATGGGTGCTATGAGTACCTAGGATCCCGCAAGTGTCTAAGAGTTGTAATCTCGGATTGCAATTGGTAAAGCGTTTACCGGGCTAAGTAGCTCCATGAAGTGATCCGCGGCAAACCCGTCATGGATTGGGGTACTTTGAGGTTCTTAGCACTTGTTAAGATAATTTGGTTTTCTTAATCAGCTGGGTAATTATTTTAACGAGGATAATATCGAAACTAACTAAAACGTGTACTCTTTTATAGATGGCAAATATAAAAGACACCACACCAAACTTTAAACTTCGATTATTCCTAGAAAGGGAGAGACTCATAGGAGTGAACTTCGTTGACTGGTATCGTATATTGAGAATTGTCCTCCGTCACGTGTCAAAGTTGCACATCCTGGAGGAACCCTTTCCGGAGCCACGAGCTACCAACGCGAATTGGGCCACTCGATACGCTTTTGAGAAGCGTGTTAGAGATACACAAGATATTTCTTGTCTCATGTTATCGACTATGAGCTTTGAGTTGCGTCAGCAGCTTGAGCAATTGAGTGCGCATGACATGATAAACCGGCTAAAGGACATGTTCCCGCAGCAGGTTAGATAAGAACGGTTTGAGTGTATAAAGGCTTTGGTCGGTTGTAGGATGCAGGAAGGTGAGGATGTAAATGTCCATTTCCTTATAATGAAGGGATATATGGACCAGTTGGAGAGACTTGGACTTCCAATAGGGAGGGAGATTGCGGTGGATATGATCCTCCAGTCCCTGCCCGCGTCTTTTAAGAAGTTTGTCAAGAACTTTCACAAAGACAATTTGGATAAATCCTTGATCGAACTTCAAGACGTGCTGAAGGCTGTACAGTCTTACATGGTTGAGAAGGATCGTACCTCGTCCACATCCACTTTGGCTACTAGGAAACATACTAGCAAGAAGGAGAAACTGACCTCAAAAGGAAAGTCTAGTATGACTAGGCTATCCGTAATTGTGGAGTCAGAGGACAATGAGATTGTGCTTCAAGATGATGTTCCACATGGGGTAGTTTGCTACTTTTGAGGAGAAATTGGAAATTGGCGCCGTCACGCCTGCCCTAAGTGCCTGGAAGAGCTAAGTATCCTAAAGCGGAAAAACGTTAGCTCATTTTTAGGTACATTCATGATCAAACTCCATTGATCTTCTACTTCTAATGACTGGGTTTTGAACGCTAGTCAAAACGCTCACGTTTGTCACAAACTTGTTTGTTGCAAAGTGTAGGTGTTAATCAGAAGTAGGTAATGGATGCATGGAGAGCTAGAACTTAAAGAGGGAAACATGGTGGTTGTCCCTAACTAGAAGGATTGGAAGAAGAGTCTTGCCATTCCATCCAGCTAAACTATTACTTCATTTAGATCTTTGTCTTACGCCCTGCGTGGCAAGAAGCATTGTATCTTTTATGCCTTTGATGATGATGAATATTACTTTGAATTTTGAAATTGTGGGTTTAAAGATTTATTTCAAAGTTTATTCATGTCTTGGCATTTGTTATAAGCTTTTGCTTAAAGAAGTAATCGAATGATTATGAATGATTATTGAATAGTTATCCTTATGAAATAGTTGATTTAACCATATAAACAAAACTTGAATCACCAAGCTCCATGTGGTTGGGAACTTGGAATCTTTTGACCATGGGTCAATTGCTGATTGTAAATCTTGCTTATAAGGCTAAATAACTAACACATCCTTCACTTGTGTATGTGAGAGGAATAAAGGCTTGTTGGATTTCGTTTGCACGTTGGTGTAAAGGCCGTTCAAGCAAAATCATAAGGATTAACTATGTGTGATTTGTTACCTTTACCGATGATGGTAGAAGGAATGGGTAAGTCTAATTTATTAGACGAATGTCTGAAACCTGAGAGGTGTTCAAGACTCACCCTTAACAAATTTAAGATGAAGAGGGCAAAAGGGAATAAAGATACTCAAATCTTGTGAGATGTTGAGCATCTATATTCTTAACCATCATAAGAATTGTGAGTTTGCCTCATAATTCACTTCTCCTGGGATACATGTTTTACATGGATCGCTAAGTGGAGGAATGGAACATATTGATTATGGTTCCGATTTGATGGATTAAACTTAAGTAACCTGCTTGATAGGTGTACTTAAGTAGTGACAGGCAATATTCTTGTTATAAATCAACAAAGATGGTCAAATTAGCATCTAAGAAGATTCGATTAGAAAGTTTTCTTTGCTTGTCAATCTCATAGATCAGAGTTATCCAGTCTACATTAAGTGGGAGATGGATGAACTTAGAGGATGCTAATGTATTTAATAGTTCTTCTGAGTTTCAGATATTCATTTCATAACCTTTTGAGAACCGGTTTGGTTGCTCGAAAAGGGAAATGAACAACTGAAGCATTCCAGTGGAAGAACGTGAGATTTAAATAAAAGACCTAATGTTGACACTAGCATTCAATCAGAAATGATTGAAACTCAACATGGCTATGTTGGAGTATCTGGCATAAAGTTATTACTTCTTCATTTGTCTGGTAAGAGTCGTCATAAGACAAGAAGAATATAATTTATTATATCTGAGGACGATGACTTATTGATGATACGTGATGTATGCATCAACTACCGGAAGCTGTTGTGGGCCCTTCAGTCTGCTAAGAAGAGGAGTCTAATAACATAAGATACATTCCATGCTGGATTTACAAGTTTTGAACTTGGTTAATCTAACACCTAAGTTTTGAACTATAAGGTGTATATAGATCTTTTGGATCTTCATGGATTAATTTGTAGATAACTTCAAATACTAACTGGAAGGAATTGGTTTCATGATGATTGACCATTGGGTAGGAATCATATGAAGACATTCTCTCAGTAGTTATGTTGAAGTTTAAGGGGATGCTTATGCCGTGTTATGGCAGTATGATGCAAGGACCGCATTCCGTTATAGGAATTTTATGAGGAAGTGTTCACAACACTGTCCGAGGGTCTCTTACATCCTGAGTGTCCTTATGAAGTCTACAAATATGGAGTCCTTTTGGACTCAGAGTAAATCTAAGTTTTGGAATCTTTGCTAAGAAAATCAAGTGTTTGAGTTTTCAGTAAGCAATGATGAAACTTGGATAGATGTCAGAGCTAGTGGGAGCGCTGTCATAATCCTATTTGGTATGTCTAGCACATACTTTGTTTTGGAGATAATGTCTTAATGCAGCTTGGTAACAAGTGTAAATTAAGAATTATGCGTCCATAATAAATATGGGATATTCATAGAAGTTTATGGAATACAAGAAATATGAGTATATGTTCTTGTGGTGTGTAATTAGAAGAAGCTTAGAGTGAGTTGTTACTCTTGTGATGGCTTCTACTTTAAAGGATAACCGTTGATCTTGATTGGGGTTTGTGATCCTTTTCGAAATATGGTGTTGTTAATTTACGTGTTTCTTAAAGCATCGATGACTCTATTGGATCTTTTGAGTCAATGAGAGTACGATGGCTTATACACGTTAACTATGTGATCCAAGCATTGTTTGCCTTATTGGGTTCCTTTGAAACAATGAAGGTATAACTGCTTGGACAAAATGATCACAATCCCATCAACGCACACTTTGGAAGTGGTTGGTTGTAGCAGGGATATGATCACTAAGAACTAAGCGTTGCTGACTCTATAGAGATCTTTATGAAAACTATGAGAGTACGATGGCTTATGCACATTAAATTTGAGACTCGAGCATTGTTTACCTTATTGGGTTCTTTAGAAACAATGAAGGTATAACGGCTTGAACAAATGTTCGAAATCCCATCAACGCACCCCTTGGTAGTGGTTGGTTGCAGTAGGGATATGGTCAATGTCAGAGTACACATAGATGACATCATGGATGGTCCGTTTACTGAGCTGAAGTTGCAGTCTAGTGATGAATGTCATACTAAGGTCTGCATGAACTTGGCTTGAGTAAGTTTTAGTCAAAGTTTTGATATGCTTTAATCTTTGGGAACATTAAGCAATATTGTGCTTTTGCTTGTATCGATTATCAAAGGGGTTTGGTAATGCGCGTGTAGCGGGTACTCTCAGTAAGCCTTATTGTGTTCCAACTTTGCATGTTTTACCTCTTCCCTGAATTTTTTTACATTCTAAATGTTCACAGCCAGTCATTCTTCAAGGGAAGGAAGTCTGAATGAAGGCTGAGGGAAGTGATTGGTCAAGTGTCCAATGGTGATTGGGACACAGGGACGCAATACTTCGCCTGTACTTGAAAGGGGTTTCAAGTGACTGGACGACCCACACCTGAATTCACTTTGCGGTACCTGTCATGAGTGATTCAGGATGATAATATCAGTTCATCCTCATACTGGAGATGCATGTGTCTGCATCACTTTGGTTTGCTTTGCTCTAGTTGCTTTCAAACGCAGTCCGTAACTGCCTGTTACAAAGGGAGTAGCTGATCAGAGAATGATCACTGTGGTGGGCAATGTAGTCAAAGGAATTTGTTCCTCTGTTCAGAGAGATATCCCTGGGCCCCTCTATGATTGGGCGGTGACACCAAAATGCATGGTCGTGCTCGAGTGTGCAATGATTTGGGTAATCGATTGCAACTTGTTTATTTTGGTCACCACCAATCTCGATCGAGAAACATAATCGTGAAACACTGAGAATGACTTAGTACCATGTCTCGTCTTCACATGGATATCGCGAACAAAAGGATGGTTGATCACTTATCTAAGGCCATTTCAAACCTTTGGTTGTGAATTGGTACTTGTCTATGGGATGACATACCTCGTACTGACTTGGGGGCAGGGATGCCTTGCTAGAGGCCGCTCCTTGTCTGTGATACCTCTGGGTACGTTGTGTAATGTGCAAGTGGGAGTCTGTTGGAGAATGCCCACTGACACAAGTACATTGGTGTTACTGCTGATGAAGTGCGAGCCTATTGGGTCACACACCAAGGATTGATCCCGACAGCTTACTGATAAAGAGAGAAGGTCCAAAAATGAAATTGTTTGATTTTAAGGCTTCACGGCCGTGAGGGATGCTCCATGGGTCGTGAAGCCTACTGCCCGCACGTTTGACTTAACGACTCTCATACGGCTCGTGGAGTCTTCACGGGTCGTGAGAGGTCGTGGAGGGGTCGTAGAGGTGACGCCCTCACAAGTCACTCGAACGCGGCACAGGCCGTGAAGGACTATGGCCGGTCGTGGCGCATTTAGTCTTCACGGGCTATTCACGGGCCGTGAGAGGCCGTGAAGGACCGATTGCATGAAATTCTTATTTCTGATTGGGCCATTTTGTGGTCCAATAGAATGGAAGCTTCTAATCCGGCCTAATACGAGTTATTGAGGGCTGGATCAGAGGAGACATGCATGAGACCTCTTTTACTCTCTCTCAAGAGTTCTCTCTTTGGTACCTACATGCTATACACAAGATATACACTAAATGAGTAAGATCTTGAGTGTATTGAGTGTTCTTGGTGCAAACGGAGACCATTCACGGGTTGTTCCAGAAACGCGAAGTCATTGTGGACGTTTGCGTGAAGGGGTACTAGCATACGGGGATCAAGCTAACCTTGGTGTGGACTAGCAATAGAGGAGATACTCTTGGATCTCTAGTATATATGGATCCTGCATTTGCTACAGCCGACTTAGGAAATGGTATAGAGGTATTTTCTGCCCTCTTTGTTTCCTTTAAGTTGCATTTTGTTTTGTAGAATCGATTCTCACTTTGGAACACGATACGGACCCGTTTTTGTACTGTTTTTGAAACTCTTGTTTTATGCTTCCGCTGTATTTTGCTCTATATCGTGTTCCAACACTTATAAGCTGAGTTACTTGTAGTTATTTAGGTCTTGGTTTCTTTTTGAGGTTGTTGCTTCTTGCAAATGGATCAATGTATTGTTTGGTATAATTTTTATTTTTGGTAATGGTATACTTTAAAAATGATGATAATGTAGAAGATGTTCATTAAATCTGGCGGTTTGAACTCATATTTCAGAATAAAAATGAAAAAAGCTCAGTAATTTATGAAACAGTGGATTAATGTATTGTTTAGAAAAGGCTAGGAAACAACTCAACAAGTTTCATAATTTTTTTTATGGTATTGCATAGTAATACAGCATAGATCCGTGCTTCTGGAGGTTGAAGAATAGAAGTAGGAATAAAGGATAAAAAATTGGAGGCTAGTTTAAAAAGAAAAAAGAAATTTAGTGAAGTGGGGTATATTTTTTGTAAACTTTGAAGGTTCTCTCTCCTTGAGTCCCTATATTAAAAATGGTAAGGGTAAAATTGTCAAAAACTATTAGATGTCAGTGGTTGAATAAAGTTTTGTCGTGGAAATTGTTGGGATATGCCCACTGACGTACGTACGCCATATGAATCACTGTCGATGATGTATGGGCCTATTGGGTCACACACCGGGGATCAATCTCGACAACAACCTAAGTGGAGGGACTGATTTTGTCAAATTGCAATGAGTTGGCATGCTGAAGGGAGTTAGCGGCTCTAACTCTTTAGAGTTAGCGGTTCTAACTCCTTAAGGTTAGCGGCTCTAACTAGGGGCCCGATAGCGGCGCTAACTTTTAAAGTAAGCGGCGCTAACCCCTAAGAGTTAGCGGCGCTAACCCCTGTCAGAATGCATGCAACTTTTGCATGCACCTCCATTCTCCACCAATCAAATTGCAGATTCTCTTTGGCCGGCCATGGGGCTTTGAAAAGCATATGGAGAGGTCATTTTGAGCATGCAAGCTTTGTTTAACGCCACCTCTAACGAGCTTAAAATTAGAGTTAATTTAAACTTTTTACCTACTATTATCAAAAGCGTACAGCGGAATTAAACGCCAATTACAAAACAACATTAACCGACTCGGCAATTTAATTACATCAAAAGAATAAGCCAAGTTTATAAACCACAAACGTTACCTACTAGTTTCCGACCACCGGATCCATATACACAACAACGTGTTCCCCAAAAGGTATTTACAACAAAAGACTACCACCAGTAGCCGCCTCACCAGGCCTCTAGCATAAACCTACGAAAAAGGGAAATCTTGCACCGTTAGCTACAACTAGCTAGTGAGCACCAACTACACATAAACATCAATAAGCAGGTTATCACATCTAGAACAGCACACAAGGCTATCCTATCATATTTCGTCACGCCAATCATGTCAGTAGGAGTCGTATCTTGCAGGAGAGCCAGCCCCGCTCAATAACCCAAGCCAGGGAATCAGCCGCAACCAATTGCACCAGTGGGGGAGGGAAAAGCCGTCCACGTGGAACACTCTGTCTATCATGCTGGTTCCAGCCTAAGCAAGGAACCCAGTTCCATAGAGGAACGGTGGCCTGCAGAGCCATACCCAAGCGTATACTCATGAGTACCGTTAGTTCCACAATTCATAGCCCCTAAGGACCCTGGGAACCCAGCCAAATATTATCACCCATCTACCTGACTGACCTCAGTTATTCACCCGTTCAGTGTCCGGACAGAATCTCATAAACAAATAGCTGATCCAACTAGGATCCAGTTCATGCGCGTATTTAATCACAGTAATATCTTTCATACTGATAAACAAGCATGCGTGTACAACTTTATCATAGCATACCTCTTGTCTCACGTATCAATACACCAATCACGTGTCAACATATACAACAGATAACTTACATATTGAGACTCATGGGAAACCAGTACTCATCTCGACATTACAGGAGGCAGATATGAATGCGGGAATCTCAAGAGCACACAGAATCATCCGAATCACCTAACACAAATAGATACATATTTAAACAGTACTTAGCATATACTACATTTGACTGCACTAACAACTGTCTCAACAGAAGGTCAGCATGACTTCTGACAGCCTCCTACGGCCGTAGGATGTCTTTCCAACACCTCCTATGGCTGTAGGGGATATACCCTGCGCCCGTAGAAAGCCTCCCCAGGAAACCATGACCTACGGCCTTAGGGACCACACACTATGCCCGTAATAGGTATCCTTTGGGTAACTACGGCCGCACGTTATGTACCCACGCCCGTAGTCTTGTTTCCTTCACCCGTAGGTGGTAATTCTCATAGACATAATCCTACGGCCGCAACAACCATTTCCTGCGACCGCAGAAACATTGACAAGCCCCTACAGCCGCAGTAACATTCTCCTGCGCCCGTAGGATCAATTTTTACAGTAAGTTCGTGCTCTGTTCGAACACAAACGCTTTTTCTCGCATTTTTGACACAAAATACACCTTGAATCCGTATTCCAGTGTTTATACAACATTTCTAACATATATACTAACTTACTAACATGATTTGGACATAAAACCAACACTATAACACATTTGAATCCCACAAAATGGATCCTTTCACCATTAAAACTCAAGAACTAGGTTTGGGATGAAAACTTACAAAAAGAAGATAACCAGAAGCCACAAGAACAGATTAACACTTGATTCCAGCTTACAAATCCTCCACCAATTGTTCTATCTTGGAATTTCTTTTTCAAATTAACAAAGGGTTTGTGTGTTTGTGTTTGCACGTACGTATGTGTATGTGTATAAGGTGTGTGTGTGTTTCAAGCTTATCCAGGGGATATGAGAAATAAAAGGCCGACTTATGGTCTAATACCCCCTCTCGGGTATTTTGTTCTCCTATTCAACTTAAAACACAACTTAGGGTTATCCGTTTCAACTAACGAAGATATTTTCGGAACCATTATCCAAAACCGTTCAACTATTTCTCTACTTGGTCAACTTATGACACTTTTCATAACACCACATTTTAATCCACATTTAACACCAATTAACACCAATTCACGTTTAAAACACCAATTAATACATAAAGCACCATTTAACAACATGTATACTACAATTAGCAACAAAACACCAATTAAAGTCAACGTACAACTAGTAAAGCTACATGTACATCATTTTACAACTAGGCCCCATTTTGGGGTGTTACACTTTGGGAGAAACTCTATCTTGCAAACACACACATACACCAAACATACTTCCATTTTTTTGTGAAGAAACCTTGAGGGTTATGTGTGAATCTTGAAGAGGAGAGCAAGGAGAACTCGTGGCTGTTGTTTTAGAGGTGGTTTCAAGCTTTGAAGACAACTAATGACTTGCTAGTACAAGGAGGTTGAACAAACTCGGGGTGGACTTCAATAGAGGAGGCTATTTCGGCTTCTTGGATCATCACCACCATCTTCAATTTTCCAGAAGATTGATAAGGGTATAACCTTCTTTCTCCTCTGTGTTTCATGTTGCTTTTTATAGTCATGGAGTTTGGTACACTTTTTGGGGTTTCTTTGCATTTTATGCTTTATATGGTTGTTCTTTATGCATTATTTGTTGTACCATGCTTCCATTACGCGTCCATGAAACCTTAACAGTGGTATCAAAGCCACCTTCATACTAGAAATCCACATGGTAGCCTGAAAAACCCGAAACAACATTTTTTTGTTTTCTTTGACAGGGGGTTAGCGGCGCTACGCGCGCTAGACAGTTTTCTGTTTTAAAAATAAAATTTATTTTAGTCTCGGGTTTTTGGCATATTTCTTGGTTTCTGGAAATTTATTTCAGATAGCCATTTGGTAATTTTGTTACCATGTTGTTAGTTTGGATGTATGTGTGAAGACTTGAAATTGGTAACCTTGCCTTTGACCTTGTGGTTGATTGTCTGTTTGAATGCATTTTGGTGATTTTATAATCACTATGGGCGGTAATTTTTTTAATTTAGTTATATATGTAATAATATTGTCGCTTGCATGCCATTTTATTCATCCGTGTAATTGTAATAGATAAATAGGAAATTATTGTGGCTTGTATGTCATTTCAATTTCTATTGTATGTATTGTACAATTTGGATAAAGACACACAAATGGTGTCAAAAGGAGATGGAGGATGTCTATAGAAGCCGGTGAAATCCTTTGGAGATTGAGGTTCTAGTGGGAGCTCGCATTGAAGATCCTTTTATCCTTTAGATTGACCACGTTCCTCCCGTTTTGGCTCACGGGAAGAACGCATAGGATTTTTGGCAAGGGTTACCAATTTATTTCGTTTATGTGTGTGATGTGATTTTATGTTTCTTGCATGGATTGTTAGGATTCGCATGCTAGATAATTTTTTCATAAAAAAATTAATAAAATCACAAGAGATTTGATAAAAATGGTTTACAATTCTCGCGCGCGCTCACATACAAGATTAACTCACGTAGTGAAACTAGGGTTTGTCACTAAACAAGTTAATCTAAATCCAAACCGGAAACAAAAGCCCGTTTTCCATAAAGCGTAAATCTTGCGCCATCCAAAAGAGAGTTAATTGTACGAATGGTCCTTAAACTTGACAAAAACTGCCATTTTGGTCCTTTAGCTTTAAAAGTGGTACAAATGGTCCTTAATGAAGCATTTTGTAGTCAATATCATCCTTTCTAACAGTGGACGTTAGTGTTCTCCGTTAACTCAGGGGTAATTTAGTCTTTTTATCACTTTTCTAATTTTTTATTAATTAATATATAGAAAATAGTATATATATTTTTTAAATTAAAAATATATAAATACCTTCTACACCACAAACCCCAACAACACACACTCTCTCTCTCTCTATCTCTCTCTCTTTTCATCTTTCCCTCTCTCTCGGACCATCATCCACCTCCGCCGCCGCCTCCAGCACCACCACCATCCACCTCCGCCGCCTCCACCACCACCATCCACCTCCGCCGTCACCATCAGCCCAACCAGCTACCAGCACCATCTACCGCCACCATCTCCTCTCTCTTTCTCTCTTCAAGATCACTGCCATCACTCCGCCTCCGCCACCTTAAACCGCCACCGAAAACCCTATCCACCAACTCTCAACCACCGACATCTCTTTGCAACACACAAACCCTAGATCTACACAAACCCTAGATCTACATAAGCTGTTTGCTTCTCATCTGCAACCACCGCCGCCGCACCACCTCGAAAACCCTAATGCGTGTTTGTGTTTCTTTCGAAAACCCTAGCAGCCGGCGGTCGTAGATGTTGAGCAAATGGGAGTTCGTTCTGGTGGTGGTGTTTGTATTCCGGTTTTGTATTTTAGAGTAAAGGACCAAATCTGTGGTAACAAGCTGCGGTGGTCGGAGTTAAGGCAGCGGCGTCACGAACCCTAGATCTACACATGTTGTTTGCTTCTTCTTTTGACGTTTTTCTTCTTCTTTTGAAAACCCTAAACCCATTTAGTTCTTTTTCTTGTTCTATAGATCTAAAAGTGTGTGTATGTGTCTTCATGATTTTGATCTGAAGGTGTACATTTGTGTGTGTGTTTGTTTGAATGTGTGTGTGTGTGTGTGTTTGAAGATGGTGAAAGTTTAAAAAATAAAAACGGTGGAGGTTGGCCGGAGGTGGCGGAGGTTTGCCGGAGGTGGCGTAGGTTGGTGGTGGTTGGTCAGAGATGGTTGAAGGTGTGTGATGGATGATATGTTAATCTGGACATGTGTGGGATGGACAGAGAGATGAATGAGGTGTGTGTGAGAGAGATAATAATAATATCTAATATATATAATTAATAATTAATAAATAATAGATTAAATTAATAAAAGTTAAAAGTAAAAGAATAAAATAAAATAGAAGGGTAAAAGGGTCATTTCACTCTGCATTAACAGAGTTGACTGTTAGTCAACGTTAGAAAGGACCAAATTGGCTAAAAAATGGTTCATAAAGGACTATTTCTACCACTTTTAAAGCTAAAGGACTAAAATGACAGTTTTAATCAAGTTTAAGGACTATTTACACAATTAACTCTCCAAAAGATGACACCACCCGAATCTAGTGAAGCATGGAGTGATTGTCGAGCTTAGCACGAGTTATTCCATGTGGATCTGTGTGGAAGGTGAGTGTGGTATCTTGAAATTATCGGTTATCGAGCTTAGCACGAGCTGGTAGTTGTGAAGGTGTCACCGTGTATCTTGTTGGACGATTTACAATTGCAAATTAAAATCCTTGAGTGATTGTCGAGCTTAGCACGAGTCAACCAAGAATTTTAATTCGGAATTGGTGCAGGTAGGGATCAAACATGCCAAACGACCGATGGTTGTCGTAGGATCCCGCAAGTTTCATGTTCGAACCCAGGTTATGCTTCCATTTAACTAACACCAGTTTGATCATCTTTCTGCGCAACTTCTTGGTTTTAGAACCTAGTATCTCGATAGGTTCTTCAACTAGGCGCTTTGAAGCGTCAACCTTCAATTCTTGTAGAGGCAGAATCTGGTTCTCCTCCACTTTACACTTACGCAGATAACACACGTTGAACGTGTTGTGAATTCCAGAAAGCTCTTGAGGCAACTCAAGGGTAACAGTCTGGTCATTAAGCTTGCGAATGATCCGAAATGGACCAATGTAACGCAGACTCAACTTACCCTTCCTACCAAAACGAATCACACCCTTCCAAGGAGAAACTTTTAGGAACACCCGATCGCCCTCCTGGAATACAACTAGTATGCGTTTGGGGTCAGCGTACACTTTCTGTCTGTCACGGGCTGCTTTAAGTTTTTCCCGCGCAATCTTCACTTTATCTGCCGTAATCTGAACAATCTCAGGTCCGGGAAACTACTTTTCACCGGGCTCTAACCAACACGTGGGAGTACGACAACGCCTCCCATAAAGCATCTCATAAGGTGGCATCCCTATACTGGAGTGGTACGAGTTCTTATAAGCAAACTCGACCAATGGCAAGTGAGAATCCGATGCACCACCGAATTCGAGAACACATGCGCGAAGCATGTCCTCTAGCGTCTGAATCGTTCTCTCTGACTGGTCATCTGTCTACGGATGATACGCCGTGCTCAGGTGAACACGTGTACCAAGTTCGTGTTGTAAACTCTGCCAAAAATGTGAAGCAAAACGTGCATCACGATCAAATACAATTGAACATGGCAAAAAATGTTGTGACACCACTTCATTTACGTACAACTTTGCTTACTTTTTCAGCGGAGCAGACTCGCTGATAGCTAGAAAATGAGCGCTCTTGGTCAACCGGTCGACAATGACCCAAATAGCCTCATGACCCTTGAGGGTTGTCACAAAATCCATCGTAATGTGATCCCACTTCCCCTCAGGGATCTCAAGTTGCTTCAGACTACCATAAGGCTTCTAATGTTCTGTCTTAACTTGCACACAGATTTGACATTTCTCCACGAAGGAAGCAATGTCTCTTTTCAAAGTAGGCCACCAGTTAAATGCCTTCAAGTCATGATACACCTTTGTGTTGCCCGGATGAACCGACGGCGTAGATTTGTGAGCTTCCTGCAGTATCAGCTCACGATTTCCACCATAAAGTGGCACCCATACGCGAAACTGAAAAGTCTTAAGTCCGCGAGTATCATCAACAAGTTGATCTTTCAGCTTTCTCATCGTTTCCGCTTTCAGGTTTTCATCTTGCAATGCCAATTGTTGCGCTTCCTTCAATCGAACAATGATATCAGGAACCACAGTGAGCTTCATGAACTTCGCATCTACTGTAGAGCTCTTGCGACTTAAAGCATCTGCCACCACGTTGGCCTTGCCGGGATGGTAGCGAATTTCTCAATCGTAATCCTTTATCAACTCTAGCCATCTACGTTGTCTCATATTTACTTCTTTCTGAGTAAAAACATATTGTAGGCTCTTGTGATCT
Source organism: Pulicaria dysenterica (assembly GCA_947179395.2). NCBI lineage: Eukaryota > Viridiplantae > Streptophyta > Magnoliopsida > Asterales > Asteraceae > Pulicaria > Pulicaria dysenterica. The sequence continues at coordinate 48,050,279 of OX359289.1, read as the reverse complement.
GTGCAGACCACACACTTGGTGCCATAGAGATAGTGTCTCCACAATTTCAATGCGAACACCACCGCTGCCAACTCAAGATCGTGAGTCGGATAGTTGCCTTCATGAGGTTTCAATTTCCTTGAAGCATAGGCAATTACTTTATCTCGCTGCATCAATACACACCCCAATCCAGAATACGAAGCATCACAATAAACAATGAAATCTTCAGATCCCTCTGGCAAGGAAAGTATTGGAGCTTTGCACAGTAGCTGTTTCAGAGATTGAAACGCTTGTTCTTGAGCTTCCGCCCAAATAAATGCAACATCTTTGAGAGTTAGTTTAGTCAAAGGACCTGCAAGTTTAGAAAAGTCGCGGATAAACCGCCGATTGTAACCAGCTAAGCCGAGAAAACTTCTAACTTCAGAAGGAGTTCGAGGAACTCCCCAATTCATAATTGCTTCGACTTTCGCCGGGTCAACTTTCACGCCATTACTGCAGATCACGTGAGCAAGGAAATGGACTTCTCGCAACCAGAACTCACACTTCGAGAACTTAACGTAAAGCATCTCCTGTTTAAGAGTTTCGAGAACCTCTCGCAAATGCGACTCGTGTTCAGCTTCGGTTTTAGAATAGACGAGAATATCGTCAATAAACACAATCATCGATTTATCAAGAAAAGGATGACAAACCCGATTCATCAGGTCCATGAAAATAGCAGGAGCATTGGTTAAACCGAAAGGCATCACCAAAAACTCATAATGACCATAACGAGTATGGAAAGCCGTCTTTGGAACGTCTTCGTTGGCAACTAACACATGGTGATATCCAGACCGCAGATCAATCTTTGAGAAGCACGTCGCTCCCTGCAGTTGATCAAATAAATCATCTATCCGCGGCAGAGGATACTTGTTCTTTACCGTTCGCTTATTCAGCTCCCGGTAATCAATACACATTCTCATCGTTCCATCTTTCTTTTTCACGAACAATACCGGAACACCCCAAGGAGAAGAACTCGGGCAAATAAAGCCTTTGTCGAGTAACTCCTGAATCTGAGTCATCATCTCGTTAACCTCGGAAGGAGCAAGACGATATGGAGCTTTAGCCACAGGGGTAGCCCCCGGAACAAGATCAATACGATATTCTACATCTCTGACTGGTGGTAACCCAGGCAACTCGTTAGGAAACACTTCTGGATAATCGGTCACCACCGGAATATTATGAACAACATGTTTCTCCAACATGGCGTCAATCACATGTGCTAGATAGCAATCGGAGCCTTTTGAAACCGACTTCCAAGATTTCATCATAGAAATGATAGGAATATCTGACTTTCGTCTTTCGCCACGAGCCACAGCATATGACCCGTCAGGTAAAGGAACTTTGATCAACTTCTTGGAACAGAAAATCTCAGCGTTCAGTTTGCTAAGCCAATTCATCCCAATTAAAACATCGAATCCCACAATCGGCATCAGAAGAAGAGAAACAGGAAAACTACTCCCGTCGATATCAAGAACCGCTTGAGGGACATTATTTACAACTGGAACTACTTTACCACTAGCGGTCTCTACTTTATCTAGTCAAGATGCTAAGTTTTCTTATCTATGTTGGTTTAAACATGAAATGGATCATGGGTTTGACCCATAATTCATTTTCTATGAAAGACACATTGGTACATGGTGTCACATTAAAGAAACCGGATATCATTGTTGATGATCTGGTAAAAGGCAGGCCCAAATACATGTATTCAATTTTATTGGTATACATTAACTTCGTGAAGCAAGTCCTCAATCTAAAAACCAACATGAAGGTCACCTGAGCATCAATTTAAAATTATCTAGTCTACATTCAGTGGGAGATGGATGAATCATAAATTGATGCTCACATATTTAAGTAGTTCTTCTTAGTTTTGGACATTTGTTTCTTAGAACTTCTGAAAGCCATGATTGGCTGCTCAAAAGGAAGAATACAAATACCAAAGCACTCCAGTAGAAGAACATGAAACTTAAATAAAAGACCTGATGTTGACACTAGGATTTAATCAGCATGGAGATGCTGGTGAATCCTGACAAAAACCATTACTTCTTTAAATCTGATGGAAGTCAAGAAGACTGTTTAGATATGAGGTTATCATATTATAGTAACAGCAGCTTGATGGTGAATCATTGTGAGGTCACCACCCATCGGATAAGCGTAGTGGGCCCAGAGTTCACTAGTGATTAGAAGAAGTATACAAGTATTTGACTTGGGTTAATCCTGTGCCAAGGTGTAATCCGAGAAGGTTGAAGTGATTAACATGCATGCTTTAATAGACAACTTCAAATACCGACTAGAGACAAAGGGTTTCATATTGATTATATGGAAACTTGTTCTAATGGCTATGTTGAAGATAACTTGGATTAAGTGAAATATTGTTGTCACCTGGCAGAAACTAGTTAGTTCACTTGGACGTAAGGGACCTGTATCCTTCACAGGATTAAGTTGAGGAAATGCTTGAAGCATATTCTGAGGTCCCACACATCCATAATATCATATTGGGTCTGGATTATGTGAAACATTGTTATCGCTTTGGGGAAACAAGTAAGCTCACTTGAAAATAAGAAGACCTAGATCCTTCATAGGACTAATTTGAGGAAATGCTTGAAGCATGTTCCGAGGTCTTACACATCCATAATATCCAGGTTGTGTCCATGACTGAAGTCAACAAAACTTGCATCTTATGGCTATAATTTTGCTTTGTAAGAAAGTCATTGAGATGAGTTTTCTGGTAAGCATAAATTAAGCCAATAAACTTGTCAGGGCCAGTGGGAGCTTTATGAGTTCCTAGTGAAATGTACTCAATGAAAATAATGTCCTAATTTAGGGTTTTTTTCAACCTATTGTTGGAATTATTGTTCCACGAGTACAAATAGGAAATATGGAGTTAAGTGGATTCTAAAATTTAAGAAATACTGAAGTATGTTCTTGATGTTCAACGAAAATAGATTTGTCATGAGTAAGTATTTACTGTAAGCCAATCTATACTAATAAGACTGTCGATTTTAATAGAAGTTTTTGAGTATATAAATATGTGGTGTAGATACGATATTTAAATCATAATGAGTGTCATTGATCCTATTGTGGACTTCGGTATCATTGAGGATATGACGACTCGATCTTATGTATGATCTCTTTGATAAACACTATGAAAGTGGTTTAATAAGAGAATACAAAAGAGTACAAAGGGATATTGTATTGATGATCTTATAGTTAAGCCGTAGTCAAATACTAGTGATGAATTTCATACTAGGTATATTAGCATCATTTAAGCTAATGACTAGGCTTGAACGTCGTTTTAGTAAATGTTTGATTTACTAATTTTCTTTGGGAACTGTAAGCAGTACTGCCACCGATGATTGTATCGATATATAGTTGGGACTATATATACGCATGATGCGGTTACCTTCATTGGTCTTTACTGTGTTCCATCTTAGCATGTTTAACCACTTCCCAGAATGTTTATACATTCTAAATTTCCACAGCCAGTCATTCTTCAAGGGAAGGAAGTTTGAATTAAGGCTGAGGTTAGGTGTTGGTTATGCATTAATCAAGGATTGAATGTATGAAACGCAACAGTAACATGTGCTTGAAAGGAGTTTCAAGTGACTGGAAGACCCGCACCTGAGTTCACTTCATGGATCATGGTCACAAGTGACTCGGGATGATAATATCATTTCGTCCTTAGACCGGAGATACATGAGTATCCAAAGCACGTATCTGCCTTATTTTGATTGCTTTCAAACGTAGTTCGTAACTGGCTACTATAAAGGAAGTTTCCAAATAAAATATGATACGTGTGGCGGAACTATGTAGTCAAAGGTATTTATTCCTCTGTGTAGAGAGATATCCATGGGCCCCTCGATGATTGGGAGCTAACACCAAAATATGCTTGGCCATGCACAAGGAATATTGATTGAGAATAAGATATGTCCTTAACTTTTGGTCACCACCAATTAAGATAGAGAAACATAATCGTGAACGATCTGGAGATTGACATAGTAATCCATGTCTCGTGTTCACAAAGGATATCGCGAACAAAAGGATGTTTGATCACTAACCTTTAGGCAATCCCATATTTGTTTTTGGATTTGGTTTTGTTCAGGATGACAAAACCCATACTGACTTGGGGACAAAGATGCTTTACTAGAGGCCACTCTTTGTAAGTGAGTGTTCGGATTTCGTGGGCTAGCAGCGGAAGCAAGGTACAACAAAAACAGCCCAAGGTACAAGCACATAAAGCATAAAAACCGAAATCCCACAAATGGACCAAACTCTATGTTCAAGAAATGCAACAAGGAAAGGAAAGAGGTGTTATACCTTTCTCCTTAGCTCCAGTAATCTGATTGTCTCGTGGTGTTGATACTCCACGAACGAAATGCGGATCTTCTATTGGGTAGTACCCCGGGAACACGCCAAACCATGAGTGCTAGCAAGCCTCTAATGATACTTCATCTTGAATATCACCTTAGGAACAGCAACAATGAGACCAAATCTCTGGAACTCTCTCTTACAAACTCTCAAAGTCAATCTTGCACTTTAGAGCATGATATGTGTGTGTGTGTTTCACCTTTAGAGAAAAACAACAACCAACAACCTCTAATTAAGTTCCAGATACACATATATCTCTTCTTAGCCGGCCAAAGTGGAATACATAAGTCACACATCGATTGGCCAGCTTGGGAGGTAATTGGACAAAAACACATGCAGGGTTACCGGCGCTAACCAATAAGAGTTAGCGGTGCTAACCTCTTATAGATAGCGGCGCTATCGCGGCCTGTCAGTGATATGACACAAAGTACATGCAGCCGTAGCGGCGCTAAACATTAGGACTTAGCGGCACTAACACTTAAAGTTAGCGGCGCTAACGCAGCCTGCGAAGTCAACTTTTGTCTTTTGCCATTTTTGGTCCCTTTACTTTAGTTGCTGTCAGGTTTGCCCCTGGTGTATGACCCAATAGGCCCATACATCATCAGCAGCGGTCTATATGGCGTACGTGCATTAGTGGGCATATTTCTTACAAACTCCCACTTGCACATAATGCACCGTACCCATGTAACCACCGACAAAGAGCGGCCCCTAGCAAAGAATCGATGCCCCCAAGTCAGTATGGGTTCCGCTTCCTTGCAGAAATCCATAACCTACAAATACGTAGTGGTCCTATAGATAAGTGATCAAACATCCTTTTGTTCGCGATATCCTTGTGAACACGATACATGGTTAATATGTCAATCTCCAGATCGTTCATCATTATGTTTCTCGATCTTGATTGATTGTGACCAAAATTTAAGGACATATCTGATTCTCAATCAATATTCCTTTGCGCATGGCCATGCTTATTTTGGTGTCAGCGCCCAATCATCGAGGGGCCCAGGGATATCTCTCATATCAGATGAACAAATTCCGTTGACTGTACAACCCCATAGCGTGAACCTTGTATTACTTAACTATTCCCTTTATAAGAGCCAGTTACGAACTACGTTTTGAAATAGCCAAAGTAAGAAAGTTTGATGCTATAGTAATGATATTATCATCCCGAGTTACTTGTGACCATGATCCATGAATTGAACTCAGGTGCGGGTGTTCCAGTCACTTGAAACTCCTTTCAAGCACAAGTTATTGTTGCGTTTCATGCATTCAATCCTTGATCAATGCATAACCAACACCTAACCTCAGCCTTATTTCAAACTTCCTTCCCTTGAAGAATGACTGACTGTGGAAATTTAGAATGTATAAGCATTCTGGGAAGTGATTAAACATGCTAAGATGGAACACAGTAAAGATCAATGAAGGTAACCGCATCATGCGTATATATAGTCTCCACTATATATCGATACAATCATCGGTTAGCAGTACTGCTTACCGTTCCCAAAGCTTATAAGTAAATCAAAAATTTACTAAAACGATATTCAAGCCTAGTCATAAGCATGAACAATGCTATTATACCTAGTATGAGATCCATCACTAGTATTTGACAACGGCTTAACTATGGGATCATCTGCACGATATCCCTTTGTACTCTTTTGTATTCTCTTATTAAACCACTTGCATAGTGTTTATCAAAGAGATCATACACTTGGTTATCATAGTCGTCATATCCTCAATGTTACCGAAGTCTACAATAGGATTAATGACACTTATGATTATTAGAGTCGACATACTCTCAATGTAACCGAAGTTCACAATAGAGTCACTGACACTTACTTTTATTAGAGTCGACATACCCTCAATGTAACCGAAGTACACAATAGGGTCAATGACACTCATTGAATTTAAATGTCGTATCTACACCACATATTTGTATATACAAAACTTCGATTAGAATCGACAGTCTTACAAGTATAGATTTTCTTGCAGCAATAACTTACTCAAGACAACTCTATTTTCGTCGAACATTAAGAACATACTTCAGTATTTCTTGAATTTAGTATCCACTTTACTTCATGTTCACATTTATACTCTTGACACAATAATTTCCATCAATAGGTTGAGAACAACCCTAAAATAGGACATTATTTTCATTTGAGTATATTTTACTAGGAACACATAAAGCTCCCACTAGCCCTGACAAGAGTATCTGGCTTAATCTATGCTTTCTAGAAAACTCATTCCTTTGACTTTCTCGTAAAGCAAGATTACATACACAAGATACAAGTTTTGTCGACTTCATTCATGGACGTAACTTGAATATAATGGATATGTAAGACCTCGGAACATGCTTCAAAACATTTCCTCAACTTAATCCTGCGAAGGATCAAGGTCTTCTTATTTCCATGTGAACATACTTGTTTCCCTAAAGCGACAACAACGTTTCACATAATCCAGACCTAATCTGGATATTATGGATGTGTAAGAACCTCGGAAAGTGCCTTAAGCATTTCCTCAACTTAATCCTATGAAGGATACAGGTCTCTTACGTCCATGTGAACTAAATTGTTTCCTCAAGGTGACAACAATATTTCACTTTTATCCAAGTTATCTTTAACATAGCCACTAGAACATGTTTCCATATAATCAACATGAAACACTTTGTCTCTAGTCGGTATTTGAAGTTGTCCATAATTGCATATATGTTAGTCCCTTCACCCTTTTTGGATCACACCGTAGGTGTGGGATTAACCCAAGTCAAGTATTTGGATGCAGCAAATGGGTTACATCTATTTATACCATTATCTTCTTATATTCACTAGTGAACACAGGGTCCCACTATGTTTCCGATGAATGGTAACATCACAATGATTTATCATCAAGCTGCTGTTACTAAAATATGACAACGTCATATCTAAACAGCCTTCTTGATTTCCATCAGATTTAGAGAAGTAATGGATATTGTCAGGTTTTACCAACATCTCTATGCTGATTAAATGGTAGTGACAACATTATGTCTCTTATTTAAGTTTTACGTTCTTCCACTGGAATGCTTTTGTAAATTGTCTTCTTCCTTTTGAGCAACCAAATATGGTTCCCATAAGCCTAAGAAACAATTATCCAAAACTCAGATGAACTACTTAAATATATATAGGCATCAACTTATTATTCATCCATTTCCCACTGAATGTAGACTGGATAACTTTAAGTTATGAGATTGACAAGCAAAGGACTCTTTCTAGTCAAAATCTCATTCGATGCTTAAGTGACCATAATGTTGTGTTTTAGATTGATGACTTGGTTCATAAAATTAATGTATACCAATCACATTGAATACATGTTTTAGACCTGCCTTTCACCAGATCATCAACAAAGATATCCGGTTTTCTTTAAAGTAACACCATGTACAAATGTGTTTCTTCGAGAAAACGAATTATGGGTTAAACCCATGAGTCATTTCATGTTTAAACCAATATAGATAAGAAAACTTAGCATCTATTCTAGATCTAAGAATTTATATCTATATGCCCTTACTAATTCTTAGTTTACTTTAGGTTAGTTCCGAACACCACTAGGTTTCAGACACAAGCCTTTTCTCTAGTAAACATTCTCTCAACAACTATCATAAAGATGGTGATGGAGAATTTCACTAGTGTCCCTCTTTGTGGTATACTTGAACGGATTATCCACACAAGTGTGATCAAAATCCAACAAGTCATAATCCTTCCTACCAACACTGGTGAAGGATTTTATAATCAATCAAGTCCAATAAACAATATTTATACCTTTCATATAGCCCGAGGCTAAACTTTTACAAAGATCCTAACCACATGGATCTAAGCGATGTAAATGTTGTTTACTTGGTCAAGTTTGATTATGTCATAGAGCTCATATATCCAAACCACTTTTGGATCTAAGAATCAATTATTCATGATTGCACTATTACTTATAACGAGCTTTTATGTATGCAATGATATGGATAAGTTTTGATAAAATCATTTCAAAAACAATTTTTCAAAATGTTTCAATTCAAAGTCATATCCATCGTCATCAAATGTGTATTTAAGCACTAAAATTAGGCAAAATAACACAAGCATTGACATGGATCAATTTGAAATGAAACTATCAATATGAAAAATCTTTTTATCAAAAATACAAGATACAAAAACATCCATCATCTTGGAAAGTACATACAATAAAGCAAGTCTTGCCACGTAGGGCATACAAACAAAAGTAATAAATTAATCCGGAATTAATGGCGAGACTAACACTCCCAGTTCTCTTGTAGAAGATAATCAACAAAATTTCTTCTTCAGAGATCCGGTTCTTCAAGCTTTTCCTTCTTGCATCGAACAGACCTACACTTTGTAACAAAAATAAATTTGTGACAAACGTGAGTCTTATAGCTCGGGTAAACAACCCAGCTTATTAAGGAATAGCAATGAAGTAAATCATGAATGTACCTCAAGTAGGAAAATTAACTCTCTCTTTTCTGAGAAGTTTTATATCCTCTTGGCATGAAGGGCAGGCATGACAGCCCCAATCCCCAATCCTTCCACAGAAGTAGCAAACCACCCCTTGTTGAGTCTCTTTAGGCACATCATCAATGTCCATGGACTCAAAACTTGAAGCAAGCTTGGATACTCCAACTTCTTCTGATGGGATCGATTTCTTCTTCCTCGTAATGTGTTGTTTCTTAGAACCAAGTACGAGAGTGGATGAGAATGATGCATGCTTGGACATGTTAGATTCTACATCCTTCAACATTCCATGCAATTCATCTATAGATATTTCCTTTGCATGCATATGATAGTTCTTGACAAACTGTTCATATGATGCGGGCAGAGACTGAAGTATGAAATTCACACCAAGCTCCCTCCCTACAGGAAATCCAAGTCTCTTCATTTGGTCCATGTATGATTTCATCTTCAAAACATGGGCACTAACACTCCCGCCTTCCCGCATCTTACAACAGGTTAGACTTTTAACACACTCATAATGTTCTTGCCTAACTTGCTGTTGGAATACATCCTTCAGCTTATTAATCATGTCATACACAGTCATGTGCTCAAATTGCTTTCGCAATTCTAAGCTCATACTTGATAACATGAGACAAGCAACATCGTGCGTATCCCGAACACGCTTTTCATACGCGTATCGGATAGTCCATTCCACATTGATAGCAGGTGGTTCAGGAAGGGGTTCCTCAAGAATGTGTAACTTAGACTCGGCACGTAGGACAATTCTCAATTGCCTAAGCCAGTCAACAAAGTTCACTCCCGTGAGTTTCTCCCTTTGTAGGAACATACGAAGTGAAAATTTCGACGTGGTGTTGTTTTGATTCGACATCCTATATTAATTAGAGTACATGAATTAGTTAGTTTGATTTAATCCTCGTTAAAATAATTACCCATATCGTCTCGAAAAATATTTTTACAAGGGCTAAGAACCATATTTCACTCCAATTCATGACGGGGTTTCCGCAGATCACTTCATGGAGCTATTTAGGCCGATAACCATTTTACCGATTGCAATCTCTATTGCAACTCTTAGGCACTTGCGGGATCCTACGACAACCATCGGTCGTTTGGCATGTTTGATTCCTACTAGCACCAATTCCAAATTAAAATTCTTGGTTGACTCGTGCTAAGCTCGACAATCACTCAAGGATTTTAATTTGCAATTGTAAATCGTCCGTCAAGACATACGATGTCAAACCCACCAAAATTGTCTCGTGCTAAGCTCGACAACCCAAATTATGAATTTGCCACACGCACCTTCCACACAGTTTTATGAGAGTTGGCTCGTGCTAAGCTCGATAACCAAAACTCATAAATCTAGATTCGGGTGGCATCGACTTACGGATTGTGCAAAATTTACGTTTTATGAAAACGGGCTTTTGTTTCCGGCTTGCTTACAGATTAACTTGTTTAGTGACAAACCTATTTCCACTAGGTGAGTTAATCTTGTATGTGAGCGCACAAGAGAGTTGTAAACCATTTTTACCAAATCTCTTGTGATTTTATTAATTTTCGAAAAATTATCTAGCATGCGAATCCTAAGCAAACCATGCAAGAAATAATAAAATCACATCACACGCATATATTCGAAATAAATTGGTAACCCTTGCCATAAATCCTATGCGTTCTTCCCGTGAGCCAAAACGGGTAGAACGTGGTCAAACTAAGGGACGGAAGGTCTTCAATGCGAGCTCCCACTAGAACCGCTATCTCCAATGGACTTCACCGGCTTCTATGGACATGCTCCATCTCCTTCCGACTCCAAATTGTGTGTCTTCATCCAAATTGTACAAAACATACAAATAGAAAATAAATGGCATACAAGCCACAATTTTCCTATTTTATCTATTACAATTACACGGATGAATAAAATGGCATGCAAGCCACAATATTATTACAAACAAATCTGAATTAATAAATATTACAGCCATATGTGATTAAAATCACCAAATTGCATCCACACACACAAAGTCAACCACAAGGTCAAAGAAGGTTACCAATTTCAAATCAACCACATACAACCAAACATACTAAAATGGTAACAAAATTACCAAATCAAAATCTGGAACAAATTTTCCAGAATCACAAATTAGCCAAAAATACCCGAGATCAAAACTGTTTTTAACTTGAAAACCAAAATCTGTAGCTGCGCGTTAGCGCCGCTAAGTTTTATGAGTTAGCGCCGCTAACTCGAAGTTAGCGCCGCTAACCCTGTTCGAACAGAAAACAAACATTCCGATTTCGGGATTTTTCAAGCCACCAAGTGCAAATCTAACATAGAGGTGGCTCTGATACCACTGTTGGGATTTCATGGGCTAGCAGCGGAAGCTAGGTGCAACAAAAACAGCCCAAGGTACAAGCACATAAAGCATAAAAACCAAAATCCAACAAATGGACCAAACTCTATGTTCAAGAAATGCAACAAGGAAAGGAAAGAGGTGTTATACCATTCTCCTTAGCTACCGTAATCTGATTGTCTCGTGGTGTTGATACTCCACGAACGAAATGCGGATCTTCTATTGGGTAGTACCCCGGGAACACGCCAAACCATGAGTGCTAGCAAGCCTCTAGTGATACTTCATCTTGAATATCACCTTAGGAACAGCAACTATGAGACCAAATCTCTGGAACTCTCTCTTACAAACTCTCAAAGTCAATCTTGCACTTTAGAGCATGATATGTGTGTGTGTTTTTCACCTTTAGAGAAAAACAACAACCAACAACCTCTAATTAAGTTCCAGATACACATATATCTCTTCTTAGCCGGCCAAAGTGGAATACACAAGTCACACATCGATTGGCCAGCTTGGGAGGTAATTGGACAAAAACACATGCAGGGTTAGCGGCGCTAACCAATAAGAGTTAGCGGCGCTAACCTCTTATAGATATCGGTGCTATCGCGGCCTGTCAGTGATATGACACAAAGTACATGCAGCCGTAGCGGCGCTAATCATTAGGACTTAGCGGCGCTAACCCTTAAAGTTAGCGGCGCTAACGCAGCTTGCGAAGTCAACTTTTGTCTTTTGCCATTTTTGGTCCCTTTACTTTAGTTTGTCAGGTTTGACCCCGGTGTATGACCCAATAGGCCCATACATCATCAGCAGCAGTCTATATGGCGTACGTGCATTAGTAGGCATATTTCTAACCGTGAGTTCATGGGTACGGTGTGTCATGTGCAAGTGGGAGTTTGTTGGGATATGCCCACTGATGTACGTACGCCATATGAATCACTGCCGATAATGTATGGGCCTATTGGGTCACACACCCGGGATCAATCTTGACAACAACCTAAGTGGAGGGACTGATTTTGTCAAATTGCAAAGAGTTGGCATGCTGAAGGGATTTAGCGGCTCTAACTCTTTAGAGTTAGCGGCTCTAACCCCTTAAGGTTAGCGGCTCTAACTAGGGGCCCGATAGCGGCGCTAACTTTTAAAGTTAGCGGCGCTAACCCCAAAGAGTTAGCAGCGCTAACCCCTGTCATAATGCATGCAACTTTTGCATTCACCTCTATTCTCCACCAATCAAATTGCAGATGCTATTTGGCCGGCCATGGGCTTTGAAAAGCAAATGGAGAGGTCATTTTGAGCATGCAAGGTTTGGTAGAAACTCTCTCTTGCAAACACACACATACACCAAACATACTTCCATTTTTTTGTGAAGAAACCTTGAGGGTTATGTGTGAATCTTGAAGAGGAGAGTAAGGAGAACTCGTGGTTGTTGTTCAAGAGGTGGTTTCAAGCTTTGAAGACCACTAATGGCTTGCTAGTACAAGGAGGTTGAACAAACCCAGGGTGGACTTCAATAGAGGAGGCTATTTCGGCTTCTTGGATCATCACCACCATCTTCAATTTTCCAGAAGATTGATAAGAGTATAACCTTCTTTCTCCTCTGTGTTTCATGTTGCTTTTCATAGTCATGGAGTTGGGTACACTTTTTGGGGTTTCTTTGCATTTTATGCTTTATGTGGTTGTACTTTATGCATTATTTGTTGTACCATGCTTCCGTTGCGCGTCCACGAAACCCCAACAGAAATATCATACCTCTTAAACTAAATAAAACCCTAAAAACTACAAAAAACAATACAAAGCAAATAAACCAATTAAAGGGGGAATTTTGTTAGATTATGTGCAGAAATAGATAGCATGTATCATCGTGTCCAATACTATGTGACACTAAAGAATCACACCGCTGCATACTCAAATATAACCTTTTGGATTTTACCTTTTTGTGTATGACAATAATTAATAGTTTAATTAATTATTGAGAAAAGAGAAAAATAATAAAAGATATTTATTATTTAAAAGGAGAAGTTGATATTTAGTTTAAATATTAACGTGACCAATTAATTAATAGTTATTAATTAATTAGAAAGGTCGAGGGTACTTTCTGTAATTGATTAATAGTTTAATTAAAGCTGAGCTTTAATTAAACGGGCTTAGGCCTAATAAGGGTTTATTATAAAAACCTTATTAAGCCTCATTAATCACATAACTCAATTACAAGATTAAAGTGATAACCCTAAAAGCTCTCTCCCTCCTCTCTCTTTCTCGGCGGCGACGCATGAAACCAAACCGACCACCAAGGGCGGTGGCCGGCGATGACGCACACACACACACACACACGTGGATCTCGTTTTTGATCCGAGGTTAAATCCTTAGGCTATCTAGCAGCCAGTTCGAGGTGGTGCAGTAGCGGTGGATAACCTGCAGCTGTCTAGAGGATAAAGAAAAGGTTTTGGTTTCCATCAAGGTATAACTTTTCTAACCCTCTTCCTCTTTTAGTTTTCTGTACGAGTTAGCTGAGATCACTGGAGGGGGTTTTATTCCGCTGTGCATGTTTTTATACCCTACAAAACCCTTCAGTGGTATCAGAGCCACTTCTAACCTCGTAGGTAACTAGGTAGGTTTCTTTTTATTCTGATGAAAAATAAGGTTTATCTTTTATCAAGAAAAAGGTTTTCTTTTTAATTATCCAGAATAATAAAAATCAAGTTTTGATTTTTATTGGATAAACCTTTGATAAAAATATTATTAGATTTGGTTTTTTAAATTAAATCTGTTTTTTTATTACTTGCGGAAAACGGCAAAAACCGAACCACCACCCTCATCGGCGACGGCCTCAGACGGTGGCTGCGGTCGGTCGGCGGCGTCCCAGCCGTGGGAGGTTGCTGGCCGACAACAGTCCTAGGTGGGGGCGGCAGCTCTTGACGGAAAACAGCAGCGACGGAAGTCGGCTGCATGGCGGTGCTCGGCGGCTAGCATCGACGGCGGAAGCGTGGTGGGCTACGGCCCGGAACCACGGCCCAAGACCGTCCCAGCCGCATCACGGGTCCGTAGGGCTATGGCCCATTTTGTTTTTCGGCCCAAGTTTTTTTGTTTTTGTCATAACCCAGTTTGAATACATGGCCGAGCCCGCGGTTCAGGTATTTGTGGTTAAGGGCAACGCTAACGCATAGTTGTTTTGTGGTTATTTTATTTCTTTACATATTATATATGCGTGGTTGTGATTCTCACGATGAAATAAAACAAGGGTTTTAATAATAGTTAATTATTGAAACAGATGTTATTTTTTTAAAAGAAAACTGGAATTAAAGTTTTTCTCGTCAAAAACTTGGAAATCCTTTTCAGAAAAATCTTAGATCAGTGTGCTACCCACCTAATGGTACACATTTCCTGTTAAACGGTACTCGGGTGTCGGAAGTGACCAAACCTTGGGCATTCGGGTTCAAACCATTGCGGGGGAGGGTGTGAAAGACTCTGCGATAATCGGGAGTCCCGGCCAGAGTTCACACTGTCTTAGGTGGTGCGATCTATTTTGGTGATAATCGGGAGTCCCGGCCTAAAATGCACTAGAGGGACCAAACATGAACGGTTCCAGTAACCGATGTCCCGCGGATCTAGGAGTCGTATCCAGTTAGGATACGATTGGTATAGTTCTTACCTACCAGAAATAACATTGTCCCGGTTAGAAGTGCCCAAACCTTGCATCGGGAAATGTGAAATATGGATCCTAGTCTAATAATTTATTGTTTAAAAGGTAATAATTATTAGAAGATGTAATCAATACTGAATCAGTTTTATCTTTTTCCTTTTCCTGTAGATGTCTATTATATTTGTTATTCCGTTTTATTCACCAAGAGAGTCTCTAAGTCTCATCACTAGCAAGTGGAAGCTTTCAGGTCCAAACTTTGCTATTTGGAAGATGCATCTAAAAAATGTTTTGGATGCACAGGGAAAGCTTCACATCATTGAGACATTGCCTCCAGAGCGACCAGGAGTATATGCCCAGGATAGTGAGTATGACACTTACTATCAGTATCTGGCTGACGAATCTGATGTTATGTCGATTCTCGTTCTCAGCACATCATCCGAGTTTACGGACAATCTCCGTGAGAAGTCATCTTATGAGGTTGTTCAAGGACTGGAGCAAAAGTTCAAGTTTAGTGAACGGATATGTCGCATGCTATTGATGAGGGAAATTCTTCCAGCCAAGATGAAAGAAAGTCAGCCTATTAGCGATCATCTCATTAACATGAGAAGGCTTTTAGATTGCTATGAGATTTTTGGATCAAAATCAAAACCACATGAGCTAGTTATGCTCTTGTTCGGTTCCCTGTCGGACTATTACCAGAAAAGAGTAATGTATGTCCTCGGAGATTTTCAGATGACTGTCGCAGGGTTGCACGAAATCCTTATGTGCATTAGCGATGAGTTGAATCCAAAGTAGCTAGAGTCAACAGTTGTGAACCCTATGCAGGAGGATGACTGGCTGGAAGAACTTGGAGAGATTTGTTGCCCAGACTGTGGTAGCAAGGATTCATGCGAGCACTCACTCGACATAGATCAGCTGGACATTGGTTCGCCCAATGATACAGGTATCTTTATGATAGATTGTCTTATTACTTCTTATGAATCATGGGTATTGGATACCGGATGTGGTCATCACATATGCAATCATTTGCAGGGATTCAAGAGAAGTAAAAAGCTGAGACAAGGAGATATGGACCTGCGTGTAGGCGAAGGCTCCATGGTTGGTGCTGAAGCTGTAGGGACATATTGTCTTTGTTTGCCCTCGGACATGGTCTTAGAGCTAGAACCTTGTTATTATGTTCCAAGACTAATTAAAAATGTTATCTCGTTTGATTTACTAATAGACCGTGGATTTTCTTATGTTATGAATGAAAAGGTTATTTCATGTTTTAAAAATGATATTTTCTTCTTTAAAGCTACTCCAGAAAATGATCTATATACGCTAAATCTAGATAACAAAGACATCTATCATATAAGTAAGAGATCCAAGAGTAACTTGAATCAAACTTACCTCTGGCATTGTCGTTTAGGACATATAAACGAGAAACGCATAAAGAAAGTCCGAGATGACAAAATTCTATAACCATTTGACTTGGAGTCATATGATGTTTGCGAATCTTGTTTGTCTGGTAAAACGACAAAGCAGCATTTCAACAGTGAGAATGAAAGGGCCAGCGAGTTATTAGGGATTATACACACAGATGTGTGCGGACCCTTAACTGTGGAGGCTAGAGGAGGATACCGGTATTTCGTAACCTTTACTGACTATTTCAGTAGGTTCGGTTATGTCTACCTCATGAGACTTAAATCTGAAAGTTTTGACAAGTTCAAACAGTTTCAGAATGAGGTACAAAATCAGCTGGACAAGAAGATAAAGTCGCTTCGGTCGGATCGAGGTGGCGAGTATCTGAGTCAGGAATTTGACGATCATTTGAAGGAATGTGGGATTGTTTCACAACTCACACCTCCGTATACACCTCAGATGAATGGTGTATCAGAAAGGAGGAATCGTACACTGCTTGACATGGAACTATCAATGATGAGTCGGAGTTCACTACCATTGTCGTTTTGGGGACACGCACTCGAGACAGCAGCGTTCATGCTGAACTGGGTTCCAACCAAATCGGTTGAAAAGACACCGTTCGAGGTATGGACGGGGAAAAAGCCCAAAATGTCTTTTCTAAAGGTTTGGGGATGTGAGGTGTATGTTAAGCGAACATTCACGGATAAACTCAATCCCAAATCAGATAAGTGTATCTTTGTGGGCTATCCCAAGGAAACCATGGGATACTATTTCTACAACCCAGATGAGAACAAAGTTTTTGTTGCTCGTAAAGGGGTATTCTTGGAGGAGAAGTTTCTAAACTCAGAGACTCCAAGAAAAGATATAGAGCTTCAAGAAATTGAAGAGGATGAGATTACACCACCACCGATAGTTGAACCTGTAGTTCAACAGAGAATTGTTGAACCTCAACCCGAGTCTGTGGCTGAGGAAGAAGTTCAAACACAAGACATTCGCAGGTCTAGTAGGCCTCGTAATGAGCCAGATAGGTATCTGGGATTCCTAGTTGCTCAAGACGAAGGGGATCTATAAGAACCCACTACCTACCTAGACGCTGCCTCAGGTTTAGAATCTGAGAAATGGCTAGAAGTCATGAAGGCAGAGATGTAATCCATGTATGACAACCAAGTTTGGGAGTTAGTAGATTTGCCTCAGCACAGTAAAGCTGTTGGGTGCAAATGGGTCTTCAAGAAGAAGACAGACATGGATGGAAAAGTGCATACCTTTAAAGCAAGGCTAGTGGCAAAAGGTTTCACGCAAACTCATGGTGTTTACTATTGTTGGAACCTAGAGGGGGGGTGAATAGGTTCTCTAACTTAGTTTACCAATTTTTCACAAATAAAATTTGTAAGTTGTGATAAAAAAGATTTTTCTTGAAGTTTATAACACAACAAATATATATACTTGAAATAAAGAGAGTAAGGGTAGAGAGATATCACCAATTAGTAGACAAGAGATTTATAGTGGTTCATGCAAGTGTTAACAAACTTGCACTACATCCACTCCTTGGCCTCACCCACCAAGAGTTTGCTCCACTAGCTTCTCTCTTTGAAGGTAGAGATAAACCTTTTACACTTCTCTTTTTAACTTGCAAGAATTAACACTTCAAACTTGCAAGTAAGGTAAAGATAACCTTGCTTCACTCTAATTCTATAGGTTAGAGTTGATCCTCACTTCACTCTAATTTGAAAGGCTAGAGTTGATCCTTACTTCTCTCTAATTCTAAAGGCTAGAGATGATCCTTACTTCACTCTAATTTGAAAGGTTAGAGTTGATCCTTACACTATTACAAAATATATGAATGATGTTGTAATGTTTGAACTTTCATGGCTTTCACTCTTGCTTTGATCTTGATCTTGAAAGATTGAATAATATCAAAGTATATGAGCTTATAAGATCTTGTATATATTCTCCATATTTCAGATTGCAAGAGCTTGGTAAAATCACAAGACTTGAGTTGGTTTAAATAAGGAAAAAGGTGAAAGTTCAAAAAGTGTCCAGACAGTTCACGGTCGATCCACAGTCGACCGTGGCATCAACCGTCGGCCTGCTGGAACTTTTTGAGCCTTTCAAATATAGACGTTGGAAATTTACCAAAACTACACACAACCCATTTTTACCATTAAAATGCACTGAAAAAGAGTCTTAGAAAAGTTGGGTTGGTGTCATACTTCTTATGTTTGAATTTAAACACCAAATAGGAAGTTTAGAAGCCAAATGCATAAAACATGTTGGAAGTTTGCTTCTTTGGGAGATTCATTTTCCTATAAGTGGTGTTGTGTTGTTTCAATGGAATATCATGTTTGATATTTGCCAAAATAAAAAGTCTTGTACTTATTTAACCAAACTTGTGATATTAAAAAAAATGTTTGTTAATTTTTATAGAAGTTTTTATAAAAATAATATTATAAAAACTTAAACTTGTTTAATTGTAAGTTCATATATTTCAAACTCTTGTTTGTAGATTTCTTCGTCATCGGCTTTGAAGAATTCATCTTTACTTGTTGAGTACGAGTTCGACTGTCTTCAAGAAGGACAATGTTTAAGAATTGTGAGCTGTGCAACGACGGTTGATTCACGGTCGACCGTGGGATCGACCGTGAAGACTAAATGTTTCTTTTATCTTGTTTTCTTCTTTTCTTGTTGATTTGAAGTCTTCAATTATTTGTTCTTCACTTGATCATTAATTTTAGGTTTGTGAACCTTTAAAGAATGTAGCATATGAACATATGAATAAATTTGATAATAAATAATATTACTTGTTCATATTTTTATCATCATCAAAATAAGGAGTGCATTTCTTAATGTGTGACCATGTATGCACTAACAATTATGATGAACCTTTTTCCCCAGTGGCAATGCTTAAAACTATTAGGATCCTTATGGCCATATCAGCATATTTTGATTATGAGATATGACAGATGGATGTCAAAACCGCTTTCCTTAACGGGAAACTGACAGAGAATGTATATATGATGCAAACGGATGGTTTTGCAGATCCAAAGAACCCTAATAAAGTATGCAAGTTGCTTAAATCCATCTATGGACTAAAGCAATCATCTAGAAGCTGGAACTTACACTTTGATGAGCGTATTAAAGAGTTTGGTTTTACCAAAAGTGAGTTCGAGTCGTGTGTTTACACTAAATTCAGTGGGAGCGCGGTAACCTTCCTAGTCTTTTATGTAGATGACATACTGTTAATAGGAAACAATATACCAGTATTACAAGGAGTAAAATCCTGGTTAGGTAAATGTTTCCAAATGAAAGACTTGGGAGAAGCTGCTTATATACTGGGTATAAGAATCTATAGGAATAGATCTAAGCGGCTTATCGGACTTAGTCAAGGTACATATATTGACAAGGTCGTGAAAAGATTCAAGATGGATGGATCCAAGAAAGGATTTATTCCTATGCAATCTAGCGCGATTTTGAGCAAGGCTCAATGTCCTGTGTCTAGTCAAGATCAGGACAAGATGAAATTGATACCATATGCCTCGGCAGTTGGTTCAATCATGTATGTCATGCTGTGTACTAGACCCGATGTTGCCTATTCTATCAGTGTCACGAGTAGATATCAGCAAAATCCGGTTGAAGCTCATTGGGAGGCTGTCAAGAATATTCTCAAGTACCTGAGAAGGACGAAAGACATATTCCTAGTTTATGGAGGTTCGATGGATGAGCTAAGTGTAACTGGTAACACTGATGCTAGTTTCCAGACCGACAGAGACGACTTCAGGTCACAGTCAGGATTTGTGTTTACCCTAAACGGAGGAGCCATATCTTGGAAGAGTCAGAAGCAAGATACAATAGCAGATTCTACTACAGAGACAGAGTATATTGCGGCAAGTGATGCGGCAAAGGAAGCTGTCTGGCTGAAGAATTTTATCTCGGATCTTAGAGTTGTTGCCAGTATCTCTAGACCGATCGATATATTATGTGACAACTCGGGGGCTATAGCGCAAGCTAAAGAACCTAGAGATCATCAGCGGACTAGGCACGTACTCAGGAAATATCACCTCATCCGAGAGATCATTGGAAGAGATGATATTAGATTGCAAAAGATACCGACGGACGACAACGTTGCTGACCCGTTGACGAAGCCGCTAGCTAGGGCTAAGCATGAGAGGCATGCGAGTTCTATAGGAATGCAGTACTTAGAACATAGCAGCTAGTTCGTGTTTTTGATTATTACTATAGATATAACTTGAGACTCTTTTATTATGTAATTACATTTCATGGGATTGAAATAGGAGGTTTTTACATAATTGTTTCTAGTTGTCTATTTTTAGCATGTTTAACCTATCCATGACAAGTCAAGTGATGAGTTGTCTAAATGCCCGTAGCTACTTAATGTAGTGGGAGCTACGTTAGGGAGGTAACGCTATTATGGATATTTGATGATTTATTCGGGTATGAATAAAAGCACAAGGTTGTGACCAAGTATTCATAGATATTTATCAGGGGATAAATATTGGGGTGATCCGCATCGAGTTTACTTCATGGAGCGTTAACATAAGTAAACTTGATAGGTTGTCCTTAGACCTGAGATATTTGGTTTGGGGCGTGGTAACTTCTGTACTTTAGCATGTTCTAACGTCACGCCGTAACAGGGTGATCATAAGGGGATTGTCTAGGTGCAGCGGAAACCATGTGCTCAAATTGCAAATAGTCAAAATGGAATTTACACCTCCTTTTTAGGAGAGATATTTTCTTAGCTCCTCGACGATTAAGACTACTGAAAATGCGTGGCCGCGCTCGGTTAGAATGATAGTTATTCGTTCGGTAAACCGTAATTGCAGAGTGTCGAAATCAGAGTCGAGAAAATCTGAGTATTTAATGAGATCCCTGCTCCATGTCAAATACTCACATTATGGAATATCGCGATGCAAAAGGAAAATCCTAGATAATCCAAGGTGTGGATTGTACATCTAGATGTAAGAGATCTCATAGTCTGGTTAACCTAAGTGTCTGGCTAGGGACCTCCTTAGGCCAATGATGTACAAGGAGTGTTACTTATCTTGCACAAATGGGAGTCTGTTAGATTATGTGCAGAGATAGATAACATGTATCATCGTGTCCAATACTATGTGACACTAAAGGATCACACCGCTGCACACCCAAATAGAAACTTTTGGATTTTACCTTTTTGTGTATGACAATAATTAATAGTTTAATTAATTATTGAGAAAAGAGAAAAATAATAAAAGATATTTATTATTTAAAAGGAGAAGTTGATATTTAGTTTAAATATTAACGGGGCCAATTAATTAATAGTTATTAATTAATTAGAAAAGTCAAGGGTACTTTCTGTAATTGATTAATAGTTTAATTAAAGCTGGGCTTTTAATCAAACGGGCTTAGGCCTAATAAGGGTTTATTATATAAACCTTATTAAGCCTCATTAATCACATAACTCAATTACAAGATTAAAGTGATAACCCTAAAAGCTCTCTCCCTCCTCTCTCTTTCTCGGCGGAGGCGCAAGAAACAAAATCGACCACCAAGGGCGGTGGCCGGCGGCGACGCACACACACACACACACGTGGATCTCGTTTTTTATCCGAGGTTTAATCCTTAGGCGGTCTAGCAGCCAGTTCGAGGTGGTGCAGTAGCGGTGGATAACCTGCAGCTGTGTAGAGGATTAAAGAAAAAGTTTTGGTTTGCATCAAGGTATAACTTTTCTAACCCTCTTCCTCTTTTAGTTTCTGTACGAGTTAGATGAGATCACTGGAGGGGGTTTTATTCCGCTGTGCATGTTTTTATACCTTACAAAACCCTTCAAATTTTATGTTGTTTTTGCACTTTCAACTCAACCAATTACCACTAACAAATCTAAATAATACTTTAGCAATTCAAAGAAACAAGAAAGCGAGCAACTTGAATAGATTTAAATTATATGGTGAAGACTTCCCTCCCTAGATTCGATTTCACCCTTTTTCAAGTTGATTAAATTCAAGAAATCATGTGCAATGAATATTAAAGATCAATTATCAATTCCTAAATTGATTAGACTCTTGTTCCGAAAATCTTACCCTATAATTATACCAATTAACAACATTTATGGTCACAAGATTAATTAATAAGCATAACTAGTAGCATAAGTTCGATTCATGAAAAGCTTTAATCTTTTTAGTTGTTGATAAACAAAGCATTAAACCAACATATAAAGGTCATTATATGTTGAATCACATGTTAAAGTTCCAATCTTTAGTTGTTTAACCTAGGATTAATCAATCACTAGTCTAAATTATCTAATGATCCTAGATAATCAGGATTCAAGTTTTATAAATAGATTGATCTTCTAATTTAATAAAACTCTGATTACAAACAACCGAAACAGATTCTAAAACATGGATTATCAATTGATTAAGCAATTCATGACATAAATATAGTAAAAAGTACAAAACTTCATAAATTAATCAACTTTAATATGGGTTCATCTCCTCTAGGAAGGAAAACAGAATACTTAGCCTAACATGTTCATTCTAATACTCTGGAAATCATGAAATAACAGAAACATGGTAAGATGGAATGAATAAACCGTAAAAGATGATGATGCTAAGCCTTTGATCTTCACTTTAAGGTTCAAATCTCCCAAGTTATGCTCCAAGCTTCCTGGATCTCCTCTGGTACGTCTTCAGGGTTGGAATGATGGTAAAAAGTGGGTGAAAGATCCTCAAACTGGATAGGAATGAAGGTAGTTATAGAAGAGGGTTTCTGATGGACCGCGCCGCGATCTTTAGTGGTCGCATCGCGATCGCGAGTTTAATCCCAACCTCTTCGCGATTCGAAATTCAAACATTCCGGCCTTATATAAATGATCGTGCCTCTATCTGCTATAGTGGTCGCGCCGCGATCTTCTTAATTTCACAAACTTTATTTATTTTTCTTTATTTTTCGACTTTTCAAGCTTTGATTTGCATTGTTTTGTATATTTTAACCTGAAATAGATAAACAAAGGTAAATAGTACCTTTTTGACATAATTTAGATAATATTTGGCTAAAACTATTCGAATATCGCGTAAAATATATATCTAATAATAACAATATCACATATGTATAAAGTGTGTTTTAATAAACCGATCAATGACAACCGGCTATGATTTTAAAATAACATAAATTGTGAAATTTAGAAGGAGAAACTGAAATCAGAAAACTGAGATATTGATGTATAAATATAAGGGCATTACTATGAAAAAAAACGGTGAATCGTATTTATATTAACTTGCATTAAAAAATTAAAATTTATATGTATTAAATGCTTTTGAGCGTTGAAAGTTAAGGGCAGCATGTGAGAAAAAACCCTACAAACTAACCAAAAACATCCTCCAAACAAATAATAATATATTTGGGTGATCTATAGATCATGATTTTTTTCTTTGTTATACATAATAAAAAATATATAGATTTTTTACTATACTACACTTAAACACCTAGATAGCTAGATATGAAAAATATATTGTAGATTAATACAAACATTAAAACATTTGTAGGCGCACTACAACTGTATAAAAGTGAAATATCAAAACAAGTGTATAGATTTCTCTTTTTCTTAGTTCAATTCTTGGTCGGCACACCCTCCGAATTAAATTCATCTCTCTCTCTCTCTCTTTCTCTCTCTCATAATAACATTAAAAGCATATGACATCCATCAACTTTGTCTCCAAAGTCTTTCGAATAAATCTTTGTGAAAATTAACAACGAACCAATAACGTTTTCATCGACGACGAAAAACAAGAAACGTTACAAAACAAATTACTCTTGTCTTATCATTTGCTTCTTCCTTAACCCCTCTCTCTATCTCTTCTCTCTCTCAATTCTCAACTTCCATCTTTCTATTCACTTTTACATATCTTCTCCAAATCCGATAATTTCTTTCTTTGGCTTATTTTGTTACATCAGGTTCTGTGTCGAGCAAAAAGACTCAATCTTGATTATCTTTTACACGCTTCAAGATTTCTTGAAAAAAACATATATACTCGATTACCATTCAATCCATACCCATCTTGATTCTCTTTTTCACACTTCAAGATTTTTGAAAGAACATATAAGTATTTAATCCATACCCATGAAAGAATCGGAACCACCATTTGTGGAAATCTGCAAGAACTTTAACGATAATAATGAAGCCTTCATAAACAATGATATTGAAGATTTCGATGATGTTGAAGAATGGGAGCTACCGGTGATCGATCTCAGCCATGAAGACTTTAGAAAAGAGATAGCTGAAGCATCACAAAAATGGGGTTTTTTTCAAGTAATAAATCATGGGGTTTCTTCTGATATTTTGGAGAAAATGAGAAGTGAACAAATGATGGTGTTTCGTAAGACGTTTTACGAAAAGGTTAATAATCACTGTGATATGAATTTTCCGGTGGGTAGTTACCGGTGGGGAACTCCTTCAGCCACTTGTTTGAGGCAGCTTGCATGGTCAGAAGCATTTCATGTTCCATTGACTGATATTTCAAGCATGTGTTGTGTCACCAGTCTCAGGTATGTTGTCCCTGCCATTTATTTTTTTATAATTTCCATATCATAATCTCTTACTTCATTTATACTTTATGACACTATTATATATATGGAATTTGGTAGAAACAAAGGAATGAAAATATTGAAAATTAGATATGTTGTTTCAATTATCGTAATTCATTATTTTATCTTTCCTACCATATCACTCTTCTCTTTCATATTTTTCCCAATCTTTTAACCGAGGAAAATAACCATATATAATTCAACCGCTTTACCTCTATTGCATTTTCTTAATCAAACGGGTATTGTGTATGAGAAATATAGTCATATTATGTTAAATAGAGAGAGGGAAGAAAGGAAGGGATAGACGGTAAAGCCAAGAGGTGCTAAGATAGGATGGTTTAGTCACTGGCCCGTAGGGGGCCAACGCACTGCGCGATATATACCTTGATAAAAATTATAGTTAATGATGTTATCAAATCGAATGTTAAGCTAGGTTGTAGCGAATTATCAGTGAATTTATTTTATATATCAAATCCATCTACTTACAACATTAAAATATAAGTAAAAATCAAGAGTAAGAATAACAAAAATATATTAATTGATTTACATATCTATAATGTCTTATAAATTATTTAGATTTTTTTGCATTAACCTTTAAATTTTAAATAATTTAAAATTAATTATTTACTCTTAATATTAAATTAAAGAAAGAGTTAATTACAAAGATGGTCCTTGTGTTCTTGCCCAAATTTCACATTTAGTCCTTTAAACTCGAAAATTACATTGGTAATCCTTATAGTTAACGTTTTGTTTCACTTTTAGTCCTTTAGACTAACTGGTGTTAAAGTTGACCGTTAGTCAAAGGGTATTCTGGTCATTTTCCATCCTATCCTTGTTACCAAACTTCCTAACCCTATTAAAACTATTTCCAAACACAATTATTTATAGGTTATCTTCTGTACTTGTTTCCAAACACAAACTCACTCTCTCTCACTAATTTCTTATTCTATCCGTAACAAGGCCATTTGCTTCATCTTTTGCAGATTCACTTATAGCATAAGATTCATCTGCTTCATCTCTCACTAATTTCTTATTCACTAATTTCTCATTCTTGCAAAGATTGCCATCAGATTCACTTTTGCAGATTCAAACACCACTCTCACCGGAGCACCATAGCAGAACAATGACCACCATTACCGTCCGCCATCGTACGATCACCACCACCGTCTCGTAGATCAGATCAGATCTGAACCGCCGCCGTAGATCAGATCTGAACCACCACCGCCATAAATAAGATCTGAACCGCCGCCGTAGATCAGATCTGAACCGCCTCCGTAGATCAGATCTAAACCATCGCCGCCGCCGCGGTAGATCAGATCTAAACCATCGCCGCCGTCGCTCCACAGATCTGAACCGCCGAGCTTGGAGTCACCACCACCACAACCCCCTTTCTCTCCGACCACCACCATCATGCAACCACAGCCTCGCCACCCCGTCTTCTCTGTGTGATTCGCCGGCCACCACTCTTCAAGTAAAGCTTTCCCGACCAGATTTTACTGGATTTTATTGAAAAAACTCGATATGGAAATCATAATGTGCTCAAGCAGTTTAGATGTTGGCACAAAAGCATTTAATTAAGGAGCTATTGCGTAATTCATACGAATCAATTCACTACAGTAAAATCTTCTCATCTTCCTCACCCTTTTATTTTATTTCATTTTTTAGTTATTTGTGGATTTGTTTGTAGGTCTGAATGTTTAGATGTGTATTGGTGTTGAGTTTGTTTCAGATTTGAGTATTTAGGTGGGTGTGGTTTTTTATTTGGTTCAAAGTTTTTATGTCACCATCATTAAAAACATGATCCAGATATGAGTTGTGTTTTTGGTAAAAAAAATATGAACATGAACCCTAAAAAAGCTATGAAGAAGAACTCCAAGAACACTAAAGAAATAGATAGAAAGGTGTTTGGTTACAAAGATAAGTGGTAAAATGACTAAATTACCCTTTGACTAACGGTCAACTTTAACTGGAGTTAGCATAAAGAACCAAAAGTGAAACAACATGTCAACCATAAGGACTATCAGTGTAATTTTCGAGTTTAAAGAACTAAATGTGAAATTTGGGCAAGACCACAGGGACCATCTTTGTAATTAACTCTTAAAGAAAACTATTAAATGAAGTAATTATTGGATGGAGTTGATAACAATCTTTTATACCATTTTAACAACTGAACCTTTCATATAAAAGAATCTTATAAATTCAAATTAATACAAATTAACACAATAATTAAAGTTAACAATTAACCCTTTCATATTAGATTCTATCAATAAATATAGGGCAAACTGCTTCAAAATACAATGAACTTTCACTAAGCTACCAATATATACAATCAACTTTAAAATCTTTAAAAAAAATACAAGAAACTTACATAATGTTACCAATGTATACAAGATGACCTCCTATAGAAGGTTACTTGTTTGCTAACCGGTAATTTCCTTTATTTTTCAATTTTCTTAATTTTAAATTACAAAAATCTGGAAAAAGAAGAATGAAATATGGTATCTTCGTCACTCTTTGAACTACTGAACCAATGATTCATAAATCCAAACTTAAACAACAAACTCAAATAGGCAAAAGATCTGATCTGTAAGGCGAACACGTCGCCACTGCAACAAACCACCACCGCCGCCACTGCAGCAAACCACGACCCTCGTGTGGGTTTTCAACCACCATCGCATGTGGGTTTTCAACTATCGTTCACAATCGTCGCTCGTGTTCGAAATTAGGGTTTCCTGCTTCAAGATTAGGGTTTCGAGATTAG
The DNA here is from genome assembly GCA_947179395.2 of Pulicaria dysenterica. Taxonomy (NCBI): domain Eukaryota; kingdom Viridiplantae; phylum Streptophyta; class Magnoliopsida; order Asterales; family Asteraceae; genus Pulicaria; species Pulicaria dysenterica. The sequence continues at coordinate 48,022,715 of OX359289.1, read as the reverse complement.
GGTTTCCGCTGTCCCCTTCGAGATTTAGGGCTCTAAAACTTCGTCTTCTTCAAGAACAACTGTCGTCGCCTTCTTCAAAATTAGGGTTTCCTGCTTCGCTTTCCACTTTAAACTACCACAATCGCCGTCGCCTTTTTCAAGATTGGGTTTGATTTCAGAATATCGTGATTCAAATGTAAGTTTTTCCGATATATTTTGAACCACCACAACTGCCGCCGAGATTGGGGTTTCCAGATTCGAAATCTTTGGTTTAAATCTTTGGTTTCTAGATTCGAAATCTTTGGGGTTAGGGTTTTTATGATTGGGTTTGATTTGAGAATCTCATGGTTCAAATGTATTCTTGATTATAATTTCTTCCATACGATTTGAATGTGTAATTTATGTTTAAAGTTCATCTTCATCTTCTTGATTAAAATACGATTTGTTTAGGTTTGAATGTTCTTGAAGTTGTTCTTGAAGGTTTGAATGTTCTTGAATATTAAGAACAAAGATGATGAATATAATAAAAATAAATAAAATTCAGTAAATAAATAAGAAGTGACCTGTAACTTGCATAGCAGGTTACAACTTGCATACAATGGGGGTTATAAGCAAGTTTGTTGTAGTTTTTTTAAAATTTTAAAGTACGTTGTATACATTGGTAGCTTAGTATAAGTTCGTTGTATTATGGTGCAGTTTGCCCATAAATATACTAACTTAACTATATAACTAGAAGTATTAAATTCAAATAATTTATAATCTATATTTATAAAAATTTCTGATCTTTAAAATGCGTAATATAATTAAAATAGCATATAGTTATAATGTCAACATTTTTGTTGTATTTTTGCATCAATGTAAAACTTTATTGACACTTATAATTTATATAGATACACACTATCCTGACTTAAAATGAACAAGTTATCAAGAAAAAATATTCACAACCGCTACATTGCGCGATTATAGTACTAGTTACTTTTAATAAGTGAAAATATTTTAAATAGAGAATGTTGAATATTCTAGTTTTTAAATAAACAAAATAGAATTATATGTTAACATGAGGATGGAGGTTCGTGTGATCATTGTTAAATAAGATTCTTTCTACATTTTCTATGGTTCTACTTTGCAATCTTTCAATCTAACACTTGTATATTGCTATAATTTATATATTAAAATTATTATACATGACTTGAATCTACGCCTACAAAATACTAATCAAATTAATTATTTTAATATAGTTAATTATATTTCAATCTAGACTCCATTTATTATTGTAGTCTAACTTGTAAAGTTATATGATTATATATAGGAAATTTTAAATTAACGTAGGATATATATTTTTTAATCATTTGTTTTCTTATAATTGTTATAACAATGATCGACTCGTGTTATATTTATGTCGCTGATTTTAGTATTGACAGCGTTTTTAATCATTTTCTCAGATTCTTATATTTTTCGTTTTTTATAATTATATAATATATTTTTATTAATAATTAATATTTATTAATTTTTTAAACCGATACGTATATATTTAATCTAAGTATTCTAACATAACTTTAGAATTTCTGATCGATCAGTATTGCTATAACTTTTTGAATATTAATAGTCTTCAATTGAAAGTTGTGGCGCGTGTATGCATCGATGAATTGACTAATGTATATATGGCCTTTTTGATGTGTGACGAAGAAGGAAATGAAATCAGTCCCCATTCACCAAATCATAGTGAAAAACAATGATGATCAAGTAGTCGGCAAGATGATGCGTATTAACTTCGCGTTTCATTTATTCGTCAATTACCTTTCAAACTTTTAACTCTCTCTCTCTCTCTCTCTCTCTCTCTCTCTCTATATATATATATATATATATATATATATATATATATATATATATATATATATATATATATATATATATTAGAATTATCCAAGTTTCAGTTATTTTTCTGATGTTTCTAGATTTGGGTTTGCGTTGGGGTCATTTCTACCAAAGTTAGCGGCGCTATCGCGATCTGTCAAATGAAATGACACAATGTACATGCAGCCGTAGCGGCTCTAACCATTAAATGTTAGCGGCGCTACCACCTAAAGGTTAGCGGCGCTAACGCGGATATCTACTTTATATTAGATTCATATTTTTTATTATTTCTTTTGTTTTTATCTTTAATTATATCATCTATTTCTAATGACATATATTTAAACTACTTTATAATAAGAAATTCTTTTTTACTTTCATTTTCTTTGCCATTATTAGTTTAGCCGTTTTTAAAAAAACTATTAATAATTAAATGTTGTCGGACGCGATTCCGCCCATAAGTACGGCAAATTGCCACAAAGACAATCTCCTCTCGGCTCCAGCTAGCCTAAAGTTCAGTGCATCCTCCGTCCTTTGGTCATATGAATATATAATATATGTGGCATTTTCGATGATATAGACACACAGGACTTTTTTTTAGATTTCGTCACATAAAATTAAGCCAAAAGTATTAATATGTGTGACGATATCCTTTCTGAAATATGTGATAAGTTTTACCTTGGTCCTTTCTGAGGAAAAACAACACAATCCACCATATGGTGTAACGCAGGAACATTAACAGCTGTCAAGACTCGTACATCACCTGGATGCAAACACGGGTTTTTAGCAATATATATATATATATATATATATATATATATATATATATATATATATATATATATATATATATATAATGTATTAATAAATAAACCATGTGTTAAACAAAAAACTTAAAGAATTAATCCGGATTATTAGATCATCAAAATCAATATATGAGATTTAAAGATGACATAATTGTAATTATCATGTATTAATTATCAAGTAAAATAGCAAATATGGAAAATCCCCTCCCACAAAACCCACGTTTAAAAAAAAACTCAAAACTTTAAATTGTCATAACTTTTTAACTTTTGTAAATTTAAACAAAAAAATTATATCAATCTTTTAGTTTTTTAATCTTCATTCAATCAAGACCACTCTTTCCATATTTTCTAAATTTTTTTTGAAAATGCAAATTTTGGTTGCATTTTGGGTTGCATTGTTAGTGTTTGTGTACAGATTTTGCATTTTGGGTTTCGATATGTAATTTTGCATTGGGGGGTACATTTTGATTGAATCATTATGGGTTTGCATTTTGCATTTTCATAATTTTGCATTTTGGAAGCAACTGCATGACCTGCATGTTCATATTTTGCATTTTTTGATTTTTTGCATTTTGCATATAGAATGAAACGCAGCTCAAAATGCAAACTTTCATTTTAAAAAAAAGTTCAGAAATATATTAAGTCTGGTCTTGTTTGGAAGAGGACGAAAAGCTGAATATAATGATATAATTTTTTTTGCTAAAATTCTTAAAAACGAACGAGTTATGATCATTTAAAATAAGTTGACGTTTTTTTATTTTTATTTTGGCTTGTCGCTAGAGGGTACCGTGAGTTTTTCTTTCTCTTTTTTTTTAGTTTTTCATTTTTGTCCCTAAACACTATGCCACATGTCATCTCCAGGATAGTTAAGGGAGGTTTTATATAAACTTTATATATATATATATACTATATTATAAAACATTTATCACTTTTGCTTAAACTCTTAAAGATTAAGTAAGATGAAATTACTAATATACCCTTATTTAAACATAAAAGGAAACAACTAAATTGTCTTAATTATATTCTTAATTACCATTATAATAACTAAACACTCCATAATAAATAATGTTTTGAAAACTCAAGTTAACACATAATTTGTAACCTATAACATATTATAACAAATTAAATAAAAATTAATAAATAGTTAATGCAATAAAGAAATTGAAAAGCGGAAAAAATATAGACTTTGCGGATGAAAACTATTCAAAATCATCAGAGTGCGTGAATATGATTCTCATACTTCATCAAAAATAGACATGTTATCGAGTGAGAATTAGTTGTCGTCGCAGTATTACGCGGGTACTATGCTAGTATATATATATATATATATATATATATATATATATATATATAAATTGGATCAACAAAGCCCCCTCCCTTAAACAAAGCCCCTAAAGATCTATAATGGCATTACTATAATTAATTAAATAATTATAATATTTAATTTTAAAAGGAAGGGTATTATGGTCAAAGCCCTTTTTTTAATTTTTTTATCCCTTAAATCTTTAAATGATCATAACTATTTCAATTTTTTAAATTTGAGCAAAAAAATTATACCAATCTACTCATTTTTTAATCATCTTTCAAACGAAACAACTCTTTTTATATTTCTGGGAAAAAAAATTCGACGGAAATGACGAAATTTATCATTTTCGGGACCAGTTTTATCATTTTCGGGTGCTGTTATAACAGTCAGTTTTATCATTTTCATCATTTTCGGGACCTGTTATAACAAGTTTCATCAGTTTATCATTTTCGGCACCTGTTATAACAGTCTGCGAGTTAGATCAGTTTCATCATTTTCAGGACCTGCTGTTACGTGAAATATAAGGGGCAGTTTCATCATTTTCGGGACCTGCTGTTACGTGATATATAAGGGGCAGTTTTCATCATTTTTGTCAAAAAATAAACTTTTCAGAAATATAGAAAGATTGGTCTCGTTTGAAATAGGATTAAAAAATTAGTAGATTGGTATAATTTTTTTTGCTCAAATTGAAAAAATTGAAATGGTTATTGTTATTTAAAGATCTAAGGGGTAAAAAAATTAAAAAAAGTGGACTTTGACCATAGTACCCTTTCTTATAGAATTAAATCTTATAATTGTTTACTTAATTACAATAATGTCATTATAGATCTTGACCATTGATTTGATGAATCTAATGACTGAGATTAGGACTTTATGGGCTTTGTTTAAGGGGGGCTTTTTTGATCCTATATATATATATATATATATATATATATATATATATATATATATATATATATATATATATATGAAAAAGTTTATTTGAGATCCATTTTTAAGAGAGAGAAAGTTAAATAGTTGCCTTTTATCTAAGCCGTCCAATTCCCCTTACTTCAATGTCATTGCCCACCCATGAATTCCTCACATGTATCCTGCCACACTCTATCTTTCCACGTTCTCCATATAAAAAATGCAATTAGATTTTTATTTAATTGCATTTTTCATATGTTGTTATTATTATTAATATTATTAAGATCGAAGATTTGAAGGAATGCAAATACAACTATCATCTTCAACCACCATCACCACCACCACCACCTTTATGTTCACACACACATACAAAAGATGACGATTCCATATTTGAATTTTCTATGACATTCATACACCATCAGTGTAGCTCCCCTTTCAATTCGAACACCACCATGTTGATCACCTGCTCCACCTTCAACCGCTATCACCTCCGCCGCCACCTCCTTCATCTTCTACCACCACCACCTACTCCTTTATATATATATAGAGAGAGAGTAACAGATAAGACACCACCCTATCCTAGGTATTAGACAACAACTTTCCTACCGCAAAAAAATCAATTAAATTTCAGAAAAATCTATCTAAAATCTTGTCTTCGGCGAAGGAAATCTCTAGTAAATCCGTTATCAGTTTACCCTCCCACCTTAGCAATGTGCATCAACACCTCCTTGTACCGTCAACTAAAATAGATTCCACCCTCTTATAGATATAAAATTTATTGTCACTAATATAAATTTAAAACTCGATCCGTTAGTTTTTACTATACATAAATGAAATGGTGAAAAACTCATTGAGTCATAAGCAAGTGCATGTCCCACGCATATGATTTTCGACAATGAGAAAAACCTTAAGTTATATTTACATTTATGTAATACATATGAATGAGGAATGTTATTATGTTAATCTACATAAAAGTTGTGCTACAATGAAAGCCAAATGATGTGGTGTATTTGGCGCGAAACAACATTGCCCCTCTTTCGTGAGGGAGCTTCACGGTCACGGGTGTGGCCATGGTCGCGCATGTGAGCGGAGGAGGTGTGAGAGAGGGTTTTTTTTTTCTTTTTTGTGATGTGAACAATGTGATGGATGCGGGGTTTGTGTGATAGGATGAGGGAATGGTGGTAAAATGATGTGGCGCTGATGTAGAGCTAACGTGGTTGTGTGAACCATATGATGGATGCTGGTTGTCTTAATTTATTTAAGCCTTGCCACAATGGGTTACATTTGTAACATCTAAACTTCGACAAATTAGCTATCATGATCAACTCTTATCTAAGAGGGCAGATACAATTTGGAGTTTTTAGGTTAACCAAAGACTAATTAGTAAGAAATGTGATATTTAGGGACCAAATATGTAAAAACGAGCTATGCACCAAAACCGTGACAAAAAAAATGTAATTAAATCAATATTAAATTACTATGAGATTAATTCCTAATTGTAAGCACATAACCATCTTCTAATATAATATTTTACATTATATTGTATGGAATTATAAGAAATAAGATATATCAATTCAAAACTCTAAGGAATTGACGGTTTCTAAAAAAAAGCATTATATAAACATATATATTAAGAAGATTTAAAGATTGTGTACATGCAAACATAAAAGTAATGATAAGGGTATTACACAATAATTTAACGTGAAATGTTAGTATTATGATTGCAAGTGAGTGATTATAAGGTTGTAGAAGGAAATATGAGTCGATCGTTTTTTAATTCTGAAGGAATTAAAGGGAGTTAACTTAATATAAAGTTATATGTAGACCAATTTAAAAGGAAGTAGTGTGAATTAATCGCATTGATTGAAAGGGGCTGAACACCCCCTAGTCCTCCCTAGTCCTCCTACTATTCTGGAAGTGACCAATTGTTTGTATAAGATGTCTTTCAAGATAACCTTGATCCCATGAAAACATGTAACAATCGTACCCAAAAAAAAACATCTGTAATGAGAGCATTTGTACCAAGTGAAAATATATTGCCAGCTTCATGTAAGGTGGACTGTTCTACCATAGGCTTTTTTTTATTAATTATTTTTCCTTTTTCTCATATATTTATTGGATGGTTAATAACATGACACATTATTCTCAATATTATTTCTTATTTTCTTTGTTCAACTACTCTAATTTGTGATTCTTAGTTGTTCTAGATACCTAGATTCTTCTTTGTTGATTCTTATTTTTTCTAGATTCATTTGTTCCAGACTGTATTACCTACCCCATTAGACATTCATGTGACCATTGGACTTGTGGATGTAGCAATCTGCCATGACAAGTGTCCCAGAAACATTACCAATTAAGAAGAAGCAGTGTCCTAGCTAGCTTTGTTCATGGCAAAAACATACAAGGTTGCCACAAATTTTTCTGTGGATATCCTTATCTCTTCTAGTAGTACAACTAGTTGCTGTAATTGGTTGTATGTTTCCCTCTGTATACATGCATCCTTAGGTTGTCCTCAGAATCTATCTACTTGCAAGACTTTATGCATGTGCTATGAGCTGGAGCTACTGACCTTAGTACACTGTTGCTTCAGTTTAGTAGGGTTCGTAAAAGAAAAGAAAACCAGAATTATACCTTAAAATTCATAGAAAGAGTTTAAGTTATTTCATATAGTGCGGATTTAATTAGTAATTTCATTACAATATTAAACTCATGATACTATTATCTAATTGCGTTAATTTTATGTACATTCAGCACCACAATGGAACAGTTTGCAACCATGGTTTCTAACTTAGCAGAAATGTTAGCCGAGATTCTGGCCGAGCAGCTAGGCCATAAGTCGAATTTTTTCAAGGAGAATTGTTTGCCTAGCACTTGCTACCTCCGTATGAACAGATATCCACCCTGTCCGATTTCGTCAAAAGTTTTTGGATTGATGCCACACACTGATAGTGATTTTCTCACCATATTACATCAAGATCAAATTGGAGGACTACAATTAGTCAAAGATGGAAAATGGATATCTGTTAAACCTAATAAAGAAGCTCTGATAATCAATATTGGGGATCTTTTTCAGGTTTGAATTTGTTTTTGTGACAAGTTTTTACTTCGAATTTTATGTTGTTCAAGTGGCCCTATATATTCGATATATTTCATTGTTTTCTTTAATATGTTTTAGGCATGGAGCAACGATGTTTATAAGAGCGTTGAGCATCGTGTGGTTGCTAATAAACAAGCTGAGAGGTTTTCGACTGCTTATTTTTTCTGTCCATCATATGATACCGTGATAGAAAGTTGTGACGAGAATTCGAAATATAAAAAATTCAGCTTTAGAGAATTCAGACAACAAGTTCAAGATGATGTCAAGAGACTTGGTTACAAAATTGGGCTTCCCAGGTTTACTTTATGAACCAAATAGATCTCAATATTTTTGCCAGTAATTATAACACTAGCTTGCAAATATATTTCTGATACTTTATATTCTTCTAGTGATCCACCTTATATACTAAAAATTTCTTTCATAAACTTCTTTTTTGGTACCCAAGCTAGACCCTTTTACATGATGACCAAAACAGTAGTTTGGCTTACATGTAATTATCACTTGGCTAGACCAGTTACTACCTCATTTGCCACTTCGCAGAGAAAACGACCAAGACATATATGTAGTTCCATCGTATCATATGGATATGCTTGTATAATTTTTTTTTTGTAAGATTAAGTACCATAAGCTTAATTATCGCTTAGAGTCTTGGACGAGGCAGTGTTATATGTATGTTTTATTTAATAAAATAATAATAATAAATTGAAAGTTGTGCTATTCGAGTATGTCTTTATTTATACCATCTTGCGTGGGTGGTGTTACTTAAATATAAAACAATATGTATGTTTTGGTTTCTAGCATGAAGTTGCGCAAGATATTTAAGTTGTTTTCTTTTAGACTTATCATTGTTAGAGCCCTCTTTAAGATGGAAGTGATATGAGGTTTTGCATACCTTATATGATTCAGTTACAAATTACTTAAGATTACAAGAGGCATATATGGATAAGAGAAAGAGGTTCAAACACGGGTGTTAGGGTATGTCAGCTGAAACTGGCTGGGGCTGAGACTTATTAATTGATAATCCCAAGCTCAAGCTATAAGCTACTTGAAAAACTTTTATTTTTTGGTCTTATGGGGGCTTATGTTTTTAATAATCCCCTCACTCAAACGAGACTAGAGAGCCGGGGATTATAAATACTAGAATCCCAGCCCCTATAATCCCTTATATGCCCGTCGCCAAACATACCCTTAATCGGATCAAACCAATCGGATTTTGGGTCAAACATGTGGTATTATTTGGGGGGTTTTAAGAAGTAAACACCTAAAACTTGACCCTATTATCTTCTGGTTAATCTAGTCCAGGTCAACCAGGGTTAATTTCGTAGTGTTAGTTGGGTTACGGTTTTTTTTGACACCCCTTACTACAAAGTGGTGAAGTTTTCGGTCACGAAGTGGAACATTATATGGAGTGAGAGAGAGAGAGAGACAATGAGGTCGCCAGAGCGACTACTAGCAGCCGGCCGGGTGTTCAAATCATAAGTTAGATGGTGTAAAACTAGCAATAATTGGATAAGACTATTTCGTGTCAGAGTAAAACTGAATGGAAAAAAGAACACAAGAAAATATCGAGGAAATAGTTTTATTTCGTACTTTTCAATTAATTTTTCACATTGTTGGGTGGAAATTATATGGGCTCTAAAAAAGGTTTCCGAAGTTTGGGTCCATTGTGAAAGAAGCATTGTATTACGTTTATGGACATAACATCTATAACAATAATAATTGTTTAAGATGAAAGTTGTGTTAGGGAACAATAATAATAAGACGAAAGAAACATTGTATTACGTTCATTAATTGTATTAGTTAATCGCTACAGGGAGGTAGTGCCATGTTATATAGATAACAATAATAATAAGATCAAAGTTGTGTTGGGTAACATATTTTATTGTCAAAGTACTACCGGTGATTGCATTGGAAATTCGTAATATCGACACTAAATTAAGTTTAGTATTAGTTCGGAAAAGTATAATATTGAATACAAGATTTACTACGCAATGGATAAACCTACAAGTAATATGAATAATAACCAAGAAAAATGGTATATACAACAATCAACTAGAACTCGTAATTAGTGGCGAATCTAGGATTCAAACATACTGGGGTCCAGTGTAAATTAGGTAGCAGGATGAGTAGATTGAGCATTATAAATACAAACGGAAACTTAAATATATAACCAGATTAAATAGTATAAAGTTCTTACAATTGTTCGCAATGATATTTTGAAAGAGTTTGTTGCTCATTCTCTTTGAGATTCGTTTGAGCTTCTATTGTCTTAGAGATACAGATTAAACTAGAATCATCAATCTCTTTCAAAGAACCTCAACATTTTAACATACTTTAGTATAAGCATAAACACAACATATGATTCAATATAGTCAAATTTTAAATACAATTAAAATAATCAAATATAGGAATAAATAATGGATTAAAGTGATAAACAATTAATCAAAAGGTAGATTATTTGTACACAATAAGTTTTTTGACACAAATAGCAATTGTGACATTTATACCCCTAGATCACACTATGTTCTATTCTTATTCACATATTCAAGGATATAATGGTTCAAACAACAGTTAATTATTGTGTATGATAAAAATCTGTTGTGTACAGATCAACTCTCTAATCAAAATATATAGTAGAATAGACATTCTCACTGTATTGTTTTTTCCTTTGAGGTCTAGAAAGTAAACTCTACACGGTTGCAGACTATAATAGTATGATTGAAAGGGCTTTTTTTCTTATGGTTTTCTTTTTCTCACACCCACATAATCTCTCATACACGAAGGCAACGAATTAAGGAGTCCATCTTGATGTTTTAAGGTAGTCCATAGTTTTTATATATAATAGCAATAATAATAGTTAAAAAATTTAGTGGGGGTCAATAAACCCCCTTTAGTAAAGCATGCATTCCCCTTTGCTTATAGGCAATGTCCACTAGTCATAATGAACAAGATCAAACGGTGCATCAACAAAAAAAATTGGAATACTAATTTGTAAACAGATACATCTGCGAAGTTGTCATGCCTAACACAAACTAGCGTGTTTAGACTTGTTACAATAAATAAAATTTCTAGAAACTTGAAAATGAAAAAATCGCTGGGATGTCCGAGGCCTTGGTGCCAAAGAGATTGACTAGACACGGCAAGAGTAATAGGAGTAGTTGAGGTGACGGCATAGAGGTCGCCATAGTTGCCACATCTTAGAAGAATTTGAGGAGTCGGTAGTCCTTCCGTAGAAAAACTAAATGTGTCACATTCAACATAACACTTATTTTGTATAGTAAATTGACAAACATAAATAAAAGAGTTGGCTTTGCCAATTGGACAATTTTCCACGAAGTAATTGACAACCTCCAGTTATACATTTTCTATCTATTTGACAACCTGTTGGCAAGTCTACTGCTTTTCCTTCGCGATCAGCAGTGAGCCTTTTTTTTTGAAGCAATGGAAGTTTTTATGGGAGAACTTTCACTGAAGTTATGTTTTGTTAACAAGTCATTTATGTATTTCCTTTGATTTACGAAAATGCCTTGATCATATTTCTTGATCTGGAGGCTAAGAAAATAGTTTAACTGACCCATCATGCTCAATTTTGTTGGTTCTATATGCCCAAGATGCAACTTACGACGATGTTACAGATAATAGATAAACATATAGAATTGCACATAAAGAGCAAATAGACACTAATTATATGTTTTGAATACGATTTATTGGAAGCATTATTATATATGTGAAATAATAATCTTGCAATAACTATATATATATATATATATATATATATATATATATATATATATATATATATATATATATATATATATATATATATATATATATATATATATAGAATGGCAAATACACAAACCCAATAAACCTACTCCACTGTCCATGCCGAGACTTGAACCCACAACCTTTTGGGAAGAGACATTTCTCCATAACACCAGGTACCGCTAGGCTACAAGCCCTTTGGTATATATATATATATATATATATATATATATATATATATATATATTGTTATTAGGAAATACAAATAGATGTATCCTCTTAATATGTTGCAAATATTTATATTTTGTTTTATAAGATAAAACATATATTTATAAATACATTGAGCCCTACCTCTCTCTACCTCTCTTGTTCATGTTGGTTTGGTTAGTTGTTTAAGTAGAGAACTGAACTACCATATAAACAAATTGTTTACTTTTCTTACGCAACACAACTAGAAGATATTATTGTTTGTGGTTCTTCAAGGAGTTGAGATAACAATAACAATTAGTAGACTTGAACACAAGTAAGGAAGATGAAAAGGGTGTTCGTGCTTCTAATTGGTGTTGTCTACACGTAAGGTTGAAAGGGCTAGCACTCGTTTGGTGTTGGAATGTTGCTCGCGTATGGATACCTTTGAGGGAAGCTACACTTGGTTCCTTGTCGTTTCTTGTCTTCACCGTTACCTGTTCACGCTACCAAGGTTGTATTTCTTAAACCCCCTACGGTTGTTTTGGTTTTCTTAGTACACGAATATGGATCTTGGTGGGGAGTTTTAAAGAGTTTAGAAATTGTTGTACACGTTTTCATGCTTCCATTGCTATTAAATATATTTTGTAAAACCGTACAAATCTCAACATTTTAAATTTGTTTGACATGATTTTCTCAAACTTTTTACGAAGTTGTTCAGCTGTTGATCTGTATATAATATCATCTACATAAATTTGTAATATTATAAGTGAAGGGTTTTGTATGGTATAAAATCAGATAATGATCATACGCAGCGGAATAAAATAAAACCTCATCCAGTGATCTCATCTAACTCGTACATGAAACTAAACAAGAAAAATGATTAAAAGTTATACCTTTCAGCAACAATCTTGAAACTTTAATCCAGATAGCTAAAGGTAGAACACCGCTACCGCACTACCTCGAACAGGCTGCTAGACCGCCACAGGATATCACCAAAAACGATCACGCAAGAACCGTACGTGTGTGTGTGTTGTGCTACGTAGGCTGAAACCCCCTATGTAACATCCTCCTATCGGGCCTAGTAGTTTACGCACGAATGGTAAACTGTTTGTTTATTATCTATATTTATTTATATTTAATGGTTCATGTAATTGATTAATTGTTTCCTATTTATTTGATTATTATTTGATGATTTAATTGGACCGCGAGATAAAAAGGTGAAATATTAATTTTAATATTTTATATATTAGTTGATGCCATATGATTCGTTTTTACACGAGGGTCCCAAATAATACATCGTTGCTTGTTTATGATTTGTATATGACCACTTTAATTAGGTTCCTGTATGCCAGATAACAGTATAATATATTGTATCTGTTTAAATTAACCCCCAGCCAACTCAAGGTATTTAATTTGACGTTTTGAAGTCAATTACTAGCATTGCTTCCTGTTGAAGTTTGAATACTCCCTTCTATGGTGTTCTTTTCAATTCTCCTTTATGCATCCTTGCTCCAGCCATAAGTTCACCTAATTATTGTGATTCTTGCTTCAGATTTAAGGTATGGAGTAGATCAATGATGAATTCTTGTTAGTTCTTCAAGTGTTCTTGCCAAAAACATGCTACTTGAAATTCTAGGGTTCTTGATGATTTGGGTTTTTGAGGAATTAAAGATATATATGTGTTTTGTATGTTTAGTTGATGATTCATAAACTGATTTGGCATGAAAATGATGATTAATTTCTGTGTTCATGATCATGGAGCTCAAAAACCATCATTAATGGAGGAAAAGCATGAAACTTGAACTTGAGAATTCAAGGATTTGATGTTTGCATTGTGTATCGATGATTCTTATGTGTTTAATATGTATAAATAATGAATTCTTAACTGATTTTCCATGATTTAGATGATTAAATTCTGTGTTTTGAAGATTTAGTTCAAGAAGCCCATTAATGGAGGTCAAGGAGTAAACTTGAATTTGTGAGTTCATGATTAGATGATCCATATTGTGTTTTAATGTTTTCCATGTGTTTAGTATGCATAAATATGAAGTTCTAAACTGATTTGATATCAATTGAATGATGAATTGCTATGGTTATGATGATTGAGCATGAAACTCCATTAAAGGTTGTAGGAGATGAACTTGAAATTAGGAATTCATGAATAAATGATTCTAAATGGGTCAAATTCGAAATTGACCATTAAGGGTCTGATTTTTATGCTTCACATAGTTTCTACAACACATATAGATTGATTGAAACTCAAATTATGGATTAGAAGTGTTAGTTTTGATGAATTTCAAGAAATTGCTAAATTGGACATTTCTTAGTTAATTAAAGTTGGATTTTTGTTTGAATTAATTGGATGAGTAAAATGTATATAAGATAGCTTCTACAAGTGCTAAATGATGTTAGTAAATAATGAAAAATGAGTAGAATTGATTTGGAATTGAATTGCTAAAAATTACCGAAATCTCGCTAAAGTTGACTTTTGTTGACTTTGGTCGTCTTTCCGAGTTAGGACCTCAAAAAGTGCAGATCAACTCTTCCTTATAAGGGGAACAAGCTGTCTTTAGAAAGTTTTTTCAAAAAATATCGTTTTGGTGTCGATCCGTTAGAGCCAAAGTTGTGGTTATTTGACCCGTTTGGTCAAAAATGGGTTTTTGTACATAGTTTATGTTTTGAGCAGAATTTTTAGGAGAAAACTTACATTCTTAAAGATTGAGTATGATTATATGGTATATAAGAGGTAGCTATAATGTTTGATGCTATATGTGTAGATATTTGTGTTAAACGCCTACTTTAAATTCGAGAAATGGAGTTAGATGACTTGTGATCGTGTTTCATTGATTGATACATGTTCCATATTATATATGAAGTATTCCTAAATGATGTTTGACTTACTTCAAGTTGGTTTGGTGTGTTTAACCTAACGGGTTGATTTTGACCCGTTTGCGAGATAAATTGGTATATTTGAACTTTGAGCGCGTTCTGTCGATTGCTACACTTTGCTTATAACATATATGATTATCTTAAATGGTCTTAAATGTTTTTCATGTTGATTATATGTGTTTTGCGTAATGGGTTAGTTTTGACCCGTTTGCGTAGTAACTTGACTTTTGCGGATTAATTGGAGATAGATGAAACTTATGAATGTTCCGTTGATTTCTATGTGTTTAATATCTTATATAAAGATATTCTAAATGATTTTGAGGGTATTTCTATTGGTTATATATGTTAGGTATAACGGTTAAGCTTTGATCCGTTTGCGAATTAACTTGACTTTTGGAGTTAATTATGATTTGAATTACTGATTTGGTTGTGCTGTGTTGTCAGGGGATCTGAAGACTCAGTAATATAAGACCACTGAGCTTTGATTGTCGAGGATGCAGGTGAGTGGATTTATATCTTCGGATATATACAGGATATGATATCCTGATTGTAACTATGCTCTTTGGACTGTATGTCTTGATTTGATATGTATACATGATGTTTTGGAGATCAGCGTAGCGGTGTTTCGGCTGGGTCTGGTTTAGGGATATACAGTATTAGCATTTTCTTGAATTGCATTTGTTGTATTCAAGAGGTGCTGATATCGTTGTCTACGTTAACTGAGCCATCGGTAAACCTTGGTTTTGGCCGACCTTGGTTGTAGGTTCTGCAGGACCGCCGGTTCTCCTTGGATATTGAGCTATGTGTTTAGGCTGTTTGCCTTGTATGTGCCTAGATATTAATTCTCTCACTTAACTTTGTGCTAATTCCCCACTACCATCTTTTGCAGATTTCTTTTGGTAATCTTTCTGAAGATATATGACTGGGAATATGGATAGACCACTCACTCTGATGTCTATTTATTAATGTAGAGCCTGATTTGTTATTAACACTGTAGTGACATTTTGTAAATATAAAACCGGATGAAGATTTTATTTAACTTATATTTATATGTAATTATGTTAATTAAGTTTCCGCACGTAGTAATATGTTTAAATAAAAGTACAGTGTTATACCCTAGGGGTGGTCCTCGAAGTCGACGCAGAGGGAGGGAGGAAAAGAGGCCAGGGTTATCTTTTTGCAACTTGTAATAATCCCTATGATTCCCTAAGCCTTAAAAGGTTATTTACATTATAAACCTTATTAAGGCCCAAGCCCGTTTAATTAAAGCCCAGCTTTAATTAAACTATTACTTAAATGCAGAAAATACCCTTTGACCTTTCTAATTAATTAATAACTATTAATTAATTGGTCCGATTAATATCTAAACTAAATATTAATTTCTCCTTTAAAATAATAAATGACCATTATTATTTTTCCTTCTCAATAATTAATTAACTAATTAATTATTCCACACATATAACTTGGTAAAAATCCAAATGGTTCTAATCGGGTGTGTAGCAGTGTGATCCTTTTCTGTCTCATAGCATTGGACACGATGATACGTGTTGTGCACATAATCTAACAGACTCCCAATTGTGCAAGATAAGTAACACTTCTTGTACATCGTTGGCCTAAGGAGGTCCCTAGCCAGCCACTTAGGTTAACCAGGCTATAAGATCTCTTACATCTAGAGATATAATCCACACCTTGGATTACTCGGGCTTTTCCTTTTGCATCGCGATATTCCGTAATGTGAGTATTAGACATGGAGCAGGGATATTATTCTAAATACTCAGATTTTCTAGACTCTGATCTCGACACTCTGCAGTTACGGTTTACCGAATAAAACCTATCATTCTACCCGAGCGCGGCCACGCATTTTCAGTAGTCTAAATCGTCGAGGGGCCCTGAAATATCTCTCCTAAAAAAGGAGGTGCAAATCCCATCTTGACTATTTGCAATTTGAGCAAACAGCTTCCGCTGCACCTAGATATGCCCCTTATAATCACCCTGTTACGGCGTGACGTTAGAACGCGCTAAAGTACAGAAGTTACTATGCCTCAAACCAAATATCTCAGGTCTAAGGAAAACCTATCAAGTTTACTTATGATGGTGCTCCATGAAGTAAACTTGATGCGGATCACTCCTAATATTTATCCCTCCTGATAAATATTTACAAATATTTGGTCACAACCTTGTGCTTTTTATTCATCCCCGAATAAATCATCAAATATCCGTAATAACATTATCTCCCTAATGTAGCTCCCACTACATTAAGTAGCTACGGGCATTTAGACAATTCATAACATGAATTCGTCATGGATAAGTTAAAACATGCTAAAAATAGACAACAAGAAACAATTATGTAAATACCTCCTATTTCAATCCCATGAAATGTAAATACATAATAAAAGAGTTTCAAATTACATCTATGGTAATAATCAAAAACTTGAACTAGCTTCTATATTCTAGGTACTGCATCCCTATAGAATTCACATGTCTTTCATGCTTAGCTCTAGCTAGCGGCTTCGTCAACGGGTCAGCAACGTTGTCGTCCGTCGGTATCTTTTGTAGTCTAATATCCCCTCTTCCAATAATCTCTCGGATTAGGTGATATTTTCTGAGTACATGCCTCGTCCGCTGATGATCTCTTGGCTCTTTAGCTTGTGCCACAGCCCCTGAGTTATCACAGAATATATCAATCGGTCTAGAGATACTGGCAACAACTCTAAGATCCGAGATAAAATTCTTCAGCCAGACAGCTTCCTTTGCCGCATCACTTGCTGCAATATACTCTGCCTCTGTAGTCGAATATGCTATTGTATCTTGCTTCTGACTGCGACCTAAAGTCGTCTTTGACGGTTTGGAAACTAGTATCAGTGTAACCAGTTACACTAAGCTCATCCATCGAACCTCCATAAACTAGGAACATGTCTTTTTTCCTTCTCAGATACTTGAGAATGTTCTTGACAGCTACCCAATGGGCTTCACCCGGATTTTGCTGGTATCTACCGGTGACACTTATGGAATAGGCAACATCGGGCCTAGTACATAGCATGGCATACATAATTGATCCAATTGTCGAGGCATATGGAATCAACTTCATCTTGTCCTGATCTTGACTAGATACAGAACACTGAGCCTTGCTCAAAACCGTGCTAGATTGCATTGGAATAAACCCTTTCTTGGATTCATCCATCTTGAATCTTTTCATGACTTTGTCGATGTATGTACTTTGACTAAGTCCAATAAGCCGCTTAGATCTAATTCTATAGATCTTGATACCAAGTATATAAGCAGCTTCTCCCAAGTCCTTTATCTGGAAACATTTACCTAACCAGGATTTTACTCCTTGTAATACTGGTATATTGTTTCCTATTAACAGTATGTCATCTACATACAAGACTAGGAAGGTTACCGCGCTCCCACTGAATTTAGTGTAAACACATGACTCGAACTCACTTTTGGTAAAACCAAACTCTTTGATGCGCTCATCAAAGTGTAAGTTCCAGCTCCTAGATGCCTGCTTCAACCCATAAATGGATTTTAGCAGCTTGCATACTTTATTAGGATTCTTTGGATCTGCAAAACCATCTGGTTGTATCGTATATACGTCCTCTATCAACTTCCCATTAAGGAAGGCGGTTTTGACATCCATCTGCCATATCTCATATTCAAAATATGTTGATATGGCCATAAGAATTCTAATGGTCTTAAGCATTGCCACTAGGGAAAAAGTTTCATCATAGTCAACACCATGAGTTTGCATGAAATCTTTTGCTACTAGTCTAGCTTTAAAGGTATGCACCTTTCCATCCATGTCGGTCTTCTTCTTGAAGACCCATTTGCACCCAACAACTTTGCTGTGTTGAGGCAAATCCACTAACTTCCAAACTTGGTTGTCATACATGGATTGCATCTCTGCCTTCATGGCTTCTAGCCATTTTTCAGATTCTAAACCTGAAACAACATCTTGGTAGGTGGTGGGTTCTGAAAGATGTTGGGTTTTCAGGAACGCAGCGGAAGCAAAGAGAACAACACGCAATGCCAAATGTACAAACATGCAAAGCATAAAAACCCCAAAATGGACCAAACTCTATAACAAGTATTTGCAACATGTAAAAAGCAGGGAAAAGAAAGATATACCCTTAGTGAATATCTGGAACAAAGTAGAGAAGGATGGTGATGACGAAGAAGCCAATCGAGCACCTCTCTATTGTTGATCCACACCGGGTTTCCACAATCCACAAGTACTAGCTTGTTCTTGATGATCTTCTACCTCAGAAACCACCAAAGAAAACAACAAGCTCTCCTTCCTTTTCTCCTGGACTCAACTCACAAGCACTCTCAAATGAAACTCCAAAAAGAGCTCTAAGTGGGTGTAAGTTAACAAGGTAGCAAGAGTGTTCAAGGAGAAGCAAATGAGGGGTTTAAATAAGCTAAATCGTGCCACTTCTTCTCCCCAGACGGGCCATTTGCGAATCCAAAAGGCAAGACATGCATTGGTCTAAAAAGGAGGTGGGAGACAAAAGTTGCATGCTGTCAGACAGATTCCGCGCCGCGTGCCCGTAAGGTTCCGCGACGCGGAGACACCGCGTCGCGGTCTCTAACAGACGCCGCGTCGCGGTCTCTAACAGACGCCGCGTCGCGTAATCTTCCTGCACACCAACTTCTCCACTTTGACACTTTTATTCCCACATCTTTCATTGCTGTCAGGATTGATCCCCGGTGTGTGACCTAATAGGCCCATACTATATTGGCAGTGATCCTATTGGCGTACGTGCGTCAGTAGGCATACTCCAACAGACTCCCACTTGCACATGACACACCATACCCATAAAGCACAGACAAAGACCGGCCTCTAGTAAGGCATCTCTGCCCCCAACCAGCATGGGTTTTGTCATAAAAAACTAAATACAAAATCAGATACGGAATGGTCCTATAGATAAGTGATCATTCAATCCTTCGTTCGCGATATCCGTGATGGAGTTCATCAAGAACACAAGAACGCAACGGAAGCAAATAAAACCGGATTTTAAAACAAAAGTTTCCATGAACTCCATAAATGGTAAAGCTTGAAGACAATGCATGCAACCAAAAACAACACAAAGGTAAGATGTTTATACCTTCCTCCTTAGCTCCTTGCTACTGAAAGGTTGTGTATGCTTGGGATGATCAAACTCTTGAAGAAGAAGCCTTCAAGATCTTCCATCGAAGTGATACACCAAAACTTTACCCTTGTGCTAGCAAAGCAAGTCACCAACAATCACCAAGATCTTGATGCACTTGTAATACCCTCTTGAATTTCTGGAAACATACACAAAATACCTCACAAGAACAACCTTTGAAGCTTAATTGTGTATATATGAGAATTTGTCAAAAGGCTCCAAGGCTTATAAGGCTTATGCCTTATATAGACCTCAAAAACCGACCTCAATCTCACTTAGCCGGCCAACCTCTAAATTCCTATTGGACCAACATCAACAAGCCAATGAGAATCAAGTGCCACTTAGTATTACGAGCTTCACGACATCTCACGGGCTGTTACGGCCCGTGAAGCTTTAAAGCTCCACGGCCTGTGCCGTGTTTTTACAAGTCGTAGAGGTATCCGTGGCGCATTTATCCTTCATGATCCCCTTCACGGTCCGTGAAGGACCGTGAAGCCACTCTGGTCCATGAGCCATAATGCTCGTGTAAGGACTCGTGGGGACACCTTGCTTCACGACCCGTGGAGCATCCTTCACCGTCGTGAAGCCTAGGTCAACTGGAATTTGACCACTTTGACCGGCTGTTTCCATTTAGGGCTATTTGGGTAGAAGTTAGGTGTATGACCCAATAGGCCCGCACATTATTGGCAGTGACCTGGCATACGTGTGTCAGTGGGCATTCTCCAACAATCCGTGTGAACACGAGACTGTTAGAATATGCCCACTGATGCGTGTACGCCATTTGAATCACTACCGATGATGTATGGGCCTATTGGGTCATACAACGGGGTCAAATCTGACATCAATTTAAGTAAAGGGATCAAAAATGACAAAAGAGAAAAGTTGACTTCGCAGGCTAAGTTAGCGCCGCTAATCATAAGGTGTTAGCGCCGCTAACACTTTTGGGTTAGAGCCGCTAGAGATGCATGGGCTTTATGTCAAGTCAACTGACAGGCCGCGTTAGCGCCGCTAACCGTTATAAGTTAGCGCCGCTAAGTTTGGATAGCGCTGCTAAGTCCAAACGGCACATTTTTGTCAAATCACCTCAAAAGTTGGCCAATGCATGTGGGTTGCGTCTAGAACTCTCTTGGCCGGCTGTGGGAGACTATGAGTCGACTAGAGGCTTATAAAAGTGGAGATAAACTCTCTCATTAGGCTCTCTTAGCCAACTACATACTCATAAAGGTTTGAGAGACTTTAGTTAGTTCTTGAGAGAGCATTAGTTCCAGAAATCGATCCAAGCTTTGTAAGTTGCTGTTCCTTAAGTGATTTTCGGATAGGAAGAATCACCAAGGCTTACTAGCTCAAGGGATTTGGCGTGTTGCTGGGGTACTACCTTTTAGCGGATTCGTTCAAGCAAAGGAGAAGCAACTTCAACATCTTCATCAAATTTATGGAGCTTAGGAGTTGGTATAAACTCCTTTACTCTCTGTCTTTGTTGCATTTCTTATCATAGAGATTGATCCATGTTAAGGGGTTTCACGATTTGTGCTTTATATACTTGTACTATGGGCTTTTTGTCTTGTACCTTGCTTCCGTTGCGTGACCAAGAAACCCCAACAGTGGTATCAGAGCCACCTCTATGAGAGTTATGCACATGGTGGCTTTGAAAACCCGAAATCGAAATTGTTTGTTTTCTGTCGAACAGAGGTTAGCGGCGCTAACGTCGCTGAGTCAGTTTTTTGTTCATATTTAAAAACAGATTTTGGTCTCGGGTTTTAGCCTTGTTTTTGGCTTCTGGAAATTTTAATCTTGTTATTATGATGTTTTAATTCCAGTAGCATATGCATGTTTGGTTGTATGTGTATATTCAAGTTGGTAACCTTGCCTAGACCATTTGGTTTATTTTGTGTGTTTGGATGATTGATGGTTGTATTATTATTCTTAAGATAAATTTATAATAATAATGTGGCTTGCATGCCATTTCATTCATCCATGTAATTGTAATAGATAAATAGGTATTTTATGGCTTGTATGCCATTTTATTCTATTGTATGTATTTTTTATGGATGATGACACACATGATGGGTCAAAAGAGATGGAGTTTGGATCCCATGAAGCCGATGAAGTCCAATGGAGATGGCGGGATTAGTGGGAGCTTGCATCGAAGACTTTGTCCCTAGAATTGACTAAGTTCTTCCCGTTCGGCTCACGGGAAGAACGCATAGGTTTTATAGCAAGGGTTACCAATTTTAGTATTTTTATGCGTGTGATGTGATTTTGTATGCATGGATTGTGTAGGATTCGCATGCTAGATAATTTTTTGAAAATTAACAAAATCACAAGAAATTTGATAAAAATGGTTTACAACTCTCTCGCGCGCTCACATACAAGATTAACCCACCTAGTGAAAATAGGTTTTTGTCACTTATATGTTAATCTAAAACCAAACCGGAAACAAAAACCCGTCTTTCCACGAAACGTAAATAATGCACCTTCCGTAAGATGATACCACCCAAATATAGTCTTATGGGTTTTGGTTGTCGAGCTTAGCACGAGCCAACTCCCATAAAACTGTGTGGAAGGTGAGTGTGTAAATTCACAATTTTTGTTGTCGAGCTTAGCACGAGCCAACTTTGGTGAATTTGTCACCGTATGTCTTGACGGACTATTTGCAATTTTGGATTTGAAATCTTGGTTAATTGTCGAGCTTAGCACGAGTTTACCAAAATTTCAAGATTCAAAATTGGTGCAAGAAGGGATCAAACATGCCAAACGACCATTGGATGTCGTAGGATCCCGCAAGGCGCTAAGGATTGCAATAGAGATTGCAATTGGCAAAATTGTTGCCGACCTAAATAGTTTTATCATGTGATCTGCGGTAACCCCGTCACATGGTGGGATGAAATATGGTTCTTAGCCTTGTTAAAGTTAATTCTTTATGGGTAAATTAATTTAACAAGTTAAAACATATGCAACAAACTAACTTAAATCTACTTTGCAATTTTAGATGGCATCAACAAGCGCAAACACCACCACCACCAACGTTTCTCTACGAGTTTTCCTTGAGAAGGAGAAACTCGATGGTAGCAACATCATGGATTGGTATAGGCAGCTTAAGCTTGTCCTACGCTATGAAGGGAAGATGCACACCATAGAGGAACCCTTACCCGAGGCACCTCCAAGCGGTGCAACAAGGGCAATCCGTGAGGCGTACGAGAAACTCTTCAAGGAGACTGAGGAGATTACATGCCTCATGTTGAGCACTATGAGTACCGATTTGCAAAAGCAAATGGACCACTTGGGTGCTCACGACCTGATCGTGCAGCTGCGGGATATGTTCCAGCAGCAGGCGAGGCAGGAGAGGTATGAATGCTTCAAGTCCGCTCTCGCTTGCAAGCTTCAAGATGGAGGGAACGTGAGTGCTCATGTTTTGCGTATGAAAGCAAACATTGAGCGCATGGAGAAGCTAGGATTTACCATCGGGAGGGAGATGGCGGTCAACTTGATCCTCCAATCCCTGCCCAGTGCATATGATCAATTCACTATGAGTTATCATATGCATAACATGGATAAATCCTTGATGGAGCTACATGGTATGCTCAAGACTGCTGAAGCGAGCATGACCAAGAGCAAACCATCCTCCTCCTCCACTCCCATTCTTGCCATCCGGGAAGGCCGTATAACCAAAAAGAAGGCCGCCCCTTCCAAGAAAAGGAAGGGAAAGTGAAAGGTTGGCACGACCAAGCCTGCCCCAGCCTTTGAAGGTAAGGGTAAGGGGAAGATTCCCCAAGCCAAGGCTCCGGAGGATGCGGAGTGCTTCTTTTGTGGGGGCAAGGGCCACTACCGCCGAAGCTGCCCCAAGTACTTGGAGGGACTCAATAAGCTCAAGGCAATGAGCATATCGGGCCCGGAATCTTCAGGTACGTTCATGATAGAACTTCACCATACTTCTACTTCTAGAGGCTGGGTTTTGGATACTGGCTGTGGCACTCACATATGTAATATGGTGCAGGTGCTAAGGGCAAGTAGGAGCTTGGAGAAGGGAGAGCTAGATCTTGTGATGGGGAACTTGGAGATTGTCCCGGTGGAAGCTCAAGGAAGTGTGGAGCTTTCATTCAAGACTAGCAACTCTATTTTATTGAAAAATGTCTGTTATTCGCCCTACGTGGTTAGAAACATTATTTCATTTCAAGCATTGTATGACGATGGTTACAACTTTCATTTTGATGATGGTGATATTATATGCTTTAAAGATAACATTGTTTATTTTAAGGCTTTACCATGTCATGGCATTTATGAAGCAACTGCATACGTTAATTCAACAAAATCTATCATGAACATTGATTCTAATTCCAAAGATGGTTTGGATAAGTATTCCTTGTGGCATGGTCGTCTTGGCCACATAAACAAGACCCGCATCACCAAGCTTCAAGCGGATGGAATCTTGGAGTCATTTGACCAAGGGTCATTTGAATATGCCCACTGATGCATGTACGCCATTTGAATCACTACCGATGATGTATGGGCCTATTGGGTCAAACACCGGGGTCAAATCTGACAGCAATTTAAGTAAAGGGATCAAAAATGACAAAAGAGAAAAGTTGACTTCGCAGGCTATGTTAGCGCCGCTAACCATAAGGTGTTAGCGCCGCTATAACTTATGGGTTAGAGCCGCTAGAGTTGCATGGGCTTTATGTCAAGTCAACTGACAGGCCGCGTTAGCGCCGCTAACCGTTATAAGTTAGCGCCGCTAAGTTTGGATAGCGCCGCTAAATCCAAACGACACCCTTTTGTCAAATCACCTCAAAAGTTGGCCAATGCATGTTGGTTGCGTCTAGAACTCTCTTGGCCGGCTGTGGGAGACTATGAGTCGACTAGAGGCTTATAAAAGTGGAGATAAACTCTCTCATTAGGCTCTCTTAGCCAACTACATACTCATAAAGGTTTGAGAGACTTTAGTGAGTTCTTGATAGAGCATTAGTTCCAGAAATCGATCCAAGCTTTGTAAGTTGCTGTTCCTTAAGTGATTTTCAGATAGGAAGAATCACCAAGGCTTGCTAGCTCAAGGGATTTGGCGTGTTGCTGGGGTACTACCTTTTAGCGGATTCGTTCAAGCAAAGGAGAAGCAACTTCAACATCTTCATCAAATTTCTGGAGCTTAGGAGCTGGTATAAACTCCTTTACTCTCTGTCTTTGTTGCATTTCTTATCATAGAGATTGATCCATGTTAAGGGGTTTCACGATTTATGCTTTATATACTTGTACTATGGGCTTTTTGTCTTGTACCTTGCTTCCATTGCGTGACCAAGAAACCCCAACAGAGACATGGTTAAATGTCAATCTCTAGATCGTTCACAATTATGTTTGTCGATCTCGATTGATGGTGACCCATAATCTAGTTGCAATCGATCAAACATCATTGCAACTTGAGCATGGACATGCATTTTACGTCAGCGCTCAATCATCGAGGGTCCCAAGGATATCTCTCTAAAACTAGAGGAACGAATCCCTTTGACTACATTGCTCCGCCACATACACCATACTTTACCTAAAAGCTCCCTTTATAACAGCCAGTTACGAACTGCGTTTGAAAGCAATCAAAGCAAAGCAGATCTATGCTTTGGAACACATGTATCTCCAGTCTAAGGACAAAATGATATTATCATCCTGACTTACTCGTGACAGAAACCATGAAGTAAGTTTAGGTGCGGGTCGTCCAGTCACTTGACCATTGCAAGCACAGGCGAAGTGTTGCGTCTCTTTTATCTAATCCATTATTAGATAGCGACCAACCACTTCCCTCAGCCTTATCTCAAACTTCCTCGCCGTGAAGAATGACCGACTGTGGACATTTAGAATGAAAAGAGCTTTCTGGGAAGTGTTAAACATGCTATGATGGAACACAGTAAGGATTCATAAAATATCCGCCCTCGGCGTATTATTAAATCACATTTAATAATCAATATAGTATGAATTACAATACTGCTTAATGTTCCCCAAGATAATATATATCAAACATATAACTAAAACAAACTCAAGCCTTGTTCACCTAGGCCTAGTATGGTGAACATCACTAGCCCGTGACAACATCTTAGTTAATGGATCTGCCATAAAGCCATCCATGTGAACTCTGCTAGGAACCACGTCTCTACCTCAACCATCACTCATATAGTATGCGTTGGTGAGACTGTCACTTCCATCAAGTTATCGTACCTTCATTGTTTCAGAAGAACACAATAAGGTAAATGACACTCGAGACTTTGGTTCTTATAGTAAAGCCATCCTACCCTCATGGTCTCAGAAGAACCCAATAGGGTCAGTAATGCTTCAAGAACTATTTTGATCAACAACACCATATTTTATAGGATCATGAACTCCGATTAAGATCGGCAGTTATCCCATTCTAATCAGAAG
Source organism: Pulicaria dysenterica (assembly GCA_947179395.2). Classification (NCBI taxonomy): domain Eukaryota; kingdom Viridiplantae; phylum Streptophyta; class Magnoliopsida; order Asterales; family Asteraceae; genus Pulicaria; species Pulicaria dysenterica. The sequence goes on along the minus strand of OX359289.1, from coordinate 47,996,378 downwards.
CCAACACTAGAGTAACAATTTACTCTTGCTTCTTTTATAATAAAGTACCAAGAACATATCTAAATATTTCTTGATGCCCTAAACATGTTTTGCATATTCTATAGTCGTCATGGATGCATAATTCCTTACTTTATCTTTTGAACAATACAAGGTAAGGACATTATCTCCATTACTTTGTAAATATAGAATTACAATAATGCTCCCACTAGCCCTGACATTCATTCACGTTTCTTCCTTGCTTATTGAAAACTCAAACAATTGACTTTCATATTAAAGCAAAGATTGTAATCTTGAGATGCTTATTTAAGTCTACCATGGGACTCCTTTTGCTTGTAGACTTTATAAGGATACACTTAATGTAACAGACCATCGGATAGTGTTATGAGTACTTCCTCATAGAATTCCTATTAAGGAATGTGGTCTTTGAATTAAGTTTTCGTAGCCATGAAAAGGCACTAAAATCACCAGTATCCGAGTTTACTTCAACATAACCACCGGTAGAGAATTTCTAGATGATACCCTCCTCATGGTCAATCATCGTAAAACTATCTCCTACTAGTCGGTATTCGAAGTTGTCTACGAACTCAGTATTCGACATAACCACTGAGAGAAAGTCTTCATATGATACCTTCCAAATGGTCAATCATAGATCTTTGTTATCAGTCGGTATTCGAAGCCGTAAACTTATCCATGTTGGTCTCTTTCTACAAAGAGCTAATTTTACCTTTCGAGTTTCCACCCAAGGGTTGGGTCTACCAAGTCCAATACTTGGATATCCCATATGGATTTCATCTCATTTTCATCGTCTCTTTCTTTCTAGCAGACTCTAGGCCCACTCTGGTTTTGGTAGTTTGATGTAAACATCATTAAGTCGTCTCCCTCAGATATAAAACTATATCTTTCCGGCCTTATGACAACTATTACCAAGTTTAAAGAGGTTATGATTTAATGTCAGGTCCTCCAGCATAGCCATACTGAGTTTCAATCACAATTGATTGCTAGTGCCAACATCAGGTTCTTCCATTCAAGGTAAACTTTACTCCCACTGGCACCCGCGGATATCTGAAACCTTTTTCTTTTGATCAATATACGTCTTGTTCAAATATCCCATGGCCACAGCAGAATACCTAATGGAGTATCACCTCTAGATTCCGGGTTCCTCCAACTCACCCTAATCGCAGGTTGAGGAATTCGGACTTTGTGATGGACTAGCAAAGACACACTTTCTAGCATCATCATCTAAGGTGCGTACTTAACCATCTTTGTTGGTATGACTCTTGGAACATTCCCAGCCACTCTCATAGTACTCCCCAAACAATAAGGTGCTTATGTTAAACCCATCACTATCGGACCATTACTAGAATGTCCGGTTCCTCCGCTTGGCGACCCATATAACAATATGTCCTAGGAGGATTGAATTATGAGACAAAACCATAATTCTTATGATGGTCATAGAACACAGAACTACATCCTCAACATCTCCATTAGATTTGAGTATTATAGTCTTTTGCCCTCTTAGTCATGTACTTTGTCGCGGATGTGTCTTGAACACCTCGCAAGGCTTCAGACGAGTGTCTAACAAATTAAACATATACATCCTTTTACCTACATTGGTAAGGTAACAAAGTATCCAATGTTACTCCTTAGGTTTTGCTTGAACGGTCTACACACAAAAGTGTGAACGAAATCCAGCAAGCTTTCATTCCTCTCACATACATAAGTGAAGGACGTGTGAGTCATTTTAGCCTAATAAATAAGATTTGCAATCAACAATTGATCCTAGATCAAAAAGATCCAAGTTCCTAACCACATGGAGCTTGGTGATGCAAGTCTTATTTATATGGTTAAATTGACTTTAGTAATAAGAGTAACATGTACAAATCATCCACGATCAATCTATTACTTCATAAGCAAACGCTTATAATAAATGCCACAACATGGATAAACTTTGAAATAAACCACCAAATACATAATTCAAAAGAAGTTTATGCATCGTTATCAATAGCATAGAAGATATATTGTTTCTTGCCACGCAGGGCGTAAAACATAGATCTAGTAAAGTAATAGATTAGCTGGAAGGAGTGGCAAGATCCCGACTTCCAATCATTTTCAAATAGGGACAACCATCTTGTTTCCCGTTATGAAGTCCAGCTCTCTACAGCTTCTACTTCTCTCTAACACATGCACTTTGCAACAAACAAATTTGTGACAAACGTGAGTGTTGTGGCCAGTATCCAATACTTGCCCACAGAAGAAGATAAGTAGTAGAGTTTGATCGTGAATGTACCTGCGGCTTCGGAGCCAATATTTCTCATCTTGTGCATCCTTAGCTCATCCAGCCACTTAGGGCAGACATGGCGGCGCCAATTTCCATACTTTCCACAAAAGTAGCAAACTTCCACAGTTGGAATCTTATCTTTACGCACAATCTCATTGCCCTTTGATTCCATGAACATGGTGAGCTTAGTAGAAGCAAGCTTCCCATTTGCGGTAGCTCGCTTTTCGGTAGCCTTAGCAAGAGTGGATGAGGTGAGCTTACTTTTGGCCATGTTAGACTCAAGAGTCTTCAGCATGCCATGAAGCTCCATTAAGGATTTATCCATACCATGCATGTGGTAATTCACAATGAATTGCTCATATGATGGTGGAAGTGACCGGAGAACAATATTCACCACCATTTCCCTTTCAATGGTAAATCCTAGCCTCTCCCAGCACTCCACAAGTGCTTTCATCTTAAGCACGTGTATGCTTACGCTCTCACCATCCTGCAGCCGGCAACCAAGTAGTTCATTCAAACACCCATACCGTTCTTTCCTAGCTTGTTGTTGGAACATGTCCTTCAACTCAAGCATCATCTCGTATGCTCTCAGATCCTCTAATTTCCTTTGCCAGTTGGGGATCATCATGCTAAACATGAGGCAAGAGACCTCGTTGGTGTCCTTGACGCGTTTGTCATACGCATCAAGAATGGTCCTACTTACGTTGGTAGCAGGGGCTTCCGGAAGGGGTTCCTCAATGATGTGTAACTTGTCTTCGTGTCGTAGGACAATCCGCAATTGCCTAAACCAATCCATAAAGTTACTCCCATCGAGTTTCACCTTCTTAAGAAACGTACGTAATGAAAAGTTGGTGTTGTTGATACTAGTTGACGTAATCTATAAAAGCAGAGTAGTTATAGTTATTTTGATTGAAATCCTTGTTAAAATAATTACCCCATGTGTTTAAAAACAACTATTTTAACAAGGGCTAAGAACCCTATTTCACCTTGTACCGTGACGAGTTTTCCGCGGATCACGTGGCAAAGCTATTTAGGCCGGCAACCATTGACCGATTGCAATCCATTATTGCAACTCTTAGTTCCTTGCGGGATCCTACTTGACAACCACTGTGCCAAGTTTGGCATGTTTGATCCCTCCACACCGATTCTCAATTAATATTTTGCATAACTCGGCTAGAGCTCGACAATCATCCAAAATATTACATTGAAATCATAAATCAACCATCAAGATACACGGTGGTACTCTCGTCCAAAATCAACTCGGCTAGAGCTCGACAATCGACCTTGCGAGTTGCCACTCGCACCTTCCACACAGCTCATGTAAAGGCTAATTCGGCTAGAGCTCGACAATCAACCCTTACACGGCTAGATTCGGGCGGTGTCATCTTATGGGTGGTGTAAGATTTACATTTAGAAAACGGGATTTTGTTTTCTGGTTAAAAAACCATTTTGAGTATGATTAACAAAAGTGACAATAACCAAACGTCCTCACTAATCGGATACTAAGCCATCGTTAAACCCGTATGTTAATCAAGTGTGCGCGGGAGAGTTGTTAAACCATTTTTAAAACTCTTGGGGTTTAATTATTTAACAAAACTTGTCTAGCATGCAATAGTCCTACAACTCATGCATAAACAATGTAATAAAACCATCACACGCATACAACAAGTTGGTAACCATGCCCCTAAAATCTATGCGTTTTCCTGTGAGCCACTATGGGAAAACAAAGTCATCTAAGGACCAAAAGCCTTGACTTCGGATGTGCTCCCACTGAACCCTCTACCTCCATTGGGCCTCCCGGATTTGTGTTTGCCAAGACGTCACTCCATTGACTCCTGATGGTTACACCATATTACAATTAAATAGAAAAAGAAATAAATGGCATACAAACCACAATTCCTAATGTTGGTCCCTTGATGAGAATAACAACAAGCAACAGGTGTGTAGAAGGGGGGTTGAATACACTTTCTGCGGAAATTGAACAAATCAAATAAAAGTGTTACACAGAGTAAATCAAACCACTATCAGTCGAATGCTTTTATTAAGAAGATGATTACAATGCTTTGAATAAGAAGATGATTACAATAACTATCAAGTAAGCAACTCTTGATACATAATCACCTAATATAAATATCTCAATCTCTCAAACTTAGCTATCTATAATCAACTTATGATTATAGTTACTGACAACTCTCTAAACAAGATTTACACAGATTGATAACTTACCAATATCACAACTAATGTGATTATTCGAACACACGAACAACTTGGCAATCTGTGATTATCTTGATCACGTTGAACTGACAAACAGTGATTCAAGAATCGTAACACATACGTTGAGGTGAGGTTTTGGCTCTGCAATACTTAGTTGTTTTTTTTGTTTGTAAGTCATACATCTAAACTTTTCAGGAGATAAGTATTTATAATCCTGTTCCTACGGTTCCTAACAAACTGGACTAATCCTAATTTGCTAACTAACTATCGGATAACTCGGAATCTTGAATCTTGAATCTTCTTATCTTGAGTCTTCAATCTTCAATCTTGATTCTAAAGTCTTCTTATCCTTTCCGTAGATATAGAGAGATAAAAGATAATATTTAAAATACATTAAAATTATCTTTAAATGGACTTCATTAGTCAGGCTGAGTTACTCTCCTTGAAACTCATCAAGCTGAGTTCTTCGAGAACAAACCCGAATTTAACCATGAACTAACATGTATAATTTTTAACTCATCCTTAGAAGTCTAAAGAATTAACTAAAACATATTTAGTAACTCTATTGAGCTGACTCAGTCTTCACGCTGAGTCGCTAAGCTTGAAACTCATCAAGCTGAAACTCAATATGTATATCTTAGTATACGCACACAGCTTATCAAACATATTAATAATCTTACTAAGATATAGTCTAAGCTGATCGAACATATGCTCAGCTTATACTCAGCTTATACTCAGTCTGAATCACTATAAGTGTTCAGTCTGACTAAGCTTCATAATTCTGTTTATGTTATATGTAGAACACATCTTACAAACTTAACTTTGTCTCATCAAATCTTAACTGATGAGATCATTTTCCCAACACCTAACTTCTAGTACAATTACATAATATGGATTATTTAAATGGCATGCAAGCCACATATACAAAATACATACCAAATAAATAAATTTAATTATTACAAACCATGTGACATAAAGTCACCAAATGAATGAATAATTAAAATACAACCAAACATCCACAAGGTCTAGGGCATATCTATGGTTACCAATATCACAAGAACAACAATCAAGTTCACTAATGAACAACAACATGGTGTGCCACACAGAACCATGTAAACTTATGTATAATGGTTAAGATTTTTCAAAAACACTCAAGGCACTAAAAATCCCATGTATTTATGCATTAGTAACACCAAACCCAGTTTATGCATTTGATTCAGCTCCAAAGATGATGTCTCATCATTCCTAAAGACAAATTCTAGAATGATGATCCCTTGAGCTGAGCTCAACTGTAGTGTATTTATTTGAGAGGAAAAGTAGGTCCTTGTATAACACTGAGTTATGTCTTCCCCTTCAGGTTGACTCTGGATAGGAAGTTCCTCTACTTCTTCCTCCTTGGGCACTATTGGCAGTCTGAGTCTAGAAAGCTCTTCATTCTGCTTCTTGATTTATTCAACCCAAGCTCTTTCTCTTCTCTCTTTCTCCTCTGCTAACTCAGCTTGAACATCCATTTGTCTTCTTCTTAGCTCGTCGACAGATATCCCAAGCTGGTCAGCTTCCTCTTGTTCTAATCTTCTAACTGCCATTAGTGAAGCTCTATCTTGTAATGTAATTTTATCTGCAGAGTCTTCATCTGAGGCTGATGATTCACTTAGAATCACTTTCCTTCTTTTCTGTTGCGGGGCTTCTGATTCATCTGAGTTGACCACTACTGGTCTTTTGCATTTTGCTTTCTCAGTCAGCTCAGGTTCTTTCTCTGTTTCTTTCTCCCCCTCAATCTGATCTGCTCCCTCTGCCAATAGTAGTAAAGCTTCAGCTTTGACTGACTCAGCTTCAGCTTCTTGAACCTTCTCCCCCTTTTTGTCATCATCAATAGGGGTCGAAGTCCTTTGTTTTTGTAGGGCAGCAACTGCAGATTTCAAATTTAGCAACTCCTCATCTAGATTATCGATAATCATTAGCATATACTTCTTAGTTTGCTTTCTTTTGAGGTGCAACTTGTCAAACTAACTTTTGAAGAAGTGCATTAAGTCGTCCAAGTCAGCTTGAGAGGGTTGGAATTTGGGTGCATCATCCAAAGGCTGGTGTTTACCTTCAAATCATTTGCACCAGAGTCTGGACCCTGTGAATCACCTTGGTTTGAAGATGGAACATTGACAGGTCGTGCTATAGGGTGTGACAAATGAAGATAAGTAATGGGGCTCGAAATGTGAAGTGTATGTGTTGGTGGTTGGCTGATCGGTTTGGAGGGGGGTGATTGACCCTGGGGATTGGTCATATATTCAATGTTACCTAAGTGTGTCTGCTTAGGCACAATAGAGAGCTCTCCCATGGCACTGGAGAGTGTGGGCTGAGTAGACACTACACCCGGGTTAGGCTGTTGGGTTGTAATGAGCTTCGAGGTTGACACCTTAAGAGTAGGCGTCTCCCCCTCAACTCCTGCCGGTGGAGGGATCAATGTGATCTCAGCTCCAGTGATGCCTTTAAGAGTGGCACCACCTATGGAAATTTTACGTGTATAGGTTTGGATATTCTCCCTAGCAGCAGTGGTCAAGCTAGGGGTGGCTTCAGAGTGGGATTGTGAATGGAATGAAGGTGGAGGAGATGGGATAGACTGGGTTGGGCTTACCACAGCCTTGTCTCCAAAAACGGATGAAGAATAGTGAGAAGAAAGAGAAAGTGGAGAGGTCTTACCAGAAGCAGCTTCAGTGTGTGCTGGTTCAGCTTGAGCAGATTGCTCAGCTTGAACTTCCGTGTCAGCTTGGGAAGCTCCCTCTTGAGGTGATCCCTCATCTCCACTTGCAGAAGAAACTTCCTCAGCCACCAAGAGCATTGGACCACTCAGACCCTCTTGCTTAGGGAAGATGTCATTGTTAAACATCTTGGGGCTGAGTGTTGGGGTAAGGAACATATCCCATCCAGCTTCATAGAGATCTCCCAACTCAGCTTGAATCTCCAAGGACAAGTACCTAATGAATGGCACATGGAGATCCCTGGTGGTCTTCATTACTTGGACTTTGAGATCGTTGAAGATGAGATCGTTGAAGATGAATGGCACAGCTGCATTTCGAACTCGTTAACTTGGTCCAAGCCACCAACTTTAGTCCCCAGTGAACGTACCACTGTTGAAACCATGAAGCCCCAGCTGGTTGGGAAAGTATCCTTCTTAATCACTCCTTCAGTTTGAGGGTGACCCATATGAGGTAGAACTGACCTCGCCACTTATCTAGTCACGGTGGACTCGAACACATCTTGAACAGGGAGTTGAAGAACATCCCTTAGCCGTTGAACCGTGAGGGCCACTATTCTATCGCCATTGAGAACAGTGCCTGTGATCTCTCCTCTGTTCTGGTTGAATGTGCATGTGTACCAGAACTCCAAAAGGTGCTGTGGAGCGATATTACCAGGTGCTCGAGTGAAGGCAAATGCGAAAGAGCATTTCCGAATGTAGGCGACCCAGATTTCATATCCTCTGCCCTGTTTCCTCGGAGGAATAGCAAGACAGGCACGCTGATTGTTGATTTTGATCAGCGGTAATCCATTGTTTTTGAACGCAGCACCCCTGACCATTCGATCATCGAGAATGAGAATGGTTCCTTCCATCGTTGAAATTTCAGATTACACTGAGTAACTGATTTCGTTGCACTGAGCAATGAGCGTCGTAGTGAGCGAGGTAGGGTTTCGAACTCGATGGAACAGAGAATTGCACTTAGCAAATTTGTTGAAAGGTATATAATCAGATGAGAGGTTTAGAGATGAGAAGTTTAAGCGTAAACATCTAAAATGTAGGTAAGGTCGTTATATATACCTTTCCGAGGAGAGAGAAAAATTACCGTTGGAATCTCTTTTTAATCCGTTACGTCGGTAAAGTTACGGGTTGATGTAACATTGAGAGGGTAGAAACACATCATATTCCTAAATAATATTAACGAATAATAAGATTATAAACACTGTTGAAAAATACCAATACACAATTGATATACGAGACGACTTGAAACTAATTCAAATACGCTTTGACAGATGAATTAATAACACTTAGTAATTAAATCATAGACTGGACACACCAAGCTGAAGAAACTAATCACTCAACCTAAGTCAAGCACTCAGCGTGAGTCAAACACTCAGCTTGATTTGAGCACTCAGCTTGAGAATAAAACTCAGTTTGAGTAGAGCACACAGCTCAGGCCCAATGACACTTAGTCATTTATGTTTGAGACTAACTCAAACTATATATTTTAACCACACTAAGTAGTTAAAAATGTTTGGAACTCACCAAACGTGTGAACATATCACTCAGTTTGAGTGAAACACATAGCTCAGACTCAATGACACTTAGTCATTTATGTTTGAGACTGACTCAAACTGTATCATAACTACACTAAGTAGTTAAAATATGTTTGGAACTCACCAAACGTGTGAACTCATCATTTAGCTTGACTTGTTATACAGTTTACGAAAACTTGTTTATAGACTGTGCACTCAGCTTAAGACACTTAGTCTTTGTCAAACTGAAAAACTCAGAATCTAGACACATAGCTAGGGGTTGAGCATACCCAATTCACTTAGCAGATATATAAACCTCTTTTCATCAAGTGGCTTAGTAAAGATATCTGCTACTTGGTCATCAGTGGGAATAAATTTAATTTCAACTTTGCCTTTTTCCACGATGTCCCTGATGAAGTGATGTCGAATTTCAATGTGCTTGGTTCTTGAGTGAAAGACTGGATTGTAAGTGATGGCTATAGCACTTTGGTTATCACAGAGGATAGGAGTTTTCTTGAAACTCATGCCAAAGTCTTGAAGCTGATGCTGCATCCATAGGATTTGAGCACAACAGCTAGCTGCTGCAACATATTCAGCTTCAGCAGTTGAAGTATCCACTGAGTTCTGTTTCTTACTAGTCCAGCTGACTAACTTCCCTCCAAGCATTTGACATCCTCCAGTAGTTGATTTTCTGTCTAACTTGTACCTAGCATAGTCAACATCTGAAAAACCAACTAACTCAAATCCAGAGTCCTTTGGATACCAAAGACCTAGATTTGGTGTACCTCTAAGGTACCTAAAGATCCTTTTCACAGCTTGAAGATGTGATTCATTAGGATCTGCCTGATATCTTACACAGAAACATGTAGCAAACATGATATCAGGTCTACTAGCTGTCAAATAGAGCAATGGACCTATCATTCCTCTATAGGTAGACTAACATACAAACTTACCATCTGAGTCTTTACTCAGCTTGACAGCTGGTGACATGGGTGTTTTCATGGTTGAACTTGAATCAAAACCATATTTCTTGATCAAATCAAGAACATACTTGCTTTGATTGATGAATATTTCATCAGACTTTTGTTGAATTTGTAAGCCTAGGAAGTATGTCATCTCACCCATCATACTCATCTTGTACTTTTGTGACATTATTTTAGAAAACCACTCACACAGAGATTCATTGGTAGAACCAAAGATAATGTCATCCACATATATTTGTACAAGAATCACCTGTCCTTTACTCTTTTAAATAAAGAGTGTCTTATCTATACTACCTCTGGGGAAATCCATTGATAGTAGATAAGTGGACAGAGTATCATACCAAGCTCTTGGAGCTTGTTTAATACCATACAAAGCCTTGTCCAACTTATAGACATGATGTGGAAACTTTGAACTTACAAAGCCAGGAGGTTGTTTCACATAGACTTCCTCCTAAAGTTTTCCATTAAGGAAGGCACTCTTCACATCCATTTGATAGAGTTTGAAGTCTTTATATACTACATAGGCTAAGAACAACCTTATGGCTTCAATTCTAGCAACAGGGGCAAAGGTCTCATTATAATCAATTCCCTCTTCTTGCTTATACCCTTGTGCTACTAGCCTGGCTTTGTTCCTAACTATCACTCCATTCTTGTCCATTTTATTTCTATAGACCCACTTAGTGCCTATAATAGAATTATCTTTGGGGGCAGGGACAAGTTTCCAGACTTTGTTTCTCTCAAATTCATTCAGTTCCTCTTGCATAGCATCAATCCAATACTCATCCTCTAAGGCTTCCTCAGTCTTTTTTGGTTCCATTTGAGATAGGAAACCAAAGTGAGCAGCATAGTTAGCTGTAGCCTTGGATCTGGTCATGACCTTTTCTTGGACATTTCCAATAATTTGATCTTAAGGATGATCTTTAAGGAATTTGAATGTTGTAGTTGGAGAGTCTGGTTCTGAATCTGAGTGATGTTGAAAACTCTAAGGTGAATACACATCCTCAGTCTCAACTGCAGCATTGTCAACAAACTGATGATCACTGAGATTCTCAGTCTGAGTGAACTCAGCTCCAAAAGGATTAACGAACTCATCATCTTTCTCAGCTTGAGAGTCCCTTGGAGCTTGTGATGATTTCTTTGATGAACACACATCATCATCACTATCATCTCCTATGACATACATAGGATTTGATAGGTTGGTTTCTTTTGGCCTTTCAAGCTCACTCAGACTAACCAAGTCAGCTTGACTTTTATCAGCTTGATCAAAACAGTCTTCATCAAAGGAGACATGAATTGACTCTTCTATAGCCTTTCTCCTTGTATTATATATCCTGTAAGACTTGGAGATTGAGGAATAACCAACGAATATTCCAAGATCAGCTTTAGGTTTCAACTTATGGAGCTAATCTCTTTGATTCAGCACATAGCATTTTGAACCAAAGATATGGAAGTAACCTATATTGGGATTTCTAGACTTATACATTTCATGTGATGTCTTTCCATGTCTTTTGACAATGATTGATCTATTTTGGGTATAGCAGGTTGTACTAACAGCTTCATCCCAGAAATAGAGTTTCAATCCTGCCTCACATAGCATTGTTCTAGCAGCCTCAATTAAGATTCTATTTTTCCTCTCAGCAACTCCATTTTGTTGTGGAGTTCTGACAGATGAGAAATTTTGTAATATCCATTTTTGTTCACAGAAGCTTTCAAGGGTTGAGTTTTTGAACTCAGTCCCATGATCACTTTTGAGTTGCTTTACAGACAAACCTTTCTGCAACTCTTCCTGTTTGATGAAACTGATTATCTCCAGCGCAGCCTCACTTTTGGCTTTAAGGAATATTACCCAGGTGAATCTTGAGAACTCATATACTATCACCAGTGTGTACTTCTTGCCACTTAGGCTTGGAGTACTTATGGGTCCAAACAAATCCATATGCTACATATGCAGTGGGTCTGTTATTGAAATTTTTTGCTTTGATTTAAAGGACCCTTTATGATATTTTCCTTGTTCACAAGCTGAGCACAATTTGTCTTTGACAAATGTGATCTTTGGTAATCCAGAGACTAACTCTTTATTGGATAGCATATTTATATTTTTTAAGTTTAGATGAGATAAACGTTTATGCCATAACCAAATCAGCTTAGGAACAAAATGGGAATACAAGCAGGTTTCATTATAGGGATCAGCAGAATTAAGATCAAGTAGATACACATCTCTTTCTCTTTTAGCTATTAATACAAGCTTTCCGTTAGCATTATAGATTGTTCCTGCTTTCTTCCTAAAAGTAACTATAATTTCTTCATCACACAATTGACTGATACTAATCAGGTTGTGTTTGAGACCTTTGACATATGCAACTCTGTGGAAAGTGACCTTGCCAGCTTGCATCTTCCCATAGCCTTTTGTTCTTCCATGAGAGTTGTCTCCAAATGTTACTTTAGGACCTTTATCTTCTTGGAAATCACTAAGAAGTCCTTTCCACCCGGTCATGTACCTTGAGCATCCACTATCCAAGTACCATTTACTTGAACCCTACACATGATATGAAAATTAAACACATTAGTTTTGTTTGGGAACCCACTTCTTGGTGGGTTCAGATGAGGAGCACTTAGCATCTCCATCTGGTTGAACTGACTATTCAGCTTGAGTAGGAGCTGAGTCCTGTGTAGGCTGATCAGCTTGTTCTTGTTCAGGCCTTGAGATTTCTGCATCACAGTCCTTAGCCTCATGACCTCTACTTCTGCACTTGTAGCATCTCCTTCTTCCAATGATTACAGGAGGTAGAGTGTCTAATAATCCTTGTGAGAACTTGCTCTCAGACTTAGGATTATATGTGGTGGATAACTTTTCAACTTTCTTTGCAAGTTAATTCAAATGATGATCACTGACTTTGGACTTACATTTGTCAGGTCTTTGTTTGTTATCCTTTTGATTAGAAGTTTGACTAACAATCTTCTTTTCCATGACCTTGGACTTACCTTTGTCATGACTACTGGACTCACCAGTTTCAACAGGCTTAGACTTACCACTGTTGATCCTCTTGGACTTACCAGGATCTACAACTTTGGACTTACCATTGTTGTAATTTGACCTCTGACTGACAGTGGTCTTCCTATTCTTGTAACTTCTCTCCGAGCCAGATAGAGAATGTTGTCTTTTGAAAGGATTTGGATTAAGACTTTTTATGACTGAAGTTCTTTGAATAGGCTGAGTGCTTAAACTGCCCAGCACAGACTTACCATGCTGTTTGGATGTTTAGTACTCTTCTCTATGATCTTTAGCCTTTACAAACATATTGTATTTAAGGTTTTGACCATGTTTCTTCTCTGAGGCTAACTTCTGAGACTCAATCAGTAGTCTATCCTCCTCAGAGTCTGTACTTGCTATCTCATCATCAGCTACATAAGCTGCTGTTTGATAGTCACCTCCAAGTATAACCTTTACCTGTTTAGCAATTTGTTGGTTTATGCACTTTTCAGCAAGCTTTGATGACTTACACCAAGACTCAATGATCTTTTGAAGTTGGTCAGCTTTGTCTTTAGCTTCCTGAAGTTCTTCACTTAGAAGTTTATTAATGTGTCTTTGACATTCAAGATCACATTGTGCTTTCTTACCAACATCAATGCGAGATTTTTTTTCCTTAATCTCATTCTTGAGTTTAGTTATCTCATCTTTGAGGTCATTTTGAGAATTAAGGATGGTTTTGAAATCATTCAGCAGATAATCAAAAGCAAGACCCTTTTCCTCATCGGCGTAAGAGTTGAAATTACTGACCTTATACATGGAAGCAGGATCCCAATCACTAAGCTTGCTGTTTTCCTCAACTTCCTTCATGTCAGCTTCAAAAGTTGACTCGGATAAACCATAATCAACCTCATCTATTTCTAACTCTTCATCTTCTTGAGCCATCAGACATACATCATCATCTGAGGTAGATGATTAAGTATCCCAGGTTTCAGCATATAATCCTTTTGCACTGGGTTTGTCTTCCGGCTTTCCTTTCTTGAGCTGAGTATATTTCTTCTTGTATTTATCAGCTCTGTAAGCATTCTTATCAACAACTGATGTTGATTCCACCTTCTTTGATCTGCACTCAGCAGCAATATATCCCTTCTTCTGATAGTTGAAGCACACAACATTCTTGGGATCAAAGGAACTCTTCTCTTTGCCCCTGTTTGATCTTCCTCTTCCCCTTTGAGTTATTCTCAAACGTCTGGCTAACATTGCCATTTGCTCAGTGATATTCTGAACATCATCAGATAATGATCATACGCAGTAGAATAAAATCAAAACCCCCTCCAGTGGTCTCATCTAACTCGTATAGGAAACTTAACAAAAAAAGGATTAAAAGTTATGTTGGGAAATTTGCTAAGTCATTGAAACTGTTGGACATGCAAAGTAAAACTGTTAGAGTAATCAGTGAAAACAGTTGTATCTAACAGTTGTTGCAAGTTTTGCAACTGTTAGTACAAAAGATCAGAACTGTTAGTTCAGTTATACACAACTGTTAGAAGACCTTGAAATGAAGACTGTTAGAAGAAATTCAGAACTATTTATTCAACAAACAGTTGCTGTTGAGCTATTTATGGAAAATGCTATCTTTGTGGATTTGAAGTATATGTCTATCAAGTTTGAAGATTATCAAGATTATCTCGGAAGATAGAAGATTGCCTAACTGTCAACTATTCAAGGAGGATCAAGAGCCTATATATACTAGAACTATAATATTGTTTTAGATAGCAATTCTACGCATTCATATTTTATTGTTAATTTGTTTTTCTAAAAGTGTGTTGACCTCTAAGTTTCATAGAAACCTAAGAACAAGTTTTGTTCTTCGTCTAACAAAAGGGTTAGATTAGAGGTGTTGGTGAATATTGTAATCATCATTGGTTATTAATAAACATCTTGAGTTTGAAAGTATTTTGTTGTGTTGATTATTGAATTGTTCTTGTGATAAAACCTTAAACATCAATTAAGTGTGATTCCGTAACTTCTTAGTTGATTGTGATCAAACTGAAAGATTATCTTTAAACAACTCTGATTAAATCTAAAAGGTAATTCTTGTTATTGATATTTGGTAATATCCGATCCTGACAAGTGGTATCAGAGCCTTTTCATTAAGGCTCCTTTGATCACTATTTGAAGGTTTTTCACAGATCTGCTGTGTTCTGTTATTTAAAGTTTGTCTAAATCTTGTTGCGTGTTTTTCATTCATATTACTGCAATGGAGTCTGTTGGATCTTCTGATAACACTGGATCTGGGTCAAACATTAGAGTTCCCATGCTCAAACCAACTGACTTTGAGATGTGGAAGTTAAGAATCAAGCAACATGTCCAATTAATGGACTATGCTGTTTGGGAAGTTATAGAAAAGGACCCCATTACTGCTGTTGATTTAGATGAAACAGGAAAACCAAAGAAGAAATCACCACCAAGAACAGATGCTGAAAAGAAAGAAAGGATGATTGAGATGAAAGCCCTCAGCATCCTTCAGATTGCTATTCCCAACGAATATCAGCATCAGTTCAAGAAGTTTGAAGATGCACATGAACTTTGGGTTGCCTTAGAAAAGAGATTTGCAGGGAAAAGATTTATTAAAAGAACAAGTGGCAAATGGCCATGTTAACTGTCAGAGCAAAAAGATTCATTAAAAGAACTGGAAGACAAAACATGAACTTCAGGGCAAATGGTCAGGCTGGATTTGACAAATCCAAAGTTAAATGCTTCAAATGTGAACAGCCTGGTCAGTTTGCCAGGGAATGCAGATCTGGTGGACACGTTCAGAGTCAAGGACAAAGACCCAATCAAACCTCATCAGCATTGGTCTCACAGGATGGCTATGGGTATGATTGGAGTGATCAAGTAGAGGAAGCTACTCAAAACAAGGCACTGATGGCCTTGACTGACTCCTCCATCAAGCTGACTTCACCAGAATCAGAAGACACACAGGTATCTTCTAAACTATGCCCTGGTGAATGTAGAGCTATAGTAAAAAGGTTCAGGGAGCATAACAAAAAGGTGTGTGCTGCTCCGAGCAGAATGGAGGAGAGAAGATATGAATCTAGTGCTGTCATTGAAAGCTTTGAAAAGAAAATTAAAGATTATCAGGCAAATGAACTGCAAATGGACTATGATAGGAAGTATCATAAGTGGGAGAAGGAGCAGCTTCAGGAAGAAATTGATAATCTTAAGAAAAAGCTGAGTGAGAAAGAGAGTAGGATTGATGAGCTAACAAAGAAGTTAGAAGGTGTGGATATGGATTTGAGTATGTTCAAAGCAACAAATCTTAAGCTTGAAACCTTGTTACAATCACAAATCAGAGATAAGGTTAAAACAGGTTTAGGATACAAACAAACCCCACCTCCATATAAAATCACAACTACATAACTCCCATGTCTGATGTAGCTGATAGGTATGTTAATGAACCATTAAAAGAAGACTTAAAGTCAGCTGATCCAAACTTAGAGAGTGAAGAGGAAGGAGTTGTGCATGAAGTGAGTGATGATGAGAAGGAGGAAGTAGTGAAGAAACAAGAGGATATTCCTATTGAAAACCACACTTGTTGTGAACCTACAGCACCAAAATCATCTTTAAAACCTGTGGTGTTTGTAAAAGCCACCTCTGAACCCTCCACCAGTGAAGCAAAACCTTTCAAACTTGTTTATTCTATAAACAGCTACACTACTACTGCAAACAGTCCCGAAAATTACACAAACAGTTCTAAACAGAACCCAAACAGTTCTAACCCAAAAACCTCAGCTGTTAGTGTTAAGACCAAGGAAAAGGAGAAGGTTAGTGAAATTGGAATTGAGAAGCCAAAGAAGGAAGCTTCAAAGACAAAGTTTCAGCTCAAAAATGTGAAAAGGCATACTGAAGTGCCTGTCTGCACATGCAAACAGCATGGTGTGCAGAAATTTCCTCCTTCAGCACTTGTGAGAGGAAATCACAGAAATAGGAACCAGTTTTGGGAACAAAGAACTGGTGTGCCTTTAGTCAAAACCAAAAAGTGCTATATATGTGGGAGAGCAAATCACTTAGCTCACAACTGTTATTATAACCCGCAGATCTATAGCACCCAGAGGCTAAGTTACAGAAAACAGGCTAACAGTTCCACAACTGTTAGGCCAAAACCAAAAACTGTTGGTTTGCCAAGTTACAGAAAACAGGCTAACAGCTCCACAACTGTTAGGCCAAAACCAAAAACTGTTGGTTTTGCTTGGCTGAAATTGCAAAAACACATAGTTTCTGAAAGGGCCAAAACTGTTAATCAAACCGACAATCAAACTGAGTCACAAACTGACTCAACTGTTTTGCCAAAATCAAAAACCGTTTGTTCAAAAGGCTCAACTGTTAATCACAACAGTTGGAAACCACATGTTGTCACTAAATACTCTTCACACAGGATAGAGAAGTCTAACTGTGATGAAATCAAGAAGTCTCAAACTTTGTTTCAGTATTATGATTTAAATGGTGTGCCCAAGACCTGCATGGCCTGGGTACTTCCTGCTACTAACTAAGTTTTATTTGTTCAGAGCATTCATAGGGCCAATCAAGGAGAAATTTGGCATGTGGATAGTGGATGCTCAAGGCACATGACTAGAAATCCACACTGCTTAAAGGATTTCAGAAGAATCAATGGAGGACATGTAGCATTTGGAGGAAAGACTAAGGGAGGAAGAATCACTGGTAAGGGAGCTGTAGAGGCAGGTACACTTACTTTCAATGATGTTTTCTTTGTTGAACAACTTAAATACAATCTGTTATGTGTGTCTCAAATCTTTGACCATGGAAACAAAGTCCTGTTCACAGACACAGAGTGCATTATCCTTTCAAAAGATTTTAAAGTGGATGAAAAGAATGTTCTTTTGAGAACACCTAGAAAGGATAATGTATACTGTTTGGACACACAAAAGGTTTCTGAACAGAATGTATTAAGTTATTTACTATCTAAGGCATCTCATGATGAGTCTGCCATTTGGCATAGAAGGATGTGTCACATGAATTTTAAAACCATGAACCTGTTAGCTAAAAACAATCTGGTAAGAGGTTTGCCCCAAAAAGAATTCTCATGTGATGATCATTGTGTGGCTTGTCTCAAAGGCAAGCAACATAAAACTTCTTATAAGTCCAAAGAAGTTTCTTCCATTGTTGCACCCTTACCACTGTTGCATATGGATCTTTTTGGTCCTACTTCAGTGGTCAGTATAGGGAAGAAAGCCTACTGTTTAGTCATATTTGATGACTTCACCAGATTTACATGGGTTCAATTTCTTAGAACTAAGGATGAAACTGCTGCTTTAGTTAAGTCTCTTATTCTTAGGATAGAAAATCAATCTGATTTGAAAGTGAAAGTCATTAGATCTGACAATGGTTCTGAGTTTAAGAACTATGAGTTAAACAGTTTTTGTGAGGAAAAAGGGATTGAAAGGCAGTTTAGTGCACCTAGGACTCTACAACAGAATGGAGTGGCTGAGAGAAGGAATAGGACTTTGATAGAGGCTGCTAGATCTATGTTAGTTTATTCTAGGCTCCCAATGACCTTCTGGGCAGAAGCAGTGAACACTGCCTGCTATGTTCAGAATAGAGTACAAGTAGTCAAGTCCAAAGGGAAAACTCCTTATGAGTTGTTCCTTAAAAGAAAACCTTTGATCAACTTCTTCAAACCATTTGGATGTCCCTGCACTATCCTTAATACCAAGTCACAATTAGGCAAATTTGAGAGTAAAGCAGAAGAAGGATTCTTTGTAGGATATTCCACTCAGAGTAAAGCATATAGAGTTTTTAACAGTGTCACTAGGATCATAGAAGAGAGTATGATTGTCTCCTTTAATGAAAATAGGATCAATATTGCAGGTAATGGTCCTGATTGGTTATTTGATATTGATGCATTGTCTAAATCTCTTTCTTTTGAGTTTTCTATAGAAACAGTTGCAGGTTTTCCTACAGCTGTTAGTGCAAATCCACAAACTGTCTCAAACAGTTCTGAAACGGTTAGCTCAAGTCCAACAACTGTTGGTAGAAACAAAGCCACTGAAGACTTTGTAGTGATTCCTTTGTTTCAAAATGACTCTTCCAATGTTGTTAGTCCAATCTATGTTGATGCTGAACCTTCAAAGGATATGGAATCTCCCGTTCTCCAACAAAACAATGAATCTGAAAATCAAACAGTTGCAGATCAGGTATGTAATTCTTTTGGGAATGAGAGTGGATCTGAGGTTGATCTGTCTAATTTAGGGAATGTACTGACTGAAGAAAACATCCCTAACTTAAGAATTCACAAGGACCATCCCATAGAGCAGATTATAGGTGATCCCATCACTCCTGTCAGAACTAGGGGTATGCTGCAAGGTGAACATAGTGGTGTGGATCTAGAACAGTTTGATGTGAATGCCTACTTTCTATCACTGATAGAACCTAAGAAAGCAGTAGAGGCATTAAAAGACCCTTCATGGTTGGAAGCAATGCAGGAGGAACTCGTACAGTTCCAGATTCAACAAGTTTGGAAGTAAGTTGACCTTCCAAGAGGCAAGAGGGCTATTGGCACCAAGTGGGTTTTTAGGAATAAAAAGGATGAGAGAGGCATTGTAATCAAGAATAAGGCTAGGTTAGTTGCACAGGGTTATACACAAGAGGAAGGAATAGACTATGATGATGTCTTTACACCAGTTGCAAGGATAGAAGCAATTAGACAGTTCCTTGCCTTTGCAAGCTTTAAAGGATTCAAGGTGTAACAAATGGATGTCAAATCAGCATTTCTCTATGGAACTATTGATGAGGAGGTATATGTGTGTCAACCACCTGGTTTTGAAGACCCAAAATATCCTGATAAGGTATATAGGTTGGATAAGGCTTTGTATGGATTACATCAGGCTCCTAGAGCTTGTTATGAGACATTAACATCATATATACTTGAGAACGGTTTCAAGAGAGGTACTATAGATAAGACACTATTTACAAAGATTATTAAAACAATGATTTTGCTTGTACAAATCTATGTTGATGATATAATCTTTGGATCCACTGATGACAGTCTGTGCAAGGAGTTTGAAGGCATAATGCATAAGAGATTTCAGATGAGTTCTATGGGAGAACTTACATTTTTCTTGGGATTACAAGTAAAATAGAAGCCATCAGGTATATTTCTTAGTCAGTCAAAGTATGTCAAGGACATTTTGGACAAATTTGGTTATCAAGATGTGAAGCTGGCCAGTACTCCAATGGAAACACACAAACAGCTGGGAGCAGATCCTGAGGGGGAGGATGTAGACGTACACCTGTATAGGTCTATGATAGGTTCTTTAATGTACTTAACTGCTTCTAGACCAGATATCATGTTTGCTGTGTGTGTTTGTGCCAGGTTTCAATGCAGCCCAAAGATGTCACACCTATTTGCTGTAAAGAGGATCTTTAGGTATCTCAAAGGCCAACAAAAACTGGGTCTTTGGTATTCTAAGGATTCACCTTTTGAATTGGTGGCATACTCTGACAGTGACTATGGAGGAGCTAATGTAGACAGGAAATCAACTTCCGGAGGATGTCAGTTCTTTGGCTCTAGGTTAGTCTCATGGTAGTGCAAGAAACAAACAACAGTTTCCACTTCAACAGCTGAGGCTGAATACGTTGCTGCCTCAAGTTGCTGTTCACAAGTTTTGTGGATCCAGAATCAGCTTCTGGATTATGGTATGACTCTCTTGAATACACCTATCTATGTTGATAACACAAGTGCTATTAGTATTGTTAACAACCCTATCAAGCATTCTAAAACAAAGCACATAGAGATAAGGTTTCATTTTATAAGAGATTGCAATGAGAAACGGTTAATCCAGGTTATGAAAGTCCACACTGATGATCAGTTAGCTGATCTGTACACCAAAGCATTTGATGTAAGCAGATTCAACTTTCTGATCTCAAATATTGGAATGATTAACTTAGAATAACTTCGCATCACATGTTTGATTGTATTTTCTTGTGTTTGTGTGTTTTCTCTCTCTAACAGTTTGAAACTGTTAGTATTCTGTCTAACAACTGTTTGTGTTTGTGTTCAAGAGATAGCTATACATAATGCAACTAACAGTTTTCAACTGTTAGTACATGGAGTCCACAGCTGTTAGGCAAACTGCATGGCCATTCAAGGGGAAGTCTTTCTTTTCAGTAACAGTTGTAGTTTATTAAGAAAACAGTTCTCAACTGTTAGTTCTTTTTTTGTTTAACTGTTAGTTTCTTTCAAGGGGTATTTTAGTCTTTGCAAAGACTTTGAGGGAATTTGAATTGCATTGAATATGCGTAACATATATAAGCCATTCCCTCCTCACAGTTTTCTTTACGCTTACTGAACTCCTTTCAAACGCTAAAACCCTATAAACTCACTCGCAAATCGCCATGACTCCCCTTCCATTCGTTAAGGAACACAACATGCTTGCTTTTCTGTTGAAACCCGATGATCTCAGTGCTTTTCATGTTGTGATTGACTATGTTTTACTTTCCAACCTACGTCATGCTTTGACCATCAATCCCACCATTTATACTGTGCATATCGATCAGTTCTGGAAGAATGCTTCTCTGAGGGAAGAAGATGGAGTGAAATGGATTGACTCCAAGGTTGATGCAAATGATGTTTCTATCTCTGAGAGTATCATAAGACAATACCTTCAAATTGATGATCTCGAAGGTGAATATTCTGATTCTGTTTCTTTGGAATATCTGCATGCTGAGCTTGTTAAGCTGGGATATGAGGGCCCTAGGGGAAAGGGTACCTTTTATAAATGGCACTTCTGTTCGCATTGGAAGTATTTGATTCACACTCTCCAACAATGCATAAGCCCTAAAAGAACTGGATGGAATGAATTTGGGAGCAACATTACTCTGGCCTTAATCTGTTTAGCAAATAACCGTTCTTTTAACTTTTCTAAAATGATATTTGATGGCATGGTAAAACATCTTGGGACTAAATACGGTCTCTTTTTGATGTATCCACGATTTATGCAGTTTTTACTAAATTCTTTATTGCCAAATATCAAAATGCACAAGAGGGTACTGATTCCCTCTTGTCATGTGGCCTCAACATTGAGCAAACTGTTGATTAATGGCAAGAATTTTTCTGGTGCCATAACTCCACCACTCTCTGCAATGGTGGAGTTTCTATCAAGAAACAGAGCTGCCAGAGTTGAGCAAGAGGCCCACATCATTGCTAAACCCACAACTCTGGAACCCCCAGCTCACGATACTCAAACAACTCAATCTGCTACTTTGATTCAAGCTACAATAAAAGCCCCCACTCTAATAACTTTCAGAAAAAGAAAGAGAACTGTTGGTGCTCCTTCCACCACAGTATCTAATACCCAAGCTGTAAGCCCTGCACAGGAGCATTCTCCTGTACAGAATATCCAAAGGGAACCCATTGTGCTGTCTCCCAGGCACACTGAGGAGGTGATCACCCCATGGGAGAGTGATCATGTGGTGTTTGAGGCTGACACTACTGTTTCATCCGCAAGGGGTGAGCATGACAGTGTCAACATCTTTAAGACCTCAGCCACGGCAACAGGAGCTGTTCCAACATCTTCTGGAAATCCCCAGTACCAAGAACAGAGGGGTACTTGTGTGGAATCTTCTAGGAGTGACACACCAGTTATTTCTGCCAGTGATATGTTCACAGTGGCAACACTCGCTGACATTGAGGCTAGTATGAAACAAAAGGCATTGACGGATACCAATTTTGTACCATTCTTTAGGGCATACATGCATTTAAAGAATAGAAATTCTTTGCAAGATAAGCTTTTGGCAAAACATAATGAGCTTATCATTAAGCAAGACAAGCAAATTAGATTTTTGACAGAGTGTTTGAAAAAGGCTAATATTGTTATACAGTTTCATGATCAAGTGTTGAAACAGTTCCCTGCTGGTGCTAGACCCCCTCCAACTGTTCCCATCAAAAAGGGGGAGAAAACAGTTTTGCCAAATCCTCCAACAGTTGCTGAGATTGTACAGACAGTTGCTGAGATTACAGAGAAAACAGTTGCACCAAGTGACAAAACAGTTGCACCAAGTGCTCAAACAGTTGTAGAAAAATTGTCAGCAGTTGATAGAGTTTTGATTAATCAAATGATTATGTCTGGGGACTATCCAACTACTGAAGTATTCGGATCTTGGTCAAAAGTGAAGCAAGATCGTTTGATTGCTGTGTGTGCTCAAACTTTAAACTGCAGTGCATTTCAAATGAAACAAAAGATTGAAGATGGATGGCTGGATGGTAAATCTTCAACGATGAAACCTATTGCCCCAGAGCCAGGATTCAAAGGAATCAATATTTCTGAAAAGGCAGTGGAAAAGAAGATGCCTTCTGTGCAAGGTAAGGGTAAGGAGATTGTTGTGGAACTTCCCAAGCTAAAACTTTCAAAAGAGCAGTAAGAGGAGCGTGATCATGAGTTAGCTCAAAGGATGGCTGCTGAGTTTGAACAGCAAGAGAAGAAAGATCTTGAATTAGCTCAAAAGCTAGCTGCTGATTTTACAAAAGAGATTGAGGAAGAAGAAAGGGCTAAGAAACCTGGTAAGGGAGTAAAAAGAAAGAGAGTTGAAAGGGAGAAAACAGTTCCACCTCCCAAACCAACAGTTGAGAAGGTAAAACAAACAGCTCAGCCACAACAACCTGAAAAATCCAAATCAGTACAAACATCTGAAGATGCAGCAAAAGCAGGTATGGTACAAACCATTCTTCATGATAGACTCAGGGTAGAGGTTGAAGAAAGAATCGACAAATTAGAAGCAGAGCAGCTAGGTCAGAAATCCCACATTACTGAATGGAGATTTGAATTGTTAAGATGGGAAACTGGAAAGAAAGGAGTTACTATTGTCAGAGAAAAGGAACCAATTGAAAGTTATTCCAGCTTCTTACAACTGATGGGTAGCATTACAAGAAGAGATGTTCAAGATATGTATGCTTATGGAGTAAGCAAGTATGAAAATGGAACACAGATTGAGGTGAGAGTGTTGATGAGGCATCTAAAGAGTATTTGCAATCCACTGGAGATAATGCCCATGTTGATAAGTGACGAAGCCTTCCCAATAAGTTCTATGAAAGTATATGATAAGGCAAGAGTTTATCATATGGTGATGGGAAAGGGACAAACTCAGTGGTTTGATTTTGAATTCGTTGATCATGGTAAAGCAAAGATGCTGAATATGTTAAGTGCAAAGTTCTTTGGTCCTGCTGATATGAAGGATGATTTGATAAAAAGGATAAAGAAAAGGCTGGAGTTCTTACAGTCAACTCAAAAGTAAATTTCTTATTATGTTTTGATTGTAACAGTTTGACTTTGCATATTTAATGTAAATATTTTCTTTGATTATGTTGATTTTTCTGTGGTTGAACCCTTTAAAACAAACAACTTAAATGTATTGTTCAATACTTTAAGTTAGGGGGAGATTGTTGGGAAATTTGCTAAGTCATTGAAACTGTTGGACATACAAAGTAAAACTATTTGAGTAATCAGTGAAAACAGTTGTATCTAACAGTTGTTGCAAGTTTTGCAACTGTTAGTACAAAAGATCAGAACTGTTAGTTCATTTATACACAACTGTTAGAAGACCTTGAAATGAAGACTGTTAGGAGAAATTCAGAACTGTTTATTCAACAAACATTTGCTGTTGAGCTATTTATGGAAAATGCTATCTTTGTGGATTTGAAGTATATCTCTATCAAGTTTGAAGATTTTCAAGATTATCTCGGAAGATAGAAGATTGCCTAACTGTCAACTATTCAAGGAGGATCAAGAGCCTATATATACTAGAACTATAATATTGTTTTAGATAGCAATTCTATGCATTCATATTTCATTGTTAATTTGTTTTTCTAAAAGTGTGTTGGCCTCTAAGTTTCATAGAAACCTAAGAACAAGTTGTGTTCTTCGTGTAACAAAAGGGTTAGATTAGAGGTGTTGGTGAATATTGTAATCATCATTGGTTATTAATAAACATCTTGAGTTTGAAAGTATTTTCTTGTGTTGATTATTGAATTGTTCTTGTGATAAAACCTTAAACATCAATTAAGTGTGATTCCGCAACTTCTTAGTTGATTGTGATCAAACTGAAAGAATATCTTTAAACAACTTTGATTTAATTCTAAAAGGTAATTCTTGTTATTGATATTTGGTAATATCCGATCCTGACAAGTTATACCTTTCAGCAACAATCTTGAAATTTTAATCCAGATAGCTAAAGGTAGAACACCGCTACTGCACCACCTTGAACAGGCTGCTAGACCGCCACAAGATATCACCAAAAATGATCAAGCAAGAATCGTGCGTGTGTGTGTGTTGTGCGATGCAGGCCGAAACCCCCTAGGGGTGGTCCTCGAAGTCGACGCAGAGGGAGGGAGGAAAGGAGACTAGGGTTATCTTTTTGCAACTTGTAATAATCCCTATGATTCCCTAAGCCTTAAAAGGTTAGTTATATTATAAACCTTATTATGGTCCAAGCCCGTTTAATTAAAGCCTAGCTTTATTTAAACTATTACTTAATTGCATAAAATACCCTTTGACCTTTCTAATTAATTAATAACTATTAATTAATTCGTCCGATTAATATTTAAACTAAATATAAAATTCTCCTTTAAAATAATAAATAACTATTATTATTTTTCCTTCTCAATAATTAATTAACTAATTATTTATTCCCCACATATAACTTGGTAAAAATCTAAATGGTTCTAATCGGGTGTGTAGCAGTGTGATCCTTTAGTGTCTCATAGCATTGGACACGATGATACGTGTTATCTATCTCTGCACATAATCTTACAATAAGCTCACCTTTTTCTTTGTAAGGAAACAAAATGTTGGCAGTTTTACCTCGTTGAAAACCATTGTTTAGAAGATGAGCTTATATAGTATCATACCATGCTCGTGGATCCTGTTTCAGCCCGTAGAGATCCATGTCTAACTTGTAGACATAGTTTGGATGTTTTGGACTTTTGAAACCAGGTGGTTGCTTTACATACACTTCTTCTTGTAATTCACCATTCAGAAAAGCATTTATGACATCCATTTGAAAGATTTTAAATCCTTTGAAAGCAACAAAGGCCAAGAATAATCGAATGACTTCTAATCGGAAACGGGAGCGAAGGTTCCATCGTAGTCAATCCCTTCCTCCTGATAATAGCCTTTGGCAACTAATCCTACCTTATTATGACAACAGTACCTGACTCATCTCTTTTGTTCCTGAAAACCCATTTGGTTCCTATGATAGTGTTGTTTTAAGGTGGGGATTGTTGGAACCCGGTATGGAGCAAACACAGCGGAAGCATAAACCAAAAAATCTTTAAAACCGTACAAAACAGGTCCGTATCGTGTTCCAAAGTGATAGTGTTCTACAAAAACCAAATTGCAACTAGGAAGAGCAACAAGGACAGATAATATACCTCCTTTGTATGCTCCATAATCGGCTGGAAATGCAATAAACCGGGATGACCAAGAGATCCAAGAGCACCTCCTCTATTGCTTAATCCACACCAAGATTCCTTGACCCCAAAGTGCTAGCAATCCATCAAGAAGACATCCATATGATTCTCCTTTTCTGGAACAGCCACTAGAAAATCTCCTCTTACACCAAGAACACTCACCACTCAAGATCTTACTAACTTAGTGTATAAAGTGTGTGTTGCATGTATGGCATCAAGAGAGAAAAGAGAGTAAGTCTCAAGGTCTCTAGCATGTTCAGACTGATTCAGACCACAATCCCCTTGATTTGGCCGGATACAAACTTAATTTCTATTAGACCAAAAGATGGCCCAATCAGAAATAAGAATTTCATGCAGACAGACCTTCACTGCCTCTCACGGCCCGTGAAGAGCCCGTGAAGACTAAATGCGCCACGACCGGCCATAGTCCTTCACGGCCCGTGGCGCGTTCGAGTGACTCGTGAGGGCGTCTCCTTCACGACCCCTCACGACCTCTTCACGACCCGTGAAGACTCCACGAGCCGTGTAAAGGTCATTGAGCAATTCGTGAGGGCAGTGGGCTTCACGACCCGTGGAGCATCCCTCACGGCCGTGAAGCTCCAAAATTAAACAATTTGATTTTTGGACCTTCTCTCTTTATCAGTAAGCTGTCGGGATCAATCCTTTGTGTGTGACCCAATAGGCTCGCACTTCATCAGAAGTAACACCAATGTACTTGTGTCAGTGCGCAGACTCCAACAGACTCCCACTTGCACATGACACAACGTACCCAGAGGTATCACAGACAGGGAGCGGCCTCTAGCAAGGCATCCCTGCCCCCAAGTCAGTACGAGGTATGTCATCCCATAGACAAATCCCAATTCACAACCCAAAGGTTTGAAATGGCCGTATAGATAAGTTATCAACCATCCTTTAGTTCACGATATCCATGTGAAGACGAGACATGGTACTAAGTCATTCTCAGTCCTTCACGATTATGTTTCTCGATCGAGATTGGTGGTGACCAAAATATACAAGTTGCAATCGATAACCCAAGTCATTGCACACTCGAGCATGGCCATGCATTTTGGTGTCAACGCCCAATCATCGAGGGGCCCAGGGATATCTCTCTAAACAGAGGAACAAATTCCTTTGACTACATTGCCCACCATAGTGATCATACTCTGATAAGCTACTCCCTTTATAACAGCCAGTTACGGACTGCGTTTGAAAGCAACTAGAGCAAAGCAAACCAAAGTGATGCAGACACATGCATCTCCAGTATGAGGATGAACTGATATTATCATCCTGAATCACTCATGACGAGTACCACAAAGTGAATTCAGGTGTGGGTCGTCCAGTCACTTGAAACCCCTTTCAAGTACAGGCGAAGTATTGCATCCCTGTGTCCCAATCACCATTGGACACTTGACCAATCACTTCCCTCAGCCTTCATTCAGACTTCTTTCCCTTGAAGAATGACTGGCTGTGGACATTTAGAATGTAAACACATTCAGGGAAGAGGTAAAACATGCAAAGTTGGAACACAATAAGGCTTACTGAGAGTACCCGCTACACGCGCATTACCAAACTCCTTTGATAATCGATACAAGCAGAAGCACAATATTGCTTAATGTTCCCAAAGAAAAAGCATATAAAAAATTTAACTAAAACGTACTCAAGCCAAGTTCATGCAGACCTTAGTATGACATTCATCACTAGACTGCAACTATAGCTCAGTAAACGGACCATCCAAGATGTCATCCGTGTGTACTCTAACATTGACCATATCCCTACTGCAACCAACCACTACCAAAGTGTGCGTTGATGGGATTTCGATCATTTGTTCAAGCCGTTATACCGTCATTGTTTCTAAAGAACCCAATAAGGTAAACAACGCTCGAGTCTCAAATTTAATGTGCTTAAGCCATCGTACCGTCATAGTATTCATAAAGACCTCTATAGAGTCAGCGATGCTTGATTCTCAGTGATCATATCCCTGCTACAACCAACCACTTCCAAAGTGTGCGTTGATGGGATTTTGATCATTTTGTCCAAGCAGTTATACCTTTATTGTTTCAAAGGATCCCAATAAGGTAAACAATGCTTGATTCACAAAATTTAGTGTGTATAAGCCATCGTACCCTCATTGTTTCAAAAGAACCCAATAGAGTCAACGATGCTTTAAGACACACGCAAATTAACAACACCATATTTAGAAGATTACAAACCCCAATCAAGATCGGCGGTTATCCTTAAAGTAGAAGCCATCACAATAGTAACAACTCACTTTAAGCTTCTTCTCTTTACATCACCACAAGAACATATACTCATATTTCTTGTATTCCACAAACTTCTTTGAATATCCCATATTTATTATGAATGCATAATTCTCTATTTACGCTTCTATCCAAGCTAAATCAAGACATTATCTCCAAAACATAGTATGTTCTAGACATACCAAATAGGATTACAACGGTGCTCCCACTAGCTCTGGCATCTATCCAAGTTTCATCATTGCTTATTGAAAACTCAAACACTTGATTTTCTTAGCAAAGATTCCAAAACTTAGATTTATTCTAAGCCCAAGAGGACTCCATATTTGTAGACTTCATAAGGATACTTAGGATGTAAAAGACCCTCGGACAGTGTTATGAACACTTCCTCATAAAATTCCTATAACGAAATGCGGTCTTTGCATCATATTGCCATAACACGGCATAAGCATCCCCTTAAACTTCAACATAACTACTGAGAGGATGTCTTCATGTGATTCCTACCCAATGGTCAATCATCATGAAACCAATTCCTTCCAGACAGTATTTGAAGTTATCTACAAACTTATCCATGCAGATCTTATATCTAAAAGATCTATATACACCATCAGGTCAAAACCTAGGTGTTGGATTAACCAAGTTCAAAACTTGAAAATCCAGCATGGAATATATATTATGTTATTACACTTCTCTTCTTAGCAGACTCAAAGGGCCCACTACAGCTTCTGGTAGTTGATGCATACATCACGTATCATCAATAAGTCATCGTGCTCAGATATAATAAATTATATTCCTCTGGTCTTATGACGACTCTTACCAGACATATGAAGAAGTAATAACTTTATGCCAGATACTCCAACATAGCCATGTTGAGTTTCAATCATTTCTGATCAAATGCTAGTGCCAACATCAAGTCTTTTATTTAAATCTCACGTTCTTCCACTGGAATGCTTCAGTTATTCATTTTCCTTTTCGATCAACCAAATCCGGTTCTCAAAAGGTTATGAAATGAATATCTGAAACTCAGAAGAACTATTAAATACATTAGCATCCTTTAAGTTCATCCATCTCCCACTAAATGTAGACTGGATAACTCTGATCTATGAGATTGACAAGCAAAGAACACTTTCTAATCGAATCTCCTTAGATGCTAATTTGACCATCTTTGTTGATTTAAAACAAGAACATTGCTCGTCACTACTCAAGTACACCTTTCCAGCAGGTTACTTAAGTTTAAGCCATCAAGGCGGAACCATAACCAATATGTTCCATTCCTCCACTAAGCGATCCATGTAAAACATGTATCCTAGGAGAAGTGAATTATGAGGCAACCTCACAATTCTTATGATGGTTGAGGATTCTAGAGTCCATATACTCAACATCATACCAGATTTGAGTAAATCAGTTCCTCTTGCCCTCTCTATCTTAAATTTGTTACGGGTGAGGCTTGAACAACTCTCAGGTTTCAGACATTTATCTAATAAATTAGATATACCCTTCCCTCTACCATCATCGGTAAAGGTAACAAATCATACATAGTTAATCCTTATGATTTTGCTCGAACGGTCTTTACACAAACGTGCAAACGAAATCCAACAAGCCTTTGTTCCTCTCACATACACAAGTGAAGGATGTCTTAGTTATTTAGCCTTATAAGCAAGATTTACCATCAACAATTGACTCAAAGTCAAAAGATTCCAAGTTCCTAACCACATGGAGCTTGGTGATGCAAGTCTTGTTTATATGGTTAAATCAACTATTTCATAAGGATAACAATTCCATAATTATTCATAATCATTCCATTACTTCCTTAAGCAAAAGCTTATTATAAATGCCAAGACATGAATAAACTTTGAAATAAATCTCGCACAATAACATAATTCAAAGTAATATTCATCGTCATCAAAGGCAAATAAGATACAATGCTTCTTGCCACGCAGGGCGTAAGACAAAGATCTAAATGAAGTAATAGTATAGCTGGATGGAATGGCAAGACACATCTTCCAATCCTTTTAGTTAGGGACAAGCACCATGCTTCCCATCTCTAATATCCAGCTCTCCATGCATCCATTACCTACTCCTGATAAACACCTGCACTTTGCAACAAACAAGTTTGTGACAAACGTGAGTGTTTTGACTAGCGTTCAAAAACCCAGTATTTAGAAGTAGAAGATCAATGGAGTTTGATCATGAATGTACCTGAAGATGAGCTAACGTTCTTCCGCTTTACGATACTTAGCTCTTCCAGGCACTTAGGGCAGGCGTGACGGCGCCAATTTCCAATTTCTCCACAAAAGTAGCAAACTACCCCATGTGGAGCATCATCTTGAGGCACAATCTCATTGTCCTCCGACTCCACAATTACGGATAGCCTAGTCACACTAGACTTTCCTTTTGAGGTCAGTTTCTCCTTCTTTCTTACTTGTTTCCTAGTAGCCAAAGTGGATGTGGACGAGGTACGATCCTTCTCAACCATGTAAGACTGTACAGCCTTCAGCATGTCTTGAAGTTCGATCAAGGATTTATCCAAATTGTCTTTGTGAAAGTTCTTGACAAACTTCTCATAAGACACGGGCAGGGACTGGAGGATCATATCCACCGCAATCTCCCTCCCTATTGGAAGTCCAAGTCTTTCCAACTGGTCCATATATCCCTTAATCATAAGGAAATGGACATTTACATCCTCACCTTCCTGCATCCTACAACCGACCAAAGCCTTTATACACTCAAACCGTTCTTGTCTAACCTGCTGCGGGAACATGTCCTTTAGCTGGTTTATCATGTCATACACACTTAATTGCTCAAGCTGCTGACGCAACTCAAAGCTCATAGTCGTTAACATGAGAGAAGAAATATCTTGTGTATCTCTAACACGCTAATCAAAAGCGTATCGAGTGGCCCAGGTCACGTTGGTAGCAGGTTGCTCCGGAAAGGGTTCCTCAAGGATGTGCAACTTTGACTCGTGACGGAGGACAATCCTCAATACACGATACCAGTCAGCGAAGTTCACTTCTATGAGTCTCTCCCTTTCTAGGATTAATCGAAGTTTAAAGTTTGGTGTGGTGTCGTTAATATTTGCCATCTATAAAAGAGTACATGTTTTAGTTAGTTTCGATATTATCCTCGTTAAAATAATTACCTAGCTAATTAAGAAAACCAAATTATCTTAACAAGGGCTAAGAACCTCAAAGAACCCCAATCCATGACGGGTTTGCCGCGGATCACTTCATGGAGCTACTTAGGTTGGTAAACGCTTTACCAATTGCAATCCGAGATTACAACTCCTAGACACTTGCGGGATCCTAGGTACTCATAGCACCCATTTGGCATGTTTGATCCCTTCTCTCACCGATTCCTCATTAATCCGCTTTGATAGCTCGGTATGGGCACGACAACTACCAAGGCGTTTCAAGTCTTGGAATTGTAAATCGACCGTCAAGATACACGGTGGTACTCTAGCCCAATGGCCGGCTCGGCTAAGCTCGACAACCGACCCTTGGGAGTTGCCACATGCACCTTCCACACAGTTAAGCAAAACCGATCTCGGCTAAGCTCGATGACCGATCTTGTTTCACTAGATTTGGGTGGTGTCATCTTACGGGAGGCGAGTGATTTACATTTGATAAAAACGGGATTTTGTTTTTAAAGTGGTCTTGTGGCGCGCGAGGTTTGTAAACCAATTAAAACTCCTGGTTTTATTATTTTGAAAAGTTTTCAAGCTAGCGAAGAAACTAAACAACCACGCAAGAAACTAAACAAAACAACAACCACGCACAAGTAATATTCGGTAACATGCCCCTAAACCCCATGCACTTTCCCCGTGAGCCAAACGAGGAAATCAAGGCCAAACTAAGGAGACAGCCACTTGGCCCAGCTGGAAGTGCTCCCACTGAATCCATCATCTACAATGAACCTCCGGATCCACCATGGCCGAGACGTCTCCTCCACGACTCTCGATGGTTGTCTTCGGTCTTCTTTTACAAATACATACAAATATTTGAAAAGAAACGGCATGCAAGCCGCGAAATGCTAATCTAAGCTAATTCTAACAATTACAAAGAAAAGCAATCGGCATGCAAGCCAAAAACAAGTACAAAATACAAGACCGAATAAATATAATTATTACAAACCAATTGTGGTACAAACCACCAAATGAATGAATAATTAAACACAACCAAACAACCAACACATAGGTCTAATGGGCAAGGTGTTACCGGATCAAACAACAACCACAAACAAGAACACGGTGTGCCATAACAAAACCGTACAAAATGTATCTTGATTAACATTGTTTAAACCTAGCTAAACACTCAAGGCACAAAGTGAACAATCCTTGTACATATGCATTAGTACCCTAAACACTTTGAGCATACATATTCTTATATACACTATACAAGTATATGCATGTATGCATTTCATGCCAAAAACCACCCAATACATATAAATGTATGAATCAAGACACATATGGGGCTTTTTCACCATCCAAACACTTTGGACAGATTCTGGAAAAACAGAATCGAAAGGAGCTAAAACCAAAAATATTTTTCTTTTACCAAAAGGACAAAAACACTGTTCACAATGTCCTTCACGGCCCAGGAGCCTTCACGGCATTTCACGGGCCGTGAAGCCCATGAACTCCACGACTCTGACACAGTGAAAAACCTTCACGACCAACACCCCACGTAACTGGTCGTGAGCCTTCACGACCGTGAAGAAAAATCTTCACGAGACTGGTCGTGAACCTTCATGACCATGAAGATAAAAACTTCACGAGACTGGTCGTGAGACTTCACGACCGTGAAGAATAATCCTTCAAGACCCGTGAAGACATTCTGGACAGAATGTCCATTTTCAATTTTCAAGCCAAAAAAGTGCAATTTGTTTGTAGATATGGCTCTGATACCACTGTTGGAACACGGTATGGAGCAAACACAGCGGAAGCATAAACCAAAAAATCTTTAAAACCGTACAAAACGGGTCCGTATCGTGTTCCAAAGTGATAGTGTTCTACAAAAACCAAATTGCAACTAGGAAGAGCAACAAGGACATAAAATATACCTCCTTTGTATGTTCCACAATCGGCTGGGATTGTAATAAACCGGGATGACCAAGAGATCCAAGAGCACCTCCTCTATAGCTTAATCCTCACCAAGATTCCTTGACCCCAAAGTGCTAGCAATCCATCAAGAAGACATCCATATGATTCTCCTTTTCTGAAACAGAAACTAGAAGATCTCCTCTTACACCAAGAACACTCACCACTCAAGATCTTACTAACGTAGTGTATAAAGTGTGTGTTGCATGTATGGCATCAAGAGAGAAAAGAGAGTAAGTCTCAAGGTCTCTAGCATGTTCCAACTGATTTAGACCACAATCCCCTTGATTTGGCCGATACAAACTTAATTTCTATTGGACCAAAAGATGGCCCAATCAGAAATACGAATTTCATGCAGACAGACCTTCACGGCCTCTCACGGCCCGTGAAGAGCCCGTGAAGACTAAATGCGCCACGACCGGCCATAGTCCTTCATGGCCCGTGCCGCGTTCGAGTGACTCGTGTGGGCGTCTCCTTCACGACCCCTCATGACCTCTTCACAACCCGTGAAGACTCCACGAGCCGTGTAAAGGTCATTGAGCCATTCGTGAGGGCAGTGGGCTTCACGACCCGTGGAGCATCCCTCACGGCCGTGAAGCTCCAAAATCAAACAATTTGATTTTTGGACCTTCTCTCTTTATCTGTAAGCTGTCGGGATCAATCCTTGGTGTGTGACCCAATAGGCTCGCACTTCATCAGCAGTAACACCAATGTACTTGTGTCAGTGGGCAGACTCCAACAGGGATATCCATCTTCATACCTTGTTTCTTTCAAACTCGTTCAACTCTTCTTGTATAGCTATCACCCAGCTTGAACCTTTTAGTGAGTCATCAATATTCTTTGGTTCTAGCTGAGATATGAAATCTGAAAACATGCAAAAGTTAGAAGAGGCCTTACTTCTTGTTTGAACAACTTTATCAGTATCACCTATAATTTGACCAACGGGATGTGCACGTGTCTATTTACTGACATGTTTTCGCTGTTCTTTAACATCTTCATGTGGAATACGGTTGATGTATTTTCAGTGACTAGAGGAAAAATTTCTCACTCATGAAAAGGATCTTGGGATGATTAAGTAGGACAATCATTAATTTCTATTATTGGAGGGTGGAATACTGGTTCAGTAACCATGGGAGAAGTTCAATTCCACTCATCAGTCACATTTTTTTGTAAGATGTCAACATAGTCATCTTCTCTGGATGTATTCAGCAAATCATTGATATCAATAGTGACTACATCTGCAACAATTCTTGGAGTAAACTTAAATTCATATTCATCAAACGTAACGTTCATTGTTTCAACGAGAGTGTTTTAAGCAGGGATAAGAATTCGAAAGGCTTTAGATATTTCAGAATATACTAGGAATAGACCTTTGTCATCCTTAGGATCAAACTTACTCTTCTAGTCATTTGTGTTTAGAACAAAACTGTTGGGGAGATAGCAATATCAAACCTAAATCAAACCTATCTATTAAGTAAAATAGGATTTGATGTTAACAAAACCATATATTTAGTTTTGGACTTAGATTGATGAAAAACATGTGTTGTTTTTCATCTTAGACTTAAAGATTTTCTAAGTAAGAAATGTCAGCTGACAAATCATAGTGTCAGCTGAACACTGAGTATCAGCCAAAGGACCAGCTTCAGAAAGATCAGCTAGAAAGAAAAGACAAGTCAAGAAGTATCAGCTGAGGATCTACAATGGATCAGCTGATGGTCCAAAGTCATCAGCTGAGGAAAAATTCAAGGTCAGCTGAGCTATCAAGGATCAGCTGACACAATCACATTGATGAGCTGATGCCTCCCATCTGTCAGATAAGGTATTTACTACTTATCCAATCTTTTCTTCATAAGCTTATCATACTCAAACGATTAGCTGAGCCCTTGGGATCAGCTGACATTTTAGTTTGATCAGTTGGTTAGCTATACCCTGATTTGTATTATTAGCTGAGCATTTCGATCAGCTGAGCAAATCTAGTCAGCTGAGTCTTTCACATTTATCCTTAGCTGAGCAAATTTACATATGCAGTTCAGTGTCTGTTAGCTGAGTCTTTATTCTACATCTCACTTAATAGCTTTTCTATGTAATATATTCTTTAGTCAAACGCAGAACATGTGTTGTTCCTATTATGCCTTAGTTATTTTATTGTAAAAGTACTTAGCACTTTTTGTATCTGCAAAGAAACAAAAAGGATAGATCTTTATCCCCTGGAAAAGAAGAAAGATACTCTTGAAGAGAAGATCTCGAAGATATGATGGTAAGTATGGCTGGCAACTCCATACGTGGTAACGTCAAATCTTTAGAAAGCACGGTGTTGATTAAAGCACAAGCATGAAAGGAGAAGTTTACTTTTCCAAGATATAAAAGTAATAGTTTAATAATATAATAATAGATAGTGGTGTTAGAAATATGCCCACTAATGCACGTATGCCATATAGACCGCTGCTGATGATGTATGGGACTATTTGTTAGAATATGCCCACTGATGCGAGTTACCATTTGAATCACTACCGATGATGTATGGGCCTATTGGGTCATACACCGGGGTCAAATCTGACAGCAACTTAAGTAAAGGGATAAAAAATGACAAAAGATAAAAGTTTACATGGCAGGCATGGTTAGCGCCGCTAACCATAAGGTGTTAGCGCCGCTAACACTTATGGGTTAGAGCCGCTAAAGATGCATGCGCTTTACGTCAAGTCTTCTGACAGGACGCGTTAGCGCCGCTAACTCTTAAAAGTTAGCGCCGCTAACTCTGGGTTAGCGACGCTACGGCTAGACGTGACTTATTGTCAAATTACCTCTCCACTTAGCCAATGCATGTAAGAACCTTGTTTCGACTTGGGCCGGCCTTGGGTAAGTTAATAGACGTCTTGAGGGTTTTATAAACACTCCAAGGCTGTCTCATTAGCTCTCTCTTGGAAATACACTTACACACATTTTTGTTATTCTCTCAAGTGCTACAAGAGACTTGGAGAGTTCTAAGAGAGTTTGAGTTCCAGAATTCGGTCCCTTAGTGTTTGGTTGCTGTTCTCCTACTGGGTTTTCGTGAAAGAAGAACCTCAAGGAGCTTGCTAGCTCAAGTGATTTGCTTGTTACGGGGGTATCACCTTCTAGTTGATTCGTTCAAGCCACAAGGAGCAACTTCATCATCTTCATCGATTTTCTAGAGCTTTGGAGCTGGTATAACATTCTTAACTCTCTCCTTTTGTTGCATTTCTGTTTATAGAGTTAGATCTACTATTGGGGTTTCATGTTTTATGCTTTACATGCTTGTACCTTGGGCTTTTTGTTTTGTACTTTGCTTCCGTTGCGTGCCCTAGAAAACCCCAACAGTCGTATCAGAGCCACCTCTATGAGAGTTATGCACATGGTGGCTTTGAAAACCCGAAATCGAAATTTTTTCTGTCGAACAGAGGTTAGCGGCGCTAAGTTTGAGTTAGCGGCACTAACGTTTTCAAGATAGCGGCGCTAGCGTCGCTGAGTCAGTTTTTTGTTCATGTTTAAAAACAGATTTGGTCTCGGGTTTTGGCCTTGGTTTTGGCTTCTGGAAAATTTTAATCTTGTTATTTTGATGTTTAAATTCCAGTAGCATATATGTATATGTATATGTTTGGTTGTATGTGTATATAAGTTGGTAACCTTGACTAGGCCCATTTGGTTTTTTGTGTGTTTGAATGCATGGTGGTTGTATTATTATTCTTAAGATAAATTTGTAATAATAATGTGGCTTGCATGCCATTTCATTCATCCATGTAATTGTAATAGATAAATAGGTATTTTATGGCTTGCATGCCATTTTATTCTATTGTATGTATTATTGCATTTATGGATGATGAACACACATGATGGGTCAAAAGAGATGGAGTTTGGAGCCCATGAAGCCGATGAAGTCCAATGGAGATGGCGGGATTAGTGGGAGCTTGCATCGAAGACTTTGTCCCTAGTATTGACCAAGTTCTTCCCGTTCGGCTCATGGGAAGAACGCATAGGTTTTATGGCAAGGATTTCCAATTATAGTGTTTTATGCGTGTGATGTGATTTTGTATGCATGGATTGTGTAGGATTCGCATGCTAGACAATTTTTTGAAAATTAACAAAATCACAAGAGATTTGATAAAATTGGTTTACAACTCTCTCGCGCGCTCACATACAAGATTAACCCACATAGTGAAAATAGGTTTTTGCACTTATATGTTAATCTAAAACTAAACCGGAAACAAAAGCCCGTCTTTCCTCAAAACGTAAATCACGCACCATCCATAAGACGATACCACCCGAATCTAGTCTTATGGGATTTGGTTGTCGAGCTTAGCACGAGCCAAGTCCCATAAAACTGTGTGGAAGGTGAGTGTGGCAAAATTTCACAATTTTGGTTGTCGAGCTTAGCACGAGCCAACTTTGTTGAGTTTGTTACCGTATGTATTGATGGACGATTTGCAATTTTAGGTTTGAAATATTGGTTAATTGTCGAGCTTAGCACGAGTTAACCAAAATTTCAAGATTTAAAATTGGTGCAAGAAGGGATCAAACATGCCAAACGACCATTGGATGTCGTAGGATCCCGCAAGAAGCTAAGGATTGTGATAGTGATTACAATTGGCAAAATGGTTGCCGACCTAAATAATCTCATTATGTGATCCGCGGTAACCCCGTCACATGGTGGGATGAAATACGGTTCTTAGCCTTGTTAAAGTTAATTCTTTATGGGTAAATTAATTTAACAAGATAATACATATTTATAACAAACTAATTTAAGTCTACTTTGCAATTATAGATGGCATCAACAAGCGCAAACACCACCACCACCAACGTTTCTCTTAGAGTTTTCCTTGAAAAGGAGAAGCTTGATGGGAGAAACTTCATGGATTGGTATAGGCAACTAAAACTTGTCCTACGCTATGAAGGGAAGATGCACACCATAGAGGAACCCTTACCCGAGGCACCTCCAAGCGGTGCAACGAGGACAATCCGTGAGGCGTACGAGAAAAGCCTCAAGGAGACTGAGGAGATCACATGCCTCATGTTGAGCACAATGAGTACCGATTTGCAAAAGCAAATGGACCACTTGGGTGCTCACGACCTGATCGTGCAGCTGCGGGAGATGTTCCAGCAGCAGGCGAGGCAGGAGAGGTATGAATGCTTCAAGTCGGTTCTCGCTTGCAAGCTTCAAGATGGAGGGAACGTGAGCGCTCATGTTTTGCGTATGAAAGCAAACATTGAGCGCATGGAGAAGCTAGGGTTTACCATCGGGAGGGAGATGGCGGTTGATTTGATCCTCCAATCCCTGCCCAGTGCATATGATCAATTCACTATGAGTTATCATATGCATAGCACGGATAAAACCTTGATGGAGCTACAAGGTATGCTCAAGGCTGCCGAAGCGAGCATGACCAAGAGCAAACCATCCTCCTCCTCCACTCCCGTTCTAGCCATCCGGGAAGGCCGCATAACCAAAAAGAAGGCCGCTCCTTCGAAGAAAGGGAAGGGAAAGGGGAAGGTTGGCGCGATCAAGCCTGCCCCGGCTTCCGGAGGTAAAGGTAAGGGGAAGATTCCCCAAGCCAAGACTCCGGAGGATGCGGAGTGCTTCTTTTGTGGGGGCAAGGGCCACTACCGCCGAAGCTGCCCTAAGTACTTGGAGGGACTCAATAAGCTCAAGGCAATGAGCATATCGGGCCCGGAATCTTCAGGTACGTTCATGATAGAACTTCACCATACTTCTACTTCTAGAGGCTGGGTTTTGGATACTGGCTGTGGCACTCACATATGTAATATGGTGCAGGTGCTAAGGGCAAGTAGGAGCTTGGAGAAAAGAGAGCTAGATCTTGTGATGGGGAACTCGGAGATTGTCCCGGTGGAAGCTCAAGGAAGTGTGGAGCTTTCATTCAAGACTAGCAACTCTATTTTATTGAAAAATGTCTGTTATTCGCCCTACGTGGCTAGAAACATTATTTCACTTCATGCATTGTATGACGATGGTTACAACTTCCATTTTGTTGATGGTGATATTATATGCTTTAAAGATAATATTGTTTATTTTAAGGCTTTACAATGTCATGACATTTATGAAGCAACTGCATACATTAATTCAACAAAATCTATCATGAACATTAATTCTAATTCCAAAGATGGTTTGGATAAGTATTCCTTGTGGGATGGTCGTCTTGGCCACATAAACAAGACCCGCATCACCAAGCTTTAAGCGGATGGAATCTTGGAGTCATTTGACCAAGGGTCGAATGATGTATGTGACTATTGTTTATTAGGCAAGATGACAAAGGCACCCTTCACAGGGACAAGTGAGAGGGGTAAAGACCTCTTGGACATCATCCATACGGATGTATGTGGGCCTTTTAAACATGTTACAAGGAATAACTCGAGATACTTCGTAACCTTTATAGATGATTATAGTAGGTATGGATATGTCTATCTTG
Source organism: Pulicaria dysenterica (assembly GCA_947179395.2). Lineage (NCBI taxonomy): Eukaryota > Viridiplantae > Streptophyta > Magnoliopsida > Asterales > Asteraceae > Pulicaria > Pulicaria dysenterica. Next base: position 47,956,405 of record OX359289.1, on the reverse strand, counting down.
TTAAGCACAAGAATGAAACCTTTGAGGTGTTCAAGACATTCCAAAACGAAGTTGAGAATCAATTGGGCAAAACAATAAAGATACTCCGGTGTGATAGAGGTGGAGAGTATCTAAGTACCAACTTTACCGATCATCTCAAGAATTGTGGAATTATTTCATAATTAACACCTCCAAGGACTCCACAATTAAATGGGGTCGCTGAGAGGAGGAACCGGACTTTACTAGATATGGTAAGGTCCATGATGAGTCGAACGGAGGTAAGGATCCTTAACCTTGCACCAACCAAGAAAGTATCGAAAACACCTTATGAAATGTGGCACAAGAAGAAGCCGACACTTTCATACCTACGAGTTTGGGGTTGTCAAGCCTACGTGAGACGTGAGACTGAGGACAAACTTGAACCTCGATCGGAAAGGTGTTACTTTATCAGATATCCTTCTGCCGGTGTTGGATATATATTTTATAAACCTTCTGAGAACAAAGTTTTTGTTGCTCGAAGGGCATTTTTCCTTGAAAGAGAATTGCTATCCAAACAAAGAGGCAACAAGGAAATAGATCTTGAGGAAGTTCAAGAATCAACCGATAAAGAACTTGAGGTTGGCACTAGCACTTAACCTAGGACGGTTGAAACTGAGCAAGAGAATGCTGCAGTACCTGACACTAATTCATTGCTTACTCCTAGGCGTTCCAGTAGAACTCGTTTCAAGCCAGAGAGATATGGATTCTACATATCTGAGGGCAGCGAGTTAGTAGTGGACTCTGATGAGCCCACTAACTACAAGGAAGCTATGGCGGGCCCTGAGTCTGCACATTGGAAGAAAGCAATGGAAAGTGAGATGCAATCCATGTCGGATAACCAGGTCTGGGAACTGGTTGATCCTACGCCCGGGGTTAGACCCGTAGGGTGTAAATGGGTCTTCAAGAAGAAGAACGGCATGGACGGAACCTTGGATACTTTCAAAGCACGATTAGTGGCGAAGGGTTTCACTCAAACACACGGAGTTGATTATGATGAAACCTTCTCCCCAGTGGCTATGTTGAAATCAATCCGGATACTTCTGGCCATTGCTGCATTTTATGATTATGAAATATGGCAAATGGACGTTAAAACCGCCTTCCTTAACGGGAAGCTTTCCGAAGAGGTGTATATGACACAACCTGATGGTTTTGACCATCCAGAGTATCCGAACAAGGTTTGTAAGCTAAAGAAGTCCATTTATGGACTCAAGCAAGCATCTCGCAGCTGGAATCTATGATTTGATGAGAAAATCAAGGAATTTGGATTTTCGAAAAGCAAAGATGAACCATGTGTATATGTCAGGGCTAGTGGGAGCACTATTGTCTTCTTAGTCCTATATGTGGATGACATATTGCTCATTGGAAACCATATTCCGAGACTTAAGAGTGTAAAAGCTTGGCTAGGGAATTGTTTCTCAATGAAGGACTTAGGGGATGCGAGCTACATTCTGGGAATTAAGATCTATAGAGATAGATCTAGAAAGCTACTCTGGCTTTCTCAAAGTGCATACATAGATAAGGTCGTGAGACGCTTTAAAATGGAGGAATCCAAGAAAGGAAACCTCCCTATGTCACAAGGTTTAATGTTGAGCAAGACTCAATGTCCTACCTCCCAAGAGGAGATAGAAATGATGAAGCGAGTACCATATGCTTCTGCTGTGGGATCGATCATGTACGCCATGTTATGCACTCGTCTTGATGTGTCATGTGCTTTGAGCATGACTAGTAGATATCAGGCGAATCCCGGGGAGCCTCATTGGAAAGCTGTAAAGAACATTCTTAAGTACCTTAGGCGTACAAAAGAAATGTTCTTGGTTTATGGTGGGGAAGAAGAGCTAAGAGTAAAGGGTTACTCGGACGCTAGCTTCCAAACGGATAGGGATGACTGCCGATCTCAATCGGGGTTTGTATTCCTATTAAATGGTGGTGCTATCAGCTGGAGGAGCTCGAAGCAAGACACGGTGGCTGATTCGACTACCAAGTCGGAATACATTGCGGCAAGTGAAGCTGCAAAAGAGGCCGTGTAGATGAAGAAATTCATCCAAGATTTACAAGTGGTTCCAAGCATCACTGACCCTATTGAGATATTTTGTGACAATGAGGGTGCAGTGGCTTTGGCAAAGGAACCAAGAGCTAACAAGAGAACAAGACATATTTTGCGCAAATACCACTTCATACGGGAAGTAGTTGAGAGTGGTGAAATCGTCATAAGCAGAGTAGCATCGGATGGAAACCTTGCGGATCCATTCACGAAGCCATTATCGCAGGCAGCTCATGATTCTCACACTAGTGCTATAGGTGTAAGATTCGCCAGTGATTTGGCTTGAGTTATGTATTTAGTTTGTTTGATATGTAAACTTTATTTTATTTTTGGGAACGATATAGACAGTATTGTAATTTATGCTTGTTTCGATATATAATAGAGATTATATATGCGTATGATACGGTTACATTCATAAGACTCTACTGTGTTCCATCTTAGCATGTTTAAATCACTTTCGGAAATATTTCATATTTCAAAACTTTCCACGGTCAGTCAATCTTGTGGAAGGAAGATTGAATTAAGACCGAGATAAGCATGTGACCTTGAATTCAATATGGTCGAATTAAGGAGCAATGCCTATCTGTACTTGAAATGAGTTTCAAGTGACTGGAAGACCCACACCCAAGTATAATCCATGGATTATAGTCACGAGCAACTTGGGATGATGATATCTTACGTCCTTAGACCTGAGATGTATGAACCGCTATATCATACTTCTTTCTTACTTTAGCCATCTTCAAAAGCAGTTCGTAACTGGCTGTGATAAAGGAAATGACTAGATAAGTTAGGGGGTATGGTTTAGGGTTATGCAGTCAAAAAGGGATTTGTTCCTCTGATATAAGAGATATCACTGGGCCCCTCGATGATTGGGAGCTGACACCAAAATTATGCATGGCCATGCGCAAGGAATATTGATTTAGAATCAGATATTTCCTTAACTTTTGGTCACCACCAATCAAGATCGAGAAACACAATCGTGGACGATCTGGAGATTGACACTCAATACATGTCTCGTGTTCACATTGATATCGTGAACAAAAGGATGTTTAAGATCACTTATCTATAGGACCTTTCTTTAAGAACAGGTTTCATTCATATAACGAAACCCATACTGACTTGGGGGCAATGATGTTTTTGCTAGAGACCGCTCATTGTCTGTGATTTGTTAGAAATGGTGCATCGTGTGCAAGTGGGAGTTTGTTAGAATATGCCCACTGATGCGAGTACACCATTTGAATCACTACCGATGATGTATGGGCCTATTGGGTCATACACCGGGGTCAAATCTGACATTAACTTAAGTAAAGGGATCAAAAATGACAAAAGATAAAAGTTGACATGGCAGGCATGGTTAGCGCCGCTAACCATAAGGTGTTAGCGCCGCTAACACTTATGGGTTAGAGCCGCTACAGATGCATGCGCTTTACGTCAAGTCTTCTGACAGGCCGCGTTAGCGCCGATAACTCTGGGTTAGCGCCGCTACGACCAGACGTGACCTATTGTTAAATCACCTCTTCACTTAGCCAATGCATGTAAGAACCTTGTTTCGACTTGGGCCGGCCTTGGGTAAGTTAATAGACGTCTTGAGGGTTTTATAAACACTCCAAGGCTGTCTCATTAGCTCTCTCTTGGCAATACACTTACACACATTTTGGTTATTCGCTCAAGTGCTACAAGTGACTTGGAGAGTTCTAACAGAGTTTGAGTTCCAGAATTCGGTCCCTTAGTGTTTGGTTGCTATTCTCCTACTGGGTTTTCGTGAAAGAAGAACCTCAAGGAGCTTGCTAGCTCAATTGATTTGCTTGTTACCGGGGTATCACCTTCTAGTTGATTCGTTCAAGCCACAAGGAGCAACTTCATCATCTTCATCGATTTTCTGGAGCTTAGGAGCTGGTATAACATTCTCAACTCTCTCCTTTTGTTGCATTTCTGTTCATAGAGTTAGATCTACTATTGGGGTTTCATGTTTTATGCTTTACATGCTTGTACCTTGGGCTTTTTGTTTTGTACTTTGCTTCCGTTGCGTGCCCAAGAAAACCCCAACACTATTGGGTCATACACCGGGTCAAACATGACAGCAACTTAAGTTAAAGGACCAAATATGACAAAAAACAAAAGTTGACATCGCAGGCCTCGTTAGCGCCGCTAACTCTAAGGATTAGCGCCGCTAAGTCCTAAAGGTTAGTGCCGCTACGGCTGCATGTACTTTGTGTCATATCACTGACAGGCCGCAATAGTGCCGCTAACCTTAATGGGTTAGCGCCGCTAAACCCTAAAAGTTAGCGCCGCTACGGCTGCCATGTGACATTTGTCAAAACACCTCCCAAGCCAACCAATGCATGTGTGACATGTATTTTCCACTATGGCCGGCTTTGGAAGATTAAAATTGAATTCTGGAACATTTTGTAGTGTGGCTTCTTTTCTTCTCTAGGTGTAAAAACACACACACCATAATTCTCTCTAAAGTGCACTTGAGACTTTGAGAGAGATTTGAAGATCAAGAGAGGAAGGATAGTTCCAGGAGTTTTGGTCTCATATAGTTGCTATCCCGAAGTGGTTTTCACGGTGAAGAACCACAAAGGTTTGCTAGCACTCGTGGTTTGACGTGTTCCCGGGGTACATCCCATTAGTTGATCTGCATTTCATTCTTGGAGCATCACCACCACGAGATTTGAAGACTTCTGGAGCTAAGGAGAAAGGTATAACCACCTCTTTTCTTTCCTTGTTGCATTTTTTACATAGAGTTTGGTCCATTTGTGGGATTTCGGTTTTTTATGCTTTATGTGCTTGTACCTTGGGCTTTAATAATTGTACCTTGCTTCCGCTGCTAGCCCACGAAATTCCAACAGTGGTATCAGAGCCACCTCTATGTTAGATTTGCACTTGGTTGCCTGAAAAATCCCGAAATCAAAATGTTTGTTTTCTATTCGAACTGGGTTAGCGGCGCTAACCTCTAGTAAGCGGCGCTAACTTTTAATAGTTAGCGGCGCTACCGCGCTGTGACAGTTTTGGTTTTAAGTTAAAAACAGTTTTGGTCTCGGGAATTTTGGCTATTTTGTGATTCTGGAATTTTGTTCCAGATTTGTTTTTGGTAATTTTATTACCATCTTGTTTGTTTGGTTGTATGTGGTTGATTTGAAATTGGTAACCTTGCCTTTGACCTTGTGGTTGACTTTGTGTGTATGGATGCATTTTGGTGATTTTAATCACATATGGCTGTAATATTTATTAATTCAGATTTGTTTGTAATAATTTTATGGCTTGCAATGCATTTCATTCATCCGTGTAATTGTAATATATAAAATAGGAAAATTGTGGCTTGTATACAATTTATTTTTTATTTGTATGTTTTGTACAATTTGAATGAAGACACACAATTTGGAGTCAGAAAGAGATGGAGCATGTCCATAGAAGCCGGTGAAGTCCATTGGAGATAACAGTTCTAGTGGGAGCTCGCATTGAAGACCTTCCGTCCCTTTGTTTGACCACGTTCTACCCGTTTTGGCTCACGGGAAGAACGCATAGGATTCATGGCAAGGGTTACCAATTTATTTCGAATATATGCGTGTGATGTGATTTTATTATTTCTTGCATGGTTTGCTTAGGATTCGCATGCTAGATAATTTTTCCAAAAATTAGTAAAATCACAAGAGATTTGGTAAAAATGGTTTACAACTCTCTCGCGTGCTCACATACAAGATTAACTCACCTAGTGGAAATAGGTTTGTCACTAAACAAGTTAATCTGTAACCAAGCCGAAAACAAAAGCCCGTTTTCTTAAAACGTAAATTTTGCACCATCCGTAAGTCGATACCACCCGAATCTAGATTTATGAGTTTTGGTTGTCGAGCTTAGCACGAGCCAACTCTCATAATACTGTGTGGAAGGTTATCGGCCTAAATAGCTCCATGAAGTGATCCGCGGCAACCCCGTCATGAATTGGAGTGAAATATGGTTCTTAGCCCTTGTTAAAATATTTTTCGAGACGATATGGGTAATTATTTTAACGAGGAGTAAATCAAACTAACTAATTCGCGTACTCTCTATAATTATAGGATGTCGAATCAAAACCAAACCACGTCAAATTTTTCAATACGCATGTTCCTCGAAAGGGAAAAACTCACGGGAGTGAACTTTGTTGACTGGCTTAGGGAATTGAGCCTACGTGCCGAGTCTAAGTTGCACATTCTTGAGGAACCCCTTCCTGAACCACCTGCTATCAATGCGGAATGGACTATCCGATACGCGTATGAAAAGCGTGTTCGGGATACGCACGATGTTGCTTGTCTCATGTTATAAAGTATGAGCTTAGAACTGCGAAAGCAGTTTGAGCACATGACTGTGTATGACATGATTAACAAGCTGAAGGATGTATTCCAACAGCAAGTCAAGCAAGAACATTATGAGTGTGTTAAGGGTCTAACCGGTTGTAAGATGCGGGAAGGCGGGAGTGTAAGTGCTCATGTTTTGAAGATGAAATCATACATGGATCAAATGGAGAGACTAGGATTTCCTGTAGGCGCCACATATGAAAAGTTTGTAAAGAACTATCATATGCATTGAAAGGAAATATCTATAGATGAATTGCATGGTATATTGAAGGATGTAGAATCTAACATGTCCAAGCATGCATCATACTTATCCACTCTTGTTCTTTGTTCTAAGGGACAACTTTTAGCCAAGAAGAAGAAATCAATCTCATTAAAAGAAGAAGTTGGAGTTTCCAAGCTTGCTTCAAGTTTTGAGTGTATGGATATTGATGATATGCCTAAGGAGACTCAACAAGGGGTGGTTTGCTACTTCTGCGGAAGATTTGGGGATTGGGGCCGTCATGCCTGCCCTTCGTTCCGAGAGGATATAAAACTTCTTAGAAAAGAGAGAGTTAATTTTCCTACTTGAGGTACATTCATGATTATACATCATTGCTATTCCTTAATAAGCTGGGTTGTTTACCCGAGTTATAAGACTCACGTTTGTCACAAATTTATTTTTGTTGCAAAGTGTAGGTCTGTTCGTTGCAAGAATGAAGAGCTTGAATAACCGGATCTCTGAAGAAGAAATTTTGTTGATTGTCTTCTACAAGAGAATTGGGAGTGTTGGTCTTGCCATTAATTCCGGATTAATTATTACCTTTTGTTTGTATGCCCTGCGTGGCAAGACTTGCTTTATTGTATGTTCTTTCGAAGATGATGGATATATTTTGAATCTTGTATTTTGTTGAAAAAAAGATTTTTCACTATAATGGTTTCATTTCAAATTTGATCCATGTCAATGCTTATGTGTTATTTTTGACCATTTAGGTGCACAAATACACATTTGATGACGATGGATGTGGCTTGGAATTGAAACATTTTTGAAAAATTGTTTTTTGAGATGATTTTATCAAAACTTATCCATATCATTGCATACATAAAGGCTCGTTATAAGTAATAGTGCAATCATGAATAATTGATTCTTAGATCCAAAAGTGGTTTGGATGTATGAGCTCTATGGCATAATCAAACTTGACCAAGTAAACAACATTTACATCGCTTAGATCCATGTGGTTAGGATCTTTGTAAAAGTTTAGCGTCGGGCTAAATGAAAGGTATAAATATTGTTTATTGGACTTGATTGATTATAAAATCGTTCACCAGTGTTGGTAGGAAGGATTATGACTTGTTGGTTTTTCATCACACTTGTGTGGATAATCCGTTCAAGTATACCACAAAGAGTGACACTAGTGAAATTCTCCATCACCATCTTTATGATAGTTGTTGAGAGAATGTTTACTAGAGAAAAGGCTTGTGTCTGAAACCTAGTATCTCATCATTTCGTTATTCATAGCTTGCTTGCACTGGTTGCTGAGCAGAGAATTTCTTTACGCGTAGCCAGCCCCTCCGACTCATAGAATCATAGATGCGATGTTCGGAACTAACCTAAAGTAAACTAAGAATCAGTAAGGGCATATAGATATAAATTCTTAGATCTAGAATAGATGCTAAGTTTTCTTATCTATATTGGTTTAAATATGAAATGGATCATGGGTTTAACCCATAATTCGTTTTCTATAAAAGACACATTGTTACATGGTGTCACATTAAAGAAAACCGGATATCTTTGTTGATGATCTGGTAAAAGGTAGGCCTAAAAATATGTATTAAATATAATTGGTATACATTAATTTTATGAACCAAGTCCTCAAACCTAAAACACAACATTATGGTCACTTAAGCATCGAATGAGATTTTGACTAGAAAGAGTCCTTTGCTTGTCAATCTCATAACTTAAAATTATCAAGTCTACATTCAGTGGGAGATGGATGAATTATAAGTTGATGCCTATATATTTAAGTAGTTCATCTGAGTTTTGGATAATTGTTTCTTAGACCTATGGGAACCATATTTGGTTGCTCAAAAGGAAGAAGACAATTTACAAAAGCATTCTAGTGGAAGAACGTAAAACTTAAATAAGAGACATAATGTTGTCACTAGCATTTAATCAGCATAGAGATGTTGGTAAAACCTGACAATATTCATTGCTTCTTTAAATATGATGGAAATCAAGAGGCTGTTTAGATATGAGGTTGTCATATTTTAGCTACAGCAGCTTGATGATGAATCATTGTGATGTCACTATTCATCGGAAACATTGTGGGACCCTGTGTTCACTAGTGAATATAAGAAGATAATGGTATAAATAGATGTAACACATTTGCTGCATCCAAATACTTGACTTGGGTTAATCCTACACCTACGGTGTAATCCAAGAAGGGTAAAGGGACTAACATACATGCAATGATAGACAACTTCAAATACCGACTAGAGACAAAGTGTTTCATATCCATTATATGGAAACATGTTCTAGTGGCTATGTTGAAGATGTCTTGGATAAAGTGAAATATTGTTGTCACCTTACGGAAACAAGTTAGTTCACTTGGACGTAAGAGACCTGCAGCCTTCATAGGATTAAGTTGAGGAAATGCTTAAGGCATTTTCCGAGGTTCTTACACATCCATAATATCCAGATTAAGTCTGGATTATGTGAAGCATTGTTGTCGCTTTGGGGAAACAAGTAAGATCACATGGAAATAAGAAGGCCAAGATCCTTCGTAGGGTTAAGTTGAGGATATGTTTGAAGCATGTTCCGAGGTCTTATACATGTCCATTATATCCAAGTTGTGTCCATGTATGAATTCGACAAAACTTGCATCTTGTGATTGTAATCTTGCTTTACGAGAAAGTCAAAGTAATGAGTTTTCTAGAAAGCGTAGATTAAGCCAGATACTCATGTCAGGGCTAGTGGGAGCTTTATTTGTAAGATATACTCAAATGAAAATAATGTCCTAAGTTAGGGTTGTTTTCAACGTATTGATGAAATTATTGTTCTACGGGTATAAATATAAACGTTAAGTAAAGTGGATACTAAATTCAAGAAATACTGATGTATGTTCTTGATGTTCGACGAAAAGAAAGTTGTCTTGAGTAAGTTATTACTGCAAGCAAATCTATATTTGTAAGACTGTCGATTTTAATCGAAGTTTTGAATATACAAATATGTGGTGTAGATACGACATTTAGATTCAAATGAGTGTCATTGACCCTATTGTGTATTTCGGTAACATTGAGGGTACGTCGACTCTAATAAAAGTGAGTGTCAGTGACTCTATTGTGAACTTCGGTTACATTGAGGGTATATCGACTCTAATAATCATAAGTGTCATTAATCCTATTGTAGACTTCGGTAACATTGAGGATATGACGACTATGATAATATTATGTATGATCTCTTTGATAAACACTTTGCAAGTGGTTTAATAAGAGAATACAAAAGAGTACAAAGGAATATCGTGTAGATGATCCCACAATAAAGCCGTTGTCAAAAACTAGTGATGAATTTCATACTAGGTATAATAGCATTGTTTATGCTTATGACTAGGCTTGAATATTGTTTTAGTAAATGTTTGATTTACTTATAAGCTTTGGGAATGGTAAGCAGTACTACTTACTGATGATTGTATCGATATATAGTGGAGACTATATATACGCATGATGCAGTTACCTTCATTGGTCTTTACTGTGTTCCATCTTAGCATGTTTAACAACTTCCCACAATGTTTATACATTCTAAATTTCCACAGTCAGTCATTCTTCAAGGGAAGGAAGTTTGAAATAAGGCTGAGGGTAGGTGTTGGTTGGGCATTAATCAAGGATTGAATGCATGAAACACAACAGTAACCTGTGCTTGAAAAGAGTTTCAAGTGACTGGAAGACCCGCACACGAGTTCACTTCATGGATCATGGTCAAAGAGTGACTCGGAAGGATAATATCATTACATCCTTCGACCTAAGATGTATGAATTGCTATAGCATGAAACTTTCTTACTTTAGCTATTTCAAAACGTAGTTCGTAACTGCCTATTATAAAGGGAATAGTTAAGTAAGATAAGGTTCACGGTATGATGTTATAAAGTCAACGGAATTTGTTCCTCTTGTATGAGAGATATCCCTGGGCCCCTCGATGATTGGGCGCTAACACCAAAATAAGCATGGCCATGCGCAAAGGAATATTGATTGAGAATCAGATATGTCCTTAAATTTTGGTCACCACCAAACAAGATCGAGAAACATAATCGTGAACGATCAGGAGATTGACATATTAGTCTATGTCTCGTGTTCACAAGGATATCGCGAACAAAAGGATGTTTGATCACTTATCTATAGGACCTCTACGTTTTATGTAGGTTATGGTTTTCTGCAAGGAAGCGGAACCCATACTGACTTGGGGGCATCGATGCTTTGCTAGAGGCCGCTCTTTGTCTGTGGTTACACGGGTAAGGTGCATTATGTGAAAGTGGGAGTTTGTTAGAAATATGCCCACTAATGCACGTACGCCATATAGACCGCTGATGATGATGTAGGGGCCTATTGGATCATACACCGGGGTCAAACCTGACAGCAACTTAAGTTAAGGGACCAAATATGACAAAAGACAAAAGTTGACATCGCAGGCCTCGTTAGCGCCGCTAACTCTAAGGATTAGCGCTGATAAGTCCTAAAGGTTAGCGCCGCTACGGCTGCATGTACTTTGTGTCATATCACTGACAGTCCGCGATAGCGCCGCTAACCTTAATGGGTTAGCGCCGCTAAACCCTAAAAGTTAGCACCGCTACAGCTGCCATGTGACATTTGTCAAAACACCTCCCAAGCCAACCAATGCATGTGTTGTTAGAATATGCCCACTGACGCACGTACGCCATATGAATCACTACCAATGATGTATGGGCCTATTGGGTCACACACTGGGGATCAATCTCGACAACAACCTAAGTGGAGGGACTGATTTTGTCAAATTGCAAAGAGTTGGCATGCTGATGGGAGTTAGCGGCTCTAATTATTTAGAGTTAGCGGCTCCAACTTCTTAAGGTTAGCGGCTCTAACTTGGTCGCGATAGCGGCGCTAACTTTTAAAGTTAGCGGCGCTAACCCAGAGTTAGCGGCGCTAAACCCTGTCAGATTGCATGCAACTTTTGCATGTTACCTCCATTCTCCACCAATCGAGTGGGATTGCTTCCAGATCATTCTTGGCCGGCCTTTTGGGGTTAAAACAGATCTGGAGGTCTCATTCTCTTAAGGGACATGCATTTTTCTCTTAAGTGGCTCTCTCTTGCATAAACACACATACAAACACTCTTGGTGAGGTAAGTTTGAGTTTTCTTGGTGTGATCTTGAAGAGGAGAGCAAGGAGAAAGCTTGGGTTGTTGTTCCTTTCGTGATTTCCAGTAGTGAAGATCACGAAGGCTTGCTAGTACTTGGAGATTGACGTATTCCCGGGGTGGACTTCAATAGAGGAAGCCATTTTTGGCTTCTTGGATCTTCACCAACAACCTCATCTCTCCAGAATTTCAAGTTGGGTATAATCTCTTTTTCTCCTGTTTTACATGTTGCTTTTCTTAGATATGGAGTTTGGTGCTTTCTCTTGGGGTTTTGTTGTTTTTGTGCATTATAGACTTGTACTTTATGTTTTATTTGTTGTACCATGCTTCCGCTGGTCGTTCTCGAAACCCCAACAGTGGTATCAGAGCCACCTCCATACTAGAATTGCACATGGTGGCCTGAAAAACCCGAATCAAAAGCTTTTTGTTTTCTGGAACTAAGGGTTAGCGGCGCTAACTTTGGTTTAGCGGCGCTAACTCATAAGGGTTAGCGGCGCTACGCGCGCTGGACCGGATTTTTCTTTTAAAATAAAACAGTTTTGGTTCTCGTGTTTTTTGGCATTCTTGTAGATTCTGGAATTTTGTTTCAGAATATGTTTGCATGTTTTGGTATTTTTGAAATACCATTTATTATGTTTGGTTGTATGTGATAGATTTGAAATTGGTAAACCTTGCCTTTGACCTTGTGGTTGACTTTGTGTGTTTGGATGCATTTTGGTGATTTAATATCACATATGGGCTGTATTATTTATTAATTCAGATTTGTTTGTAATAATATTGTGGCTTGCATGCCATTTCATTCATCCGTGTAATTTGTAATAGATAAAATAGGAAAATTGTGGCTTGCATGCCATTTATTTTCTATTTGTATGTATTGTAAATTTTGGATGGGTGAACACACAAAATTTGGAGTCGGAAGGAGATGGAGTATAATGACCATAGAAACCGGTGAAGTCTATTGGAGATGGCGGTTCTTGTGGGAGCTCGCATTAAAGACCTTCCGTCCCTTAGATTGACCACGTTCTACCCGTTTTGGCTCACGGGAAGAACGCATAGGATTTTGGCAAGGGTTACCAATTTATTTCGTATATATGCGTGTGATGTGATTTTATTTTATTCTTGCATGGTTTGCTTAGGATTCGCATGCTAGAAATTTTTTTCGAAATTAATAAAATCACAAGAGATTTGGTAAAAATGGTTTACAACTCTCTCGCGCGCTCACATACAAGATTAACTCGCCTAGTGAAAATAGGTTTTGTCACTTAAAAAAGTTAATCAGTAACCAAGCCGAAAACAAAAGCCCGTTTTCATAAAAACGTAAATCTTGCACCATCCAAAAGATGACACCACCCAAATCTAGTGAAGCATGGAGTGATTGTCGAGCTTAGCACGAGTTATTCCATGTGGATCTGTGTGGAAGGTGAGTGTGGGATCTTGAAATTATCGGTTGTCGAGCTTAGCACGAGCCGGTAGTTGTCGGGGTATCACCGTGTATCTTGTTGGACGATTTGCAATTACAAATTAGAATCCTTGAGTGATTGTCGAGCTTAGCACGAGTCAACCAAGAATTTTAATTTGGAATTGGTGCTAGTAGGGATCAAACATGCCAAACGACCGATGGTTGTCGTAGGATCCCGCAAGTGTCTAAGAGTTGCAATAGAGATTGCAACCGGTAAAGTGGTTATCGGCCTAAATAGCTCCATGAAGTGATCCGCGGCAACCCCGTCATGAATTGGAGTGAAATATGGTTCTTAGCCCTTGTTAAAATATTTTTCGAGACGATAAGGGTAATTATTTTAACGAGGATTCAAATCAAACTAACTAATTCGTGTACTCTACTTTAATATAGGATGTCGAATCAAAACCACAACACGTCGAATTTTTCACTTCGTATGATTCTACAAAGGGTGAAACTCACGGAAGTGAACTTTGTTGACTGGCTTAGGCAATTGAGAATTGTCCTACGTGCTGAGTCTAAGTTGCACATTCTTGAGGAACCCCTTCCTGAACCACCTGCTATCAATGCGGAATGGGCTATCCGATATGCGTATGAAAAGCGTGTTCGGGATACACACGATGTTGCTAGTCTCATGTTATCAAGTATGAGCTCGGAACTGCGAAAGCAATTTGAGCACATGACTGTGTGTGACATGATTAACAAGCTGAAGGATGTTTTCCGACAGCAAGTTAGACAAGAACATTTTGAGTGTGTTAAAAGTCTAACCGGTTGTAAGATGCGGGAAGGCGGGAGTGTAAGTGCCCATGTTTTGAAGATGAAATCATACATGGACCAGATGGAGAGATTAGGTTTTCCTATAGGGAGGGAGCTTGGTGTGAATTTCATACTTCAGTCTCTGCCCGCCACATATGAAAAGTTTATAAAGGACTATCATATGCATGGAAAGGAAATGTCTATAGATGAATTGCATGGAATGTTGAAGGTTGTAGAATCTAACATGTCCAAGCATGCATCATCTTCATCCACTCTTGTTTTTGGTTCTAAGGAACAACATAACATGAAGAAGAAGAAATCGATCCCATTAAAAGAAGAAGTTGGAGTTTCCAAGCTTGCTTCAAGTTTTGAGTCTATGGACATTGATGATGTGCCTAAAGAGACTCAACAAGGGGTGGTTTGCTACTTCTGCGGTAGATTTGGGGATTGGGGCCGTCATGCCTGCCCTTCGTGCCGAAAGGATATAAAACTTCTCAGACAAGAGAGAGTTAATTTTCCTACTTGAGGTACATTCATGATTATACTTCATTGCTATTCCTTATAAGCTGGGATGTTTACCCGAGCTATAAGACTCACGTTTGTCACAAATTTATTTTTGTTGCAAAGTGTAGGTCTATTCATTGTAAAAAGGAAAAAGCTTGAAGAACCGGATCTCTGAAGAAGAAATTTTGTTAATTGTATTCTACAAGAGAAATGGGAGTGTTGGTCTCGCCATTAAATCCGGATTTATTATTACTTTTGTTTGTATGCCCTGCGTGGCAAGAACTACTTTAGTGTATGCTCCTTTGGAGATGATGGATGTTTTTTAATCTTGTATTTTATAAAGATTTTTCATTTTAATAGTTTCATTTCAAATTCGATCCATGTCTATGCTTTTGTGTTATTTTGACTATTTTAGTGCTTAAATACACATTTGATGACGATGGATATGACTTAGAATTGAAACAATTTTGAAAAATTATTTTGAGATGATTTTATCAAAACTTATCCATATCATTGCATACATAAAGGCTCGTTATAAGTAATAAGACAATCATGAACAATTGATTCTTAAATCCAAAAGTGATTTGGATATATTAGCTCTATGGCATAATCAAACTTGACCAAGTAAACAACATTTGCATCGCTTAGATCCATGTGGTTAGGATCTTTGTAAAAGTTTAGCCTCGGGCTAAATGAAAGATACAAATCTTGTTTATTGGAATAGGATGATTAATGAAATCCTTCACCAGTATTGGTAAGGAAGGATTGTGACTTGTTGGATATGATCATATTTGTGTGGATAATCCGTTCAAGTATGCCACAAAGAGTGACACTAGTGAAATTCTTCATCACTATCTTTATGGTAGTAGTTGAGAGAATGTTTACTAGAGAAAAGGCTTATGTCTGAAACCTAGTGGTGTTAGGAACTAACCTAAAGAGAATTAAGAATCAATAAGGGCATATAGATATAAATTCTTAGATCTAGAATAGATGCTAAGTTTTCTTATCTATATTGGTTTAAACATAAAATGAATCATGGGTTTAACCCATAATTCGTTTTTCCGAAAAAACACATTTGCACATGGTGTTACTTTAAATAAAACCGGATATCTGTGTTGATGATCTGGTAAAAGGCAGGCCTAAAACATGTATTCAATGTGGTTGGTATACATTAATTTTATGAACCAAGTCCTCGATCTAAAACACAGCATTGTGGTCACTTAAGCATCGAATGAGATATTGACTAGAAAGAGTTCTTTGCTTGTCAATCTCATAACTTAAATTATCCAGTCTACATTCAGTGGGAGATGGATGAATTATAAAGTTGATGCCTACATATTTAAGTAGTTCATCTGAGTTTTGGATAATTGTTTCTTGAACTTTTGGGAACCATGTTTGGTTGCGCAAAAGGGAAAGTACAATTTACAAAAGCATTCCAATGGAAGAACGTAAAACTTAAATAAAAGACCTAATGTTGACACTAGCATTTAATCAGCATAGAGATGCTGGTAAAACCTGACAATATCCATTGCTTCTTTATATCTGATGGAAATCAAGAAGGCTGTTTAGATATGAGGTTGTCATATTTTAGTAACAGCAGCTTGATGGTAAATCATTGTGATGTTACCATTCATCGGAAACATAGTGGGACCCTGTGTTTACTAGTGAATAGAAGAAGATAATGGTGTAACCTATTTGCTGCATCCAAGTACTTGACTTGGGTTAATCCCACACCTAAGGTGTAATTCAAGAAGGGTGAAGGGACTAACATATATGCCATAATGGACAACTTCAAATACCGACTAGAGACAAAGTGTTTCATATTGATTTTATGGAAACAAGTTCTAGTGGTTATGTTGAAGATAATTTGGATAAAGCGAAACATTGTTGTCACTATGGGGAAACAAGTAATCTCGCATGGAAATAAAAGGCCAAGATCCTTTGCAGGATTAAATTGAGGAAATGTTTGAATCATGTTCCGAGGCCTTATATATCCATTATGTCCAAATTGTGTTCATGACTAAGGTCAGCAAAACTTGCATCTTGTGGCTGTAATCCTGCTTTATGAGAAAGTCAAAGGAATGAGTTTTCTAGAAAGCGTAGATTAAGCCAAATACCCTTGTCAGTGCTAGTGGGAGCATCATGTGTTCCTAGTCAAATATGCTCTATGAAAATAATGTCCTAATTTAGGGTTGTTCTACAACCTAATGGTGGAATTGTTGTTCTATGAGTATAAATAGAAAATATGGAATCAAGTGGTTTTTCTAATTCAAGAAGTACTGATGTATGTTCTTGATGTTCGACGAAAGTAGAATTGTCTTGAGTAAGTTATTACTGCAAGCAAATCTATGCTTATGAGATTGTCGATTTTTATCGAAGTTTAGATTAATCAAGTATGTGGTATAGATACGACATTTAGACCTAAATGAGTGTCATCGACCCTATTGTGGACTTCGGTCACATTGAGGGTATGTCGACTCTGATAAACATGAGTGTCAATGACTCTATTGTGAACTTCGGTTACATTGAGAGTATGTCGACTCTGATAATCATAAGTGTCATTAATCCTATTGTTGACTTCTGTAACATTGAGGATATGATGACTATGATAACTTTGTAAATGATCTCTTTAATAAACACTTCGCTAGTGGTTTAATTAGAGAATACAAAAGAGTACAAAGGGATATCGCGTAAATGATCCCATAATTAAGCCATTGTCAAATACTAGTGATGACTTTCATACTAGGTATAAAAGCATTGTTCATGCTTATGACCGGGCTTAAATATCGTTTTAGTATATGTTTGATTTACTTATAAGCTTTGGGAACGATACAGACAGTATTGTAATTTATGCTTGTTTCGATATGCGAGTGATTCGGTTACATTCATAAGACTTTACTGTGTTCCATCTTAGCATGTTTAACCACTTCCCAGAATGTTTATACATTCTAAAATTCCACAGTCAGTCATTCTTCAAGGGAAGGAAGTTTGAAATAAGGCTGAGGTTAGGTGTTGGTTATGCATTAATCAAGGATTGAATGCATGAAACGCAACAGTAACCTGTGCTTGAAAGGGGTTTCAAGTGACTGGAAGACCCACACCTGAGTTCACTTCATGGATCATGGTCACAAGTAACTCGGGATGATAATATCATTACGTCCTTCGACCCGAGATGTATGAATTGCCATAGCATGAAACTTTCTTACTTTGGTTATTTCAAAACGTAGTTCGTAACTGGCTATTATAAAGGGAATAGCTGGGTAAGACAAGGTTCATGTTATGGGATTGTACAGTCAACGGAATTTGTTCCTCCTGTATGAGAGATATCCCTGGGCCCCTCGATGATTGGGCGCTGACACCAAAATAAGCATGGCCATGCGCAAAGGAATATTGATTGAGAATCAGATATGTCCTTAAATTTTGGTCACCACCAATCTTGATCGAGAAACATAATCGTGAACGATCTGGAGATTGACATATTAATCCATGTCTCGTGTTCACAAGGATATCGCGAACAAAAGGATGTTTGATCACTTATCTATAGGCATCCCATATTTCTTGGGGTTTTTAGTTTTGTTCAGGATGACAAAACCCATACTGACTTGGGGGCAGAGTTGCTTTACTAGAGGCCGCTCTTTGTCTGTGGTTTCTTGGGTACGGTGTGTCATGTGCAAGTGGGAGTTTGTTAGAATATGCCCACTGACGCACGTATGCCATATGAATCACTACCAATGATGTATGGGCCTATTGGGTCACACACCGGGGATCAATCTCGACAACAACCTAAGTGGAGGGACTGATTTTGTCAAATTGGAAAGAGTTGGCATGCTGATGGGAGTTAGCGGCTCTAACTATTTAGAGTTAGCGGCTCCAACTCCTTAAGGTTAGCGGCTCTAACTTGGTCGCGATAGCGGCGCTAACTTTTAAAGTTAGCGGCGCTAACCCAGAGTTAGCGGCGCTAAACCCTGTCGAGAAACATAATCGTGAACGATCAAACAAGATCAAGAAACATAATCGTGAACGATCAGGATATTGACATATTAGTCTATGTCTCGTGTTCACAAGGATATCGCGAACAAAAGGATGTTTGATCACTTATCTATAGGACCTCTACGTTTTATGTAGGTTATGGTTTTCTGCAAGGAAGCGGAACCCATACTGACTTGGGGGCATCGATGCTTTGCTAGAGGCCGCTCTTTGTCTGTGGTTACACGGGTAAGGTGCATTATGTGCAAGTGGGAGTTTGTTAGAAATATGCCCACTAATGCACGTACGCCATATAGACCGCTGATGATGATGTAGGGGCCTATTGGATCATACACCGGGGTCAAACCTGACAGCAACTTAAGTTAAGGGACCAAATATGACAAAAGACAAAAGTTGACATCGCAGGCCTCGTTAGCGCCGCTAACTCTAAGGATTAGCGCCGATAAGTCCTAAAGGTTAGTGCCGCTACGGCTGCATGTACTTTGTGTCATATCACTGACAGTCCGCGATAGCGCCGCTAACCTTAATGGGTTAGCGCCGCTAAACCCTAAAAGTTAGCGCCGCTACAGCTGCCATGTGACATTTGTCAAAACACCTCCCAAGCCAACCAATGCATGTGTTGTTAGAATATGCCCACTGACGCACGTACGCCATATGAATCACTACCAATGATGTATGGGCCTATTGGGTCACACACCGGGGATCAATCTCGACAACAACCTAAGTGGAGGGACTGATTTTGTCAAATTGCAAAGAGTTGGCATGCTGATGGGAGTTAGCGGCTCTAACTATTTAGAGTTAGCGGCTCCAACTCCTTAAGGTTAGCGGCTCTAACTTGGTCGCGATAGCGGCGCTAACATTTAAAGTTAGCGGCGCTAATCCAGAGTTAGCGGCGCTAAACCCTGTCAGATTGCATGCAACTTTTGCATGTTACCTCCATTCTCCACCAATCGAGTGGGATTGCTTCCAGATCATTCTTGGCCGGCCTTTTGGGGTTAAAACAGATCTGGAGGTCTCATTCTCTTAAGGGACATGCATTTTTCTCTTAAGTGGCTCTCTCTTGCTTAAACACACATACAAACACTCTTGGTGAGGTAAGTTTGAGTTTTCTTGGTGTGATCTTGAAGAGGAGAGCAAGGAGAAAGCTTGGGTTGTTGTTCCTTTCGTGATTTCCAGTAGTGAAGATCACGAAGGCTTGCTAGTACTTGGAGATTGACGTATTCCCGGGGTGGACTTCAATAGAGGAAGCCATTTTCGGCTTCTTGGATCTTCACCAACAACCTCATCTCTCCAGAATTTCAAGTTGGGTATAATCTCTTTTTCTCCTGTTTTACATGTTGCTTTTCTTAGATATGGAGTTTGGTGCTATCTCTTGGGGTTTTGTTGTTTTTGTGCATTATAGACTTGTACTTTATGTTTTATTTGTTGTACCATGCTTCCGCTGGTCGTTCTCGAAACCCCAACATGTGTGACATGTATTTTCCACTATGGCCGGCTTTGGAAGATTAAAACTGAATTCTGGTACATTTTGTAGTGTGGCTTCTTTTCTTCTCTAGGTGTAAAAACACACACACCATAATTCTCTCTAAAGTGCACTTGATACTTTGAGAGAGATTTGAAGATCAAGAGATGAAGGATAGTTCCAGGAGTTTTGGTCTCATCTAGTTGCTGTCCCGAAGTGGTTTTCACGGTGAAGAACCATAAAGGCTTACTAGCACTCGTGGTTTGACGTGTTCCCGGGGTACATCCCATTAGTTGATCCGCATTTCATTCTTGGAGCATCACCACCACGAGATTTGAAGACTTCTGGAGCTAAAGAGAAAGGTATAACCAGCTCTTTCCTTTCCTTGTTGCATTTCTTTACATAGAGTTTGGTCCATTTGTGGGATTTCGGTTTTTATGCTTTATGTGCTTGTACCTTGGGCTATAATACTTGTACCTTGCTTCCGCTGCTAGCCCACGAAATCCCAACAAGTGGGTACACTCATTACTGAAAAGTATGTTCACTTTACACACTTTGTGTTTAAAGTTAACTTACTTTTCACCCACTAACTTTGTCTATTATAATATTATTAAATCAAGTACTTTTGTCTTCTTCTCTCTTCATCAACCCGGAAAAACTTTGCTTATATATACTCATGCATGGAAACATGCTAAGCATGCGTTGAAAAGCACTGAAATCTCATAAGTTGAGAACTAGAAGAGTTAGCATTTTACTTTCAGTGTAACAAACTTGTTCATGTGTTGAACATCTTAGACATTAGTTGTTTAAGATTAGCCTTGTCTATGTGTTAGACAAATCTAGTTGCCACCTTTTATTAAACTTAGATTTTCCGCATCTAGTTCATGTAATTCTTGATTAACATCAATAAGAATTATATAAAAGTAAACCGTGTGTCTCTTAAATTTTAATTTGCTAAAGTTTGTTTTCAACCCCCCCCCCCCCTTCTACAAACATTTTTTGTTGTAGTATCCATTCGGGACCAACAACTGGTGTCAGAGCAGGCTAGATAACTCATATCTAAGATATGTTTTGCTTACTGTTCAACTGTTTCTACCCACACTACTAAATGGCCACTCCTGTTGCTGCTTCAAATGGTTCTTCAAATAATGGCTCACTCACTAGATGTCCAACTTTCGATGGAGAAAACTTTTCTCTCTGGAAGAGTAGAGTTCTTCTCTATATGTCAAGCCTAGATGATGTGATGCTCAAAACTATAACTGAAGGTCCTTATGTTCCTTCCTCAACTATCCAAGTAACTGAAGCCATTGATGAAGTTCCTGCTGTTGAAAGACTAATTATAAAGCCTATAAATCAATGGTCTGATGAAGACAAAAGGCTTGTTAATCTTGAAGTTAAAGCAAGAACAACCTTACTCTCTGCACTACCAAATGATGTCTATCATCAAGTTCTTAACTACAAATCTGCAAAACAGATGCTAGAAACTTTGACCGTTGCATATGAAGGTACTAAAGAAGTGCAGGAAAACAAGAAACTCCTTCTGGTAAGAGAATATGAGTTCTTCTTTGCTCATAAAGGTGAAAGTCTAACTCAGACCTACACCAGATTCAACTGCCTTATTAATGACTTAAGAAGGGCAGATATTCCAAAGAGCAATAAGGAGCTTGTAAAAAAGTTTCTAGACTCTCTCCCAGAATCTTGGGATCATTTCATCACTGTGCTTAAACATGGTGAGAAAATCAAGGGTCTTACACTGGTTGGTTTATATGGAAACCTTATGAATCATGAACAATCAGTGAAACAAAGGAAACTCTCTACCAAGGATATGAAGGAGGCTGCAAAAGCTCCAACTACTGCCCTTGTATCTAAGGATACAAGATCTAGAAGTTTTGCAGCAGTGGTGGATGAATCAAGTGATGAGGAAGAAGAAGAGGAAACTTCTGATGAAGAGCAAGTGGCTGATGGGGATGAAGATCTGGAGAACATAGACAACATTGAAGCTGCTGTTGAGCATGCTGCCATGTTGGTTAAAAGGTTCAAACCTTTCTTGAAAAGAAAGGGTGTCAAGAGGTTTGAGAAGAAACCTTTCAAGGGAGAAAAAGCCAAGTTTAAAACAAAGGCTTCTGATGGTTGCTTTTCCTGTGGCAAGACTGGTCACTATGCCAATGAATGTAAGTCCAGAGGAAGCACAGGCTTCAAGGGTTCCTCAAGCTCAAACAACAAGATTGATTATGAAGCTAAATATAAGAAACTTCTTGCTGCTGTCCTTGACAAGAAGAAGAAGAAAGCTCAGAACAGGGTGCTGGTAGCTGAAGAAGAAGATTTGGCTGAGGAAGATCTCTCAAGTGATGAAGATGAGGTCCTCACAGCTCAGTTCAGTTTGATGGCTAGCACAGCAAGTACAAGTTCCTTTGATAAGGACATGAAGAAAGCTGCTAAAGCTTGTACTTCTCCTGACTGGGATCCCTCTTCTATGAATCAGGTTGGAAAATTTATTAACTATGAAAATAATGAAAAGAATACTATGTTTGATTATCTATGTGTTGAGTTTCAGTCAAATATTCAAAGAGAAAAGAAGCTAAAATTAGAAATAGAATCACTAAAAGAGAGATTAAGTGTTAAAGATGAGAAACTGAAACAAATGACAAAACTGGAAGATGATTTAGCTAATCAAAAGATACTTAATCAGATCTTGGTAAAAGAAACCAATGAAGCAACAATAAAGTTTAATGACCTTCAAAAAGTAGTTAGATCTTGGTGTGTATCTGCTGAGAAAACCACTCAGTGTGTCAATGAGAAGATTCCAAAACAAGTTAAAGCTATTATTGGTGGAAATTATTCCCAAGCTGCTAACTGTGTTGATTTTAGCAAGAACATAAATATCTTAGAAAAAGCTGATATTTTACCTCTTACTTTTCAAAAGATTGTAAAAGGAAAAAGTATTATCACTAACAGATTCGTTAAAAGTACAAGTACTCAGCTGAAAGACTTAACCACTTCAAAAGTTGATTCAAGTTCTATTATTTTGACAGATAGCAAAAGTACTGAAAATTTAATTGTAAAGGAAGTAAGTAAAGGAATGAAATCATTTGTTGAGACCAAAGAGACATTCTGTTGTCAAACCTTGAAAGCTGATACATTAAATTTAGGAACTCAGCTGACTGAAAATTCTTTCATTAATGATATTACATCAGCTGATAAAAAAGTAGATGATAACTGCTCAGCTGATATCCTGTCAGTTGATCATGGATCCTCTTCTGTTTGTTTAGCCGATCAAACATCACTTCAAACTCTTTTAATAGGAGAAACTAAGGGTAAAAGACCTTTTGTTTACAAAAAGTCTCAGTCTGCCATACCTAAAGTTGATCATAAACTCATTTTAACTAAGGGTCAACCTAAGGTAACTGTAAACAAAGACCTTATCAGTTACAGAATCAGTTGCAACAACTGAATGGTAAAATCTGTCAGCTGATGACCCATAGTCATCAGAAAACAGTTAAGACATCTCTTAGGCAATTACCAAAATATGCTAAAGGCTCAAAAAAAAAATGTTATAAATGTGGGAGTAAAGAACATAAGGCAAGTAATTGTTCTCTTGAAGGTAACTCAAGACAGCGGACTGATAATGATAACACAGTTGTTTCTCTCATTCATAAACAACCTAATATAAAGTGGATGGCTAGGTGCAATCCACATGGATCCACTTAAATGTGGACGCCCAAGTGTCACTAACCTTCGTTCAATCACAACAATGCAGGGGCTGAACACATGGTATCTTGACAGTGGATGCTCAAGGACCATGACAGGTTGTAAATCTTTGCTTAGTTACCACAAGAAGGAAAAGGTCCAAGAGTGACCTTTGGTGATAACAATTGCGGGCAAACAAAAGGCTACGGAGAACTTCATAATCGGAACGTAACCTTGTCCAAGGTGTCATATGTTAAAGGACTTAAGTACAATCTCATCAGCATAAGTCAGCTATGTGATGGTGATCATAAAGTCCTCTTTACAAAGACAGGTGGTTCCATTTTAGATCAAGAAGGTAAAACAATAATTTGTGCAAAAAGAACCAAGGATGTATATACTCTTGATATGTCCTCTGGTGATCCATCAAAGTTAACCTGTTTGTATACAAAATACATAACTGACACAAACTGGTTATGGCACAAAAGGCTTTCCCATTTAAACTTCAAAAATATTAACAAGCTGGGCAAGGGGGATCTAGTGTCCAGACTACCTTCACTGACATATGTTATGCCTAAACCTTGTTCTGCCTGTGAGAAGGGAAAACAACACAAGACATCTTTTCCATCTAAGCAAACCTTCTCCATTACTGAACCTTTCTACATGTTGCACATGGATCTATTTGGTCCTGTTGCTACTGCTAGCATTGGTGGAAGTAAGTATGCATTGGTAATGGTTGATTAATTCTCAAGATACACTTGGGTCATCTTCCTAAAAGCAAAGAGTGAGTCTGCTAAAGAAATAATAAGCTTCATAAAGAAGATGGAAGTGCTAAATGGAAATCTGGTAAGAATGCTTAGAAGTGATCATGGAACTGAGTTTAAAAATCAAACTCTAGAAGGTATCTGTGATGAAAAAGGCATATCTCAAAACATCTCTGCTCCAAGGACTCCACAACAGAATGGTGTAGCTGAAAGAAGAAACAGAACATTAATTGAAGCTGCAAGAACCATGCTGTGTGAGAGTGGGTTAGGATTCAACTTCTGGGCTAAAGCTGTCAGCTGTGCATGTTTTACACAGAACATATCTCTTTTGATCAAGAGGCACAACAAAACTCCCTATGAAGTGCTTAAGGAAAGCAAACCAAACATCAGTTTCTTTCACATCTTTGGGTGTCAGTGCGTCATACTGAACCAGAGAGATCAATTGCAAAAGTTTACACTCAAGGTAGATGAAGGTGTTTTTGTTGGGTATTCTGTGATCTCCAAAGCTTACAGAATTTACAACATCAGAACAAAGGTCATAGAAGAATCAATCAATGTAAGTTCTAATGAAAATGACTTTGTTGCTTCCTGTTCTACTAATCCATCTACAGGTGAGGAGTTTAATGATTTGCTGCATACTGAAGATTACATTCCAGTATCAGCTGATCCACTCCCATCAGCTGATTCACTATCGTCAGCTGACATAGATGACTTAGATGAACCTGTTCCAAACTTACAAAACATCTCTACACAACCTATCCTAAATCAACCCACAATTTTACTGAATCATGGGAATCATGTTTCAACATCAATGGACTCTAATTCCATATCAAACATTCCTTCACCAGTAGAAGTTTCATTAGCTGACATTCCTGAAATTCTGTCAGCTGACCAACCAGAAGTCTCATCAGCTAACCCAAACCAAAGAATTTCAACTCCTTTAATCCAAACTGTTTCAAACTCTCCCAGAATCCAAAATTCCTATAAGGACCACAAGGATCATCCTAAAGATCAGGTCATAGGTAACATAGAAGCACCTGTACTAACAAGATCAAAAGCTTGTAATTTCTGTTTATATACAGGTTTTGTTTCTATGATTGAACCAAAGAAGGTGGATGAAGCTCTAAATGATCCTCACTGGATTATTGCCATGCAAGAAGAATTGGCAGAATTCACAAAAAACAATGTATGGACTTTGGTGCCAAGAACAAAGGATAAATCCATCATTGGTACTAAGTTGGTGTTTAGAAACAAAATGGATGACCAAGGGCTGATCATCAGAAACAAAGCAAGGTTAGTTGCACAGGGGTATTGTCAAAAAGAAGGTATTGATTATGATGAAACCTTTGCCGCTGTGCCAAGACTTGAAGCAATAAGACTGTTTCTAGCCTATGCTGCCTTCAAAGACTTCAAAGTTTTCCAAATGGATGTTAAGAGTGCTTTCCTCAATGGAGAATTGAATAAAGAAGTGTATGTCAAACAACCTCCAGGTTTGTAGGATGCAAGCAAGCCAGATCATGTATACTTCTTGAACAAAGCTTTGTATGGTCTAAAGCAAGCACCAAGAGCCTGGTATGACACCCTCTCTTCTTTTCTAATTAACAAAGGTTTTATAAGAGGAAGCATAGATAGCACTTTGTTTATAAGGAAATTCAAGGGTGATGTGATTCTTGTACAAATATATGTAGATGATATAATATTTGGGTCTACAAATTTGGATCTTTGTAAAAGGTTTTCAAAACTCATGTCTGATAACTTTCAGATGAGCATGATGGGTGAACTAAACTATTTTCTTGGACTTCAAATAAGACAAGAGGTTGATGGAATTTTCATTCATCAAACAAAGTATGTAAATGACTTACTTAAGAAATTTGAGTTTGAAAATTGTTCTTCAATGAAAACACCCATGTCCACTGCCTTAAAGCTTGGAAAGGACACTGATGGTAAATCAGTGAACATTATAGCTTATAGAGGTATGATTGGATCTATTTTATACCTCACTACAAGTAGACGAGATATTATGTTTTCAACATGTCTTTGTGCTAGATATCAAGCAGATCCCAAAGAATCTCACTTAGCTGCAGTTAAAAGGATTTTCAGGTATCTCAAAGTGACTCCTAATCTAGGTCTTTGGTAACCCAAAGAATCTGATTTTGAGTTCGTTGGATACACTGATTCTGACTTTGCAGGTTGCACACTAGACAAAAAGAGTACATCTGGGGGTTGTCAATTATTAGGTGGAAGATTAGTCAGCTGGTCAAGCAAGAAACAGAACTCTGTTTCAACTTCTGAAGCTGCGGCATAATACATTGCTGCTGTAAGCTGCTGTGCTCAATTGCTATGGCTGCAAAATCAACTACTGGATTATGACATACAGTTTGAAAACTCCCCAATTCTGTGTGACAACACAAGTGCCATATCTATCTCTAACAATCCTGTTTTGCATTCCAAAACTAAGCATATTGAAATCAGACATCATTTTCTTAGAGACAATGTGCAGAAAAAGAAAGTTTCAATGCACTACATAAACACTGATGTTCAATTAACTAACATTTTTACAAAACCTTTGGATGAGTCTCTGTTCAACTTCCTAATATCCAAACTTGGCATGTTAAACTTGTAATATATTCTGTTCTTAGATAGTTAGTTTTATGTGAGAAAATAATTTTATTTGTGTATGAAATGAAGTAGTTATCTAAGCTTCTACATGGTTTACTTATAGTAGATCAGCTAATGGAATTATGTCAGCTGACGACCATCAGCTGACACTATAACTCAGCTGATAAACCATCAGCTAAGACTTATAAGCTCAGCTAAGTGTACTCATTAGCTGACACGTATTTTATCTCAACATGGATCAGCTGACACTCTCTTTTGTCAGCTGATGATTTTCAAAAGTCAAAAATTATGTGTCCCCACACTTATTTTATTATTTTCTCATTTGTATTTAATATGTTAACTAGGTATTTAATTTCTTTTAAATTGTCCGTTAGTTGTCTGTGTATTTACTAACTATTCCGTTTATCACCTTTTTGCAGAAGTGACAGTTACTTTTTAAAATATATTTTGGTGACTGTTTAGGTTTCCAAGGAAGATATAAAGGTGTTTTCGGGCGGTTCTTCATTTCTTTCGCTTTCAAAATTTCCAAACACTCTTTCTCTCTAAAATTTTCAAACCCTAAACCATCGTTGCTCAAACTGTTTCACTCTGTAATCATGGTAACCTTCAACTCTGCTTCTACTCCTCTTGCCATTGCTGGTGAGAATGTTGCACCCAACTCTGAACTCACCATTCGTCCCAATAACTTTCGGATAACCACTGATATTCCCTCAAACAAGGCAAACTAGGGATACGAACCCATGGTTACGTTTATTACTGCCCATCCCCTGTTCCCTTGTCTCTCTGCTCATCCTTACTTCATTTTCCCTCACATTGTTGGTGAGATGTGGTACACTGCTAGGTACCAACCCAATCAAAACCTCATCACCTGCACCTGTCTGAATGGCCACATCAACATAAATTTCAATGTTGACACTCTGTGACAGGCCATATCTCTGCCAAACTTGACTCCTTATCAACCATTTGCTCAAATGGATGAAATTTTGGAGGTACTACCCCTAATTGGCTACAATGCTCCTATTGCCCATGGTCAGTACAAGTTGTCTGTGCTGGGACACCCGTGGAAGTATCTGGTAAGTGTCATCACTCACTGTTTTGGTCCCAAAACTGGAAGATTCGATCAAATGAACTAGACAGAGCTGATGGTACTTCATGCCTTAGTCACAGGGAGGAATATTGACTTTGCCCAAGTCATATTCTCGGATATGGTGGACAAAATAACTCTTGCTACTTCAAAGAAGTCCACAAGGACTATTGTTCCCTACATAAGGTACTTGAGCTTACTTGTCCTTCATCAGATGCAATGGGAACATTATACTGGGATAGCTGCTGTGCTTGATGCAATGCCCATGCCTCAAATGGGTCAAAAGATTTTAAATTTAATAAGGGAAGAGCAAGGTCTAGCTATTACTGCCCAGATGCAAGAATTAATTGATATTGCTGGTGATGAAGCTGAGGTTGAAGAAGAGGTTTATGCTGAAAACTTGGAAGATCACATGGCCGATGATTCTGAGTCTCCTGATATAATCACTGAGCATTCTGAAGAGTCAGTAACTCATGCTCAAGATGAAGCCATGATTGAAGAAGAAAGGATGGATGAAGGGTTGAGGGATTCGGACACAGTTGTCACTAAGATGTTTAGTATAACAATCTTTTGTAAAACATCGATCGTTTTGGCTACTAATAATTATATAATATATTTAGTAGTTTCTAGAAAAAGTGGTGTTACAAGTTGGTATCAGAGCCAAGGTTTGAGGGATTCGGATACACACGAGTGTGATGTTTGAACTTAAACCGTAGTTTTGAGGTCAAGAGGAGCTATCCCTGGGGCAATAACCTTAGTGAGTATAATTAGCAGAAAGTTTATGATAAGTAATCTATTTCAGAGTTTGAGCATGAATAGCAATGTTTTACATATATGGTTAGTTTTGATATATGTGACCTAAGCTTGTGAATCGGGGTGTTCTATGACGGCAACCAGAACAATTGTGTATAACATGTTTCTTATAACACTTGGCCAGTGTATATAAAGAACATGTGATATGCAATTGAGCTTGTAAATTGTCATGGTTATACTTTGTGGATCAAGTTAAGGGTATTATGTGATAGTATACCTTATATGTGAAACAGAGGAAGTTGATATCAAATAGTATGTTAAAAGCTTTTTGAATTTCAGAATGGAGTTTGTACAAGGATTCGTTCCCGATCCTACACAACAGTCTGGGCTAATAGACCTCAGGAGAGTAGAGGTACTTTTGTATCAGATGCAATTCCCATACTAACTGAGAAGACTGCGGGTAACCCTTCCGGGGTAGCCGGTACAGAAGAAGTGCAAGATTCTGTTAACACTGTGATTAAGGAAACAGTAGCGACAGACTTGGGAAAGGCTTTACAAGCCAATGTTCCTTTTATCATCAATCAAGTGGTTGAGCAAGTTTCCGGGAGGATGGAGGTTTTATTACAAGAGCGTGTAGATGCAGCAGTACAGGCTGCAACCATAAATCTTCAAGCAAGAATAGAACCAAACCAGGGATGCAGTTACAGAGAGTTCTCAGCATGTGGCACACCAGTTTTTGAAGGAGTAACAGACCCTATAGTTAGTAACCGATAGTTATCGGATGCAGAGGGAGCTTTTCGTACTAGTGGATGTTTACCTACAAAACAGGTTATGTATGCTTCGAACTTGTTGCGTGGGGCAGCAAAAGATTGGTGGACCTCCTTGGGGCAAAGGAAGGGGGAAGCTCAGATGGAAGCTATGTCGTGGGCTCAATTTAAAGAATTCTTTGAAAGACAGTTCATGCCAAAAGCTCGGATAGATAAAATAAATGAGGAGTTTTTGACGATGAAACAAACAACAAAGACTGTAGATGAGATGACAAAGAAGTTTCTAGCAATGGCTCGTTTTTGCCCAGATTATGTAGCTACAGAGTCGATGAAAATGCAACGGTACATTTCTATGCTTAGGAATGATATTCGGGAAGTACTAGCGACATCTAGATGCACGACTGTAGATGAGATGATGGATTTAGCTTGGAAGAGGGAACAAGAGTTACTCAGACAGGGCATAACTGGTGGGAAGAGGAAGATTGAACAAACTTATATCCCAAATAAGAAACCAGCGATGATACCACAAAAGGGAGGGACAAATCCCCCGCCCAAAATGTGTTAAGTGTGGCAGGAACCATTCTGGTGAATGTAAGGTTGGGTTAACGGGTTGCTACAAATGTGGAAAGCAGGGGCATGTAGCCAAAGAATGCAAGACTCCTCTGTTAGTATGTCACAACTGTTATCAGCCGGGACATTTTAAATCTCAATGTCCTCAACTTCCAGTTACAGAGAGGAAACCAATGAATACCTTACCCCCTGCTCGTGGTAACGAGATTAGAAATGTGAAGAAGGAGCAACCACGCCCGAAAGGCAGAGCTTTCCAACTCACTGCTGAGGAGGCTAAAGTTGAACCTGATGTGGTAGCAGGTACTTTTGTTGTTAATAATATGCCTGCTTTAGTATTGTTTGATTCTGGTTCCAGTAGATCTTTTGCTGCTATTTCGTTTTATGCTCTGTTCAACATGCCATCTGTTAAGTTAGAATTTCCTTTGGAAATAGAAATAGCAGACAATAAGAGAACTTTTGTGAATAGCGTGTTTAAAGGTAATGTAATAGAGATATGTGATTGTAAGTTCCCTATTGATCTTATCCCAATGGCTATGAAAGAATTTCAAGTAGTTGTTGGTATGGATTGGCTGGGTTTACACCAAGCTCAGATTCTTTGTGATCAGAAAATAGTACGGGTTCAGACTCCAAGTGGGGAAGAATTGATAATTCGTGGCGACAATAAAAGAGTCAGCTATTTATTTTGCTCTGTAGCAAAAGCAAGGAAGTACTTGGCACATGGGTGTACCGCATTTGTAGCATATGTGGAGAATGCTAATATAACAAGGAAGCCGCCACAGATTCAAGAGATACCAGTGGTTTGCGAATATTCAGATGTTTTTCCAGATGAACTACCAGGAATTCCACCAACTCGACAGGTAGAATTTAAAATCGATTTAATTCCAGGAGCAAAGCCGAAAGCGAAAGCACCGTACAGATTAGCACCACCAGAAATGCAAGAATTGATGACTCAACTACAGGAGCTGACAGATAGGGGTTTCATCAGGCCTAGTAGTTCACCGTGGGGTGCTCCAATTTTGTTTGTCAAAAAGAAAGATGGCACGTTCAGAATGTGTATAGACTACAGAGAACTCAACAAAGTTACGATCAAGAACAAATATCCGCTTCCCAAAATGGATGATTTGTTTGATCAACTACAAGGTGCTTCATGTTTTTCCAAGATAGATTTGAGATCAGGGTACCATCAGTTAAAAATCCGAGATGAGGATATAGCCAAGACAGTTTTCAGAACGCGGTATGGGCATTATGAATTTGTTGTGATGCCGTTTGGTCTTACAAATGCTCCAGCAGCGTTTATGGATTTGATGAATAGAGTTTGCCGACCAATGCTAGATAAGTCAGTTATAGTATTCATCGACGACATTCTTATTTATTCCAAGACTTCAGAGGAGCATAGTGTTCACCTCAAAGAAGTGTTAGAAATGTTATGTAGGGAGAAATTGTATGCGAAATTCTCTAAGTGTGAGTTTTGGCTTCAGGAAGTACAGTTCCTGGGTCATCTCATTAATCATGAGGGAATTAAAGTGGATCCTGCAAAAGTAGAAGCTGTAATGAAGTTGGAGCCACCTCAGGATCCTACAGAAATTCGAAGTTTTCTTGGTTTAGCAGGATATTACAGATGATTTATTCAAGATTTCTCAAAGATAGCAGTACCTTTAACTCAGTTAACCAAGAAGAATGTAGATTTCAAGTGGGGTGAAGAACAGCAGAAAGCATTTGATGTACTAAAGCATAGTTTGTGCAATGCTCCGGTTCTTTCATTACCAAATGGGGTAGAAGATATGGTAGTATACTGTGATGCTTCATACAGAGGGTTGGGCTGTGTTTTGATGCAAAAAGAGAAGGTTATTGCTTATGCTTCCCGTCAGTTAAAGATACACGAGAACAACTACCCTACTCATGATTTAGAATTGGCAGCAGTTGTTTTTGCCCTGAAGATATGGCGACACTATTTGTATGGTGTCAAGTGTACTATTTATTCAGATCATAAAAGTCTTAAGTTTTTTCTAAAACAGAAGAATCTGAATATGCGACAAAGACGATGGTTAGAATTACTAAAGGATTATGATTGTGAGATTTTGTATCATCCGGGTAAAGCTAATGTGGTGGCAGACGCATTGAGCAGAAAGTCAGGCATTCTACAGATGCAAATGCATCAAGTGATCACTCCGATATTAGATCAGATTAAAGAAGCACAGACTGAAGCGGTTAAAGAAATTAATCAGAAAAAGGAACGCATGAAGGGTCAAGTATCAAAGTTAGTAAAAGACAGACGTGATCTTTTGACTTGTTGCAATCGAGTTTGGGTACCTAGTCACGGGGGTGTACGACAAGTCCTTCTGGAAGAAGTACATCGCTCACAACTTTCGATTCACCCAGGGGCTACAAAGATGTATAGAGATATGAAATTAAACTATTGGTGGCCGGGAATGAAACGAGACATAGCAAGACATGTAGAGAGATGTTTGACTTGCTTACAAGTCAAAGCAGAGCATCAGAAACCACATGGAAAATTACAACCGCTTGATATTCCTATATGGAAATGGGAACATATTACTATGGATTTAATTACCAAACTACCAAAAACTCCTAGGGGGTTTGATGCTATCTGGGTAGTAGTTGATAGACTCACGAAAAGTGCGCATTTTATTGCAATAAAAGAGGCTTACTCCTCAGAGAAAATAGCAGATGTGTATATGAAAGAGATAGTATCCAGGCATGGGGTTCCAGTCACGATCATTTCAGATAGAGATACTCGATTTACCTCCAGATTCTGGAACAAGTTTCATGAAGACATGGGAACAAAGTTACACTTGAGTACAGCTTTTCATCCACAGACCGATGGCCAAAGTGAAAGAACTATACATACATTGGAAGACATGCTCAGAGCTTGTATTATCGACTTTGGTGGTAGCTGGGATACATACTTACCATTAGCAGAATTTTCGTATAACAACAGTTTCCATTCGAGTATTGGCATGCCGCCATATGAGATGTTATATGGCCGAAGATGTAGAACTCCTGTTTGTTGGGGTGAAAGTGGTCAGAAGGAACTGGGCAGTACAGAGATAGTACAACAAATAACCGAGTACATACAGCAGATACGTGAACGACTGAAGGCAGCCCAGGATAGACAGAAAAGCTATGCAGATAAGCGACGCTCACCCTTAGAGTTTCAAGTTGGAGATTTTGTACTGTTAAAGGTGTCACCATGGAAAGGAGTGATCAGATTCAGAAAGAGGGGCAAGTTGGGACCTCGGTTTATTGGTCCTTTTAAGATTATTGCGAGAGTTGGGAAAGTAGCTTATAAATTAGAACTTCCAGAAGAAATGTCTCAAATTCATAATACGTTTCATGTGTCCCATCTCCGTAAATGTTTAGCAGACGAGTCAGCCATTGTTCTTTTACAAGATGTAACGATTGATGAAAAACTTAACTATGTGGAGCAGCCAGTAGCTATTTTAGATAGGAAGATAAAAAGTTTGCATAACAAACAGATAAGCCTTGTGAAAGTCCAGTGGCAGCATAGAAAGGGATCAGACTATACTTGGGAACCAGAAAGTGACATGAGACAGAATTACCCCCAATTGTTTGCACAGTAGATTTCGGGACGAAATCATTTCAAGTGGGGAAGAGTTGTAACGCCCCAAGATTTGAAAACTTCTTATTAATGTGTTTATTTTAAGAGTCTTGTGTAATATTTATTTAATTGGCAGTCTTTACGTATTGTGAAGTTAATTATAAAGTAGAAGGACTAGTTATGTAATTTCAGAATAGATAAAGAAGTCCAGGGGCCATATGTGTCAATACCTTAAAGTTGTATATTGAGTTTGGGGTGGTGACTCATTTGGAGTCACAGAACCCATAGGCTGGAGAAAACACATATACACACACACACACATAACTCTCAGTTCATGCTCTGAATT
The DNA here is from genome assembly GCA_947179395.2 of Pulicaria dysenterica. Lineage (NCBI taxonomy): Eukaryota > Viridiplantae > Streptophyta > Magnoliopsida > Asterales > Asteraceae > Pulicaria > Pulicaria dysenterica. The sequence goes on along the minus strand of OX359289.1, from coordinate 47,922,318 downwards.
CGAAGCAAGGAAGAGGGATTATTGTATAAAAGTGATTCTATAGCAATCTTATAAGCAGAGGTATATTTTTTGTACCAATTTTCATGAGCTTCAGTTCAAGAACCGGGTCCATACTCTTTAATCCTTGAGTTTTGGGTCAACATTTGTATTGTTGTTGTTTTTAAGATGAGATATGAGTCAGGAAGTTGTGAACAATGTTTTAAAACCAGTTGTGTGATTAATCTCGACCTATTTAAGATTTGAGGGGATGAACCCGATGAGTGTGAGCCGTGCGAAGTAAAGCCTACTTCGTGCGTAGTGATTTCAATACGTGCGTAATGCTCAATGTAAGAGATGAAGTCGATGAGTTTTGGTCGTGCGTAGTGAGATTCACTACTTGCGTAGTGAGATTCACTACTTGCGTAGTGAGATCCATTTCATGCGTAGTGAGATTCACTACTTGCGTAGTGAGATTCACTTCTTGCGTAGTGAGATTCACTTCTTGCGTAGTGAGATTCACTACTTGCGTAGTGAGATTCACTACTTGCGTAGTGAGATTCACTTCTTGCGTAGTGAGATTCACTACTTGCGTAGTGAGATTCACTTCTTGCGTAGTGAGATTCACTTCTTGCGTAGTGAGATTCACTTCGCGCGTAGTGGGATTCACTTCATGCATAGTGTTTAGAAGTTAATTAAGTTATTATTTATTGGTTGTAGGCAATAAGAGTTGACACTTTTCTGATAGAAGCGTAATTCTTAACTGCTGCGGAGGTGAGTGTACTTACCTTTACTCAGATTAGCATACGTATGTATATTATATTGCATGATTCTGAATAACATTTAGTACTATTGCTTCAGATACAGAAATGAGGTATATTGAGATCCTTATACCCAAGAAAATGTCCGGGGTTACTATTACTTTATACAGTATCCTCCGGGACCAGTTAACAGTTTGGAATAGAATTATAGATTATTGGTTGGATGTGAGACATCCAAGAGAGAAGTTGTTTCCATTACTTTGTTTATTATTCTAGTAATATACTCACTAAGCGTTAGCTTACGTTCAGTGTTTTCTGTTGTCAGGTGCATCAGGCTCAGGCAAGGGGAAGGCCCCAACAGTTTCTTAGACTGGATGGCTCCTGGTTTTGTAGTAGAAATGTTTTATAAACACCACCTTTGTAAACAGTTGTCACTAAGATGTTTAGTATAACAATCTTTTGTAAAACATCGATCGTTTTGGCTACTAATAATTATATAATATATTTAGTAGTTTCTAGAAAAAGTGGTGTTACATGTTGACAATGCTGCTATTGAGACTGAGGATGTGTATTCACCTCAGAGTTCTCAACATCACTCAGATTCAGAACCATACTCTCCAACTACAACATTTAAATTCCTCAAAGATCATCCTCAAGATCAAATTATTGGAAATGTTCAAGAAAAGGTCATGACCATATCCAAGGCTACAGCCAATTACGCTGCACACATTGGTTTTCTATCACAAATGGAACCAAAGAAGACTGAAGAAGCCTTAGAGGATGAGGATTGGATTGAAGCTATGCAAGAGGAATTAAATGAGTTTGAGAGAAATAAGGTGTGGAACCATGTCCCTGCCCCCAAAGATCATTCAATTATAGGCACTAAGTGGGTCTATAGAAATAAAATGGACAAGGATGGAGTGATAGTTAGGAACAAAGCCAGGCTGGTAGCACAAGGGTATAAGCAAGAGGAAGGAATCGATTATGATGAGACCTTTGCCCCTGTGGCTAGAATTGAAGCCATAAGGCTGTTCCTGGCTTATGTAGCATATAAAGACTTCAAAGTCTATCAAATGGATGTGAAGAGTGCTTTCCTAAATGGAAAACATCAAGAGGAAGTCTATGTGAAACAACCTCCTGGCTTTGTCAGTTCAAAGTTTCCACATCATGTCTATAAGTTGGACAAGGCTTTGTATGGTCTTAAACAAGCTCCAAGAGCTTGGTATGATACACTGTCCACTTACTTACTATCAATGGATTTCACCAGAGGTAGTATAGATATGACACTCCTTATTAAAAAGAGCAAGGGACAGGTGATTCTTGTACAAATCTATGTGGATGACATTATCTTTGGTTCTACCAATGAGTCTCTGTGTGAGTGGTCTTCTAAAATAATGTCACAAAAGTAGAAGATGAGTATGATGGGTGAGATGATATATTTCATAGGCCTACAAATACAACAAAAGCCTGATGGAATATTCATCAATCAAAGCAAGTATGTTCTTGATTTGATAAAGAAATATGGTTTTGATTCAAGTTCTGCCATGAAAACACCCATGTCACCAGCTGTCAAGCTGAGTAAAGACTCAGATGGAAAGACTGTGTGTCAGTCTACCTATAGAGGAATGATAGGTTTATTGCTCTATTTGACAGCTAGTAGACCAGATATTATGTTTGCTACATGTGTTTGTGTAAGATATCAGGCTTATCCTAAAGAATCACATCTTCAAGTTGTGAAAAGGATCTTTAGGTACCTTAAAGGTACACCAAATCTAGGTCTTTGGTATCCAAAAGACTCTATATTTGAGTTAGTTGGGTTTTCAGATACTGACTATGCTGGGTGCAAGTTAGACATAAAATCAACTACTGGAGGATGTCAATTTCTTGGTGGGAAGTTAGTCAGCTGGACTAGTAAGAAACAGAACTCTGTGGCTACTTCAACTGCTGAAGCTGAATACGTTGCAACAGGAAGTTGTTGTGCTCAAATCCTATGGATGCAGCATCAACTTCAAGCCTTTGGCATGATTTTCAAGAAAACTCCTATCTTTTGTGATAACCAAAGCGCTATAGCCATCACTTACAATCCAGTCTTCCACTCAAGAACCAAGAACAATGAAATTAGACTTCACTTCATCAGGGACATCGTGGAAAAAGGTAAAGTTGAAATTAAATTTATCTCCACTGATGACCAACTAGCAGATATCTTTACTAAACCACTTGATGAGAAGAGGTTTATGTATTTGCTAAGAAACTTGGGTATGCTCAACCCCTAGCTAAGTGTCTAGATTTTGAGTTTTTCAGTTGGATAAAGACTAGGTGTCTTAAGCTGAGTGCACAATTTATGAATAAGTTTTCATAAAATGAATCTTATCAAGTTGAACAATGAGTTCTTTTGTTTGGTGAGTTCCAAACACATTTTATCTACTTAGTGTAGTTATGATACAGTTTGAGTCAGTCTCAAACATAAATGACTAAGTGTCACCGAGTCTGAGCTATGTGCTTAACTCAGACTGTGTGATTGGTTCACACGTTTGGTTGGTTCCAAACACTCTTTAACTACTTAGTGTGGTTAATAGGTTCATTTGAGTCAGTCTCAGACGAAAATGACTTAGTGTCATTACTCATGAGTTGTGTGCTCTACTCAAGCTGAGTTTCAGTCTCAAGCTGAGTGCTTGAATCAAGCTGAGTGCTTGAGTTAAACTGAGTAATATGTTTACTCAGCTTGGTTTGTCCAAACTTATGTGTTACTTACTAAGTGTGATTAATTCATGACTACTGCGTATTTGAGTTAGTCTCAAATCGCGTATTATACTAAATTGTGTATAGGTATAATACATCAGCGTATATAATCTTATTGTCAGTCAATATTATTATATTACCGTAGTATCCGTTGGAAGATGATTAGTTCTACCCGCTTACTGTTACATCAACATTTTACGGCGTAACGGATAAAAAGGGGGATTTCTAACGGTAATTTTTCTCTCTCCTTGGAAAGGTATATATACCGATCAAGTTCGGATTAGAGGGTTTACGCTTACAATCCAGACTTCTCACCCTCTCAAATAGCTTCCCTCTTCTTTGCTAAGTGCAAATCTTCAGTTCCATCGATCTCAAAACCCCAAGTCGCTCAGTGCGCTATAGACAATCGCTCAGAGCGAATTTCAAAGTAATTACTCTGTGTAATAAAAATTTCATCGATGGAAGGAACCATTCTAGTTCTAGGTGATCGAATGGTCAGAGGAGCTGCGTTTAGAAACAACGGATTGCCGCTGATAAAAATCAACAATCAGTGCGCTTGACTGGCAATCCCTCTACGCAAGTTTAACAGAGGATATGAACCATGGGTCAATTACATTCGTAAACGCCCATTGGCTTTTGCTTTCACCGGCGCACCTCTGCACATAGTTCCTCAGCACTTGTTGGAATTCTGGTATTCGTGTACTTATGATCAAAACAATGACAAAATCAGAGGCACAGTGTTGAATGGAGAGAGAACTATTACTCTCACAGCTAACAGGCTAAAGGAGATTCTTCGTCTTCCTCAACATGATAAATTCGAGCCTGCTGTGACGAGACAAGTGGCGAGGTCTGTTCTGCCACAGATGGGTCACCCTCAAACTGAAGGGGTGATCAAAGAGGCCACTTTCCCAACCGGATGGGGTTTTATGGTGTCCACTATGATTCGTTCACTTGGTACCAAGGTTGGAGGACTGGACCAGATCAATGAGTTCGAGATGCAGTTGCTGTATAACATGTTCTTTGGAAGAAATATCGATTTTGCACAACTCATCTTCAATGAGCTCAAGGTCCCAGTGATCAAGGCCATAAGAGACATTCATGTACCTTTCATAAGGTACCTGTCCTTAGCATTTGAAGCTGAGCTAGGGACAACACTCTACGAATCCAATCAGGAGCTGTCACTGGTGCCAACACTCAGCCCTAAGATGTTAAACAACGACATCTTCCCAGAGCAAGAAGGACTGAGTGAACCCATGCTAGAAATAGCTGAGGCTTCGTCTTATGAGTGTGAAGTTGAGGGATCAAATCAAGGGGGAGCTTCTCAAGCTGACACCGAGGTTCAAGCTGAGCACTCTGCTCCTGAACCAGTACGTACAGAAGCTGCTTCAGGTAAAACCTCTCCTCTCTCACTCTCTTCTCACTTTTCTCCATCTACATTTATAGATAAGACTACAGTAAACCCAACTCAGTCTAACCTATCTCCTCCACCTTCATTCCATTTACAATCTCAATCTGAAGCCACCCCTAGTATGCCCACTGCTTTTAGGGAGAATATCCGAACCTACCAACGAAAAACTGCCATAGGTGGTGCCACTCCTAAAGGCATCACTGGAGCTGAGATCACACTGATCCCTCCCCAGGCAGGAGTTGAGGGGAAGACGCCTTCTCTTAAGGTGTCAACCTCAAGGCTCATTCAATCCCAACAGCCAATACCGGGTGTGGTGTCTACTCAGCCCACACTTACTCGAGCCATAAGAGATCCTGTTACTATGCCTGAGTAGACACACTCAGGTTTCATTGAAAGTATGACCAATCCCCAGGGTCAATCACCCCCCTCTAACCCCATTAGCCAACCACCTACCCATACACTTCACATTTCGAACCCTATTCATTATCTTCACTACTCACACCCTGGTGCACGATCTGTCAATGTTTCATCTTAAAACCAAGATGATTCACAAGGTCCAAACTCTGGTGCACATGAATTTGAGGGTCCACACCAACCCTTCAATGATGCATCCAAAGACTCACCTGATACTGAACCAGCCTCCTCAGGCATCCAGCAGTTCCAAGACTACATTGCTGATCAATTTGGTCTGTTCAATCTAAAGCAGAGAAAGGATGAACATCAAATCTATCAGAGGCTTGAGAAGCTGACAAAGGATGTTAAGGAGATTGTCTCTGCAGTTGCTACACTCAACAACAAATGCCTTCGACCCCTATTGATGATGACAAAAAGGGGGAGAAGGTTCAAGAAGCTAAAGCTGAGTCAATTCAAGCTGAACCCTACTAGCACTATCTAAAGAAGCAGAGAGGCAAGCTCAGCCTGAGGGGGAGCCTGAGTCAAAATAGGATGAACCTGCAGCCATGAAACAAAAATTAACAGAATCTGAATCCGAGGCTGAAGAGGTTACTGAAACTGAGCAGTAGACTGAAGAAGAAAAAGCCACAAGGCTTATGATAGAAATGCTCGAGCAAGAGGAAGCAAATGAGTTGGGCATTTCGCTTGAAGAGCTACGGAAAAGAAAAGATAAAGAAGCAAAGGACTAAGAAAAATTAAAAACATAAAAAGGCTTTGGCTGAAGCTGAAGCTGACTACACTGGTCCAAGACCTGATCCTATCCCATACTGATGCAGAGATTCAAGAATGCTATTTCAGAAGGAGTGTCAGTGAAGAGATCAAAGGCATGACCTTGAGCAAAACCAATGGAGCCATCATCCTCAATTTTGAATTTGAAGATAAATCAACAATGGGAGTGGACCTGAGATAAATCAACAATGGGGGTGGACCTGAGATAGAATGGAATAGAATTTTGATAATGCTCAAGAAGTTCAAAAGAAGCCAAATGAAGCAAGTGATCTTTACTGAAATTTCCAAACTGGTAAAGAGAGCTGATGAGCTGAGATATGTTCCAGTTCCTGGTCTGCAGTGGAGAAATTATTTGATATACCTGAAGGTGTGGAGTTCAAAGAAAATCAATTCATTTATCAAATTTGATGAGATTTGCTATCTAAAAACTAAGGATGCCATACATATTAGAAGTTGTTGTGGTGATGATGAGTCAAATCAACTCTAAAAATACAAGCTAAATAAGATCATCAAAGTTCATCAGAAGGAGCTTGGAAGAAATGTAGAAGCTGAAAAGCTATTGTATAGTATAACTAAAGAGATTATAAACTGGGAACTCGTACATCCTGAGTTTATAAGATAATAGATTAGTTCTATTGTAAATATTAGATCAGTTCTAATATTTTTGTAAGCACTATGTGTGCATTATCTAATTGATCAACAATCTTTTGTATTATGATTAGTTCTATTAATACAAATATAAAGTTTGATATGTTCAACTGTTTGTGATGTGTTCATATGTATAAGTCTGATAAGTTCAACAAAAATGAATAACATATAAGTTCTTATTCATTTATGTAATTAGTTGGTTTGTTCAACTAAAAGTTGGTGTGTTCCAATTTAAATTGATAAGTTCAAATTAATATTGATATGTTCAATAAATATTTGATCAGTTCAAATATAAAAATCTTAATAAGTTTAAGACTTAAGACATAATTTTGTTAAACAAACTTACTAACTGTTTGATGGTTTTGTCATAATCAAATAGGGGGAGTTTGTTGGGAAAATGATCTCATCAGTTGAGATTTGATGAGACAAAGTTAAGTTTGTAAGATGAGTTCTACATATAACTTAAACAGAATTATGAAGCTTAGTCAGACTGAACACTTATAGTGATTCAAACTGAGTATAAGCTGAATGTAAACTGAGCATATGTTCGACCAGTTTATATTATACCTTAGTTAATTTATTAATGTGTTTAATAAACTGTGTATGTCACATAAGGTATATATCGAGTATTCAACTTGATGTGTTTCAAACTAAGTGACTCAGCTCAGAAGCAGAGTCAGCTCGACAGAGTTAATAAATATGTTTTATTTAACTATTTGGACTTCTAAGGATGAGTTAATAATTATACATGTTAGTTCATGTTTGAATTCGGGTCTGTTCTCGAAGAACTCAGCTTGATTGAGTTTCAAGCTGAGTAACTCAGCTCGAAGTAAGAAGTCAGTTTAAAGATAATTTAAATTTGTTTAAATTCATCTTTATCTCTCTCTATATCTACGGCGCGGATAAGAAGACTCCAGAATCAAGATTGAAGATTGAGGACTCAAGATTCAAGATTCAAGATTCTGAGTTATCCGATAGTTAGTTAGCAAATTAGGATTAGTCCAATTTGTTAGGAACCGTAGGAACATGATTACAAATACTTATCTCCTGATAAGTTTAGAGGTACGACTACGACTACGACTACGACTCCGAAACGACTACGATTCTGAGAAAAGAACAACTTAGTGTTGCAGAGCCAAAACCTCACCTCACCGTATGTGTTACGATTTTTGAATCACTGTTTGTCAGTTCAACATGATCAGGAAACTCACAGATTGCCAAATTATTCGTGTGTTCGAATTGTCACATTATTTGTGATATTGGTAAGTAATCATTAGTTGATTCAATCTGTGAAAAATCCTGTTTAGAGAGTCGTTAGTATCTATAATCATAAGTTGATTATAGATAGCTAAGTTTGAGAGATTTAGAGATTTATATTAAGTGATTATATATCAAGAGTTGCTTACTTGATAATTTCTGTAATCATCTTCTTATTCAAAGCATTGTAATCATCTTCTTAATAAAAGCATTCGACTGTTTATGGTTTGATTTACTGTGTGTAACACTTTTCTTTGATTTGTTCAATTTCCGCAGAAAGTGTATTCAACCCCCCTTCTACACACTGTTGCTTGTTGTTATTCTCATACAAGTGACCAACAACTGGTATCAGCGCGCTTGCCTAGAAATCCCTCTACGCATGATTAACAGAGGATATGAACCATGGGTCAATTACAGTCGTAAACGCCCATTGGCTTTTGCTTTCACCGCAGCACCTCTGCACATAGTTCCTCAACACTTGCTGGAATTCTAGTATTCGTGTACTTACGATCAAATCAATGACGAAATCAGAGGCACAGTGTTGAATGGAGAGAGAACCATTACTCTCACAGCTAACAGGCTAAAGGAGTTTATTCGTCTTCCTCAACATGACGAATTCGAGCCTGCTGTGACGAGACAAGTGGCGAGGTCTGTTCTGCCACAGATGGATCACCCTCAAACTGAAGGGGTGATCAAGAAGGCCACTTTCCAAACCGGATGGGGTTTTATGGTATTCACTGTGATTCGTTCACTTGGTACCAAGGTTGGAGGACTGGACCAGATCAATAAGTTCGAGATGCAGTTGCTGTATAACATGTTCTTTGGAAGGAATATCGATTTTGCACAACTCATCTTCAAGGAGCTCAAGGTCCCAGTGATGAATGCCACAAGAGACCTTCATGTACCTTTCATAAGGTACCGGTCCTTAGCATTTGAAGCTGAGCTAGGGACATCACTCTACGAAGCCAATCAGGAGCAGTCGCTGGTGCCAACACTCAACCCCAAGATGTTCAACAACGACATCTTCCCAGAGCAAGAAGGAATAAGTGAACCCATGCTCGAAATAGCTGAGGCTTCATCTTATGAGAGTGAAGCTGAGGAATCGAATCAAGGGGGAGCTTCTCAAGCTGACACCGAGGTTCAAGCTGAGCACTCTGCTCAAGCTGAACCAGCACATACAGAAGCTGCTTCAGGTAAAACCTCTCCTCTCTCACTCTCTTCTCACTTTTCTCCATCTACATTTGGAGATAAGACTGTAGTAAACCCAACTCAGTCTAACCCATCTCCTCCACCTTCATTCCATTTACAATCTCAATCTGAAGCCACCCCTAGTATTCCCACTGCTGCTAGGGAGAATATCCGAACCTACCAACGAAAAACTGCCTTAGGTGGTGCCACTCCTAAAGGCATCACTGGATCTGAGATCACACTGATCCCTCCCCAGGCAGGAGTTGAGGGGGAGACGCCTTCTCTTAAAGTGTCAACCTCAAGGCTCATTCAAACCCAACAGCCAATACCGGGTGTGGTGTCTACTCAGCCCACACTTACTCGAGCCATGGGAGAGCCTGTTACTGTGCCTGAGCAGACAAACTCAGGTTACATTGAAAGTATGGCCAATCCCTAGTGTAAATCACCCCCACTAACCCCATTAGCCAACCACCAACCCATACACTTCACGTTTCGACCCAATAACTTCTCTTCACTTCTCACACCCTATTGCACGACCTGTCAATGATTCATATTCAAACCAAGATGAGTTACATGGTCACCATTCTGGTGCAAATGAGTCTAAGGATAGACACCAATCCTTGGATGATGCACCCACGTCTCCACCTTTACAAGCTGACTTTGATGAAAAGTCAGTTTGAGTTCCTCCATCAGAAGAGAAAAAATACCAAGAAGCAGATGTTGCTCAGATTAGATACGTTGGATGCTGAGGTCTCACACCTAAGGTCTGCCGTTGCTGCTCTACATCAACAAAGACCTTCAACCCCTATTGATGATGACAAAAAGGGGGAGAAGGTTCAAGAAGCTGATGTTGAAGCTGACTACACTGGTCCAAGACCTGATCCTATCCCATACACAGATGCAGAGATTCAAGAATGCTATTTCAGAAGGAGCGTCAGTGAAGAGATCAAACTGAAGCTGTTGGGAAGAGAATAACAACAGGCAACAGTGTATAGAAGGGGGGTTGAATACACTTTGTGCGGAAATTGAACAAATCAAAGAAAAGTGTTATACACAGTAAATCAAACCATAAACAGTCGAATGCTTTTATTAAGAAGATGATTATAATGCTTTGAATAAGAAGATGATTACAGAAATTATCAAGTAAGCAACTCTTGATATATAATCACCTAATATAAATCTCTCAATCTCTCAAACTTAGCTATCTATAATCAACTTATGATTATAGATACTAACGACTCACTAAACAGGATTTTTCACAGATTTAATCAACTAATGATTACTTACCAATATCAAAACTAATGTGACAATTAGAACACACGAATGATCTAGCAATCCGTGAGTTTCTTGATCACGTCGAACTGACAAACAGTGATTCAAGAATCGTAACACATACGGTGAAGTGAGGTTTTGGCTCTGCAACACTAAGTTGTTCTTTTTTCAGAATCGTAGTCGTTTTTGAGTCATAGTCATACCTCTAAATTTATCAGGAGATAAGTATTTATAATCCTGTTCCTACGGTTCCTAACAAATTGGACTAATCCTAATTTGCTAACTAACTATCGGATAACTCGGAATCTTGAATATTGAATCTTCTTATCTTGAGTCTTCAATGTTCAATCTTGATTCTGGAGTCTTGTTATCCGCGCCGTAGATATAGAGAGAGATAAAGATGATTTTAAACATATTTAAATTATCTTTAAGATGACTTCTTACTTCGAGCTGAGTTACTCAGCTTGAAACTCATCAAGCTGAGTTCTTCGAGAACAAACCCAATTCAAACATGAACTTACACGTATAATTATTAACTCATCCTTAAAAGTCCAAAGAGTTAAATAAAACATATTTATTAACTCTGTCGAGCTGACTCTGCTTCTGAGCTGAGTTACTAAGCTTGAAACACATCAAGCTGAATACAAGATATATACCTTATGTGATATACACATATTATTTAACACATTAATAAATTACCTAAGGTATAATATAAACTGGTTTAACATATGCTCAGTTTATATTCAGCTTATACTCAGTCTGAAACACTATAAGTGTTCAGTCTGAATAAGCTTAATAATTCTGTTTAAGTTATATGTAGAACTCATCTTACAAACTTAACTTTGTCTCATCAAATCTCAACTGACGAGATCATTTTCCCAACAAACTCCCCCTATTTGATGATGACAAAACCATCAAACAGTTAGTAAGATTGTTTAACAGAATTATGTCTTAAGTCTTAAACTTATTAAGATTTTTATATATGAACTGATCAAATATTTATTGAACATATCAATATTAATTGAACTTATCAATTTAAATTGAAATACACCAACTTTTAGTTGAACAAACGAACTAATTACATAAATGAATAAGAACTTATCTGTTATTCATTTTTGCTGAAATTATCAGACTTATACATATGAACACATCACAAACAGTTGAACATATCAAACTTTATATTTGTAAAAGCAATGAGCCAAAACCCTCAAAAGTTGTTAACTCCATAAAAAGTTTCACAACTCTAGCCAACAGTTCCCATCTCTACACTAACAGTTCCAAAAAGAACCCAAACAGCTCAACTGTTAGTACCAAGACCAAAGGAAAGGAGAAAGTTGGTGAAGTTGTAGTTGGAAAGCCCAAGAAGGAGGCTGCAAAAGCACAAACTAAATTCAGATATGTAAAAAGGCATATTGAAATGCCTGCATGCACATGCCAAAAGCATGGTGTACAAAAGTTTCCTCAGTCAGCACCTGTTAGAGGAAATCAAAGAAATAGGAACCAGTTCTGGTCACAAAGAACTGGTTTGCCTATTGTTAAAGCTAAAAAGTGTTATACATGTGGGAGATCCAATCACTTGGCTCAAGACTGTTATTATAACCCACAGCTGTGTAGCACCAAAAAACCAAGTTTCAAAAAGCAAAATAACAGTTCTAAAACTGTTAAGTCAAAGCAGATTAACAGTTCTAAAACTGCTAAGCCAAAACAGGCTAACAGTTCTACAACTATTACATCCAAACCAACTAACAGTTCCACAACTGTTTTATCAAAACCAAAAACTGTTGGTCTGGCTTGGGTGAAACCGTAGAAACAAACAGTTTATGAAGAGGGTAAAACTGGTACTCAAATTGCAAAACAGAATAAGTCACATGATGACTCAACTGTTTTACCATCTACAACAACTGTTTGTTCAAAGGTCTCAAATGTTAATCACAACAATTGGGAACCACAGGTTCTTACAAAGTATTCCTCACACAAATTAGAGAAATGTAATTTGGATGAAATAAAAAAGAACCAAACTCTGTTTAAGTATTATGACTTGAATGGTGTACCCAAGACCTGCATGGGCTGGGTACTTCCTGCTACTAACTGATTTTATTTGTGCAGAGCATTCATAGGGCCAATCATGGATATATCTGGCATGTGGATAGTGGATGCTAAAGGCACATGACTGGAAATCCACACTGTTTGAAGGATTTCAGAAGCATCAATGGTGGATTTGTAGCATTTGGAGGAAATGCTAAGGGAGGAAAAACGACAGGTAAAGGAGCTGTTGAGGCGGGTACACTTACATTTAATGATGTTTTCTTTGTTGAACAGCTTAAGTACAATCTGTTAAGTGTATCTTAAATCTGTGACAATGGAAACGAAGTTTTGTTTACAGATTCAGAATGCATTATTTTATCAAAAGATTTTAAACTAAATGAGAAGGATGTTCTTTTGAGAACACCTAGAAAGGATAATGTATACTGTCTAGATACACAAAAGATTGCTAAACAAAATGTGTTAAGTTGTTTACTCTCAAAGGCATCTCATGATGAGTCTGCCATTTGGCATAGAAGGATGTGTCACATGAATTTTAAAACCATGAACTTGTTAGCTAAAAACAGTTTGGTAAGAGGTTTGCCTCAATAAGAATTCTCATGTGATGATCATTGTGTGGCTTGTCTCAAAGGCAAGCAACACAAAACTTCTTATAAGACCAAAGAAGTTTCTTCCATTGCTGCACCTTTACAACTTTTGCATATGGATCTTTTTGGTCCAACATCTGTGATCAGCATAGGTAAGAAAGCCTACTGTTTAGTTGTAGTTGATGATTTCACCAGATTTACATGGGTTCAATTTCTTATAACTAAAGATGAAACTGTTGAGTTAGTTCAGTCTCTTATTCTTAGGATTGAGAATCAATCTGATTTGAAGGTGAAAGTCATTAGATCTGACAATGGTTCTGAATTTATGCACTATGAGCTAAACAGTTTTTGTGAAAATAAAGGTATTGAAAGACAGTTTAGTGCCCCTAGGACTCCCCAACAGAATGGAGTTGCTGAGAGAAGGAATATGACTTTGATAGAGGCTGCTAGATCCATGTTAGCTGATTCTAGGCTTCCAATGACATTCTGGGCAGAAGCAGTGAACACTGCCTGCTATGTTCAGAATAGAGTACAAGTAGTCAAGTCCAAAGGGAAAACTCCTTATGCGTTGTTCCTCAAGAGAAAACCTTTAATCAACTTCTTCAAACCATTTGGCTATCCTTGCACTATCCTTAATACCAAATCACAATTAGGCAAGTTTGAGAGTAAGGCTGAAGAAGGTTTCTTTGTAGGATACTCCACTCAAAGTAAAGCTTATAGAGTTTTTAACAATGTCACAAGAATCATAGAAGAGAGTATGAATGTCTCTTTCAATGAGAATATGATCAATATTGCAGGTAATGGGCCTGATTGGTTATTTGATATTGATGCATTGTCTAAATCTCTTTCTTTTGGGTATTCTACTGAAACAGCTGCAGGTACCTCAACAACTGTTGGTAAAAATCAACAAACAGTTTCCAACAGCCCAAACAGTTTTGAAACTGTTAGTTCAAACAGTTTTGAAACTAATAGCTCAAAACCAACAACTGTTGGTTCAAAAAAAGTTACTGAAGACTTTGTTGTGATTCCTATGCTTCAACAAGAGTTCTCCAATGCTGTTGATCCATTGATTGATGCTGAATCTTCAAAGGACATGAAATCTCATGATCCTCAACAACACACTGAATCTGCACCCCAAACAATTGCTGATCAAGTGTGTGATACTGCTGAAAATTCAAGTGAATATGAGTTTGATCTGTCTAATCTAGGGAATGAACTTACTGAAGAAAATATTCCTACATCAAGAGTTCACAAGAATCATCCAATATCACAAATAATTGGTGATCCAACCACTACTATCAGAACAAGGAATATGCTGCAAAATGAAAACAGTGGTGTAGATCTTGCCCAATTTGATGTGAATGCCTGCTTTCTATCTCAAATAGAACCAAAGAAAGCAATTGAAGCATTGAAAGACCCTTCATGGGTGGAAGCAATGCAAGAGGAGCTCTTACAATTCCAAATTCAGCAAGTTTGGAAGTTGGTTGAGCTTCCAAGAGGCAAAAGAGTAATTGGCACCAAGTGGGTGTTCAGAAACAAGAAAGATGAAAGAGGGATTGTAATCAAGAATAAGGCAAGACTGGTTGCACAGGGCTATACACAAGAGGAAGGAATAGACTATGATGATGTCTTTGCACCTGTTGCAAGGATTGAAGCCATTAGACTATTTCTTGCCTTTGCAAGCTTCAAAGGATTTAAGGTGTATCAAATGGATGTCAAGTCTGCATTTCTTTATGGAACTATTGATGAGGAGGTATGTGTATGTCAACCCCCTGGCTTTGAAGACTCAAAGTACCCTGACAGGGTATATAGGTTGGATAAAGCTCTATATGGACTACATCAAGCTCCTAGAGCTTGGTATGAGACATTATCATCCTACCTTCTTGAGAATAGTTTTAAGAGAGGCACAATTGACAAAACATTGTTTACAAAGATTGTTAAAATAGAGATTTTGCTTGTGCAAATCTATGTTGATGATATAATCTTTGGATCCACTGATGACAGCCTGTGCACAGAATTTGAAGTCATTATGCACAAAAGATTTCAGATGAGTTCCATGGGTGAACTCACATTTTTCTTGGGATTACAAGTGAAACAGAGGCCCTCTGGAATCTTTCTAAGCCAATCTAAGTATGTCAAAGACATACCGGACAAGTTTGGCTATCAAGATGTGAAACTGGCAAGCACTCCTATGGAAACACACAAACAGTTGGGAGCAGACTCTGAGGGGGAGGATGTAGACATACATCTATATAGGTCAATGATAGGTTCATTAATGTAGTTAACTGCTTCTAGACCTGATATAATGTTTGCTGTGTGTGTTTGTGCCAGATTTCAATGCAGTCCGAAGATGTCACACTTGTTTGCTGTGAAGAGGATCTTTAGATACCTCAAAGGCCAACCAAAATTGGGACTTTGGTATCCTAAAGATTCACCTTTTGATTTGGTGGCCTATTCTGATAGTGACTATGGTGGAGCAAATGTGGACAGAAAATCAACCTCTAGAGGATGTCAATTCTTTGGATCAAGGCTGGTTTCATGGCAATGCAAGAAACAAACAACAGTTTCAACTTCAACAGCTGAGGCTGAATATATTGCTGCATCAAGCTGCTGTTCACAAGTGTTGTGGATTCAAAATCAGCTTCTGGATTATGGTTTGTCTTTCTTGCATACACCTATTTATGTTGATAACACCAGTGCTATTAGCATAGTTAATAATCCAGTGAAGCATTCTAAAACCAAGCACATTGAAATCAGATTTCATTTCATAAGAGATTGCAATGAAAACAAATTAATCCAAGTTATGAAAATCCATACTCATGATCAATTAGCTGATCTGTTCACTAAAGCATTTGATGTGAGCAGATTCAACTTTTTGATCTCAAACATTGGGAATGATTAACTTGGACTAACAGTTGTTCATTACTCAATGTTTTTCACACTAATAGTTTGCAACTGTTAGTATTGTTATCTAACAACTGTTGATTTTAAGTGTTCAGGGAAGAGTAAAAGTTCAAATCCCACACAGAGGTTTTGGACGTATCTGGTTGCCTGTCCCACAAACAGTTTTCAAACCCGTAAATGTTCTTGATATGTGGTAAAGGTAAAATACGTTATTGAGAACAGTTCCAAACTGATAAAGGTAAGTCACTTTATTTTGACAAGTCACTGCATGCTAAATTATTAACCAATTCACAACCACAAGTTTGTCTATAAATTAGCTTGCATGCATTCTTCACAAATCACACCTACATTTGCATTCCAGAGAGAAAACTTTTCTTTACAAATGGCTACTAACTTCTTTCTCATAAACTTCAAAGTAATTAATGCTAAACAAAGTTATGTAACCATCCCTGCCCCATTTGTTCGAATGCATGAGCTTTGGAAATACTCATCTTGTGTTCTTGGGATGCATGATGATTGAGATATGTTCACCTTGACACAGCACCCAGACCCACGTAGGCCATATAAAATGACTGATCATATTCGTATAATAGGTGATTTTGAAAACTTCACTCTCTTCCACGAGTTGCCTACCAACTGCTGTTTAAGGTTCGACTTGAACCTGGAAGGCACTACAGGCTCAGTAGTGTGGTTCAATGTTCGAAGAAATGATGCTGATGATGACGTTCTAGCCTCGGATGATGATGCAGTGGAGGTCATTGTAATCGATGACTAGTTCCATTGCACATCATGGTCTTAGCTGATGATGAATTGGCAAGTGCTCATCATCATCATCCGAGTCTAATGGAAGCCATAACCATTAGAGACAAACAACCGTTAGAGAAAGAGATGGGTGTAGAAATTGAAGTCAGAAAAGACTGAATTTCGTTGACCCTTGCACAATTAGATAAGCAGTACCAACAATGGCTTGTGAAAATGCATGTACTTTGTAGTTCATCTGTGTTAAACATTAATAAAATGCATATTTTGTTGATAACTGTGTTGGCTAATGGTTTGTTTATGATGAATCAGCTTATGATGGGTGTATGAGCTATGTTTTGTTGACAGTTGCACATTTTTTTAACAGTTGTTTCAAATACTACTAACAGTTTTCAACTGTTAGCATATAGCCTGCCCAACTGTTAGGCAAAATCCATGTGCATCTGAGGGGGAGAAACTCGTCCAATAACAGTTGTACTTTCTAACAAAAACAGTCTTCAACTATTAGTGTGTAGAATACACAACTGTTCGAAAAGGGAGTTATTTCTAAATAACAGTTGTTACATCTTATGAAAACAGTTCTTCAACTGTTAGCGTTATTTTTTTGTCCGTCAACTGTTAAGTTAATAAAGGGTGTTTTGGTCTTTGCAGAATTTTGAGGATGTTTGAATTGCATCAAATATTCGAAACATATATAAGGCAATTCCCTCCTCATTAGTTCATTCACTCGTTCTGAACTATTATCAAACGCTAAAACCCTAGAATTTTGCTCTCAAATCAAAATGGCTCCCCTTCCATTTGTCAAAGAACACAATATGCTTACCTTCCTTACAAAACCTGCTGATCTTACTGCTTTCCACGACATGATTGACTGTCTCTCAATGTAAACTCTACACACTGCTCTCACCATAAACCCAACCATTTACACTTCTCATATTGATCAGTTTTGGAAACATGCTACCATTCGATCAACTGATGAAGTGCAATGGATTGATTCCACTATTGATGATTTCAATGTTTCAATCTCTGAGGACTCCATCCGCCAACTTCTTCAACTTCATGATAGTGATGGTGAGTATTCTGATTCTGTTTCCCTAGACTTTGTGAATACCGAGTTGGTTAGGCTTGGATATGAGGGCCCTAGGGGCAAGGGTACCTTCTACAAGGGGCATTTTTGTGCACACTGGAAGTATTTGATTCATACTCTCCAGCAGTGTGTAAGTCCTAAACGCACAGGGTGGAACGAGTTTGGAAGCAACATCGCATTGGCCTTAATCTGTTTGGCCAACAATCGTTGTTTCAACTTTTCAAAACTTATTTTTAATGGCATGGTAAAACATCTCGGGACCAAATATGGTCTCTTTTTGATGTACCCGCGATTTGTGCTAGTTTTGTTAAACTTTTTTATGCCAAATCTTAAAGCACATAAAAGGGTCCTAATTTCCTCTGCTCATGTGGCCTTCACATTGAGCAAGTTGATGGTTAATGGGAAGAATTTCTCAGATGCCATAACTCCACCACTCTCTGCAATGGTGGAGTTTCTTTCAAGAAATAGAGCTGCCAGGGGTGAGCATGAAGCCCAACTTATTGCTACACCACCACCTCTGGAACCCACAGCTCACGATACTCAAATAATCCCCTCTGCTACCTTTGAAAGAGCTACAACACAAGCCCCTGCACTAAAAATATTTCAAAAGAAGAGGAAAAAAACTGTTGGTGCTCCTTCCACCACAGTTCATGAAACTGAAACTGTTAGCCCTGCACAGGTGCATTCACCTGTGCAGAATATCGAAAGGGAACCATTCGTGCTGTCTCACAGGCACAATGAGGAGGTGATCACTCCATTAGAGGGTGATCATGTGGTTTTTGAGGGTGACACTACTGTTTTATCCGCAAGGGATGAACAAGACAGGGTTAACATAACTAAGACCTCAGCCACGGCAACAGAGGCTGGTCAAACAGTTTCTGGAAATCCCCAGTACCAAGAACATAGGGGTACTGGTGAGGGATCTTCTAGAAGTGAACCACCAGTTCTATCTGCCGATGATATGTTCAAAGTGGCAACACTGGCTGACATTGAGGCAAGTATGAAACTTATAGCATTGACGAATCCTTATCTTGTACCATTTGTTGCTGCTTTCCACTATCTCAAAAAGAGGAATTTCCAATATGACAAGCTTCTGACAAAGCATAATGAGCTGATTATCAAGCAGGATCAACAAATGAAATTTTTGTAAGCTTCTTTGAAGAAGGCTACTGATGTCCTTCACGCACATAATCAAATGCTCCAAAAATCTTCTACTCGTGCCAGACCCTCCTCTCAAACAGTTCCAATCAATAAGGGGGAGAAATCTTTAAAGCCAAAAATAGTTGCTGAAACAGTTGCACCAGTTGAACTAACAGTTGCATCTAGTACACAAACAGTTGCAGCTGAAGGCACAACAGTTGCACAAATTGAACAAATAGTTGCAAGTGTTCAACAAGTGGAAGAAGAAGAAGAAAGGTTGTCAGCTGTGGATAGAGTTTTGATTAACAAGATGATCATGACAGGAGACTATCCAATAACCGAGGATTTTAAAACATGGTCTAAAGTTAAACAAAATCATTTGATTGAAATAGGTGCTCAAACTCTGAATATCAGCACATTCAAGATGACACAAAAAATTGATGCTGGATGGTTGGATGGAAAAGTGTCAAAGCTGAAATCACTTGCACCTTAGCCAGGGTTTAAAGGCATTGCAATTATTGAAGGAAAGAAAGATGAAAGGATGCCTCCTGTGCTAGGTAATGGAAAGGAAGCGGTGGTTGATATTCCCAAGCTCAAGCTCACAAAAGAACAACAAGAAGAGCATGATAGGGAATTAGCACAAAGGTTGAATGCTGAGTTTGTACAGCAAGAAAAGAAAGATCATGATCTAGCTCAACAATTAGCTGCTGAATTTACACAAGAGTTGGATGGAGAAGAAGGCTGGTAAGGGAGTAAAAAGAAAAAGAGTTGTAAAGAAGAAAACAGTTTCACCTCCCAAGCCAGTAGTTGAAAAGGAAAAGCCAGTTGAAAAGAAAAAGCCCCAAACAGTCGAAAAGCCCCAAACATTCCAAAAGTCTGAAGAAAGAGCTAAAGCTGAAAAGGTTCAAACCATTCTTCATGATAGACTAAGTGTGGAGATTGCATAAAGAATTGAAAAATTAGAAAAAGAGCAGCTTGGTCAAAAATCCCACATTACTGAGTGGAGATTTGAATTTTTGAGGGTAGAGACTGGAAAGCAAGGATTTACTATTGTCAGGGAACTGGAACCAATTGAAAGTTATTCCAGTTTCTTCCATATGATGGATTGTGTGACAAGGAGAGACATACAGGAGATGTATGCATATGGAGTAAGTCACTATGGCGGGACAACTGAGGTTGAAGTAAAAGTCTTGATGATGCACTTATCTAGTATATGTAATCCACTGGGAGTGATGCCCCTGTTGATAAGTGATGAAAGATTTCCAATCATTACTGTGAAAGTATATGAAAGATCAAGGGTTTATCAAATGGTGATGGGAAATGCTCAAACTCAGTGGTTTGATCTTGAGTTCATCGAGCACAGTACACCAAAGCTAATGTATATGTTGAAAGCAACGTTTTATGGCCCTGCACAAGTGAAGGAAGATCTGATGAAGAGATTGAAGAAGAGATTGGAGCTTATACACTCAAAGAAAATGTAATTTTTCTATCTCTTGAATTTTTGATTGTAACAGTTTGATTTTGCATACAATGATAAATATGTTCTTTACTTATGTTAATTTGTCTATGATTGAACCCTTAAAACAAACAACTTAATTGTATTGTTCAATACTTTATGTTAGGGGGAGATTGTTGGGAAATTGGCTAAGTCATTGAAACTGTTATACATGCAAAAATCAAACTGTTAAGACTGTTAATGGATGTTGGGAAGACAGTTCGAAACTGTTAGAAGAATTGTTGAAGAAACAGTTTAGAACTGTTAGTGAAGATTGTGAAAACAGTTGTAACCAATAGTTGATGTGAACTTCAAAGCTGTTATATAGAGTTCAGAACTGTTAGTACAAACTTCTACAACTGTTTGGAGACCTTGAAGCCGAGGACTGTTAGAAGAACCAGAAATGTTGCTTGAAAAGAGTTTCAAGTAACTGGAAGACCCACACCCGAGTTCACTTCATGGATCATGGTCATAGAGTGACTCGGAAGGATAATATCATTACGTCCTTCCCCCCGAGATGTATGAATTGCTATAGCATGACACTTACTTACGTAAGATAAGGTTCATGCTATGGGGTTATACAGTCAACGGAATTTGTTCCTCTGATATGAGAGATATCCCTGGGCCCCTCGATGATTGGGCGCTGACGCCAAAATAAGCATGGCCATGCGCAAAGGAATATTGATTAAGAATCAGATATGCCCTTAAATTTTGGTCGCCACCAATCAAGATCGAGAAACATAATCGTGAACGATCTGGAGATTGATATATCAATCCATGTCTCGTGTTCACAAGGATATCGCGAACAAAAGTAGTATTGATCACTTATCAAATAGGACCTCTACGTTCTTTTTGTAGGTAATGGTTTTCTGCATAGAAGCAGAACCCATACTGACTAGGGGGCATTGATGCTTTTGCTAGAGGTCGCTCTTTGTCTGTGGTCACATGTGTACGGTGCATTATGTTCAAGTGGGAGTTTGTTAGAAATATGCCCATTAATGTACGTATGCCATATTGTTGGGAAATTGGCTAAGTCATTGAAACTGTTATACATGCAAAAATCAAAACTGTTAAGACTGTTAATGGATGTTGGGAAGACAGTTCGAAACTGTTAGAAGAATTGTTGAAGAAACAGTTTAGAACTGTTAGTGAAGATTGTGAAAACAGTTGTAACCAACAGTTGCTGTGAACTTCAAAGCTGTTATATAGAGTTCAGAACTGTTAGTACAAACTTCTACAACTGTTTGGAGACCTTGAAGCCGAGGACTGTTAGAAGAACCAGAACTGTTGCATCCAATGAACAGTTTAGGTTGAGCTAAATATGGAAAACCCTATCTTTGAAGATATCTCGAAACACTTGGAAGATCATCAAGATTATGTCAGAAGATAGAAGATTACCTAACTGTCAGCAAATCAAGGAAGATCAAGGAGTATATAAATGCTAGATTAGAATTTATAATATATACGTACTCATTGATTAAGTTTTTGCGTTCATTCTTCAAGTTGTATTTTGCTTTCAGAATAGTGCTAAGCCTCTAAGTTTCTCATTGAAACCTAAGAACAATCTGTGTTCTTCGTCTAACATAATAAGTTAGATTGGGGGTGAAGTTTGCTATTGTAATCATTCTGGTTGATCAATAAAACTACTGTTTGATTGAATTGCTTTGTGTTCAAACCCTTCTTTAATCAATTAAGTGTGATTCCGTAACTTCTTAGTTGATTGTGATCATAGTTAAAGATTAACTTTTATTCAACTTTGATTTGTTATTCAAAAGTTAGTTCTTGTTATTTGATATAAGCTATATCCGATCCTGACACATATGGACCGCTGCTGATGATGTATGGGCCTATTGGGTCATACACCGGGGTCTAACCTGACAGCAACTTAAGTTTAGGGACCAAATATGGCAAAAGACAAAAGTTGACATCGCAGGTTGCATTAGCGCCGCTAACTCTTATGGTTAGCGCCGCTACGGCTGCATGTACTTTGTGTCAAATCACTGATAGGGCGCGTTAGCGCCGCTAACTATTTTGAGTTAGCGCCGCTAACTTATGGTTAGCGTCGCTAAACCCTGCCAGTAACATTTGTCAAAACACCTCCTAAACTGGCCAATGCATGTGGATGTGTATATCTCGAGGCTTGGCCAGGTTCAAGGGGTACTATACGTTTCTGGAGCTAGAGATTCATAAGTTAGAACTCTTTAGTTTTAGTTTTGGTTCTCTCCTTTTCTCTCTAAGTATTATATACACTTCTTCTTCTTTGGTGCTACAAGAGACCAAGAGAGGATTCAAGAGGGATAACTCTAGAAGATTGGTCTCGTTAGTTGCTGTCCCGGAGTGTTTATCATAGTGAAGAAACATGAAGGCTCGCTAGCTCGTGTGGTTGGACGTGTTCCCGGGATACTACCCATTAGTTGATCCGCGTTTCCATCTTGGAGCTTCATACCACGAGACAATCTGATTCTGGAGCTAAGGAGAAAGGTATAACACCTCTTTCCTTTCATTGTTGCATTTCTTTACATAGAGTTTGGTCCATTTATGGGATTTCTTGTATTTGTGCTTTATATGCTTGTACATTGGGCTTTTTTTTGTTGAACATTCGCTTCCGCTGCGTGCCCACAAGATCCCAACACCTTGAGTCTGCTGAGAAGAGAAGTGTAATAACATAATATATATTCCATGCTGGATTTTCAAGTTTTGAATTTGGTTAATCCAACACCTAGGTTTTGACCTGATGGTGTATATAGACCTTTTGGATATAAGATCTGCATGGATTAATTTGTATATAACTTCAAATACTGACTGGAAGGAATTGGTTTCATGGTGATTAACCATTGGGTAGGAATCACATGAAGACATTCTCTCAGTAGTTATGTTGAAGTTTAAGGGGATGCTTATGCCATGTTATGGCAATATGATGCAAAGACCGCTTTCCGTTATAGAAATTTTATGAAGAAGTGTTCACAACACTGTCCGAGGGTCTTTTACATCCTGAGTGTTCTTATGAAGTCTACAAATATGGAGTCCTTTTGGACTCAGAGTAAATCTAATTTTTGGAATCTTTGCTAAGGAAATCAAGTGTTTGAGTTTTCAGTAAGCAATGATGAAACTTGGATACATGCCAGAGCTAGTGGGAGCGCTGTTATTATCCTATTAGGTATGTCTAGAACATACTATATTTTGGAGATAATGTCTTGATTTAGCTTGGCAACAAGTGTAAATTGAGAATTCTGCGTCCATAATAAATATGGGATATTGAAAGAAGTTTATGAAAAACAAGAAATATGAGTGTATGTTCTTGTGGTGATGTAATTAGAAGAAGCTTAAAGTGAGTTGCTACTCTTGTGATAACTTCTACTTTAAAGGATAACCGCTGATCTTGATTGGGGTTTGTGATCCTTTTCGAAATATGGTGTTGTTAGTTTACGTGTGTGAATCAAGCATCGCTTGGACAAAATGATCAAAATCCCATCAACGCACACTTTGGAAATGGTTGGTTGTAGTAGGGATATGATCATTGAGAATCAACCATCGCTGACTCTATAGAGATCTTTGTGAAAACTATGAGGGTACGATGGCTTATGCACATTAAATTTGAGACCCGAGCGTTGTTTACCTTATTGGGTTCTTTTGAAACAATGAAGGTATAACAGCTTGGATAAATGATCGAAATCCCATCAACGCACACTTTGGAAGTGGTTGGTTGCAGTAGGGATATGATCAATGTCAGAGTACACACGGATAGCATCGTGGATGCTGATCCGTTTACGGAGCTATAGTAACAGTCTAGTGATGACTGTCATACTAAGGTCTGCATGAAGTTGGCTTGAGTATGTTTTAGTCAAAGTTTTGATATGCTTTAATCTTTGGGAACATTAAGCAATATTGTGCTTCTGCTTGTATCGATTATCAAAGGGGTTTGGTAATGCGCGTGTAGCGGGTACTCTTAGTAAGCCTTATCAACTTTGCATGTTTTATCTCTTCCTTGAATGTATTTACATTCTAAATGTCCACAGCCAGTCATTCTTCACGGGAAGGAAGTCTGAATGAAGGCTGAGGGAATTGATTGGTCAAGTGTCCAATGGTGATTGGGACACAGGGACGCAATACTTCGCCTGTAGTTGAAATGGGTTTCAAGTGACTGGACGACCCACACCTGAATTCACTTAGTACCATGTCTCGTCTTCACATGGATATCGCGAACAAAAGGATGGTTGATCACTTATCTAGGGCCATTTCAAACCTTTGGTTGTGAATTGGTACTTGTCTATGGGATGACATACCTCGTTCTGACTTAGGGGCAGGGATGCCTTGCTAGAGGACGCTCCCTGTCTGTGATACCTCTGGGTACGTTGTGTCATGTGCAAGTGGGAGTCTGTTGGAGTCTGCCTACTGACACAAGTACATTGGTGTTATTGCTGATGAAGTGCGAGCCTGTTGGGTCACACGCCAAGGATTGATCCCGACAGCTTACTGATAAAGAGAGAAGGTCCAAATATCAAATTGTTTGATTTTAGGGCTTCACGACCGTGAGGGATGCTCCATGGGTCGTGAAGCCCACTGCCCTCACGAATGGCTCAATGACTTTTACACGGCTCGTGGAGTCTTCACGGGTCGTGAAGAGGTCGTGGAGGGGTTGTGAAGGAGACACCCTCACGAGTCACTCGGACGCGGCACGTGCCGTGAAGGACTATGGCCAGTCATGGCGCATTTGTCTTCACGGTCTCTTCACGGCCCGTGAGAGGCCGTGAAGGTCTGTCTGCATGAAAATCTTATATCTAATTGGGCCATCTGATGGTCCAATGAGGTTAAGTCTTCTACACCGGCCAAAAAGGGTTTTTGGTGGTCTGAAACAGTAAGAGAACTCATGCAAGACTACTATCTCTCTCTCTCTAAGATTTCTCTCTTGGCTTCTTGATAATACACATACATGATACACTAAGTGTGAGCTTCTTGAGTGTTGTGTGAGTATTTTTGTTGCATGAGAAGATCGATATAGGCTATTTCAGAAACGTGAAGTCATTGTGGACGTTTGCGTGAAGGAGTACTAGCATACGGGGGTCGAGCTAGCCTTGGTGTGGACTAGCAATAGAGGAGATACTCTTGGATCTCTCGTTTATCCCGATCCCGCATTTGCTACAGCCGATTTGAGCCATTGTAAGGAGGTACTTTCTGTCCCTCTTTGTTCTTTAAGTTGCAATTTGAGTTTTTGTAGAATATTATCACTTTGGAACATTTATGGACCCGTTTTTGTACGGTTTTTGAAACTTTTGTTTTTGCTTCCGCTGTGTTTTGCTCCATACCATGTTCCAACAAATATATCAGCATCAACTTAATTTATAATTCATCCATCTCTCACTGAATGTAGTCTGGATAATTTTAAGTTATGAGATTGACAAGCAAAGGACTCTTTCTAGTCAGAATCTCATTAGATGCTTAAGTGACCATAATGTTGTGTTTTAGATTGAGGACTTGGTTCATAAAATTAATGTATACCAATCACATTGAATACATATTTTAGCCCTGCCATTTACCAGATCATCAACAAAGATATCCGGTTTTCTTTAAAGTAACACCATGTACAAATGTGTTTCTTAGAGAAAACGAATTATGGGTTAAACCCATGATTCTTTTTCATGTATAAACCAATATAGATAATGGAAACTTAGCATCTTTTCTAGATCTAAGAATTGATATATATATGCCCTTATTGATTCTTAATTTCCTCATGTTAGTTCTGAACACCTCTTGGTTTCAGACACATACCTTCTGTCTAGTTAAACATTCTCCAAACAACTATTATAAAGATGGTGATGGAGAATTTTTACTAGTGCCACTCTATATGGCATACTTGAACGGATTATCCACACAAGTGTGATCAAAATCCAACAAGTCATAATCCTTCCTACCAACACTTGTGAAGGATTTCTTAATCACCCTTGTCCAATAAACAATATTTATATCTTTCATTTAGCGCGAGGCTAAATTTTTACAAAGATCTTATCCACATGGATCTAAGCGATGTAAATGTTGTTTACTTGGTTAAGTTTGATTATGCCATAGAGCTAATGTATCCAAACCACTTTTGGATCTAAGAATCAATTATTCATGATTTCTTTATTACTTATAACGAGCTTTTATGTATGCAACGATATGGATAAGTTTTGTTAAAATCATCTCAAAATAATTTTTCAAAATTGTTTCAATTCTAACTCATATCTATCGTCATCAAATGTACATTTAAGCATTAAAAATAGTCAAAATAACACATAAGCATAGACATGGATCGAATTTGAAATGAAACCATCAAAGTGAAAAATCTTTTTATCAAAGTACAAGATACAAAATATATCCATCATGTTCAAAGAACATACAACAAAGCAAGTCTTGACACGCAGGGCATAAAAACAAAAATAATAATTAATCCGGAAATAATGGCGAGACCAACACTCCCAATTCTCTTGTAGAAGACAATCAACAAAATTTCTTCTTCAGAGATCCTGTTCTTCAAACTCTTCATTCTTGCAACGAATAGACCTACACTTTGTAACAAAAATAAATTTGTGACAAACGTGAGTCTTATAGCTCGGGTAAACAACTCAGCTTATTAAGGAATATCAATGAAGTATAATCATGAATGTACCTTAAGTAGGAAAATTAACTCTCTCTTTTCTGAGAAGTTTTATATCCTCTCAGCACGAAGGCAGGCATGACGGCCCCAATCCCCAAATCTTCCACAGAAGTAGCAAACCACCCCTTGTTGAGTCTCCTTAGGTACATCATCAATGTCCATAGACTCAAAACTTGAAGCAAGCTTGGATACTCTAGCTTCTTCTTTCGATGGGATCGATTTCTTCTTCTTCATATTATGTTGTTCCTTAGAACCAATAACGAGAGTGGATGAGGTTGATTCATGCTTGGACATGTTAGATTCAACATCCTTCAACATTCCATGCAATTCATCTATGGATATTTCCTTTCCATGCATATGATAGTCCATTACAAACTTTTCATATGATGCGGGCAGAGACTGAAGTATGAAACTCACACCAAGCTCCCTCCCTATAGGAAAACCTAGCCTCTTCAGTTGGTCCATGTATGATTTCATTTTCAAAACATGGGCACTAACACCGCTGCCTTCCCGCATATTACAATCGGTTAGACTTTTAACACACTCATAATGTTCTTGCCTAACTTGCTGTTGGAATACATCCTTCAGTTTGTTAATCATGTCATACACAGTCATGTGCTCAAATTGCTTTCGCAGTTCCGAGCTCATACTTGATAACATAAGACAAGCAACATCGTGCGTATCCCGAACACGCTTTTCATATGTGTATCGGATGGTCCATGCCGCATCGATAGCAGGTGGTTCAGGAAGGGGTTCCTCAAGGATGTGCAACTTAGACTCGGCACGTAGGACAATCCTCAATTGCCTAAGACAGTCAACAAAGTTCACTCCCGTGAGTTTCTCCCTTTGTAGAAACATACACAGTGAAAAGTTCGACGTGGTGTGGTTTTGATTTGACATCCTATAATAAATAGAGTACGCGAATTAGTTAGTTTGATTTAATCCTCATTAAAATAATTACCCATATCATCTCGAAAAATATTTTAACAAGGACTAAGAACAATATTTCACTCCAATTCTACGACAACCATCGGTCGTTTAGCATGTGATATCCCTACTTGCACCAATTCCAAATTAAAATTCTTGGTTGACTCGTGCTAAGCTCGACAATCACTCAAGGATTTTAATTTGCAATTGTAAATCGTCCGTCAAGACATACTATGTCAAACCCACCAAAATTGGTTCGTGCTAAGCTCGACAACCAAAATTGTGAATTTGCCACACGCACCTTCCACACAGTTTTATGAGAGTTGGCTCGTGCTAAGCTCGACAACCTAAACTCATAAATATAGATTCGGGTGGTATCGACTTACGGATGGTGCAAGATTTACGTTTTATGGAAAATCGGGCTTTTGTTTCCGGCTTGGTTACAGATTAACTTGTTTAGTGACAAAACCTATTTCCACTAGGTGAGTTAATCTTGTATGTCTGCGCGCGCGAGAGTTGTAAACCATTTTTACCAAATCTCTTGTGATTTTATTAATTTTCGAAAAATTATCTAGCATGCGAATCCTAAGCAAACCATGCAAGAAATAATAAAATCACATCACACGCATATAAACGAAATAAATTGCTAACCCTTGACATAAATCCAATGAGTTCTTGCCGTGAGCCAAAACGGGTAGAACGTGGTCAAACTAAGGGACGGAAGGTCTTCAATGCGAGCTCCCACTAGAACCGCCATCTCTAATGTACTTCACCGGCTTCTATGGACATGCTACATCTCCTTCCGACTCTAAATTGTGTGTCTTCATCCAAATTGTACCATACATACAATAGAAATTGAAATGGCTTACAAGCCACAATAATTTCCTATTTATCTAGTACAAATTACACGGATGAATGAAATGGCATGCAAGCCACAATATTATTACATACAAAACTGAATTAATACATATTATAGCTCAAATGTGATATTAAATCACCAAATGCATTCATACACGCAAAGTCAACTACAAGGTCAAAGGTAAGGTTACCAACTTTAAATCAACCACATACAACCAAACATACTAAAATGGTAACAAAATTACCAAATCAAAATCTGGAACAAATTTCCAGAATCACAAAATGCCAAAATTTCCCGAGACCAAAACTGTTTTTAACTTTGAAACCAAAAAACTGTTACAACGCGTTAGCGCCGCTAACATTTAAGAGTTAGCGTCGCTAACTCGAAGTTAGCGCCGTTAACCTTGTTCGAACAGAAAAGAAACATTTCGATTTCGGGATTTTTAAGGCCACCAAGTGCAAATCTAACATAGAGGTGGCTCTGATACCACTGTTGGGATTTCGGGGGCTAGCAGCAGAAGCAAGGTACAACAAAATTAGCCCAAGGTACAAGTCAAAATTGCACAAAAGCTAGAAATCACAAAAGAGGACCAATCTCTATGTATAGAAATGAAACATGTAACGGAAAGAGATGGTTATACCTTTCTCCTAAGCTCCAGTAATCTGATTGTCTCGTGGTGTTGATGCTCCAAGAACGAGATGCGGATCGACTAATGGGATGTACCCCGAGAACATGTCAAACCACAAGTGCTAGCAAGCCATTATGTTTCTTCATCCAGAAAAATACTCCGGGACAGCAACTTTACGAGACCAAGAATTCTGGAACAGTCTCTCTTGAACTCTCTCTTGGTCTTAGTAGCACCAAAGAGAGTTAAGTGTGTGTGTGATAACTTAGAGAGAAAAAGAGAAACTGAAATAAAAATCAATTCTCGCTTTCTACACAGTCTCCAGAACTCCCTAATGACCCCAAAACCGGCCAAGCCTCGAGACAATAAGTCAACATGCATTGGCTAGCTTGGGAGGTGTTTTGACAAATATCACATGGCAGCCGTAGCGGCGCTAACCATCAGGGTTTAGCGGCGCTAACCCCTTAATATTAGCGGTGATAACGCGGCCTGTAATATCAACTTTTGCCTTTTGCCATATTTGGTCCCTTAACTTAAGTTTCTATCAGGTTTGACCCCGGTGTATGACCCAATAGGCCCATACATCATCATCAGCGGTCGATATGGCGTAAGTGCATTAGTGGGCATATTTCTAACAGCTGGGACAAGACTCTATACCTTGTTTCTCTCAAACTCATTTAATTCCTCTTGCATAGCTTCAATCCAATCTTCCTCTTCTAAGGCTTGTTCAGTCTTCTTTGGTTCCATTTGAGATAGAAACCCAAAGTAACCAGTATAGTTTGCTCTTGCCTTAGATCTGGTAATTATTCTTTCTTGAAGATTACCAATCACTTGATCTTGAGGATGATCTTTGAGGAATTTAAATGTTGTAGTAGGACACTGTGGTTCTGGATCTGAGTAATATTGAGGACTATGAGGTGAACTTACAGCCTTAGTCTCAATTGCAGCATTGTCATCAAACTGTTGATCACTAAGATCTTCAGTCTGAGTAATATCAGCTCCAAAGGGATTAATGAACTCATCATATTTCTCAGCTTGAGAGTCCCTTGGAGCTTATGATGATTTCTTAGATGTACATACATCATCATCACTGTCATCATCTCTGACATACATAGGATTTGACATTTTGGTTTCCTCCGGCTTTTCAAGCTCACTCAGACTGACTGAGTCAGCTTGACTTTTGTCAGCTTGATCAACACTGTCTTCATTAAAAGAGACATGAATTGATTCTTCTATTGCCTTTCTCCTTGTGTTGTATACTCTGTATGATTTGGAAATTGAGGAATAACCAACAAAAGTTCCAGGATCAGCTTTAGGTTCCAACTTATGGAGTTGATCTCTTTGATTCAGCACATAGCATTTTGATCCAAAGACATGGAAGTAACCTATATTGGGCTTTGTTGATTTATACATCTCATAAGCAGTTTTGCCATGTCTTTTAACTATGATTGATTATTCCGAGTATAGCATGTTGTACTTATAAGTTCATCCCAGAAATAGAGTTTCAATCCTGCCTCACACAGCATGGTTCTAGCAGCCTCAATTAAGGTTCTGTTTCTCTTTTCAGCAACTCCATTTTGTTGAGGAGTTCTGACTGAGGAGAAATTTTGTAATATTCCTTTTTGTTCACAAAAGCCTTATAGGGTTGAGTTTCTGAACTAAGTCCCATGATCACTTCTGAGTTGCTTAACAGGCTTATATTTTCGCAACTCTTCCTGTTTGATAAAACTTATTATCTCCATGGTAGCTTCACTTTTGGCTTTAAGGAATATTACCCAGGTGAATCTTGAGAACTCATCTAATATCACCAGGGTGTATTTCTTGCCACTTAGGCTTGGAGTACTTATGGGTACAAACAGATCCATATGCAACATATGCAGTGGGTCTGTTATTGAAATATTTTTCTTTGACTTGAAGGAACCTTTTTGATGTTTCACTTGTTCACAAGCTGAGCACAATTTGTCCTTAATAAATGTGATCTTTGGCAATCCAGAGATTAATTCTTTATTGGATAGTAGGTTTCAGTGTAAGCATCAGCAGATTTGAGATCAAGTAGATACATATCCCTTTCTCTCTTTGCTATTAGGACTGGCTTACCCTTAGCATTGTATATTGTTCCTGCTTTCTTCCTAAAAGTAACAACATTGTCTTCATCACACAATTGGCTGATACTTATCAGATTGTGTTTAAGACCTTTAACATATGAAACTTTCTGGAAAGTCACCTTGCCAGCATGCATCTTCCCATATCCTTTAGTTCTTCCATGGGAGTTATCAGCAAATGTTACTTTAGGACCTTTATCTTCCTGGAATTCAATTAGAAGTCCTTTCCACCCTGTCATGTGCCTTGACAATCCACTATCCAAGTACCATTTACTTGAACCCCGCACATGAGAACAAAACTAAAGAAATTAGTTTTGTTTGGGAACCCACTTTGTAGTAGGTTCAGATGATGAGCACTTACAAGCTTCTTCTTGTGGAAATGACTAGTCAGCTTCAGCAGGTGTTGAGTCCTGTGTAGGCTGATCAGCTTGATCCTTTTCAGGCCTTAAGATTTCATCGTCACAGTCCTTGGCCTCATGTCCTCTACCTCTACAGTTGTAGCATTTCCTTCTACCAATGACTACGGGAGGTAGATCATCCGATAATCCTTTAGGGAACTTACT
The DNA here is from genome assembly GCA_947179395.2 of Pulicaria dysenterica. NCBI lineage: Eukaryota > Viridiplantae > Streptophyta > Magnoliopsida > Asterales > Asteraceae > Pulicaria > Pulicaria dysenterica. The sequence goes on along the minus strand of OX359289.1, from coordinate 47,890,165 downwards.
CTCAGTTTCAGGATTATTGGATGTGAATAATTTCTCAACTTTCTTTGCAAGGTGATTCACCTGATGCTCATTGACTTTGGACTTACCTTTGTCTGTCTAGGTGTATTATCCTTTTGATTAGAAGCTTGACCAACAAAATTATTTTCACTGACTTTGGACTTACCATTGTCATGTTTTCTGGACTTACTAGTTTCAACAGTTTTGGACTTACCACTGTTAAGTTGTTTGGACTTACCAATTTCAACAACTTTGGACTTACCATTGTTGTGATATGACCTTTGACTTACAATTGTCTTCCTATTCTTGAAACTTCTCTCTTAGCTTGATATAGAGTGCTGTCTTTTGAAAGGGTTTGGATTCAACCTTTCAATAATAGAAGTTCTTCGCATAGACTGAGTGCCTAATTTATCAAGCACAGACTTACTACTGTTTAGAGGTTGAGCACTCATTCCCATGATTCTTTGCCTTTACAAACTTATTGTATTTAAGGCTTTGATCATGTCTCTTTTTTGAGGCTGACTTCTGAAACTCAATCAGTTGTCTATCTTCCTCAGAATCTGTACTTGCTATCTCATCATTAGCAGCTGCATAAGCTGCGGATTGATAGTCACCTCCAAGTACAACTTTTACCTGTTTAGGGATCTGCTGGTTGATACACTGTGTAGCAAGCCTTTATGACTTACACCAGGATTCAATGACCTTCTAAAGTTAGTCAGCTTTATCCTTGGCTTTCTGAAGCTCTTCACTTAGATGTTTATTAAGACCTCTGACTAACAGTTGTCTTCCTATTCTTTGAACTTCTCTCTGAAGTGGAAAGAGAATGTTGTCTCTTGAAAGGGTTTGGATTCAACCTTTCAATAACAGAGGTTCTTTGAATAGGCTGACTGCCCAATCTATCATGCACAGACTTACTACGCTGTTTAGAAGTTGAACACTCATTTCCATGATCCTTTGCCTTCACAAACTTATTGTATTTAAGGCTTGAATCATGTCTCTTTTCCGTGGCTGACTTCTGAGACTCAATCAGCTGTCTATCTTCCTTAGAATATGTACTTGCTATCTCATCATCAGGTGGAAAGGCTACGGATTGATAGTCACCTCCAAGTACAACTTTTACTTGATTAGAAATTTGTTGGTTGATGCACTTTTTAGCAAGCCTTGATGACTTACACCAGGATTCAGTGACCTTTTAAAGTTGGTCAGCTTTATTCATGGCTTCCTGAAGTTCTTCACTTAGAAGTTTATTAATGTGTCTCTGACATTTAGGATCACATTGTGCCTTCTTACCAACATCAATGAGAGTTTGATTTCCCTTAATCTCATTTTTCATCGGTGTAAGAGTTGAAATTACTAACCTTGTACATGGAAGAAGGATCCCAGTCACTTAGTTTACAGTTTTCTTCAGCTTCCTTCATGTCAGCTTCAAAAGTTGATTCAGACAAACCATAATCAACTTCATCTAATTCAAACTCTTCATCTTCTTGAGCCATCAGACACTTGTCATCATCATAAGAGGTAGATGATTCTGTATCCCAAGTTTCAGCATAAAGTCCTTTTGCATTGGGCTTGTCTTTAGGCTTTCCTTTCTTGAGCTGAGAATATTTCTTTTTATACTTATCAGCTCTGTAAGCATTCTTGTCAGCTACTTAAGGTGTTTCATCCTTCTTCATTCTGCACTCAGCAGCAATGTGTCCCTTCTTCTGACAGTTGTAGCACACAACTTTCTTCGGATAAAAAGAACTCTTTCCTTTGCCCCTGTCAGATCTTCCTTTTCCCCTTTGAATTCTTCTCAGTCTTCTGGCAAGCATGGCCATTTGTTCAGTGATAGTCTGAACATCATCAGTATCACTTGAGTCTGAGTCTGAGTCTGAGTGTTCATCTTGAGAGTCTGACTCAGTCTCAGATTCAGCAATGAAGGCTTTTGAACTCTTTTTCTTCCTCTCTACAACTAATGCAATTTCATGTTTATCAAGAGAGTCCTTCATTTGTTGTTGAGAAGATTTCTTGTGTTCTGTGATCTGTTCATAATTAAGCAAGAACCCATATATGGACTGTAGGTTATACATGTGTAATGTACCTGCAGCCCTTAGTGCTATAGTCACTTCATTGAATTTCCCTGGTAACACATCCAGAAATTTCAGCACTAGGTCAGGTTTATCCTTTTTAATGCCCACACATAGCAGGTCATTAATCAAGCAGTGAAACCTTGAAAACAAATCAGGCAAGGTCTCATTCTTCTTAGCAAAGAAGTTTTCATAGGATATGTTAAGATGATTATTCTTTTGCTGCTTGACCAGATCTGTGCCCTTATATGTAATACTCAAAGTATCCCAGATCTCTTTTGCAGTTTGACACCCAGTCACAGTGTGCAAGATCTCATTGGTCAGGGCATTAGCTAGAACACTCTTTGCTTTATCATCCAGGGAATGTAGTTTCCAATCCTCGTCAGTCCAGGATGCCAAAGGCTTCTTGACTTCTTTTTCTGTCTTGTCAGTAGACTTATCACTAATAGCAGTAGAAATCTTGGGGATAATTGGTCCACGAGTTATGACATCGTACATACGAGAGTGTCAATGGACTTGCAGGAAAACATGGCTTTGAATTTCCAAATGGGATAATCAGATCCATCAAATATAGGACATCCTTTAGCAGCCATCTGAGGAAAGTTTGAGGAATTGTTGCTTTTCGACATTGTATACTTTCTCAGAATCTTGAACTTTCAAGTTATGAAATCGTTCAGCCTGCTCTGATACCAGTTGTTGGTCCATTTGTGAGAGTATCAACAAGCAAGTAATGTGTAGAAGGGGGGTTGAATACACTTTCTGTGGAAAATTGAAAAAATCAATAAAAATTGTTAACACACATCAAACCACATGAAATCGAATGCTTTCATTAATAAGAAGATGATTACAGTAACAATCAAGTAAGCAACACTTGATATGTAAACACCTAATGTAAATCAAATCTCTCAATTTCTCAAACATTGCCACCTATAATCAACTTATGATTATAGATACAAACTGACTCTCTAAACATGATTTATTAACTGATTGAATACTTACCAACTTCACAACAGATGTGAAGATCGAACACACGAACAATGTTGGCAATCTGTGAATTTCTTGATAACGTTGAACTTACAAACTGTGTATCAAGATTCGTAACACATACGATCAATAGGTTGAGGTAAGATTAGAGTCTGGCACTCGTTGAACCGCTAAACTTATCAGGAGATAAGTATTTATAGTCCTGTTCCTACGGATCCTAACACGCTAGAACTTATCCTAATCTGCTAACAATCTAACGGATAACCCGGAATCTTGAATCTTGAATCTTTTATCTTGAGTCTTCAATCTTCAATCTTGATTCTGGAGTCTTCTTATCCATGCCGTAGATGTAGAGAGTATATGGAATTTAAATCAAATTTAAATTCTCTTAAACTGACTTCTTTTGTCGGGCTTAGTTACTCAGCTTGAAACTCATCAAGCTGAGTTCTTCGAGGACAAACCCGAAATCAAACATGTATAATGACTAACTCATCCTTAGAAGTCATAAGAGTTAGCTAGAACTTACTTAGCAACTCTGTTGAGCAGACTCAGTCTATAAGTTAAGTCACTAAGCTCGAAACGCATCAAGCTGAATACTCAACCTATATCTTAGGTGACACACATAGCTTATCAAACATAGTGATATTCTTACTAAGATATAGTGTAAGCTGATCAACTATATCAGCTTATGCTCAGTCTGAAACACTATAAGTGCTTAGTCTGATCAAGCTTCATAATTCTCTTTAAGTTATATTCAGAACATATCTTACAAACTTAACTTTATCTCATCGAATTTCAACTGATGAGTTCATTTGACCAACACAAACTGATGTGGGCAGAGGGTGAAAGACTTTGCCATTTCTTGATGTGACGGGCCAGAGTTCACCCCGTCTTAGGTGGTGCAGTTTATTTTGGCGATTCCCTGATGTGACGGGCCCAAAATGCACTTAGTGTATAGATAAACATATTGGGGTTTCTTGGACACGCAACAGAAGCAATGTACAACATAAAAAGCCCTAGGTACAACTAAATAAAGCATAAAAGGTGAAATCCCATAAATGGATCAAACTCTATGTAAAGAAATGCAACATAAAGAGGATGGAGGAGAGGTTATACCAGCCTCCTTAGCTCAAGAAAGTGTGTGGAAGATGATGATCCTTCTTGTAGAAAGCTGAACCTCCTAGTGGTGTATACCCCGGGAACATGTCAACCACAAGTTCTAGCTTGCCTATAGTGGTACTTTACATTGATAACCACTTTGGAACATCAACTAGATGACCAATTTTCTGGAGCAACCTTTTGAAGAACTCTCTCTAAGCCTATATGCACTTAAGAGTGTTTTTAAAGTGGAAGTATCAAAAGGTATAAGTGATGTCCAAGTGAGTCCTTTTATAAACTCCTAAATGACATTCTAGTTGCCCCTTTGCCAGCCAAAGATGTTATGGTGTGTCACACATGCATTGGTCAGCCTTAGAGGTGATTTAACAAAAAGCACATGCAGCCGTAGGGCGCTAACCCTTAAGGGTTAGCGGCGCTAACCCTTTAAAGTTAGTGGCGTTATACCGGCGTAGTTGCCCCAAGTACTTGGAGGAGCTCAAGAAGCTATGAGCAAAAGGTGGCGCTGCCTCCGGTACGTACATGATTAAACTCCATAACACCTCTACTTCTAACGCCTTGGTTTTAGACAACGGGTGTGGTACTCACGTTTATAATAATGTGCAGGTACTAAGAAGAAGGAGGGACTTGGTTGATGGAGAGGTGGATCTCATCATGGGAAACAAGGCGGTTTTCCCGGTTGAGAAGATTGGGAGTGTGGAGTTCGCCTTTCCATCCGGCTTATCTATTGTTTTTTATAATGTATCCTATTCGCCGCATGTGGCTAGAAACATTATTTCCTCATATGCTTTGTATGACAATGGTTTTGATTTTAAATTTGAGAATGGTAGCATCTTTTGTTACAAGAATCATGTATTTTATTTTAAAGCATTTCCATCTCATGGCATATATGAGACAAGCGTAACCTTGCAAAACAATAGAGCAATCATGAATGTTGATTTGGAATCCAAAAATGTTTTGGATAATTTATCTCTATGGCATGGTCGGTTAGGCCACATAAACAAGAAACACATCGCCAAGCTCCAAGCGGATGGGATCTTGGAATCATTTGATCACGGGTCTAATGAAGTATGTGAATCTTGTGTATTGGGCAAGATGACCAAAGCACCCTTTACCGGTGTGTGTGAAAGGATGCAAAACTTGTTGGGTATCGTACACACGGATATGTGTGGCCAGTTCAAGTATGCCACAAGAGATCATTCTCGCTACTTCGTTACCTTTATTGATGATTATAGTCGATACGGGTATGTCTACTTAGTGAGAGAAAAGTCGGACACCTTTGAGGTATTTAAGACTTATCAAAATAAAGTGGAGAATCAACTAGGGAAAAGAATTAAGACACTACGATCTGATAGAGGCAGTGAGTATCTTAGTTCTGAGTTCCGTGAACATCTGAGGAATTGTGGGATTGTCTCGCAATTTACCCCTCCTAGGACAGCACAATTAAATGGTGTCGCCAAGAGGAGGAACCGAACATTGTTGGATATGGTTCGGTCCATGATGTGTCATTCGGACGTTCCCTTTACATTTTGGGGATACGTGATTGAAACCGCTGGTAGAATCCTTAACCTCGTACCAACAAAGAAGGATAAGAAAACACCGTATGAAATGTGGCATGGAAAGGTGTTATCCATTTCATATTTAAAGGTCTGGGGTTATCCTGCCTACGTGAGACGTGAGGTTGAGGACAAATTGTAGCCCAGGGCCGAAAGGTGTTTTTTCATTGGTTATCCTACTGGGTCTATGGATATTTGTTTTACAAACCTTCGGATAACAAGGTATTTGTTGCTCGAAGGGCAGTGTTCTTTGAGAGGGAACTCCTATCCAAAGATGCTAGTGGGAGAAGGGTTGATCTTGAAGAAATTCAAGAACCTGGCAATGTAGAACCTGATGTTGGCACTAGCTCCCAACCTGCAAGGGTTGATTCTCAGCATGATGATGCTGGAGATGGTGTAAACCTATTGCCTCTTAGAAGATCTTGTAGAAGCCAATATGAGCCCGAGGGATACGGTTTTCTCATGTCTGAGGGTACCGATATGGTAGTGGTCTCTAATGAGCCTACCAAATACCAGTACGCTGTGGTGGGCCCTGAGTCGGCCAAGTTGCAAGAAGCAATGGAATCCGAGATAAAATCAATGTCCGATAACCAAGTTTGGGACTTGGCAGACACTATGCCTGGGTGTAAACCCGTAGGGTTCAAATGGGTCTACGAGAAAGAGGTCGGTGTGGATGGCGAGGTAGACACCTTCAAAGCCCGACTGGTGGCTAAGGGTTTCAGTCAAACTCATGGTGTAGATATGAGGAAACCCTTTTCCCCAGTGGCTATGTTGAAGTATATCCGGATACTCATGGCCATTGCCGCATTTCATTATTATGAAATCTGGCAAATGGATGTCAAAACCGCGTTCCTTAATGGAATACTTTCAGAGGAAGTGTATATGATACAATCTTAGGGTTTTGTACATCCAGAGTTTCCGGACAAAGTCTGCAAGCTTAAGAAGTCTATTTGCGGGCTTAAGCAAGCTTCTCGGAGCTGGAACCTGTGCTTCGACAAGAAGGACAAAGAGTTTGTCTTATCTAAGAGCAAGGATTAGCCATGCGTTTATATTAGAGCTAGTGGGAGCGTAGTTTTATTCCTAGTTCTTTATGTAGATGATATTCTACTAATTTGGAATAAAGATTTATAGGGAGTTGTTTCTGAATGAAAGATCTTGGAGATGCGGCTTATATCCTTGGGATAAAGATTTATAGAGATAGATCCTGCAGGTTGATCGGCTTGAGCCAGAGTACATACATTGACAAGGTCCTAAAGACGTTTAGGAATGAGGACTCCAAGAAGGGGTTCATACCTATGTCACATGGTTTAGTGTTTAGCAAGGCGCAATGCCTGAGTTCCCCTGAGGAACGGGAAGTAATGAGACGAGTCCCTTAAGCTTTGGCAATAGGCTCGATCATGTACGCCATGTTATGTTTGAGGCCTGATATATCTTGTGCATTGAGTATGACAAGTACATATCAAGCCAATCCTGGTGAGGCACATTGAACGGCAATGAAGAACATTCTCAAGTATCTTTGGAGAACAAAGGAGATGTTCTTAGTGTATAGAGGTGCGGAAGAGCTTCGGGTAACTGGTTACTTTGACGCCAGCTTCGAAACCGATCGGGACGACTGCCGATCTCAATCGGGGTTCGTGTTCCTGCTAAATAGTGGTGCTATATCCTGTAGACGCTCCAACCAAGATACTGTGGCCGATTCTACTACCGAGTCAGAGTATATTGCGGCTAGTGAAGCTGTGAAGGAGGCTATGTGGATGAGAAAGTTCATCCAAGATTTGGGAGTGGTTCCTAGTATTGCCGACCCTGTTGAGGTATTTTGTGACAACGAGGGTGCGGTTGCTCTAGCGAAGGAACCAAGGCCTCACCAACGCACGAGACATATTCCACAGAAGTATCATTACATCCGGGACGTGGTCGATAGTGGAGACATTGTCATCAGCAGTTTACACACGGATAGCAACGTGGCGGATCCGTTCACCAAACCATTATCGCAAGCAAAGCACGATGCTCACACACGTGCTATTGGGATTAGATTTGCTAACGATATGGTTTGATCATGTATTTGTACTTTGATTAGTATATTTGATGTATTTACCCTTTTCGGGAACATTCAGCAGTATTGTATTTATCATATTTATCGATTATTAAATGGAGATTTAGTATTCCCTGAATGTGTTAAGCATTCTAAATGTCCATAGTCGGCCATTCTTCTAGGGAAGGAAGTTTGAACTAAGACTGAGGGAAGTGATTGGTCATGTGTTCAATAGGGATTGAAACACCGGGACGCAATACTTCGCATGTACTTGAATTGTTCAAGTTACTTGACGACCCACACCTAATTTTAGTTTGTGGTACAAGTTATGAGTAAATCAGGATGATAATATCAGTGGCTGTTATACATGGAGTAATTGGACAAAGTATGATCACTTTGATGGGCAGTGTAGTCAAAAGGAATTTGATCCTCTGTTTAGAGAGATATCCCTGGGCCCTCGATGATTGGTCGCTGACACCAAATTGCTTGGTCATGCTCAAAGCTTGCAATGATTTATGATCGATTGCAACTTGTATATCGAGAAACATAATCGTGAACGACGGAGAATGACTAAGTACCATGTCTCGTGTTCACATGGATATCGCGAACAAAAGGATGTTTGATCCCTTATCTATAGGACCATTTCACACGGGCTGCAGTTTGGTTTTGGTGCTGAAGACAAAACCCATACTGACTTGGGGGCAGAGATGTTTTACTAGAGGCCGCTTTCTGTTTGTGATACATTGGGTACGGTGAGTCATGTGCAAGTGTGAGTTTGTTGGAGTATGCCCATTGACGCACATACGCTAAATGATCACTGCCTATGACGTATGGGCCTATCAGGTCGCATGTCGGGGGTTGATCTTGACAATAACCTAAAAGATGAGGGTGAGAAAGAATAAATAATGATAGTTGGTAATCTGACCAGAGTTAGCGGCGCTATCTCTACCGTCGGTAACTCAGCCGCGTTAGCGGCGCTAACTTTGGGCGGTTAGAGGTGCTATCCCTGGGCGGGTAGCGGTGCTAACCCCTCTGACAGATTACAACTTTATTCCCTTCACCTCCTCTCTCCACCAATGCATGGCTTTCTCATCATTCGGCCTTGGCCGACCTTGGGGAGTCCTAGGGTCATCTTGAGCTCTATAAAAGACATGTAACTCTCTCTTGTTAATTCTCTAGCCTATCTTGAGTTTAAAAACACTTAGAAATACATGTGAGTTGTCTAAGCAAAAGAAGAGAGAGTTCCTTGTGAGACTTCCTAGTGGCTTTTGTTGTTGTTCTAGAAGCCAAGATCAAGTGTTGATTTGGTTAAAAGGGTGCTAGTACACCAAGGTCACCAAGTTTCTCGGGTTGGACTTTGATAGCTCAAGAAGGAGGTTACAAAGGCTTGGAGCTTAGCAAACAACAAATCCAGAGACATCAAGGGTATAACTCTTCTCTAATTTATGTTTAAGTTGCAAAACTATGTTGTAGAGTATGGTAAATCTTTGGGGTTAATTTTGTGGTTCTTGTTCATGCTTTTAAAATTCGATTTTGTACTTGTTTGCTTCCGTTGTGCTCAACCACGAACCCCAACAACATCACCACCATTTAACAGGAATACAAACCCCGAATGTGATCGGCATTCATCCCTGTCTGTTTGGAAACTAGCATCCGAGTAACCCTATACTCTCAACTCTTCTTCCCCACCATATACTAAGAACATCTCTTTCGTACGCCAAAGGTATTTGAGAATGTTCTTTATGGCTCTCCAATGAGATTCCCCGGGATTCGCCTAATATCTACTAGTCATGCTTAATGCACATGACACATCAGGACGAGTGCATAATATGACGTAAATGATCGACCCGACAGCCGAAGCATATGGTACTCGCTTCATTACTTCTATCTCCTCTTAGGAGGTAGGACATTGAGTCTTGCTCAATGTCAAGCCATGCAACATAGGAAGGTGTCCTTTCTTGGATTCCTCCATGTTAAAGCGTCTCACGACCTTATCTATGTATTCACTTTGAGAAAGCCCGAACAGCCTTCTAGATCTATCTCTATAGATCTTGATTTCCAGAATGCAGCTCGCATCCCCTAGATCCTTCATTGAAAAACAACTTCCCAGCCAAGCTTTAACACTCCTTATGCTCGGGATTTGATTTCCAATGTGTAGAATATCATCTACATAAAGGATTAAGAAGACAATTGTGCTCTCAGTAGCTCTGACATATACACATGGTTCATCTTTGATTTTCAAAAATCCAAATTCTTTGATTTTCTCATCAAAGCATAGATTGCAGCTTCGAGATACTTGTTTTAGTCCGGATGTACAAAACCATCAGGCTGTGTCATATACACCTCTTCAGAGAGCTTCCCGTTAAGGAAGGCAGTTTTAACATCCATTTGCCATATTTCATAATCATGAAATGCAACAATGGGTAAGAGTATCCGTATAGACTTAAACATTGCCACTGGGGAAAAGGTTTCATCATAGTATATACCAGGTGTCTGAGTGAAACCCTTCGCCACCAGTCGGGCTTGGAAGGTATCCAAGGTTCCGTCCATGCTTGTCTTCTTCTTGAACACCCACTTACACCCTACAGGTTTGACCCCAGACGTAGGATCAACCAGTTCCCTAACCTAGTTATCCGACATGGATTGCATCTCGCTCTCCATTGCTTCTCTCCACTTTGCAGACTCAGGGCCTGCCATGGCTTCCTTATAGTTGGTGGGTTCATCATAGTCCACCACTAACTCGCTGCCCTCAGATATGTTGAATCCATATCTCTCTGGCTCATGATGAGTTCTACTTGAACGCCTTGGTGTAGGCAATGAACGAGTGTCAGGTACTGCAACATTATCTTGCTCAGTCTCAACCGTCTTAGGTTGAGTGCTAGTGTCAACCTCAATTTCTTTATCAGTTGACCCTTGATCTTCCTCAAGGTCAATTTCCTTATTGCCTCTTTGTTTGGATAGCATTTCTCATTCTAGGAAAAATGCCCTTCGAGCAACAACTACTTTGTTCTCAGAAGGTTTAGAGAATAATTTTCCAACACCGGCAGGAGGATATCCGATAAAGTAACACCTTTCCGAGAGAGGTTCAAGTTTGTCCTCGGCCTCACGTCTCACGTAGGCTTGACAACCCCAAACTCATAGGTATGAAAGTGTCGGTTTCTTATTATGCCACATTTCATAAGGTGTTTTCACAACTTTCTTGGTTGGTACGAGGTTAAGGATTCTTACGGCCGTTTCTAGAGCGTATCCCCAGAAACTAATAGGTACCTCCGTTTGACTCATCATGGACCTTACCATATCTAGTAAAGTCTGGTTCCTCTTCTCAGCGACCCCATTTTATTGTGGAGTCCTTCGAGGTGTCAATTATGAAACAATTCCACAATTCCTAAGATGATCCGTAAACTCGGTCCTTAGATACTCTTCACCTCTATCAGACCGGAGTATCTTTATTGACTTGCCCAGTTGATTATGAACTTCGTTTTGGAATGTCTGGAACACCTCAAAGGTTTCATGCTTGTGTTTAACAAGGTAGACATATCCATACCTACTATAATCATCTATAAAGGTTACGAAGTATCTTGAGTTATTCCTTGTAACATGCTTGAAAAGTCCACATACATCAGTATGAATGATATCCAAAAGGTCCTTTCCCCTCTCACTAGTTCCCGTGAAAGGTGCTTTTGTCATCTTGCCTAATAAGCAAGATTCGCATACATCATTTGACCAATGGTCAAATGATTCCAATATCCCATCCACTTGGAGCTTGGTGATGCGATCTTGTTTATGTGGCCAAGACAACTATGCCACAAAGAGAACTTGTCCAAACCATTTTTGGAATCAGGATCAATATTCATGATATATCTTCTAGATTCAATGTATGGATTTGCCACATATATTCCATGACACGGTAATGCTTTAAAATAATCAACATCATTTTTAAAGAAAATAATAACACCATCAATAAATTTGAAGTTAAAACCGTCGTCATACAATGCGTGAAAAGAAATGATGTTTCTAGCCACATGGGGCGAAAAGCATACATTATTTAATAAAATGGAATTGCCGGTCTTGAAATGAAGCTCTAAGTCTCCTCTTCCTTCTACTGGGACAATTTCCGAATTTCCCATTACAAGATCCAGCTCTCCCGTCTCCAAGCTTCTACTTGTACTTAGAACATGCACCATATTACATATGTGAGTGCCACAGCCGTTATCTAAAACCCAGCCTTTAGAAGTAGAAGTTTGATGCAATTCTATCATGAACGTACCTGTAGAGTCGGGTCCCGATATGCTCATTGCCTTGAGCTTATTGAGCCCCTCAAGGTACTTTGTGTAGCTTCGGCGGTAATGGCCCTTGCCCCCGCAAAAGAAGCATTGGGCATCCTCCGGGGTCTTGGCTTGGGGAGCTTTCCCCTTGCCCTTATTGTCGGAGGTAGTGTTGAGCTTGGTTTCACTAACCTTTCCCTTACCCTTCCCTTTGGAAGAGTTTCCCTTCTTCTTCTTCTTTGTTATGCGGCCCTCCTAGATAGCCAAGACGGGAGTGGAAGAAGAGGATGGTTTGTTCTTGGTCATGCTCGCCTCCGTAGTTTTGAGCATGCCATGCAACTCCATCACGGTTTTATCCATGCTATGCATATAATAACTTTTGACGAAATGATCATATGCACTGGGCAGGGATTTGTAGATCAAGTTGACCACCATCTCCCTCCCCTTGGTAAAACCCAACTTCTCCATGCGCTCAATGTTTGCTTTCATCCCTAAAACATGAGCGCCTACATTCCCGCCTTCTTGGAGCTTGCACGCAAGGACGGACTTGAAGCATTCGTACCTTTCTTGCCTTGCCTGCTTTTGGAACATGTCCTTCAGCTGCACGATCAAGTCGTAAGCACTCAAGTGCTCCATTAGGCACGTAACTTCTTCGGTCTCTTTGACGTGTTTATCATGCGACTCTTTGACCGCCCTTGAGGCATTGCTCGCAAGTGCCTCGGGTAGGGGTTCCTCAATGGTATGCAATGTTCCTTCATAGCGTAGGACGAGCCTTAGCTGCCTATCCCAATCCATGAAATTGCTACCGTCGAGTTTCTCCTTCTCAAGGAAAACTCGGAGAGAAACGTTGGTGGTGGTGTTGTTTGCGCTTGTTGATGCCATCTATAATTGCAAAGTAGAATTTAGTTAGTTAGATATTTTATGTTGTTAAAACAATTTACTCATAAAGAATCATCTTAACAAGGCTAAGAACCGTATTTCATCCTACCATGTGACGGGGTTACCGCGGATCACATGATAAAACTATTTAGGTTGGCAACCATTTTGCGAATTGCAATCTCTTTTGCAATCCTTAGCACCTTGTGGGATCCTACGACAACCAAGGGTTGTATGGCATGTTTGATCCATTCTTGCACCAATTTTAAGTCTTGAAATTTTGGTTAACTCGTGCTAAGCTCGACAATTAACCAAGATTTCAATCCTAAAATTTCAAATCGTTCGTCAAGACGTACGGTAACAAACTCACCAAAGTTGGCTTGTGCTAAGCTCGACAACCAACAATGTGAATTTGCGACACTCACCTTTCACACAGTTTTATGAGAATTGGCTCGTGCTAAGCTCGACAACCAAATCCCATGAAACTAGATTCGGGTGGTATCGACTTACGGATGGTGCATGATTTACGTTTTATGGAAAAACAGGCTTTTGTTTCCGGTGTGGTTTTAGATTAACTTATTAGTGACAAATCCTAATTTCACTAGGTGAGTTAATCTTGTATGTGAGCGCGCGAGAGAATTTTAAACAATTTTTATCAAATCTCTTGTGATTTTATTAATTTTCGAAAAAATTATCTAGCATGCGAATCCTAAGCAATCCATGCATATAAAACCACATCACACGAATAATATACTATAATTAGTGACTCTTGCCATAAAACCCTATGCGTTCTTCCCGTGAGCCAAACGGGAAGAACATAGTCGATTCTAGGGACAAAATCTTTAATACGAGCTGCCACTAAAGCCGCCATCTCCATTAGATTTCATCGGCTTCATGGACACCTTGCTCTATCTTCCTTGACCCCTTCTTGTGTGTCTTCATCCACCAAAATTACAATACATACAATAGAATAAAAATGGCATACAAGACACAATATTCCTATCTATCTATTACAATTACATGGATGAATAAAATGACATGCAAGCCACATTATTATTACAAATTTATCAAATGAATAATAATACAACCAAAATGTATCCAAACACACAATCAACCACAAGGCCAAGGCATCGTCACCAACTTATAAATCCACATACAACCAAACATATATGATAGCTACTGGAATAACATGTTATAACAAGAAATTAAAAAAAATTCCAGAAGCTCAAAATATTGCCAAAAACCCGAGAATCAAAACTTTTTTAAACTTAAAAACCAAACCTGTCCAGCACCTGTTGCGCAGCTAACTTTAAAAGTTAGCGCCGCTACAGTAGTTTGACAAAAAACAAACATTTTGATTTCGGGTTTTTCAGGCCACCATGTGCATAACTAAGATAGAGGTGGCTCTGATACCACTGTTGGGGTTTCTAGGGCACGCAACGGAAGCAATGTACAACATGAAAATCCCAATGTACAACCAAATAAAGCACAAAAGGTGAAACCCCATAAATGGATCAAACTCTATGTAAAGAAATGCAACATAAAGAGGAAGGAGGAGAGTTTATACAACCTACTTAGCTCCATAAAGTGTGTGAAATATGATGATCCTTCTTGTTCAAAGCCGAACCTCCTAGTGGTGTATACCCCAGGAACACGTCAACCACAAGTGTTAGCTTGCCTATAGTGGTACTTCACGTTGAAAACCACGTTGGAACAACAAAGAGATGACCAATTTTCTGGTGCAACCTTTTGAAGAACTCTCTCTAAGTCTTATATGCACTTTAGAGTGTGTTTAAAGTGGAAGTATCAAAAGGTACAAGTGATGTCCAAGTGAGTCCTTTTATAAACTCCTAAATGACATTCCAGTTGCCCCTTGGCTGGCCAAAGACGTTATGGTGTGTCACACATGCATTGGTCAGCCTTAGAGGTGATTTGACAAAAAGCACATGCAGCCATAGCGGCGCTAACTGTTAAGGGCTAACGGCGCTAACCCCTTAAACTTAGCGGTGCTATCGCGGCCTATCAAGTGACATGACACAATGTACATGCAGCCATAGCGTCGCTATCCCAAAAGGTTTAACCACGCTAAATCCTTAATGTTAGCGGCGCTATCAACGCCTGCAATGTAAACTTTTGTCTTTTGTCATTTTTTGGTCCCTATACTTTAGTTGATGTCAGGTTACACCCCGGTGAATAACCCAATAGGCCCACACATCATCTCAGTGATTAGAACGACGTGTATGCATCAGTAGGCATATTCTAACAAAACATACTTAGAGTGTTTTGCCTAAAATTGATTAGAACGACGCGTTGCCTCATGCTTGCAACTATGAGTCTAGAGCATGATGGATACATCAGCTTATGACATGATCCGTTAGCTAAGGGATATGTTTCAAGAGTAGGCTCGTTTGAACGTTACGATGTCACTAAGGCTCTTAATACTTGCAAGATGGCGAAAGGAACTTTGGTTAGCACCCATGTCATGAAGATGGAAGGGTACATGGACCACCTAGAAAGGCTTGGACACCCAGTACCATTGCAGTTAGCAACGAACTTGATTCATAACTCGTTGTCTGATAACTATAAGCCATTCATAGTCAACTACAACATGACCAGCATGGAGAAATCCATTGCTGAGTTGCATTCTATGCTTAAGACGGCGGAGTCGAATCTAGGTAACAAGTCCAAGGAAGGGGCGCAAAAGAAGTGGCAAGGGTAAAACGGAGCCAGGACCATATGCACCCAAGGCCAAGGCAAATGGCAAAGGCAAGGGCAAGGGCAAGAAATTTAAACCGAACAAAGCAAGAGCCGAGAACCGGTGCTTCAAGTACGGTGAAATTAGCCACTATAAGGTCAATTGCCCGAAGCGTCACGAGGGTGGTGGAAACGCCACAGGTGCTTTCGTTGACTAACTTCAGTAGTTTTGCTTTTAACTTATTATTTAAGTGGTGTATTTGACTTTTTGCGATCGTTTATTGCGAAAAGGTCAGTAAAAGCAAAATGTTGCCTTGGAATGCTGGAGGACACTACGTACGGAAAGTAGGACATTTCTAATTCATAGTTTTCTACTTATTTTAATATTTTCATTTAAAATATCTAATGCTTTTAAAGACTTCTTTATTAAAAGTTTGATGAATTATTGGTTGATATTTCCTTGTGCGTAGTTCATAAGTATATCTAGTCAAAGTATGACTAGAGGATAACTAACAAATTAAAGTTTTTGACTTATTAGCATTTAGTCCGCATGCATTGGTTTCCATTTGAGTAATATGATTAATATTATAATTGCTCGACTAAACTTATGGAATTACTTGAAATAACAAAGTTATTGTTATACATTAGAAAGTCTATTTGATTAAGTAAATTATAAGTATTTATGAAAACAAGTTCAAGTTTTCAACTAAAGTTAAACACTTGAGATAATAGTCATTATTTCTAAGGATGTGTTTAAAGGTAAAACATTTATGAGTTGATTATAATAGACATTGTAATCAAGAGAACTCACATGTTTTATATAACAATCCATACAAGTGTGTTATACTTGTAGTAATGTAAAGTTTTCGAAAAACCAATTTCCATAATAGGAAATAGTGGATATGAAGAAAATCCAAGTTTAAGGTTTCACAAACTTTAAGATTCTTATTCGAAATCTACGTTTTAGATTTATACTTAAAATCAGTATTTTGACTTTTTTTATCAAGATTGACCAAGTCAATAAGATGTTTTAAGTAATGTCATGTTTTCATAATAGTCAGTGGGAGCAATTGACATATGCAAAGGTGTTTATCAAGTTTTGATAAATTAATATATATATATATATATATATATATATATATATATGTGTGTGTGTGTGTGTGTGTGTGTGTAGAAGCAAATAAGTGTTTGGATAAACAATGTGGTTATTAGCTTGTTGAAATTCACGTACATATATAAATGACGGGAATTTTGAGGATTCAAAATGAGACCAGGTAAATGGACTAGTCCCAGGAGGTCATAATTATATATTGAAATTCAATATCACTAATATTAACATATTAAAAGAGTTAAGTGTTGAAAATAATAAACATATTACTAGATAATTGTTTATGCACTGAATATCTATTTTTGTTTACGAGTTAGTGTAAACAAAAGGATTTATTATTCCAGATTATTTCCTGGAATAGAAAAGTATTTATACATATGCAATATAACTAAGTATGATTATGGAATAATTTTATATATTCAGAAACAAGGAGTTAATCCAGTTTTCCGAGTTTAGGCAATGTAATAGAATTAAATAGACTAGACTTGTTTTCAAGATTTTCGGAAAACAAATCGTCAAGCAAAATGAGTGGGAGCACTAGTTAGTGCATACTTGTTTCTAGTTCAAGCAAAATGATCTGTGATAAGTCCACTAGACCCAATATAGTAACGCAAATAGACGCGGTGAATTGAGACGATGGATCTGTATTAATTCTGTACTTTATTCGAGGAGGGTGAATATGGAGAGTACATTATTAATTTACATTACTCTTCACATCTTTTGTAAGTTTTAGTAATATCCATGAATAAACGGATTATTATTCAAAAATCGTGTCCATGAGTACCTATCTTGGTGGTAACCTCGATTAGGGACATAACAACGTCATTGCAGTCCTTAGTGGAGATTCATAGTGATTTAAGATAGCTACCAGAAGTGTAGGCCAAGGATGTACGGATATTCACCAGGGGTGTGAATATTGTATAGTGACATCATGAAGAATACCGCGTGATCTTCGAGTGAAATGTATTCATCACATAGGTTGTCCTCAAGCCTAACGCTACGCCATAACTAGGTAGCAATAACGGGCGTATCTGGTGTAAGCGGAAAGCGTATTGCCCAATGTAAGTATGCGAGAGGCATTCTGTAACTCCTCTTAAGGAGAGATGTTTCCGGGCCCCATGACTAATCTAGATTGTGGAAGTGCATGGCCATTCCCAAACAAACTGATTTGTTCTTTGTCATTTATCACTCAGTCGAAATCGGATAGTCGATAAATGGTTCTAAGTGTTCAGAGTTGACTCAAACCATGCTCACACGCACAATCAAGTTGCCTAATTAAGGATAATTAGATAGTTATCTATAAATAGGGGATTTATACAACTAATTAGGGTTAACATATAAGAAACAAAAATTACAAACTCTCTCCCCTCTTCTTTCCTTGTCGATGGCCGAAGGTACCCCAAGGGGGTGACCTAGTCGATTTTGGTGTTCCAACCACGAAGAGAGATCAAGAACGAAGTGTGATCAAAATCCTTCTAGGGGATACTTGTTGCACCTCATTACGGGTGGACGTTGATTGAGTAATCTAAGGTATAACTTTCTTCTCATAATATGTTCTTGATGGTTATGGTGAAATCGATGGAGCATGTGTATAGATATACATATATAGATTTCCTATATATGCATGTTTGATTGTTGTTTATCTTGTTTTAAGTTTAAACTAATCTTGGTTAACATGACAATATGATTTTTGATAATATGGACATATACACATGATTATATCGAATATAATATATATATATATATATATATATATATATATATATATCATATGCACACTTGTGATAAACTAAGTTCTTTAATCCTTTAGGGTTTTAAGGATTATGTTTATTAATTTCATTCCACTTTATAAATAATAATTGATTATGTTTATCCACAATTCTGATTTGGTTCAAAATAGTTTGATTATGAATCAAGATAACTCAATTTTAAATTGTGCCCTGTAAAACCCTAAACCCTAACATCTGCCACCTCACCGGAAGAGGCAACCTGCTTCTTCCGCGGGAAGAAGGGACACTACCGGCGTAGTTGCCCCAAGTACACGGAGGAGCGCAAGAAGCATCGGGCTAAAGGTGTCACTGCCTTCGTAACGTACACGATTGAACTTCATACCACTTCTACTTCTAACGCATGGGTCTTGGACACCGGGTGTGGTACTCACGTGTTTAACAATGTGCAGGTACTAAGAAGAAGTAGGGACTTGGTTGATGGAGAGTTGGATCTCATCATGGGAAACAAGGCGGTTGTCCCTGTCGAGAAGATTAGGAGTGTGGAGCTCGTCTTTCCTTTCGGCTTATCTATTGTTTTGTTAAATGTATCTTATTCGCTTTGCGTGGCAAGAAACATTATTTCATTTTATTCCTTGTATGACGATTTTAACTTTGAATTTGATAATGGCTCTATTTTGTATTACAAAAATGGTGCATTTCATTTTAAAGCATTTCCATGTCATGGCATAAACGAGACAAGCATAAGCTTGCAAAACAATAGATCAATCTTGAATGTTGATTCAGGATCCAAAAGTGTTTTGGATAAGTTATCTTTGTGGCATGGTCGGTTAGGCCACATAAACAAGAAACGCATCCCCAAGCTCCAAGCGGATAGGATCTTGGAATCATTTGACCATGGGTCTAATGAAGTATGTGAATCTTTTTTATTGGGCAAGATGATCAAAGCAACCTTCACCGGTGTATGTGAGAGGGCACAAGACTTGTTGGATATCGTTCACACTGATATGTGTGGTCCGTTCAAGCATGCCACTAGAGATCACTCCCGCTACTTCGTTACCTTTATTGATGATTATAGTCGATGTGGGGATATGCAATTGAAACGGCTGGTAGAATCCTAAACCTCGTACCAACAAAGAAGGTTAAGAAAACACCATTTGAGATGTGGCATGGAAAAGTTCCATCCCTCTCATATCTCAAGGTCTGGGGTGTCCTGCTTATGTGAGACGTGAGGTAGAAGACAAGTTAGAACCCAGGGCTGAGAGGTGTTTCTTTATTGGTTATCCTACTAGGTCTATGGGATACTTGTTTTACAAACCTTCTGAGAACAAGGTATTTGTTGCTCGAAGGGCAGTCTTCCTTGAAAGGGAGCTGGTATCTAAGAACGCTAGTGGGAGGAAGGTTGATCTTGAAGAAATTCAAGAACCTACCAATGGAGAGCCTGATGTTGGCACTAGCACACAACCAGGAATGGTTGATTCTAAGCAAGAGGATGCTAGAGAACCTGCTATTGATTTGTTACCTCTGAGGAGATCTGGTAGAAGTCGGCATGAGCCAAAGAGATATGGTTTTCACATATCTGAGGTTGCCGACATGGTAGTTGATTCTGATGAACCTACTAAAAGGATTGTGTGCAGGGTTAGTGTACACGTGTCATAACATCCATGGACACTATGAGTAACTAAAGGGTCACACAGCTGCACACCCAATAAATGAACCAGGAAGCAATACATTGTATGTAAGGATTATAATTAACAGTTGTTTAATTATAAGAAAAGAGAGAAATAATAAATAGATTTTTATTATTGGAAAAAAGAGAATATTAAATATTAGTTAAATATTTAATAAATTAAGTTTGGTTGAGAAAATATTAATTAACAGTTGATTAATTAATATTAACTAAACTAGAGGCGTCTTTTTGTCTATGTGATCAAAGTTATTGGTCAAACGGACCGGGCTTGAGGTCCATGGGCTTAATCTATTTAAATGGCTATTTAAATAAGATTAACCCTCCAAAAATACAAAACCTCTCTCTCTCTCTCTTGCTCTCCGTTTCTCGGCCGAAGACCACTACCACCAAACCAGTGGTTTATGGCGGTTAACGTCGGCGTACGGTGGTTCGGCAGCCCCCTGCGGTGGACGACGGCGGCGCCGTACGGCAGACCTTTTTCTTTCCGGCAGCCCCTTGCGGCGACTTACACTTCTCGGCGGCAATATGGTTAGGCCAAAAGCCGGCGACTTTTGGCGGATCATGTACACCATGCTATGTAGAAGGCCTGATGTCTCTTGTGCATTGAATATGACAAGTAGATATCAAGCCAACCATGGTGAAGCGCATTGGATGGCGGTTAGGAACATTCTCAAGTATCTTAGGAGGACTAAGGAGATGTTCTTGGTATATGGTGGGAAAGAAGAGCTTAGGGTAATTGGTTACTCCGACGCTAGCTTCCGAACCAACAGGGATGTCTGCCGATCTCAATCAGGGTTCGTGGTCCTGCTAAACGGTGGTGCATTTTCCTTGAGGATCTCCAAGAAAGACACTGTGGCCGATTCTACTACCGAGTCTGAGTATATTGCAGCCAGTGAAGCTGAGAAGGAGGCTATATAGATGAGAAAATTCATCCAAGATCTGGGAGTGGTTCTTAGCATTTCCGACCCTGTTGAGATATTCGGTGACAACGAGGGTGCGGTATCATTGGCAAAGGAACCGAGGTCTCACAGACGCACGAGTCATATTCCGCGGAAATATCATTATATCCGGGACGTAGAGAGTAGAGACATTATTATTAGCAGAGTACACACGGATAGCAACGTGGCAGATCCATTCACCAAACCACTATCGCTGGCAAAGCATGATGCCAACACCTGTGCTTTTGGTATTAGATTTTCTAGCGATTTGGTTTGATCATGTATTTGTACATTTTGTTATCGTATTTGATGTATTTACCTTTGGGAACATTAAGCACTATTGTATTTATTGTATTTATCGATTATTAAATGGAGATTTAGTATTGCGCTGATTGCGGATATTTCTTTAAATCTATACTGTGTTCCAACATAGCATGTTTTAGTTCTTCCCTGAATATATTACCATTCTAAATGTCCACAGCCACTCATTCTTCTTTGGAAGGAAGTCTGAATGAAGGCTGAGGTAAGTGATAGGTCAAGTATGCAATGGTGATTGGGACACATGGACGCAATACTTCGCCTGTACTTGAAAAGGGTTTCAAGAGACTGGACGACCCACACTTGATTCCACTTTGTGGTACTAGTCATGTGTAGAATCAGAATGGTAATACCATTTCATCCTTAGACTGGAGATGCATGTGTCGGCATCATATTTTTCTGCTTTGTTCTAGTTTCTTTCAAACGCAATCCGTAGCTGGCTGTTATAAAAGGAGTATTTGGGCAAGGTATTGCTAATATGGTAGGCAATACAGTCAAAGGGATTTGTTCCTCTGTTAAGAGAGATATCCACAGGCCTCTCGATGATTGAGCGCTGATACCAAAATGCATGGTCATGCTTAAGTGTGTAGTGATTTGTGTAATCGAGTGAAACTTGCATATTTTGGTCACCGCCAATCTTGATCGAGAAACATTATCGTGAAGGACAAAGAATGACTTAGTACCATGTCTCGTCTTCACAAGGATATCGCGAACAAAAGGATGTTTGATCAATTATCTATATGACCATATCAAACCTGTAAGGTTGTGATCAGGAATTTATTAGGGATGACATACACCTTTCTGACTTGGGGCCAGAGATGTCTTGCTTGAAGTCGCTCTCTGCCTGGGATACTTTTAGGTACGGTGTGTCATTTGCAAGTGGGAGTCTGTTGGAGTATGCCCACTGACACACGTAGGTTGTATCACTACACAAGAAGTGCTAAGTCATACACCAAACTTCTATCCCGACACCCCGAAGAGAAAAAAAGCCTGTTAAAATGGTCAAATTCAAGTTGACCAAGGCTTTATGACGGTGAAGGATGCTCTACGGGTCATGAAGCACATAGTCCCAACGAATTCCTGCATGGGCCATATGGCTCATGGACCAGAGTGGCTTCACGACCCTTCATGGGTCATGAAGTGGATCGTGAAGGACAAGTGTGCCATGAGTTCCTCCACGACTTGTGAAAACGCGGCATGGGCCGTGAAGCATTTAAACTTAACGGGCCGAGAAAAACCGTGAGAGGTCGTGAAGCTTGGAAAACTAAGTGACACTTGATTTTTAGTGGCTATTTGAGTAAGGTCCAATAGGGATTAAGTTGACATTCGGCTACCCTTGTTCTAAAAGCGTCATTAAGGTGTATATGATGTCTAGGACTTCATGGGTAATCACCTTTTGCCAACTTGAGTACTTAGCACACTAAATCACATTCAAACTTGTGTAGTGTTGGGAAAATGATCTCGTCAGTTAAGATTTGATGAGACAAAGTTAAGTTTGTAAGATGTATTCTACGTATAACTTAAACAGAATTATGAAGCTTAGTCAAACTGAACACTCATAGTGATTCAAACTGAGTATAAGCTGAGCATATGTTCGACCAGTTTATACTACACCTTAGTTAGTTTATTAATATGTTTAATAAGTTGTGTATGTCACATAAGGTATATATCGAGTATTCAGCTTGATGTGTTTCAACGTGAGTGACTCAGCTCAAAAGAAGAGTCATCTCGACAGAGTTGCTAAATATGTTTTAGTTAACTAGTTAGACTTCTAAGGATGAGTTTATCAATATACGTGTTAGTTCATGTTTGTATTCGGGTTTGTTTTCGAATAACTCAGCTTGATGAGTCTCAACCTGAGAAACTCAGTCCGAGTAAGAAGTCAGTCTAAGAAAGTTTAAATACGTTTTAAGCTTATCTTATTAACTCTCTATATCTACGCAAAGGATAAGAAGACTTCCGAATCAAGATTGAAGATTGAAGACTCAAGATAAGAAGATTCAAGATTCAAGATTCTGAGTTATCCGATAGTTAATTAGCAAATTAGGATTAGTCTAGTTTGTTTGGAACCGTAGCAACAGGATTATAAATACTTATCTCCTGATAAGTTTAGAGGTACGACTACGACTCAAAGAAAACAAATTAGTGTTGCAGAGCCAAATACCTCACCTCACTGTATATGTTACGATTCTTGAATCACTGTTTGTAAGTTCAACGTGATCAAGAAACTCACAGATTGCCAAACTATTCATGTGTTTGAGTTTTCACATCAGTTGTGATATTGGTAAGTAATCATTAGTTGATTCAATCTGTGTAAATCCTGTTTAGAGAGTCGTCAGAATCTATAATCATAAGTTGATTATAGATAGCTAAGTTTGAGAGATTAAGAGATTCATATTAGGTGATTATCTATCAAGAGTTGCTTACTTGATAGTTATTGTAATCATATTCTTATTCAAAGTATTGTAACTCACCAAGGGACCAACAACTGGTATCAGAGCAGGCTGAATGATTTCATAAATTGAAGGTTCAAGATTCTGAGAAAGTTTACAATGTCTACAAGCAACAATTGTTCAAAATTTCCATAGATGTCTGCCAAATGAAGTCCCATGTTTGATGGATCTGACTATCCTATGTGGAAGTTTAGAGCCATGATGTTTCTCAAATCCATTGACAATCGTATGTCCGATGTCATTATCAAAGGACCGATAATCCCCAAGATCTCTGATGTTGTCAGTGATACGTCCACTGAGAAAACAGACAAGAGTGAAAAAGAGGTAAAGAAGCCTGTTGCATCTGGACTGATGAAGATTGGAAACTCTACAATATGGATGACAAGGCTAAAAGTGTTATGGCCAATGCCCTTATTAACGAGATCTTGCACACAGTGATTGAGTGTCAATCTGCAAAAGAGATTTGGGATACTCTAAGTGTTACATATGAGGGAACAGATCTGGTCAAATAGCAAAAGAAGAACCATCTAAACAGATCATATGATAACTTTTTTTCAAAGAAGAATGAAACCTTGGCTGATGTGTTTACCAGGTTTCATTGCTTGATAAATGACGTGCTAAGTGTAGGCATTAAGAAGGATGAAGTTGAACTCGTGCTGAAGTTTTAGGATGTGTTACGAGAAAGGTTCAATGAAGTGACCACATCACTGAGCGCTGGAGGAACATTGCATTTGTATAACCTACAGTCCATTTATGGGTTCTTGCTAAATCATGAACAGATCACTAAACACAAAAGAACTTCTCAACAACAACTCAAGGAGTCTTTGGATAAAATTGGAGTTGCATTGGTTGCACAGAAAAAGAAGAAAAGTTCCAAGGCACTAGTTGTTGAATCTGAGACTGAGCCAGAATCTGAAGCTGACCACTCAGACTCAGACTCAAGTGATACTGATGATGTTCAGATTATCACTGAGCAGATGGTCATGCTAGCCAGACGTTTGAGAAGAGCTCAACGGGGAAAAGGAAGATCTGACAGGGGCAAAGGGAAGAGTTCCTTTGATCCCAAGAATGTTGTGTGCTTCAATTCTCAGAAGAAGGGACATATTGCTGCTGAGTGCAGATCAAAAAAGGTGGAATCAACATCAGTTGTTGACAAGAATGCTTATAGAGCTGATAAATACAAGAAGAAATATACTCAGCTCAAGAAAGAAACGCCTGAAGACAAACCCAGTGCAAAAGGACTATATGCTGAAGCCTGGGATACAGAATCATCTACCTCAGATGACGATGTATGTCTGATGACTCAAGAAGATGAAGATTTTGAAATTGACGAACTTGATTATGGAATGTCCGAGTCAACTTTTGAAGCTGACATGAAGGAAGCTGAGGAAAACAACATGCTCAGTGATTGGGATCCTACTTCCATGTATAAGGTTAGTAATTTCAACTATTAAACTGACGAAAAAAAGGGTCTTGCTTTTGATTATCTGCTGAATGATTTCAAGACCATCCTTAAGTCTCAAAATGACCTTAAAGCTGAGATAGCTAAACTAAAGAATGAGATTAAGGAAAATAAATCTCTCATTGATGTTGGTAAGAAAGCACAATGTGATCTGGAATGCCAAAGACACATTAACAAACTTCTAAGTGAAGTACTTTAGGAAGCTAAAGAAAAAGTTGACCAACTTTAAAAGGTCACTGAGTGTTGGTGTAAGTCATCAAAGTTTGCTGAAAAGTGCATAAACCAATAAATTCCTAAACAGGTAAAGGCTATACTTGGAGGTGACTATCAAACAGCAGCTTACGTAGCTTATGATGAGATAGCAAGTACATACTCTGAGGAGGATAGACTAATGATTAAGTCTCAGAAGTCAGCCTCAGAGAAGAAACATGGTCAAAACCTTAAATACAATATGTTTGTAAAGGCTAAAGATCATGTAGAAGAGTGCTCAACATCCAAACAGCATGGTAAGTCTGTGCTGGACAGATTAGGCACTCAGCCTATTCAAAGAACTTCAGTCATAGAAAGGCTTAATTCAAATCTTTTCAAAAGACAACATTCTCTATCTGGCTCGGAGAGAAGTTACAAGAATAGGAAGACCACTGTAAGTCAGAGGTCAAAGTACAACAATGGTAAGTCCAAAGTTGTTGATCTTGGTAAGTCCAAGAAGATCAATAGTGGTAAGTCCAAGCCTGTTGAAACTGGTGAGTCCAGTAGTCATGACAAAGGTAAGTCCAAGGTCATGGAAAAGAAGGTTGTTAGTCAAACTTCTAATCAAAAGGATAACAAACAAAGACCTAACAAAGGTAAGTCCAAGGTCAGTGATCATCATGTGAATCAACTTGCAAAGCAAGTTGAAAAGTTATCCACCACATATAATCCTAAGACTGAGAGCAAGTTCTCACAAGGTTTATTAGACACTCTACCTCTTGTGATCATTGGAAGAAGGAGACGCTACAAGTGCAGAAGTAGAGGTCACAAGGCTAAGGACTATGATGCATAAATCTCAAGGCCTGAACAAGAACAAACTGATCAGCCTACACAGGACTCAGCTCCTGCTCAAGCTGAACGGTCAGTTCAACAAGATGGAAATGCTAAGTGCTCCTTGTTGGAGTATGCCTACTGACACACGTATGCCGGGTCACTACCGATGATGTGCGGGCCTATTGTGTCATACACCTAACTTCTACCCTAATAGCCCTAAGTTGAAATAGCTGGTCAAAATGGTCAAATTCAAGTTGACCTAAGCTTCAAGACCGTGAAGGATGCTCCACGGGTCGTGAAGTAAGGTGTCCCCACGAGTTCCTACATGGGCCATACGACTCGTGGACCAGAGTGGCTTCACGGTTCATCACAGGCCATGAAGGGAGCGTGAAGGACAAAATGCGCCACGGATACCTCCACGAATTCCAGAAACACGGCACGGGCCGTGAAGTTTTTAAACTTCACGGGCCGTAACAGCCCGTGAGAGGTCGTGAAGCTCGGAATTCTAAGTGGCACTTGATTCTCATTGGCTTGTTCATGGTGGTCCAATAAGAATCAAGTTCTTGATCGGGTAAGACGGAGATGAGGCCGGTTTTGAGCTTTATATAAGGCTTATGCCTTAGAAGCATAAGAACCTTTTGCCAATTTCTCTTTAAACACACTTGAAGCTTCATAGAGTGAGTTCTTGTGAGAGTTCTTGTGTGTTCCAGAAATCAGAGGGCTGTTCAAGTGCATCAAATCCTTAGAAGATTGTTGGTGGCTTGGTTTGCTAGCACAAGCTAGAAGATTTTTTGGGTGTATAGCTTCGGTAGGAACTTGGAGGATTCTTCTTCAAGTCATTGTTCATCCATACGTAATCACCTTCTCATTCCAGAAGCAAGGAGCATAGGAGAAAGGTATAACATTTCTTCCTTGTGTTGTTCTTTTTGGTTGCATGCATTGTATTTAAGTTTATACCATTATGGAGTTCATAGATTTCTTTGTTTTAAATCCGATTTATTTGCTTCCGTTGCGTTTCTGTTTTTTTGATGAACTCCTACAGTGGTATCAGAGCCAGGTTGATGCCTTGCATGCACCATTTTGGCCTGAAAATCATTTTTATGCGTAACTGGACGTTCTGTCCAGATGTTCTTCACGGGCGTGAAGGTTTTTCTTCACGGTCATGAAGCCTCCACGACTTCAGTGTGGGGTTGAGGTCGTGAAAAGGTTTTTGTATTTTTTCACGAGTCGTAGGACCTACTGATTTCACGGGCCGTGAGAGGTCGTGAAGGGCAGTGGTCGTGAAGGACGTCTGGAAATTGTTTTTTGACCAGTTTTGAAAGAAAAACTTTGGAAAAATGATTTGGCCATTTTCTGGATTTTTCCAGTAGTTTAGATTATCTTTTGACCATTTTGGAAAACCCCATAATATCCTAACTCGCATATTTATATGTATCGGGCGGTTTTGGCATGATAACGCGCACGTGCATATACTTATGTTGTGTATGTATGAATATGGATTTTCAACTTGTTTAGAATTCCTAATGCATGCGTACAAGATTTATTCATTCGTGCCTTGAGTGTTTTAGGTTGTTTTGGAATAAATCTAGTTGGGATATTTTACACGGTTTAGTGTGCCACACCGTGTTGTTTTGTGTTGTTTGTTGTGGTTGTTTGTATATCCGGTAACATTGAGCCTTTTGACCTATGTGATGTGCTTTGGTTGGTTGTAATTATTTATTCATTCATTTGGTGGTTTGTACCACATTTGGTTTGTAATAATAATTAATTCATTCGGTTTGTAATTTTGACAGCTTGCATGCCGATTTCCTATTCTTTGTAATTGTTAGCATTAGCTTAGAATAGTTATCGTGGCTTGCATTCCATTTCCTTTTAAATTTGTATATTGTAAAAGGAGAACCGAAAACAACCAAAGAAGAACCGTGAGGAGGTGTCTTTGCTCAATCTTGGATACGGAGGTCGGTAGGAGACGCAATGGATCAAGTGGGAGGAGAACGCATCAAGTCATTTGGAGTTTGTCCTTAGATGACTTAGTCTTGTCCGTTGGCTCACGGGCAAGACGCATAGGGTTGGCTCGTTACCGGATGTGTTTACAATTCCACCGTGTATCTTGATGGTGGATTTACAATTCCAAGATTTAAAAAACCTTGGTAGTTGTCGTGCCCATACCGAGCTACCGTGGTAGATTAATGAGGAATGGTGTGGAGGGATCAAACATGCCATTTTGGTGCTAAGAGTACCTAGGATCCCGCAAGTGTCTAAGAATTGCGATCGCGGATTGCAATCGGTAAAGCGTTTACCGGCCTAAGTAGCTCCATGAAGTGATCCGCGGCAAACCCGTCATGGATTGGGGTACTTTGAGGTTCTTGACCCTTGTTAATATAATTTGTTTTATAAACATGTGGGTAATTATTTAACAAGGATTTAATTCGTCAAATCTAACCAAACTTCGTATTTTGCTTGTAAATGGCATCTACTAGCACCAACACCAACACCGCAAACATGTCACTACGTCCTTTCCTTGAAAAGGAGAAACTTCAAGGACCTACGCCATGAGATGAAGCTTGAGATCTTGGAGACTACTCTTCCAGACCCTCCTGCGACCAATGCAACGAGGGCTGTCAAAGACACATATGATAAACGCGTCAAGGACACGATTGATGTGACCTGCCTCATGCTTACGACCATGAGTACCGAGTTGCAAAGTTAATTCGAGATTGTGAGTGCGTATTACATGATACCGCAGCTGAAGGACATGTTCCAGATGCAAGCGAGGCAGGAGTTATACGAATGCGTCAAAGCCTTTGTTGGTTGCCGGATGCAGGAGGGCGGCAAAGTGAGTTCACATATCCTTCGTATGAAGGGCTATGTGGATCAATTGGAGAAGTTAGGGTTCCCTATGGGGAAAGAGTTGGAGGTTCGAATAATCCTCCAATCTTTGCCTCCATCTTACGGTCCCTTCATTGTGAACTTCCATATGCACAATATGGACAAGACCATAATGGAGCTTCATGGCATGTTGAAGACTGCTGAGTCTAACATGGCCAAAACAAAGCCATCTTCTTCCACAGCCGTCCTTACGATCAAAGAAGGTGGCAAGAAGCGAAAGCAACCTGCTTCGGCCTCTAAGGGGAAGGGGAAGGCCAAGGTGGCAACACCGAAGCCTAAACCTAATACCACCCCGGAGGCGAAGGGGAAACAAATAGCTACCGGTGTCACATCTCCGGAAGAAGCAACCTGCTACTTTGCAGGGAAAAGGGTCACTACCGGCGTAGTTGCCTCAAGTACACGGAGGAGCTCAAGAAGTTGAGATCCAAAGGTGCCGCTGCCTCCGGTATGTACATGATTGAACTCCATAACACTTCTACCTCTAACGCCTGGGTTTTAGACAGCGAGTGTGGTACTCACATTTGTAATAATGTGCAAGTACTAACAAGAAGTAGGAAATTGGTTGATGGAGAGCTGGACCTCATCATGGGAAACAAGACGGTTGTCCCGGTTGAGAAGATAGGAAGTGTGGAGCTTGCCTTTCAATCCAGCTTATCTATTGTTTTGTTGAATGTATGGGATTCGCCCTGCGTGGCAAGAAACATTATTTCCTTGTATGCCTTGTACGACGATGGATATGATTTTGAATTCATGAATGGTTCTATTTTATGTTATAAGAATGGTTCCTTATGTTTCAAAGCATTTCCATGTCATGGCATATATGAAACAAGCGTAAGCTTGAGAAACAATAGATCAATCATGAATGTTGATACGGGATCCAAAAGTGTTTTGGATAAATTATCTCTTTGGCATGGTCGTTTAGGCCACATAAACAAGAAACACATCGCTAGGCTCCAAGTGGATTGGATCTTGGAATCATTTGGTCACGGATGAAATGAACTATGCGAATCTTGTATATTAGGCAAAATGACCAAAACACCCTTCACCGGTGAATGTGAGAAGGCAAAAGACTTGTTGGATATCGTTCACACTGATGTGTGTGGTCCGTTCAAGCATCCTACTAGAGATCACTCCCGCCACTTCGTTACCTTTATTTATGAATATAGTCGATATGGGTATGTCTACTTGGTGAGACAAAAGTCAGAAACCTTTGAGGTGGTTAAGACTTATCAAAACGAAGTAGAAAATCAACTTGGGAAAAGGATTAAGATGCTTAGATCCGATAGAGGTAGAGATTATCTTAGTTCTGGATTCCGCGACCATCTTAGAGATTGTGGGATAGTCTTGCAATTAACCCCTCCTAGGACGCCTCAATTAAATGTTGTTGCCGAGAGGAGGAACCGAACATTGCTAGATATGGTTCTGTCTATGATGTGTCCCACAGAAGTTCCCATTACATTTTGGGGTTACGCTATTGAGATGGCTGGTAGAATCCTTAACCTCGTACCAACAAAGAAGGTAAAGAGAACACCGTATGAGATGTCGCATGGAAAGGTTCCATCCATTTCATATTTAAAAGTCTGGGATGTCCTGCCTACGTGAGACGTGAGGTGGAGGACAAATTAGAGCCCAGGGCCGAAAGGTGTTTCTTCATTGGCTATCCTGCTACCTCTATGGGATATTTGTTTTATAAACCTTCGGAGAACAAGGTATTTGTTGCTCGAAGGGCGGTCTTCCTAGAGAGGGAGCTGATATCCAAGAACGCTAGTGGGAGTAAGGTTGATCTCGAAGAAATTCGAGAGCCCACCAATGTAGAACCTGATGTTGGAACTAGCTCACAACCGGCAACGGTTGAGTCTCAGGAAGATAATGCTGGAGATAATGATGTAGATCCGTTACCTCTAAGAAGATCTGGTAGAAGTCGGCATGAGCCAGAGAGATATGGCTTTCACATATCTAAGGGCACCGACATGGTAGTAGTTTCTGATGAACCTACAAAATACCAGGATGTTGTGGTGGGCCCTGAGTCCGCCAAGTGGAAAGAGGCGATGGAATCCGAGATTAAATCTATGGCCGATAACCAGGTTTGGGACTTGGTAGATCCTGTACCAGGGTGTAAGCCCGACTGGTGGCTAAAGGTTTCACGCAAACTCATGGTATAGACTGTGAGGAAACCTTTTCCCCGGTGGCTATGATGAAGTCTATTTGGATACTCATGGCCATTGCTGTATTTTATGATTATGAAATATGGCAAATGGACGTCAAAACCATGTTCCTTAATGGAACCTGAGGGTTTTGTACATCCTGAGTTCCTGGATAAGGTCTGCAAGCTTAAGAAGTCCATTTATGGACTTGAGCAAGCCTCTCGAAGCTGGAACCTGTGCTTTGATGAGAAGGTCATAGAGTTTGGCTTCTCTAAAAGCAAGGATGAGCCATGCGTATACATCAGGGCTAGTGGGAGCATAGTTGTATTCCTGGTTCTTTATGTGGATGATATTCTGCTAATTGGGAATGACATCCCAACTTTGCAAGGTGTAAAAACCTGGCTAGGGTGTTATTTTTCAATGAAGGATTTGGGAGATGCAGCTTATATTCTTGGGTTAAAATCTATGGAGATAGATCCCGCATGTTGATTTGTTTGAGCCAAAGCACGTACATTGACAAGGTCCTAAAGAGGTTTAGCATGGAGGACTCCAAGAAGGGGTTCATACCTATGTCACATGGTTTGGTATTGAGTAATACTCAATGCCCAAGTTTCCCTGAGGAACAAGAAGTAATGAGGCGAGTACCTTATGCCTCGGCAATAGGCTCGATCATGTACGCCATTTTGTGAACTAGGCCTGATGTCTCTTGTGCATTAAGTATGACAAGTAGATATCAAGCCAACCCTAGTGAGGCACATTGGACAGCGGTGAAGAACATTCTCAAGTATCTTCGGAGGACTAAAGAGATGTTCTTAGTATATGGTGGGGAAGAAGAGCTGAGGGTAACTGGTTACTCCGATGCCAGCTTCCAAACCGACAGGGATGACTGCCGATCTCAATCGGGGTTCGTGTTCCTGCTAAACGGTGGTGCTATCTCCTGGAGGAGCTCCAAACAAGACACGGTGGCTGATTCCACGACCGAGTCTGAGTACAATGCTGCAAGTGAAGCTGCAAAGGAGGCTGTATGGATGAGGAAGTTCATCCTTGATCTAGGAGTGGTTCCTAGCATTTCCGACCCTGTTGAGGTTTTCTGTGACAACGAGGGTGCAGTTGCATTAGCAAAGGAACCTAGATCTCACCGACGCACGAGGCATATTCCGTGGAAATATCATTATATCCGGGACGTGGTCGAGAGTGGAGATATTGTCATCAGCAGAGTACACACGGATAGCAACGTGGCGGATCCATTCACTAAACCGTTATCGCAAGCGAAGAACGATGCCCACACCCGTGATATTGGTATTAGATTTGCTAGAGATTTGGTTTGAGTTTGTATCTTGTTTTAATTGGTTATTGTATTTGATGTATTTACCTTCTTGGGAACATTAAGCAGTATTGTATCTTGTTTGTTTGATTATTAAATGGAGATTTGATAATGCGCATGTTGCGGGTATTATTCTTCCCTGAATGTTTAACATTCTAAATGTCCACAGTCAGTCATTCTTCATGGGAAGGAAGTATGAACGAAGGCTGAGGTAAGTGATTGGTCATGTGTTCAATGGTGATTGGGACACGGGGATGCAATATTTCACCTATAATTGAAAGGGGTTTCAAGTGACTCGATGACCCACACCTGACTCCACTTTGGGGTACTAGTCATGAGTGGATCAGGATGATAATATCATTTCATCCTCATACTGGAGATGCATGTGTCTGCATCACTTTGGTTTGCTTTGTTCTAATTGTTTTCAAACGCAGTCCGTAACTGGCTGTTATAAAGGGAGCAATTGGGTAAAGTATGGTCAATGTGGTGTGCAATGTAGTCAAAGGAATTTGTTCCTCTGTTCATAGAGATATCCCTGGGCCCCTCGATGATTGGGCGCTGAGACTAAAATGCATGGCCGTGCTCAAGTATGCAATGATTAGTGTATTCGATTGCAACTTGTTTATTTTGGTCACCACCAATCTTGATCGAGGAACACAATCGTGAAGGACTGAGAATGACTTAGTACCATGTCTCGCATTCACATGGATATCGAGAATAAAGGGATGATTGATCACTTATCTATAGGACCATCTCAAACCTGATAGGTTGTGATTTGGTACTTGTCAGGGATGACATACCCCGCACAGATTTGGGGGCAGATATGTCTTGCTAGAGACCGCTCTCTGTCTGTGATACTTAAGGGTACGGTCTGTCATGTGCAAGTGGGAGTCTGTTGGAGTATGCCCACTGACACACGTATGTCGGGTCACTACCGATGATGTGTGGGCCTGTTGGGTCATACACCTAACTTCTACCCTAATAGCCCTAAGTGGAAATAGCTGGTCAAAATGGTCAAATTCCAGCTGACCTAAGCTTCACGACTGTGAAGGATGCTCCACGGGTCGTGAAGCAAGGTGTCCCCACAAGTTCCTACATGGGCCATACGGCTCGTGGACCAGAGTGGCTTCACGGTTCCTCACGGGCCGTGAAGGGATCGTGAAGGACAAAATGCGCCACGGATACCTCCACGACTTCCAGAAACACGGCACGTGCCGTGAAGTTTTTAAACTTCACGCGCCGTAACAGCCCGTGAGAGGTCGTGAAGCTCGGAATTCTAAGTGGCACTTGATTCTCATTGGCTTGTTCATGGTGGTCCAATAAGAATCAAGTTCTTGACCGGCTAAGACTGAGATGAGGCCGGTTTTTAGCTCTATATAATTCTTATGCCTTAGAAGCTTAAGAACCTTAAGACAATTTCTCTTTAAACACACTTAAAGCTTCAAAGAGTGAGTTCTTATGAGAGTTCTTGTGTGTTCCAAAAATCAGAGGGCTGTTCAAGTGCATCAAATCCTTAGGAGATTGTTGGTGGCTTGGTTTCCTAGCACAAGGTAGAAGATTTTTTGGGTGTATAGCTTCGGTAGGAACTTGGAGGCTTCTTCTTCAAGTCATTGTTCATCCATACGTTATCACCTTCTCATTCCAAAAGCAAGGAGCTTAGGAGAAAGGTATAACATTTCTTCCTTGTGTTGTTCTTTTTGGTTGCATGCATTGTATTCAAGTTTATACCATTATGGAGTTCATAGATTTCTTTATTTTAAATCCGATTTATTTGCTTCCGTTGCGTTTCTGTGTTTTTAATGAACTCCTACACTACTCATCTGAACCCACCAAGAAGTGTGTTCCCAAACAAAACTAACGTGTTTAGTTATCATATCATGTGCAGGGTTCAAGTAAATGGTACTTTGATAGTGGATGCTCAAGGCACATGACAGGGTGGAAACGACTTGTTACTGCTTTCCAAAAGGATGAAGGTCCTAAAGTAACATTTTGAGACAACTCACATGGAAGGACTAAAGGCTATGGGAAGATGCAAGCTGGCAAGGTCACTTTCCAGAGAGTTGCATATGTCAAAGGTCTCAAGCACAACCTGATTAGTATCAGTCAATTGTATGATGAAGACAATATAGTTACTTTTAGGAAGAAAGCAGGAACAATCTATAATGCTAAGGGAAAGCCTGTATTAATAGCTAAAAAAGAAAGAGATGTGTATCTACTTGATCTTAATTCTGCTGATCCCTATAATGAAACCTGCTTGTATTCCCATTCTGTTCCTAAGCTGAGTTGGTTATGGCATAAACGTTTATCTCATCTAAACTGTAAAAATATAAATATGCTATGCAATAAAGAGTTAGTCTCTGGATTACCAAAGATCACATTTGTCAAAGATAAATTGTGCTCAGCTTGTGAACAAGGGAAACACCATAAAGGGTCTTTTAAGTCAAAGCAAAAATTTTCAACAATAGACCAATTGCATATGTTGCATATGGATTTGTTTGGACCCATAAGTACTCCAAGCCTATGTGGCAAGAAGTACACACTGGTGATAGTAGATGAGTTCTCACGATTCACCTGGGTAATATTTCTTAAAGCCAAAAGTGAGGCTGTCCTGGAGATAATCAGTTTTATCAAATAGCAAGAGTTGCAGAAAGGTTTGTCTGTAAAGCAACTTAGAAGTTATCATGGGACTGAGTTCAGAAACTCTACCCTTTAAAACTTCTGTGAACAAAAGGGAATATTACAAAATTTCTCATCTGTCAGAACTCCCCAACAAAATGGAGTTGCTGAAAGGAGAAATAGAACCTTAATTGAGGCTGCTAGAACAATGTTATGTGAGGCAGGATTGAAACTCTATTTTTGGGATGAAGCGGTTAGTACAGCCTGCTATACCTAAAATAGATCAATCATTGTCAAAAGACATGGAAAGACATCATATGAGATGTATAAGTCTAGAAAGCCCAATATAGGTTATTTCCATATCTTTGGTTAAAAATGCTATGTGCTAAATCAAAGAGATCAGCTCCATAAGTTGGAACCTAAAGCTGATCTTAGAACATTCGTTGGTTATTCCGCAATCTCCAAGTCTTATAGGATATTTAATACAAGGAGAAAGGCCATAGAAAAGTCAATTCATGTCTTTTTTGATGAAGACTGTTTTGATCAAGCTGATAAAAGTCAAGCTGACTTGGTCAGCCTGAGTGAGCCTGAAAGTCCTAAGGAAACCAACCTATCAAATCCTATGTATGTCATAGGAGATGATAGTGATGATGATGTGTGTTCATCAAAGAAATCATCACAAACTCCAAGGGATTCTCAAGCTGAGAAGGATGATAAGTTCATCAACCCCTTTGGAGCTGATGTAACTCACACTGAGAATCTCAGTGATCATCCGTTTGTTGACAATGTTGTTGTTGAGACTAAGGATGTGTGTTCACCTCAGAGCTCTTAATGACACTCAGATTCAGAACCAGACTCTCCAACTACAAATTCAAATTACTTAAAGCTCATCCTCAAGATCAAATTATTGGAAATGTCTAAGAAAAGGTCACGACCAGATCTAAGGCTACGGCTAACTATGTTGCGAACATTGGTTTCCTATCTCAAATGGAACCAAAGAAGACTTAAGATGCTTTAGAGGATGAGGATTGGATTGAAGCTATGCAAGAGGAATTAAATGAGTTTGAGAGAAACAAAGTCTGGAAACTTGTCCCTGTCCGCAAAGATTATTAAATTATAGGTACTAAGTGGGTCTATAGAAATAAAATGGACAAGGATGGAGTGATAGTTAAAAACAAAGCCAAGCTGGTAGCACAAGGGTATAAGCAAGAAGAGGGAATTGATTATGATGAGACCTTTGCCCCTGTTGCTAGAATTAAAGCCATAAAGTTGTTCTTAGCTTATGCAGCAAATAAAGACTTCAAAGTCTATCAGATGGATGTGAAGAGTGCCTTCCTTAATGGAAAACTTCAGGAGGAAGTCTATATGAAACAACCTCCTGGCTTTGTAAGTTCAAAGTTTCCACATCATGTCTATATGTTGGACAAGGCTTTGTATGGTTCAAATTTGATGAGACAAAGTTAAGTTTGTAAGATGTGTTCCACGTATAACTTAAACAGAATTATGAAGCTTAGTCAGATTGAACACTCATAGTGATTCAGACTGAGTATAAGCTGAGCATATGTTCGACCAGTTTATACTACACCTTAGTTAGTTTATTAATATGTTTAATAAGCTGTGTATGTCACATAAGGTATATATCGAGTATTCAGCTTGATGTGTTTCAAGCTGAGTGACTAAGCTCAAAAGCAGAGTCAGCTCGACAGAGTTGCTAAATATGTTTTAGTTAACTAGTTAGACTTCTAAGGATGAGTTTATAAATATACGTGTTAGTTCATGTTTGTATTCTGGTTTCTTCTCGAAGAACTCAGTTTGATGAGTCTCAAGCTGAGTAACTCAGTCCGAGTAAGAAGTCAGTCTAACAAAGGTTAAATACGTTTTAAACTTACCTTATTAACTCTCTATATCTACGGAAAGGATAAGAAGACTTCAGAATCAAGATTGAAGATTGAAGACTCAAGATAAGAAGATTAAAGATTCAAGATTCCGAGTTATATGATAGTTAGTTAGCAAATTAGGATTAGTCTATTTTGTTAGGAACCGTAGCAACAGGATTATAAATACTTATCTCCTAATAAGTATAGAGGTATGACAACGACTCAAAGAAAACAAATTAGTGTTGCAGAGCCAAATACCTCACCTCACCGTATATGTTACGATTCTTGAATCACTGTTTGTAAGTTCAACGTGATAAAGAAACTCATAGATTGCCAAACTATTCGTGTGTTCAAATTTTCACATCAGTTGTGATATTGGTAAGTAATCATTAGTTGATTCAATCTGTGTAAATCCTGTTTAGAGAGTCGTCAGTATCTATAATCATAAGTTGATTATAGATAGCTAAGTTTGAGAGATTGATAGATTCATATTAGGTTATTATGTATCAAGAGTTGCATACTTGATAGTTATTGTAATCATCTTTTTATTCAAAGCATTGTAATCATCTTCATATTAATAAAATTATTCGACTAATTGTGGTTTGATTTACTGTAACACTTTTATTTGATTTGTTCAATTTCCGCAGAAAGTGTATTCAACCCCCCTTCTACACTCCTGTTGCTTGTTGTTATTCTCACCAAGGGACCAACATGTAGTTGTGAGTGTAAGGGTGTACTAACTTCCTGGAATCAACAAGGGCTGAAGAGGATCATCAAAATTCAAGGTATTGTTGGTGATCTTATTTTGATAGAACAAGGATAGAAGACTTTGGTGTACAACTTGATAGTGCTTGAAGGCTATTTCTTCAAGACTTGTGCATCCAATCCATACACTACCTTTATTTCAGTAGCTTGAAGCTTAGGAGTATGGTATAACTTCTTTCCTTTGTGCTTTTGTAGGTTGCATGCAATTATATCTTGTAAATACCCTTACGGAGTTCATGTGTAAATCATTTGTAAAATATGTATTTTCTTGCTTCCGTTGCATTTTATGTGTTTTCGTGAACTCCTACATTTAATTTTGTGCTAACCGTCAAGGGGTCCTGGAATATCTTTTCTCTTTAAGAGAAGCTGAAAATCCCATCTTGACTACTTGCATTCGAGCACACGTCTTCCGCTGCACGCAGAAACGCCCGTTATAGTTACCTTGTTACGGCGTAACGTAAGAACGTTCCAAAGTACAGAAGTCCTCGTGCCCCAAACCAAGCATTTCAGGTCTATGGACAACCCATCAGCTAACCCATGTCAAAGGCTCCATGAAGTTAGTCTGATGCGGATCACCTCCAATATTTGTACCTCTGACAAATATTGTTGGTCCCTTGGTGAAAAGATCAACAAGCAAGTAATGTGTAGAAGGGGGGTTGAATACACTTTCTGCGGAAATTGAACAAATCAAATAAAAAGTGTTACCCGCATCAAACTACAAACATTTGAATGTTTTTCTTTCATTAATAAGAAGATGATTACAGGAACTATCAAGTAAGCAACACTTGATATGTAAAGTAAACACCTAATGTAAATCAAACTCTCCCAATTTCTCAAACTAATTAATCAACCTTGCAGTCTATAATCAACTTATGATTATAGACACGGACTAACTCTCTAAACAGGATTTAATCACAGATTTAAAACTTACAAACTTCACAACAAACGTGAAGATCGAACACACGAACAATGTTGGCAATATGTGAATTTCTTGATCACGTTGAACTTACAAATAGTGTATCAAGATTCGTAACACATACGATAGAGAGGTGAGGTTTTTAGTCAGTTAGTCCCCTCTAAACTAATCAGGAGATCAGTATTTATAATCCTGTTTCTACGGATCCTAACAAACTAGAACTTATCCTAATCTGCTAACTAACTATCAGATAAATCAGAATCTTGAATCTTTAATCTTTGACTTCTTCAATCTTGAGTCTTCAATCTTCAATCTTGATTCTGGAATCTTCTTATCCGCAACGTAGATGTAGAAAGTATCAAAGAATATAAAACACATTTAAATTCCCTTAAACTGACTTCATTTGGTCAGGCTGAGTTACTCAACTTGAAACTTATCAAGCCGAGTTCTTCGAGAACAAACTCGATATCAGACATGTACTAACATGTATTATGACTAACTCATCCTTAGAATTCGTAAGAGTTGGCTAAAACTTACTTAGCAACTCTGTCGAGCTTACTCAGTTTTTTGAACTGAGTCACTCAGTTTGACACATATCAAGCTGACTACTCGATAGATACCATAGGTGACACACACAACTTATCAAACATATTGATAAACTAAATAAGGTATAGTATAAACTAATCAACTTATGCTCAGCTTATACTCATCTTAGGTTCAGTCTGAAACATTAAAAGTGCTCAGTCTGACTAAGCTTCATAATTCTGTTTATGTTGTATTTGGAACATATCTTACAAACTTAACTTTGTCTCATCAAATCCTAACTGATAAGATCATTTGACCAACAAACTTCCCCTATTTGATGATGACAAAACCATCTAACAGTGTTTAAGTTTGTTGAACTGAATTATGTTTTAGAATCTTGAACTTACTAAGATTTTGTTTTTGAACTAATCAAATATTAATTGAACTTATCAATTGTAAGTTGAACATATCAACCAATCATGTGAATGAGCACGAACTTATTGTTTTGTTCATTCAAGCTGAACATATCAGACTAACAAATATGAACATACATCATACACATTTGAACATATCAGAATAATACATGTATTCATTAAAGTTGAACATATCAGAATACAAAATTTTTATCACTTAGATCATGCACACTTAGTGCTTACATAATTAGAACTAATCTAATCATTAAAAATATAACTGATATATTACACAAGTTATCTGTTGAAGTCAGGATGTAGAACCACCCAAAGAATGATTTCTCTGTTGATCTCTTCTAGTAGGCTTTCTGCTTCTACATTTCCTTTGAGTTCCTTTTGTTGCACTCTGATGATTTTATTCAGCTTATATCTCACAAAATGATTTGAGCT
The DNA here is from genome assembly GCA_947179395.2 of Pulicaria dysenterica. Taxonomy (NCBI): domain Eukaryota; kingdom Viridiplantae; phylum Streptophyta; class Magnoliopsida; order Asterales; family Asteraceae; genus Pulicaria; species Pulicaria dysenterica. The sequence goes on along the minus strand of OX359289.1, from coordinate 47,849,944 downwards.
ATCACCACAGCAACTTCTTATGTGTATGGCATCCTTCGCTTTGAGATAACAAATTTCATTCAGCTTGATGAAGCAAGGATTGCCAGCCTGATCCTTAAACATGAACCACTGAACAGGTGTATCAATACCTTGATTCTCTTTGAATGTTACACCTTCAAGTATCTCAAATAAGCTCTCCCATTGCAGACCAGGAACTGGAACATACCTCAGCTCTTCAACTCTAGCAATCAACTTAGAAACTTCAGATGTGTTCTATTGCATAATTTGACTTCTTTTAAACTTCTTGAGCATCATCATTATTCTTTTCCACTCAAGGTAGCCCATCATGTGAACATATCTCAGGTCCATTCCCGTTGTTGATTTGTCACTGCATTGGAAGTTGAGAATGACAACTCCATTTATTATGCTCAAAGTCATTCCTCTGATTTCTTTGTTGATGCTCCTTCTAAAATAACACTCTTGGATGTCTGCATCTGAGAACGGTTTTGTAACTAGTTAGTTATAAACCAGTAAAAGTAAGTTACGGTTTTAACATACGGAGAGGATTAATTATCAAGTTAATTAATTAACAAGGAAAAATATATTTATTAGTTAATAAATATATATTGTTAATTAATAATATTTAAGATTAATAATTTATGTTTAAATTATTAGTTTTGGATAAGGATTAATAATAAATAAAAGTAATAAGAAAATATATATTATAATTATATATATATATATATATATATATATATATATATATATATATATATATATATATATATATATATATATATGTTGGGGTTCAGGGTCACGCGCAACGGAAGCATGCAATAACAAAAACGAAATATTTAAGCATAAAAAGCAACCAAACTAGGAACCCCATTAGTGTACCAAACTCTACAACATGATTAAGCAACTAAAGCACAAAAGAGAAGAGTATTATACCCTGGATATCTCAGATTGTTGTGCGAAAAGCTAGCTCCAGTTTGAACTCCTTCACGAACTCGATCTTCCAAATCGTGGTCCACACCGAGACACAAGGCAACCTTGTTGTACTAGCAACCCTTAGAGCTAATCAACTCGAGAATACTCCTCTGGAACAACCACCACGAAACCCACCAGGAACTGCTCTCTCTTTCTCTCTTGTTTACTTAGCAACTCAAGTGTTCTAAGTGTATGTATTAAACAATATGGCCAAGAGTAGCAAATGAGAGAAGAGAGCTCCTTTTATAAACTCCAAGCTGCCCCCTGGACTCCCCAAGTCGGCCCAGAGACAATGATGTAAGTTAACATGCATTGGTGGAGATGGGTGGCAGAAAGAATAAAGATGTTTCTGTCAGACGGGGTTAGCGCCGCTAACCGCCCAACGTTAGCGCCGCTAGCCGCCCAAAGATAGTGCCGCTAACGCGGCTAAGCTAGCGACATCAGTGTTAGCGTCGCTAACCCCTCCTGGAAACCAACTATCATTATTTATTCTTTCACACCCTTATCTTTTAGGTAGTTGTCAAGGTCAGCCCCCAGTGTGTGACCCGATAGGCATTCTCCAACAAACTCCCACTTGCACATGATTCACCGTACTCAATGCATTGCAGACAGAGAGCGGTCTCTAGTAAGACATCTCTGCCCCCAAGTCAGTATGAGTTTGTCTTCAACACGAAACCAAACTGCAACTCAGGTGAAAAGGTCCTATTGATAAGTGATCAATCATCCCTTTGTTCACGATATCCTTGTGAAGGTGAGACATGGTACTTAGTCATTCTAGGTCCTTCACGATTATGTTTCTCGATCAAGATTGGTGGTGACCAAAATAAGCAAGTTGCAATCGATTACCCAAATCATTGCACACTCGAGCACGGCCATGCATTTTTGGTGTCAGCGACCAATCATCGAGGGGCCCAGGGATATCTCTCTAAACAGAGGAACAAATCCTTTTTGACTACACTGCCCACCACAATGATCATACTCTGCCCAACTACTCCCTTTATAACAGCCAGTTACGGACTGCGTTTGAAAACAATTAGAACAAAGCAAACCAAGGTGATGCAGACACATGCATCTCCAGTCTAAGGATGAAATGATATTATCATCCTGATCCACTCATGACAAGTACCACAAAGTGGAGTCAGGTGTGGGTCATCCAGTCACTTGAAACCCTTTTCAAGTACAGGCGAAGTATTGCATCCCAGTGTCCCAATCACCATTGGGCACATGACCAATCACTTCCCTCAGTCTTTGTTCAGACTTCCTTCCCATGAAGAATGACCGACTGTGGACATTTAGAATGTAAAACATTCAGGGAAGTGTAAAACATGCAAAGTTGAAACACAGTAAAGATTTAAAGTAATACCCGCAACTTGCGCATTATCAAATCTCCATTTAATAATCGATAAGTACAATAAATACAATACTGCTTAATGTTCCCAAGAAAGTAAATACATCAAATACAATAACCTAATAATATAAGATACAAACTCAAACCAAATCGCTAGCAAATCTAATACCAATAGCACGTGTGTGAGCATCGTGCTTTGCTTGCGATAATGGTTTAGTAAACGGATCCGCCACGTTGTTATCCGTGTGTACTTTCCTTATGACAATATCTCCATTTTCGACCACATCCCGGATAAAATGATATTTCCGCGGAATATGTCTCGTGCGTCGGTGAGATCTCGGTTCCTTTGCCAATGCAACTGCACCCTCGTTGTCACAGAAAACCTCAACAGGGTCAGAAATGCTAGGAACCACTCCCAGATCAAGGATGAACTTCCTCATCCATACAGCCTCCTTTGCAGCTTCACTTGCTGCAATATACTCAGACTCGGTCGTGGAATCAGCCACCGTGTCTTGTTTGGAGCTCCTCCAGGAGATAGCACCACCGTTTAGTAGGAACACAAACCCCGATTGAGATCGGCAGTCATCCCTGTCGGTTTGGAAGCTGGCATCGGAGTAACCAGTTACCCTCAGCTCCTCTTCCCCACCATATACTAAGAACATCTCCTTAGTCCTCCGAAGATACTTGAGAATGTTCTTCACCGCTGTCCAATGTGCCTCACCAGGGTTGGCTTGATATCTACTTGTCATACTTAATGCACAAGAGACATCAGGCCTAGTACATAGCATGGCGTACATGATCGAGCCTATTGCCGAAGCATAAGGTACTCGCCTCATTACTTCCCGTTCCTCAGGGGAACTCGGGCATTGAGTCTTACTCAATACCAAACCATGTGACATAGGTATGAACCCCTTCTTGGAGTCCTCCATCCTAAATCTCATTAGGACCTTGTCAATGTACGCACTTTGGCTCAGACCAATCAACCTGCGGGATCTATCTCTATAGATTTTAATCCCAAGAATATAAGCTGCATCTCCCAGATCCTTCATTGAGAAACAATTCCCTAGCCAGGTTTTTACACCTTGCAAAGTTGGGACGTCATTCCCAATTAGCAGAATATCATCCACATAAAGAACCAGGAATACAATTATGCTCCCACTAGCTCGGATGTATACGCATGGCTCATCCTTGCTTTTAGAGAAGCCAAACTCTTTTACCTTCTCATCAAAGCACAGGTTCCAGCACCGAGAGGCTTGCTTAAGTCCATAAATGGACTTCTTAAGCTTGCAGACCTTATCCGGGTACTCGGGATGTACAAAACCCTCAGGCTGTGTCATATACACCTCCTCTGATAGTGTTCCATTAAGGAACGCGGTTTTGACGTCCATCTGCCATATTTCATAATCATGAAATGCGGCAATGGCCATGAGTATCCGAATCGACTTCAACATAGCCACTGGAGAAAAGGTTTCCTCATAGTCTACACCATGAGTTTGCGTGAAACCTTTAGCCACCAGTCGGGCTTTGAAGGTGTCTACTTTGCCATCTACGCCAATCTTCTTCTTGTAGACCCACTTGCACCCGACGGGTCTACACCCCGGTACAGGATCTACCAAGTCCCAAACTTGGTTATCGGCCATAGATTTAATCTCGGAATCCATTGCCTCTTTCCACTTGGCAGACTCAGCGCCCACCACAGCGTCTTGGTATTTGGTAGGTTCATCTGAAACTACTACCATGTCGGTGCCCTTAGATATGTGAAAACCATATCTATCTGGCTCGTGCCGACTTCTACCGGATCTTCTTAGAGGTAACGGATCTACATCATTATCTCCAGCATCATCTTGCTGAGATTCAACCGTTGCCGGTTGTGAGCTAGTTCCAACATCAGGTTCTACATTGGTAGGCTCTCGAATTTCTTCAAGATCAACATTACTCTCACTAGCTCTCTTGGATACCAGCTCCCTCTCTAGGAAGACCGCCCTTCGAGCAACAAATACCTTGTTCTCCAAAGGTTTGTAAAACAAATATCCAATAGAATTAGCAGGATAACCAATGAAGAAACACCTTTCGGCCCTGGGCTCCAATTTGTCCTCTACCTCACGTCTCACGTAGGCAGGACAACCCCAGACCTTTAGATATGAGATGGATGGAACCTTTCCATGCCACATCTCATGTGGTGTTCTCTTAACCTTCTTTGTTGGTACGAGGTTAAGGATCTTACCAGCCGTCTCAATAGCGTAACCCCAAAATGTAATGGGAACTTCCGAGTGACACATCATAGACCGAACCATATCCAACAATGTTCGGTTTCTCCTCTCGGCGTCACCATTTAATTGAGGTGTCCTAGGAGGTGTTAATTGCGAGACAATCCCACAATTTCTAAGATGGTCTCGGAATTCGGAACTAAGATACTCTCCACCCCTATCGGATCTTAGCATCTTAATCCTTTTCCCAAGTTGATTTTCTACTTCGTTTTGATAAGTCTTGAACACCTCAAAGGTTTCTGACTTTTGTCTCATCAAGTAGACATACCCGTATCGACTATAATCATCAATGAAGGTAACGAAGTAGCGGGAATGATCTCTAGTGGCATGCTTGAACGGACCACACACATCCGTGTGAACGATATCCAACAAGTCTTTAGCCCTCTCACATACACCGGTGAAGGGTGCTTTGGTTATCTTGCCCAATACACAAGATTCGCATACTTCATTAGACCCGTGGTCAAATGATTCCAAGATCCCATCCGATTGGAGCTTGGCGATGCGTTTCTTGTTAATGTGGCCTAACCGACCATGCCAAAGAGACATTTTATCCAAAACACTTTTGGATCCCGAATCAACATTCATGATTGATCTATTGTTTCTCAAGCTTACGCTTGTTTCATATATGCCATGACATGGAAATGCTTTGAAACATAAGGAACCATTTTTATAACATAAAATAGAACCATTCATAAATTCAAAATCAAATCCATCATCGTACAAAGCATACAAGGAAATAATGTTTCTTGCCACACCGGGCGAATAACATACATTCAATAAAACAATAGATAAGCCGGATTGAAAGGCAAGCTCCACACTTCCTATCTTCTCAACCGGGACAACCGCCTTGTTTCCCATGATGAGGTCCAGCTCTCCATCAACCAAGTCTCTACTTCTTGTAAGTACCTGCACATTATTACAAACGTGAGTACCACACCCGCTGTCTAAAACCCAGGCGTTTGAAGTAGAAGTGTTATGGAGTTCAATCATGTACATACCGGAGGCAGCGGTACCTTTGGATCTCAATTTCCTGAGCTCCTCCGTGTATTTGGGGCAACTACGCCGGTAGTGACCCTTTTCCTTGCAGAAGTAGCAGGTTGCCTCTTCCGGAGAGGTGACGGCGGTAGCTACTTGCTTCCCCTTCGCCTCCGGGGTGGTTTTAGGTTTGGGCTTCGGTGTTCCCACCTTGGCCTTCCCCTTCCCCTTCGAGGCCGAAGCGGGTTGCTTCCGCTTCTTGCCACCCTCTTTGATCGTAAGGACGGCGGTGGAGGAAGTTGGCTTCGATTTGGCCATGTTAGACTCAGCAGTCTTCAACATGCCGTGAAGCTCCATTATGGTCTTATCCATATTGTGCATATGGAAGTTGACAATGAAGGGCCCGTAAGATGGAGGCAAAGATTGGAGGATTATCTCAACCGCCAACTCTTTCCCCATCGGGAACCCCAATTTCTCCAATTGATCCACATAGCCCTTCATACTAAGGACATGTGAACTCACGTTGCCACCCTCCTGCATCTGGCAACCAACAAAGGCTTTGACGCATTCGTATAACTCTTGCCTTGCTTGCATTTGGAACATGTCCTTGAGTTGAGTAATCATCTCATACGCACTCACAGTCTCGAATTGCCGTTGCAACTCGGGACTCATGGTCGTAAGCATGAGGCAAGTCACGTCATTAGTATCTTTGACGCGTTTGTCATACGCGTCTCTTACAGCCCTCGTTGCGTTGGTAGCAGGAGGATCCGGGAAGAGGAGACTCCAAGACCTCAAGCTTCATTTCGTGGCGTAGGACAATTCTCAAAGTCCTAAACCAATCCATGAAGTTTGGTCCTTGAAGTTTCTCCTTTTCTAGGAAAGGACGAAGTGACATGTTAACGGTGTTGGTGTTGGTGCTAGTAGATGACATCTACAAGCAAAATACGAAATTTGGTTATTTGATGTATTAATATCCTTGTTAAATAATTACCCACTTATTAAAGAAAACAAATTATGTCAACAAGGGCCAAGAGCCTCAAAGTACCAAATCCATGACGGGTATGCCGCGGATCACTTCATGGAGCTACTTAGGCCGGTAAACACTTTACCAATTGCAATCCGTGATTACAATCCTTAGTCACTTGCGAGATCCTAGGTACTCATAGCACCCATTTGGCATGTTTGATCCCTCCACACCATTCCTCATTAATCCACCATGGTAGCTCGGTATGGGCACGACAACTACCAAGGCGTTTTTAAGTCTTGGAATTGTAAATCGACCATCAAGATACACGGTGATACTCTAGCCCAATGGCCGGCTCGGCTAAGCTCGACAACCGACCTTGCGAGTTGCCACACGCACCTTCCACACAGTTACACAAAACCGATCTCGGCTAAGCTCGACGACCGATCAAGTTTCACTAGATTCGGGTGGTGTCATCTTATGGTTGGCGTGTGATTTACTTTTGAGAAAAACGGGATTTTGAATTCTCCGGTTAAAACAAATTTTAACCTATTCTTGTTGTGGCGCGCGAGGTTTGTAAACCAATTCAAAAATCTTGGTTTTAATTTATTTTGAAAAGTTTTCAAGCTTGCGAAGAGACTAAACAACCAAGCAAGAAATACAAAATAAATACAATAACCACGCAAGGTAAGTAAATCCGGTAACGAGCCAATCCTATGCGTCTTGTCCGTGAGCCAACGGACAAGACTAAGTCATCTAAGGACAAATCCGAATGACTCGATGCGTGCTCCTCCCACTTGATCCATCGCGTCTCCTACCGACCTCCGGATTTGAATGAGCAAAGACACCTCCTACCGGTTCTCCTTTGGTTGCCTTCGGTTCTCCTCTTACAATTTTACAAATTTAAAAGGAAATGGCATGCAAGCCACAATTTCCATTCTAAGCTAATTCTACAAATTACAAAGAATACGAAATCGGCATGCAAGCCGTTAAAATTACAAACCGAATAAATAGATTAATTATTACAAACCAATGTGGTACAAACCACCAAATGAATTAATACATTAATCTAAATCAACCAAACACATCTCATAGGTCATATGGCTCAAAATTGTTACCGGATACGCATACTACAACCACATACAAGAAATCACATATCAACTCATGGTGTGCCACACAAAACCATGTAAATCTTATATGTCTTGGTTAAGATTATCTAATCACTCAAGGCACTCATAATCCTATGTACATATGCATTAGGAACCTCAAACAAGTCAAAATTCCATAGTCATATATACACAATGTAAGTATATGCAATTAATCATTTTCATGCCTAAATGTTAATCCACATATAAATACATCAACCAAGACATAAGGCAACTTTAATCTAATCACAACTCAAATCTGGAACAATTCCAGCAAGTACAAATAGCCCAAAAATCCAACAAAATTGATTTAAGGCAAAACCATGCATTCTACCAGTAAGGGGTTAGCGCCGCTAACTATAACGCGTTAGCGCCGCTAACTCAGTTTAGCGCCGCTATCGCGAGACGACATTAAAACAAGTCAGTTTAACAAAGAGAACTATTGACTCCGACTTTAGCGCCGTTAACTAAGGTTTAGCGCCGCTAACATAGAAAAGTTAGCGCCGCTAAACACTGGACATAACCAAAAATCACATTTTTCGGATTTTCTTGGCCATCTAGTGCAAAACCAGTGTAGAGCTGGCTCTGATACCACTGTTGGGGTTCAGGGTCACGCGCAACGGAAGCATGCAATAACAAAAACGAAATATTTAAGCATAAAAAGCAACCAAACTAGGAACCCCATTAGTGTACCAAACTCTACAACATGATTAAGCAACTAAAGCACAAAAGAGAAGAGTATTATACCCTGGATATCTCAGATGGATGTGCGAAAAGCTAGCTCCAGTTTGAACTCCTTCACGAACTCGATCTTCCAAATCGTGGTCCACACCGAGACACAAGGCAACCTTGTTGTACTAGCAACCCTTGGAGCTAATCAACTCGAGAATACTCCTCTGGAACAACCACCACGAAACCCACCAGGAACTGCTCTCTCTTTCTCTCTTGTTTACTTAGCAACTCAAGTGTTCTAAGTGTATGTATTAAACAATATGGCCAAGAGTAGCAAATGAGAGAAGAGAGCTCCTTTTATAAACTCCAAGCTGCCCCCTGGACTCCCCAAGTCGGCCCAGAGACAATGATGGAAGTTAACATGCATTGGTGGAGATGGGTGGCAGAAAGAATAAAGATGTTTCTGTCAGACGGGGTTAGCGCCGCTAACCGCCCAACGTTAGCGCCGCTAGCCGCCCAAAGATAGCGCCGCTAACGCGGCTAAGCTAGCGACATCAGTGTTAGCGTCGCTAACCCCTCCTGGAAACCAACTATCATTATTTATTCTTTCACACCCTTATCTTTTAGGTAGTTGTCAAGGTCAGCCCCCGGTGTGTGACCCGATAGGCCCATACGTCATCGGTAGCAATCAATTGACGTACGTGAATCAGTGGGCATTCTCCAACAATATATATATATATATATATATATATATATATATATATATATATATATATATATATATATATATATATATATTGCCGTAAGGCACTAATATATATATATATTAATTATATATTATTTTCTATTAATATTAATTAGTAACTTGGTGATTAAGTTATGTTTAATTCAAATTAGGAAATGATATAAGGTTTCCTAATATTAATCCTAATCCTATTAGTATAAATAGGGATCACGGATTAAGGTTATTGGGTTACACCAATAAAAATAATTAAAACAAGAAAAGCTTCTCTCTCTCTTTTTCTCTCAACTTCGGCCGAGAGCACAAGAAAAACCGAGGGCTTGGTTTTTGGTCGATCATCAAGCTAGCATGATCGTGGTTCATGGTTGCTACACCTTTCTAGCGGGATCTCGTGTTGATTCATCACGGGTGGATTATTACTTAAGCAACCCTGAGGTGAGAAAAGGTATGATATCCATATTCTTCTTTTTGTTCTTGGTTGGATGAATAATATGAATGTTCCTTTTGTTCGCTATGTTCATATTATTATTTTTATACATACATGTCATCGATTAATATATATATATATATATATATATACTTTGTGATAAACAAAGATTCTAACCCTTTGGGGTTTTTGGGTGGTTGATCTTTCAAATTCCGCTTTATGAAAGATTAATCAGTTTTTCATCCTTGAGTCGGTTCAAACCAGTTTGAGTTTGAATCAATATGACATATAGGAGGTGCTACAAAACCCAACAGTGGTATCAGAGCCTCGGCTCAGTTTATTACAATGTGTATATTGTTTGATCTGTTTATTTGTTCTTGTTCTTATATATACATAATCGAAATTGTAGTGATTAACAAGTTTTGTTAATCTCAGTTTAAAAGTTTTAATATTCAAACAGTTAGTTTTGAATATTGAAAGATTTTATAGTTTTTTAATTTTTAATCAGAAAGGTTAAATCAGTTAGGTTTAACCGGTTAAAGAATTAAACCTATAAAGGTATATTTTCGTTCATGTATATATATATATTTGTATATGTGTATATCGACTTTTGTATAATACAAATATTAATCAGTTTGGTTAATATTATTTTAAAGTTTTTAACCTAAACTAGTTTAGTTTTAGATTAAAGGATAAACTTTAAAAGTTTTGAAGTCCTAGTTATTATCCACAAGTTATGTTGATAAGGATGTTTAAAGTTTAAATATTTAAAACATGTTTTTGTTTTAAAAGAAAAAGGTTGAACTTTAAATAAGATAAGGATTTCAAGATTTAATTTTGATATATATATTATGGTTCATTTTTTTATTCTGTTAATTAATGGTCGGAAATTTCACCGGAAAACCACCGGACCACTGGCGGCAGCCCCATTATGGCGGCGGCCCAGCAAGGAGGCAGCCCAGCTGCGGCAAGCCCATCGGCCCAACAGCGACAGCCCAGGGCAAGATCGCGGCGCGATCAGGCTGGTCGCGGCCCAGGTTGCATTCGCCCCAGCAGAGGCTAAGGCACAAGCCGTGGCCCCTTTGCGACGGCCCGGCAGCCCAAGAGGGTTCGGCCCAGTTTGGGTCGGCCCGGTTAGTTCTTTAATTTGATTCTCTTAAAGCTCAAGTTATTTTATGTTTAGTTCTTTAAATTCTTTAATTTATTGTTTTTAGAACTTAAATCCTTTTTGTTTATATATTTGGGCTTATAAAGTTATTTTAGAGCTTAATGGGCTTCTCGGCCCAGTTAGGGTTAAAACAGAGAACGGACTCTTGGACCAAAGGCTATGCGTTATAAATACCGTTTGTATTTTTAGGACGCATATTTCGGAATAATTAAATGATACAAGATTGTATATATATATTATTTTACGTACTTAAAATATACATATATAGAAATTATGGTTAAAAGAATTATTTTAACTAGTTAAGTTAAAATAAAGGATTATTATATTTTTGGATTTAAAATATAATATTTAACCGTAATAGTGTATTATTGTTGAACAAAGTTAACGAGTACAATTTTTAATCAATTAGGTGTTTTTGGATTAAAACACATTTGGTATGATAGTTATTATACCAATAGTTTAATAATTTATTAAAAGGTTGACAAAGTTTTTGTCAATTTTTCTTGTCTCGATTAATAGTTTAATTAATTTAGAGGTAACGAGAAAAATGTTAGTAGATCAAGGATGTATGTATGTTGTTTGCATTATTTATTGTTTATATGTAATGCGTGGTTGATTATTTATATATTGTTTATATATATATGTTGAATAGGTTTGCCTTGTATACTAAGTCGCATTAGTATTTTTAAGTCGCGTTCGTAGTTTCTACATGTCAACTACAAATGCTTGACTTAAACAAGTCAGCAGTATATTCATGTTGTGGTTGGACATGTAGGTTATAGGTTTTTGCCAACTTAGACCTGTGGTTGTGTTCTTCTTTTCTGTATTTCTTTATTTTGGTTTTCGGGAGGCCTGAGTGCCACTTACAACCCCTTTTATAATGTAAAAGTTATAGAATAGGTTTCATGTATTCTAGTATAGTTTGTTGTAACCAAAACCAAGGACGAAGATCTATCAAGATGGAGTTTTTCAAAGATGGAGGAACAAGATGGAATTGCTCGAGTCAAGACCGGGAGTGTCAAGGCCAGTGGCAGCAAGGAGACAAAACACAAGATCAAGCCACGGGATCAAGCTTTGTCTAGTTTGTCTTTGGTTGACCCCTTAGGACATAGTTGGAAAAACTATAACAGTTTATTATCTGCGTGGTTGTGCTTTACTTTTATGATTATTATGCGGCTATAAAATTAAAGCAGAAGGTTAATAATAGTTTTTATTAATCAGAGGTAAAACTACGGTGTATGATAAAATTGGAATACGACAATAGTTTTATAAAATTAAATATTTTATGATTGTCGTATCAGCATATTAAAATAGTTTGTTTTTTAAGATGGTTTTATCATAAGACGTATTGTGTACCTAGTTCAAGGTATACTAAGATATACGGATTTTAAAACAGATAGTTTTAAAATGGTTTTACAAAACTGGAAATCAAGTTTTACAAATTTGGATAAAACCTAATAAAATCGTAGATCAGTATGCTACCCACCTAATGGTACACATTTGCTGTTAAATGGTACTCGGGTGTCGGAAGTGCCCAAACCTTGGTCATCCGGGTTCAAACCATTGCGTGAAAGGGTATGAAAGGTTCTGCGATAATCGGGAGTCCCGGCCAGAATTCATACTGTCTTAGGTGGTACGATCTATTTTGGTGATAATCGGGAGTCCCGGCCCAAAATGCACTAGAGTAGAGTTAAACATACTAGACTTGGTCTAAGTGCTCTACGAGGTTCAAGGAGTCGTATCAGTTAGGTACGATTGGTACAGGGTGTTACCTACCAGAAATAGCATGACTTAGCGGGAAGTGCCCAAACCTTGCGTCAAATATGTGAAATATGGGTCCTAGGGCTAATACTTATCATTTAAGAGTTTTTATGGATTTGCATTATCAAAGTCTATTGTGTGTTACTAATTGAATTACATGATTGATATTGTAGATGGCAAACACATACAACACTAATAACCTCTTACTCCATTCTATCCTTGAGAAGGATAAGCTCACCGGACCTAACTTTCTCAACTATGAGCGCAATCTTCGGATCTTGCTCATGCATAAGAGAAAGTGGTATGTCCTCGAAGAGCGGGTGGGAAATACCCCAGCCAAAAGTGTATGAGCATGATGGAAACATCGGCTTATGACATAGTCCGCCAGTTGAGGGACATGTTTCAGGAGCAGGTTCGTACAGGACAGTACGATATCACGAGGGGTCTTAACACTTGCAAGATGGCTAAGGGTATTTCGGTTAGTACCCATGAAAGGGTACATGGACTACCTAGAAAGGCATGGACACCCAGTACCGTTGCAGCTAGCAACGGATATGATACTTAACTTGTTGTGTGATGGCTATAAGCCTTTCATAGTCAACTACAACATGAACGACATGGAGAGATCCATAGCTGAGCTTCTTTCAATGCTCAAGACAGTTAAGTCTAATATGGGTACTAAGTTCAAAGATATTCTCATAGCGGATAACGGTAGTAGTAATAAAAGGAAGGGGTGCAGCGGAAGGGGCAAGGGTAAAACCGAGCCAGCACCATCTGCACCCAGGGCCAAGGTAAATGACAATGGCAAGGGCAAGAGATTCAAACCAAACAAAGCAGAAGCCAATAATCGGTGCTTTAAGTACGGTAAGATTGGCCAGTACAAGGTCAACTGCCCGAAGTGTCACGAACGTGGTGTTTAGTCTAAACATCACAAGTAGGTTCGGTGACTAACTTCAGTATTTGCTTTCAAGTAGTGTTTGACATTTGCAATCGTTTACTGCAATAGGTCAGTGAAAGCGAAACATGCCAAGAATGCAAGAATCCCACGTGAAGAAATAAAGATATTAATAATTCATAGTTGAAAATATTTTTTTTTCAAAGCAGTTTTTTTAAAATATTAATGAATTATTTAGGGACATATCCTTGCACGTGGTTCGTGATTATATCTAGTCAAGTTTGACTAGAGGTTAACTAACAAGTCAAAGTTTTTGACTCATTAGTGGTTGATCCTATGTATTAATTATTGCCATTGAGATATATCAATATTATTTGCTCGACTAAACTTATGGAATTACTTGAATCAACACGGTTGGTGTTGTTAATTAGAAGGTTCATCTAATCGAGTAATTATAAGTATTTATGAAAACAAGTTCAAGGTATGAACTAGTATTAAACACTTGAAATAATAGTTATTATTTCTGGAATGTGTTTAAGGATAAAACATTTATGAGTATGATTATAATGGATATTGTAATCAAGAGAACTCACATGTTTTAAATAAGAATCTATACAAGTGTGTTATACTTGTAATAATTTAAAGTTTCGAAAACCAATTTCCGTAATAGGAAATAGTGGATGTGTGGAAAAATACAAGTTTAAGGTTTCGTCGACTTTAAGATTCTTATTCGAAATCTAAGTTTTAGATTTATACTTAAAATCAGTATTTTGACTTTTGTGTCAAGTTTGACGAAGTCAATAAGGTATTTTAAGTAATGCTATGTTTTCATAATAGTCAGTGGGAGCAATTGACCTACGCAAAGGTATTTATCAAGTTTTGATAAATTGAAATATATATGTATATATATTTGCTTAGAAGCTAATAAGTGTGTTGGATAAACGCAGTGATTATTAGCTTGTTGAATTTCAAGAACGTATATAATTTTGAATGACGGGTTTTTGAAGATTCAAAATGGTCCAAGTGTTAGGACTAGTCCCAGGATGTCATAATTATATATTGAAATTCGATGTCACCAATACTAATATATAAAAGAATTAAGTGTTGAAAATAATAAACAACATATTAGACAAGTGTTTATACACCAAGTATCTAATTTTGTTTGCGGGTTAGTGTAAACAAAAAGTTTATTATTTTAGTCTATTTCTTGGAATAGAAAAGTTTTATACATCTACAATGTAACTAGGTATAGTTACGGGATAATTTTATATATTCAGGAACAAGGAGTTAATCCAGTTATTTAAGTTCAGGGAATATGATAAAATTAAAAAGACTAGATTTGTTTTCAAGGTTTGCGGAAAACAAATCATCTAGCAAAATGAGTGGGAGCACTAATTAGTGCATACTTGTTTTTAGTTCATAGTAATGTTGCGGTTTCAAGAAGTGATCCGTGATAAGTCCACTTGAACCAACATAGTAACGCAAATAGCCGTCGTGATTCGAGTCGATGAAATGGTAGAAATTATGCATCTTTATTCCAGCCTAAGATACTGGATAGTGACATCGTGAAGAATACCGCGTGGTCAACGAGTCAAACGTATTCGTCACATAGGTTTTCCTCAAGCCTAAGATATTTGGTTTGGGATGCGTGGACTTCTGGCATTTGGATCACACCTAACGCTACGCCGTAATAGGGTAGCTATAACGGGCGTATCTGGTGTCAGCGGAAAGCGTGCTGCCAAATGCAAGTATGCGAGAGGCATTCTGCACCTCCTTTTAAGGAGAGATGTTTCTGGGCCCCTTGACTGATGTAGACTGTAGAAGTGCATGGCCATACCCAAAAGAACTGATATGTTCTTTGTCGTTTATCACTCAGTCGAAGTCGGACAGTCGAGAAAAGTTTCTGAGTGTTCAGAGTTGATTCATGCCATGCTCACACTCGAAATCGAAACATCGTGTTGCAGAGGAAAAAGCCTAAAGTATACCCGATCATAAGACAGGGGGTTCTTATGAAGTTTTATTATAAAACACATTGTTTTATAAATTATAAAACAGTTTTGATTTATAAGGATTTAATTATCACACCTAGGTATAAGAGTTCTTATCGCTTGGTTAACCTAAGGACTTGTCTAGAAGTATCCTTACGCCAGTGTCATCAAGGTACCTTGGTTGACGGTGAACACAAGTGGGAGTCTGTTAGGATTTGTGTGCATAACCGTCGAACCCTGATGTCACGTCAAATGCCATAAGGCACTCAAGGGTCGCACCTGTGAGGGCATGTAATCCGACAAGTAATGCAACCACAAGTAGAAAAACGGTTTTGTAACTAGTTAGTTATAAACCAGTAAAAGTAAGTTATGATTTTAACATACGGAGATGATTAATTACCAAGTTAATTAATTAACAAGGAAATATATATTTATTAGTTAATAAATATATATTGTTAATTAATAATATTTAAGATTAATAATTTAAGTTTTAATTATTAGTTTTGGATAAGGATTAATAATAAAGAAAAGTAATAAGAAAATATATATTATAATTATATATATATATATATATATATATATATATATATATATATTAGTGCCTTACGGCATATATATATATATATATATATATATATATATATATATATATATATATATTAATTAATTATATATTATTTCTATTATTATTAATTAGTAACTTGGTGATTAAGTTATGTTTAATTCAAATTAGGAAATGATATAAGGTTTCCTAATATTAATCCTAATCCTATTAGAATTAATAGGGATCAAGGATTAAGGTTATTGGGTTACACCAATAAAAAGAATTAAAACAAGAAAAGCTTATCTCTCTCTTTTTCTCTCATCTTCGGCCGAGAGCACTAAGAAAAACCGAGTGCTCGGTTTTTGGTCGATCATCAAGCTAGCATGATCGTGGTTCATGGTTGCTACACCTTTCTAGCGGGATCTCGTGTTGTTTCATCACGGGTGGATTATTACTTGAGCAACCCTAAGGTGAGAAAAGGTATGATATCTATATTCTTCTTCTTGTTCTTGGTTGGATGAATAATATGAATGTTCCTTTTGTTTGCTATATTCATATTATTGTTTTTATACATACATGTCATCAATTAATATATATATATATATATATATATATACTTTGTGATAAACAAAGATTTTAACCCTTTGGGGTTTTGGGTGGTAGATTTTTCAAGTTCCGCTTTATGAAAGATTAATCAGTTTTTCATCCTTGAGTCGGTTCAAACCAGTTTGAGTTTGAATCAGTATGACATATAGGAGGTGCTACAAAACGCAACAGATCAGGCTTTGGACCAGTGTAGGTAGCTTCGGCTTGAGTAAAAGCTTCTTTTTCTCTTTCTTTTTCTTGGTCCTGTACTACTTTTGCTTTTCTTTTTCTCAGCTCATCAACAGTTATACCGATCTCAGCAGCTTCCCCTTGTTCTATCAACTCGATTAATTCTCTTGTAGCTCTCTCTTCCTCAGTCTTCTTTTAGCTATAGGTTCATCTTCTAGCTCCCCCTCAACTTGAGCTTGCTTTTCTGCTCCTTTGGCTAGGCTTAGCAGAGCCTCAGCCTCAGCTTGAATTAACTCAGCTTCAGTGTCAGCTTGAACCTTCTCCTTTTTGTCATCATCAATAGGGTTTAAAGTCTCATATTTGATCGCAGCCATGGCAGAGGCAATTTCCTTGATGTCAGTTGCTAGTTTGTCAATTCTCTGGTGAATCATTCTCTTGTTCTTATTTCTTTTGAGATTGAACTGAGCAAACTGTTCTTTGATGAAAGATTTAATCTCTTGAAAACCTAGTGAGGGAGCTACAACTTCTTTCCTTGTCTTCACCACAACTGGAGACTTACTTCTCCTTTGAATTTCAAACTTTTGCGTTTCTGAGGTGAACAATCAAGAATCTCAGTTGAAGTAGGACTGCGTTTGGATACATTTTCTAGGAGTTGCTATCTACCCCCGAATTCATCTGTACTAGATTGGTGACCCTATAACTCCCCTTGGTATATAGGAGAGTCATTGGCAGGTCGTGCAGGAGAGTATGAGAAGTAAAAAGAATGTGTTGGGCTCAAATTGTGATGAGATTGGGTAGGTGGTTGGCTTATATGGTGAGAAGGGGTGATTGACCCTGGGGATTGGTCATTTTTTCTATGTTACTTGAGTATGTCTGCTCAGGTACAGTAGTAGGCTCTCCCATGGCTCTAGAGAGTATAGGTAGAGTAGACACCACATCCTGGCTGGGCTTAAGGGTTTAAATGAGCCTTGAGGTTGACACCTTAAGAGTAGGTGTCTCCCCCTCAACTCCTGCCTGTGGAGGTATCAATGTGATATCTGCTCCATTGGTTCCTTTAGGTGTGGCACCACCTTTGGCAGTCTTTCTGTTATAGGTTTGGATAATTTCTTTGGTAGTAGTGGGCAAACCAAGGCTGGCTACAGATTGGGATTTATAATGGAATGAAGGTGGAGGAGATGGGTTAGACTGGGTTGGGCTTACCACAGTTTTGTCTCCAACAGATGATGGAGAAAAGTGAGAAGAAGTAGAGATAAGAGGAGTCAAACCTGTGCAGATTCTGCCAACTAATGTAGACTCTGAAGATGGAAGAGGGAAGGATGATGACAAAGTTGAATCACCCTCAGCTTCACATGTAGGATCAGCTTGAGCAGAGTGCTCAGCCTGAGTTTCTGGTTCAGCTTCAGAAGCTCCCCCTTGATTGGACTCCTCAACTTCACTTGCAGATAAAGCTCCCTCAGCTATCCATCGCATAGGATCACTAAGACCTTCATGCTCTGGAAAGATGTCATTGTTGAACATCTTAGAGCTGAGTGCTGGGGTAATAAACACATCCTGCCCAGCTTCATAAAGCTGTTCTCCCAATTTAGCCTCTACCACCAAGGACAAGTACCTAATGAATGGTACATGGAGGTCCCTTGGTGTCTTCAAAACTTGGACCCTGAGATCGTTGAAGATGAGCAGTGCATAGTCTAAATTGCGTACAAAGAACATATTGTAGAGCAGCTGCATCTCGAACTCATTTACTTGATCCAGTCCTCCAACCTTGGTTCCAAGTGAACGGATCACTGTGGATACCATAAAACCCCATCCGGTTGGGAAAGTAGCCTTTTTTATAACACCCTCTGTCTGTGGGTGACCCATTCTGGGTAGGACCGACCTTGCTACTTGTCTGATCATGGTTGGCTCGAACACATCGTTTTGAGGGAGTTAAAGAACTTCCCTTAGCCTTTGTACCGTGATCACCACCTGTCTCTCCCCATTAAGAACAGTTCCCCTAATTTCATCCCTGTTTTGGTCATAGACACACGTATACCAGAACTCTAGCAGGTGTTGAAGAACGACGTGAATTGGTGCACCTGTGAAGGCGAATGCCAAGGGGCATTTTCGAATGTATTCCACCCATTCCTCATATCCTCTGCCTCATTTCCTGTCAGGAATTGCGAGACAAGTTCGTTGATTGTTGATTCGAATCAACGACACACCATTGTTTTTGAATTGAGCACCTCGCACCATCCGATCACTAAGATTAAGAATGGTTCCGTGAATCGTTTAGTCGAATAAGCTTGAAATCGATTGACACTGAGTAAAATCGAGAGTCGCAATGAGCGATTAGGGTTTTGAGTATGAGTGAACGGTTGATTGCACTTAGCATGTAGAGGTGTTTGTAGAAGGTATATTAGTCTAGCAGAAGTTTAGAGATGAAAAAAGTGAGCGTAAACTTCTGAAAATCAGTTATGATCATTATATATACCTTTCCGAGGAGAGAGAAAAGTGATCGTTGGATACCCTTTTTATCCGTTACGACAACAACTTAAGGCTTTATGTAATAGTAATCGAGATGAAACGTATCATCTTCCAACGGATAATTTTGTAAATTAATATTATTGACTTACAAAAATTTTATTGACATTGTTTTATTACACCGATACTGTTAGAGTATGCCCACTGACACACGTACGCCAATTGATCACTGCCGAAGACGTATGTGCCTATCGGCTCACACGCCGGGGGTTGATCTTGACAACAACCTGAAAGATGAGGGTGAGAAAGAATAAAAAATGATAGTTGGTAATCTGGCCAGAGTTAGCAACGCTATCTCTACCGTCGCTAACTTTGGGCGGTAACTTTGGGCGGTTAGCAGCGCTATCCCTTGGCGGGTAGCGGCGCTAATCCTACTGACAAATTGCAACTTTATTCTTTTCACCCCCCTCTCTCCACCAATGCATAGCTTTTTCATCATTCAGCCTTGGCCGACCTTGGGGAGTCCTGGGGTCATGTTGAGCTCCATAAAAGTCATGTAACTCTCTCTTGTTAATACTCTTGCATAACTTGAGTTTAAAATCACTTAAAAACATATGTGAGTTGTCTAAGTAAAAGAGAGAGAGTTGTAGAGAGTTCTTCTTGGTGGTCTAAAGGGTTGTTGTTCCAGAGTTGTTCTTCAAGTGTCGAGGAATAATCAAGGAGTGTTAGTACACTTAGATCACGCTTGATCGGGGTGGACTTGGATAGCCGAAAGGAAATGTCTTGCTTGCACACGGGAACAACAACAACAAGTCCAGAGACATCAAGGGTATAACTCTTCTCTCCTTTCTGTTTTGGTTGCAAAATTTAGATGTAGAGCTTGGTACTTCATTTGGGGTTCTCATTTGGTCTTGTGTTTGCATTTGAAATTCGTTATTGTACATGTTTGCTTCTTTTGTGCTCAACCACGAACCCCAACAGATACCTAATCAGTGTAAAAATAAAATGTGACACTGACTCAAGTATAATAGTCCATGAAGTAATAACACATAGTGATTAAGACATACCAAGTTAAGTAAACTTATCACTCAGCGTGAGTCAAGCACTCAGCTTGATCTTGGCACTCAGCTTGAGATTGATAGTCAGCTTGAGTTGGGCACACAGCTCAGAATCAATGACACGTAGTCTTTGTTGTTTGAGACTGACTCAAATTCATATTTTAACCACACTGAGTAGTTAAACCATGTTTGGCACTCACCAAACGTGTGAACTTATCACATAAATTGAGTTAAGCACATAGCTCAGACTCAATGACACATAGTCATTTCCATTTGAGACTAACTCAAATTCTATATATTTTAACCACACTAAGTAGATAAAATATGTTTGGAACAAACCAAAGGTGTGAACTTATCACTCAACTTGACAAGGTAGGCAGTTTATGGAAAGTTATTTATAAACTGTGCACTCAGCTTAAGACACTTAGTCTCTGTCAAGCTGAAGCTCAGATTCTAAACACTTATCTGAGGGTTGAGCATACCCAACTCACTTAGCAGATACAAAAACCTCTTTTCATCAACTGGTTTTGTAAAGATGTCTGCTAATTACTCATCAGTGGAGATAAATTTGATTTCAACTTTACCTTTTTCCACGATGTCTCTGATGAAGTGATTTCTAATTTCTTTATGCTTTGTTCTGGAGTGGAAGACTGGATTATATGTAATGGCTATTGTACTTTGGTTATCACAGAATATGGGTGTTTTCTTTAAGTTCATACCAAAGTCTTGAAGCTGATGTTGCATCCACAGGATTTGAGCACAACAGCTACTTGCAGCAACATACTCAGCTTTAACAGTTGAAGTAGCCACTGAATTCTGTTTCTTACTTGTCCAGCTTACTACCTTCCCTCCAATCATTTAACATCCTCCTGTTGTTGATTTTCTATCTAACTTGCACCCAGCATAGTTAGCATCTGAAAAACCAACTAACTCAAATCCAGAGTCGTTTGGATATCAAAGACCTAGATTTTGTGTATCTTTAAGGTACCTAAAGATCCTTTTCATAGCTTGAAGATGTGATTACTTAGGATCTGCCGGATATCTTGCACAAACACATGTAGTAAACATGATATCAGGTCTACTAGCTGTCAAATAGAGTAATGAACCTATCATTCCACTATAGGTAGACTCACATATAGACTTTCCATCTGAGTCTTTGCTCAGCTTGATAGCTGGTGACAAGGGTGTTTTCATGGTTGAACTAGAATCAAAACCATATTTCTTTATCAAATCAAGAACATACTAGCTTTGATTAATGAATATTTCATCAGGCTTTTATTGAATTTGCAAGCCTAGGAAATATGTCATTTCACCCATCATGCTCATCTTGTACCTTTTTTACATAACTTCGGAAAACCATTCACACAGAGATTCACTTGTTGAACCAAAGATAATGTCATCCACATAGATTTGTACAAGAATCACCTGTCCTTTACTCTTTTTAATAAAGAGTGTCTTATCTATACTTCCTTTGGTGAAATCCATTGATAGTAGTGTTGGGATTTCTAGGGCATGCAACGGAATCAAGAAACAACATAAAAGCCCATAAAATCAAACATACATGGCATAAATCATGAAATCCCAAACATGGATCATTCTCTATGTAAAGAAATGCAACAAAGATAAAAGGAGAAAAGGGTATACCAGTCTCCTATGCTCCAGAATCTGAATGTGTTGATGAAGAACTTGCTCCTTGCTCCAAGAACGAATCGACTATTGAGTAGTACCACGGTAATACATCAATCTCTTGTGCTAGCAAGCTCCTTTGTGATTCTTCCCTTTAGAAAATCACTTAGAGAACAACAACTAATGAACAAGGACCAAATTCCTGGAGTAATACCTCTCTTACAACTTACTAAGCCTTTAGAAGCACTTATGGGTGTCTGGAATGTATGAGTGTCAAGAGTGTTAAATGATAGCAAATCCATTCCTTTTATAGAACTCCAGATGACACTAGAACTCCCAAAGACCGGCCAAAATCATATCCAAGATCTAACATCCATTGGCCAAGTCTTGAGGTGATTTGACAAAAAGTTACATGCACCCGTAGCGGCGCTAACTTTAAAGTTTAGCGGCGTTGACCTTTAAACTTAGCGGCGCTAACGCGACCTACCAACTGACATGACACAAAGTACATGCAGCCTTAGCGGCGCTAACTATTAAGGTTTAGCGGCGCTAAACCCTTAACGTTAGCGGCGATAACGCGGCCTGCGATGTCAACTTTTGTCTTTTGTCAATTTTGGTCCCTTTACTTAACTTGCTGTCAGATTTGACCCCGGTATATGACCCAATAGACCCATACATCATCAACAGTGATTTAAAAAGTATACTCGCATCAGTAGGCATATACTAACAAACTCCCACTTGTACACGATGCACCGTTCCTTATAAACCACAGACAATGAGCGGTCTCTAGCAAAACATCATTTCCCCCAAGTCAGTATGGGTTTCATTATCCAGAATAAAAACCTATTCACAAAGAAAGGTCATATAGATAAGTGATCTTAAACATCCTTTTGTTCATGATATCCGTGTGAACACGAGACATGGGTTAAATGTCAATCTCCATATCGTTCACGATTGTTATTCTCGATCTTGATTGGTGGTGAACAAAAGTTAAGGATATATCTGATTCTCAATCAATATTCCTTGAGCATGGCCATGCATAATTTTGGTGTTAGTTCCCAGTCATCGAGGGGCCTAGGGATATCTCTCATATCAGAGGAACAAATTCTTTTTGACTGTATAACCCTATACCATACTTCTTGGCTTATCTAGTCATTTTCTTTATCACAGCCAGTTACGAACTGCTTTAGAAAATAACTAAAGAAAGGAAGATCTATGATATAGCGGTTCATACATCTCAGTTCTAAGGACGTAAGATATTATCATCCCATGTTACTCATGACTATAATCCATAAAGTATACTTGGGTGTGGGTCTTCCAGTCACTTGAAACTCTTTTCAAACACAGATAGGCATTGCTCCTTAATTCGACCATATTGAATTCAAGGTCATATGCTTATCTCAGTCTTAATTCAATCTTCCTTCCACAAGATCGACTGACTGTGGAAAGTTTGAAATATCAAAATATTTCTGTAAGTGATTAAACATGCTAAGATGGAACACAGTATAGTCTTATGAATGTAACCGTATCACACGAATATATAATATCCATTACATATCGAAACAAGCATAAGTTACAATACTGTCTTTATCGTTCCCAAAATATAAAATTTACATATCAAACAAACTAAATACATAAATCAAGCCAAATCGCTGCCAAATCTTACACCTATTGCACTAGTGTGAGAGTCATGAACTGCCTGCGATAACGGCTTTGTGAATGGATCCGCAAGGTTTCCATCCGATGCTACTATGCTTATGATGACTTCACCATTTTCAACTACATCTCGTATAAAGTGGTATTTGCGCAAAATATGTCTTGTTCTCTTGTAAGCTCTTGTTTCCTTTGCCAAAGCCACTGTACCCTCATTGTCACAAAGTATATCAATAGGGTTAGCAATGCTTGGAACCACTTGTAGATCTTGAATGAATTTCTTCATCCACACGGCCTCCTTTGCGGCTTCACTTGCTGCAATGTATTCCGACTCGGTAGTCGAATCAGCCACCGTGTCTTGCTTCGACCTCCTCCAGCTGACCGCACCACCATTTAACAGGAATACAAACCCCGATTGATATCGGCAGTTATCCCTGTCTGTTTGGAAGCTAGCATCTGAGTAACCCTTTACTCTCAGCTCCTCTTCCCCACCAAATACTAAGAACATCTCTTTCGTATGCCTAAGGTATTTGAGTATGTTCTTTACAGCTCTCCAATGAGGTTCCCCGGGATTTGCCTGATATCTACTAGTCATACTCAAAGCACATGACACATCAGGACGAGTGCATAACATGGCGTACATGATCGATCCAACAGCTGAAGCATATGGTACTCACTCCATTAATTCTATCTCCTCTTGGGAGGTAGGACATTGAGCTTTTCTCAATGTCAAGCCATGTGTCATAGGGAGGTGTCCTTCCTTGGAATCCTCCATTCTAAAGCGTCTCACTACCTTTTCTATATATGCACTTTGAGAAAGCCCGAGTAGCCTTCTTGATCTATCTCTATAGATCTTGATCCCCAGAATATAGCTCGCATTCCCTAGGTCCTTCATTGAAAAACAATTCCCTATCCAAGCTTTAATAATCCTTAGGCTCGGAATGTGATTTCCAATTAGTAGTATATCATCTACATATAGGACTAAGAAGATTATAGTGCTCCCACTAGCCCTGACATATACACATGGTTCATCTTTGCTTTTCAAAAATCCAAATTCTTTGTTCTTCTCATCAAAGCATAGATTCCAGCTGCGAGATGCTTGCTTGAGTCCATAAATGGACTTCTTTAGCTTACAGACCTTGTTTGGATACTCTGGATGTACAAAACCATCAGGTTGTGTCATATATACCTCTTCGGAAAGCTTCCCGTTAAGGAAGGCGGTTTTAACATCCATTTGCCAAATTTCATAATCATGAAATGCAGCAATGGACAGAAGTATCCGGATAGACTTCATCATAGCCATTGGGGAAAAAGTTTCCTCATAATCTACACCAGGTGTTTGAGTGAAACCCTTTGCCACCAGTCGGGCTTTGAAGGTATCCAAGGTTCCATCCATGCTGGTCTTCTTCTTGAAGATCCATTTTCACCCTACGGGTCTAACCCCGGGCGTAGGATCAACCAGTTCCCAAACCTGGTTATCTGACATGGATTGCATCTCACTTTCCATTGCTCCTCTCCACTTTGCAGACTCAGGGCCTGCCATTGCTTCTTTGTAGTTGGTGGGCTCATCATAGTCCACCACTAACTTGCTGCCCACAGAAATGAGAATCCATATCTCTCTGGCGTATAACGAGTTATACTGGAATGCCTTGGAGTAAGCAATGAATGAGTGTCAGGAACCGCATTATTTTCTTGCTCAGTTTCAACCGTCTTAGGTTGAGTGATAGT
This sequence comes from Pulicaria dysenterica, assembly GCA_947179395.2. Classification (NCBI taxonomy): domain Eukaryota; kingdom Viridiplantae; phylum Streptophyta; class Magnoliopsida; order Asterales; family Asteraceae; genus Pulicaria; species Pulicaria dysenterica. The sequence continues at coordinate 47,824,780 of OX359289.1, read as the reverse complement.
GCCAACCTCAAGTTCTTTATCAATTGACCCTTGAACTTCCTCAAGGTCAATTTCCTTATTGCCTCTTGGTTTGGATAACATTTCTCTTTCTAAGAAAAATGCCCTTCGAGCAACAAAGACTTTGTTCTGAGAAGGTTTATAAAATATATATCCAACACCGGCAGGAGGATATCCGATAATGTAAAAACTTCTTTAGTGAGGTTCAAGTTTGTCCTCAGCCTCACGTCTCACGTAGGCTTGACAACCCGAAACTCGGTGGTATGAAAGTGTCAGCTTCTTATTATGCCACATTTCATAAGGTGTTTTTGATACTTTCTTGGTTGGTGCAAGGTTAAGGATTCGTACCGCCGTTTCTAGAGCATATCCCCAGAAACGAAAAGGTTCCTCCGTTCGACTCATCATGGACTTCACCATGTCTAGTAAGGTCTGGTTCCTCCTCTCAGCGACCCCATTTAATTGTGGTGTCCTTGGAGGTGTTAATTGTGAAATAATTCCACAATTCTTAAGATGATCGGTAAATTCAGTACTTAGATACTCTCCACCTCTATCAGACCGGAGTATCTTTATTGTTTTGCCCAGTTGATTCTGAACTTCATTTTGGAATGTCTTGAACACCTCAAAGGTTTCATGCTTGTTTTTAACAAGATAGACATATCCATACCTACTATAATCATCTATAAACTTTACGAAGTATCTTCATTTATTCCTCGTCACATGCTTGAAAGGCCCACATACATCCGTATGGATGATATCCAAGTGGTCCTTTCCCCTCTCACTTGTCCCCGTGAAGGGTGCTTTTGTCATCTTGCCTAATAAACAAGAATCACATACATCATTCGACCCTTGTTCAAACGATTCCAAGATCCAATCCACTTGGAGCTTGGTGATGCGACTCTTTTTTATGTGGCCAAGACGACTATGCCATAAGGAATACTTATCCAAACCATCTTTGGAATCGGAATCAATATTCATGATAGATTTTCTTGATTCAATGTATGCACTTGCTGCATATATGCCATGACATGGTAAAGCTTTAAAATAAACAATTTCATTCTTAAAGCAAATGATTGTACCACAAATAAACTTAAAATCGTAACCATCGTCATACAGTTTATGAAAAGAAATAACGTTTCCTGCCACATGGGGCGAATAGCATACATATTTTAATAAAATAGAATATCCGGTATTGAATGAAAGCTCCAAGCTCTCCCCGCTCCAAGCTCCTACTTGCCTTTCGCACCTGCACCATATTACATATGTGAGTGCCACAGCCAGTATCCAAGACCCAACCTTTAGAAGTAGAAGTATGGTGAAGTTCTATCATGAATGTACCTGAAGTGTCGGGGCCCGATATACTGATCGGTTTGAGTTTGTTGAGTCCCTCCAAGTACTTCGGGCAGCTTCGGCGGTAATGGCCCTTGCCCCTACAAAATAAGCACTCTGCATCCTCCGGAGTCTTGGCTTGGGGAAGTTTCCCTTTGCCTTTTCCCTCGGAGGCCGGGGCAGGCTTGGGCACACCAAACTTTCCCTTACCCTTTTTTTTCTTGGAAGGGGCGGCGTTCTTTTTGGTGATGCAGCTTTCCCGGATAGCTAGAACATGAGTGGAGGAGGAGGATGGTTTACTCTTGGTCATGCTCGCTTCGGCAGTCTTGAGCATACCATGTAGCTCCATCAAGGATTTATCCATATTGTGCATGTGATAACTCATGATGAATTCACCATATGCACTGGGCAGGGATTGGAGGATCAAATCAACCGCCATCTCCCTCCCAATGGTGAATCCTAGCTTCTCCATCCACTCAATGTTTGCCTTCATGCGCAAGACATGAGTGTTGGAGTATGCCCACTGACGCACGTACGCCATTAGGATCACTGCCAATATAGTATGAGCCTATTGGGTTACACGCCGGGGATCAATCCTGACAGCAATGAAGGATGAGGGACTGAAAGTGTTAAAGTGGAGAAGTTGGTATGTAGGAAGATTAGGCGACGTGGTGCTTGTTAGGGTACGCAACGCGGATGCTCAGCAGCGCGGAAACCTTTGGGTACGCGGCGCGTAAATGCGTCTGACAGCATGCAACTTTTGGCTGCACCTCCCCATTTGACCAATGCATTTCTTAGCTTTTTCCAAAAGCTCATGGGCGGTCTTTGGGGCAGTATTAGGTCGGTCTTGGCCTTATTTTTCAAGAACTCACTTAAGTCCTCTCTCTCTCTACCTTCTTGAATAGTTATTCTCTCTTGGGTGTTTTGATACTAACATTCACTTAGAGCTCCATGGTGGGTTTCATTTAAGAGTGATTGTGAGTGATTTCCAGGAGACAAAATCAGAGAGATTGTTGTTCTTGTGTGGATTCAAGGCTTTGAAGTCCACACAAGCTTGCTAGTACTTGAGGATTGGGGAAACCCGGGGTGGACTTGCAATAGAGGGAAGCTATTTTCTTTCCTAGTCAACACCATCTTCTTCAACAGGTTGCTGGAGCTAAGAAGAAAGGTATATCTTCTTTCTCTTCCTTTTTCATGTTGCAAATATGTGTTATAGAATTTGGTCCATTTTGGGGTTTTATTCTTTGTTTGCTTGTACATTTGGCATTGCATGTTGTTCCCTTTGCTTCCGCTGTGTTCGTGAAACCCCAACAGTGGTATTAGAGCCACCTCTATATTGTATTTGCACATGGTGGCTTGAAAAACCCGAAAATAAATTTTTGTTTTTTGTCCAGTAGGTTTCCGCGGCGCGGACCTGATCTTGGTACGCGGCGCGGAAAGTGACGGGACGAAATTTGGATATCTGCGAGAGTGTTTACTCGGCGTGATCCTGTTGTTGGATCCACGGCGTGGAACTTGTCTTGGCAGAATCTGTTTTTGCCTTTTTGTTATAGAAAATTATTTTGGGTTTTTGGCACTAAATTTTGTTTTCTGGAATTTTTGTCCAGAAATTAAAATTTGGTTTTTGTAAGTTGCCTTGTATAATGGTTGGTGTATTTATATGTGGATTACTATTTTGGCATGAAAATGGTAATTGCATATACTTACATTATGTATTTATGAATATGTTTCATCAAAAATGGTTTGGTGTTACTAATGCATAAGTACTATTTTGGGTGTTTGTTCTTGTGATGTTGGTAACCATAGATATGCCCTAGACCTTGTGGATGTTTGGTTGTATTTTAATTATTCAATCATTTGGTGACTTTATGTCACATGGTTTGTAATAATGAAATTTATTTATTTGGTATGTAATTTTGTATATGTGGCTTGCATGCCATTTAAATATTCCATATTATGTAATTGTACTAGAAGTTAGGAATTGTGGCTTGCATGCCATTTATTTCTTTTTCTATGTAAATTGTAATATGGAGCAACCATCGGAAGTCAATTGAGTGACATCTTGGTGAACACGAATCCGAGAGGCCCAATGGAGGTAGCGGGTTTAGTGGGAGCACATCCGAAGTCAAGGCTTTTGGTCCTTAGATGACTTTGTTTTCCCGTAGTGGCTCACGGGAAAACGCATAGGTTTTAGGGGCATGGTTACCAATTTGTTATATGCTTGTGATGATTTTATTATATTGTTTTGCATGAGTTGTAGGACTATTGCATGCTAGAAAATTTTTGTAAATAATAAAACCCAATAGTTTTAAAGATGGTTTAACAACTCTCGCGCGCACACTTGATTAACAAACGGATTTAACGATGGTTTAGTATCCGATTAGTGAAAACTTTTGGTTATTGTCACTTTTTGTTCATCATACTGAAAATGGTTTTTTAATCGGAAAACAAAATCCAGTTTTCTAAATGTAAATCGCACACCAGCCATAAGATGACACCACCCGAATCTAGCCGTGTAAGGGTTGATTGTCGAGCTCTAGCCGAGTTAGCCTTTGCATGAGCTGTGTGGAAGGTGTGTGTGGAAAATCGCAAGGTCGATTGTCGAGCTCTAGCCGATTTGATTTTGGACGAGAGTACCAACATGCATCTTGATAGTTGATTTACAGTTTCAATGTAATATTTTGTATGATTGTAGAGCTCAAGCCGAGTTATGCAAAATAGTAATTGAGAATCGGTGTGGAGGGATCAAACATGCCAAACTTGGCACAATGGTTGTCAAGTAGTATCCCGCAAGGAACTAAGAGTTGCAATAATGGATTGCAATCAGTCAATGGTTACCGGCCTAAATAGCTTTGCCACGTGATCCGCGGAGAACTCATCACGGTGCATGGTTCTTAGCCCTTGTTAAAGTAGTTGTTTTTCTTAAACACATGGGGTAATTATTTTAACGAGGATTTCAATCAAACTAACTTAAACTACTCTGCTTTCATAGATGACGTGGACTAACATCAACAACACCATCTTTACGTTATGTACGTTTCTTGAGAAGGAGAAACTCGATGGGAGTAACTTTATGGATTGGTCTAGGTAATTGCGCATTGTCCTACGACACGAAGACAAGTTACACACCATTGAGGAACCCCTTTCAGAAGCCCCTGCTACCAACGCAAGTAGGACTATTTTTTATGCGTATTACAAACTCGTAAAGGACACCAACAAGGTCTCTTACCTTATGTTAAGCATGATGATCCCCAACTTGCAAAGGCAATTAGAGGATCTGAGTGCATACGAGATAATGCTTGAGTTGAAGGACATGTTCCAACAACAAGCGAGGCAAGAACGGTATGGGTGTCTAAATGAACTACTTGGTTGCTGGCTGCAGGCTGGTAAGAGTGTAAGCATTCACGTGCTTCAGATGAAAGCACTTGTGGAACGCTTGGAGAGGCTAGGATTTATCATTGAAAGGGAAATGGTGGTGGATATTGTTCTCCGATCACTCCCACCATCATATGAGCAATTCATTATGAATTATCACATGCATGGTATGGATAAATCCATGATGGAGCTTCATGGCATGCTGAAGACTCTTGAGTCTAACATGGCCAAAAGTAAGCTCACCTCGTCCACTCTTACTAAGGCTACCGGAAAGCGAGCTACCTCAAATGGGAAGCTTGGTTCTACTAAGCTCACCATGTTCATGGAGTCGAAGGTCAATGAGATTGCGCCTCAAGATGAGATTCCAAATGGGGAAGTTTGCTACTTTTGTGGAAAGAATGGAAATTGGCGCCGCCACGCCTGCCCTAAGTGCCTTGATGAGCTAAGGATGCACAAGATAAGAAATATTGGCTCCAAAGCTTAAGGTACATTCATGATCAAACTCTACTATTTATCTACTTCTATGGGCAGGTTTTGGATACTAGCCACAACACTGAAGTTTGTCACAAATTTGTTTGTTGCAAAGTGCAGGTATTAGAGAGAAGTAAAAGATGTAGAGAGCTGGACTTCATAACGGGAAACAAGATGGTTGTCCCAATTTGAAAAGGATTGGAAGTCGGGATCTTGCCACTCCTTCCAGCTAATCTATTACTTTGTTAGATCTATGTTTTACGCCCTGCATGGCTAGAAACAATGTATCTTCTATGCCTTTTGATAATGATGGATTAACTTTTTATGAATTATGTATTTGGTGGCTTATTTGAAAGTTTATCTATGTTGTGGCATTTATTATAAGCATTTGCTTATGAAGTAATAGATTGATCGTGAATGATTTGATTTGCTACTCTAATTGCTAAAGTCAATTTAACCTTATAAATAAGACTTGCTTCACCAAGCTCCATGTGGTTAGGAACATGGATCTTTTGATCTAGGATCAATTGATGATTGTAAATCTTATTTATTAGGGTATAATGACTCAAACATCCTTCACTTATGTATGTGAGAGGAATGAAGGCTTATTGGATTTCGTTCACACTTTTGTGTGTAGACCGTTTAAGAAAAACCTAAGGAGTAACATTGGATACTTTGTTACCTTACCAATGAAGGTAAAAGGATGAACATGTTTAATTTGTCAGACACTCGTCTGAAACCTTGAGAGGTGTTCAAGACACATCCGCGACAAAGAACATGACTAAGAGGGCAAAAGACTATAATACTCAAATCTAATAGAGATATTGAGGATATAGTTCTAAGTTTTGTGACCATCATAAGAATTATGGTTTTGTATCATATATCAAACCTCCTAGGACATATTGTTATATATGGTCGCCACGTGGAGGAACCGGACATTCTAGTTGTGGTCCGATTATGATGGGTTTAACCAAAGTACCCTATTGTTTGGGGAGTACTTTGAGAGTGGTGGGAAATGTTCCAAAAGCCAAATCAACAAAGATGGTTAACTATGCACCTTATATGATGTTACTAGAAAGTATGTCTTTGCTAGTTCATCACAAAGTCCTAATTCCTCAACCTGTGTTTAGGGTGAGTTGGAGGAACCCAGAATCTAGAGGTGCTACTTCATTAGGTATTCTGCTATGGCCATGGGATATTTGAACAAGAAGTATTGTTGTTCAAAAGGAATAGGTTTCAGATATCCGCGGGTGCCAGTGGGAATGGAAAAACCTGATGTTGGCACTAGCAATCAATTGTGATTGAAGCTCAGCATGGCTATGCTGGAGCACCTGACATTAAATCATTACCTCTTTAAACTTGGTAATAGTTGTCTTAAGGCCGGAAATATATAGTTTTATATCTGAGGGAGACGACTTATTGATGTCTACATCAAACTACCAAAACAAAAGTTGGCTTAGAGTCTACTAGAAGGAAAGGGGCGATGAAAATGAGATGCGATCCATGAGGGATATCCAAGTATTGGACTTGGTAGACCCAACCCTTGAGTGGAAACTCGAATGGTAAGAATGGTTCTTTGTAGAAAGAGACCAACATGGATATGTTTATGACTTCGAATACCGACTGATAGGAAAGATCTATTGATATTGGCAGAAATATACATAAAATATATATCTGATATCTGCCAATATCTGTTTTAAATAAATAAAATATAGCCAAAATGAGCTTTAAATGCTTTCTTATTTTATTTAAGGCTATTTGAGGTACACATTACGGAAAAATGGATAACGTGCGTCAAAACGAGAAAACACCGCGCAAAAGATAGAGATATTATGAAAAAGAAAGTTACGCGCCGCGTACCCTATCTTCTTCCGCGACGCGGACCCAACGAATTCAGTTACAACAGAATGAAAGTTGTCAACTTGTCAACGAATCTTGTCAGGGACATTTGCTCATAGACCCACTTGAGGTGTTGAACTGATATATTATCTTAATACCCAAATATATATCTTTTTACCGGATGTTGACCAATGATGGTATTTACTTTATCTATTATTTCGTTAAAAGATAAATACTAACCTTTTAAGTAAAACGGGATAACACCTGGAAAGCAAGGTTTTATCTAACTAATGTTTTAATAATTTAAAGATTAAATCAGGATTATCTATATTTGACACTAAAAAGATAAATCATGTTTTAAAGACAATCTTTGTTAAATCAATCTTTCATAACTGGATTAGTTAACAGTACTAATTAATATTGATTTGGAGGATTCATGAAGGGGTATCTTGTTTTTCATTTTACTTATTTCAATCTGCATTTCTGCTTAGTTATTGTTCTTTTTAGAGTTATTAATATTGTCTTAGTTTTAACTACATGTTCCTTGTAGTTAAACTCCATCCTTCCCCATAATTATTGATAGCTAGACAATAGGTTCGGATTAAATTAACAACAGTTATCGCTTACCCGTGTTCGATAAATCTTCGGTCTTACCAGTAGCCTATATTACATACGTGGTTGCTCTGCCCGTGTGCGTTTATGTAGATTAATAGTAATTCCAAATTAAAACCTTTCCGTGACATCATTTCGCGTACTTAAGACGTATATCGCGCGCACACCAAGGTTTTTGGCGCTGTTGCCGGGGAAAATTATTGATACTGTTGTAAAATTATTTGAATTATTGATTTAGCACTAGTTAATTAAATTATTCAACAAAACTTCTTGATTAAGTGGTGTCTAGAATAACTGAATTGGTTTAGGTTGCTGGATTTCCGAAAGGTTTTAAACCGAAAGGTGCCGAAAGGATCCTGCCTACCAATCGACTTGCCTGGCCACTTTTTTAAGTAGCAAAACATAAATATATTTTAAAAGTGACTTGTTCTTCGTCCGCTGAAATTGTTAATCCTTTTCCTGAACCTGAACGACAATTTCATCATCGTCGGCAAAACTCACGTAGAAGAACCGTAATGGCTGAAAATCTACCTCCGCCAGTTACGAGAAGAATCGGTGAATATGCGCGACCCGATGTCAATTCTATTCATCAAAGTGTTATCAGACCAACCATTAATGCCAATAACTTAGAGATTAAACCTAATGTCATTCAAATGCTTCAAAACTTAGTTCTATTTCATGGACTTCCGAATGAAAATCCCAATGATCATATCTCAAGTTTCTTAGAAATCTGTGATACTTTCAAAATAAATGCTGTCTCGAATGATGCTATCCGATTACGTCTTTTTCCCTTCTTATTAAAGGAGAAAGCCAAACTCTAGCTTAATTCCCTTCCAGCTGGTTCCATCACTACATGGAACGATTTGGCCGAAAATTTTGTGCTTAAATATTTTCCACCTTCGAAAACGACCAAATTACGGAATGATATTTCATCCTTTAGCCAGCAAGGAGAACCTCTTTATGACACTTGGGAAAGATACAAAGATCTTCTTAGAAGATGCCCACATCATGGACTACCCCCTTGGATAGAAGTTCACACTTTTTACAATGGGTTGTCCAATGAAGCTCGTCAAATGATTGATGCTACTGCACGAGGAGCTCTTACAAGCAAAACCCCATAAATGGCTTATGAACTCATGGAGGAGATGGAAATGAATAATTACCAATGGCAATCTCCAAGAGGTTCGCAACCCAAATCATCGGGAATAATTCCAGTTGATCCTGTCAAGCTGCTATCTTCACAAGTAGAGGCATTATCTAAAAAGGTTGATAGCATGAAGGTTAACTCGATTCAAACTCTTTGTGACCTTTGTGAAGGACCCCATTCAAGCAAAGATTGTCAAAATGGCAATGTTTATGCTTCTGAAGAAGAAGTAGACTTCATAAGCTCTCAACAAAGACCACAGAACAATACATTCGACTATAATCCACCATACCATCCAAGTAACCGAAATCATCCAAATTTCAGTTACAGAAATGCTTCTGCAAGTTCAAATCCATCACCTCCTGGAAACCGACCTCCGATACAACCAAATCTACCTTACCCTAATCAAGGTCCGGTTCAAAATCAATTCCAACCGAGACCAAACCAACAGTTTGGGAATCAAAATCAATAGTTCAATTCTAATCTGATTTCCAACAAAATTTCCAATATGGAAAATTCTTGAAAAATTTGTCTCTGTTTCAGAAACACGTTTTCAACAAATTGAAACTGACATTCGAAATCAACATGCCTCGTTAAAAACATTTGAAAATCAATTAGGACAAATTTCGAAAATGTTAGCCGAACGACCATCTGGTTCAATTCCAAGTAATACGGAGAAAAATCCAAATGCTCACGTTAATGCCATAACATTACGGAGTGGAACAACCACGAAACCACCGTTCGATCCCAAAAAATCCAAAGAATCTTAAAAGGAAATTCTTGAAGAGAAAATAGAAGAACCAAAGGATAATCAAGATGTTGTCAAAGAAAAACCTTCAGTTCCAGAATTAAAGCCAAGAATTCCTTATCCTCAAAGACTAGCAAAAGAAAAGATGGAAGCTCAGTATGGGAAATTCTTGGAATTGTTTAAACAACTCCATGTTAATTTTCCATTTATTGAAGCTCTATCTCAAATGCCAAAGTATGCAAAGTTTTTGAAGGATATTCTGAGTAATAAAAGAAAGTTGGAAAATCTTTCCACTGTAACTTTAAATGAAGAATGTAGACTATTTGAATGAAGAAAGTTGGATAATTCCGATTCCGAAACATTCAAAACTCTTGAAACAACTGAACTTAACAAATCAAAACCATCTGTTATTGAACCCCCGTCTCTTGAGTTAAAAGAACTTCCTTCTCACTTGGAATATGCATTCCTTGAGAAAATTTTGAAATTACCTGTGATCATAGCATCTGATCTTAAAGAAGAAGAAAAAGCTAAGCTTTTACAAGTATTGAGAAAATACAAAACTGCTATTGCATGGAAGCTTTCAGATATAAAAGGAATTAATCCTTCTTTTTTGTACACATAAAATTTTCATGGAGGAAAATTACAAGCCATGTGTACAGAGACAAAGAAGACTCAACCCTAACATGCAAGAGGTAGTCAAGAAAGAAGTAATCAAACTACTCGATGCAGTCTTGATTTATCCAATTTCGGATAGCCCATGGGTTAGCCCTGTTCAAGTAGTCCCAAAGAAAGGAGGAATGACCGTTGTGCTAAATGATAAAAATGAACTGATTCCAACCCATACAGTTACTGGTTGGCGTGTTTGTATAGACTATCGGAAACTCAACGAGTCGACAAGAAAAGATCATTATCCTCTTCCTTTCATTGATCAAATGATAGAGCGTTTAGCAGGAAATTCGTTCTATTGTTTTGTTGATGGTTTCTCTGGATATTTTCAAATCCCGATTGCTCCTGAAGATAAAGAGAAAACCACATTTACATGCCCTTATGGTCCTTTTGCCTATCGAATGATGCCTTTTGGGTTATGTAATGCTCCTGCTACTTTTCAAAGATGCATGACAGCAATATTTCATGACTTATTTAAAGATGGTCTTGAAATTTTCATGGACGATTTCTCAGTCTTTGGAAATTCATTCAATTATTGTCTTAAGAATTTAGAGAAAGTACTGTCAAGATATGAGAACACTAATCTCGCGTTAAATTGGTAAAAATGTCATTTCATGGTACGCGAGGGAATTGTTCTTGGTCATAAAATCTCTATTTCGGGAATTGAGGTTGATAAAGCTAAAACTGACATTATTGCAAAATTACCTCCCCCGACTAATGTCAAAGCCATTAGAAGTTTCCTTGGCCATGCTGGCTTTTATCGAAGGTTCATTGAAGATTTTTCAAAAATCTCTAAACCTTTGACTAAGCTATTGGAAAAGGATACTCCTTTTTGTTTTTCTCCCGAATGTTTAACTTCGTTTAATTTATTAAAGGAGAAACTAATAAATGCACCTATACTTGCTAGCCCTGATTGGTCTTTACCATTCGAAATAATGTGCGATGCTAGTGACTATGCAGTAGGTGATGTTTTAGGACAAAGAAAAGAAAAGCGATTTCAACCAATCCATTACGCAAGTAAAACCTTAACCGATGCACAAGAAAACTACACTGTAACTGAAAAAGAACTCTTAGCAGTCGTATTTGCTTTTGATAAATTTAGATCCTACTTGATTTTATCAAAAACAGTGGTTTTTACTGATCATTCCGCTCTTAAGTATTTGTTCGCTAAACAAGATGCGAAGCTTCGATTGATTAGATGGATACTCCTACTTCAGGAGTTTGATATCGAAATCCGTGACAAAAGAGGTGCAGAAAACTTAGCGGCAGATCATCTTTCGCGGCTTGATAATTCGACCTTAGAAGCTCTCGATGAAACCGTTATTCACGATACTTTTCCTGATGAATTCCTTTTGAATTTATCAATTGTTGATGACACTCCGTGGTTCACCGATTTCGCGAATTATCTAGCAGGAAGAGTCATGAGAAAAGGACTCACTTATCAACAGAAGAAGAAATTCTTCTCTGATCTGAAACACTATTTCTGCGATGATCCTTATCTTTTCAAGATAGGATCTGATTCCATCACTTGAAGATGTGTAAGTAAGAACGAAGAAAAAAGCATTCTTGATCATTGCCACAAAGGACCTACTGGTGGTCATAATGGACCTGGATACACTGCTAAAAAAATCTTAGATTCAGGATTTTATTGCCCAACCATTTTTAAAGATACTTTTGTTTATGTCAAATCGTGCGATGCATGCCAAAGAGCAGGAAACATCTCTGCCAGAAATGAAATGCCTCAAAATAACATTCAAATAACTGAAATATTTGAAGTGTGGGGTATTGATTTCATGGGACCTTTCCCAAACTCACATGGAAATAAATACATCCTTGTAGCGGTTGATTATTTTTTCAAATGGGCAGAAGCACAAGCTTTGCCTACCAACGATGCAAGGGTGGTTTCTAAATTCTTGAAAAAGTTATTCTCTCGATTTGGAACCCCAAAGGCACTAATCAGTGACCGGGGCACTCATTTTTGTAATTCACAGCTCGAGAAGGTATTGAAACGATATGGGGTAACCCATAGGTTTTCTACACCTTACCATCCACAAACGAGTGGTCAAGTCGAAGTTACAAACAGAGGATTAAAAAGAATACAAAAGAATGGTCCGATAAGCTAGATGATGCACTTTGGGCATTCAGAACAACATATAAAACACCTGTTGGTACTACACCATATAGGTTGGTTTATGGCAAAGCATGTCGTTTACCAGTTGAACTCGAACATAAAGCATATTGGGCTCTTAAAAAGCTAAATCTCGATGTTTCGACTTCAAAAGAAAAGCGTTTGCTCGATTTGAATGAACTCGATGAGTTAACTCAAATTAAAACCTTTCCGTGACATCATTTCGCGTACTTAAGACGTATATCGCGCGCACACCATCTATGATTGACCATGTGGAAGGTGTCATATGATGACTTTCTCTCAGTGGTTATGTCGAATATTGAGTTCGTAGATAACTTCAAATACCGACTGGTAGGAGATAGTTTTACCATGATTGACCATGAGGAGGGTATCATCTAAAAATTCTCTACCGGTGGTTATGTTGAAGTAAACTCGGATACTTGTGATTTTAGTGCCTTTTTATGGCTGCGACAACTTAATGCAAAGACCACATTCCTTAATAGGAATTCTCTGAGGAAGTGCTCATAACATTATCCAATGGTCTATTTTATTAAGTGTATCCTTGTAAAGTCTACAAGCAAAAGGAGTCTCATGGTGGACTTAAATAAGCATCTCAAGGTTACAGCCTTTGCTTTGATATGAAAATCAATTGTTTGAGTTTTCAATGAGCAAGGATAAAACACAAATGAATGTCAGGGCTAGTGGGAGCATTGTTGTAATTCTATATTTGCAACGCAATGAAGATAATGTCCTTACCTTATATTGTTCAAAAGATAAAGTAAGGAATTATGCATCCATGACGACTATAGAATATACAAAACCGGTTTAAGGAATCAAGAAATATTTAGATATGTTCTTGATACTCTATTATGAAATAAGCAAGAGTAAGTTATTAGCTTCTGAATAGAATGGGATAACTGCCGATCTCAATCGGAGTTCATGATCCTACAAAATATGGTGTTGTTGATCAAAATAGTTATTGAAGCATCACTGACTCTATTGGGTTCTTGTGAGACAATGAGGGTATGATGGCTTTACTATAAGAACCAAAGTCTGAGTAACCATTTACCTTATTGGGTTCTTCTGAAACAATAAAGGTACAATGAATTTTAAAAAGCGTCATGGTCTCACCAACGCATACTTTATGAGTGATTGGTTGAGGTAGAGACATGATCGCTAGTAGAGTTTACATAGATGACTTTATGGCAGATCCGTTGACTAAGTTGTTGTCACGGGCTAGTGATGTTTACCATACTAGGCCTAGGTGAACAAAGCTTGAGTTTGTTTTAGTTATATGTTTGGTATATATATATATATATATAATCTTGGGGAACGTTAAGCAGTATTGTACTTCATACTACATTGATTATTAAATGTGATTTAATAATGCGCCGAGGGCGGATATTTTATGAATCCTTACTGTGTTCCATCTTAGCATGTTTAACACTTCCCAGAATGCTCTTTTCATTCTAAATGTCCACAGTCGGTCATTCTTCATGGGGAGGAAGTTTGACATAAGGCTGAGGGATGTGGTTGGTCGCTATCTAATAATGGATTAGATAAAAGAGACGCAACACTTCGCCTATGCTTGCAATGGTCAAGTGACTGGACGACCCGCACCTGAACTTACTTCATGGTTTCTGTCACGAGTAAGTCAGGATGATAATATCATTTTGTCCTTAGACTAGAGATACATGTGTTCCAAAGCATGGATCTGCTTTGCTTTGATTGCTTTCAAACGCAGTTCGTAACTGGCTGTTATAAAGGGAGCTTTTTGGTAAAGTATGGTGTATGTGGTGGAGCAATGTAGTCAAAAGGATTCGTTCCTCTAGTTTTAGAGAGATATCCATGGGCCCCTCGATGATTGAGCGCTGACGTAAAATGCATGGCCATGCTCAAGTTGCGATGATATTTGATCGATTGCAACTAGATTTTGGGTCACCATCAATCGAGATCGAGAAACATAATCGTGACCGATCTGGAGATTGACATTTAACCATGTCTCGTGTTCACATGGATATCGCGAATGAAGAGACGAATGATCACTTATCTATAGGACCATTCCGTATCTAATTCTGTATTTGGTTTTTGTTCTTGATGACAAAACCCGTGCTTATTGGGGGCAGAGACGCCTTGCTAGAGGACACTCTTTATGTGTTGTTTATGGATACGGTGTGTCATGTGCAAGTGGGAGTTTGTTGGAGTATGCCCACTGATGCACGTACGCCATTAGGATCACTGCCAATATAGTATAGGCCTGAAAGTGTTAAAGTGGAGAAGTTGGTGTGCAGGAAGATTACGCAACGCGGTGCTTGTTTGGGTACGCGACCCGGATGTCCCGAGGCGCGGAAACATATGGGTACGCGGCGCATAAATGTGTCTAACATCATGCAACTTTTGGCTCCACCTCCCCATTTGACGAATGCATGTCTTAGCTTTTTCCAAAATCACATGGCCGGTCTTTGGGGCAGTATTAGGTCGGTGTTGGCCTTAGTTTTCCAGAACTCACTTAAGTCCTCTCTCTCTACCTTCTTGAATAGTTATTCTCTCTTGGGTATTTAGATACTAACATTCACCTAGAGCTCCATGGTGGGTTTCATTTAAGAGTGATTGTGAGTGATTTCCAGGAGACAAAATCATAGAGATTGTTGTTCTTGTGTGGATTCAAGGCTTTGAAGTCCACACAAGCTTGCTAGTAATTGAGAATTGAGGAAACCCGGGGTGGACTTGCAATAGAGGGAAGCTATTTTGTTTCCTAGTCAACACCATCTTCTTCAACAGGTTGCTGGAGCTAAGGAGAAAGGTATATCTTCTTTCTCTTCCTTTTTCATGTTGCAAATATGTGTTATAGAGTTTTGTCCATATTAGGGTTTTATGCTTTGTTTGCTTGTATATTTGCCATTGCGTGTTGTTCCCTTTTCTTCCGCTGTGTTCGTGAAACCCCAACAATGAGCGCTCACGTTCCATCCATCTTGAAGCTTGCAAGCGAGAACGGTCTTGAAGCATTCATACCTTTCCTGCCTCGCCTGCTGTTGGAACATGTCATTCAGCTGCACGATCAGGTCGTAAGCACTCAAGTGATCCATTTGCTTTTGCAAATTGGTACTCATGGTGCTGAACATGAGGCTTGTTATCTCCTCAATCTCCTTAAGGCGTTTTTCATACGGCTCACGGACCGCCCTCATTGCACCACTTGGAGGTGCCTCGAGTAAGGGTTCCTCAATGGTGTGCATCTTCCCTTCATAGCGTAAGACAAGCTTAAGCTACCTATGCCAATCCATGAAGTTTCTCCCGTCGAGTTTCTCCTTCTCAAGGAAAACTCGTAGAGAAACGTTAGTGGTGGTGGTGTTTGTGCTTGTTGATGCCATCTAAAATTACAAAGTAGATTTTAGTTAGTTTGATATTTTATCTTGTTAAAATAATTTACCCATACCAAATTAACTTTTAACAAGGCTAAGAACCGTATTTCATCCCACCATGTGACGGGGTTACCGCGGATCACATGATAAAACTATTTAGGTTGGCAACCATTTTGCCAATTGCAATCTCTATTGCAATCCTTAGCGCCTTGCGGGATCCTACAACCTCCAATGGTCGTTTAGCATGTTTGATCTCTTCTTGCACCAATTTTAAGTCTTGAAATTTTAGGTAACTCGTGCTAAGCTCGTCAATTAACCAAGATTTCAAACCTAAAATTGCAAATCATCCGTCAAGACATACGATAACAAACTCACCAAAGTAGGCTTGTGCTAAGCCCGACAACCAAAATTGTGAATTCGCCACACTCACCTTCAACATAGTTTTATGGGAATTGGCTCGTGCTAAGCTCAAAAACCAAATCCCATAAGACTAGATTCGGGTGGTATCGTCTTCCGGATGGTGCATGATTTATGTTTTGTGGAAAGACGGGCTTTTGTTTCCGGTTTGGTTTTAGATTAACTTTTTAGTGACAAATCTTATTTTCACTAGGTGGGTTAATCTTGTATGTGAGCACGCAAGAGAGTTGTAAACCATTTTTAGCAAAACTCTTGTGATTTTGTTAATTTTCGAAAAATTATCTAGCATGCGAACCTTAAGCAAACCATGCATACAAAATCACATCACACGCATAAAATACTATAATTGGTAATACTTGCCATAAAACCTATGTGTTCTTCCTGTGAGCCAAACGGGAAGAACTTGGTCAATACTAAGGGACAAAGTCTTCTACGCGAGCTCGCATTAACACCACCATCTCCATTGGATTTCACCGGCTTCATGGACACCATGCTCCATCTTCTTTGACCCCATCTTGTGTGTCATCATCCATCAAAAGTAATACATACAATAGAATAGAAATGGTATGCAAGCCACAAAAAATACCTATTTATCTATTAGAATTACATGGATGAATGAAATGGCATGCAAGCCACATTATTATTACAAATTTATCATAAGAATAATAACATAACCAAACAAGCATCCAAAAACACACAAACAACCAAATGGTCTAGGCAAGGTTACCAACTTACATATCCACATACAACCAAACATATAAAATACCTACTGGAATAATACATATAAATAACAAAATTAAAATTCCAAAAGCTCAAAATAATGCCAAAAACCCGAGACCATAAACTGTTTTTAACCAAGAACAAAAAAAAGTTTCAGCAACGATAGCGCCACTAACAAATAAGAGTTAGCGCCGCTATAGCTAGTTTAGCGCCGCTAACCCCTGTTCGACAGAAAACAAACATTTTTGATTTCGGGTTTTTCAGGCCACCATGTGCATAACTAACATAGAGGTGGCTCTGATACCACTGTTGGGATTTCTAGGGCATGCAACGGAAGCAAGAAACAACATAAAATCCCATAAAATCAAACATACACGGCATAAACCATGAAATCCAAAACATAGATCATTCTCTATGTAAACAAATGCAACAAAGATAAAAGGAGAAAAGGCTATAACAGTCTCCTAAGCTCCAGAATCTGAATGTGTTGATGAAGAACTTTCTCCTTGCTCCAAGAACGAATCGACTATTGAGTGGTACCCCGGTAACACGTCAATCTCTTGTGCTAGCATGCTCCTTTGTGATTCTTCCCTTTAGAAAATCACTTAGAGAACAACAACTAATGAACAAAGACCAAATTCCTCGAGTAATACCTCTCTTACAACTCACTAAGCCTTTAGAAGCACTTATGGTTGTCTGGAATGTATGAGTGTCAACAGTGTGAAATGAGAGCAAATCCACTCCTTTTATAAAACTCCAGATGACACTAGAACTCCCAAAGACCGGCCAAAATCATATCCAAGATCTAACATCCATTGGCCAAGTCTTGAGGTGATTTGACAAAAAGTTACATGCAGCCGTAGCGGCGCTAACTTTAAAGTTTAGCGGCGCTAACCATTAAACTTAGCAGCGCTAACGCGGCCTACCAACTGACTTGACACAAAGTACACGCAGCCTGAGCGGTGCTAATTATTAAGGTTTAGCGGCGCTAACGCGGCCTGCGATGTCAACTTTTGTAATTTGTCAATTTTGGTCCCTTTACTTATGTTGCTGTCAGATTTGACCCCGGTGTATGACCAAATAGGCCCATACATCATCAGCAGTGATTTAAACAGTGTACTCGCATCAATGAGCATATACTAACAACTAGATAGTTAGACAGTGTATCATACCAAGCTCTTGGAGCTTGTTTAAGACCATACAAAGCCTTGTCTAACTTATAGACATGATGTGGATACCTTGAACTGAAGTTTTCTATTTAGGAAAGCACTATTCACATCCATCTGATAGAATTTGAAGTCTTTATATGCTGCATAAGCTAAGAACAGCCTAATGGCTTCAATTCTAGCTACAGGGGCAAATGTCTCATCATAATCGATTCCTTCTTCTTGTCTATACCCTTGTGCTACCAGCCTGGCTTTATTCCTAACAATCACTCCATCCTTGTCCATCTTGTTTCTCTAGACCCACTTAGTGCCTGTAATTGTATGATCTTTGGGAGCTGGGACAAGTTTCCAAACCTTATTTCTTTCAAATTCAGTCAATTCCTATTCCATAGCTTCAATCCATTCCTCGTCTTCTAAGGCTTCTTCAGTTTTCTTTGGTTCAATTTTTTATAGGAAACCAAAGGGTGTAGCGTAATTTGTAGTGCCTTTGATCTGGTGATAACTCATCCTTGAATGTTACCAATCACTTGATCATGAGGGTGATCATTGAGGAATACGAATGTTGTACTAGGAGATTGTGATTCTGGAGCTGAGTGATGTTGAAGACTCTGAGGTGAACCTACATCCTCATTCTCAATTGCAGCATCAAACTGTTGATCACTAAGATCTTCAGTCTGAGTAATATCCTCTCCAAAGGGATTGATTAACTCATCATCTTTCTCAGCTTGAGAATCCTTTCGAGGTTGTGATGTTCTTTTAGATATACACAGATAATCATCACTGTCTTTATCATCTATGACATACATATGATTAGACCTTTTGGTTTCCTCTGGCTTTTTAAGCTCACTCGGACTGACTGAGTCAGCTTGACTTTTGTCAGCTTGATCAATAATGTCTTCATCAAATGAGACATGAATTGATTCTTCTATTGCCTTTATCCTTGAGTTATATATTCTGTAAGATTTGGAGATTGAGGAATAACTAACAAAATTTCCAGGATCAGCTTTAGGTTCCAACTTATGGAGCTGATCTCTTTGATTCAGCACATAACATTTTGAACCAAAGACATGGAAATAACCTATAATTGGCTTTCTTGATTTATACATCTCATATGCAGTCTTGCCATGTCTTTTGACTATGATTGATCTATTTTGGGTATAACAGGCTGTACTGATAGCTTCATCCCAGAAACAGAGTTTCAATCATGCCTCACACAACATTGTTCTAGCAGCCTCAATTAAGGTTATGTTTCTCCTTTCAGCAACTCCATTATGTTGAGGAGTTCTCACTGAGGAGAAGTTTGTAATATTCCTTTTTGTACACAAAAGCCTTTTAGGGTTGAGTTTCTGAACTCAGACCCATGATCACTTCTAAGTTGCTTGACAGACTTACCTTTTTGCAACTCTTCCTGTTTGATAAAACTGATTATCTCCAGGGCATCTTCACTTTTGGCTTTAAGGAATATTTCCTAGGTGAATCTAGAGAACTCATCTACTGTCACCATGGTATACTTCTTGCCAATTAGGCTTGGAGTACTTATGGGTCCAAACAGATCCATATGCAACATATGCAATGGGTCTGTTATTGAAAAATTTTGCTTTGATTTGAAGGACCCTTTATGATGTTTCCCTTGTTTACAAGCTGAGCAAACTTTTTCGTTGACAAATGTGATTTTTGGCAATCCAAAGACTAACTCTTTGTTAGATAGCATATTTATATTTTTTAAGTTCAAATGGATAATCTTTTATGCCACAGCCAACTCAGCTTAGGAACGGTTTGGGAATATAAGCAGGTTTCAGTGTAGGGATCAGTAGAGTTTAGATCAAGTAGATACACATCTCTTTCTCTCTTTGCTATTAGCACTGGCTTACCCTTAACATTGTATATTGTTCCTGCTTTCTTCCTAAAAGTAACAACATTGTCTTCATCACATAATTGGTTGATACTTATCAGATTGTGTTTAAGGCCTTTAACATATGCAACCTTCTAGATGGTAACCTTACCAGCATGCATCTTCCCATATCCTTTAGTTATTCCAAGGGAGTTATCACCAAATGTTACTTTAGGACCTTCATCTTCCTGAAATTCACTTAGAAGTCCTTTCCACCCTGTCATGTGCCTTGAGCATCCACTATCCAAGAGCCATTTACTTGAACCCTGCACATAAAAAACTAAACATATTAGTTTTGTTTGGGAAACCACTTTAAAGTAGGTTCAGATGATGAGCACTTAGCAGATTCATCTGGTGGAGCTGACTGGTCAGCTTGAGCAGGTGTTGAGTCCTGCTTAGGCTGATCAGCCTGTTCCTTCTCAGGCCATGTAATCTCACTGTCACAGTCTCTGGCCTTATGTTCTCTACCTCCACATTTATAGAACTTTCTTCTTCCAATGATTACAGTAGGTAGGTGTTGGGGTTCGTGGTTGAGCATAACGGAAGCATACATGAACAAAATCGAATTTTAAAACATGAAGAAAACCACATGGTGAAACCCAAAGAGAGTAGAAGTTATACCCTAGATCACAATGCAAGCAAAACGGTTTCCTTGCTTCTATCAAAGTCCACCACGAGATAAGTGGGATCCAAGTTTACTAGCACTACAAGTATCCTACACCCTTGTGGAGATACTTGCTGGAACAACAACCTTGAACCACCAGGGAAGTCCTTGCACTCTCTCTAAACTCACACAAGTACAACCCTCGAATGTTTGTTTTGTGTGTAACTATGTGTCTTAGCCAAGAGAGCCCAAATGAGAGAATGAACGTAGTTTTATAAATCCAAAACCGACCACAGAACTTACCAAGGTCGGCCAAAGGTTCAATGATGGCAAAACCATTCACTGGTGGAAAGAGGAGGTGAAAAGAATATAGTTGCTTTCTGTCAGGTGGGTTAGCGCCGCTAACCACCCATGTGTAGCGCCGCTAACCACTTACGGTTAGCGGCGCTATCGGGGTTGAGTTAGCGACGACATTGTTAGCGCCGCTAACCCTGTCCAGAATGCCAACTATCATTATTTATTCTTTCTCACCCTCATCTTTTAGGTTGTTATCAAGATCAACCCCTGGCGTGTGATCCAATAGGCCCATACGTCATCGGCAGTGATTAATTGGCGTACGTGTGTTAGTGGGCATCGTCCAACTGACTCTCACTTGCACATGACTCACTGTACCCAATGCATCACAGACAAAGAGCAGCCTCTACTAAGACATCTCTACCCCCAAGTGAGTATGGGTTTTGTCTCTAATACAATAATCAAACTGCAGCCCGTGTGAAAAGGTCCTATAGATAATGGATCAAACATCCTTTTGTTCGCGATATCTAAATGAACATGAGACATGGTACTAAGTCATTCTCCATTCATTCACGATTATGTTTCTCGATCTAGACTGGTGGTGACCAAAACATACAAGTTGCTATCAGATACTATAATCATTGCACACTTGAGCACGGCCATGCATTTTGGTGTCAGCGACCAATCATCGAGGGGCCCATGGATATCTCTCTTAACGGAGGAACAAATTCCTTTGACTACATTGCCCATCATAGTGATTGTAATATGCATAGTTACTCCCTTTATAACAGTCAGTTACAGACTGCGTTTGAAAGCAACTAGAACAAAGCAGACCAAAGTGATGCAGACACATGCATCTCCAGTATAAGGATGAACTGATATTATCATCCTGATTCACTCATGTCATGTACCACAAAGTAAACTCAGGGGTGGGTCGTCCAGTCACTTGAAACACTTTCAAGTACAGGAGAAGTATTGCGTCCCCGTGTCTGAATCCCCATTGGACACATAACCAATCACTTCCTTCAGTCTTAGTTCATATTTCCTTTCCGAGAAGATTGACAGACTGCGGACATTTAGAATGCAAACGAATTTAGGGAAGAATAAAACATGCTATGTTGGAACACAGTAAAGATTTAAAGAAATACCTGCAACTTGCGTATTACTAAATCTCCATTTAATAATCGATACATACAATAAATACAATATTGCTCAATGTTACCAAAGGTAAATACATCAAATATACATAATGAAACCAAGTCACTCACGTGTGTGAGCATCGTACTTCGCCTGCGATGATGGTTTGTTTAACGGATCTGCCATATTGCTATCCGGGTGTACTCTGCTGATAACAATGTCTCCACTCTCGACCACATCCCGGATACAATGATATTTCCTCAAAATATGCCTCGTACGTTGGTGAGACCTTGGTTCCTTCGTTAAAGCAACCGCACCCTCGTTGTCACAAAATATCTCAACAGGCTCGGAAATGCTAGGAATCACTCCCAGATTTAGGATGAATTTCCTCATCCAAACAGCCTCCTTCGCAGCTTCACTGGCCGTAATGTGCTCAGACTCAATCATCGAATCGGCTACAGTGTCTTGCTTGGAGCTCCTCCAGGAGATAGCACCACCATTCAACAGGAACACGAACCCCGATTGAGATCGGCAGTCATCCTTCTCCGTTTGGAAGTTAGCATCAGACTAACCAGTTACCCTTAGCTCTTCCGCACCTCCATGTACTAAGAACATCTCCTTAGTCCTCCGAAGATACTTGAGAATGTTCTTCACTTCCATCCAATGTGCCTCACCAAGGTTGGTTTGATATCTACTTGTCATACTCAATGCAAAAGATACATCAGGCCAGTACATAACTTGGCGTACATGATCGAGCCTATAGCCGAAGCATATGGAACTCGCATCATTACTTCCCGTTCCTCAGGGGAACTCGAGCTTTGAGCCTTGCTCAACACTAAACCATGTGACATAGGTACGAACTCTTCTTGGAGTCCTCCATACTAAATCTCTTTAGGACTTTATCAATGTACGTACTATGGATTAATCCAACCAACCTGCGGGATCTATCTCTATAGATCTTAATCCCTAGGATACAAGCTGTTTCCCCTAGGTCTTTCATTGAGAAACAACTCCCTAGCCAGGCTTTTACACCTTGCAATGTTGGGACGTCGTTCCCAATTAGTAGCATACCATCTACATAAAGAACTAAGAATACAACTACGCTCCCACTAGCTTTAATGTAAACACATGGCTCATCCTTGCTATTAGAGAAGCCAAACTCTTTGACCTTCTCATCAAAGCACAGGTTCCAACTCCAAGAGGCTTAACTTCTTTAGCTTACAGACCTTATCCAGAAACTCGGGATGTACAAAACCCTCAGGTTGTGTCATATACACCTCCTCTGAAAGTGTTCCATTAAGGAACGCGGTTTTGATGTCCATCTGCCAAATCTCATAATCATGAAATGCGGAAATAGACATTAGTATCCGGATAGACTTCAACATAGCCACCGAGGAAAAGGTTTCCTCATAGTCTACACCATGAGTTTGAGTGAAACCCTTAGCCACCGGTCGGGGTTTGAAGGTGTGTACCTCGCCATCCACGCCGATATTCTTCTTGAAGACCCATTTGCACCCGACGGGTTTACACCCAGGCACATGATCAACCAAGTCCCAGACTTGATTATCCGACATGGATTGAATCTCGGATTCCATTGCTTCTCTCTACTTGGCAGACTCAGGGCCCACCACAATTGTCCTTGTATTTGGTAGCTTCATCAGAATCTACTACCATGTCTGTGCCCTCAGACATGTGGAAACCATATCTCTCTGGCTCATGCCGAATTCTACCAGATCTTCTAAGTGGCAATGGATTTACATTATCTCCAGCATCATCTTGCTAAGATTCAACCATTGAAAGTTGTGAGCTAGTGCCAACATCAGGTTCTGCATTGGTAGGTTCTTGAATTTCTTCTAGATCAACCTTCCTCCCACTAGCGTCTTTGGATAGCAATTCCTTCTCTAGGAACATTGCCCTTCGAGCAACAAATACCTTGTTCTCTGAAGGATTGTAAAACAAATATCCTATAGACCTAGCAGGATAACCAATGAAAAAGCACCAAGCCCTGGGCTTCAATTTGTCCTCAACCTCACGTCTCACGTAGGCAGGATAACCCCAGACCTTTAAATATGAAATGGATGGAACCTTTCCATGCCACATCTCATACGGTTTCTCTTAACCTTCTTTGTTGGTACAAGGTTATGGATTCTACTAGTCGTTTCAATCGCGTATCCCCAAAACGTAACGGGAACGTCCGTACGAACCATGATTGACCGAACCATATCTAACAATGACCGGTTCCTCCTCTTGGCGACACCATTTAATTGTGGTGTCCTAGGAGGGGTTAATTGCGAGACTATCCCACAATCCCTTAGATAGTTACGGAACTCGGAACTAAGATACTCACCACCTCTATCAGATCGTAGCATATTAATTATTTTCCCTAGTTGATTTTCTACCTCGTTTTGATAAGTCTTGAATACCTCAAAGGTATCCGAGTTTTGTCTCACCAAGTAGACATACCCGTATTGACTATAATCATCAATAAAGGTAACGAAGTAGCGGGAATGAGCTCTTGTGGCATGCTTGAACGGACCACACACATCAGTGTGAACGATATCCAACAAGTCTTGCACCCTCTCACATACACCGGTGAAGGGTGCTTTAGTCATCTTGCCCAATAAACAAGACTCGCATACTTCATTAGACCTGTGGTCAAATGATTACAAGATCCCATCCGCTTGGAACTTGGCGGTGCGTTTCTTATTTATGTGGCCTAACCGACCATGCCATAGAGATAATTTATCCAAAACACTTTTGGATCCCGAATCAACATTCATGATTGTTCTATTGTTTTGCAAGCTTATGCTTGTCTCATATATGCCATGACATGGAAATGCTTTAAAATAAAAGACATCATCTTTGTAACATAAAATGCTACAATTCTCAAATTTAAAATCAAAATCAATGTCATACAAGGCATATAAAAATAAAATGTTTCTTGCCACGTAGGGCTAATAAGATACATTATTTAAAACTATAGACATGCCGTATGGAAAGGCGAGCTCCACACTCCCAATCTTCTCATCTGGGACAATCGCCTTGTTTCCCATGATGAGATCCAGCTCTCCATCAACCAACACCCTACTTCTTCTTAGTACCTGCACATTATTATAAATGTGAGTACCACACCCGCTGTCTAAAACCCAGGCGTTAGAAGTAGAAGTGTTATGGAGTTCAATCATATATGTACCGGAGGCAACGGCACCTTTAGCTCGAAGCTTCTTTAGCTCCTCCGTGTACTTGGGGCAACTAAGCCGGTAGTGACCCTTCACCCCGCAGAAGAAGCAGGTTGCCTCTTCGAGTGAGGTGGCAGCAGTAGCCACTTGTTTCCCCTTCGGCTCCGGGGTTAGGTTAGGTTTGGGCTTCTGCCCATTGGCCTTGGCCTTCCTCTTCCCCTTGCCCTTAGAGCCCGAAGCGGGCTACTTCCATTTCTTGCCACCCTCATTGATGGTAAGGACGGCATTGAAGGTGGAGGGCTTTTACTTGGCAAGCTCGCCCTCGGCACTCTTGAGCATGTCATGTAGCTCCATAATGGACTTGTCCATACTATGCATATGGAAGTTCACAATGAACGACCCATATGATGGCGGAAAGAATTGGAGGATGATATCAACTGCCAACTCCATCCCCATGGGAAAGCCCAACTACTCGAGCTGGTCCACGTATCACTTCATCTTGAGGACGTAGGAGCTCACATTGCTGCCTTCCTATATCCGGCAACCGATGAAGGCCTTGACGCACTCGTAAAGTTCTTACCTAGCCCGCTGTTGGAACATGTCCTTCAGCTGAGATATCATCTCGTATGCACTCACTTTCTTGAATTGCCTTTGCAATTCGGGAGTCATAGTCATAAGCATAAGGTAAGTCACGTCATTTGTGTCCTTGAGGCGTTTCTCATACGCCTCTCCGACGGCCCTTGCCGCGTTGGTAGCAGGGGGTTCCGGAAGAGGTGACTCAAGGACCTCAAGTTTCATCTCATGGTGTAAGACGATTCTCAACGTCCTATGCCAATATATGAAGTTAGGCCCGGTGATTTTCTCCTTTTCCAATAATGGACAGAGTGACATGTTGGTGGTGTTGGTGTTGCTAGTAGATTCCATCTATAAGCAAAGTACGAAATTGGTTAGTTATGACGTATTAAATCCTTGTTAAAGTAATTACCCACTTGTTATAAAAAACAAATTATATTAACAAGGGTTAAGAACCTCAAAATACCCTAATCCATGACGGGTTTACCGCGGATCACTTCATAGAGATATTTTAGGCCGGTAAACACTTTACCAGTTGCAATCCGTGATTACAACTCTTAGGCACTTGCGGGATCCCGGGTACTCATAGCACCCATTTGGCATGTTTGATCCCTAAACACCAATTCCTCATTAATCCACTTTAGTAGCTCGGTATGGGCACGACAACTACCAAGGTGTGTTAAATCTTGGAATTGTAAACCGACCGTCAAGATACACGGTGGTACTCTAGCCCAATGGCCGGCTCGGCTAGCGCTCGACATCCGACCTTGCGAGTTGCCACACGCACCTTCCACACAGTTACACAAAACCGATCTCGGCTAAAGCTCGACGATCGATCTTTCACTAGATTCGGGTGGTGTCATCTTACGGGTGGTGTGAGATTTACTTTTGAAAAACGGGATTTTGTTTTTCCGGTTAAAATGTTTTTAACCATTTCTTGTTTATGTGGCGCGCGGAGTTTGTAAACCAATTTAAAAACTCTTTGGTTTTAATATTTTGAAAAAAATTTCTAGCATGCGAAGATCGTAAACAACCACGTAAGAAAATATACAAAATAAAACCAACCACGCAAGTACTAAATATCCGGTAACGAGCCAACCCTAGGCGCCTTTCCCGTGAGCCACCGGGAAAGACTAAGTCATCTAAGGACAAATCCAAATGACTTGATGTGTGCTCCTGCTACTTGATTCATCGCGTCTCCTACCGACCTCCGGATCCAAGTCCGCCAAGACACCCTCCATGGTCCTTGTTTGTTGCTTCGGTTCTCCTTTTACAATTTACAAATTTAAAAGGAAATGGCATGCAAGCCACGATATCTATTCTAAGCTAATACTAACAATTACAAAGAATATAAAATCGGCATGCAAGCCGTTAAATATACAAACCGAATAAATTAAATAAAATATTACAAAACATTGTGGTACAAACCACCAAATGAATGAACAAATTAATTTTAAAGAACCAATCACATCACATAGGTCTTGTGGTTCATATTGTTACCGGATTTCATACAGCCACATAACCACAAATCTACACATGGTGTGCCACACAAAACCCATGTAAATCTTATATGTCTTGGTTAAGATTATCTAAACACTCAAGGAACTAATAATCATATGTACATATGCATTAGGTGTAGGAGTTCATCATAAACACGGGAATGCAACGGAAGCAAATAAAACGGATTTTAAAACAAAAGTTTCCATGAACTCCATAAATGGTAAAGCTTGAAGACAATGCATGCAACCTAAAGAAACAACACAAAGGTAAGAGATTTATACCTTCCTCCTTAGCTCCTTGCTACTGGAAAGGTTGTGTATGCTTGGGATGATCAAACTCTTGAAGAAAAAGCCCTGAAGATCTTCCACCAAAGTGATACACCAAAACTTTACCCTTGTGCTAGCAAAGCAAGTCACCAACAATCACCAAGATCTTGATGCACTTGTAATACCCTCTTGATTTCTGGAAACACACACAAAATACCTCACAAGAACAACATTTGAAGCTTAAGTGTGTATGAGAGGAGAATTTTTACAAAAGGATCCAAGGCTTATAAGGCTAATGGCTTATATAGACCTCTAAAACCGACCTCATTCTCACTTAGCAGGCCAAGCTCTTAATTCCTATTGGACCAACATCAACAAGCCAATGAGAATCAAGTGCCACTTAGTATTCCGAGCTTCACGACCTTTCACGTGCTGTTACGGCCCGTGAAGCTTAAAAGCTCCACGGCCCGTGCCGTGGTTTTTACAAGTCGTAGAGGTATCCGTGGCGCATTTATCCTTCACGATCTCCTTCACGGTCCGTGAAGGACCGTGAAGCCACTCTGGTCCACGAGCCATAATGCTCGTGTAAGGACTCGTGGGTACACCTTGCTTCACGACCCGTGGAGGATCATTCACGGTCGTGAAGCCTAGGTCAACTGGAATTTGACCATCTTGACCGGCTGTTTCCATTTAGGGCTATTTGGGTAGAAGTTAGGTGTATGACCCAATAGGCTCACACATCATTGGCAGTGACCTGGCATACGTGTGTCAGTGGGCCTTCTCCAACAGACTCCCACTTGCACATGACACACCGTATCCTAAAGCATCACCGACAGACAGCTGCCTCTAGCAAGACATCTCTGCCCCTAATTCTGTACGAGGTATGTCATCCCTGACAAGTACCAAATCACAACCTAACAGGATTGAGATGGTCCTATAGATAAGTGATCAATCATCCCTTTGTTCTCGATATCCATGTGAAGGCGAGACATGGTACTAAGTCATTCTCAGTCCTTCACGATTATGTTTCTCGATCAAGATTGGTGGTGACCAAAACATACGAGTTGTAATCGATTAATCAAATCACTGCACACTCGAGTACGGCCATGTATTTTGGTGTCAGCGCCCAATCATCGAGGGGCCCAGGGATATCTCTCTAAACAGAGGAACAAATTCCTTTGACTACATTGCCCACCACAGTGATCATACTCTGATCAGCTGCTCCCTTTATAACAGCCAGTTACGGAATGTGTTTGAAAGCAACTAGAGCAAAGCAAACCAAAGTGATGCAGACACATGCATCTCCAGTATGAGGATGAAATGATATTATCACCCTGATCCACTCATGACTAGTACCACAAAGTGGAGTCAGGTGTGGGTGGTCCAGTCACTTGAAACCCCTTTCAAGTACATGCGAAGTATTGCGTCCCCGTGTCCCAATCACCATTGGACACATGACCAATCACTTCCTTCCGTCTTCTTTCAGACTTCCTTCCCATGAAGAATGACTGACTGTGGACATTTAGAATGTAAAACATTTAGGGAAGAATAAAACATGCTAAGTTGGAACAAAGTAAAGATTTAAAGTAATATCCGCAACTTGCGCATTATCAAATCTCCATTTAATAATCGATAAATACAATAAATACAATACTGCTCAATGTTCCCAAAAGGTAAATACATCAAATACAATAACCAAACAATACAAGATACAAACTCAAACCAAATCGCTAGCAAAACTAATACCAATAGCACGGGTGTGGGCATCGTATTTAGCTTGCGATAACAGTTTAGTGAACGGATATAATGATGACAATGTCTCCGCTGATGATAATGTCTCCACTCTCGACCACGTCCCAGATACAATGATATTTCCGCGGAATATGCCTCGTGCGTCGATGAGACCTTGGTTCCTTTGCCAAAACAACCGCACCCTCGTTATCACAAAAGATCTCAACATGGTCGGATATGCTAGGAACCACTCCCAGATCAAGGAAGAATTTCCTCATCCATACAGCCTCCTTTGCAGCTTCACTTGCCGCAATGTACTCAGACTCGGTCGTGGAATCAGCCACCGTGTCTTGTTTGGAGCTCCTCCAGGAGATAGCACCACCGTTTAACAGGAACACAAACCCCGATTGAGATCGGCAGTCATCCTTGTCGGTTTGGAAGCTGGCGTCAGAGTAACCAGTTACCCTCAACTCTTCTTCCCCACCATATACTAAGAACATATCCTTAGTTCTCCGAAGATACTTAAGAATGTTCTTCACCGCTGTCCAATGTGCCTCACCAGGGTTGGCTTGATATCTACTTGTCATACTCAATGCACAAGAGATATTAGTCCTAGTACACAGCATGGCGTACATGATCGAGCCTATTGTTGAAGCATAAGGTAATCGCCTCATTACTTCCAATTCCTCAGGGGAACTCGGGCATTGAGTCTTACTCAATACCAAACCATGTGACATAGGTACGAACCCCTTCTTGGAGTACTCCATCATAAACCTCTTTAGGACCTTGTCAATATATGTACTTTGGCTCAAGCCTATTAACCTGCGGGATCTATCTCTGTAGATTTTAATCCCAAGAATATAAGCTGCATCTCCCAGATCGGTCATTGAGAAACAACTCCCTAGCCAGGCTTTTACACCTTGCGAAGTTGGGACGTCATTCGCAATTAGCAGAATATCATCTACATATAGGACCAGGAATACAACTATGCTCCCACTAGCCCTGATGTATATGCATCAAAGCACAGGTTCCAGCTCTTTCACCTTCATTCGCAATTAGCAGAATATCATCTACATATCATCCTTGCTTTTAGAGAAGCCAAACTATTTGACCTTCTCATCAAAGCACAGGTTCCAGCTCCGAGAGGCTTGCTTAAGCCCATAAATGGACTTCTTTAGCTTGCAGACTTTATCCGGGAACTCGGGATGTACAAAACCTTTAGGCTGTGTCATATACACATCCTCTGATAGTTTTCCATTAAGGAACGCGGTTTTGACGTCCATCTGCCATATTTCAGAATCATGAAATGCGGCAATAGCCATGAGTATCCGGATAGACTTCAACATAGCCACCGGAGAAAAGGTTTCCTCATAGTCTACACCATGAGTTCGCGTGAAACCCTTAGCTACCAGTCGGGCTTTCAAGGTGTCTACCTCGCCATCTACGCTGATCTTTTTCTTGAAAACCGATTTGCACCCGACGGGCTTACACCCCGGTACAGGATCTACCAAGTCCCAAACCTGGTTATCGGCCATAGATTTAATCTCGGATTCCATTGCCTCTTTCCACTTGGCAGACTCAGGGCCCACCACAGCGTCCTGGTATTTGGTAGGTTCATCTGAAACAACTACCATGTCGGTGCCCTCAGATATGTTAAAAGTATATATCTCTGGCTCATGCCGACTTCTACCAGATCTTCTTAGAGGTAACGGATCTACATCATTATCTCCAGCATCATCATGCTGAGACTCAACCGTTGTCGGTTGTGCGCTAGTTCGAACATCAGGTTCTACATCGGTAGGCTCTCGAATTTCTTCGAGATCAACCTTGCTCCCACTAGCCTCTTGGATACCAGCTCCCTCTCTAGGAAGACCGCCCTTCTAGCAACAAATACCTTGTTCTCCGAAGGTTTGTAAAACAAATATCCAATAGAACTAGCATGATAACCAATGAAGAAACACCTTTCGGCCCTGGGCTCCAACTTGTCCTCCACCTCACGTCTCACGTAGGCAGGACATCCCCAGACCTTTAAATATGAAATGGATCGAACCTTTCCATGCCACATTTCATACGGTGTTCTCTTAACCTTCTTTCTTGGTACGAGGTTAAGGATCCTACCAGCCATTTCGATAGCGTAACCCCAAAATGTAATGGGTACTTCCGTGTGACACATCATAGACCGAACCATATCTAACAATGTTCGGTTCCTCCTCTCAGCAACACCATTTAATTGAGGCGTTCTAGGAGGTGTTAATTGTGAGACAATCCCACAATTTCTAAGATGGTCTTAGAATTCGGAACTAAGATACTCTCCACCTCTATCGGATCTAAGCATCTTAATCCTTTTCCCAAGTTGATTTTCTACTTCGTTTTGATAGGTCTTAAACACCTCAATGGTTTCGTACTTTTGTCTCATCAAGTGGACATACCCATATCGACTATAATCATCAATAAAGGTTACGAAGTAGCGGGAGTGATCTCTAGTGGCATGCTTGAACGGACCACACACCAGTGTGAACGATATCCAACAAGTCTTTTGCCCTCTCACATTCACCGGTGAAGGGTGCTTTGGTCATCTTGCCCAATAAACAAGATTCGCATACTTCATTAGACCTGTGGTTAAATGATTCCAACATCCCATCCGATTGAAGCTTGGCGATGCGTTTCTTGTTTATGTGGCTTAACCGACCATGCCAAAGGGACAATTTATCCAAAACATTTTTGGATCCCGAATCAACATTCATGATTGATCTATTGTTTCTCAAGCTTACACTTGTTTCATATATGCCATGACATGGAGATGCTTTGAAGCCACTCTGGTCTACGAGCCATAATGCTCGTGTAAGGACTCGTGGGGACACCTTGCTTCACGACCCGTGGAGCATCCTTCACGGTCGTGACGCCTAGGTCAACTGGAATTTGGCCATCTTGACCGGCTGTTTCCATTTAGGTCTATTTGGGTAGAAGTTAGGTGTATGA
Source organism: Pulicaria dysenterica (assembly GCA_947179395.2). Classification (NCBI taxonomy): domain Eukaryota; kingdom Viridiplantae; phylum Streptophyta; class Magnoliopsida; order Asterales; family Asteraceae; genus Pulicaria; species Pulicaria dysenterica. The sequence continues at coordinate 47,792,658 of OX359289.1, read as the reverse complement.
CCCAATAGGCCCGCACATCATTGGCAGTGACCCGACATACGTGTGTCAGTGGGCATTCTCCAACATTAGGAACCTTAAACAAGTCAAAATTCCATATTCATATATACACAATCTAAGTATATGCAATTAACCATTTTCATGCCAAAATTTTAATCCACATATTAATATACCAACCAAGACATAAGGCAACTTAATCACATCAAAACCCAAATTCTAGAAAAATTCCAGAAAGTACAACCGAGCAAAAAATCTGAACAAAATTGATTTTTAAGCAAAACATGGATTTTGCCAGATGAGGTTAGCGCCGCTAACTATAAGGAGTTAGCACCGTTACCCTTAACATAATCCCGCATCTAACTATAACAGAGTGAGCACCACTATCAAACTGTCATTAGCACCGCTAACTACAAACAAAACGCCACTAACAACTGGACAGAAACAAAAACACATTTTCCGGATTTTTCAGGCAACCAAGTGCAATACTAGTGTAGAGGTGGCTCTGATACCACTATTGGGGTTTGTGCTTAAGCACAACGGAAGCATACATGAACAAAATCGAATTTTAAAACATGAAGAAAACCACATGGTGAACCCTAAATGAAGTACCAAGCTCTACACTAAGATTTTTCAACTTATAACAGAAAAGAGAGTAGAATTTATACCCTAGATGTCTCTGGAGGTTGAGTAGATCATAATGCAAGCAAAACAGTTTCCTTGCCTCTATCAAAGTCCACCCCGAGATAAGTGTGATCTAAGTGTACTAGCACTGCAAGTATACTACACCCTTGTGGAGATACTTACTAGAAAAACAACCTTGAACCACCAGGGAACTCCTTGCACTCTCTATAAACTCACACAAGTACAACCCTCAAATGTTTGTTTTGTGTGTAAGTATGTGTCATAGCCAAGAGAGCTCAAATGAGAGAATGAAGGTAGTTTTATAAACCCAAAATCGACACTAGAACTCCCCAAGGTCGGCCAAAGGTTTAATGATGGCAAAGCCATGCATTGGTGGAAAGAAGAGGTAAAAAGAATAAAGTTGCTTTATGTCAGGTGGTTTAGCGCCGCTAACCGCCCATGTGTAGCTCTGCTAACCACTTAAGGTTACTGCCGCTATCGGCGCTGAGTTAGCGACGACATGGTTAACGCCGCTAACCCTGTCCAGAATGCCAACTATCATTATTTATTCTTTCTCACCCTCATCTTTTATGTTGTTTTCAAGATCAACCCCCGGCGTGTGACCCGATACGGCCATATGTCATTGACAGTGATTAATTTGCGTACGTGTGTCAGTGGGCATACACCAACAGTAGGATGTCTAATAATCCTTGTGAGAATATGCTCTCAGTCGTAGGATTATATATTGTGGATTACTTTTCAACTTTCTTTGCAAATTGATTCAGTTGATGTTCACTGACTTTGGACTTACCTTTGTCAGATATAGGTTTGTTATCCTTTTGTTCAGAGGTTTGACCAACAAACTTCTCTGCATTGACTTTGGACATACCATTGTCATGTTTTCTGGACTTACCAGATTTAAAAACTTTAGACTTACCTTTGTTGATGTGATAAGACATCAGACTAACAGTTGTCTTCCTATTCTTTGAACTTCTCTCTAAACTGGACAGAGAATGCTGTCTCTTGAAAGGGTTTGGATTCAACCTTTCAATAACAAAGGTTCTTTGAATAGGTTGAGTGCCCAATCTATCATGCACAGACTTACTATGTTGTTTAGTAGTTGAACACTCATTTCCATGATCCTTTGCATTCACAAACATATTGTATTTAAGGCTTGAATCATGTCTCTTTTCTGAGGCTGACTTCTGAGACTCACTCAGTTGTCTATCTTCCTTAGAATTTGTACTTGTTGTCTCATCATCAGCTGCAAAGGTTGCGGATTAATAGTCACCTCCAAATACAACTTTTACTGCATTAGGAATTTGTTGGTTGTGTTGGAGTATGCCCACTGACGCACGTACGCCATTAGGATCACTGCCAATATAGTATGGGCCTATTGGGTCACACACTGGGGATCAATCCTGACAGCAATGAAAGATGAGGGACTAAAAGTGTCAAAGTGGAGAAGTTGGTGTGTAGAAATATTACGCAATGCGGTGTCTCCTCGTCGCGGAACCTTACGGGCACGCGGCACGGAATATGTCTGACAGCATGCGACTTTTGTCTCCCACCTCCCTTTTGGACCAATGCATGTCTTGCCTTTTGGATTCGCAGATGGCCGGTCTGGGGAGAAGAAATGGCACGATTTAGCGTATTTAAACCCCTCATTTGCTTCTGCTTGGATACTCTTGCTATCTTGTTAACTTACACCCACTTAGAGCTCTTTTTGGAGTTTCATTTGAGAGTGCTTGTGAGTTGAGTCCAGGAGAAAAGGAAGGAGAGCTTGATGTTTTCTTTGGTGGTTTCTGAGGTAGAAGATCATCAAGAACCAGCTAGTACTTGTGGATTGTGGAAACCCGGTGTGGATCAACAATAGAGAGGAGCTCGATTGGCTTCTTCGTCATCACCATCCTTGTCTACTTTGTTCCAGATATTCACCAAGGGTATATCTTTCTTTTCCCTGCTTTTTACATGTTGCAAATACTTGTTATAGAGTTTGGTCCATTTTGGGGTTTTTATGTTTTGCATGTTTGTACATTTGGCATTGCATGTTTGTTCTCTTTGCTTCCCCTGCATTCCTGAAAAACCCAACAGTGGTATCAGAGCCACCTCTATACTTTATTTGCACATGGTGGCCTGAAAAAACCCAAAAATTGGTTTTGGGTTTTCTGTCCAGGCTGTTTACGCGGCGTGGTTTTTTACCTGGTACGCGACGCGAAAACTAGCGGGACAGAATTCTGTTTTTTCTTCGGGGTATTTACGCGGCGCGGACCCCATGGTGGTACACGACACGGAAATGACCTGGACAGATTCTGTTTTTAAACTTTTGAAAGAAAAATTATTTTTGGGTTTTTGGCACTAAATTTTGGTTTCTGGAATTTTTATCCAGAAATTAAAATTTGGTTTTTTGAAGTTGCCTTGTATAATGGTTGGTGTATTTATATGTATATTATTATTTTGGCCTGAAAATGGTAATTGCATATACTTACATTATGTATTTATGAATATGTTTCATAAAAAATGGTTTTGTGTTACTAATGCATAAGTACATGGGATTTTTAGTGCATTATGTGTTTTTGAAAAATCTTAACCATTATACATAAGTTTACATGGTTGTGTGTGGCACACCATGTTGTTGTTCATTAGTGAACTTGTTTGTTGTTCTTGTGATATTGGTAACCATAGATATGCCCTAGACCTTGTGGATGTTTGGTTGTATTTTAATTATTCATTCATTTGGTGACTTTATGTCACATAGTTTGTAATAATTAAATTCATTTATTTGGTATGTATTTTGTATAAGTGGCTTGCATGCCATTTAAATAATCCATATTATGTAATTGTACTAGAAGTTAGGAATTGTGGCTTGTATGTCATTTATTTCTTTTTCTAAGTATTTGTAATATGAAGCAACCATCGGGAGTCAATGGAGTGACGTCTTGGCAAACACAAATCCGGGAGGCCCAATGGAGGTAGAGGGTTTAGTGGGAGCACATCCGAAGTCAAGGCTTTTGGTCCTTAGATGACTTTGTTTTCCCGTAGTGGCTCACACGAAAACGCATAGGTTTTAGGGGCATGGTTACCAACTTGTTGTATGCGTGTGATGGTTTTATTACATTGTTTAGGCATGAGTTGTAGGACTATTGCGTGCTAGACAATTTTTGTTAAATAATAAAACCCAAGAGTTTTAAAAATGGTTTAACAACTCTCGCGCGCATACTTTATTAACATACGGATTTAACGATGGCTTAGTATCCGATTAGTGAGGACGTTTGGTTATTGTCACTTTTCTTAATCATACTCAAAATGGTTTCTTAACCGGGAAACAAAATCCCGTTTTCTAAATGTAAATCGTACACCACCCATAAGATGACACCGCCCGAATCTAGCCGTGTAAGGGTTGATTGTCGAGCTCTAGCCTAATTAGCCTTCGCATGAGCTGTGTAGAAGGTGCGAGTGGCAACTCGCAAGGTCGATTGTCGAGCTCTAGCCGAGTCGATTTTGGGCGAGAATACCACCGTGTATCTTGATGGTTGATTTATGATTTCAATGTAATATTTGTTGGAGAATGCCCACTGACACAAGTACATTGGTATTACTGCTGATGAAGTGCGAGCCTATTGGGTCACACACCAAGGATTGATCCCGACAACTTACTGATAAAGAGAGAAGGTCCATAAATCAAATTGTTGGATTTTAGGGCTTCACGGCCGTGAGGGATGCTCCACGGGTCGTGAAGCCCACTGCCCTCACGAATGGCTCAATGACCTTTACACGGCTCGTGGAGTCTTCACGGGTCGTGAAGAGGTCGTGAGGGGTCGTGAAGGAGACGCCCTCACGAGTCACTCGAACGCGACACGGGCCGTGAAGGACTATGGCCGGTCGTGGCGCATTTAGTCTTCACGGGCTCTTCATGGGACGTGAGAGGCCGTGAAGGTATGTCTGCATGAAATTCTTATTTCTGATTGGGCCATCTTTTGGTCCAATAGAAATTAAGATTGTATCCGGCCAAATCAAGGGGGTTTTGGTCTGAATCAGTAGAGGAACATGCTAGAGTCCTTGAGACTTACTCTCTTTTCTCTCTTGATGCCAAACATGCAACACACACTTTATACACTAAGTTTGTAAGATCTTGAGTGTGGTGAGTGTTCTTCGTGTAAGAGGAGATCTTCTACTGGTTGGTCCAGAAAAGGAGATTCATATGGATGTCTGCTTGATGGATTGCTAGCACTTTGGGGTCAAGGAATCTTGGTGTGGATTAAGCAATAGAGGAGGTGCTCTTGGATCTCTTGGTCATCCCGGTTTATTGCATTTCCAGCCGATTGTGGAGCATACAAAGGAGGTATATTTTATGTCCTTGTTGCTCTCTCTTAAGTTGCAATTTGGTTTTGTAGAAAATGATCACTTTGGAACGTGTATGGACGCGTTTTTGTATAGTTTTTGAACTCTTTGTTTTCGCTTCCGCTGTGTTTTGCTCCATACCGTGTTCCAACAGTGGTATCAGAGCCAAATCTACAAACAAATTGCACTTTCTTGGCTTGAAAACCGAAAATGGACATTCTGTCCAAAAGGTCTTCACGGGTCGTGAAGGATTATTCTTCACGGTCGTGAAGTTTCACGACCAGTATCGTGAAGGTTTTAACATCACGGTCGTGATGGCTTACGACCTATCTCGTGAAGATTTTTCTTCACGGTCGTGAAGGCTCACGACCAGTTTCGTGGGGTGTTGGTCGTGAAGGTTTTTCACTGTGTCAGAGTCGTGGAGTTCAAGGGCTTCACGGGCCGTGAAAGGCCGTGAAGGCTCCTGGGCCGTGAAGGACGTTGTGAACAGTGTTTTTGTCCTTTTGGAAAAAGAAAAATATTTTCGGTTTTAGCTCCTTTCGATTCTGTCTTTCCAGAATCTGTCCAAAATGTTTGGATGTTGAAAAAGCCCCATATGTGTCTTGATTCGTACATTTATATGTATTGGGTGATTTTTGGCATGAAACGCACACATGCATATACTTGTATTGTTTATATATGAATATGTATGCTCAAAGTGTTTGGGGTACTAATGCATATGTACAAGGATTGTTCACTTTGTGCCTTGAGTGTTTTAGCTAGGTTTGAACAATCTTAATCGAGATACATTTCACACGGTTTTGTTGTGGCACACCGTGTTGTTGTTGTTTGTGGTTTTTTGTTTGATCCGGTAACGCCTTGCCCATTAGACCTATGTGTTGGTTGTTTGGTTGTGTATAATTATTCATTCATTTGGTGGTTTGTACCACAATTGGTTTGTAATAATTAAATTTATTCGGTCTTGTATTTTGTACTTGATCTTGGCTTGCATGCCGGTTGCTTTTCTTTGTAATTGTTAGATTAGCTTAGATTAGCATTTCGCGGAGGAGACGTCTCGGCTATGGTGGATCCGGAGGTTCATTGGTGATGACGGATTCAAAATAATAAAACCAAGAGTTTTTAATTGGTTTACAAACCTCGCGCGCCACAAGACCACTTTAAAACAAAATCCCGTTTTTATAAAATGTAAATCACTCGCCTCCCATAAGATGACACCACCCAAATCTAGTGAAACAAGATCAGTCGTCGAGCTTAGCCGAGGTCGGTTTTGCGTAACTGTGTGGAAGGTGCCTGTGGCAACTCGCAAGGGTCGGTTGTCAAGCTTAGCCGAGCCGGCCATTGGGCTAGAGTACCACCGTGTATCTTGACGGTCGATTTACAATTCCAAGACTTAGAACACCTTCGTAGTTGTCGTGCCCATACCGAGCTATCAAAGTGGATTAATGAGGAATCGGTGAGAAAAGGGATCAAACATGCCAATAGGTGCTATGAGTACCTAGGATCCCGCAAGTGTCTAAGAGTTGTAATCTCGGATTGCAATTGGTAAAGTGTTTACCGGCCTAAGTAGCTCCATGAAGTGATCCGCGGCAAACCCGTCATGGATTGGGGTACTTTGAGGTTCTTAGCCCTTGTTAAGATAATTTGGTTTTCTTAATCAGCTGGGTAATTATTTTAACGAGGATAATATCAAAACTAACTAAAATGTGTACTCTTTTATAGATGCAAAATATTAACGACACCACACCAAACTTTAAACTTCAATTATTCCTAGAAAGGGAGAGACTCACAGGAGTGAACTTCGCTGACTGGTATCGTGTATTGAGGATTGTCCTCCGTCACGAGTCAAAGTTGCACATCCTTGAGGAACCTTTTCCGGAGCCACCTGCTACCAACGCGAACTGGGCCATTCGATACGCTTTTGAAAAGCGTGTTAGAGATACACAAGATATTTCTTGTCTCATGTTATCGACTATGAGCTTTGAGTTACGTCAACAGCTTGAGCAATTGAGTGCGTATGACATGATAAACCGGCTAAAGAACATGTTCCCGTAGCAGGTTAGACAAGAACGGTTTGAGTGTATAAAGGCTTTGGTCGGTTGTAGGATGCAGGAAGGTGAGGATGTGAATGTCCATTTTATTATGATGAAGGGATATATGGACCAGTTGAAGAGACTTGGACTTCCAATAGGGAGGGAGATTGCGGTGGATATGATCCTCCAGTCCCTGCCCGCATCATTTGAGAAGTTTGTCAAGAACTTTCACAAACACAATTTGGATTAATCCTTGATCGAACTTCAAGACATGCTAAAGGCTGTACAGTCTTACATGGTCGAGAAGGATCGTGTCTCGTCCACATCCACTATGGCTACTAGGAAACAAGTTAGCAAGAAGGAGAAACTGACCTCAAAAGGAAAGCCTTGTATGACTGGTCTATCCGTAATTGTGGAGTCTGAGGACAATGATATTGTGCCTCAAGGTGATGTTCCACATGGGGTAGTTTGCTACTTTTGCGGAGAAATTGGAAATTGACGCCGTCACGCCGGCCCTAAGTGCCTGGAAGAGCTAAGTATCCTAAAGCAGAAGAACGTTAGCTCATCTTCAGGTACATTCATGATCAAACTCCATTGATCTTCTACTTCTAACGATTGAGTTTTGAACTCTAGTCAAAACACTCACGTTTGTCACAAACTTGTTTGTTGCAAAGTGCAGGTGTTAATCAGAAGTAGGTAATGGATGCATGGAGAACTGGAACTTAGAGAAGGGAAGCATGGTGCTTGTCCCTAACTAGAAGGATTAGAAGAAGAGTCTTGCCATTCCATCCAGCTAAACTATTACTTCATTTAGATCTTTGTCTTATGCCCTGCGTGGCAAGAAGCATTGTATCTTTTATGCCTTTGATGATGATGAATATTACTTTGAATTTTGAAATTGTGGGTTTTAGAGATTTATTTCAAAGTTTATTCATATCTTGGCATTTGTTATAAGCTTGTGCTTAAGGAAGTAATGGAATGATTATGAATGATTATTGAATAGTTATGCTTATGAAATGGTTGATTTAACCATATAAACAAGACTTGAATCACCAAGCTCCATGTGGTTAGAACTTGGAGTCTTTTGACCATGGGTCAATTGTTGATTGCAAATCTTGCTTATAAGGCTAAATAACTAAGACATCCTTCACTTGTTGATGTGAGAGGAATAAAGGCTTGTTGGATTTCGTTTACACTTTTGTGTAAAGACCGTTCAGGAAAATACATAAGGATTAACTATGTGTGATTTGTTACCTTTACCGATGATGGTAGAAGGAATGGGTAAGTCTAATTTATTAGACGAATGTCTGAAACCTGAGAGGTGTTCAAGACTCACCCTTAACAAATTAAAGATGAAGAGGGCAAAAGAGAATAAAGATACTCAAATCTTGCGAGATGTTGAGCATATACATTCTAAATTTCTAAACCATCATGAGAATTGTGAGGTTGCCTCATAATTCACTTCTCCTAGGATACATGTTTTACATGGATCGCTTAGTGGAGGAATGGAACATATTGGTTATGGTTCCGTCTTGATGGATTAAACTTAAGTAACCTGCTTGATAGGTGTACTTGAGTATTGACGGGCAATATTATTGTTTTAAATCAACAAAGATGGTCAAATTAGCATCAAAGGAGATTCGATTAGAAAGTGTTCGTTGCTTGTCAATCTCATAGATCCGAGTTATCCAGTCTACATTTAGTGGGAGATGGATGAACTTAGAAGATGCTAATGTATTTAATAGTTCTTCTAAGTTTCAGATATTCATTTCATATCCTTTTGAGAACCGGTTTTGGTTGCTCGAAAAGGGAAATGAACAACTGAAGCATTCCAGTGGAAGAACGTGAGATTTAAATAAAAGACTTGATGTTGACACTAGTATTCAATCAGAAATGATTGAAACTCAACATGGCTATGTTGAAGTATCTGGCATAAAGTTATTACTTCTTCATATGTCTGGTAAGAGTCGTCATAAGACCAGAAGAGTATAATTTATTATATCTTAGGACGATGACTTATTGATGATATGTGATGTATGCATCAACTACCGGAAGCTGTAGTGGGCCCTTTTGAGTCTGCTAAGAAGAAAAGTGTAATAACATAAGATATATTCCATGCTGGATTTTCAAGTTTTGAACTTGGTTAATCCAACACCTAGGTTTTGACCTGATGGTGTAAATAGATCTTTTGGTAATGAGATCTGCATGGATAAGTTTGTAGACAACTTCAAATACTGACTGGTAGGAAATGGTTTCATGATGATTGACCATTGGGTAGGAATCATATGAAGACATTCTCCCAGTAGTTATGTTGATGTTTAAGGGGATGCTTATGCCGTGTTATGGCAGTATTATGCAAGAACCGCATTCCGTTATAGGAATTTTATGAGGAAGTGTTCACAACATTGTCCGAGGGTCTCTTACATCCTGAGTGTTCTTATGAAGTCTACAAATATGGAGTCCTTTTGGACTCAGAGTAAATCTAAGTTTTGGAATATTTGCTAAGAAAATCAAGTGTTTGAGTTTTCAGTAAGCAATGATGAAACTTGGATAGATGCCAGAGCTAGTGGGAGCGCTGTTATTATCCTATTTGGTATGTCTAGCACATACTTTGTTTTGGAGATAATGTCTTAATACAGCTTGGCAACAAGTGTAAATTAAGAATTATGCGTCCATAATAAATATGGGATATTCAAAGAAGTTTATGAAAACAAGAAATATGAGTATATGTTCTTGTGGTGATGTAAAGAGAAGAAGCTTAAAGTGAGTTGTTACTCGTGTGATAGATTCTACTAGAAAGGATACCCGTCAATCTTTATTGGGGTTTGTAATCCTTTTTAATATGGTGTTGTTAGTTAGCGTGTGTCTTAAATCGTCGCTGACTCTATAGAGATCATTGTGAAAACTATGATGGTACGATGGCTTATGCACATTAAATTTGAGACCCGAGCGTTGTTTACCTAATTGGGTTCTTTTGAAACAATGAAGGTATAACAACTTGGATAAATGATCGAAATCCCATCAACGCACACTTTGGAAGTGGTTGGTTGCAGTGGGGATATGATCAATGTCAGAGTACACACGGATAACATCGTGGATGGTGATCCGTTTACTGAGCTATAGTGGCAGTCTAGTGATGAGTGTCATACTAAGGTCTGCATGAACTTGGCTTGAGTGTGTTTTAGTCATGATTCGATATGTTTTACTCTTGGGAACGTTAAGCAATATTGTGTTTCTGCTTGTATCGATTATGAAAGGGGTTTGGTAATGCGCGTGTAGCGGGTACTCTCAGCAAGCCTTATTGTGTTCCAACTTTGCATGTTTTACCTCTTCCCTGAATGTGTTTACATTCTAAATGTCCAAAGCCAGTCATTCTTCGAGGGAAGGAAGTCTGAATGAAGGCTGAGGGAAGTGATTGGTCAAGTGTCCAATGGTGATTGGGACACAGGGACGCAATACTTCGCCTGTACTTGAAAGGGGTTTCAAGTGACTGGACGACCCACACCTGAATTCACTTTGTGGTACTTGTCATGAGTGATTCAGGATGATAATATCAGTCATCCTCATACTAGAGATGCATGTGTCTGCATCACTTTGGTTTGCTTTGCTCTAGTTGCTTTCAAACGCAGTCCGTAACTGGCTGTTATAAAGGGAGTAGCTGATCAGAGTATGATCACTGTGGTGGGCAATGTAGTCAAAGGAATTTGTTCCTCTGTTTAGAGAGATATCCCTGGGCCCCTCATTGATTGGGCGCTGACACCAAAATGCATGGCCGTGCTCGAGTGTGCAATGATTTGGGTAATCGATTGCAACTTGTTTATTTTGGTCACCACCAATCTCGATCGAGAAACATAATCGTGAAGGACTGAGAATGACTTAGTACCATGTCTTGTCTTCACATGGATATCGTGTACAAGGGGATGGTTGATCACTTATCTATAGGGCCATTTCAAACCTTTGGTTGTGAAGTGGTACTTGTCTATGGGATGACATACCTCGTACTAACTTTGGGGCAGGGATGCCTTGCTAGAGGCCGCTCCTTGTCTGTGATACCTCTGGGTACGTTGTGTCATGTTCAAGTGGGAGTCTGTTGGAGAATGCCCACTGACACAAGTACATTTGTATTACTGCTGATGAAGTGCGAGCCTATTGGGTCACACACCAAGGATTGATCCCAACAGCTTACTGATAAAGAGAGAAGGTCCAAAAATCAAATTGTTTGATTTTAGGGCTTCACGGCCGTGAGGGATGCTCCACGGGTCATGAAGCCCACTACCCTCACGAATGGCTCAATGACCTTTACACGGCTCATGGAGTCTTCACATGTCGTGAAGAGGTCGTGAGGGGTCGTGAAGTAGACGTCCTCACGAGTCACTAGAACGCGGCACGGGCCGTGAAGGACTATGGCCGGTCGTGGCGCATTAAGTCTTCACGGGCTCTTCACGGGCCGTGAGAGGCCGTGAAGGTCTGTCTGCATGAAATTCTTATTCCTGATTGGGCCATCTTTTGGTCCAATAGAAATTAAGATTGTATCCGGCCAAATCAAGGGGGTTGTGGTCTGAATCAGTAGAGGAACATGCTAGAGACCTTGAGACTTACTCTCTTTTCTCTCTTGATGCCATACATGCAACACACACTTTATACACTAAGTTAGAAAGATCTTGAGTGTGGTGAGTGTTCTTGGTGTAAGAGGAAATCTTCTATTGGCTGTTCCAGAAAAGGAGAATCATATGGATGTCTTCTTGATGGATTGCTAGCACTTTGGGGTCAAGTAATCTTGGTGTGGATTAAGCAATAGAGGAGGTGCTCTTGGATCTCTTGGTCATCCCGGTTTATTGCATTTCCAGCCGATTGTGGAGCATACAAAGGAGGTATATTTTCTGTCCTTGTTGCTCTCTCTTAAGTTGCAATTTGGTTTTGTAGAAAATTATCACTTTGGAACGTGTATGGACCCATTTTTGTACGGTTTTTGAACTCTTTGTTTTCGCTTCCGCTGTGTTTTGCTCGATACCGTGTTCCAACAATATTTTGGATGATTGTCGAGCTCTAGCCGAGTTATGCAAAATATTAATTGAGAATCGGTGTGGAGGGATCAAAGATGCCAAACATGGCACAATGGTTGTCAAGTAGGATCCCGCAAGGAACTAAGAGTTGCAATAATGGATTGCAATCGGTCAATGGTTGCCGGCCTAAATAGCTTTGCCACGTGATCCGCGGAAAACCCGTCATGGTGCAAGGTGAAATAGGGTTCTTAGCCCTTGTTAAAATATTTGTTTTTAAAAACATGGGGTAATTATTTTAACAAGGATTTCATTCAAACTAACTATAACTACTCTACTTTTAAATATTTGTTACGTACGTTTCTTGAGAAGGAGAAACTCGATGGGAGTAACTTTGTGGATTTGTCTAGGAAATTGCGGATTGTCCTACAACACGAAGACATGTTACACATCATTTAGGAACCCCTTCCGGAAGCCCCTACTACCAACGCAAGTAGGACCATTCTTGATGCATATGACAAACGCGTCAAGGACACCAACGAGGTCTCTTGCCTCATGTTAAGCATGATGATCCCCAACTTGCAAAGGCAATTAGAGAATCTGAGTGCATACGAGATGATGCTTGAGTTGAAGGACATGTTACAACAACAAGCTAGGCAAGAATGGTATGGGTGTTTGAATGAACTACTTGGTTGCCGGCTGCAGGATGGTGAGAGTGTAAGCATTCACGTGCTTAAGATGAAAGCACTTGTGGAGCGCTTGGAGAGGCTAGGATTTACCATTGAAAGGGACATGGTGGTGGATATTGTTCTCCGATCACTTCCACCATCATATGAGCAATTCATTGTGAATTACCACATGCATGGTATGGATAAATCCTTAATGGAGCTTCATGGCATGCTGAAGACTCTTAAGTCTAACATGTCCAAAAGTAAGCTCACCTCGTCCACTCTTGCTAAGGCTACCGAAAAGCGAGCTACCTTAAATGCGAAGCTTGGTTCTACTAAGCTCACCGTGTTCATGGAATCAAAGGGCAATGAGATTGCGCCTAAATATAAGATTCCAATTAGGTGACACACACAACTTATCAAACATATTGATAAACTATCTAAGGTATATTATAAACTAGTCAACTTATGCTCAACTTATACTCAGCTTAGGTTCAGTCTGAAACACTATAAGTGCTTAGTCTGACTAAGCTTCAGAATTTTGTTTAAGTTTGTTTTAGTTATATGTTTGGTATATATTATCTTGGGGAACATTAAGCCGTATTGTACTTCATACTATATTGATTATTAAATATGATTTAATAATGCGCCGAGGGCGGATATTTTATGAATCCTTACTGTGTTCCATCTTAGTATGTTTAATACTTCCCAGAATGCTCTTTTCATTCTAAATGTCCACAGTCGGTCATTCTTCATCGGGAGGAAGTTTGAGATAAGGCTGAGGGAAGTTAGGATGACCCGCACCTGAACTTACTTCATGGTTTCTGTCATGAGTAAGTTAGGATGATAATATCATTTTGTCCTTAGACTGGAGATACATGTGTTCTAAAGCATTGATCTACTTTGCTTTGATTGCTTTCAAACGCAGGTCATAATTGGCTGTTATAAAGGGAGCTTTTAGGTAAAGTATGGTGTATGTGGCGGAGCAATGTAGTCAAAGGGATTCGTTCCTCAAGTTTTAGAGAGATATCCTTGGGCCCCTCGATGATTGAGCGCTGACGTAAAATGCAAGGCCATGCTCAAGTTGCAATGATGTTTGATCGATTGCAACTAGATTTTGGGTCACCATCAATCGAGATCGAGAAACATAATCTTGAACGATCTGGAGATTGACATTTAACCATGTCTCGTGTTCACACGGATATCACGAACGAAGGGATGAATGATCACTTATCTATAGGACCATTCCATATCTGATTCTGGATTTGGTTTTTTATGACAAAACCCATGGTGATTGGGGGCAGAGATGCCTTACTAGAGGCCGCTCTTTGTCTGTGGTTTATGGGTATGGTGTGTCATGTGCAAGTGGGAGTCTATTAGAGTATGCCCACTGACGCACGTACGCCATTAGGATCACTGCCAATATAGTTTGGGCCTATTTGGTCACACACCGGGGATCAATCCTGACAGCAATGAAAGATGAGGGACTAAAAGTGTCAAAGTGGAGAAGTTGGTATGCAGGAAGATTACGCGACGCGTCTTCTGTTAGAGACAGCGACGCAGTGTCTCCGCGTCACAGAACCTTACGGGCACACGGCGTGGAATCTGTCTGACACCATGCAACTTTTGTCTCCCACCTCCCTTTTCGACCAATTCATGTCTTGCCTTTTGGATTTGCAGATGGCCGGTCTAGGGAGAAGAAATGGCACGATTTAGCTTATTTAAACCCCTCATTTGCTTCTCCTTGAACACTCTTGCTATCTTGTTAACTTACACCCACTTAGAGCTCTTTTTGGAGTTTCATTTGAGAGTGCTTGTGAGTTTAGTCCAGGAGAAAAGGAATGAGAGCTTGTTGTTTTCTTTGGTGGTTTCTGAGGTAGAAGATCATCAAGAACAAGGTAGTACTTGTGAATTGTGGAAACCCGGTGTGGATCAACAATAGAGAGGAGCTCGATTGGCTTCTTCGTCATCACCATCCTTCTCTACTTTGTTCCAGATATTCACGAAGGGTATATCTTTCTTTTCCATGCTTTTTACAAGTTACAAATACTTGTTATAGAGTTTGGTCCATTTTGGGGTTTTTATGCTTTGCATGTTTGTACATTTGGCATTGCATTTTGTTCTCTTTGCTTCCGCTGCGTTCCTGAAAAACCCAACAGGTTGATGCACTTTTCAGCAAGCCTTGATGACTTACACCAGTATTCAGTGTCCTTTTGAAGCTAGTCAGCTTTATTCTTGGCTTCCTCAAGTTCTTCACTTAGAATTTTATTAATGTGTGTCTGACATTTAAGATCGCATTGTGCCTTCTTACCAACATCAATGAGAGTTTGATTTCCCTTAATCTCATTTTTCAGTTTAGCTATTTCAGCTTTGAGGTCAGCTTGAGTATTAAGGCTGATCTTAAAATCATTTAGCAGATAATCAAGCGCAAGACCTTTTTCTTCTTCGGTGTAAGAGTTGAAATTAGTAACCTTGTACATAGAGGAAGCATCCCAGTTGCTCAATTTGCTATTTTTCTCACCTTCCTTCATATTAGCTTCAAAAGTTGATTCATACATACCATAATCAACTTCATCAACTTCAAACTCTTCATCTTCTTGAGCGATCAGACATATGTCATCATCATCAGAGGTAGATGATTATGTATCCCAGGTTTCAGCATAGAGTCCATTAACATTGGATTTGTCTTCAGGCTTTTCTTTCTTGAGCTAAGTATATTTCTTCTTGTATTTGTCAGCTCTATAAGCATTCTTATCAGCTACTGAACCTAATTCATCCTTCTTCACTCTTCACTCAGCAGCAATATGTCCCTACTTTTGACAATTGAAGCACATAGCCTTCTTGGGATCAAATGAACTTTTTCCTTTCCCTCTGTCAGATCTTCCTCTTCCCCTTTGAGCTCTTCTCAATCTTCTGGCTAGCATGTCAATTTGCTCAGTGATTGTCTGAACATCATCAGCATCACTTGAGTCTGAGTGTGAATGGTCAGCTTGAGAGTCTGACTCAGTCTTAGATTCAACACCTAAGGCTTTTGAAGTTTTCTTCTTTTTCTGTGTAACTAATGCAATATCATTTTTTTCAAGAGAGTCCTTTAGTTGTTGTAGAGAAGTTCTCTTGTGTTCTGTGATCTGGTCATGATTATGCAAGAACCCATATATGGACTGTAGGTTATACATATGTATGTTCCTCTAGCCCTTAATGCTATAGTTACTTCATTAAACTTTTCTGGTAACACATCAAGAAATTTCAGCACAAGTTCAACTTCATTCTTTAGAATGCCTACACCTAGCAGGTCATTAATCAAGCAGTGAAACCTGGTAAACACATCAGCCAAGGTTTCATTCTTCTTAGAAAAGAAGTTTTCATAAGATCTGTTAAAATGATTCTTCTTTTGCTGCTTGACCAGATCTGTGCCCTCATATGTAATAGTCAAATTATCACAAATCTCTTTTCTAGATTGACGCCCAGTCACAGTATGCAAGATCTCATTTGTCAGGGCATTAGCCAGAACACCCTTTGCCTTGTCATCCAGAGAATACAGTTTCCAATCTTCTTCAGTCCAGGATGCAACAGGCTTCTTCACTTCCTGTTCAGTTTTGTTAGGAGATGTATCACTAACAACAGCAGGAATCTTGGGGATGATTGGTTCTTTAGTGATGACATCGTACATATGATTGTCAATGGACTTGAGGAAAAGCATGGCTCTGAATTTCCACATAGGATAATCAGATCCATCAAATATAAGACATCCTTTAGCAGCCATCTGAGGAAAGTTTGATGAATTGTTGCTTCTCGACATTGTATACTTTTTTAGAATCTTGAACTTTCAACTTATGAAATCGTTCAGCCTGCTCTCATACCAGTTGTTGGTCCCTTGGTGAGAAGATCAACAAGCAAGTAATGTGTAGAAGGGGGGTTGAATACACTTTCTGCAAAAATTGAACAAATCAAATAAAAATTGTTACACACATCAAACCACAAACAGTCGAATGCTTTGCTTTCATTAATAAGAAGATGATTACAGGACTATCAAGTAAGCAACAATTGATATGTAAACACCTAATGTAAATCAAACTCTCTCAATTTCTCAAACTAATTGATCAACCTTGCTGTCTATAATCAACTTATGATTATAGACACGGACTAACTCTCTAAACAAGATTTAATCACAGATTGAATACTTACCAACTTCATAACAGACGTGAAAATCGAACACACGAACAATGTTGGCAATATGTGAATTTCTTGATCACGTTGAACTTACAAATGGTGAATCAAGATTCGTAACACATACGATAGAGAGGTGAGGCTTTTAGTCAGTCAGTCCCCTCTAAACTAATCAGGAGATCAGTATTTATAATTATGTTTCTACGGATCCTAACAAACTAGAACTTATCCTAATCTGCTAACTAACTATCAGATAAATCGGAATCTTGAATCTTGAATCTTTGACTTCTTCAATCTTGATTATGGAATCTTCTTATCCGCTCCGTAGATGTAAAAAGTTAAAAAGAATTTAAAACACATTTAAATTCCCTTAAACTAACTTCATTTGGTCATGCTCAGTTACTCAGCTTGAAACTTATCAAGCCGAGTTCTTCGAGAACAAACTCGATATCACACATGTACTAACATGTATTATGACTAACTCATCCTTAGAAGTCATAAGAGTTGGCTAACACTTACTTAGCAACTCTGTCGAGCTGACTTAGTTTTTTTTAACTGAGTCACTCAGCTTGAAACATATCAAGCTGAATACTCGATAGATACCTTAGGTGAGACACACAACTTATCAAACATATTGATAAACTAACTAAGGTATATTATAAACTGATCAACTTATGCTCAACTTATGCTCAGCTTAGGTTCAGTCTGAAACACTATAAGTGCTCAGGCTGACTAAGCTTCATAATTCTGTTTAAGTTGTATTTGGAACATATCTTACAAACTTAACTTTGTCTCATCAAACCCTAACTTATAAGATCATTTGACCAACAAATATCTATAAATACATAGTCACAAAACTTATGTTGTTATTCTCTAAACGAATAATCCATCATGTATTTATAATAGTGTTAGTATCTCCCTAATGTGGCTCCCACCGCATCAAGTAGCTACGGAGTAATTTTGATATATCAAGACTTGTATATCATGGATAGATAAATATGCTAAAATAGAGAAATTAAAAACGATTATATTAAAACTTCTATTTCCCTCACGAAGAAATATTTAATACACAATCATGAGTCATCTATACAACTTAATTAAATACTAAAAACTAGTTGCTAGGTGCCATGTAATGCATTCCAATAGACCTAGCATGTCTCTCATGCTTATCTCTAGCAAGCGCTTTGGTCAACGGATCAGCCATGTTGTCATCTGTTGGTATCTTGCATATTCTCACATCTCTCCATCCGATGATCTCTCGGCTGATGTGATACTTTCTAAGTATGTGTCTGGTCCGCTGGTGATCTCTTGGTTCTTTTGCTTGCGCTAAAGCTCCCATGTTATCACATAATATATCAATCGGTCTAGAGATACCAGCAACAAATCTAAGATTCGAGATAAAATTCCTCAGCCAAACCGCTTCCTTTGCCGCATCATTTTCCGCAATGTACTCAGCATCTGTAGTTGAATCTGCTATTGTATCTTGCTTCTGGCTTTTCCAAGATACATCTCCTCCGTTTAAGGTAAAGACAAACCCTGACTATGACTTAAAGTCGTCTCTGTCCTTCTGGAAGTTTGCATATGTGTAACCAGTTATACTGATTTCATCCATGCTTCCTCCAAAGACCAAGAACATTTCTTTTGTCCTTCTCAAATACTTGAGAATGTTCTTGACTGCTACCCAATGGGCTTCAGCTGGATTTTGCTTATATCTACTCGTAAGGTTTATGGAGTAAGCAATATCGGTCCTAGTACCTAGCATAGCATACATAATCTATCTCACTGCCGAAGCGTATGGAACCGATTTCATCCTCTTCTGCTCCTCTAGAGAAGTAGGACATTGAGACTTGCTCAACGGTACACTAGATTTCATTGGAATAAATCCTTTCTTGGATATTCCATCTTAAATCGCTTTAACACTTTATCGATGTATGTACTTTGACTAAGTCCGATCAGCCGCCTAGATCTATTTCTATAGATCTTTATACGAAGTATATATGCGCCTTCTACTAGGTCATTCATCTAGAAACATTTACCTAACTAGAATTTTACTCCTTCTAATGCTGGTATATCGTGTCCTATAATCAGTATGTCATCCACATACAGGACCAGGTTGATTGTTATGATCTCACTGAACTTCGTGTAAACACAGGACTCTAACTTGCTTTTGGTAAAACCAAACTTTTGATGCACTCATCAAAATGCAAGTTCTAGCTTCTAGATGATTGCTTCAATCCATAAATGGATTTTAGCAACTTGCGTACTTTGCCTGGATTCTTAGAATCCTCAAAACTGTCTGGTTGTACCATATACACATCCTCTGTTAATTTCACATTACGTAAAGCGGTTTTGACATCTATTTGCCATATCTCATAATTTAAATATGCAGATATTGCTGTTAGAGATATGCCCACTAATGCACGTACGCCATAGACCACTGCTGATGATGTATGGGCCTATTGGGTCATACACCGGGGTCAAATCTGACAGCAACTTAAGTTAAGGGACCAAATATGGCAAAAGACAAAAGTTGACATCGCAGGCCGCGTTAGCGCCGCTAACTATTAGGGGTTAGCGTCGCTAAGTCCTTAAGGTTAGCGCCGCTACGGCTGCATGTACTTTGTGTCACATTTCTGACAGGCCGCATTAGCGCCGCTAACTTTAGTGAGTTAGCGCCGCTAACTCTAGGTTAGCGCCGCTAACCCTGCAGACTTCCATTTATCATTTCCACCTCCAAACTAGCCAATACATGTGGGTTTTACACTTTTCGAAGCATGGCCGGTGGGGAGAGGGGTTATTTGGATCTGGAGGCAGATGAGAGAGTCATGTGAATTCATTTTTGGGCTAAGGGTTCTCTCTCTTCTCTCTCTCTAAGTTTATCACATATTCTTTCTTCTTTGGTGCTACTATGGCCAAGTGAAGATCCGAGAGGCTGCTCCAGATCCTTGGTCTCGTATAGCTACTGTTCCAAAGGTGGTATTCAAGGTGAAGTACCACTAGAGGCGAGCTAGCACTCGTGGTTGACGTATTCCCGGGGTATATCCCAATAGAAGATCCGGTTTTCCTTCTTGGAGGATCATCACCACGACTTGAAGTATTCTGGAGCTAAGGAGAAAGGTATAACCTCTTTCTTTTCAAGTTGCATTTCTTGAACATAGAGTTTGGTCCATTTGAGGGATTTCGGTTTCTATGCTTTGATTGCTTGTACATTGGGCTATTTTGTTTGTACCTTGCTTCCGCTGTGAGCCCACGAAATCCCAACAGTGGTATCAGAGCCACCTCTATGTTAGATCTGCACTTGGTGGCTTGAGAAATCCTGAAATCAAAATGGTTGTTTTCTGTTCGAACAGGGTTAGCGGCGCTAACCTCGGGTTAGCGGCGCTAACCTCGGGTTAGCGGCGCTAACTCATAAATGTTAGCGGCGCTAACGCGCTGTAACAGTTTTAATTTTCAAAGTTAAAATCAGTTTTGGTCTCGGGAATTTTTAGCCTTTTTGTGATTCTGGAAATTTGTTCCAGTTTAGTGTTTGGAAATTTTGTTACCACCTTGTTTGTTTGGTTGTATGTGATAGATTTGAAATTGGTAACCTTGTCTTTGACCTTGTGGTTGACTTTGTGTTTTTAGATGCATTTGGTGATTTTTAATCACATGGGCTGTAATATTTATTAAAATTGTTATATTTGTAATAATATTGTGGCTTGCATGCCATTTCATTCATCCGTGTATTTGTACTAGATAAATAGGAAATTAGTGTGGCTTGTACGCCATTTCAATTTCTATTGTATTTGTTGTACAATTTGGATGAAAACACACAAGATGGAGTCGGAAGGAGATGGAGCGTGTCCATAGAAGCCGGTGAAGTCCTTTGGTGATAGCGGTTCTAGTGGGAGCTCGCATTGAAGACCTTCCGTCCCTTAGTTGACCACGTTCTACCCGTTTTGGCTCACAGGAAGAACGCATAGGATTTTGGCAAGGGTTACCAATTTATTTCGTATATATGCGTGTGATGTGATTTTATTTTATTCTTGCATGGTTTGATTAGGATTCGCATGCTAGAAAATTTTTTCGAAATTAATAAAATCACAAGAGATTTGGTAAAAATGGTTTACAACTCTCTCGCGCGCTCACATACAAGATTAACTCACCTAGTGAAAATAGGTTTTGTCACTAAACAAGTTAATCAGTAACCAAGCCGAAAACAAAAGCCCGTTTTCATAAAAACGTAAATCTTGCACCATCCAAAAGATGACACCACACAAATCTAGTGAAGCATGGAGTGATTGTCGAGCTTAGCACGAGTTATTCCATGTGGATCTGTGTGGAAGGTGAGTGTGGGATCTTGAAATTATCGGTTGTCGAGCTTTGCACGAGCCGGTAGTTGTCGGGGTATCACCGTGTATCTTGTTGGACGATTTGCAGTTACAAATTAGAATCCTTGAGTGATTGTCGAGCTTAGCACGAGTCAACCAAGAATTTTAATTTGGAATTGGTGCTAGTAGGGATCAAACATGCCAAACGACCGATGGTTGTCGTAGGATCCCGCAAGTGTCTAAGAGTTGCAATAGAGATTGCAATCGGTAAAGTGGTTATCGGCCTAAATAGCTCCATGAAGTGATCCGCGGCAACCCCGTCATGAATTGGAGTGAAATATGGTTCTTAGCCCTTGTTAAAATATTTTTCGAGACGATAAGGGTAATTATTTTAACAAGGATTCAAATCAAACAAACTAATTCGTGTACTCTACTTTAATATAGGATGTCGAATCAAAACCACAACACGTCGAATTTTTCACTTCGTATGATTCTACAAAGGGTGAAACTCACGGAAGTGAACTTTGTTGACTGGCTTAGGCAATTGAGAATTGTCCTACGTGCTGAGTCTTAGTTGCACATTCTTGAGGAACCCCTTCCTGAACCACCTGCTATCAATGCGGAATGGGCTATCCGATATGCGTTTGAAAAGCGTGTTCGGGATACACACGATGTTGCTAGTCTCATGTTATCAAGTATGAGCTCGGAACTGCGAAAGCAATTTGAGCACATGACTGTGTATGACATGATTAACAAGCTGAAGGATGTTTTCCGACAGCAAGTTAGACAAGAACATTTTGAGTGTGTTAAAAGTCTAACCGGTTGTAAGATGCGGGAAGGCGGGAGTGTAAGTGCCCATGTTTTGAAGATGAAATCATACATGGACCAGATGGAGAGATTAGGTTTTCTTATAGGGAGGGAGCTTGGTGTGAATTTCATACTTCAGTCTCTGCCCGCCACATATGAAAAGTTTATAAAGGACTATCATATGCATGGAAAGGAAATGTCTATAGATGAATTGCATGGAATGTTGAAGGTTGTAGAATCTAACATGTCCAAGCATGCATCATCTTCATCCACTCTTGTTTTTGGTTCTAAGGAACAACATAACATGAAGAAGAAGAAATCGATCCCATTAAAAGAAGAAGTTGGAGTTTCCAAGCTTGCTTCAAGTTTTGAGTCTATGGACATTGATGATGTGGCTAAAGAGACTCAACAAGGGGTGGTTTGCTACTTCTGCGGTAGATTTGGGGATTGGGGCCGTCATGCCTGCCCTTCGTGCCGAAAGGATATAAAACTTCTCAGACAAGAGAGAGTTAATTTTCCTACTTGAGGTACATTCATGATTATACTTCATTGCTATTCCTTATAAGCTGGGATGTTTACCCGAGCTATAAGACTCACGTTTGTCACAAATTTATTTTTGTTGCAAAGTGTAGGTCTATTAGTTGTAAAAAGGAAAAAGCTTGAAGAACCGGATCTCTGAAGAAGAAATTTTGTTAATTGTATTCTTCAAGAGAAATGGGAGTGTTAGTCTCGCCATTAAATCCGGATTTATTATTACTTTTGTTTGTATGCCCTGCGTGGCAAGAACTACTTTAGTGTATGCTCCTTTGGAGATGATGGATGTTTTTGAATCTTGTATTTTATAAAGATTTTTCATTTTAATAGTTTCATTTCAAATTAGATCCATGTCTATGCTTTTGTGTTATTTTGACTATTTTAGTGCTTAAATACACATTTGATGACGATGGATATGACTTAGAATTGAAACAATTTTGAAAAATTATTTTGAAATGATTTTATCAAAACTTATCCATATCATTGCATACATAAAGGCTCGTTATAAGTAATAAGACAATCATGAACAATTGATTCTTAAATCCAAAAGTGATTTGGATATATTAGCTCTATGGCATAATCAAACTTGACCAAGTAAACAACATTTGCATCGCTTAGATCCAGGAGGTTAGGATCTTTGTAAAAGTTTAGCCTCGGGCTAAATGAAAGATACAAATCTTGTTTATTGGAATAGGATGATTAATGAAATCCTTCACCAGTATTGGTAAGGAAGGATTGTGACTTGTTGGATATGATCATATTTGTGTGGATAATCCGTTCAAGTATGCCACAAAGAGTGACACTAGTGAAATTCTTCATCACTATCTTTATGGTAGTAGTTGAAAGAATGTTTACTAGAGAAAAGGCTTTTGTCTGAAACCTAGTGGTGTTCGGAATTAACCTAAAGAGAATTAAGAATCAATAAGGGCATATAGATATAAATTCTTAGATCTAGAATAGATGCTAAGTTTTCTTATCTATATTGGTTTAAACATAAAATGAATCATGGGTTTAACCCATAATTCGTTTTTCCGAAGAAACACATTTGCACATGGTGTTACTTTAAATAAAACCGGATATCTGTGTTGATGATCTGGTAAAAGGCAGGCCTAAAACATGTATTCAATGTGGTTGGTATACATTAATTTTATGAACCAAGTCCTCGATCTAAAACACATTATTGTGGTTACTTAAGCATCGAATGAAATATAGACTAGAAAGAGTTCTTTGCTTGTCAATCTCATAACTTAAATTATCCAGTCTACATTCAGTGGGAGATGGATGAATTATAAGTTGATCCCTACATATTTAAGTAGTTCATCTGAGTTTTGGATAATTGTTTTTTGAACTTTTGGGAACCATGTTTGGTTGCGCAAAAGGGAAAGTACAATTTACAAAAGCTTTCCAGTGGAAGAACGTAAAACTTAAATAAAAGACCTAATGTTGACACTGGCATTTAATCAGCATAGAGATGCTGGTAAAACCTGACAATATCCATTGCTTCTTTATATCTGATGGAAATCAAGAAGGTTGTTTAGATATGAGGTTGTCATATTTTACTAACAGCAGCTTGATAGTAAATCATTGTGATGTTACCATTCATCGGAAACATAGTGGGACCCTGTGTTCACTAGTGAATAGAAGAAGATAATGGTGTAACCTATTTGCTGCATCCAAGTACTTGACTTGGGTTAATCCCACACCTAAGGTGTAATTCAAGAAGGGTGAAGGGACTAACATATATGCCATAATGGACAACTTCAAATACCGACTAGAGACAAAGTGTTTCATATTGATTTTATGGAAACAAGTTCTAGTGGTTATGTTGAAGATAATTTGGATAAAGTGTAATTTTGTTGTCACCTTGTGGAAACAAGTTTGCTCACATGGACAAAAGAGATCTGAATCCTTCATAGGATCAAGTTGAGGAAATACTTAAGGCATTTTCCGAGGGTCTCATTCATCCATAAAAACCAGATTAAGTCTGGATTAAGCGAAACATTGTTGTCACTATGGGGAAACAAGTAATCTCGCATGGAAATAAAAGGCCAAGATCCTTTGCAGGATTAAATTGAGGAAATGTTTGAATCATGTTCCGAGACCTTATATATCCATTATGTCCAAATTGTGTTCATGACTAAGGTCAGCAAAACTTGCATCTTGTGGCTGTAATCCTGCTTTATGAGAAAGTCAAAGGAATGAGTTTTCTAGAAAGCATAGATTATGCCAAATACCCTTGTCAAGGCTAGTGGGAGCATCATGTGTTCCTAGTCAAATATGCTCTATGAAAATAATGTCCTAATTTAGGGTTGTTCTACAACCTAATGGTGGAATTGTTGTTCTATGAGTATAAATAGAAAATATGGAATCAAGTGGATTTTCTAATTCAAAAAGTACTGATGTATGTTCTTGATGTTCGACGAAAGTAGAATTGTCTTGAGTAAGTTATTACTGCAAGCAGATCTATGCTTATGATACTGTCGATTTTATCGAAGTTTAGATTAATCAAGTATGTGGTATAGATACGACATTTAGACCTAAATGAGTGTCATCGACCCTATTGTGGACTTCAGTCACATTGAGGGTATGTCGATTCTGATAAACATGAGTGTCAATGACTGTATTGTGAACTTCGGTTACATTGAGAGTATGTCGACTCTGATAATCATAAGTGTCATTAAACCTATTGTTGACTTCTGTAACATTGAGGATATGATGACTATGATAACTTTGTAAATGATCTCTTTAATAAACACTTCGCTAGTGGTTTAATAAGAGAATACAAAAGAGTACAAAGGGATATCGGGTAAATGATCCCATAATTAAGTCATTGTCAAATACTAGTGGTGACTTTCATACTAGGTATAAAAGCATTGTTCATGCTTATGACCGGGCTTAAATATCGTTTTAGTATATGTTTGATTTACTTATAAGCTTTGGGAACGATACAGACAGTATTGTAATTTATGCTTGTTTCGAAATGCGAGTGATTCGGTTACATTCATAAGACTTTACTGTGTTCCATCTTAGCATGTTTAACCACTTCCCAGAATGTTTATACATTCTAAAATTCCACAGTCAGTCATTCTTCAAGGGAAGGAAGTTTGAAATAAGGCTGAGGTTAGGTGTTGGTTATGCATTAATCAAGGATTGAATGCATGAAACGCAACAGTAACCTGTGCTTGAAAGGGGTTTCAAGTGACTGGAAGACCCACACCTGAGTTCACTTCATGGATCATGGTCACAAGTAACTCGGGATGATAATATCATTACGTCCTTCGACCCGAGATGTATGAATTGCCATAGCATGAAACTTTCTTACTTTGGTTATTTCAAAACGTAGTTCGTAACTGGCTATTATAAAGGGAATAGCTGGGTAAGACAAGGTTCATGTTATGGGATTGTACAGTCAACGGAATTTGTTCCTCATGTATGTGAGATATCCCTGGGCCCCTCGATGATTGGGCGCTGACACCAAAATAAGCATGGCCATGCGCAAAGGAATATTGATTGAGAATCAGATATGTCCTTAAATTTTGGTCACCACCAATCTTGATCGAGAAACATAATCGTGAATGATCTGGAGATTGACATATTAATCCATGTCTCGTGTTCACAAGGATATCGCGAACAAAAGGATGTTTGATCACTTATCTATAGGACCTCTACGTTTTATGTAGGTTATGGTTTTCTGCAAGGAAGCGGAACCCATACTGACTTGGGGGCATCGATGCTTTGCTAGAGGCCGCTCTTTGTCTGTGGTTGCATGGGTACGGTGCATTATGTGCAAGTGGGAGTCTGTTAGAGATATGCCCACTAATGCACGTACGCCATAGACCACTGCTGATGATGTATGGGCCTATTGGGTCATACACCGGGGTCAAATCTGACAGCAACTTAAGTTAAGGGACCAAATATGGCAAAAGACAAAAGTTGACATCGCAGGCCCGTTAGCGCCGCTAACTATTAGGGGTTAGCGTCGCTAAGTCCTTAAGGTTAGCGCCGCTACGGCTGCATGTACTTTGTGTCACATTTCTGACAGGCCGCGTTAGCGCCGCTAACTTTAGTGAGTTAGCGCCGCTAACCCTGCAGACTTCCATTTGTCATTTCCACCTCCAAACTAGCCAATGCATGTGGGTTTTACACTTTTCGAAGCATGGCCGGTGGGGAGAGGGGTTATTTGTATCTGGAGGCAGATGAGAGAGTCATGTGAATTCATTTTTGGGCTAAGGGGTTCTCTCTCTTCTCTCTCTCTAAGTTTATCACATATTCTTTCTTCTTTGGAGCTACTATGGCCAAGTGAAGATCCGAGAGGCTGCTCCAGATCCTTGGTCTCGTATAGCTGCTGTTCCAAAGGTGGTATTCAAGGTGAAGTACAACTAGAGGCGAGCTAGCACTCGTGGTTGACGTATTCCCGGGGTATATCCCAATAGAAGATCCGGTTTTCGTTCTTGGAGGATCATCACCACGACTTGAAGTATTCTGGAGCTAAGGAGAAAGGTATAACCTCTTTCTTTTCAAGTTGCATTTCTTGAACATAGAGTTTGGTCCATTTGAGGGATTTCGGTTTCTATGCTTTGATTGCTTGTACATTGGGCTATTTTGTTTGTATCTTGCTTCCGCTGTGAGCCCACGAAATCCCAACAATTGCCATAAGAATCCTTATAAACTTAAGCATAGATACTGGCAAAAAGGTTTCATCATAGTCAATGCCCTGAGTCTGAGTGTAACCTTTTGCAACAAGCCTAGCTTTAATTGCATTCAAATTTTCTTCCATGTTCGTCTTCTTCTTGAAGACCCACTTGCATCTAACAGCTCTACTATGTTGTGGCAAGTATACTAACTCCCAAACTTTTTTGTCATACATGGATTGCATCTCTGCCCTCATGGCGTCTAGCCATTTGTCAGACTTACTGCCTGACACAACATCCTTGTAGGATGTGGGTTCATGAAGATCCCCTTCTTCCGGAGCAATTAGAAATCCAAGATATCTATTTGGATCAGTCCGAATCCTACTAGACATACGAAGTTCTTGTGTTTCCACTTCCTCCTCAACCACTGACTAGGGTTGGGATTCAACAATCCGTTGTTGAATTATTTGTTTCATTTCTAGCGGTTTCTGAACTTAGAAACTTATCTTCTAGAAAGGTCCCTGACCGAGCAACAAAAACTTTGTTCTCATCCGTATTATAGAAATAGTACCCTAAGGTTTCCTTAGGATAACCCACGAAGATACACTTCTCTGATTTGGGTTTGAGTTTATCCGAGAACGGTCGTTTAACGAACACCTCACAACCCCAAATTTTTATGAAAGGCAATTTGGGCTTTTTTTCCCCGTACATAACTCGAACGGTGTCTTTCTTTTCTCCACAGATTTTGTTGTAACTCGGTTCAGCATAAAAGTAGCCATTTGAAGTGCATGTCCCCAGAATGACATTGGTAAACTAGTTCGACTCATCATAGAACGAACCATGTCAAACAATGTTCTATTCCTCCTCTCTGACACACCATTCCACTGTGTCGTATACGGAGGTGTGAGTTGTGAAACAATCCCACATTCCTTTAGATGATTGTCAAACTCATGACTCAGATATTCACCACCCCGGTCAGACCGAAGCAGCTTTATCTTCTTGTCAAGTTGGTTTTGTACTTTATTCTGAAACTGTTTAAAAAAACAAAAAAAATTCAGACTTGTGTCTCATAAGATACACATAACCATACCTGCTGAAATCGTCAGTAAGGTAATGAAGTACTGGTATCCTCCTTTGGCTTCTTGACTAAAAGGACCACACACATCTGTGTGTATAATTCCTAGCAATTCCTTTGACCTTTCATTCAAACTGTCGAAATGTTTCTTTGTTATCTTGCCGGACAAACAAGATTCGCAATTGTCAATTGATTCGAGATCAAATGACCCTAGAACTCCATCTTCATGGAGTTACTCTATTCATTTCTTATTAATATGCCCGAGCCACACAATGCCATAGGTAAGTTTGGTTCAAAGTATTCTTTAACCTTTTACTTATATGATAGATTTCCTTGTCATCTTGTAGATTAATTGTGTATAAACCATTTTGTGAACTTGCTTCAAACTAAATAAATCATCTTTAAAGCACAAAATTGTTTTTCCTACCGACTGATAGGTAGCCTGAGACAATATGTACCTACATCTTTAGCACCAATGATGGAGCCTTCGCCTACCCGTAGGTCCGTGTCCCCCTTCCTTAGTTTCCTACTCCTCTTGAATCCCTACAAGTGATTGCAAATGTGACGACCGCATCCGGTAACGAGTACCCATGATTCAAAAGAAGTAACTAAGCAATCTATCATAAAGATACCTAACTCGTTGGTAGAACCAACGTCCAGCTGATCAATTTCAAGTGAGTGCTCGCAAATATCCTTGCTATCGCAAACTGGGCAACAAATTTCTAGTAGCTCATCAATCCAGTCATCTTCTTCCATTGATTCAACTATTGTTGCATCAGGCAAGTCTGGGTGTATCTATGCATATTAGAAACTCGTGCATACAAACAATTTTTTTGTTCTCCGATCTTATCCACTACCTTTGCCTGAGAGTGATTTGTCAGAGACCCGACCAAGAGTATCACAAGTTATTGCTCGCTGTCTTGTGATCCCATAATCGTTAAGCAATCAAACAATCTTCTCATGTTAATGAGATGATCACTAAAAGACTGGCCTTCTTTCATCCCTGTGAAAGAATGTCTTTCATAAGTAGAAAATGTCTACAGCGCTCAATGCTTTTGAAATGCTCCTCTAGACCATTCACGACCTCAAAAGTTGATTTACTTTTTAGTTCATCCGAAAACTCAGATTCGGTGGAGAGTATCCAAATTGACATGACGTCAGATTCATCAGACATATACTTATAATATGTATCATACTCTTCGTCCTGAGTCGAATAATCAGGTCGTGCTAAAGGTGGCTTATCGACTGTGTATAGCATTCCCTATGCCTTAGGATATTCCTAAAGTGCAACTTCAAAACTGCAAAGTTTGGATCTGAAAGCTTCCACTTTTGCATGATGAGACTAAGAGACTTCTCAGGTGAATAAAATGGTATAACAGATAAAATTGACATCTACAGTAAAAAGCAACAAAAAAACATTTCAGTAAATAATTCCTCTAAAAAATATATTATAACCCATTAAATAAATATATTTTAGAATATGATCCATATTTCACACGTGCCGGTGCGCGGTTTGGGAACGACAACACCGACCCCGTGCTATTTCTGGTAGGTATAAACCATACCGACCGTATTTAATCCAAAACACAACTCCTATATCTTTCGGACATCGAATGAAACATAATGGTTGCATATTTAGTCCTTCAAGTGCACTTTAGGCCCGTCACATCAGGGAATCACCAAAATACACCTCACCATCTAAGACGGGGTGAACTCTGGCCCGTCACATCAGGGAATTTCAAAGTCTTTCACCCCCTCCCCACATCGGTTTAAACCCCTGTGTGCATGGTTTAGGCACGACAAAACACCAAGGTACCGGGAGTAGGAAAGGTGTACCATTAGATGGGTAGCACTACTGGATGAATAAATGTAATCAAACCATATAAAGAAAATAAAACAACCACAAGGTGATCCACTGGGTTTTAGGTGTTTGGCTTAATAAACAATAATAAATATTCCAATCACGTCATGAAAAATAAATAAATAATACACGCATTAAAACCATACATATATATAATCCCGGGTTGATTCAAAACTTGAATCTAAACACCAAAGCTCAACTGGTCTTGTGTCAATCCCAAAAATTTAAACTGGGCCTAAACTGGGCCTTTTGTTAAATATCACAAACTGGATAAAAACAAAAAACACCGCATAGGTTAAAAGTTAACATTATAAAATATATAATAATAAAGCTGGAAACTTGATTAAAAATTCAAGAACTTTGAACTTTTAGTAACTTCAAGTTTAACACAATTTATACAAATATATACAAAACACATAAACTGGAAACTTTATTTTGGTTAAAAGTCAAAACTTTGACCTTTGGCCAAAAACCAAGTTTCTCACATAATATATGTATAAATTTTAAAACAGATAAACTGGAAACTCTAATTGGCTAAAATCAAGACGTTGACATTTGGCCAAAAACCAACTTTCACATAGATAATATATATATATATATATATATATATATATATATATATATATATATATATATATATATATATATATATATATATATATATATATATATATATATATATATATAATAAACTGGAAACTTTAACTGGTAAAAAGATCAAAATTTGATCTTAAACCAAAACTTAAAGTTTCACACATATATGAAATATATATTAATGAAGTAAAGCTGGAAACTTTCTCAGGTAACAGTTCAGAAACTTGATAATAACCATAGTATAAGTTTCACACATATATCAACCATATATAATCATGATTAACCTTGTTCCCCACCGAGCCTAGAAGAATGCCCTGATACTACTGTTGGGATTTACATGGTACAACAAGCACAACGGAATAAAAATACATAAATCCCATCCCAAGATCAAAATTGGATCACGTGGGGAAACAGAACAAATAATCACATTATAACAGATAAAATATGTGTATACATAACAGTATTAAAAAGGATAAGAAAAATATACCCTGAACTTTTATAGGGGATACACAGCTACTGCACTTTTTGAACTGCCTGCTAGACCGCCAACGATAATAGTACCCGAATCAAAAATTTGGTCCCGTGTGTGTATCACCAAAAGCCGCCGGCTTTTGGTGTGGTTCGTCCGCCGCCAAAAAGCTTCCGCAAAAGGGGCTTTCCTTTTAAAGCAGTTGATTCAGGTGTATGCGACTTGAAAAATTCATTCTCAATAAAATTGAGTTTTGATTTAAGTTCGAGAAGTTAAGTTTCAAGATTTATACAGTCCTCTATATACGCTTTACATGTTTTTTCAGGAATGGCTTGATCAGTTGTTACTTCATGATTTAGACCGATTAACAGTTCAAATATTTCATTGATTTAGGTGGAGATGGAATCAGATTCTGAAAAACACTCGTTTGTATGCACGTGGTGGGTGTTTCCATCAGACGTGATTGTTGCAGCGGAGTTTGATAGACGAGAGTTTACAAATTCAATTTTCCCAATATGATCCTTTAATATCTCAGTTTCTAACTCATAATCGATTGATTTATTGAAAAGTTCAATTTCAACAAATTTAAATCGGCATTGTAATTCCATGTGAGGAATATACACATGCGGTTTTCGTTGAGTTTCAGAAAAGTTTGGCATTGATTCCATTTCTGATAGGGTGTAACTACGAAAATAGTCATTTGAAATAAGTGGAATAAATTCAGTGGTTTCATATGATCTATTTAATTTGTCGTAGTTATATGAAGTAGAAGCCTTGTTCGAGGTGTATCTTTTGAACTCTTCTTCCTCGAGTTCTTCGGCTTGGCCAACAAAAACCATTCTTGCAGTTAATCCTTGATTCATTAAATCATACTTGTACATTTCTTTGGCCGTAATATTATTGCTAAGGTGTGGATAAACAAAACCTAGACCTTCGTATGTCCATTTTGTGAATTTTTCGTCTTTATGTTTATTTAGAAAAATGGTTTATACGGTTTGTTCTCGTTTGATCAAGAGATCTTCTAAACCTTTTATCTTTAAGTACAGTTGATCTCTCTCCTTTTGCAGAAATTTAAAATCTTCTTCAGCTAATACTTTGGCTGATTTGAGGTTGTGAATAATGACTTCATTTTCGTTTCTTAAAGTGATTAGTTAATTTTCCTTAGCAGTTAATATCTGTTGAATTTCATCTAAGTTAGATCGTGATGCGTTTTTTATTTTTGATTCTAACTTAGTGATTTTCATGTTTTCTCTTTCAATGTGATCGACTAAGGTTTGAGCATGTTCAATACTGACCTTTTCGTGGTTGGACTCATCCTCATTCTGAGCATCTTGGAATTCAGCATCAACCTCTGCTTCATCATCTTCTCTCTCATCTGAGAAACCTACTTCCTGAGCCATCATACAGAAGTGAGTCTGGGTAGTGTCATCTTCATCTGAATTTTCTATATCACTTAGAAAGTGGTATTCCTCCACCGGCGTGGCTCTCCCGCTAGCCTTCTTCCTCATCAGCCTAACCTTTGTTTGGTAGTACTCCATATCTTTGGTTTTACGTTTCCGGCAGTCTTTGATGAAGTGACCGCTCCTACCACAGTTATATCATTTCTTTTCTTCATCTGGAATCTCCTCAGGTTTCTCGGTCTTCTTCATTTCATCAGTGAAACCCTCCTTCCTCCTAGACCCGGAAGTGAACCTTTGTCTGTTGTTGGTCTTCCCGACGCCTCCCTGATAAGCCCTAGAGATGAGAGACATGGCTTTCATGACTGCCTCCATATCATAGGGATCAGAGTCTTCATCCGAGTTATCAGCTTTAGTAACTATCTATTTGCCTTTGTTGACCCTGGTGTGCTCACGTGGTTGTCTTTCTACAACAAGGGCAATTGGATCTAAAAAAACATTGACATTTGCATTTGACAGAACTTCATCCTGAAACTGGTTCAGGTCTTTATAGATGTAGTGGTAATATACTTCTTTCAGATTACGGTTCACATGTTTGTATAGTCGCACATGTTTGTGCCATTCTGGACCTAGAGCATTGATCCAGTTGACATTGATGTCTAGGTCGGATCTGGTAACACCGTGGTTTCTTATTTCGTTCAACAGTCTACAAAAGCGACTGTATGTGTCTTGAAGCAGGTCTCCATCTTCGGCAAGGAATTCTCTAAAGGTATTGCATAGTTGGGTTTCTTTGATGAACACTCTGTGTTCAGTTCCCTCCATCTGTTGCCTGACCTCATCCCATATGGCCTTTGTAGAGGACAGATTATCAATCTTAGAGTAGATCTCATTACACCACCCCTATTTCAGATAATACATGGCATCTTGGTCTAGTTTGTACTGATCCTTCTCTTCAGTATTGAGCTCAGAAGGAAGCTTTGGTCGTCTAGGAGCGGCTACTAGAGGGTTGATATCGGAAAGAGCCTCGATAACTTGACAATGAATGGTATCACCTTTTAGAATACTGTTTTTCATCATTTCACCATACTTGTCATTGTGTTCGGTGAAATCCATGAACCGAACCTTCCATACAGTGTATTCGTTGTGGAAAAGGATTGTGTTCGTGAAATCCTTGAACCGAACCTTCCATACAGTATATTTGTTGCGGAAAAGGACGGGAGGTTTGGTATTTGTACCGATGGCTAGAATTTCGTTGCTTGAACTCATCTTGTAACTCAGGGTCTTTTCTTGATATGAATTAAGGTTTTCTTGGAAACTTTGACTTTGTGAAAAATCAAATAAGTTTGACTTGGTGTTTTGGGTTGAAAGTCGAATTTCAACTTTGTAGATTAAAGTCAAATTTGGTGATTTCTTGGGCTTCGAATTTGGGTTATGGGTTAATTCGAAACACAGTAGTTGAATTCGGTTAAAAAATTCAACAAGTGGAATTGGAACTTTGAGAGTGCAGGTCGAATTGGGATGAGTGGCTAAGTCGAATTTGTTTAACAAGTTGGATGATGAGAACTAAAGTTATAAAGGTGAGAGCTAAAATTTATAATGGTGTGAGCTAAAGTTCTAATAGTGAGAGCTAAAGTGGAATGGTGCGAGCTAAAGTTCTAATGGTGAGAGCTAAAGTTCAATGTTGTGAGCTAAAGTTTATAATGGTGCGAGCTAAAGTTGAATGGTAAGAGTTAAAGTAGATTGGTGAGAGCTAAAGTGTATAAAGGTGATAGCTAAAGTTTATAATGGTGAGAGCTAAAGTTGAATGGTGAGAGCTAAAGTTTATAATGGTGGAAGATAAAGCTCTAATGGTGAGAGCTAAAGTTGAAAGATGAGAGCTAAAGCTGTAAAGGGTGAGAGCTAAAGTTGAAAGGTGAGAGCTAAAGTTGTAAAAGGTGAGAGCTAAAGTTGAAAGGTGAGAGCTAAAGTTGAATGTTCTTTAACATGTAGTTTGGGTTAAAGAACTTAGGACAAACTTTACTAACACAATAGTTCACAAGAAAGATAGCTCACAAAGATGGCTCACAAAAAATAGGTCACAATATAGTAAGATAGCTCACAGTATGGAAGGATAGCTCACAAGTTGGCAAGATAGCTCACAAGTTGGCAAGATAGATCACAAGTTGGTAAGATAGCACAAAAAGATGGATCACATAAAATACCTCACAAAATAGTAAGATAGCTCACAATATTAAAGGATAGCTCGTAAGTTGGCAAGATAGCTCACGAGTTGGAAAGATAGCTCACAATATGGCAATATAGCTCGCAAGTTGGCAAGATAGCTCACAAACGAGATAGCTCACTTAATAACAATATAGCACAAAAGATAACAAGATAGCTCACAATATGGAAAGATAGCTCACAAGAATAGCTCACAAATGTCACACAAACAAGATAACTCACAAGATAATAAGATAAACAAACTTTTCAGACAAGTAGAACTATACTTGTAAGTCAAATCGCATTTTGTCTTTTAATGTTTGGCACTTATTTGAAATGTGTTTTTGCAAACTTTGGAGAAGTGGAAAGGAAGTTTGGACCAATCCAAATCAAAATAGCTCACAAAGGGGTGAGCCAAAGTGAAGATGGCTCTCAATGTTTGGCACTTACTTGAAATGTGTTTCTGCAAACTTTGGAGAAGTGGAAAGGATGTTTGGACCAATCCAAATCTAGATAGCTCACAAAAGGGGTGAGCCAAAGTGAAGATGGCTCTCAAATTGAAGAATGGCATGGGATACATAAGGATGAGCAAATCTTCAAGAACAACTTTGGTGCACTAGCAGGAACTTTAATGCAATCTTCCAAACTCTCTAACTTTTGCTTGTTTTTGCTAGAAATTAGTTCTAAAAAGCTCACAAACACTTTCTAGAAACCTCTCAGTGTTTCATATTCATCAAAGAAACAAGATTTTTCACTTTTGGTTTGTTATGTCCAGGTGATATTGAACCAATTCAACGAGGAATTGGCTCTGATACCAATTGAAAGTCACAAGATGTGAACAAGATGAGTAACAATGTTGGATTCTTGGTGAACTTAGTTTGAGTATGAGTATCAAGGATCAAGAACACCAAGAACAATGAAGTTGAACAATTTGCATATATGAGAGAGTTAATATCCTGGAGAAAATATTGAAATGGCAAAGGTTGACCTAATGAATTAGGTTTACATGGCTTAAATAGCCAAGGTTCCATGGGCCAAAAAGCCTCATGGGCTTCATGATGGATTAAACATTTGACCATCATGGGCTTAACTAAACTAGGCTCTTGGACTCACCATTAAACATGTTGGTGACTAAGTTAATTAATTCCTAATGTACTAAGCCCTTACACAAGATGAGCTAAACTAACTAATACAGTAATAACAATATAATTAAGATACTTACACAAGGCCTAAAAATTTAAATAAATCCTAACACTTATTGTATGAACATTTTTCAAAATCTAAAGACAATACTCGAAACATCACTGAGGGAACCAACTTTGTATTAAGAAACACTCAACTTTCATCCTGAAGTTAAAGAAGTTAGCTCATCTAATTCTAAAATCTCAAGCATCACTGAACTAGTCAAAACTAAAATCACTTCTAAAAAGA
The DNA here is from genome assembly GCA_947179395.2 of Pulicaria dysenterica. Classification (NCBI taxonomy): domain Eukaryota; kingdom Viridiplantae; phylum Streptophyta; class Magnoliopsida; order Asterales; family Asteraceae; genus Pulicaria; species Pulicaria dysenterica. The sequence goes on along the minus strand of OX359289.1, from coordinate 47,756,526 downwards.
ATCCTTTATTTGAAGCAGTTGTCCCTTAAACTAAAACTAAAAATCAATCATTAGAAGTACATATTTTAGATATCATTCTTTCAATTGACATTTTCTATGAAGTCCCTCGGTCAGCCTCAACTGATCACACGTGTCAGAGTGTTTACTGTTAGTCAACAGAGTCAGAACATATAAACACAGTAACTAAAAATCTCGGATCTACTTTTCAAAAAGCAACCAAAGCTCCAACAGAAATTAGTAAAACGAATGTCAAACCTATGTCCAAAATCAAAGAGATGAAAATTACCTAGTTTAACATGCTGAAATTGTTCAAAGAAATAAATATATCAAAACCAAAGAAAACAAAATATGAAAGTCACCAATAAGGGAATTCAAAAGAAACCCGAAAATGTTATAAATGTGGAAAAACTGGTCATAAAACAAAGTAATGCACTTCTGAAATAACAAGGCCTTAAACAAGTGGTTATATTCCAAAGTCTACTATTCATAAGAACTACTCTTTCTATGAGCCCATCCAAAAATATGTTCAGACAATGAACTAACCTCAGAAAGTATTTGGCATAGCAATCAACCCGACAATATATGGTAACTTCGTAGTGGATGTTCAAGACATATGACTGGATGTACGACCTTGATTAATAAAGTGAAAGCTGCTAACAGAGCTAAAGTAACTTTTGGAGGAGGAAAGTGTGGGAAAACTGATGGATATGGATGTCTAAGTCAACGATCCTTAAGTATCAAGAATGTTACTCATGTTACTAGTTTGGAGCACAATCTGATATATATCAGTGGACTGTGTGATGCCGATTATGAAGTTACATTAAGAAAATATAAAGGTTCCACTTACAACAATGAAGGAAAACAAGTTCTTCGGTCCAAGCGTGATGGGAACATGTATGTGGTGGATTTAGTTATGCAACATCTGCTGCTGATGCCTGTTTCTATTCTGAAGCTAATTCCAAGAAAATTGGCTATATCACAAACAATTTTCACATCTGAACTTCAAAAACATTAACAAGCTTTCAAAAGATCAACTATGTTGTGGTTTTCCATCCATGAAATTTGACAAAGACAAGATGTGTCATGCATGTGAAAAAGGGAAACAAAAGAAATCGATGTACAAATCCACACATTGTGATCGGATTGATACAGTTTTCGAGCTACTATTTATGGATTTGTTTGGTCCTGTGAGGATACCAAGTATGAGTGGAAAGAAGTATACTCTTTTTACAATTGATGAATATACAAGGTATACATGGGTTTTCTTTCTAAAGCACAAAACTTAAAACAGCTAAAATACTATAAGCTTTATCCGAAGATTGTGACATCAGTTTGATACTCATGTAAAGTAACTCTGAAATGATCATGACACTGAGTTCAGAAATCACATTATTAAAGACTTCTATAAGGAAAATGGTATGACTCAAAAAAATTCAGCACCCCTATACTCCTCAACAATTGATGTTGCTCAAAGAAGGAATAGAACACTGATTCAGGCTGCTCGCACTATGTTAGCAGAAGCATCACTCAAGCCATATTTTTGGGCTGAAGCTATCAACACAAGATGTTACACTCAGAATCATTCCATTATTGTTAAAATACATGCAAGACTCCCTATGAGTTATTGCATTTGAAGAAGCAAAACGTAAGTGTTTGGAAGCATTTGTTTTTGTTGGTCCCGAATGGATACTACAACAACAAATGTTTGTAGAAGGGGGGGGGGTTGAATACAAACTTTAGCAAATTAAAATTTAAGAGACACACGGTTTACTTTTATATAATTCTTATTGATGTTAATCAAGAATTACATGAACTAGATGCGAAAAATCTAAGTTCAATAAAAGGTGGCAACTAGATTTATCTAACACATAGACAATGCTAATCTTAAACAAATAATGTCTAAAATGTTCAACACATGAACAAGTTTGTTACACTGAAAGTAAAATGCTAACTCTTCTAGTTCTCAACTTATGAGATTTTAGTGCTTTTTAACGCATGCTTAGCATGTTTCCATGCATGAGTATAAATAATCCAAGTGTGTCCGGGTTGATGAAGAGAGAAGGAGACAAAAGTACTTGATCTAATAATATTATAATAGATAAAGTTAGTGGGTGAAAAGTAAGTTAACTCTATACACAAAGTGTGTAATGTGAACAAACTTTTCAGTAATGAGTGTACGCACTATCTATTATTATATTATTAAAGTATTACTTTTATATCTTGTAAAAGTAAACTTCTCTTTTCATGCTTGAGCTTTAATCAACACCATGCTTTCTGAAGATTTGACTTTACCAAGTATGGAGTTGCCAGCCATACTTAACATCATATCTTCGAGATCTTCTCTTCAAGAGTATCTTTCTCCTTTTCCAGGGGATAAAGATCTATCCTTTTTGTTTCTTTGTAGATACAATAAGTGCTAAGTACTTTTACAAAAAAAGATCTAAGGCATAATAGGAACAACACATGTTCTGCCTTTGACTAAAGAAAATATTACATAAAAAAGCTATTAACTGAGATGTAGAATAAACACTCAACTAACAGACACTGAACTGCATATGTTAATTTGCTCAGCTAAGGATAAATGTGAAAGACTCAGCTGACTAGATTTGCTCAGCTGATCGAAATGCTCAGCTAATAATACAAATCAGGGTATAGCTAACCAACTGATCAAACTAAACTGTCAGCTGATCCCAAGGGCTCAGCTAATCGTTTGAGTATGATCAGCTTATGAAGAAAAGATTGGATAAGTAGTAAATACCTTATCTGACAGATGGTAGGCATCAGCTGATCAATGTGATTGTGTCAGCTGATCCTTGATAGCTCAGCTGACGTTGAATTTTTCCTCAGCTGATGACTTTGGACCATCAGCTGATGCTTCTTGACTTGTCTTTTCTTTCCAGCTGATCTTTCTGAAGCTGGTCCTTTGGCTGATACTCAGTGTTCAGCTGACACTATGATTCGTCAGCTGACATTTCTTACTTAGAAATTCTTTAAGTCTAAGACGAAAAACAACATATGTTTTTCATCAATCTAAGTCCAAAACTGAATATATGGTTTTGTTAACATCAAATCCTATTTTACTTAATTGATAGGTTTGATTTAGGTTTGATATTGCTATGTCCCCAACAATCTCCCCCTATTTGATGATGACAAAACCTTATATGTTTAAGAAGAATCAGTTTGACTCGGATTTGTAAAGATAAAACTTTTAAGTGCATTTTTTGTTACCTAGCTATCTGTTTTTGGTAACTCTTTAATATATGTTCCGTGATATTCTGTTTTTCGGAATCTTTTCATTTATGATGTACCATGTTCTGTTTTTGTGGTATCTTTCATCCTTTTTCTGTTTTTAGGATTTTTATATTTTCTTTATTTACACTATGTGAGCTATTTACTAAGAGTCATCTATACTAGCATTTTAGCTAAGTAGTTCATGATCAAAGTTTCAAGCTTGATTACACAACAAAGTATTTACATCAGAGTTTGTACAAAGCAATCTAACTATGAGTTAATACTAAGTACAGAAGTTGAACTATTCTAGGAATTTTGAAATTACATCTAATCTAGTTATGAAGTTTCAGTTTTCTTCCCACCAAGGTTCTTCTTTTACATCCAGAAATCTATTTAGTGGATTTGCCGCCAACAACTCTTCAGCTTTTGCTTGAATCAGATTTTCAAATGTTCACTTCCTGTCTGTCCCCTTGTTAAATGTGCATCTTGAAAGATTAATTCTCCAGGGGCTCTTCCTAAGTCAGTTTCTCTTAGGAATCTCTAAACACCAGCTCTGTTTTTGAAGAACATCCCTCTTTCAGGTTCAGTTATGTACTTAAACATTTCTAGCTCAATGTTGGAGGGCAGAGCAGTGTTGAGATTTTAATATGCAGACATGTAAGGATGATCGGGATTAAGTATAATCCGTTCAGCATTTAAAAAAGTCTTGGAGGATTTCTTGAAGGCATCCTCAATCACATCAATGTGTTCCACAAATTGATCATGAGTGCATATCCTGTAGTAGACTGCCATTCTGGTCCAGTATTCGAATTTGTTTATGAACCTTGTGGCAATTTCACTTTTGGATTTAAGTAGGTGGTACAGAGTCTCAATCAATTCAGTGAAGGAGAACAGTTTGCAGTGATGAATATAGGAATTCTCATGTGTTTGTCTTTCATCTCTTCTTACTAATCTGAGATGTGGCCCTTCATCTGTTCCCTTATATGGGGTGACTCTGGAAATGTGATTTGGATCCTTTCTTTCTATCAAGTTTTTCTTGTTTTCCAAGACCTCTTTGATCTTCCTTTCAGATTGCTGAGTTGTAACTCCAAAGTTGAACTCATGCAATGCTTGAATGGCTTCTCTGTGAGTTCTTCCTCTTTTAGGAACTTTCTTGACAGTAGGATCATCTTGCTGTGGTGCAACTTGTGTTGGATGTGAGTGAGAAAATAGCATGATGATTTCTTCTTCTTGTAATTCTCTCAATTCATCATCAGTGAGACCAATGATTGCAGCAAGATCTTCAGGAGTAGTGAAATCCTGGTGTCTCTCCTTGGTTTTCAGAACATCTTCAATGGTTGTACCAAGAGCAGCAGCCAGTTCACCTAGCTCTCTGAGATTCTCATCCTCCTGATTTAACTCTTCCTCTCTTCTTTCTTCTTCTTCAATCTCCTCAGCAGACATTATTTTCTTTCCTTTTCTCCTTGATTTGCTGCTGGGAGTTGGTTGACTTGATTGTACTAGAGAGGAAGTTTGTACTGGTGGAGCTTGAGTTGAGAGGCCTTGCTTTTTCAAGTTGAGCAGGTGGGACAGAGGCATCCTATCTTCATCATCATCATCATCAGAATCTTCTGATGGCACATTTATTGGTGCACAAGATTCATCTTGTCTTGGCTTTTTATCACTCTTCCTTCTAGCTATTTGTTTGAATCTTCTTTTTGGCCTCTGCTCATCTTGAGCAGGTTGCTCCCACTCAGATTGATTCTCCCCCTCAACATCTGATTTTCTTTGAGTTTCTGTTTCATTGGGGGCAGATGCATCATCTGCTTGCATAGCCTGAACCTCAGTTGTATATGCATCAACAGCTGCTCTGATTGTATCTGGTGAAGGTTCTCTTCTAACTGACTTTTCCCCCTTTTTGTCATCAACAAATTTAAAAGGAGAGTTGTCAGAGGGCTTAGCAACAGAAGGAGGGATAAAAGAAATAAGGAGATGGAGAAGGAGTGGAGGTAGAGGGAGGGATACGTGAAGTTATAGGAGAGGTAGTGGGGATAGGAGGTTGAGTGAAGAATGGAGGTCGCCTCAGGCTTAGGATATCATGAGTGATATTGGTGAATTCCTTGAGGGATTCACTATGCTTTTGGATGGAGTAGTTGTTTAGGTGTTTGAGGTCAGTAGTTATGGGTTGGAGAAGAGAAAGGACTCTAAGAAGAGAGTCAGGTATGGTTACTGAAATGTTAGGAGGGGAAGGTCTTAAGGTATGGAGTTGGGTTAGAAGGTTAGAAATCGTTTGGTTGAGGTTGGTAATGGTTTGGTTTGAGATGATAGTTGAAGGAATAGGAGTAGGATTTGAAGTTTGGGTAAGAAGTTGATCTAATTTGGTGAGAATTGGTGAAAGATCAACAGGGGCAGGGGTGGGTTGGGGTTGGGATTGTGTAGCCTTTAGTGACTCAACCTCTTGGGTTAAATGAGAGAGTTGAGTTTCTGTTTTAGTTTGGAAGGAGGTAAAGGAGGCTTGAAGACTATCCATCTTTTGAGAGATGGACAATAGACTTTGAATTATTTGGGGTGAGGGTTCAGAGAAGGTAGAGGGAAGGGGTCTGGTAGGAATTGATTGAGTTGAGGTGCCAACAGGAATAGATTGAGGTCCCTCACTTAGACCTTGGTTTATAGGCCGAAGATCACTAGGAACAGAGAGTGTGCCCTGTACCAATGGCTGGTTTATGCCACTAGGATTGACAGGCAGTGCACTAGTATGTGTAAGTACTGAATCAAAAGTAGGTGCCAGTATGTGAGTGTGAGTGAGGGTTGCACTCAATGGGGTATCCCTTATTTCAGTAGTAAGTGGTTGTGAACTTACTAAGCGAAAGGCTTGACTCATAGGGGCTATAGACACAGTGTGACCTTGGGAGGAGGTCTGTCTTTCAATGGTATCACCCTGTTGAGAGGGTGACCCAGAATTCAGCAATCCCATATTTACGAATGTGACCTTTTGTGAGGGCACATCCACTGGCAGTTGGGTTAAAGCAACATCCATAAGCTCCCCCTCAACATAAGAGGTAGCTATAGGGAGTTGAGGTCAGAGGTGTGGATAACACTACCTCAGAGACTTGTGGAAAGTGCACAAGCTCTTGTTACATTAATTCAGTATGGGTGTAAGAGGCAGTAGAACTAGCAACTGTTGGGAGTTGACTAGAGCTTGGCAGTTGTGGGGTGTTACAACTGGAGCAGAGGATGGGTTCTCATTGGTAGGGTCAACCAAATGAGTGTCCTCGGGGAGTGATAAAGGTATACCTGAGATTCGTTTTGCTTTGCTGATATCTATGAGCTCCACCAGCTTATCAGAGATCTCTTCAGCATCAGGAACCTCTTCATCTTCATAACTTGATGTTCTATGAACAGAGTCACTCGATCCTTGTTGTTGATCAGGGTTGGGATAAGCAATTGTGCCACCTCATAAATCTAGATTCGGCTGGTATCGACTTATGGATGGTGCAAAATTTACGTTTTATGGAAAAACGGGCTTTTGATTCCGGCTTGGTTACAGATTAACTTGTTTAGTTACAAAACCTATTTCCACTACGTGAGTTAATCTTGTATGTGAGCGCGCGCGAGAGTTGCAAACCATTTTTACCAAATCTCTTGTGATTTTATTAATTTCGAAAAATTATCTAGCATGCGAATCCTAAGCAAACCATGCAAGAATAATATAAAATCACATCACACGCATATAAACGAAATAAATTGGTAACCCTTGCCATAATTCCTATGCGTTCTTCCCGTGGGCCAAAATGGGTAGAACGTCGTCAATCTAAGGGACGGAAGGTCTTCAATGCGAGCTCCCACTAGAACCGCCATCTCCAATGGACTTCACCGGCTTCTATGGACATGCTCTATCTCATTCCGACTCCAAATTGTGTGTCTTCATCCAAAATGTACAATACATATAATAGAAATTGAAATGGCATACAAGCCACAATAATTTCCTATTTATCTAGTACAAATACACAATTAATGAAATGGCATGCAAGCCACAATATTATTACATACAAACTGAATTAATAAATATTACAGCCCATACATCATCCAAACACACAAAGTCAACCACAAGGTCAAAGGCAAGGTTACCAATTTCAAATCTATCACATACAACCAAACAAACAAGATGGTAATAAAATTACCCAAAAACAAATCTGGAACAAAATTCCAGAATTACAAAATAGCCAAAATTCCTGAAACCAAAACTGTTTTTAACTTGAAACCAAACTATCACAGTGCGTTAGCGCCGCTAACTATTAAGAGTTAGTTCCGCTAACTCGAGGTTAGCGCCGCTAACACAGTTGGAACAGAAAACAAACATTTTGATTTCGGGATTTTTCAGGCCACCAAGTGCAAATCTAACATAGAGGTGGCTCTGATACCACTGTTAGGATTTCGTGGGCACGCAGCGGAATCAAGGTACAAGTTTTAGTGCCCAAGGTACAAGCACATAAAGCATAAAAACCGAAATCCCACAAATGGACCAAATTCTATGTAGAGAAATGCAACATGAAATAAGGAAAGAAGGTTATACCTTTCTCCTTAGCTCTAGAAAACCCGTTGTCTCGTGGTGGTGATACTCCAAGAACGAAACGCGGATCGACTAATGGGATATACCCCGGTAACACGCCAACCTCAATAGCTAGCAAGCCTCCATGGTACTTCACCTTTGAATACCATTTCTGGAACAGCTTCTCACGAGACCAACTCTGGAGATCTCTCTTGAATAACCATCTCTTGGTCTTAGTAGCACCAAAGAGTGTGTGTGTATGTTAGAGAGAACTAGGGAGAGAAAACCAAAACCATAAAATGAGTTCTATATCTTCTCTCTTGTCTCCAGATTCGAGTATAACCCCTCTCAACCAGCCAAACCTCGAGAATATGAAATCCACATGCATTGGCTAGTTTAGGAGGTGGATTTGATAAATGGCACTGGCAAGGTTTAGCGTCGCTAACCTGGAGTTAGCGGCGCTAACTCTAAGTAGTTAGCGGCGCTAACGCGCCCTGTCAATGATTTAACACAAATACATAAAGCCGTAGTTGCGCTAACCTCTAGGACTTAGCGGCGCTAACCCCTAAGAGTTAGCGGCGCTAACGCGGCCTGCGATGTCAACTTTTGTCTTTTGCCATATTTGGTTCCTTAACTTAAGTTGCTGTCAGGTTAGACCCCGGTGTATGACCCAATAGGCCCATACATCATCAGCAGTGGTGAAGATGGCGTACATGCATTAATGGGCATATTTCTAACATATAGATACTAATGACTCTCTAAACAGGATTTACACATTTTGATAACTTACCAATATCGCAACTAATGTGATTATTCGAACACACGAACAACTTGGAAATATTGAGTTTCTTGATCACGTTGAAGTGACAAACAGTGATTCATGAATCGTAACACATACGGTGAGGTGTGGTATGAAGGGTTTTGTTGGGTATAAAAACATATTATAACACGCACAGCGGAATAAAACCCCCTTCAGTGATCTCATCTAACTCGTACAGAAACTAAAAGAGGAAGAGGGTTAGAAAATTATACCTTTGATGTCAAAACAAAAAAACTTTCTTCAAGCCTCTAGACAGCTGCAGGTTATCCACCGCTACTGCACCACCTCGAACGGGCTGCTAGACCGCCTAAGGATTAAACCTTCGATCAAAATCGAGACCCGCGTGTGTGTGTGTTTCCGCGTCGCCGCCGGCCACCGCCCTCGGTGGTTCGGTTTCTCCTTTGCGCCGCCGCCGAGAAAGAGAGAGAGGGAAGGGAGAGTTTAGGGTTATCCTTTTGATTTGTAATTGACTTATTATGATTAATGAGAGGTAAATAAGGTTTATATAATAAACCCTTATTAGGCCTCAAGCCCGTTTAATTAAAGCCTAACTTTAATTAAACTATTAATCAATTACATAAAATACCCTCGACCTTTCTAATTAATTAATAACTATTAATTAATTGGTCCCCTTAATATTTAAAATAAATATTAACTTCTCCTTTTAAATAATAAATAACTTTTATTATTTTTCCTCTTTCTCGATAATTAATTAAACTATTAATTATTGTGATACACATAAGGTAAAATCCAAAAGGTTCTATTTGGGTGTGCAGCGGTGTGATCCTTTAGTGTCACATAGTATTGGACACTATGATACATGTTATCTATCTCTGCACATAATTTAACAGACTCCCACTTGTGCAAGATAAGTAACACTCCTTGTACATCGTTGGACTACGGAGGTCCCTAGCCAGACACTTAGGTTAACCAGACTATGAGATCTCTTACATCTAGAGATATAATCCACACCTTGGATTATCTAGTTTTTTCCTTTTGCATCGCGATATTTCGTAATGTGAGTATTTGACATGGAGCAGGGATCTCATCTAATACTCAGATTTTCTCGACTCTGATTTCGACACTCTGCAGTTATGGTTTCCCGAATGAATAACTATCATTCTAACCGAGCGCGGCCACGCATTTTCAGTAGTCTTAATCGTCGAGGAGCTCAGAAAATATCTCTCCTAAAAAGGAGGTGCAAATTCCATCTTGACTATTTGCAATTTGAGCACATGGCTTCCGCTGCACCTAGACAAGCCCCTTATGATCACCCTGTTACGGCATGACGGTAGAACATGCTAAAGTACAGAAGTTACCATGCCCCAAACCAAATATCTCAGGTCTAAGGACAACCTATCAAGTTTACTTATGTTAACGCTCCATGAAGTAAACTCGATGCGGATCACCCCAATATTTATCCCCTAATTAATATCTATGAATACTTGGTCACAACCTTGTGCTTTTATTCATACCCGAATAAATCATCAAATATCCATAATAGCGTTACCTCCCTAATGTAGCTCCCACTACATTATGTAGTTACGGGCATTTAGACAATTCATAACTTGACTTGTCAAGGATAGGTTAAACATGCTAAAAATGGACAACTACGAAACATTATGTAAATACCTCCTATTTCAATCCCATGAAATGTAAATACATAATAAAGAGGTTTCAAGTTATATCCATAGTAATATTCAAAAACACGAACTAGCTGCTATGTTCCAAGTATTGCATTCCTATATAACTTGCATACCTCTCAAGCTTAGCCCTAGCTAGCGGCTTCGTCAACGGGTCAGCAAAGTTGTCGTCCGTCGGTATCTTTTGCAATCTAATATCATATCTTCCAATGATCTCTCGGATGAGGTGATATTTTCTGAGTACGTGCCTTGTCCGCTGATGATCTCTAGGCTCTTTAGCTTGCGCTACAGCCCATGAGTTGTCACAATATACTCTGCCTCTGTAGTAGAATCTGCTATTGTATCTTGCTTCTGACTCTTCCAAGATATGGCTCCTCCGTTTAGGGTAACGACAAATCCTGACTGCGACCTGAAGTCGTCTCTGTCGGTCTGGAAACTAGCATCAGTGTAACCAGTTACACTAAGCTCGTCCATCGAACCTCCATATACTAGGAATATGTCTTTCGTCCTTCTCAGATACTTGAGAATATTCTTGACGGCCACCCAATGAGCTTCACCAGGATCTTGCTGATATCTACTCGTGACACTGATAGAATAGGCAACATCGGGTCTAGTACATAGCATGGCATACATAATCGAACCAACTGCCGAGGCATATGGTATCAATTTCATCTTGTCCTGATCTTGACTAGACACAGGACATTGAGCCTTGCTCAGAATCGCGCCAGATTGCATAGGAATAAATCCTTTCTTGGATCCATCCATCTTGAATCTTTTCACGACTTTGTCGATATAAGTACTTTGACTAAGTCCGATAAGCCGCTTAGGCCTATTTCTATAGATCTTTATACCTAGTATATAAGCAGCTTCTCCCAAGTCTTTCATCTAGAAACATTTACCTAACCAGGATTTTACTCCTTGTAATACTGGTATGTTGTTTCCTATTAACAGAATGTCGTCTACATACAAGACTAGGAAGGTTACCGCGCTCCCACTGAATTTAGTGTAAACACACGACTCGAACTCACTTTTGGTAAAACCAAATTCTTTGATGCGCTCATCAAAGTGTAAGTTCCAGCTCCTAGATGCTTGCTTTAGTCCATAAATGGATTTAAGCAACTTGCATACTTTATTAGGGTTCTTTGGATCCGCAAAACCATCCGGTTGTATCATATTTACATCCTCTGTCAGTTTCCCGTTAAGGAAAGCAGTTTTGACATCCATCTGCCATATCTCATAGTCAAAATATCCTGATATGGCCATTAGAATCCTAATAGTCTTAAGCATTGCCACTGGGGAAAAAGTTTCATCATAGACAACGCGATGAGTTTACATGAAACCTTTTGCCACTAGCCTTGCTTTAAAAGTATGCACATTTCCATCCATGTATGTCTTCTTTTTGAAGACCCATTTGCACCTAAAAGCTTTACTGTGTTGAGGCAAATCCACTAACTCCCAAACTTGGTTGTCATACATGGATTGCATCTCTGCCTTCATGGCTTCTAGCCATCTCTCAGATTCTAAACCTGAGGCAACGTCTTGGTAGGTAGTGGGTTCTCAAAAAGATCCCCTTCGTCTTGAGCAACTAGGAATCCCAGATACCTATTTGGCTCATTACGAGGCCTACTAGACCTGCGAAGGTCTTTTGTTTGCACCTCTTCCTCAACCACAAACTCGGGTTGAGGTTCAACAATTCTCTGTTGAACTACAGGTTCAACTATCGGTGGTGGTGTAATCTCCTCCTCTTCAATTTCTTGAAGCTCTATTTCTTTTCTTGGAGTCTCTGAGTTTAGAAACTTCTCCTCCAAGAATACCCCTTTACGAGCAACAAAAACTTTGTTCTCATCTGGGTTATAGAAATAGTATCCCATAGTTTCCTTGGGATAGCCCTCGAAGGTACACTTATTTGATTTGGGATTGAGTTTATCCTTGAATGTTCTCTTAAGATACACCTCACATCCCCAAACTGTTTGAACTTCTCAAAGCTTTCAGATTTAAGTCTCATGAGGTAGACATAACCAAACCTACTGAAGTCGTCAGTAAAGGTTATGAAATACCGGTATCCTCCTCTAGCCTCCGGAGTAAAGGGTCCGCACACATCTGTGTGTATAATTCCTAATAACTCGTTGGCCCTTTCATTCTCACTGTTGAAAGGCTGCTTTGTCATTTTACCAGACAAACACGATTCGCAAACATCATATGACTCCAAGTCAAATGGTTCTAGAATACCGTCATCTCGGAGCTTCTCTATGCGTTTCTCGTTTATGTGTCCTAAACGACAATGCCAGAGGTAAATTTGATTCAAGTTACTCTTGGATCTCTTACTTATATGATAGATGTCATTGTTATCTAGATTTAGCGTATATAGACCATTTTCTGGAGTAGCTTTAAAATAGAAAACATCGTTTTTGAAACAAGAAATAGATTTTTCATTTAAAACATAAGCAAATCCACAGTCTATAAGCAAATCAAACAAGATAACATTTTTAATAAGTCTTGGAACATAATAACAGGGTTCTAGTTCTAAGAACATGCCCGAGGGCAAACTAAGACAATATGGCCCTACAGCTTCAGCACCAACCATGGAGCCTTCGCCTACCCGCAGGTCCATATCTCCTTGTCTCAGCTTCTTACTTCTCTTGAATCCCTACAAATGAGTGCTTATGTGATGACCACATCCGGTATCCAATACCCATGATTCATAAGAAGTAATAAGACAATCTATCATAAAGATACCTGACTCATTGGGCGAACCAATGTCCAGCTGATCTATGTCGAGTGAGTGCTCGCATGAATCCTTGCTACCACAGTCTGGGCAACAAATTTCTCTAAGTTCTTCCAGCCAGTCATCCTCCTGCATAGGGTCCACAATTAGTGACTCTAGCTGCTTTGGGTTTAACTCGTCGCTAATACACATGAGGATTTCGTGCCTGCGACAGTCATCTCAAAATCACGGAGGACATACATTACTCTTTTCTGGTAATAGTCCGACAAGGAACCGAACAAGAGGATAACTAGCTCATGTGGTTTTGATTTTGATCCAAAACTCTCATAGCAATCTAAGAGCCTTCTCATGTTGTTAATGAGATGATCGCTAATAGGCTGACTTTCTTTTATCTTGGCTGAAAGGATTTCCCTAATCAATAACATACGACATATCCGTTCACTAAACTTGAACTTCTGCTCCAGTCCTTGAACAACTTCATAAGATGACTTCTCATGGAGATCGTCCGTAAACTCGAATGATGCGGTGAGAACGAGAATCTACATAACATCAGATTCGTCAGCCAGATACTGATAGTAAGTGTCATACTCACTGACCTGGGCATTTACTCCTGGTCGCTCTGGAGGCAATGTCTCAATGAAGTGAAGCTTTCCCTGTGCATCTAAATCATTTTTCACATGCATCTTCCAAACAGCAAAGTTTGGACCTGAAAGCTTCCACTTGCTAGTGTTGAGACTTAGAGACTCTTTTGCTGAATATAATGGAATAACATATATAATAGACATCTACAGAAAAAGAAAAAGATAAAACCGATTCAGTATTGATTATATATTCTAATAATTATTACCTTTTAACAAAAATTATTAGACTAGGATCCATATTTCACATTTCCCGATGCAAGGTTTGGGCACTTCTGGTAGGTAAGAACTATACCAATCGTATCCTAACTGGACACGACTCCTATATCCGCGGGACATCGGTTACAGAAACCGTTCATGTTTAGTCCCTCTATTGCATTTTGGGCCGGGACTCCCGATTATCACCAAAATAGATCGCACCACCTAAGACAGCATGAATTCTGGCCGGGACACCCGATTATCGCAGAATCTTTCATGCCCCTTCCCGCAATGGTTTGAACCCGGATGGCCAAGGTTTGGGCACTTCCGACACCCGAGTACCGTTTAACAGCAAGGGTGTACCATTAGGTGGGTAGCACACTGATCTAAGATTTTTCTAAAAAGGATTTCCAAGTTTTTAGCGAGAAAAACTTTAATACCAGTTTTCTTTAAAAAACATATGTTTCAATAATTAACTATTATTAAAACCCTTGTTTTATTTATCGTGTTAATCACAACCACGCATATATAAAATATGTAAAGAAATAAAACAACCACAAACAACTATGCCTTAGCCTTGCCCTTAACTAATGTCGGTTTCGTGAGCCACACGAAAAACCCGACGGTTAAAACCTAAGTGGAAAAACACAACACACATGGCATGGCGTTCTGAAGCTCCCACTGGCTCCAGCATCAAATCCTTCTCTTTGCTCCTTGCTCCTTGCTTCTTTGTATCAGCTTCATATTTATTTTAATAATCTATTCTATTCTAAAACACTAAAAACTAGAAAAAAAATAATAAAAATTGCAAGATGATCAAAGGCACGCAGGCCCGCTAATTCTAGTACTTTTACAAAATAGAATAGGGGTTGTAAGTGGCACGCAGGCCTCCCCACACCATAGAATAATAAAACCAATCACAACCACAAGTGCGAGAAATTAAACAATCCACAAGGTCTAGGGCTCGGCTATGACATCCCAAACATGTATTAAACTAATACATGAAAGTAAAATAGCAACTGATTTCTAATTATTCACCTTGATGAAAAATTACTGATTTTAACAACCTGTTAAAACCCTTATATTGTTTTTCTGTTATTGGCAATAAATATATATTTCAAGTTTCATACTTGATAATTAATCAAAAACTCAAAATAATATTTAGAGTTTAAATTAAAATAACAACTGTATCTTAATTTAATATTGACCACAAATATCTGAACCGCAGGCTGGGCCAAATATTTAAACTGAGCCAAGAATTGTAAAACTGACCGAGAGACAAAAACTGGGCCAAGGCCCATCAACTCCTTTAGGGCCGCTAACCCTAGCCGCTAAACCTAACTGGGCCGCTGGCTATTTAGGGCCACAAATATCTAAACCGCCGTCGCTAACGCGTCGCTCTCCGTGTCGCGTACCCCTACAACCACCGCAGACCGCCGTCGCAGCCTAGCCGCCGACTGTGCTGTCATCGAACATCAACCGGCAGCCACCGCCCCTGCCTGGAACCGCCGTCGACCAAAAACAGCGCCCACGGACTGGGACGTCGCCGATCGACCGCAGCCACCGCCTGAGGCCGCCGCCGATGATGGTGGTGCTTCGGTTTTTCGTAAATAACAACAAAATAAAAAACAGAGTTAACTAATAATTAAATCTAATCATATTTTATCAAAGGTTCATCCAATAAAAAACAAAAACTTGATTTTTATAAACCTTTTTCTTGATAAAAGATAAACATTTTTCATCAGAATAAAAGAAACCTACCTAGTCTCCTACGAGGTTAGAAGTGGCTCTGATATCACTCAAGGGTTTTGTAGGTTATAAAAACATATTATAACATGCACAGCAGAATAAAACCCCCTCCATTGATCTCATCTAAGTCGTACAGAAACTAAAATAGGAAGAGGGTTAGAAAGTTATACCTTTGATGTCAAAACAAAAAAACTTTCTTCAAGCCTCTACATAGCTGCAGGTTATCCACCGCTACTGCACCACCTCGAACGGGCTGCTAGACCGCCTAAGGATTAAACCTTGGATCAAAATCAAGACCTGTATGTGTGTTTCCACGTCGCCGCCGGCCACCGCCCTTGGTGGTTCGGTTTCTCCTTTGAGCCGCCGCCGAGAAAGAGAGAGAGGGAAGGGAGAGTTTAGGTTATCCTTTTGATTTGTAATTGACTTATTATGATTAATGAGAGGTAAATAAGGTTTATATAATAAACCCTTATTAGGCCTCAAGCCCGTTTAATTAAAGCCCAGCTTTAATTAAACTAATAATCAATTACATAAAATACCCTCGACCTTTCTAATTAATTAATAACTATTAATTAATTGGTCCCGTTAATCTTTAAACTAAATAATAACTTCTCCTTTTAAAGAATAAATAACTTTTATTATTTTTCCTCTTTCTCAATAATTAATTAAACTATTAATCATTGTGATACACATAAGGTAATATCCAAAAGGTTCTATTTGGGTGTGCAGCGGTGTGATCCTTTAGTGTCACATAGTATTGGATACGATGATACATGTTATCTATCTCTGCACATAATCTAACAAGGTATTTGGCTCTTCAACACTTAGTTGTTTTCGTTTGTAAGTCGTACCTCTAAACTTATCAGGAGATAAGTATTTATAATCATGTTCCTAAGGTTCCTAACAAACTGGACTAATCCTAATTTGCTAGCTAACTATCGGATAACTCGGAATCTTGAATCTTGAATCTTCTTATCTTGAGTCTTCAATCTTCAATCTTGATTCTGAAGTCTTCTTATCCTTTCCGTAGATATAGAGAGATAAAAGATAAATTTTAAAACACATTAAAATTATCTTTAAACTGACTTCATTAGTCAGGCTGAGTTACTCAGCTTGAAACTTATCAAGCTGAGTTCTTCGAGAACAAACCCGAATTTAACCATGAACTAACATGTATAATTTTTAACTCATCCTTAGAAGTCTAATGAATTAACTAAAACATATTTAGTAACTCTATTCAGCTGACTCAGTCATTACGCTGAGTCGCTCAGCTTGAAACTCATCAAGCTGAAACTCAAAATGTATATCTTAGTTTACGCACACAGCTTATCAAACATATTGATAATCTTACTAATATATAGTCTAAGCTGATCGAACATATGCTCAACTTATATTCAGCCTATACTCAGTCTGAGTCACTATAAGTGTTCAGTCTGACTAAACTTCATAATTCTGTTTAAGTTATATGTAGAACACATCTTACAAACTTAACTTTGTCTCATCAAATCTTAACTGATGAGATCATTTTCCTAACAACGTGAAATATCGATTCGTGGTATACTCAATCAAACACCTAATTAAAGTTTCTAAAGTGTAGATTTGCAAAAAAAAATAATGATAAAACATGAGTTTGTTGTTAAGAATGGAATTCCGGACTGTTGAACAAAAAGGTCCATAAATCTGTTTGTGTACAAATACACAAACATGGATTCCAAAATATGTACAAACTACAAGGACTATCAATTCAGGACCCAACAAATATTGGGTACCAAAGTCTTTTAATCTTTATTGCAGTTAGAAGAACAAGAGACGTTGTGGGAGCACACTGTAGATCACTCATACTGAAGTAAAGATCACTATGCTCAGTTCAAAGGTCATTTTCATTTTCTACATTCAATTTGCAAATTGGATACCAAAATCTTCTACACCATGCTTGTTTCTTGTTGGTCTTTTGAAAGGTCATTTTCATTCTCCACATTCCGTTCTTAAATCATTTTGTTTTCCATCATTACTAATACATCGTTCTTTCTGAAATAGTTCATTCGTGTGTCGATTCACCATTTTCATGATACAGTCATAAAGGCACCATGAGTAAGGGAGTGAATTAGATTCTACTCCTCTAGTCAATCCAGATCCGGAAGGACTTGCTCAACAGTTAACCTTTAGCCAAACTCGTTAAGGGTTTATACGTCATTTAGGTGAGCAGAATCAAATATCATGAGATATTGATTGGATTGTAGAGGTAAAATAAAAAAGACAAGCATGGAACACAAGATGTGGGAGCAAATGATCAAGAAATTTCTTGAGCTTACCTTTTCAATCATTATGGAATATATGTGCTACAAAAATTTATCATTGTTCGTTCTTTGATTGATCAAATGTTTGTTGACAGTCACTGTCAACATATTCTTTCTTCAACATCATTTTTGTTAAAAATCTCTTTAATTACTCATTCCATAAAAACCAAGTGTCCAAATGTATCCAGACAAAGATACAAATATTATTTTGAGAAAGAGAGTTTGATGGTGAAGTTGAAAAATATTTTCAGTTGTAGGTGAGACAGGATCAAAAGAAAGCATAGATCCTTACCAAACCACTTCAATCCAGGTAGCTACATATGCTACTAATTCTCATTTGTTAAGATATTGGTAATAAAGAAGACATCATTATCGCAATGATGCAATGCACCAACACAACCCAGCTATTCAATTATCTCTTAAAAGATAATTGATTCAACTTCACATAGAGAATTAGCATATTTCTATTCACATCTCACTTAGAGACTGTTGATATTTAAGTAAGGAGGACATGTAACCTTGCCTTCTTTCTATGCACTAAAAGAGTCAAGAGCTTAATTGCAATATTATTTCATTTCTTAGGACACGTTGTGGAATATCACAAGTATCTCGTCTGTGAGATTGATACCAGAACATCTTGGAGTGAAATCTTATTGTAACACCAATTTTTTAAAAGACAACTATAAACATACCGTTACTTATTAGCACCCAAAGGCATTAGAGTTTCACAAAATACATTTACCGTTTACATAGGTGCTATTCTGTTCGACAAAAGTAGTGTTTAAAAACATTCTTATATACAAACTCGGAGCTATCTTCACGGTCATCCCGCTGGGGCCTTCCCTTTGCGAGAACCTGACACACCTACGTGCACAAAATACTAAACGTAAGCTAACGCTTAGTGAGTATACTACCTGAAATAGTAAACATAGCAAGGGAAAATTCTACATCCCATCATGAAACCTTTAAAGTTGTTCAAACTGTTAACTAGTCCCAGGTTACTACACGTCATGTAAGCAACCCCTGACACTTGCTTAGGTATAAGGATCTCAATATACCCCATATCTGTCTGGAATACTATAACATGGTGCTACTGTACCTTGGAAAAGTAGTCTCTGATAGAACATAACAAGCGGTAGATTGAAAGATTGCATAACAAACTATGAGAAGATTGAGATAATCTCAATTACACCTTAGAAAACACATAGTTTATTTCATTGAAGTGTGGCAATCCTAACAAGTACTTTTACACTAAGCATAAGGTATATATACCCCTTTGGGTATATTTACAATAAGCCCCCTCCCACAATATTAGAACTCCTATTCTATTTCATTGAACTCTTATTTTTAAAATTGAAGAATATTACTATGTCAGAAAATGCATTTCGGATGAAAATTTTGAAATTTTGAGTGAAAAATGCATGTTTGAAAACTCAAGATCAATGACCAAATGTACTTTTATCGAACTTGAATTTATTAACCTTGATCGAATTCAATTAGGGTGACTGCGATTGAACAGAAGTTAACTGCTATTCAAAAAGATTCAATTGGATGTGATCAGGCTAAGTATATTCAATGCGATTAGTAGGGATCAAGTACAATTAGTATCAACTTGATCGAACTAGGCAGTTTTCATCTCGATCGAACAAACTTTAGTCGACTTGATTTGAATGCAATTAGAAACCCTTCAATCGAACATAACTTTTCACTTTGAATTGAATTCAATTAAATCGAACAGGAGTTGTCAACTCCAATCGAACTCAATTAGAACCACTTCGATTGAATAGGTTGTTTTCACTTGAATCGAATTCAAACAGAACCACTTCGATCAAACTAGGTAGCTTTCATCACAATCGATCTGTAGAGATAATTTCTCGGTCACACTGAACAGTGTCACCTACCCACTCCGATTGTAATTGTTTTTCACACACAAACACCAAATCGATGGTGTTTTTCAACTTTATGAATCAAAATTTCAGATGTGTACTGTTCTTCAATCAGCAAACTGTTCTTGATAAAAATTTTAAAATCATAATTTCGACTAATCCTCTTTGAAAATCAGAATCAATAAAATCACAAACAGGACTTTCGTAGATCAAACGGTGAAATCAAATAGTGAACAATATCCTGAATAGAACTTCAATTAATCTGCTTTTTCATGCTTTGAAAAGTGAAATTACCTCTTTCCATCATTCAACAGTAGATGTATTATTGATTCTCCACTAATAACATCAATTTGAGATCAAAAATGAAATTTTTTAATCAAAAAGATTACGATCAGCCCTTTCTTCAAATTTTCTCGATTTCAGCCCCTTGATCTTCAAATTTGAGATTTTTTGATGATGAATTCAATCTAATCTTCACTCCCTTGGCTCTGATACCACTTGATAGAACATAACAAGCGCTAGATTGAAGGATTGCATAAGAAACTATGAGAATATTGAGAGAATCTCAATTACACCTTAGAAAACACATAGTTTATTTCATTGAATTGTGGCAATCCTTACACTTTTACACTAAGCATAAGGTATATGTACCCCTTGGGTATATTTACAATAAGCCCCCTCACACAATATTAGAACTCCTGTTCTATTTCATTGAACTCCTATTTTTGAAATTGAACAATATTACTATGTCAGAAAATGCATTTCAGATGAAAATTTTGAAATTTTGAGTGAAAAATGCAATTTGAAAACTCAAGATCGATGACCAAATATACTTCGATCGAACTAGAATTTATTAACCTTGATCGAATTCGATTATGGTACTGCGATTGAACAGAAGTTAATTGCTATTAAAAAAGATTCAATTGAATGCGATCAGGTTAATTCTATTCAATGCGATTAGTAGGGATCGAGTGCAATTAGTATCAGCTTGATCGAACTAGGCAGTTTTCATCTCGATCGAACTAACATTAGTCGACTTGAATCGAATGCAATTAGAAACCCTTCAATCGAACATAACTTTTTACATTGACTCGAATTCAATTAAATCGAACAGGAGTTGTCAACTTCTAGCGAACTCAATTAGAACTACTTCGATTGAACAGGTAGTTTTCACTTGAATCTAATTCAAACAGAACCACTTCGATCAAACTAGGTAGCTTACATTACAATCGTAGAGATAATTTCTCGGTCACACTCAACAGTGTCACCTACCCACTTCGATCGTAACTGTTTTTCACACACAAACACCAAATCTATGGTGTTTTTCAACTTTTTGAATCAAAATTTCAGATATGTACTGTTCTTCAATCTGCAAACTGTTCTTGATAAAAAAATTAAAATCATAATTTCGACTAATCCTCTTTGAAGATATGAATCAATAACATCACAATCGTGAACAATATCCTGAATAGAACTTCAATTAATCTACTTTTTCAAGCTTTGAACAGTGAAATTACCTCTTTCCGTAATTTACCAGTAGATGTTGTATTGATTATCAACTAATAACATCAATTTGAGATCATAAATGCCATTTTTTAATAAAAAAGAGTACGATAAGCCCTTTCTTCAAATTTTCTCGATTTCAGCCCCTTGATCTTCAAATTTGTGATTTGTTGATGATGAATTGAATCTAATCTTCACTCCCTTGGCTCTGATACCACTTGATAGAACATAACAATCACTAGATTGAACGATTGCATAAGAAACTATGAGAATATTGAGAAAATCTCAATTACACCTTAAAAACACATAGTTTATTTCATTGAAGTGTGGCAATCCTTACACTTTTACACTAAGCATAAGGTATATATACCCCTTGGGTATATTCACAATAAGCCCCCTCACACAATATTACAACTCCTATTTTTGAAATTGAAGATTATTACTATGTCAGAAAATGCATTTCGGATGAAAATTTTGAAATTTTGAGTGAAAAATGCAGTTTGAAAACTCAAGATCGATGACCAAATGTACTTCGATCGAACTAGAATTTATTAACCTTGATCGAATTCAATTATGGTGACTGCGATTGAACATAAGTTAACTGCTATTCAAAATGATTCAATTGAATGCGATCAGGCTAAGTCTATTCAATGCGATTAGTAGGAATCGAGTGCAATTAGTATCAGCTTGATCGAACTAGGCAGTTTTCATCTCGATCGAACTAACATTAGTCGACTTGAATCGAATGCAATTAGAAACCCTTCAAACGAACATAACTTTTCACTTTGAATCGAATTCAATTAAATCGAACAGGAGTTGTCAACTTCAATCGAACTCAATTAGAACCACTTCGATTGAACAGGTAGTTTTCCCTTGAATCGAATTCAAACAGAACCACTTCGATCAAACTAGGTAGCTTATATTACAATCGTAGAGATAATTTCTCGGTTACACTGAACAGTGTCACCTAGCCACTTTGATTGTAACTGTTTTTCACACACAAACACCAAATCTATGGTGTTTTTCAACTTTTTGAATCAAAATTTCAGATCTGTACTGTTATTCAATCTGCAAACTGTTCTTGATAAAAAATTTAAAATCATAATTTCGACTAATCCTTTTTGAAATTAGGAATCAATAACATCACAAACAGGACTTTCGTAGATCAACCCCTGAAATCAAATCGTGAACAATATCCTGAATAAAACTTCAACTAATGTAATTTTTCATGCTTTGAACAGTGAAATTACCTCTTTCCATAATTGAACAGTAGATGTAGTATTGATTCTCAACTAATAACATCAATTTGAGATCATAAATGCCATATTTTAATCAAAAAGAGTACGATCAGCCCTTTCTTCAAATTTTCTCGATTTCAGCCCCTTGATCTTCAAATTTGTGATGTGTTGATGATGAATTCAATCTAATCTTCAATCCCTTGGCTATGATACCACTTGATAGAACATAACAAGCGCTAGATTGAACGATTTCATTAGAAACTATGAGAAGATTGAGAGAATCTCAATTACACTTTAGAAAACACATAGTTTATTTCATTGAAGTGTGGCAATCCTTACACTTTTACACTAAGCATAAGGTATATATACCCCTTGGGTATATTCACAATAAGCCCCCTCACACAATATTAAAACTCCTATTTTTGAAATTGAAGAATATTACAATGTCAGGAAATGCATTTCGGATGAAAATTTTGAAATTTTGAGTGAAAAATGCAGTTTGAAAACTCAAGATCGATGACCAAATGTACTTCGATCGAACTAGAATTTCTTAACCTTAATCGAATTCAATTATGGTGACTGCGATTGAACATAAGTTAACTGCTATTCAAAAAGATTCAATTGAATGCGATCAGGCTGAGTCTATTCAATGCGATTAGTAGGGATCGAGTGCAATTAGTATCAGCTTGATCGAACTAGGCAGTTTTCATCTCGATCGAACTAACATTAGTCGACTTGAATCGAATGCAATTAGAAACCCTTCAATCGAACATAACTTTTCACTTTGAATAGAATTCAATTAAATCGAACAGGAGTTGTCAACTTCAATCAAAGTCAATTAGAACCACTTCGATTGAACAGGTAGTTTTCACTTGAATCGAATTCAAACAGAACCACTTCGATCAAACTAGGTAGCTTACACCACAATCGAACCGTAGAGATAATTTCTCGGTCACACTGAACAGTGTCACCTACCCACTTCGATCGTAACTGTTTTTCACACACAAACACAAAATCTATGGTGTTTTTCAACTTTTTGAATCAAAATTTCAGATTGCATAAGAAACTAGGAGAAGATTGAGAGAATCTCAATTATACCTTAGAAAACACATAGTTTATTTCATTGAAGTGTGGCAATCCTTACACTTTTACAGTAAGCATAAGGTATATATACCCCTTGGGTATATTCACAATAAGCCCCCTCACACAATATTAGAACTCCTACTTTTGAAATTGAAGAATATTACTATGTCAGAAAATGCATTTCGGATGAAAATTTTGAAATTTTGAGTGAAAAATGCAGTTTGAAAACTCAAGATCGATGACCAAATGTACTTCGATCGAACTAGAATTTATTAACCTTGATCGAATTCAATTAAGGTGACTGCGATTAAACAGAAGTTAACTGCTATTCAAAAAGATTCAATTGAATGCGATCAGGCTAAGTCTATTCAATGCGATTAGTAGGGATTGAGTGCAATTAGTATCAGCTTGATCGAACTAGCCAATTTTCATCTCGATCGAACGAACATTAGTCGACTTGAATCGAATGCAATTAGAAACCCTTCAATCGAATATAACTTTTAACTTTGAATCGAATTCAATTAAATCAAACAGGAGTTGTCAACTTCAATCAAACTCAATTAGAACCACTTCGATTGAACAGGTAGTTTTCACTTGAATCGAATTCAAACAGAACCACTTCGATCAAACTAGGTAGCTTACATCACAATCGAACTGTAGAGATAATTTCTCGGTCTCACTGAACAGTGTCACCTACCCACTTCGATCGTAACTGTTTTTCACACACAAACACCAAATCTATGGTGTTTTTCAACTTTTTTAATCAAAATTTCAGATGTGTACTGTTCTTCAATCTGCAAACTGTTCTTGATAAAAAATTTAAATTCATAATTTCTATTAATCCACTTTTAAAATCTGAATCAATAACATCACAAACAGGACTTTCGTAGATCAACCCGTGTAATCAAATCTTGAACAATATCCTGAATAGAACTTCAATTAATCTACTTTTTCATTCTTTGAACAGTGAAATTACCTCTTTCGATCATTCAACAGTAGATGTAGTATTGATTCTCAACTAATAACATCAATTTGAGATCATAAATGCCATTTTTTAATCAAAATGAGTACAATCAGCCCTTTCTTCAAATTTTCTCGATTTCAGCTCCTTGATCTTCAAATTTGTGATTTGTTGATGATGAATTCAATCTAATCTTCACTCCCTTGGCTCTGATACCACTTCATAGAACATAACAAGCGCTATATTGAATGATTGCATAAGAAACTATGAGAAGATTGAGAGAATCTCAATTACACTTTAGAAAACACATAGTTTATTTCATTGAAGTGTGGCAATCCTTACACTTTTACACTAAGCATAAGGTATATATACCCCTTGGGTATATTCACAATAAGCCCCCTCACACAATCTTATAACTCCTATTTTTGAAATTGAAGCATATTACAATGTCAGAAACTGCATTTCGGATGAAAATTTTGAAATTTTGAGTGAAGAATGCAGTTTGAAAACTCAAGATCGATGACCAAATGTACTTCGATCGAACTAGAATTTAATAACCTTGATCGAATTCAATTATGGTGACTGCGATTGAACATAAGTTAACTGCTATTCAAAAAGATTCAATTGAATGCGATAAGGCTAAGTCTATTCAATGCGATTAGTAGGGATCGAGTGCAATTAGTATCAGCTTGATCGAACTAGGCAGTTTTCATCTCGATCGAACTAACATTAGTCGACTTCAATCGAATGCAATTAGAAACCCTTCAAACGAACATAACTTTTCACTTTGAATCGAATTCAATTAAATCGAACAGGAGTTGTCAACTTCAATCGAACTCAATTAGAACCACTTCGATTGAACAGGTAGTTTTCACTTGAATCGAATTCAAACAGAACCACTTTGATCAAACTAGGTAGCTTACATCATAATCGACCTGTAGAGATAATTTCTCGGTCACACTCAACAGTGTCACCTACCCACTTCGATCGTAACTGTTTTTCACACACAAACACCAAATCTAGGGTGTTTTTCAACTTTTTGAATCAAAATTTCAGATCTGTACTGTTCTTCAATCTGCAAACTGTTCTTGATAAAAATTTTAAATTCATAATTTCGACTAATCCACTTTGAAAATCTGAATCAATAACATCACAAACAGGAATTTCGTAGATCAACCCTTGAAATCAAATCGTGAACAATATCCTGAATAGAACCTCAATTAATCTACTTTTTCATGCTTTGAACAGTGAAATTACCTCTTTCGATCATTCAACAGTAGATGTAGTATTGATTCTCAACTAATAACATCAATTTGAGATCATAAATGCCATTTTTTAATCAAAATGAGTACGATCAGTCCTTTCTTCAAATTTTCTCGATTTCAGCCCCTTGATCTTCATATTTGTGATTTGTTGATGATGAATTCAATCTAATCTTCACTCCCTTGGCTCTGATACCACTTCATAGAACATAACAAGCGCTATATTGAACGATTGCATAAGAAACTATGAGAAGATTGAGAGAATCTCAATTACACTTTAGAAAACACATAGTTTATTTCATTGAAGTGTGGCAATCCTTACACTTTTACACTAAGCATAAGGTATATATACCCCTTGGGTATATTCACAATAAGCCCCCTCACACAATCTTATAACTCCTATTTTTTAAATTGAAGAATATTACTATGTCAGAAACTGCATTTCGGATGAAAATTTTGAAATTTTGAGTGAAAAATGCAGTTTGAAAACTCAAGATCGATGACCAAATGTACTTCGATCGAACTAGAATTTATTAACCTTGAACGAATTCAATTATGGTGACTGCGATTGAACATAAGTTAACTGCAATTCAAAAAGATTCAATTGAATGCGATCAGGCTAAGTCTATTCAATGCGATTAGTAGGGATCGAGTGCAATTAGTATCAGCTTGATCGAACTAGGCAGTTTTCATCTCGATCGAACTAACATTAGTCGACTTCAATCGAATGCAATTAGAAACCCTTCAAACGAACATAACTTTTCACTTTGAATCAAATTCAATTAAATCGAACAGGAGTTGTCAACTTCAATCGAACTCAATTAGAACCACTTCGATTGAACAGGTAGTTTTCACTTGAATCGAATTCAAACAGAACCACTTTGATCAAACTAGGTAGCTTACATCATAATCGACCTGTAGAAATAATTTCTCGGTCACACTGAACAGTGTCACCTACCCACTTCGATCGTAACTGTTTTTCACACACAAACACCAAATCTATGGTGTTTTTTAACTTTTTGAATCAAAATTTCAGATCTGTACTGTTCTTCAATCTGCAAACTGTTCTTGATAAAAATTTTAAATTCATAATTTCGACTAATCCACTTTGAAAATCTGAATCAATAACATCACAAACAGGAATTTCGTAGATCAACCCTTGAAATCAAATCGTGAACAATATCCTGAATAGAACTTCAATTAATCTACTTTTTCATGCTTTGAACAATGAAATTACCTCTTTCGATCATTCAACAGTAGATGTAGTATTGATTCTCAACTAATAACATCAATTTGAGATCATAAATGCCATTTTTTAATCAAAATGAGTACGATCAGTCCTTTCTTCAAATTTTCTCGATTTCAGCCCCTTGATCTTCAAATTTGTGATTTGTTGATGATGAATTCAATCTAATCTTCACTCCCTTGGCTCTGATACCACTTCATAGAACATAATAAGCGCTATATTGAACGATTGCATAAGAAACTATGAGAAGATTGAGAGAATCTCAATTACACTTTATAAACACATAGTTTATTTCATTGAAGTGTGGCAATCCTTACACTTTTACACTAAGCATAAGGTATATATACCCCTTGGGTATATTCACAATAAGCCCCCTCACACAATCTTAGAACTCCTATTTTTGAAATTGAAGAATATTACTATGTCAGAAAATGCATTTCGGATGAAAATTTTGAAATTTTGAGTGAAGAATGTAGTTTGAAAACTCAAGATCGATGACCAAATGTACTTCGATCGAACTAGAATTTAATAACCTTGATCAAATTCAATTATGGTGACTGCGATTGAACATAAGTTAACTGCTATTCAAAAAGATTCAATTGAATGCGATCAGGCTAAGTCTATTCAATGCGATTAGTAGGGATCGAGTGCAATTAGTATCAGCTTGATCGAACTAGGCAGTTTTCATCTCGATCGAACTAACATTAGTCGACTTCAATCGAATGCAATTAGAAACCCTTCAAACGAACATAACTTTTCACTTTGAATCGAATTCAATTAAATCGAACAGGAGTTGTCAACTTCAATCGAACTCAATTAGAACCACTTCGATTGAACATGTAGTTTTCACTTGAATCGAATTCAAACAGAACCACTTTGATCAAACTAGGTAGCTTACATCATAATCGACCTGTAGAGATAATTTCTCGGTCACACTGAACAGTGTCACCTACCCACTTCGATCGTAACTGTTTTTCACACACAAACACCAAATCTATGGTGTTTTTCAACTTTTTGAATCAAAATTTCAGATCTGTACTGTTCTTCAATCTGCAAACTGTTCTTGATAAAAATTTTAAATTCATAATTTCGACTAATCCACTTTGAAAATCTGAATCAATAACATCACAAACAGGAATTTCGTAGATCAACCCTTGAAATCAAATCGTGAACAATATCCTGAATAGAACTTCAATTAATCTACTTTTTCATGCTTTGAACAGTGAAATTACCTCTTTTGATCATTCAACAGTAGATGTAGTATTGATTCTCAACTACTAACATCAATTTGAGATCATAAATGCCATTTTTTAATCAAAATGAGTACGATAAGTCCTTTCTTCAAATTTTCTCGATTTCAGCCCCTTGATCTTCAAATTTGTGATTTGTTGATGATGAATTCAATCTAATCTTCACACCCTTGGCTCTGATACCACTTCATAGAACATAACAAGCGCTATATTGAACGATTGCATAAGAAACTATGAGAAGATTGAGAGAATCTCAATTACACTTTAGAAAACACATAGTTTATTTCATTGAAGTGTGGCAATCCTTACACTTTTACACTAAGCATAAGGTATATATACCCCTTGGGTATATTCACAATAAGCCCCCTCACACAATATTAGAACTCCTATTTTTGAAATTGAAGAATATTACTATGTCAGAAAATGAATTTCGGATGAAAATTTTGAAATTTTGAGTGAAAAATGCAGTTTGAAAACTCAAGATCGATGACCAAATGTACTTCGATCGAACTAGAATTTATTAACCTTGAACGAATTCAAATATGGTGACTGCGATTGAACATAAGTTAACTGCTATTCAAAAAGATTCAATTAAATGCGATCAGGCTAAGTCTATTCAATGCGATTAGTAGGAATCGAATGCAATTAGTATCAGCTTGATCGAACTAGGCAGTTTTCATCTCGATCGAACTAACATTAGTCGACTTCAATCGAATGCAATTAGAAACCTTTCAATAGAACATAACTTTTCACTTTGAATCGAATTCAATTAAATCGAACAGTAGTTGTCAACTTCAATCGAACTCGATTAGAACCACTTCGATTGAACAGGTAGTTTTCACTTGAATCGAATTCAAACAGAACCACTTCGATCAAACTAGGTAGCTTACATCATAATCGACCTGTAGAGATAATTTCTCGGTCACACTGAACAGTGTCACCTACCCACTTCGATCATAACTATTTTTCACACACAAACACCAAATCTATGGTGTTTTTCAACTTTTTGAATCAAAATTTCAGATCTGTACTGTTCTTCAATCTGCTAACTGTTCTTGATAAAAATTTTAAATTCATAATTTCGACTAATCCACTTTGAAAATCTGAATCAATAACATCACAAACAGGAATTTCGTAGATCAACCCTTGAAATCAAATCGTGAACAATATCCTGAATAGAACTTCAATTAATCTACTTTTTCATGCTTTGAACAGTGAAATTACCTCTTTCGATCATTCAACAGTAGATGTAGTATTGATTCTCAACTAATAACATCAATTTGAGATCATAAATGCCATTTTTTAATCAAAATGAGTACGATCAGTCCTTTCTTCAAAATTTCTCGATTTCAGCCCCTTGATCTTCAAATTTGTGATTTGTTGATGATGAATTAAATCTAATCTTCACTCCCTTGGCTCTGATACCACTTCATAGAACATAACAAGCGCTATATTGAACGATTGCATAAGAAACTATGAGAAGATTGAGAGAATCTCAATTACACTTTATAAACACATAGTTTATTTCATTGAAGTGTGGCAATCCTTACACTTTTACACTAAGCATAAGGTATATATACCCCTTGGGTATATTCACAATAAGCCCCCTCACACAATATTAGAACTCCTATTTTTGAAATTGAAGAATATTACTATGTCAGAAAATGAATTTCGGATGAAAATTTTGAAATTTTGAGTGAAAAATGCAGTTTGAAAACTCAAGATCGATGTCCAAATGTACTTCGATCGAACTAGAATTTATTAACCTTGAACGAATTCAAATATGGTGACTGCGATTGAACATAAGTTAACTGCTATTCAAAAAGATTCAATTGAATGCGATCAGGCTAAGTCTATTCAATGCGATTAGTAGGAATCGAGTGCAATTAGTATCAGCTTGATCGAACTAGGCAGTTTTCATCTCGATCGAACTAACATTAGTCGACTTGAATCGAATGCAATTAGAAACCTTTCAATAGAACATAACTTTTCACTTTGAATCGAATTCAATTAAATCGAACAGGAGTTGTCAACTTCAATCGAACTCAATTAGAACCACTTCGATTGAACAGGTAGTTTTCACTTGAATCGAATTCAAATAGAACCACTTCGATCAAACTAGGTAGCTTACATCATAATCGACCTATAGAGATAATTTCTCGGTCACACTGAACAGTGTCACCTACCCACTTCGATCGTAACTGTTTTTCACACACAAACACCAAATCTATGGTGTTTTTCAACTTTTTGAATCAAAATTTCAGATCTGTACTGTTCTTCAATCTGCTAACTGTTCTTGATAAAAATTTTAAATTCATAATTTCGACTAATCCACTTTGAAAATCTGAATCAATAACATCACAAACAGGAATTTCGTAGATCAACCCTTGAAATCAAATCGTGAACAATATCCTGAATAGAACTTCAATTAATCTACTTTTTCATGCTTTGAACAGTGAAATTACCTCTTTCGATCTTTCAACAGTAGATGTAGTATTGATTCTCAACTAATAACATCAATTTGAGATCATAAATGCCATTTTTTAATCAAAATGAGTACGATCAGTCCTTTCTTCAAATTTTCTCGATTTCAGCCCCTTGATCTTCAAATTTGTGATTTGTTGATGATGAATTCAATCTAATCTTCACACCCTTGGCTCTGATACCACTTCATAGAACATAACAAGCGCTATATTGAACGATTGCATAAGAAACTATGAGAAGATTGAGAGAATCTCAATTACACTTTAGAAAACACATAGTTTATTTCATTGAAGTGTGGCAATCGTTACACTTTTACACTAAGCATAAGGTATATATACCCCTTGGGTATATTCACAATAAGCCCTCCAACACAATCTTAGAACTCCTATTTTTGAAATTCAAGAATATTACTATGTCAGAAAATGCATTTCGGATGAAAATTTTGAAATTTTGAGTGAAGAATGCAGTTTGAAAACTCAAGATCGATGACCAAATGTACTTCGATCGAACTAGAATATAATAACCTTGATCGAATTCAATTATGGTGACTGCGATTGAACATAAGTTAACTGCTATTCAAAAAGATTCAATTGAATGCGATCAGGCTAAGTCTATTCAATGCGATTAGTAGGGATCGAGTGCAATTAGTATCAGCTTGATCGAACTAGGCAGTTTTCATCTCGATCGAACTAACATTAGTCGACTTCAATCGAATGCAATTAGAAACCCTTCAAACGAACATAACTTTTCACTTTGAATCGAATTCAATTAAATCGAACAGGAGTTGTCAACTTCAATCGAACTCAATTAGAACCACTTCGATTGAACATGTAGTTTTCACTTGAATCGAATTCAAACAGAACCACTTTGATCAAACTAGGTAGCTTACATCATAATCGACCTGTAGAGATAATTTCTCGGTCACACTGAACAGTGTCACCTACCCACTTCGATCGTAACTGTTTTTCACACACAAACACCAAATCTATGGTGTTTTTCAACTTTTTGAATCAAAGTTTCAGATCTGTACTGTTCTTCAATCTGCAAACTGTTCTTGATAAAAATTTTAAATTCATAATTTCGACTAATCCACTTTGAAAATCTGAATCAATAACATCACAAACAGGAATTTCGTAGCTCAACCCTTGAAATCAAATCGTGAACAATATCCTGAATAGAACTTCAATTAATCTACTTTTTCATGCTTTGAACAGTGAAATTACCTCTTTTGATCATTCAACAGTAGATGTAGTATTGATTCTCAACTACTAACATCAATTTGAGATCATAAATGCCATTTTTTAATCAAAATGAGTACGATCAGTCCTTTCTTCAAATTTTCTCGATTTCAGCCCCTTGATCTTCAAATTTGTGATTTGTTGATGATGAATTCAATCTAATCTTCACACCCTTGGCTCTGATACCACTTCATAGAACATAACAAGCGCTATATTGAACGATTGCATAAGAAACTATGAGAAGATTGAGAGAATCTCAATTACACTTTATAAACACATAGTTTATTTCATTGAAGTGTGGCAATCCTTACACTTTTACACTAAGCATAAGGTATATATACCCCTTGGGTATATTCACAATAAGCCCCCTCACACAATATTAGAACTCCTATTTTTGAAATTGAAGAATATTACTATGTCAGAAAATGAATTTCGGATGAAAATTTTGAAATTTTGAGTGAAAAATGCAGTTTGAAAACTCAAGATCGATGACCAAATGTACTTCGATCGAACTAGAATTTATTAACCTTGAACGAATTCAAATATGGTGACTGCGATTGAACATAAGTTAACTGCTATTCAAAAAGATTCAATTGAATGCGATCAGGCTAAGTCTATTCAATGCGATTAGTAGGAATCGAGTGCAATTAGTATCAGCTTGATCGAACTAGGCAGTTTTCATCTCGATCGAACTAACATTAGTCGACTTGAATCGAATGCAATTAGAAACCTTTCAATAGAACATAACTTTTCACTTTGAATCGAATTCAATTAAATCGAACAGGAGTTGTCAACTTCAATCGAACTCAATTAGAACCACTTCGATTGAACAGGTAGTTTTCACTTGAATCGAATTCAAACAGAACCACTTCGATCAAACTAGGTAGCTTACATCATAATCGACCTGTAGAGATAATTTCTCGGTCACACTGAACAGTGTCACCTACCCACTTCGATCGTAACTGTTTTTCACACACAAACACCAAATCTATGGTGTTTTTCAACTTTTTGAATCAAAATTTCAGATCTGTACTGTTCTTCAATCTGCTAACTGTTCTTGATAAAAATTTTAAATTCATAATTTCGACTAATCCACTTTGAAAATCTGAATCAATAACATCACAAACAGGAATTTCGTAGATCAACCCTTGAAATCAAATCGTGAACAATATCCTGAATAGAACTTCAATTAATCTACTTTTTCATGCTTTGAACAGTGAAATTACCTCTTTCGATCATTCAACAGTAGATGTAGTATTGATTCTCAACTAATAACATCAATTTGAGATCATAAATGCCATTTTTTAATCAAAATGAGTACGATCAGTCCTTTCTTCAAAATTTCTCGATTTCAGCCCCTTGATCTTCAAATTTGTGATTTGTTGATGATGAATTCAATCTAATCTTCACTCCCTTGGCTCTGATACCACTTCATAGAACATAACAGGCGCTATATTGAACGATTGCATAAGAAACTATGAGAAGATTGAGAGAATCTCAATTACACTTTATAAACACATAGTTTATTTCATTGAAGTGTGGCAATCCTTACACTTTTACACTAAGCATAAGGTATATATATACCACTTGGGTATATTCACAATAAGCCCCCTCACACAATATTAGAACTCCTATTTTTGAAATTGAAGAATATTACTATGTCAGAAAATGAATTTCGGATGAAAATTTTGAAATTTTGAGTGAAAAATGCAGTTTGAAAACTCAAGATCGATGACCAAATGTACTTCGATCGAACTAGAATTTATTAACCTTGAACGAATTCAAATATGGTGACTGCGATTGAACATAAGTTAACTGCTATTCAAAAAGATTCAATTGAATGCGATCAGGCTAAGTCTATTCAATGCGATTAGTAGGAATCGAGTGCAATTAGTATCAGCTTGATCGAACTAGGCAGTTTTCATCTCGATCGAACTAACATTAGTCGACTTGAATCGAATGCAATTATAAACCCTTCAATAGAACATAACTTTTCACTTTGAATCGAATTCAATTAAATCGAACAGGAGTTGTCAACTTCAATCGAACTCAATTAGAACCACTTCGATTGAACATGTAATTTTCACTTGAATCGAATTCAAACAGAACCACTTCGATCAAACTAGGTAGCTTACATCATAATCGACCTGTAGAGATAATTTCTCGGTCACACTGAACAGTGTCACCTACCCACTTCGATCGTAACTGTTTTTCACACACAAACACCAAATCTATGGTGTTTTTCAACTTTTTGAATCAAAATTTCAGATCTGTACTGTTCTTCAATCTGCAAACTGTTCTTGATAAAAATTTTAAATTCATAATTTCGACTAATCCACTTTGAAAATCTGAATCAATAACATCACAAACAGGAATTTCGTAGATCAACCCTTGAAATCAAATCGTGAACAATATCCTGAATAGAACTTCAATTAATCTACTTTTTCATGCTTTGAACAGTGAAATTACCTCTTTCGATCATTCAACAGTAGATGTAGTATTGATTCTCAACTAATAACATCAATTTGAGATCATAAATGCCATTTTTTAATCAAAATGAGTACGATCAGTCCTTTCTTCAAATTTTCTCGATTTCAGCCACTTGATCTTCAAATTTGTGATTTGTTGATGATGAATTCAATCTAATCTTCACACCCTTGGCTCTGATACCACTTCATAGAACATAACAAGCGCTATATTGAACGATTGCATAAGAAACTATGAGAAGATTGAGAGAATCTCAATTACACTTTAGAAAACACATAGTTTATTTCATTGAAGTGTGGCAATCGTTACACTTTTACACTAAGCATAAGGTATATATACCCCTTGGGTATATTCACAATAAGCCCTCTCACACAATCTTAGAACTCCTATTTTTGAAATTCAAGAATATTACTATGTCAGAAAATGCATTTCGGATGAAAATTTTGAAATTTTGAGTGAAGAATGCAGTTTGAAAACTCAAGATCGATGACCAAATGTACTTCGATCGAACTAGAATTTAATAACCTTGATCGAATTCAATTATGGTGACTGCGATTGAACATAAGTTAACTGCTATTCAAAAAGATTCAATTGAATGCGATCAGGCTAAGTCTATTCAATGCGATTAGTAGGAATCGAGTGCAATTAGTATCAGCTTGATCGAACTAGGCAGTTTTCATCTCGATCGAACTAACATTAGTCGACTTGAATCGAATGCAATTAGAAACCTTTCAATAGAACATAACTTTTCACTTTGAATCGAATTCAATTAAATCGAACAGGAGTTGTCAACTTCAATCGAACTCAATTAGAACCACTTCGATTGAACATGTAATTTTCACTTGAATCGAATTCAAACAGAACCACTTCGATCAAACTAGGTAGCTTACATCATAATCGCCCTGTAGAGATAATTTCTCGGTCACATTGAACAGTGTCACCTACCCACTTCGATCGTAACTGTTTTTCACACACAAACACCAAATCTATGGTGTTTTTCAACTTTTTGAATCAAAATTTCAGATCTGTACTGTTCTTCAATCTGCAAACTGTTCTTGATAAAAAATTTAAATTCATAATTTCGACTAATCCACTTTGAAAATCTGAATCAATAACATCACAAACAGGAATTTCGTAGCTCAACCCTTGAAATCAAATCGTGAACAATATCCTGAATAGAACTTCAATTAATCTACTTTTTCATGCTTTGAACAGTGAAATTACCTCTTTTGATCATTCAACAGTAGATGTAGTATTGATTCTCAACTACTAACATCAATTTGAGATCATAAATGCCATTTTTTAATCAAAATGAGTACGATCAGTCCTTTCTTCAAATTTTCTCGATTTCAGCCCCTTGATCTTCAAATTTGGGATTTGTTGATGATGAATTCAATCTAATCTTCACACCCTTGGCTCTGATACCACTTCATAGAACATAACAAGCGCTATATTGAACGATTGCATAAGAAACTATGAGAAGATTGAGAGAATCTCAATTACACTTTAGAAAACACATAGTTTATTTCATTGAAGTGTGGCAATCCTTACACTTTTACACTAAGCATAAGGTATATATACCCCTTGGGTATATTCACAGTAAGCCCCCTCACACAATATTAGAACTCCTATTTTTGAAATTGAAGAATATTACTATGTCAGAAAATGAATTTCGGATGAAAATTTTGAAATTTTGAGTGAAAAATGCAGTTTGAAAACTCAAGATCGATGACCAAATGTACTTCGATCGAACTAGAATTTATTAACCTTGAACGAATTCAAATATAGTGACTGCGATTGAACATAAGTTAACTGCTATTCAAAAAGATTCAATTGAATGCGATCAGGCTAAGTCTATTCAATGCGATTAGTAGGAATCGAGTGCAATTAGTATCAGCTTGATCGAACTAGGCAGTTTTCATCTCGATCGAACTAACATTAGTCGACTTGAATCGAATGCAATTAGAAACCTTTCAATAGAACATAACTTTTCACTTTGAATCGAATTCAATTAAATCGAACAGGAGTTGTCAACTTCAATCGAACTCAATTAGAACCACTTCGATTGAACAGGTAGTTTTCACTTGAATCGAATTCAAACAGAACCACTTCGATCAAACTAGGTAGCTTACATCATAATCGACCTGTAGAGATAATTTCTCGGTCACACTGAACAGTGTCACCTACCCACTTCGATCGTAACTGTTTTTCACACACAAACACCAAATCTATGGTGTTTTTCAACTTTTTGAATCAAAATTTCAGATCTGTACTGTTCTTCAATCTGCAAACTGTTCTTGATAAAAATTTTAAATTCATAATTTCGACTAATCCACTTTGAAAATCTGAATCAATAACATCACAAACAGGAATTTCGTAGCTCAACCCTTGAAATCAAATCGTGAACAATATCCTGAATAGAACTTCAATTAATTTACTTTTTCATGCTTTGAACAGTGAAATTACCTCTTTTGATCATTCAACAGTAGATGTAGTATTGATTCTCAACTACTAACATCAATTTGAGATCATAAATGCCATTTTTTAATCAAAATGAGTACGATCAGTCCTTTCTTCAAATTTTCTCGATTTCAGCCCCTTGATCTTCAAATTTGTGATTTGTTGATGATGAATTCAATCTAATCTTCACACCCTTGGCTCTGATACCACTTCATAGAACATAACAAGCGCTATATTGAACGATTGCATAAGAAACTATGAGAAGATTGAGAGAATCTCAATTACACTTTAGAAAACACATAGTTTATTTCATTGAAGTGTGGCAATCCTTACACTTTTACACTAAGCATAAGGTATATATACCCCTTGGGTATATTCACAGTAAGCCCCCTCACACAATATTAGAACTCCTATTTTTGAAATTGAAGAATATTACTATGTCAGAAAATGAATTTCGGATGAAAATTTTGAAATTTTGAGTGAAAAATGCAGTTTGAAAACTCAAGATCGATGACCAAATGTACTTCGATCGAACTAGAATTTATTAACCTTGAACGAATTCAAATATAGTGACTGCGATTGAACATAAGTTAACTGCTATTCAAAAAGATTCAATTGAATGCGATCAGGCTAAGTCTATTCAATGCGATTAGTAGGAATCGAGTGCAATTAGTATCAGCTTGATCGAACTAGGCAGTTTTCATCTCGATCGAACTAACATTAGTCGACTTGAATCGAATGCAATTAGAAACCTTTCAATAGAACATAACTTTTCACTTTGAATCGAATTCAATTAAATCGAACAGGAGTTGTCAACTTCAATCGAACTCAATTAGAACCACTTCGATTGAACATGTAATTTTCACTTGAATCGAATTCAAACAGAACCACTTCGATCAAACTAGGTAGCTTACATCATAATCGACCTGTAGAGATAATTTCTCGGTCACATTGAACAGTGTCACCTACCCACTTCGATCGTAACTGTTTTTCACACACAAACACCAAATCTATGGTGTTTTTCAACTTTTTGAATCAAAATTTCAGATCTGTACTGTTCTTCAATCTGCAAACTGTTCTTGATAAAAAATTTAAATTCATAATTTCGACTAATCCACTTTGAAAATCTGAATCAATAACATCACAAACAGGAATTTCGTAGCTCAACCCTTGAAATCAAATCGTGAACAATATCCTGAATAGAACTTCAATTAATCTACTTTTTCATGCTTTGAACAGTGAAATTACCTCTTTTGATCATTCAACAGTAGATGTAGTATTGATTCTCAACTACTAACATCAATTTGAGATCATAAATGCCATTTTTTAATCAAAATGAGTACGATCAGTCCTTTCTTCAAATTTTCTCGATTTCAGCCCCTTGATCTTCAAATTTGTGATTTGTTGATGATGAATTCAATCTAATCTTCACACCCTTGGCTCTGATACCACTTCATAGAACATAACAAGCGCTATATTGAACGATTGCATAAGAAACTATGAGAAGATTGAGAGAATCTCAATTACACTTTAGAAAACACATAGTTTATTTCATTGAAGTGTGGCAATCCTTACACTTTTACACTAAGCATAAGGTATATATACCCCTTGGGTATATTCACAGTAAGCCCCCTCACACAATATTAGAACTCCTATTTTTGAAATTGAAGAATATTACTATGTCAGAAAATGAATTTCGGATGAAAATTTTGAAATTTTGAGTGAAAAATGCAGTTTGAAAACTCAAGATCGATGACCAAATGTACTTCGATCGAACTAGAATTTATTAACCTTGAACGAATTCAAATATAGTGACTGC
Source organism: Pulicaria dysenterica (assembly GCA_947179395.2). Classification (NCBI taxonomy): domain Eukaryota; kingdom Viridiplantae; phylum Streptophyta; class Magnoliopsida; order Asterales; family Asteraceae; genus Pulicaria; species Pulicaria dysenterica. Next base: position 47,717,780 of record OX359289.1, on the reverse strand, counting down.
GATTGAACATAAGTTAACTGCTATTCAAAAAGATTCAATTGAATGCGATCAGGCTAAGTCTATTCAATGCGATTAGTAGGAATCGAGTGCAATTAGTATCAGCTTGATCGAACTAGGCAGTTTTCATCTCGATCGAACTAACATTAGTCGACTTGAATCGAATGCAATTAGAAACCTTTCAATAGAACATAACTTTTCACTTTGAATCGAATTCAATTAAATCGAACAGGAGTTGTCAACTTCAATCGAACTCAATTAGAACCACTTCGATTGAACATGTAATTTTCACTTGAATCGAATTCAAACAGAACCACTTCGATCAAACTAGGTAGCTTACATCATAATCGCCCTGTAGAGATAATTTCTCGGTCACATTGAACAGTGTCACCTACCCACTTCGATCGTAACTGTTTTTCACACACAAACACCAAATCTATGGTGTTTTTCAACTTTTTGAATCAAAATTTCAGATCTGTACTGTTCTTCAATCTGCAAACTGTTCTTGATAAAAATTTTAAATTCATAATTTCGACTAATCCACTTTGAAAATCTGAATCAATAACATCACAAACAGGAATTTCGTAGCTCAACCCTTGAAATCAAATCGTGAACAATATCCTGAATAGAACTTCAATTAATCTACTTTTTCATGCTTTGAACAGTGAAATTACCTCTTTTGATCATTCAACAGTAGATGTAGTATTGATTCTCAACTACTAACATCAATTTGAGATCATAAATGCCATTTTTTAATCAAAATGAGTACGATCAGTCCTTTCTTCAAATTTTCTCGATTTCAGCCCCTTGATCTTCAAATTTGTGATTTGTTGATGATGAATTCAATCTAATCTTCACACCCTTGGCTCTGATACCACTTCATAGAACATAACAAGCGCTATATTGAACGATTGCATAAGAAACTATGAGAAGATTGAGAGAATCTCAATTACACTTTAGAAAACACATAGTTTATTTCATTGAAGTGTGGCAATCCTTACACTTTTACACTAAGCATAAGGTATATATACCCCTTGGGTATATTCACAGTAAGCCCCCTCACACAATATTAGAACTCCTATTTTTGAAATTGAAGAATATTACTATGTCAGAAAATGAATTTCGGATGAAAATTTTGAAATTTTGAGTGAAAAATGCAGTTTGAAAACTCAAGATCGATGACCAAATGTACTTCGATCGAACTAGAATTTATTAACCTTGAACAAATTCAAATATAGTGACTGCGATTGAACATAAGTTAACTGCTATTCAAAAAGATTCAATTGAATGCGATCAGGCTAAGTCTATTCAATGCGATTAGTAGGAATCGAGTGCAATTAGTATCAGCTTGATCGAACTAGGCAGTTTTCATCTCGATCGAACTAACATTAGTCGACTTGAATCGAATGCAATTAGAAACCTTTCAATAGAACATAACTTTTCACTTTGAATCGAATTCAATTAAATCGAACAGGAGTTGTCAACTTCAATCGAACTCAATTAGAACCACTTCGATTGAACAGGTAGTTTTCACTTGAATCGAATTCAAACAGAACCACTTCGATCAAACTAGGTAGCTTACATCATAATCGACCTGTAGAGATAATTTCTCGGTCACACTGAACAGTGTCACCTACCTACTTCGATCGTAACTGTTTTTCACACACAAACACCAAATCTATGGTGTTTTTCAACTTTTTGAATCAAAATTTCAGATCTGTACTGTTCTTCAATCTGCTAACTGTTCTTGATAAAAATTTTAAATTCATAATTTCGACTAATCCACTTTGAAAATCTGAATCAATAACATCACAAACAGGAATTTCGTAGATCAACCCTTGAAATCAAATCCTGAACAATATCCTGAATAGAACTTCAATTAATCTACTTTTTCATGATTTGAACAGTGAAATTACCTCTTTTGATCATTCAACAGTAGATGTAGTATTGATTCTCAACTACTAACATCAATTTGAGATCATAAATGCCATTTTTTAATCAAAATGGGTACGATCAGTCCTTTCTTCAAATTTTCTCGATTTCAGCCCCTTGATCTTCAAATTTGTGATTTGTTGATGATGAATTCAATCTAATCTTCACTCCCTTGGCTCTGATACCACTTCATAGAACATAACAAGCGCTATATTGAACGATTGCATAAGAAACTATGAGAAGATTGAGAGAATCTCAATTACACTTTAGAAAACACATAGTTTATTTCATTGAAGTGTGGCAATCCTTACACTTTTACACTAAGCATAAGGTATATATACCGCTTGGGTATATTCACAATAAGCCCCCTCACACAATATTAGAACTCCTATTTTTGAAATTGAAGAATATTACTATGTCAGAAAATGCATTTCGGATGAAAATTTTGAAATTTTGAGTGAAAAATGCAGTTTGAAAACTCAAGATCGATGACCAAATGTACTTCGATCGAACTAGAATTTATTAACCTTGAACGAATTCAAATATGGTGACTACGATTGAACATAAGTTAACTGCTATTCAAAAAGATTCAATTGAATGCGATCAGGCTAAGTCTATTCAATGCGATTAGTAGGAATCGAGTGCAATTAGTATCAGCTTGATCGAACTAGGCAGTTTTCATCTCGATCGAACTAACATTAGTCGACTTGAATCGAATGCAATTAGAAACCTTTCAATAGAACATAACTTTTCACTTTGAATCGAATTCAATTAAATCGAACAGTAGTTGTCAACTTCAATCGAACTCGATTAGAACCACTTCGATTGAACAGGTAGTTTTCACTTGAATCGAATTCAAACAGAACCACTTCGATCAAACTAGGTAGCTTACATCATAATCGACCTGTAGAGATAATTTCTCGGTCACACTGAACAGTGTCACCTACCCACTTCGATCGTAACTGTTTTTCACACACAAACACCAAATCTATGGTGTTTTTCAACTTTTTGAATCAAAATTTCAGATCTGTACTGTTCTTCAATCTGCTAACTGTTCTTGATAAAAATTTTAAATTCATAATTTCGACTAATCCACTTTGAAAATCTGAATCAATAACATCACAAACAGGAATTTCGTAGATCAACCCTTGAAATCAAATCGTGAACAATATCCTGAATAGAACTTCAATTAATCTACTTTTTCATGTTTTGAACAGTGAAATTACCTCTTTCGATCATTCAACAGTAGATGTAGTATTGATTCTCAACTAATAACATCAATTTGAGATCATAAATGCCATTTTTTAATCAAAATGAGTACGATCAGTCCTTTCTTCAAAATTTCTCGATTTCAGCCCCTTGATCTTCAAATTTGTGATTTGTTGATGATGAATTCAATCTAATCTTCACTCCCTTGGCTCTGATACCACTTCATAGAACATAACAAGCGCTATATTGAACGATTGCATAAGAAACTATGAGAAGATTGAGAGAATCTCAATTACACTTTATAAACACATAGTTTATTTCATTGAAGTATGGCAATCCTTACACTTTTACACTAAGCATAAGGTATATATACCCCTTGGGTATATTCACAATAAGCCCCCTCACACAATCTTAGAACTCCTATTTTTGAAATTCAATAATATTACTATGTCAGAAAATGCATTTCGGATGAAAATTTTGATATTTTGAGTGACGAATGCAGTTTGAAAACTCAAGATCGATGACCAAATGTACTTCGATCGAACTAGAATTTAATAACCTTGATCGAATTCAATTATGGTGACTGCGATTGAACATAAGTTAACTGCTATTCAAAAAGATTCAATTGAATGCGATCAGGCTAAGTCTATTCAATGCGATTAGTAGGGATCGAGTGCAATTAGTATCAGCTTGATCGAACTAGGCAGTTTTCATCTCGATCGAACTAACATTAGTCGACTTCAATCGAATGCAATTAGAAACCCTTCAAACGAACATAACTTTTCACTTTGAATCGAATTCAATTAAATCGAACAGGAGTTGTCAACTTCAATCGAACTCAATTAGAACCACTTCGATTGAACATGTAGTTTTCACTTGAATCGAATTCAAACAGAACCACTTTGATCAAACTAGGTAGCTTACATCATAATCGACCTGTAGAGATAATTTCTCGGTCACACTGAACAGTGTCACCTACCCACTTCAATCGTAACTGTTTTTCACACACAAACACCAAATCTATGGTGTTTTTCAACTTTTTGAATCAAAATTTCAGATCTGTACTGTTCTTCAATCTGCAAACTGTTCTTGATAAAAATTTTAAATTCATAATTTCGACTAATCCACTTTGAAAATCTGAATCAATAACATCACAAACAGGAATTTCGTAGATCAACCCTTGAAATCAAATTGTGAACAATATCCTGAATAGAACTTCAATTAATCTACTTTTTCATGATTTGAACAGTGAAATTACCTCTTTTGATCATTCAACAGTAGATGTAGTATTGATTCTCAACTACTAACATCAATTTGAGATCATAAATGCCATTTTTTAATCAAAATGGGTACGATCAGTCCTTTCTTCAAATTTTCTCGATTTCAGCCCCTTGATCTTCAAATTTGTGATTTGTTGATGATGAATTCAATCTAATCTTCACTCCCTTGGTTCTGATACCACTTCATAGAACATAACAAGCGCTATATTGAACGATTGCATAAGAAACTATGAGAAGATTGAGAGAATCTCAATTACACTTTAGAAAACACATAGTTTATTTCATTGAAGTGTGGCAATCCTTACACTTTTACACTAAGCATAAGGTATATATACCCCTTGGGTATATTCACAATAAGCCCCCTCACACAATATTAGAACTCCTATTTTTGAAATTGAAGAATATTACTATGTCAGAAAATGCATTTCGGATGAAAATTTTGAAATTTTGAGTGAAAAATGCAGTTTGAAAACTCAAGATCGATGACCAAATGTACTTCGATCGAACTAGAATTTATTAACCTTGAACGAATTCAAATATGGTGACTGCGATTAAACATAAGTTAACTGCTATTCAAAAAGATTCAATTGAATGCGATCAGGCTAAGTCTATTCAATGCGATTAGTAGGAATCGAGTGCAATTAGTATCAGCTTGATCGAACTAGGCAGTTTTCATCTCGATCGAACTAACATTAGTCGACTTGAATCGAATGCAATTAGAAACCTTTCAATAGAACATAACTTTTCACTTTGAATCGAATTCAATTAAATCGAACAGTAGTTGTCAACTTCAATCGAACTCGATTAGAACCACTTCGATTGAACAGGTAGTTTTCACTTGAATCGAATTCAAACAGAACCACTTCGATCAAACTAGGTAGCTTACATCATAATCGACCTATAGAGATAATTTCTCGGTCACACTGAACAGTGTCACCTACCCACTTCGATCGTAACTGTTTTTCACACACAAACACCAAATCTATGGTGTTTTTCAACTTTTTGAATCAAAATTTCAGATCTGTACTGTTCTTCAATCTGCTAACTGTTCTTGATAAAAAATTTAAATTCATAATTTCGACTAATCCACTTTGAAAATCTGAATCAATAACATCACAAACAGGAATTTCGTAGATCAACCCTTGAAATCAAATCGTGAACAATATCCTGAATAGAACTTCAATTAATCTACTTTTTCATGCTTTGAACAGTGAAATTACCTCTTTCGATCATTCAACAGTAGATGTAGTATTGATTCTCAACTAATAACATCAATTTGAGATCATAAATGCCATTTTTTAATCAAAATGAGTACGATCAGTCCTTTCTTCAAAATTTCTCGATTTCAGCCCCTTGATCTTCAAATTTGTGATTTGTTGATGATGAATTCAATCTAATCTTCACTCCCTTGGCTCTGATACCACTTCATAGAACATAACAAGCGCTATATTGAACGATTGCATAAGAAACTATGAGAAGATTGAGAGAATCTCAATTACACTTTATAAACACATAGTTTATTTCATTGAAGTGTGGCAATCCTTACACTTTTACACTAAGCATAAGGTATATATACCCCTTGAGTATATTCACAATAAGCCCCCTCACACAATCTTAGAACTCCTATTTTTGAAATTCAAGAATATTACTATGTCAGAAAATGCATTTCGGATGAAAATTTTGAAATTTTGAGTGACGAATGCAGTTTGAAAACTCAAGATCGATGACCAAATGTACTTCAATCGAACTAGAATTTAATAACCTTGATCGAATTCAATTATGGTGACTGCGATTGAACATAAGTTAACTGCTATTCAAAAAGATTCAATTGAATGCGATCAGGCTAAGTCTATTCAATGCGATTAGTAGGGATCGAGTGCAATTAGTATCAGCTTGATCGAACTAGGCAGTTTTCATCTCGATCGAACTAACATTAGTCGACTTCAATCGAATGCAATTAGAAACCCTTCAAACGAACATAACTTTTCACTTTGAATCGAATTCAATTAAATCGAACAGGAGTTGTCAACTTCAATCGAACTCAATTAGAACCACTTCGATTGAACATGTAGTTTTCACTTGAATCGAATTCAAACAGAACCACTTTGATCAAACTAGGTAGCTTACATCATAATCGACCTGTAGAGATAATTTCTCGGTCACACTGAACAGTGTCACCTACCTACTTCGATCGTAACTGTTTTTCACACACAAACACCAAATCTATGGTGTTTTTCAACTTTTTGAATCAAAATTTCAGATCTGTACTGTTCTTCAATCTGCAAACTGTTCTTGATAAAAATTTTAAATTCATAATTTCGACTAATCCACTTTGAAAATCTGAATCAATAACATCACAAACAGGAATTTCGTAGATAAACCCTTGAAATCAAATCGTGAACAATATCCTGTATAGAACTTCAATTAATCTACTTTTTCATGATTTGAACAGTGAAATTACCTCTTTTGATCATTCAACAGTAGATGTAGTATTGATTCTCAACTACTAACATCAATTTGAGATCATAAATGCCATTTTTTAATCAAAATGGGTACGATCAGTCCTTTCTTCAAATTTTCTCGATTTCAGCCCCTTGATCTTCAAATTTGTGATTTGTTGATGATGAATTCAATCTAATCTTCACTCCCTTGGCTCTGATACCACTTCATAGAACATAACAAGCGCTATATTGAACGATTGCATAAGAAACTATGAGAAGATTGAGAGAATCTCAATTACACTTTAGAAAACACATAGTTTATTTCATTGAAGTGTGGCAATCCTTACACTTTTACACTAAGCATAAGGTATATATACCCCTTGGGTATATTCACAATAAGCCCCCTCACACAATATTAGAACTCCTATTTTTGAAATTGAAGAATATTACTATGTCAGAAAATGCATTTCGGATGAAAATTTTGAAATTTTGAGTGAAAAATGCAGTTTGAAAACTCAAGATCGATGACCAAATGTACTTCGATCGAACTAGAATTTATTAACCTTGAACGAATTCAAATATGGTGACTGCGATTGAACATAAGTTAACTGCTATTCAAAAAGATTCAATTGAATGCGATCAGGCTAAGTCTATTCAATGCGATTAGTAGGAATCGAGTGCAATTAGTATCAGCTTCATCGAACTAGGCAGTTTTCATCTCGATCGAACTAACATTAGTCGACTTGAATCGAATGCAATTAGAAACCTTTCAATAGAACATAACTTTTCACTTTGAATCGAATTCAATTAAATCGAACAGTAGTTGTCAACTTCAATCGAACTCGATTAGAACCACTTCGATTGAACAGGTAGTTTTCACTTGAATCGAATTCAAACAGAACCACTTCGATCAAACTAGGTAGCTTACATCATAATCGACCTGTAGAGATAATTTCTCGGTCACACTGAACAGTGTGACCTACCCACTTCGATCGTAACTGTTTTTCACACACAAACACCAAATCTATGGTGTTTTTCAACTTTTTGAATCAAAATTTCAGATCTGTACTGTTCTTCAATCTGCAAACTGTTCTTGATAAAAATTTTAAATTCATAATTTCGACTAATCCACTTTGAAAATCTGAATCAATAACATCACAAACAGGAATTTCGTAGATCAACCCTTGAAATCAAATCGTGAACAATATCCTGAATAGAACTTCAATTAATCTACTTTTTCATGATTTGAACAGTGAAATTACCTCTTTTGATCGTTCAACAGTAGATGTAGTATTGATTCTCAACTACTAACATCAATTTGAGATCATAAATGCCATTTTTTAATCAAAATGGGTACGATCAGTCCTTTCTTCAAATTTTCTCGATTTCAGCCCCTTGATCTTCAAATTTGTGATTTGTTGATGATGAATTCAATCTAATCTTCACTCCCTTGGCTCTGATACCACTTCATAGAACATAACAAGCGCTATATTGAACGATTGCATAAGAAACTATGAGAAGATTGAGAGAATCTCAATTACACTTTAGAAAACACATAGTTTATTTCATTGAAGTGTGGCAATCCTTACACTTTTACACTAAGCATAAGGTATATATACCCCTTGGGTATATTCACAATAAGCCCCCTCACACAATATTAGAACTCCTATTTTTGAAATTGAAGAATATTACTATGTCAGAAAATGCATTTCGGATGAAAATTTTGAAATTTTGAGTGAAAAATGCAGTTTGAAAACTCAAGATCGATGACCAAATGTACTTCGATCGAACTAGAATTTATTAACCTTGAACGAATTCAAATATGGTGACTGCGATTGAACATAAGTTAACTGCTATTCAAAAAGATTCAATTGAATGCGATCAGGCTAAGTCTATTCAATGCGATTAGTAGGAATCGAGTGCAATTAGTATCAGCTTGATCGAACTAGGCAGTTTTCATCTCGATCGAACTAACATTAGTCGACTTGAATCGAATGCAATTAGAAACCTTTCAATAGAACATAACTTTTCACTTTGAATCGAATTCAATTAAATCGAACAGTAGTTGTCAACTTCAATCGAACTCGATTAGAACCACTTCGATTGAACAGGTAGTTTTCACTTGAATCGAATTCAAACAGAACCACTTCGATCAAACTAGGTAGCTTACATCATAATCGACCTGTAGAGATAATTTCTCGGTCACACTGAACAGTGTCACCTACCCACTTCGATCGTAACTGTTTTTCACACACAAACACCAAATCTATGGTGTTTTTCAACTTTTTAAATCAAAATTTCAGATCTGTACTGTTCTTCAATCTGCTAACTGTTCTTGATAAAAATTTTAAATTCATAATTTCGACTAATCCACTTTGAAAATCTGAATCAATAACATCACAAACAGGAATTTCGTAGATCAACCCTTGAAATCAAATCGTGAACAATATCCTGAATAGAACTTCAATTAATCTACTTTTTCATGCTTTGAACAGTGAAATTACCTCTTTCGATCATTCAACAGTAGATGTAGTATTGATTCTCAACTAATAACATCAATTTGAGATCATAAATGCCATTTTTTAATCAAAATGAGTACGATCAGTCCTTTCTTCAAAATTTCTCGATTTCAGCCCCTTGATCTTCAAATTTGTGATTTGTTGATGATGAATTCAATCTAATCTTCAATCCCTTGGCTCTGATACCACTTCATAGAACATAACAAGCGCTATATTGAACGATTGCATAAGAAACTATGAGAAGATTGAGAGAATCTCAATTACACTTTATAAACACATAGTTTATTTCATTGAAGTGTGACAATCCTTACACTTTTACACTAAGCATAAGGTATATATACCCCTTGGGTATATTCACAATAAGCCCCCTCACACAATCTTAGAACTCCTATTTTTGAAATTCAAGAATATTACTATGTCAGAAAATGCATTTCGGATGAAAATTTTGAAATTTTGAGTGAAGAATGCAGTTTGAAAACTCAAGATCGATGACCAAATGTACTTCGATCGAACTAGAATTTAATAACCTTGATCGAATTCAATTATGGTGACTGCGATTGAACTTAAGTTAACTGCTATTCAAAAAGATTCAATTGAATGCGATCAGGCTAAGTCTATTCAATGCGATTAGTAGGGATCGAGTGCAATTAGTATCAGCTTGATCGATATAGGCAGTTTTCATCTCGATCGAACTAACATTAGTCGACTTCAATCGAATGCAATTAGAAACCCTTCAAACGAACATAACTTTTCACTTTGAATCGAATTCAATTAAATCTAACAGGAGTTGTCAACTTCAATCGAACTCAATTAGAACCACTTCGATTGAACATGTAGTTTTCACTTGAATCGAATTCAAACAGAACCACTTTGATCAAACTAGGTAGCTTACATCATAATCGACCTGTAGAGATAATTTCTCGGTCACACTGAACAGTGTCACCTACCCACTTCGATCGTAACTGTTTTTCACACACAAACACCAAATCTATGGTGTTTTTCAACTTTTTGAATCAAAATTTCAGATCTGTACTGTTCTTCAATCTGCAAACTGTTCTTGATAAAAATTTTAAATTCATAATTTCAACTAATCCACTTTGAAAATCTGAATCAATAACATCACAAACAGGAATTTCGTAGATCAACCCTTGAAATCAAATCGTGAACAATATCCTGAATAGAACTTCAATTAATCTACTTTTTCATGCTTTGAACAGTGAAATTACCTCTTTTGATCATTCAACAGTAGATGTAGTATTGATTCTCAACTACTAACATCAATTTGAGATCATAAATGCCATTTTTTAATCAAAATGAGTACGATCAGTCCTTTCTTCAAATTTTCTCAATTTCAGCCCCTTGATCTTCAAATTTGTGATTTGTTGATGATGAATTCAATCTAATCTTCACTCCCTTGGCTCTGATACCACTTCATAGAACATAACAAGCGCTATATTGAACGATTGCATAAGAAACTATGAGAAGATTGAGAGAATCTCAATTACACTTTAGAAAACACATAGTTTATTTCATTGAAGTGTGGCAATCCTTACACTTTTACACTAAGCATAAGGTATATATACCCCTTGGGTATATTCACAATAAGCCCCCTCACACAATATTAGAACTCCTATTTTTGAAATTGAAGAATATTACTATGTCAGAAAATGCATTTCGGATGAAAATTTTGAAATTTTGAGTGAAAAATGCAGTTTGAAAACTCAAGATCGATGACCAAATGTACTTCGATCGAACTAGAATTTATTAACCTTGAACGAATTCAAATATGGTGACTGCGATTGAACATAAGTTAACTGCTATTCAAAAAGATTCAATTGAATGCGATCAGGCTAAGTCTATTCAATGCGATTAGTAGGAATCGAGTGCAATTAGTATCAGCTTGATCGAACTAGGCAGTTTTCATCTCGATCGAACTAACATTAGTCGACTTGAATCGAATGCAATTAGAAACCTTTCAATAGAACATAACTTTTCACTTTGAATCGAATTCAATTAAATCGAACAGGAGTTGTCAACTTCATTCGAACTCAATTAGAACCACTTCCATTGAACAGGTAGTTTTCACTTGAATCGAATTCAAACAGAACCACTTCGATCAAACTAGGTAGCTTACATCATAATCGACCTGTAGAGATAATTTCTCGGTCACACTGAACAGTGTCACCTACCCACTTCGATCGTAACTATTTTTCACACACAAACACCAAATCTATGGTGTTTTTCAACTTTTTGAATCAAAATTTCAGATCTGTACTGTTCTTCAATCTGCTAACTGTTCTTGATAAAAATTTTAAATTCATAATTTCGACTAATCCACTTTGAAAATCTGAATCAATAACATCACAAACAGGAATTTCGTAGATCAACCCTTGAAATCAAATCGTGAACAATATCCTGAAAAGAACTTCAATTAATCTACTTTTTCATGCTTTGAACAGTGAAATTACCTCTTTTGATCATTCAACAGTAGATGTAGTATTGATTCTCAACTACTAACATCAATTTGAGATCATAAATGCCATTTTTTAATCAAAATGAGTACGATCAGTCCTTTCTTCAAATTTTCTCGATTTCAGCCCCTTGATCTTCAAATTTGTGATTTGTTGATGATGAATTCAATCTAATCTTCACTCCCTTGGCTCTGATACCACTTCATAGAACATAACAAGCGCTATATTGAACGATTGCATAAGAAACTATGACAAGATTGAGAGAATCTCAATTACACTTTAGAAAACACATAGTTTATTTCATTGAAGTGTGGCAATCCTTTCACTTTTACACTAAGCATAAGGTATATATACCCCTTGGGTATATTCACAATAAGCCCCCTCACACAATATTAGAACTCCTATTTTTGAAATTGAAGAATATTACTATGTCAGAAAATGCATTTCGGATGAAAATTTTGAAATTTTGAGTGAAAAATGCGGTTTGAAAACTCAAGATCGATGACCAAATGTACTTCGATCGAACTAGAATTTATTAACCTTGAACGAATTCAAATATGGTGACTGCGATTGAACATAAGTTAACTGCTATTCAAAAAGATTCAATTGAATGCGATCAGGCTAAGTCTATTCAATGCGATTAGTAGGAATCGAGTGCAATTAGTATCAGCTTGATCGAACTAGGCAGTTTTCATCTCGATCGAACTAACATTAGTCGACTTGAATCGAATGCAATTAGAAACCTTTCAATAGAACATAACTTTTCACTTTGAATCGAATTCAATTAAATCGAACAGGAGTTGTCAACTTCAATCGAACTCAATTAGAACCACTTCGATTGAACAGGTAGTTTTCACTTGAATCGAATTCAAACAGAACCACTTCGATCAAACTAGGTAGCTTACATCATAATCGACCTGTAGAGATAATTTCTCGGTCACACTGAACAGTGTCACCTACCCACTTCGATCGTAACTATTTTTCACACAAAAACACCAAATCTATGGTGTTTTTCAACTTTTTGAATCAAAATTTCAGATCTGTACTGTTCTTCAATCTGCTAACTGTTCTTGATAAAAATTATAAATTCATAATTTCGACTAATCCACATTCAAAATCTGAATCAATAACATCACAAACAGGAATTTCGTAGATCAACCCTTGAAATCAAATCGTGAACAATATCCTGAATAGAACTTCAATTAATCTACTTTTTCATGCTTTGAACAGTGAAATTACCTCTTTTGATCATTCAACAGTAGATGTAGTATTGATTCTCAACTACTAACATCAATTTGAGATCATAAATGCCATTTTTTAATCAAAATGAGTACGATCAGTCCTTTCTTCAAATTTTCTCGATTTCAGCCCCTTGATCTTCAAATTTGTGATTTGTTGATGATGAATTCAATCTAATCTTCACTCCCTTGGCTCTGATACCACTTCATAGAACATAACAAGCGCTATATTGAACGATTGCATAAGAAACTATGACAAGATTGAGAGAATCTCAATTACACTTTAGAAAACACATAGTTTATTTCATTGAAGTGTGGCAATCCTTTCACTTTTACACTAAGCATAAGGTATATATACCCCTTGGGTATATTCACAATAAGCCCCCTCACACAATATTAGAACTCCTATTTTTGAAATTGAAGAATATTACTATGTCAGAAAATGCATTTCGGATGAAAATTTTGAAATTTTGAGTGAAAAATGCGGTTTGAAAACTCAAGATCGATGACCAAATGTACTTCGATCGAACTAGAATTTATTAACCTTGAACGAATTCAAATATGGTGACTGCGATTGAACATAAGTTAACTGCTATTCAAAAAGATTCAATTGAATGCGATCAGGCTAAGTCTATTCAATGCGATTAGTAGGAATCGAGTGCAATTAGTATCAGCTTGATCGAACTAGGCAGTTTTCATCTCGATCGAACTAACATTAGTCGACTTGAATCGAATGCAATTAGAAACCTTTCAATAGAACATAACTTTTCACTTTGAATCGAATTCAATTAAATCGAACAGGAGTTGTCAACTTCAATCGAACTCAATTAGAACCACTTCGATTGAACAGGTAGTTTTCACTTGAATCGAATTCAAACAGAACCACTTCGATCAAACTAGGTAGCTTACATCATAATCGACCTGTAGAGATAATTTCTCGGTCACACTGAACAGTGTCACCTACCCACTTCGATCGTAACTATTTTTCACACAAAAACACCAAATCTATGGTGTTTTTCAACTTTTTGAATCAAAATTTCAGATCTGTACTGTTCTTCAATCTGCTAACTGTTCTTGATAAAAATTATAAATTCATAATTTCGACTAATCCACATTCAAAATCTGAATCAATAACATCACAAACAGGAATTTCGTAGATCAACCCTTGAAATCAAATCGTGAACAATATCCTGAATAGAACTTCAATTAATCTACTTTTTCATGCTTTGAACAGTGAAATTACCTCTTTCGATCATTCAACAGTAGATATAGTATTGATTCTCAACTAATAACATCAATTTGAGATCATAAATGCCATTTTTTAATCAAAATGAGTAAGATCAGTCCTTTCTTCAAAATTTCTCGATTTCAGCCCCTTGATCTTCAAATTTGTGATTTGTTGATGATGAATTCAATCTAATCTTCACTCCCTTGGCTCTGATACCACTTCATAGAACATAACAAGCGCTATATTGAACGATTGCATAAGAAACTATGAGAAGATTGAGAGAATCTCAATTACACTTTAGAAAACACATAGTTTATTTCATTGAAGTGTGGCAATCCTTACACTTTTACTCTAAGCATAAGGTATATATACCCCTTGGGTATATTCACAATAAGCCCCCTCACACAATATTAGAACTCCTATTTTTGAAATTGAAGAATATTACTATGTCAGAAAATGCATTTCTGATGAAAATTTTGAAATTTTGTGTGAAAAATGCAGTTTGAAAACTCAAGATCGATGACCAAATGTACTTCGATCGAACTAGAATTTATTAACCTTGAACGAATTCAAATATGGTGACTACGATTGAACATAAGTTAACTGCTATTCAAAAAGATTCAATTGAATGCGATCAGGCTAAGTCTATTCAATGCGATTAGTAGGAATCGAGTGCAATTAGTATCAGCTTGATCGAACTAGGCAGTTTTCATCTCGATCGAACTAACATTAGTCGACTTGAATCGAATGCAATTAGAAAACTTTCAATAGAACATAACTTTTCACTTTGAATCGAATTCAATTAAATCGAACAGGAGTTGTCAACTTCAATCGAACTTAATTAGAACCACTTCGATTGAACAGGTAGTTTTCACTTGAATCGAATTCAAACAGAACCACTTCGATCAAACTAGGTAGCTTACATCATAATCGACCTGTAGAGATAATTTCTCAGTCACACTGAACAGTGTCACCTACCCACTTCGATCGTAACTGTTTTTAACACACAAACACCAAATCTATGGTGTTTTTCAACTTTTTGAATCAAAATTTCAGATCTGTACTGTTCTTCAATCTGCAAACTGTTCTTGATAAAAATTTTAAATTCATAATTTCGACTAATCCACTTTGAAAATCTGAATCAATAACATAACAAACACGAATTTCGTAGATCAACCCTTCAAATCAAATCGTGAACAATATCCTGAATAGAACTTCAATTAATCTACTTTTTCGTGCTTTGAACAGTGAAATTACCTCTTTCGATCATTCAACAGTAGATGTAGTATTGATTCTCAACTAATAACATCAATTTGAGATCATAAATGCCATTTTTTAATCAAAATGAGTACGATCAGTCCTTTCTTCAAAATTTCTCGATTTCAGCCCCTTGATCTTCAAATTTGTGATTTGTTGATGATGAATTCAATCTAATCTTCACTCCCTTGGCTCTGATACCACTTCATAGAACATAACAAGCGCTATATTGAACGATTGCATAAGAAACTATGACAAGATTGAGAGAATCTCAATTACACTTTAGAAAACACATAGTTTATTTCATTGAAGTGTGGCAATCCTTACACTTTTACACTAAGCATAAGGTATATATACCCCTTGGGTATATTCACAATAAGCCCCCTCACACTATATTAGAACTCCTATTTTTGAAATTGAAGAATATTACTATATCAGAAAATGCATTTCGGATGAAAATTTTGAAATTTTGAGTGAAAAATGCGGTTTGAAAACTCAAGATCGATGACCAAATGTACTTCGATCGAACTAGAATTTATTAACCTTGAACGAATTCAAATATGGTGACTGCGATTGAACATAAGTTAACTGCTATTCAAAAAGATTCAATTGAATGCGATCAGGCTAAGTCTATTCAATGCGATTAGTAGGAATCGAGTGCAATTAGTATCAGCTTGATCGAACTAGGCAGTTTTCATCTCGATCGAACTAACATTAGTCGACTTGAATCGAATGCAATTAGAAACCTTTCAATAGAACATAACTTTTCACTTTGAATCGAATTCAATTAAATCGAACAGGAGTTGTCAACTTCAATCGAACTCAATTAGAACCACTTCGATTGAACAGGTAGTTTTCACTTGAATCGAATTCAAACAGAACCACTTCGATCAAACTAGGTAGCTTACATCATAATCGACCTGTAGAGATAATTTCTCGGTCACACTGAACAGTGTCACCTACCCACTTCGATCGTAACTATTTTTCACACAAAAACACCAAATCTATGGTGTTTTTCAACTTTTTGAATCAAAATTTCAGATCTGTACTGTTCTTCAATCTGCTAACTGTTCTTGATAAAAATTTTAAATTCATAATTTCGACTAATCCACATTCAAAATCTGAATCAATAACATCACAAACAGGAATTTCGTAGATCAACCCTTGAAATCAAATCGTGAACAATATCCTGAATAGAACTTCAATTAATCTACTTTTTCATGCTTTGAACAGTGAAATTACCTCTTTCGATCATTCAACAGTAGATGTAGTATTGATTCTCAACTAATAACATCAATTTGAGATCATAAATGCCATTTTTTAATCAAAATGAGTAAGATCAGTCCTTTCTTCAAAATTTCTCGATTTCAGCCCCTTGATCTTCAAATTTGTGATTTGTTGATGATGAATTCAATCTAATCTTCACTCCCTTGGCTCTGATACCACTTCATAGAACATAACAAGCGCTATATTGAACGATTGCATAAGAAACTATGAGAAGATTGAGAGAATCTCAATTACACTTTAGAAAACACATAGTTTATTTCATTGAAGTGTGGCAATCCTTACACTTTTACACTAAGCATAAGGTATATATACCCCATGGGTATATTCACAATAAGCCCCCTCACACAATATTAGAACTCCTATTTTTGAAATTGAAGAATATTACTATGTCAGAAAATGCATTTCGGATGAAAATTTTGAAATTTTGAGTGAAAAATGCAGTTTGAAAACTCAAGATCGATGACCAAATGTACTTCGATCGAACTAGAATTTATTAACCTTGAACGAATTCAATTATGGTGACTGCGATTGAACATAAGTTAACTGCTATTCAAAAAGATTCAATTGAATGCGATCAGGCTAAGTCTATTCAATGCGATTAGTAGGAATCGAGTGAAATTAGTATCAGCTTGATCGAATTAGGCAGTTTTCATCTCGATCTAACTAACATTAGTCGACTTGAATCGAATGCAATTAGAAACCCTTCAATAAAACATAACTTTTCACTTTGAATCGAATTCAATTAAATCGAACAGGAGTTGTCAACTTCAATCGAACTCAATTAGAACCACTTCGATTAAATAGGTAATTTTCACTTGAATCGAATTCAAACAGAACCACTTCGATCAAACCAGGTAGCTTACATCATAATCGACCTGTAGAGATAATTTCTCGGTCACACTGAACAGTGTCACCTACCCACTTCGATCGTAACTGTTTTTCACACACAAACACCAAATCTATGGTGTTTTTCAACTTTTTGAATCAAAATTTCAGATCTGTACTGTTCTTCAATCTGCAAACTGTTCTTGATAAAAATTTTATATTCATAATTTCGACTAATCCACTTTGAAAATCTGAATCAATAACATCACAAACAGGACTTTCGTAGATCAACCCTTGAAATCAAATCGTGAACAATATCCTGAATAGAACTTCAATTAATCTACTTTTTCATGCTTTGAAAAGTGAAATTACCTCTTTCGATCATTCAACAGTAGATGTAGTATTGATTCTCAACTAATAACATCAATTTGAGATCATAAATCCCATTTTTTAATCAAAATGAGTACCATCAGTCCTTTCTTCAAATTTTCTCGATTTCAGCCCCTTGATCTTCAAATTTGTGATTTGTTGATGATGAATTCAATCTAATCTTCACTCCCTTGGCTCTGATACCACTTCATAGAACATAACAAGCGCTATATTGAACGATTGCATAAGAAACTATGAGAAGATTGAGAGAATCTCAATTACACTTTAGAAAACACATAGTTTATTTCATTGAAGTGTGGCAATCTTTACACTTTTACACTAAGCATAAGGTATATATACCCCTTGGGTATATTCACAATAAGCCCCCTCACACAATATTAGAACTCCTATTTTTGAAATTGAAGAATATTACTATGTCAGAAAATGCATTTCGGATGAAAATTTTGAAATTTTGAGTGAAAAATGCAGTTTGAAAACTCAAGATCGATGACCAAATGTACTTCGATCGAACTAGAATTTATTAACCTTGAACGAATTCAATTATGGTGACTGCGATTGAACATAAGTTAACTGCTATTCAAAAAGATTCAATTGAATGCGATCAGGCTAAGTCTATTCAATGCGATTAGTAGGAATCGAGTGAAATTAGTATCAGCTTGATCGAACTAGGCAGTTTTCATCTCGATCTAACTAACATTAGTCGACTTTGAATCGAATTCAATTAAATCGAACAGGAGTTGTCAACTTCAATCGAACTCAATTAGAACCACTTCGATTGAACAGGTAATTTTCACTTGAATCGAATTAAAAAATAACCACTTCGATCAAACCAGGTAGCTTACATCATAATCGACCTGTAGAGATAATTTCTCGGTCACACTGAACAGTGTCACCTACCCACTTCGATCGTAACTGTTTTTCACACACAAACACCAAATCTATGGTATTTTTCAACTTTTTGAATCAAAATTTCAGATCTGTACTGTTCTTCAATCTGCAAACTGTTCTTGATAAAAATTTATATTCATAATTTCGACTAATCCACTTTGAAAATCTGAATCAATAACATCACAAACAGGACTTTCGTAGATCAACCCTTGAAATCAAATCGTGAACAATATCCTGAATAGAACTTCAATTAATCTACTTTTTCATGCTTTGAATAGTGAAATTACCTCTTTCGATCATTCAACAGTAGATGTAGTATTGATTCTCAACTAATAACATCAATTTGAGATCATAAATGCCATTTTTTAATCAAAATGAGTACGATCAGTCCTTTCTTCAAATTTTCTCGATTTCAGCCCCTTGATCTTCAAATTTGTGATTTGTTGATGATGAATTCAATCTAATCTTCACTCCCTTGGCTCTGATACCACTTCATAGAACATAACAAGCGCTATATTGAACGATTGCATAAGAAACTATGAGAAGATTGAGAGAATCTCAATTACACTTTAGAAAACACATAGTTTATTTCATTGAAGTGTGGAAATCCTTACACTTTTACACTAAGCATAAGGTATATATACCCCTTGGGTATATTCACAATAAGCCCCCTCACACAATATTAGAACTCCTATTTTTGAAATTGAAGAATATTACTATGTCAGAAAATGCATTTCGGATGAAAATTTTGAAATTTTGAGTGAAAAATGCAGTTTGAAAACTCAAGATCGATGACCAAATGTACTTCGATCGAACTATAATTTATTAACCATGATCGAATTCAATTATGGTGACTGCGATTGAACAGAAGTTAACTTCTATTCAAAAAGATTCAATTGAATGCGATCAGGCTAAGTCTATTCAATGCGATTAGTAGGGATCCAGTGCAATTAGTATCAGCTTGATCGAACTAGGCAGTTTTCATCTCGATCGAACTAACATTAGTCGACTTGAATCGAATACAATTAGAAACCCTTCAATCGAACATAACCTTTCACTTTAAATCGAATTCAATTAAATCGAACAGGAGTTGTCAACTTCAATCGAACTCAATTAGAACCACTTCGATTGAACAGGTAGTTTTCACTTGAATCGAATTCAAACAGAGCCACTTCGATCAAACAAGGTAGCTTACATCACAATCGACCTGTAGAGATAATTTCTCGGTCACACTGAACAGTGTCACCTACCCACTTCGATCGTAACTGTTTTTCACACACAAACACCAAATCTATGGTGTTTTTCAACTTTTTGAATCAAAATTTCAGATCTGTACTGTTCTTCAATCTGCAAACTGTTCTTGATAAAAATTTTAAATTCATAATTTCGACTAATCCACTTTGAAAATCTGAATCAATAACATCACAAACAGGACTTTCGTAGATCAACCCTTGAAATCAAATCGTGAACAATATCTTGAATAGAACTTCAATTAATCTACTTTTTCATGCTTTGAACAGTGAAATTACCTCTTTCGATCATTCAACAGTAGATGTAGTATTGATTCTCAACTAATAACATCAATTTGAGATCATAAATGCCATTTTTTAATCAAAATGAGTACGATCAGTTCTTTCTTCAAATTTTCTCGATTTCAGCCCATTGATCTTCAAATTTGTGATTTCTTGATGATGAATTCAATCTAATATTCACTCCCTTGGCTCTGATACTACTTGATAGACCATAACAAGCGCTATATTGAACGATTGCATAAGAAACTATGAGAAGATTGAGAGAATCTCAACTATACCTTAGAAAACACATAGTTTATTTCATTGAAGTGTGGCAATCCTTACACTTTTACACTAAGCATAAGGTATATATACCCCTTGGGTATATTCACAATAAGCCCCCTCACACAATATTAGAACTCCTATTTTTGAAATTGAAGAATATTACTATCTCAGAAAATGCATTTCTGATGAAAAATTTGAAATTTTGAGTGAAAAATGCAGTTTGAAAACTCAAGATCGATGACCAAATGTACTTCGATCGAACTAGAATTTATTAACCTTGAACGAATTCAATTATGGTGACTGCGATTGAACATAAGTTAACTGCTATTCAAAAAGATTCAATTGAATGCGATCAGGCTAAGTCTATTCAATGCGATTAGTAGGAATCGAGTGAAATTAGTATCAGCTTGATCGAACTAGGCAGTTTTCATCTCGATCTAACTAACATTAGTCGACTTGAATCGAATGCAATTAGAAACCCTTCAATAGAACATAACTTTTCACTTTGAATCGAATTCAATTAAATCGAACAGGAGTTGTCAACTTCAATCGAACTCAATTAGAACCACTTCGATTGAACAGGTAATTTTCACTTGAATCGAATTCAAAAAGAACCACTTCGATCAAACCAGGTAGCTTACATCATAATCGACCTGTAGAGATAATTTCTCGGTCACACTGAACAGTGTCACCTACCCACTTCGATCGTAACTGTTTTTCACACACAAACACCAAATCTATGGTGTTTTTCAACTTTTTGAATCAAAATTTCAGATCTGTACTGTTCTTCAATCTGCAAACTGTTCTTGATAAAAATTTTATATTCATAATTTCGACTAATCCACTTTGAAAATCTGAATCAATAACATCACAAACAGGACTTTCGTAGATCAACCCTTGAAATCAAATCGTGAACAATATCCTGAATAGAACTTCAATTAATCTACTTTTTCATGCTTTGAAGTGTGAAATTACCTCTTTCGATCATTCAACAGTAGATGTAGTATTGATTCTCAACTAATAACATCAATTTGAGATCATAAATGCCATTTTTTAATCAAAATGAGTACGATCAGTCCTTTCTTCAAATTTTCTCGATTTCAGCCCCTTGATCTTCAAATTTGTGATTTGTTGATGATGAATTCAATCTAATCTTCACTCCCTTGGCTCTGATACCACTTCATAGAACATAACAAGCGCTATATTGAACGATTGCATAAGAAACTATGAGAAGATTGAGAGAATCTCAATTACACTTTAGAAAATACATAGTTTATTTCATTGAAGTGTGGCAATCCTTACACTTTTACACTAAGCATAAGGTATATATACCCCTTGGGTATATTCACAATAAGCCCCCTCACACAATATTAGAACTCCTATTTTTGAAATTGAAGAATATTACTATGTCAGAAAATGCATTTCGGATGAAAATTTTGAAATTTTGAGTGAAAAATGCAGTTTGAAAACTCAAGATCGATGACCAAATGTACTTCGATCGAACTAGAATTTATTAACCTTGAACGAATTCAATTATGGTGACTGCGATTGAACATAAGTTAACTGCTATTCAAACAGATTCAATTGAATGCGATCAGGCTAAGTCTATTCAATGCTATTAGTAGGGATCGAGTGCAATTAGTATCAGCTTGATCGAACTAGGAAGTTTTCATCTCGATCGAACTAACATTAGTCGACTTGAATCGAATGCAATTAGAAACCCTTCAATCGAACATAACTTTTCACTTTGAATCGAATTCAATTAAATCGAACAGGAGTTGTCAACTTCAATCGAACTCAATTAGAACCACTTCGATTGAACACGTAGTTTTCACTTGAATCGAATTCAAACAGAACCACTTCGATCAAACAAGGTAGCTTACATCACAATCGACCTGTAGAGATAATTTCTCGGTCACACTGAACAGTGTCACCTACCCACTTCGATCGTAACTGTTTTTCACACACAAACACCAAATCTATGGTGTTTTTCAACTTTTTGAATCAAAATTTCAGATCTGTACTGTTCTTCAATCTGCAAACTGTTCTTGATAAAAATTTTATATTCATAATTTCGACTAATCCACTTTGAAAATCTGAATCAATAACATCACAAACAGGACTTTCGTAGATCAACCCTTGAAATCAAATCGTGAACAATATCCTGAATAGAACTTCAATTAATCTACTTTTTCATGCTTTGAAGTGTGAAATTACCTCTTTCGATCATTCAACAGTAGATGTAGTATTGATTCTCAACTAATAACATCAATTTGAGATCATAAATGCCATTTTTTAATCAAAATGAGTACGATCAGTCCTTTCTTCAAATTTTCTCGATTTCAGCCCCTTGATCTTCAAATTTGTGATTTGTTGATGATGAATTCAATCTAATCTTCACTCCCTTGGCTCTGATACCACTTCATAGAACATAACAAGCGCTATATTGAACGATTGCATAAGAAACTATGAGAAGATTGAGAGAATCTCAATTACACTTTAGAAAATACATAGTTTATTTCATTGAAGTGTGGCAATCCTTACACTTTTACACTAAGCATAAGGTATATATACCCCTTGGGTATATTCACAATAAGCCCCCTCACACAATATTAGAACTCCTATTTTTGAAATTGAAGAATATTACTATGTCAGAAAATGCATTTCGGATGAAAATTTTGAAATTTTGAGTGAAAAATGCAGTTTGAAAACTCAAGATCGATGACCAAATGTACTTCGATCGAACTAGAATTTATTAACCTTGAACGAATTCAATTATGGTGACTGCGATTGAACATAAGTTAACTGCTATTCAAACAGATTCAATTGAATGCGATCAGGCTAAGTCTATTCAATGCTATTAGTAGGGATCGAGTGCAATTAGTATCAGCTTGATCGAACTAGGAAGTTTTCATCTCGATTGAACTAACATTAGTCGACTTGAATCGAATGCAATTAGAAACCATTCAATCGAACATAACTTTTCACTTTGAATCGAATTCAATTAAATCGAACAGGAGTTGTCAACTTCAATCGAACTCAATTAGAACCACTTCGATTGAACACTTAGTTTTCACTTGAATCGAATTCAAACAGAACCACTTCGATCAAACAAGGTAGCTTACATCACAATCGACCTGTAGAGATAATTTCTCGGTCACACTGAACAGTGTCACCTACCCACTTCGATCGTAACTGTTTTTCACTCACAAACACCAAATCTATGGTGTTTTTCAACTTTTTGAATCAAAATTTCAGATCTGTACTGTTCTTCAATCTGCAAACTGTTCTTGATAAAAATTTTAAATTCATAATTTCGACTAATCAACTTTGAAAATCTGAATCAATAACATCACAAACAGGACTTTCGTAGATCAACCCTTGAAATCAAATCGTGAGCAATATCCTGAATAGAACTTCAATTAATCTACTTTTTCATGCTTTGAACAGTGAAATTACCTCTTTCGATCATTCAACAGTAGATGTAGTATTGATTCTCAACTAATAACATCAATTTGAGATCATAAATGCCATTTTTTAATCAAAATGAGTACGATCAGTCCTTTCTTCAAATTTTCTCGATTTCAGCCCATTGATCTTCAAATTTGTGATTTCTTGATGATGAATTCAATCTAATATTCACTCCCTTGGCTCTGATACTACTTGATAGAACATAACAAGCGCTATATTGAACGATTGCATAAGAAACTATGAGAAGATTGAGAGAATCTCAACTATACCTTAGAAAACACATAGTTTATTTCATTGAAGTGTGGCAATCCTTACACTTTTACACTAAGCATAAGGTATATATACCCCTTGGGTATATTCACAATAAGCCCCCTCACACAATATTAGAACTCCTATTTTTGAAATTGAAGAATATTACTATCTCAGAAAATGCATTTCGGATGAAAATTTTGAAATTTTGAGTGAAAAATGCAGTTTGAAAACTCAAGATCGATGACCAAATGTACTTCGATCGAACTAGAATTTATTAACCTTGATCGAATTCAATTATGGTGACTGCGATTGAACAGAAGTTAGCTGCTATTCAAAAAGATTCAATTGAATGCGATCAGGCTAAGTCTATTCAATGCGATTAGTAGGGATCGAGTGCAATTAGTATCAGCTTGATCGAACTAGGCAGTTTTCATCTCGATCGAACTAACATTAGTCGACTTGAATCGAATACAATTAGAAACCCTTCAATCGAACATAACCTTTCACTTTGAATCGAATTCAATTAAATCGAACAGGAGTTGTCAACTTCAATCGAACTCAATTAGAACCACTTCGATTGAACAGGTAGTTTTCTCTTGAATCGAATTCAAACAGAACCACTTCGATCAAACTAGGTAGCTTACATCACAATCGAACTGTAGAGATAATTTCTCGGTCACACTGAACAGTGTCACCTACCCACTTCGATCGTAACTGTTTTTAACACACAAACACCAAATCTATGGTGTTTTTCAACTTTTTGAATCAAAATTTCAGATCTGTACTGTTCTTCAATCTGCAAACTGTCCTTGATAAAAAATTTAAAATCATAATTTCGACTAATCCACTTTGAAAATCTGAATCAATAACATCACAAACAGGACTTTCGTAGATCAACCCTTGAAATCAATGTAGGGATTTCGTGGGCTCACAGCGGAAGCAAGGTACAAACAAAATAGCCCAAGGTACAAGCAATCAAAGCATAAAAACCGAAATCCCTCAAATGGACCAAACTCTATGTTCAAGAAATGCAACTTGAAAAGGAAGGAGGTTATACCTTTCTCCTTAGCTCCAGTAATCTCCAACCGTGGTGATGATCCTCCAAGAACGAAAACCGGATCTTCTATTGGGATATACCCCGGGAACAAGCCAAACCACGAGTGCTAGCAAGCCATTGCGATACTTCACTATGAAAACCACAATGGAACAGCAACTAGAAGACCAAAATCACTGGAGCACTCTCTAGAACTCAAGATCTCTCTCAAAGTCTTAAGTGCACTTTAGAGAGAATATGGTGTGTGTGTTTTTTCACCTAGTGAAAAAGAGTTCCTTTTTTTTTTTTTAAATGTTCCAGAATACGTGACTTATCCCCACAAACCGGCCAAGTCTCGATTCTAGGTGTTACCCTCGCATTGGCCAGCTTGGGAGGTAATTTGACATAAAGCCCATGCAGCCGTAGCGGCGCAAACTCTTAGGGTTTAGCGGCGCTAACCCCTTAAAGTTAGCGGCGCTAACGCGGCCTGCCAGGGATGTGACACAAAGTACATGCAGCCGTAGCGGCGCTAACTCTTAGGACTTAGCGGCGCTAACCCTTTATAGTTAGCGGCGCTAACGCGGCCTGCGATGTCAACTTTTGTCTTTTGTCATAATTGGTCCCCAAACTTAAGTTGCTGTCAGGTTTGACCCCGGTGTATGACCCAATAGGCCCATACATCATCAGCAGCGGTCTATGGTGTACGTACATTAGTGGGCATATCTCTAACAATCAAATCGTGAACAATATCCTGAATAGAACATCAATTAATCTACTTTTTCATGCTTTGAACAGTGAAATTGCCTCTTTCGATCATTCAACAGTAGATGTAGTATTGATTCTCTACTAATAACATCAATTTGAGATCATAAATGCCATTTTTTAATCAAAATGAGTACGATCAGCCCTTTCTTCAAATTTTCTCGATTTCAGCCCATTGATCTTCAAATTTGTGATTTGTTGATGATGAATTCAATCTAATCTTCACTCCCTTGGCTCTGATACTACTTGATAGAACATAACAAGCTCTGATACTACTTGATAGAACAATAAGCCCCCTCACACAATATTAGAACTCCTATTTTTGAAATTGAAGAATATTACTATGTCAGAAAATGCATTTCGGATGAAAATTTTGAAATTTTTAGTGAAAAATGCAGTTTTAAAACTCATGATCGATGACCAAATGTACTTCGATCGAACTATAATTTATTAACCTTGATCAAATTCAATTATGGTGACTGCGATTGAACAGAAGTTCACTGCTATTCAAAAAGATTCAATTGAATGCGATCAGGCTAAGTCTATTCAATGCGATTTGTAGGGATCGAGTGCAATTAGTATCAGCTTGATCGAACTAGGCAGTTTTCATCTCGATCGAACTAACATTAGTCGACTTGAATCGAATACAATTAGAAACCCGTCAATCGAACATAACCTTTCACTTTGAATCGAATTCAATTAAATCGAACAGGAGTTGTCAACTTCAATCGAACTCAATTAGAACCACTTCGATTGAACAGGTAGTTTTCACTTGAATCGAATTCAAACAGAACCACTTCGATCAAACTAGGTAGCTTACATCACAATCGAACTGTAGAGATAATTTCTCGGTCACACTGAACAGTGTCACCTACCCACTTCGATCGTAACTATTTTTAACACACAAACACCAAATCTATGGTGTTTTTCAACTTTTTGAATCAAAATTTCAGATCTGTACTGTTCTTCAATCTGCAAACTGTTCTTGATAAAAAAATTAAATTCATAATTTCAACTAATCCACTTTGAAAATCTGAATCAATAACATCACAAACAGGACTTTCGTAGATCAACCCTTGAAATCAAATCGTGAACAATATCCTGAATGGAACATCAATTAATCTACTTTTTCATGCTTTGAAATGTGAAATTGCCTCTTTCGATCATTCAACAGTAGATGTAGTATTGATTCTCAACTAATAACATCAATTTGAGATCATAAATGCCATTTTTTAATCAAAATAAGTACGATCAGCCCTTTCTTCAAATTTTCTCGATTTCAGCCCATTGATCTTCAAATTTGTGATTTGTTGATGATGAATTCAATCTAATCTTCACTCCCTTGGCTCTGATACTACTTGAAAGATCATAACAAGCGCTAGATTGAACGATTGCATAAGAAACTATGAGAAGATTGAGAGAATCTAAACTATACCTTAGAAAACACATAGTTTATTTCATTGAAGTGTGGCAATCCTTACACTTTTACACTAAGCATAAGGTATATATACCCCTTGGGTATATTCACAATAAGCCCCCTCACACAATATTAGAACTCCTATTTTTGAAATTGAAGAATATTACTATGTCAGAAAATGCATTTCGGATGAAAATTTTGAAATTTTGAGTGAAAAATGCAATTTGAAAACTCAAGATCGATGACCAAATGTACTTCGATCGAACTATAATTTATTAACCTTGATCGAATTCAATTATGGTGACTGCGATTGAACAGAAGTTAACTTCTATTCAAAAAGATTCAATTGAATGCGATCAGGCTAAGTCTATTCAATGCGATTAGTAGGGATCGAGTGCAATTAGTATCAGCTTGATCGAACTAGGCAGTTTTCATCTCGATCGAACTAACATTAGTCGACTTGAATCGAATACAATTAGAAACCCTTCAATTGAAAATAACCTTTCACTTTGAATCGAATTCAATTAAATCGAACAGGAGTTGTCAACTTCAATCGAACTCAATTAGAACCACTTCGATTGAACAGGTAGTTTTCACTTGAATCGAATTCAAACAGAACCACTTCGATCAAACTAGGTAGCTTACATCACAATCGAACTGTAGAGATAATTTCTAGGTCACACTGAACAGTGTCACCTACCCACTTCGATCGTAACTGTTTTTAACACACAAACACCAAATATATGGTGTTTTTCAACTTTTTGAATCAAAATTTCAGATCTGTACTGTTCTTCAATCTGCAAACTGTTCTTGATAAAAAATTTAAATTCATAATTTCGACTAATCCACTTTGAAAATCTGAATCAATAACATCACAAACAGGACTTTCGTAGATCAACCCTTGAAATCAAATCGTGAACAATATCCTGAATAGAACATCAATTAATCTACTTTTTCATGCTTTGAACAGTGAAATTACCTCTTTCGATCATTCAACAATAGATGTAGTATTGATTCTCAACTAATAACATCAATTTGAGATCATAAATGCCATTTTTTAATCAAAATGAGTACGATCAGCCCTTTCTTCAAATTTTCTCGATTTCAGCCCATTGATCTTCAAATTTGTGATTTGTTGATGATGAATTCAATCTAATCTTCACTCCCTTGGGTCTGATACTACTTGATAGAACATAACAAACGCTAGATTGAACGATTGCATAAGAAACTATGAGAAGATTGAGAGAATCTCAACTATACCTTAGAAAACACATAGTTTATTTCATTGAAGTGTGGCAATCCTTACACTTTTACAGTAAGCATAAGGTATATTTACCTCTTGGGTATATTCGCAATAAGCCCCCTCACACAATATTAGAACTCCTATTTTTGAAATTGAAGAATATTACTATGTCAGAAAATGCATTTCGGATGAAATTTTTGAAATTTTGAGTGAAAAATGCAGTTTGAAAACTCAAGATCGATGACCAAATGTACTTCGATCGAACTATAATTTATTAACCATGATCGAATTCAATTATGGTGACTGCGATTGAACAGAAGTTAACTTCTATTCAAAAAGATTCAATTGAATGCGATCAGGCTAAGTCTATTCAATGCGATTAGTAGGGATCCAGTGCAATTAGTATCAGCTTGATCGAACTAGGCAGTTTTCATCTCGATCGAACTAACATTAGTCGACTTGAATCGAATACAATTAGAAACCCTTCAATCGAACAGGAGTTGTCAACTTCAATCGAACTCAATTAGAACCACTTCGATTGAACAGGTAGTTTTCACTTGAATCGAATTCAAACAGAACCACTTCGATCAAACTAGGTAGCTTACATCACAATCGAACTGTAGAGATAATTTCTCGGTCACACTGAACAGTGTCACCTACCCACTTCGATCGTAACTGTTTTTAACACACAAACACCAAATATATGGTGTTTTTCAACTTTTTGAATCAAAATTTCAGATCTGTACTGTTCTTCAATCTGCAAACTGTTCTTGATAAAAAATTTAAATTCATAATTTCGACTAATCCACTTTGAAAATCTGAATCAATAACATCACAAACAGGACTTTCGTAGATCAACCCTTGAAATCAAATCGTGAACAATATCCTGAATAGAACATCAATTAATCTACTTTTTCATGCTTTGAACAGTGAAATTACCTCTTTCGATCATTCAACAATAGATGTAGTATTGATTCTCAACTAATAACATCAATTTGAGATCATAAATGCCATTTTTTAATCAAAATGAGTACGATCAGCCCTTTCTTCAAATTTTCTCGATTTCAGCCCATTGATCTTCAAATTTGTGATTTGTTGATGATGAATTCAATCTAATCTTCACTCCCTTGGGTCTGATACTACTTGATAGAACATAACAAACGCTAGATTGAACGATTGCATAAGAAACTATGAGAAGATTGAGAGAATCTCAACTATACCTTAGAAAACACATAGTTTATTTCATTGAAGTGTGGCAATCCTTACACTTTTACAGTAAGCATAAGGTATATTTACCTCTTGGGTATATTCGCAATAAGCCCCCTCACACAATATTAGAACTCCTATTTTTGAAATTGAAGAATATTACTATGTCAGAAAATGCATTTCGGATGAAATTTTTGAAATTTTGAGTGAAAAATGCAGTTTGAAAACTCAAGATCGATGACCAAATGTACTTCGATCGAACTATAATTTATTAACCATGATCGAATTCAATTATGGTGACTGCGATTGAACAGAAGTTAACTTCTATTCAAAAAGATTCAATTGAATGCGATCAGGCTAAGTCTATTCAATGCGATTAGTAGGGATCCAGTGCAATTAGTATCAGCTTGATCGAACTAGGCAGTTTTCATCTCGATCGAACTAACATTAGTCGACTTGAATCGAATACAATTAGAAACCCTTCAATCGAACAGGAGTTGTCAACTTCAATCGAACTCAATTAGAACCACTTCGATTGAACAGGTAGTTTTCACTTGAATCGAATTCAAACAGAACCACTTCGATCAAACTAGGTAGCTTACATCACAATCGAACTGTAGAGATAATTTCTCGGTCACACTGAACAGTGTCACCTACCCACTTCGATCGTAACTGTTTTTCACACACAAACACCAAATCTATGGTGTTTTTCAACTTTTTGAATCAAAATTTCAGATCTGTACTGTTCTTCAATCTGCAAACTGTTCTTGATAAAAAATTTAAATTCATAATTTCAACTAATCCACTTTGAAAATCTGAATCAATAACATCACAAACAGGACTTTCGTAGATCAACCCTTGAAATCAAATCGTGAACAATATCCTGAATAGAACATCAATTAATCTACTTTTTCATGCTTTGAACAGTGAAATTACCTCTTTCGATCATTCAACAGTAGATGTAGTATTGATTCTCAACTAATAACATCAATTTGAGATCATAAATGCCATTTTTTAATCAAAATGAGTACGATAAGCCCTTTCTTCAAATTTTCTC
The DNA here is from genome assembly GCA_947179395.2 of Pulicaria dysenterica. Taxonomy (NCBI): domain Eukaryota; kingdom Viridiplantae; phylum Streptophyta; class Magnoliopsida; order Asterales; family Asteraceae; genus Pulicaria; species Pulicaria dysenterica. Next base: position 47,686,581 of record OX359289.1, on the reverse strand, counting down.
GATTTCAGCCCATTGATCTTCAAATTTGTGATTTGTTGATGATGAATTCAATCTAATCTTCACTCCCTTGGCTCTGATACTACTTGATAGAACATAACAAGCGCTAGATTGAACGATTGCATAAGAAACTATGAGAAGATTGAGAGAATCTCAACTATACCTTAGAAAACACATAGTTTATTTCATTGAAGTGTGGCAATCCTTACACTTTTACACTAAGCATAAGGTATATATACCCCTTGGGTATATTCACAATAAGCCCCCTCACACAATATTAGAACTCCTATTTTTGAAATTGAAGAATATTACTATGTCAGAAAATGCATTTCGGATGAAATTTTTGAAATTTTGAGTGAAAAATGCAGTTTGAAAAGTCAAGATCGATGACCAAATGTACTTCGATCGAACTATAATTTATTAACCATGATCGAATTCAATTATGGTGACTGCGATTGAACAGAAGTTAACTTCTATTCAAAAAGATTCAATTGAATGCGATCAGGCTAACTCTATTCAATGCGATTAGTAGGGATCGAGTGCAATTAGTATCAGCTTGATCGAACTAGGCAGTTTTCATCTCGATCGAACTAACATTAGTCGACTTGAATCGAATACAATTAGAAACCCTTCAATCAAACATAACCTTTCACTTTGAATCGAATTCAATTAAATCGAACAGGAGTTGTCAACTTCAATCGAACTCAATTAGAACCACTTCGATTGAACAGGTAGTTTTCACTTGAATCGAATTCAAACAGAACCACTTCGATCAAACTAGGTAGCTTACATCACAATCGAACTGTAGAGATAATTTCTCGGTCACACTGAACAGTGTCACCTACCCACTTCGATCGTAACTGTTTTTCACACACAAACACCAAATCTATGGTGTTTTTCAACTTTTTGAATCATAATTTCAGATCTGTACTGTTCTTCAATCTGCAAACTGTTCTTGATAAAAAATTTAAATTCATAATTTCAACTAATCCACTTTTAAAATCTGAATCAATAACATCACAAACAGGACTTTCGCAGATCAACCCTTGAAATCAAATCGTGAACAATATCCTGAATAGAACATCAATTAATCTACTTTTTCATGCTTTGAACAGTGAAATTACCTCTTTCGATCATTCAACAGTAGATGTAGTATTGATTCTCAACTAATAACATCAATTTGAGATCATAAATGCCATTTTTTAATCAAAATGAGTACGATCAGCCCTTTCTTCAAATTTTCTCGATTTCAGCCCATTGATCTTCAAATTTGTGATTTGTTGATGATGAATTCAATCTAATCTTCACTCCCTTGGCTCTGATACTACTTGATAGAACATAACAAGCGCTAGATTGAACGATTGCATAAGAAACTATGAGAAGATTGAGAGAATCTCAACTATACCTTAGAAAACACATAGTTTATTTCATTGAAGTGTGGCAATCCTTACACTTTTACACTAAGCATAAGGTATATATACCCCTTGGGTATATTCACAATAAGCCCCCTCACACAATATTAGAACTCCTATTTTTGAAATTGAAGAATATTACTATGTCAGAAAATGCATTTCGGATGAAAATTTTGAAATTTTGAGTGAAAAATGCAGTTTGAAAACTCAAGATCGATGACCAAATGTACTTCGATCGAACTATAATTTATTAACCATGATCGAATTCAATTATGGTGACTGCGATTGAACAGAAGTGAACTTCTATTCAAAAAGATTCAATTGAATGCGATCAGGCTAACTCTATTCAATGCGATTAGTAGGGATCGAGTGCAATTAGTATCAGCTTGATCGAACTAGGCAGTTTTCATCTCGATCGAACTAACATTAGTCGACTTGAATCGAATACAATTAGAAACCCTTCAATCAAACATAACCTTTCACTTTGAATCGAATTCAATTAAATCGAACAGGAGTTGTCAACTTCAATCGAACTCAATTAGAACCACTTCGATTGAACAGGTAGTTTTCACTTGAATCGAATTCAAACAGAACCACTTCGATCAAACTAGGTAGCTTACATCACAATCGAACTGTAGAGATAATTTCTCGGTCACACTGAACAGTGTCACCTACCCACTTCGATCGTAACTGTTTTTCACACACAAACACCAAATCTATGGTGTTTTTCAACTTTTTGAATCATAATTTCAGATCTGTACTGTTCTTCAATCTGCAAACTGTTCTTGATAAAAAATTTAAATTCATAATTTCAACTAATCCACTTTTAAAATCTGAATCAATAACATCACAAATAGGACTTTCGCAGATCAACCCTTGAAATCAAATCGTGAACAATATCCTGAATAGAACATCAATTAATCTACTTTTTCATGCTTTGAACAGTGAAATTACCTCTTTCGATCATTCAACAGTAGATGTAGTATTGATTCTCAACTAATAACATCAATTTGAGATCATAAATGCCATTTTTTAATCAAAATGAGTACGATCAGCCCTTTCTTCAAATTTTCTCGATTTCAGCCCATTGATCTTCAAATTTGTGATTTGTTGATGATGAATTCAATCTAATCTTCACTCCCTTGGCTCTGATACTACTTGATAGAACATAACAAGCGCTAGATTGAACGATTGCATAAGAAACTATGAGAAGATTGAGAGAATCTCAACTATACCTTAGAAAACACATAGTTTATTTCATTGAAGTGTGGCAATCCTTACACTTTTACACTAAGCATAAGGTATATATACCCCTTGGGTATATTCACAATAAGCCCCCTCACACAATATTAGAACTCCTATTTTTGAAATTGAAGAATATTACTATGTCAGAAAATGCATTTCGGATGAAAATTTTGAAATTTTGAGTGAAAAATGCAGTTTGAAAACTCAAGATCGATGACCAAATGTACTTCGATCGAACTATAATTTATTAACCATGATCGAATTCAATTATGGTGACTGCGATTGAACAGAAGTTAACTTCTATTCAAAAAGATTCAATTGAATGCGATCAGGCTAAGTCTATTCAATGCGATTAGTAGGGATCGAGTGCAATTAGTATCAGCTTGATCGAACTAGGCAGTTTTCATCTCGATCGAACTAACATTAGTCGACTTGAATCGAATACAATTAGAAACCCTTCAATCGAACATAACCTTTCACTTTGAATCGAATTCAATTAAATCGAACAGGAGTTGTCAACTTCAATCGAACTCAATTAGAACCACTTCGATTGAACAGGTAGTTTTCACTTGAATCGAATTCAAACAGAACCACTTCGATCAAACTAGGTAGCTTACATCACAATCGAACTGTAGAGATAATTTCTCGGTCACACTGAACAGTGTCACCTACCCACTTCGATCGTAACTGTTTTTCACACACAAACACCAAATCTATGGTGTTTTTCAACTTTTTGAATCAAAATTTCAGATTTGTACTGTTCTTCAATCTGCAAACTGTTCTTGATAAAAAATTTAAATTCATAATTTCAACTAATCCAATTTGAAAATCTGAATCAATAACATCACAAACAGGACTTTCGTAGATCAACCCTTGAAATCAAATCGTGAACAATATCCTGAATAGAACATCAATTAATCTACTTTTTCATGCTTTGAACAGTGAAATTACCTCTTTCGATCATTCAACAGTAGATGTAGTATTGATTCTCAACTAATAACATCAATTTGAGATCATAAATGCCATTTTTTAATCAAAATGAGTACGATCAGCCCTTTCTTCAAATTTTCTCGATTTCAGCCCATTGATCTTCAAATTTGTGATTTGTTGATGATGAATTCAATCTAATCTTCACTCCCTTGGCTCTGATACTAGTTGATAGAACATAACAAGCGCTAGATTGAACGATTGCATAAGAAACTCTGAGAAGATTGAGAGAATCTCAACTATACCTTAGAAAACACATAGTTTATTTCATTGAAGTGCGGCAATCCTTACACTTTTACACTAAGCATAAGGTATATATACCCCTTGGGTATATTCACAATAAGCCCCCTCACACAATATTAGAACTCCTATTTTTGAAATTGAAGAATATTACTATGTCAGAAAATGCATTTCGGATGAAAATTTTGAAATTTTGAGTGAAAAATGCAGTTTGAAAACTCAAGATCGATGACCAAATGTACTTCGATCGAACTATAATTTATTAACCATGATCGAATTCAATTATGGTGACTGCGATTGAACAGAAGTGAACTTCTATTTAAAAAGATTCAATTGAGTGCGATCAGGCTAAGTCTATTCAATGCGATTAGTAGGGATCGAGTGCAATTAGTATCAGCTTGATCGAACTAGGCAGTTTTCATCTCGATCGAACTAAAATTAGTCGACTTGAATCGAATACAATTAGAAACCCTTCAATCGAACATAACCTTTCACTTTGAATCGAATTCAATTAAATCGAACAGGAGTTGTCAACTTCAATCGAACTTAATTAGAACCACTTCGATTGAACAGGTAGTTTTCACATGAATCGAATTCAAACAGAACCACTTCGATCAAACTAGGTAGCTTACATCACAATCGAACTGTAGAGATAATTTCTCGGTCACACTGAACAGTGTCATCTACCCACTTCGATCGTAACTGTTTTTCACACACAAACACCAAATCTATGGTGTTTTTCAACTTTTTGAATCAAAATTTCAGATCTGTACTGTTCTTCAATCTGCAAACTGTTCTTGATAAAAAATTTAAATTCATAATTTCAACTAATCCACTTTGAAAATCTGAATCAATAACATCACAAATAGGACTTTCGTTGATCAACCCTTGAAATCAAATCGTGAACAGTATCCTGAATAGAACATCAATTAATCTACTTTTTCATGCTTTGAACAGTGAAATTACCTCTTTCGATCATTCAACAGTAGATGTAGTATTGATTCTCAACTAATAACATCAATTTGAGATCATAAATGCCATTTTTTAATCAAAATGAGTACGATCAGCCCTTTCTTCAAATTTTCTCAATTTCAGCCCATTGATCTTCAAATTTGTGATTTGTTGATGATGAATTCAATCTAATCTTCACTCCCTAGGCTCTGATACTACTTGATAGATCATAACAAGCGCTAGATTGAACGATTGAATAAGAAACTATGAGAAGATTGAGAGAATCTCAACTATACCTTAGAAAACACATAGTTTATGTCAATGAAGTGTGGTAATCCTTACACTTTTACACTAAGCATAAGGTATATATACCCCTTGGGTATATTCACAATAAGCCCCCTCACAAAATATTAGAACTCCTATTTTTGAAATTGAAGAATATTACTATGTCAGAAAATGCATTTCGGATGAAAATTTTGAAATTTTGAGTGAAAAATGCAGTTTGAAAACTCAAGATCGATGACCAAATGTACTTCGATCGAACTATAATTTATTAACCATGATCGAATTCAATTATGGTGACTGCGATTGAACAGAAGTGAACTTCTATTCAAAAAGATTCAATTGAGTGCGATCAGGCTAAGTCTATTCATTGCGATTAGTAGGGATCGAGTGCAATTAGTATCAGCTTGATCGAACTAGGCAGTTTTCATCTCGATCGAACTAAAATTAGTCTACTTGAATCGAATACAATTAGAAACCCTTCAATAGAACATAACCTTTCACTTTGAATCGAATTCAATTAAATCGAACAGGAGTTGTCAACTTCAATCGAACTTAATTAGAACCACTTCGATTGAACAGGTAGTTTTCACTTGAATCAAATTCAAACAGAACCACTTCGATCAAACTAGGTAGCTTACATCACAATCGAACTGTAGAGATAATTTCTCGGTCACACTGAACAGTGTCACCTACCCACTTCGATCGTAACTGTTTTTCACACACAAACACCAAATCTATGCTGTTTTTCAACTTTTTGAATCAAAATTTCAGATCTGTACTATTCTTCAATCTGCAAACTGTTCTTGATAAAAATTTTAAATTCATAATTTCAACTAATCCACTTTGAAAATCTGAATCAATAACATCACAAACAGGACTTTCGTAGATCAAACCTTGAAATCAAATCGTGAACAATATCCTGAATAGAACATCAATTAATCTACTTTTTCATGCTTTGAACAGTGAAATTACCTCTTTCGATCATTCAACAGTAGATGTAGTATTGATTCTCAACTAATAACATCAATTTGACATCATAAATGCCATTTTTTAATCAAAATGAGTACGATCAGCCCTTTTTCAAATTTTCTCGATTTCAGCCCATTGATCTTCAAATTTGTGATTTGTTGATGATGAATTCAATCTAATCTTCACTCCCTTGGCTCTGATACTACTTGATAGATCATAACAAGCGCTAGATTGAACGATTGCATAAGAAACTATGAGAAGATTGAGAGAATCTCAACTATACCTTAGAAAACACATAGTTTATTTCATTGAAGTGTGGCAATCCTTACACTTTTACACTAAGCATAAGGTATATATACCCCTTGGGTATATTCACAATAAGCCCCCTCACACAATATTTGAACTCCTATTTTTGAAATTGAAGAATATTACTATGTCAGAAAATGCATTTCGGATGAAAATTTTGAAATTTTGAGTGAAAAAGGCAGTTTGAAAACTGAAGATCGATGACCAAATGTACTTCGATCAAACTATAATTTATTAACCATGATCGAATTCAATTATGGTGACTGCGATTGAACAGAAGTTAACTTCTATTCAAAAAGATTCAATTAAATGCGATCAGGCTAAGTCTATTCAATGCGATTAGTAGGGATCGAGTGCAATTAGTATCAACTTGATCGAACTAGGCAGTTTTCATCTCGATCGAGCTAACATTAGTCGACTTGAATCGAATACAATTAGAAACCCTTCAATCGAACATAACCTTTCACTTTGAATCGAATTCAATTAAATCGAACAGGAGTTGTCAACTTCAATCGAACTCAATTAGAACCACTTCGATTGAACAGGTAGTTTTCACTTGAATCGAATTCAAACAGAACCACTTCGATCAAACTACGTAGCTTACATCACAATCGAACTGTAGAGATAATTTCTCGGTCACACTGAACAGTGTCACCTACCCACTTCGATCGTAACTGTTTTTCACACACAAACACCAAATCTATGGTGTTTTTCAACTTTTTGAATCAAAATTTCAGATCTGTACTGTTCTTCAATCTGCAAACTGTTCTTGATAAAAATTTTAAATTCATAATTTCAACTAATCCACTTTGAAAATCTGAATCAATAACATCACAAACAGGACTTTCGTAGATCAACCCTTGAAATCAAATCGTGAATAATATCCTGAATAGAACATCAATTAATCTAATTTTTCATGCTTTGAACAGTGAAATTACCTCTTTCGATCATTCAACAGTAGATGTAGTATTGATTCTCAACTAATAACATCAATTTGAGATCATAAATGCCATTTTTTAATCAAAATGAGTACGATCATCCGTTTCTTCAAATTTTCTCGATTTCAGCCCATTGATCTTCAAATTTGTGATTTGTTGATGATGAATTCAATCTAATCTTCACTCCCTTGGCTCAGATACTACTTGATATAACATAACAAGCGCTAGATTGAACGATTGCATAAGAAACTATGAGAAGATTGAGAGAATCTCAACTATACCTTAGAAAACACATAGTTTATTTCATTGAAGTGTGGCAATCCTTACACTTTTACACTAAGCAAAAGGTATATATACCCCTTGAGTATATTCACAATAAGCCCCCTCACACAATATTAGAACTCCTATTTTTGAAATTGAAGAATATTACTATGTCAGAAAATGCATTTCGGATGAAAATTTTGAAATTTTGAGTGAAAAATGCAGTTTGAAAACTCAAGATCGATGACCAAATGTACTTCGATCGAACTATAATTTATTAACCATGATCGAATTCAATTATGGTGACTGCGATTGAACAGAAGTGAACTTCTATTCAAAAAGATTCAATTGAATACGATCAGGCTAAGTCTATTCAATGCGATTAGTAGGGATCGAGTGCAATTAGTATCAGCTTGATCGAACTAGGCAGTTTTCATCTCGATCGAACTAACATTAGTCGACTTGAATCGAATACAATTAGAAACCCTTCAATCGAACATAACCATTCACTTTGAATCGAATTCAATTAAATCGAACAGGAGTTGTCAACTTCAATTGAACTCAATTAGAACCACTTCGATTGAACATGTAGTTTTCACTTGAATCGAATTCAAACAGAACCACTTCGATCAAACTAGGTAGCTTACATCACAATCGAACTGTAGAGATAATTTCTCGGTCACACTGAACAGTGTCACCTACCCACTTCGATCGTAACTGTTTTTCACACACAAACACCAAATCTATGGTGTTTTTCAACTTTTTTAATTAAAATTTCAGATCTGTACTGTTCTTCAATCTGCAAACTATTCTTGATAAAAAATTTAAATTCATAATTTCAACTAATCCACTTTGAAAATCTGAATCAATAACATCACAAACAGGACTTTCGTAGATCAAACCTTGAAATCAAATCGTGAACAATATCCTGAATAGAACATCAATTAATCTACTTTTTCATGCTTTGAACAGTGAAATTACCTCTTTCGATCATTCAACAGTAGATGTAGTATTGATTCTCAACTAATAACATCAATTCGAGATCATAAATGCCATTTTTTAATCAAAATGAATACCATCAGCCCTTTCTTCAAATTTTCTCGATTTCAGCCCATTGATCTTCAAATTTGTGATTTGTTGATGATGAATTCAATCTAATCTTCACTCCCTTGGCTCTGATACTACTTGATAGATCATAACAAGCGCTAGATTGAACGATTGCATAAGAAACTATGAGAAGATTGAGAGAATCTCAACTATACCTTAGAAAACACATAGTTTATTTCATTGAAGTGTGGCAATCCTTACACTTTTACACTAAGCATAAGGTATATATACCCCTTGGGTATATTCACAATAAGCCCCCTCACACAATATTAGAACTCCTATTTTTGAAATTGAAGAATATTACTATGTCAGAAAATGCATTTCGGATGAAAATTTTTAAATTTTGAGTGAAAAATGCAGTTTGAAAACTCAAGATCGATGACCAAATATACTTCGATCAAACTATAATTTATTAACCATGATCGAATTCAATTATGGTGACTACGATTGAACAGAAGTTAACTTCTATTCAAAAAGATTCAATTAAATGCGATCAGGCTAAGTCTATTCAATGCGATTAGTAGGGATCGAGTGCAATTAGTATCAACTTGATCGAACTAGGCAGTTTTCATCTCGATCGAACTAACATTAGTCGACTTGAATCGAATCCCTTCAATCGAACATAACCTTTCACTTTGAATCGAATTTAATTAAATCGAACAGGAGTTGTCAACTTCAATCGAAATCAATTAGAACCACTTCGATTGAACAGGTAGTTTTCACTTGAATCGAATTCAAACAGAACCACTTCGATCAAACTAGGTAGCTTACATCACAATCGAACTGTAGAGATAATTTCTCGGTCACACTGAACAGTGTCACCTACCCACTTCGATCGTAACTGTTTTTCACACACAAACACCAAATCTATGGTGTTTTTCAACTTTTTGAATCAAAATTTCAGATCTGTACTGTTCTTCAATCTGCAAACTGTTCTTGATAAAAATTTTAAATTCATAATTTCAACTAATCCACTTTGAAAATCTGAATCAATAACATCACAAACAGGACTTACGTAGATCAACCCTTGAAATCAAATCGTGAACAATATCCTGAATAGAACATCAATTAATCTACTTTTTCATGCTTTGAACAGTGAAATTACCTCTTTCGATCATTCAACAGTAGATGTAGTATTGATTCTCAACTAATAACATCAATTTGACATCATAAATGCCATTTTTTAATCAAAATGAGTACGATCAGCCCTTTCTTCAAATTTTCTCGATTTCAGCCCATTGATCTTCAAATTTGTGATTTGTTGATGATGAATTCAATCTAATCTTCACTCCCTTGGCTCTGATACTACTTGATAGAACATAACAAGCGCTAGATTGAACGATTGCATAAGAAACTATGAGAAGATTGAGAGAATCTCAACTATACCTTAGAAAACACATAGTTTATTTCATTGAAGTGTGGCAATCCTTACACTTTTACACTAAGCATAAGGTATATATACCCCTTGGGTATATTCACAATAAGCCCCCTCACACAATATTAGAACTCCTATTTTTGAAATTGAAGAATATTACTATGTCAGAAAATGCATTTCGGATGAAAATTTTGAAATTTTGAGTGAAAAATGCAGTTTGAAAACTTAAGATCGATGACCAAATGTACTTCGATCGAACTATAATTTATTAACCATGATCGAATTCAATTATGGTGACTGCGATTGAACAGAAGTGAACTTCTATTCAAAAAGATTCAATTAAATGCGATCAGGCTAAGTCTATTCAATGCGATTAGTAGGGATCGATTGCAATTAGTATCAGCTTGATCGAACTAGGCAGTTTTCATCTCGATCGAACTAACATTAGTCGACTTGAATCGCATACAATTAGAAACCCTTCAATCGAACATAACCGTTCACTTTGAATCGAATTCAATTAAATCGAACAGGAGTTGTCAACTTCAATCGAACTCAATTAGAACCACTTCGATTGAACAGGTAGTTTTCACTTGAATCGAATTCAAACAGAACCACTTCGATCAAACTAGGTAGCTTACATCACAATCGAACTGTAGAGATAATTTCTCGGTCACACTGAACAGTGTCACCTACCCACTTCGATCGTAACTGTTTTTCACACACAAACACCAAATCTATGGTGTTTTTCAACTTTTTGAATCAAAATTTCAGATCTGTACTGTTCTTCAATCTGCAAACTGTTCTTGATAAAAAATTTAAATTCATAATTTCGACTAATCCACTTTGAAAATCTGAATCAATAACATCACAAACAGGACTTTCGTAGATCCAACCCTTGAAATCAAATCGTGAACAATATCCTGAATAGAACATCAATTAATCTACTTTTTCATGCTTTGAACAGTGAAATTACCTCTTTCGATCATTCAACAGTAGATGTAGTATTGATTCTCAACTAATAACATCAATTTGACATCATAAATGCCATTTTTTAATCAAAATGAGTACGATCAGCCCTTTCTTCAAATTTTCTCGATTTCAGCCCATTGATCTTCAAATTTGTGATTTGTTGATGATGAATTCAATCTAATCTTCACTCCCTTGGCTCAGATACTACTTGATATAACATAACAAGCGCTAGATTGAACGATTGCATAAGAAACTATGAGAAGATTGAGAGAATCTCAACTATACCTTAGAAAACACATAGTTTATTTCATTGAAGTGTGGCAATCCTTACACTTTTACACTAAGCATAATGTATATATACCCCTTGGGTATATTCACAATAAGCCCCCTCACACAATATTAGAACTCCTATTTTTGAAATTGAAGAATATTACTATGTCAGAAAATGCATTTCGGATGAAAATTTTGAAATTTTGAGTGAAAAATGCAGTTTGAAAACTCAAGATCGATGACCAAATGTACTTCGATCGAACTATAATTTATTAACCATGATCGAATTCAATTATGGTGACTGCGATTGAACAGAAGTGAACTTCTATTCAAAAAGATTCAATTGAATGCGATCAGGCTAAGTCTATTCAATGCGATTAGTAGAGATCGAGTGCAATTAGTATCAACTTGATCGAACTAGGCAGTTTTCATCTCGATCGAACTAACATTAGTCGACTTGAATCGAATACAATTAGAAACCCTTCAATCGAACATAACCTTTCACTTTGAATCGAATTCAATTAAATCGAACACGAGTTGTCAACTTCAATCGAACTCAATTAGAACCACTTCGATTGAACAGGTAGTTCTCACTTGAATCGAATTCAAACAGAACCACTTCGATCAAACTAGGTAGCTTACATCACAATCGAACTGTAGAGATAATTTCTCTGTCACACTGAACAGTGTCACCTACCCACTTAGATCGTAACTGTTTTTAACACACAAACACCAAATCTATGGTGTTTTTCAACTTTTTTAATCAAAATTTCAGATCTTTACTGTTCTTCAATCTGCAAACTGTTCTTGATTAAAAATTTAAATTCATAATTTCGACTAATCCACTTTGAAAATCTGAATAAATAACATCACAAACAGGACTTTCGTAGATCAACCCTTGAAATCAAATCGTGAACAATATCCTGAATAGAACATCAATTAATCTACTTTTTCATGCTTTGAACAGTGAAATTACCTCTTTCGATCATTCAACAGTAGATGTAGTATTGATTCTCAACTAATAACATCAATTTGAGATCATAAATGCCATTTTTTATAAAAATGAGTACGATCAGCCCTTTCTTCAAAATTTCTCGATTTCAGCCCATTGATCTTCAAATTTGTGATTTGTTGATGATGAATTCAATCTAATCTTCACTCCCTTGGCTCTGATACTACTTGATATAACATAACAAGCGCTAGATTGAACGATTGCATAAGAAACTATGAGAAGATTGATAGAATCTCAACTATACCTTAGAAAACACATAGTTTATTTCATTGAAGTGTGGCAATCCTTACACTTTTACACTAAGCATAATGTATATATACCCTTTGGGTATATTCACAATAAGCCCCCTCACACAATATTAGAACTCTTATTTTTGAAATTGAAGAATATTACTATGTCAGAAAATGCATTTCGGATGAAAATTTTGAAATTTTGAGTGAAAAATGCAGTTTGAAAACTCAAGATCGATGACCAAATGTACTTCGATCGAACTATAATTTATTAACCTTGATCGAATTCAATTATGGTGACTGCGATTGAACAGAAGTTCACTGCTATTCAAAAAGATTCAATTGAATGCGATCAGGCTAAGTCTAGTCAATGCGATTAGTAGGGATCGGGTGCAATTAGTATCAGCTTGATCGAACTTGGCAGTTTTCATCTCGATCGAACTAACATTAGTCTACTTGAATCGAATACAATTAGAAACCCTTCAATCGAACATAACCTTTCACTTTGAATCGAATTCAATTAAATCGAACAGGAGTTGTCAACTTCAATCGAACTCAATTAGAACCACTTCGATTGAACATGTAGTTTTCACTTGAATCGAATTCAAACAGAACCACTTCGATCAAACTAGGTAGCTTACATCACAATCAAACTGTAGAGATAATTTCTCGGTCACACTGAATAGTGCCACCTACCCACTTTGATCGTAAATATTTTTCACACACAAACACCAAATCTATGGTGTTTTTCAACTTTTTGAATCAAATTTTCAGATTTGTACTGTTCTTCAATCTGCAAACTGTTCTTGATAAAAAATTTAAATTCATAATTTCGACTAATCCACTTTGAAAATCTGAATCAATAACATCACAAACAGGACTTTCGTAGATCAACCCTTGAAATCAAATCGAGAACAATATCATGAATAGAACATCAATTAATCTACTTTTTCATGCTTTGAACAGTGAAATTACCTCTTTCGATCATTCAACAGTAGATGTAGTATTGATTCTCAACTAATAACATCAATTTGAGATCATAAATGCCATTTTTTATAAAAATGAGTACGATCAGCCCTTTCTTCAAATTTTCTCGATTTCAGCCCATTGATCTTCAAATTTGTGATTTGTTGATGATGAATTCAATCTAATCTTCACTCCCTTGGCTCTGATACTACTTGATAGAACATAACAAGCGCTAGATTGAACGATTGCATAAGAAACTATGAGAACATTGAGAGAATCTCAACTATACCTTAGAAAACACATAGTATATTTCATTGAAGTGTGGCAATCCTTACACTTTTACACTAAGCATAAGGTATATATACCCCTTGGGTATATTCACAATAAGCCCCCTCACACAATATTAGAACTCCTATTTTTAAAATTGAAGAATATTACTATGTCAGAAAATGCATTTCAGATGAAAATTTTGAAATTTTTAGTGAAAAATGCGGTTTGAAAACTCAAGATCGATGACCAAATGTACTTCGATCGAACTATAATTTATTAACCTTGATCGAATTCAATTATGGTGACTGCGATTGAACAGAAGTTCATTGCTATTCAAAAAGATTCAATTGAATGCGATCAGGCTAAGTCTATTCAATGCGATTAGTAGGGATCGAGTACAATTAGTATCAGCTTGATCGAACTTGGCAGTTTTCATCTCGATCGAACTAACATTAGTCGACTTGAATCGAATACAATTAGAAACCCTTCAATCGAACATAACCTTTCACTTTGAATCGAATTCAATTAAATCGAACAGGAGTTGTCAACTTCAATCGAACTCAATTAGAACCACTTCGATTGAACAAGTAGTTTTCACTTGAATCGAATTCAAACAGAACCACTTCGATCAAACTAGGTAGCATACGTCACAATCGAACTGTAGAGATAATTTCTCGGTCACACTGAACAGTGTCACCTACCCACTTCGATCGTAACTATTTTTCACACACAAACACCAAATCTATGGTGTTTTTCAACTTTTTGAATCAAAATTTCAGATCTGTACTGTTCTTCAATCTGCAAACTGTTCTTGATAAAAATTTTAAATTCATAATTTCAACTAATCCACTTTGAAAATCTGAATCAATAACATCACAAACAGGACTTTCGTAGATCAACCCTCGAAATCAAATCGTGAACAATATCATGAATAGAACATCAATTAATCTACTTTTTCATGCTTTGAACAGTGAAATTACCTCTTTCGATCATTCACCAGTAGATGTAGTATTGATTCTCAACTAACAACATCAATTTGAGATCATAAATGCCATTTTTTAATCAAAATGAGTACGATCAGCCCTTTCTTCAAATTTTCTCGATTTCAGCCCATTGATCTTCAAATTTGTGATTTGTTGATGATGAATTCAATCTAATCTTTACTCCCTTGGCTCTGATACTACTTGATAGAACATAACAAGCGCTAGATTGAACGATTGCATAAGAAACTATGAGAAGATTGAGAGAATCTCAACTATACCTTAGAAAACACATAGTTTATTTCATTGAAGTGTGGCAATCCTTACACTTTTACACTAAGCATAAGGTATATATACCCCTTGGGTATATTCACAATAAGACCCCTCACACAATATTAGAACTCCTATTTTTGAAATTGAAGAATATTACTATGTCAGAAAATGCATTTCGGATGAAAATTTTGAAATTTTGAGTGAAAAATGCAGTTTGAAAACTCAAGATCGATGACCAAATGTACTTCGATCGAACTATAATTTATTAACCTTGATCGAATTCAATTATGGTGACTGCGATTGAACAGAAGTTCACTGCTATTCAAAAAGATTCAATTGAATTCGATCAGGCTAAGTCTATTCAATGCGATTAGTAGGGATCGAGTGCAATTAGTATCAGCTTGATCGAACTTGGCAGTTTTCATCTCGATCGAACTAACATTAGTCTACTTGAATCGAATACAATTAGACACCCTTCAATCGAACATAACCTTTCACTTTGAATGGAATTCAATTAAATCGAACAGGAGTTGTCAACTTCAATCGAACTCAATTAGAACCACTTCGATTGAACAGGTAGTTTTCACTTGAATCGAATTCAAACAGAACCACTTCGATCAAACTAGGTAGCTTACATCACAATCGAACTGTAGAGATAATTTCTCGGTCAGACTGAATAGTGCCACCTACCCACTTCGATCGTAAATATTTTTCACACACAAACACCAAATCTATGGTGTTTTTCAACTTTTTGAATCAAATTTTCAGATCTGTACTGTTCTTCAATCTGCAAACTGTTCTTGATAAAAAATTTAAATTCATAATTTCGACTAATCCACTTTGAAAATCTGAATCAATAACATCACAAACAGGACTTTCGTAGATCAACCCTTGAAATCAAATCGAGAACAATATCATGAATAGAACATCAATTAATCTACTTTTTCATGCTTTGAACAGTGAAATTACCTCTTTCGATCATTCAACAGTAGATGTAGTATTGATTCTCAACTAATAACATCAATTTGAGATCATAAATGCCATTTTTTTATCAAAATGAGTACGATCAGCCCTTTCTTCAAATTTTCTCGATTTCAGCCCATTGATCTTCAAATTTGTGATTTGTTGATGATGAATTCAATCTAATCTTCACTCCCTTGGCTCTGATACTACTTGATAGAACATAACAAGCGCTAGATTGAACGATTGCATAAGAAACTATGAGAACATTGAGAGAATCTCAACTATACCTTAGAAAACACATAGTATATTTCATTGAAGTGTGGCAATCCTTACACTTTTACACTAAGCATAAGGTATATATACCCCTTGGGTATATTCACAATAAGCCCCCTCACACAATATTAGAACTCCTATTTTTAAAATTGAAGAATATTACTATGTCAGAAAATGCATTTCAGATGAAAATTTTGAAATTTTTAGTGAAAAATGCAGTTTGAAAACTCAAGATCGATGACCAAATGTACTTCAATCGAACTATAATTTATTAACCTTGATCGAATTCAATTATGGTGACTGCGATTGAGTAGAAGTTCATTGCTATTCAAAAAGATTCAATTGAATGCGATCAGGGTAAGTCTATTCAATGCGATTAGTAGGGATCGAGTACAATTAGTATCAGCTTGATCGAACTTGGCAGTTTTCATCTCGATCGAACTAACATTAGTCGACTTGAATCGAATACAATTAGAAACCCTTCAATCGAACATAACCTTTCACTTTGAATCGAATTAAATTAAATCGAACAGGAGTTGTCAACTTCAATCGAACTCAATTAGAACCACTTCGATTGAACAAGTAGTTTTCACTTGAATCGAATTCAAACAGAACCACTTCGATCAAACTAGGTAGCTTACGTCACAATCGAACTGTAGAGATAATTTCTCGGTCACACTGAACAGTGTCACCTACCCACTTCGATCGTAACTATTTTTCACACACAAACACCAAATCTATGGTGTTTTTCGACTTTTTGAATCAAAATTTCAGATCTGTACTGTTCTTCAATCTGCAAACTGTTCTTATTAAAAATTTTAAATTCATAATTTCAACTAATCCACTTTGAAAATCTGAATCAATAACATCACAAACAGGACTTTCGTAGATCAACCCTTGAAATCAAATCGTGAACAATATCATGAATAGAACATCAATTAATCTACTTTTTCATGCTTTGAACAGTGAAATTACCTCTTTCGATCATTCAACAGTAGATGTAGTATTGATTCTCAACTAATAACATCAATTTGAGATCATAAATGCCATTTTTTAATCAAAATGAGTACGATCAGCCCTTTCTTCAAATTTTCTCGATTTCAGCCCATTGATCTTCAAATTTGTGATTTGTTGATGATGAATTCAATCTAATCTTCACTCCCTTGGCTCTGATACCACTTGATAGAACATAACAAGCGCTAGATTGAACTATTGCATAAGAAACTATGAGAAGATTGAGAGAATCTCAACTATACCTTAGAAAACACATAGTTTATTTCATTGAAGTGTGCCAATCCTTACACTTTTACACTAAGCATAAGGTATATATACCCCTTGGGTATATTCACAATAAGCCCCCTCACACAATATTAGAACTCCTATTTTTGAAATTGAAGAATATTACTATGTCAGAAAATGCATTTCGGATGAAAATTTTGAAATTTTGAGTGAAAAATGCAGTTTGAAAACTCAAGATCGATGACCAAATGTACTTCGATCGAACTATAATTTATTAACCTTGATCGAATTCAATTATGGTGACTGCGATTGAACAGAAGTTCACTGCTATTCAAAAAGATTCAATTGAATTCGATCAGGCTAAGTCTATTCAATGCGATTAGTAGGGATCGAGTGCAATTAGTATCAGCTTGATCGAACTTGGCAGTTTTCATCTCGATCGAACTAACATTAGTCTACTTGAATCGAATACAATTAGAAACGTTCAATCGAACATAACCTTTCACTTTGAATGGAATTCAATTAAATCGAACAGGAGTTGTCAACTTCAATCGAACTCAATTAGAACCACTTCGATTGAACAGGTAGTTTTCACTTGAATCGAATTCAAACAGAACCACTTCGATCAAACTAGGTAGCTTACATCACAATCGAACTGTAGAGATAATTTCTCGGTCAGACTGAATAGTGCCACCTACCCACTTCGATCGTAAATATTTTTCACACACAAACACCAAATCTATGGTGTTTTTCAACTTTTTGAATCAAATTTTCAGATCTGTACTGTTCTTCAATCTGCAAACTGTTCTTGATAAAAAATTTAAATTCATAATTTTGACTAATCCACTTTGAAAATCTGAATCAATAACATCACAAACAGGACTTTCGTAGATCAACCCTTGAAATCAAATCGAGAACAATATCATGAATAGAACATCAATTAATCTACTTTTTCATGCTTTGAACAGTGAAATTACCTCTTTCGATCATTCAACAGTAGATGTAGTATTGATTCTCAACTAATAACATCAATTTGAGATCATAAATGCCATTTTTTTATCAAAATGAGTACGATCAGCCCTTTCTTCAAATTTTCTCGATTTCAGCCCATTGATCTTCAAATTTGTGATTTGTTGATGATGAATTCAATCTAATCTTCACTCCCTTGGCTCTGATACTACTTGATAGAACATAACAAGCGCTAGATTGAACGATTGCATAAGAAACTATGAGAACATTGAGAGAATCTCAACTATACCTTAGAAAACACATAGTATATTTCATTGAAGTGTGGCAATCCTTACACTTTTACACTAAGCATAAGGTATATATACCCCTTGGGTATATTCACAATAAGCCCCCTCACACAATATTAGAACTCCTATTTTTAAAATTGATGAATATTACTATGTCAGAAAATGCATTTCAGATGAAAATTTTGAAATTTTTAGTGAAAAATGCAGTTTGAAAACTCAAGATCGATGACCAAATGTACTTCGATCGAACTATAATTTATTAACCTTGATCGAATTCAATTATGGTGACTGCGATTGAACAGAAGTTCATTGCTATTCAAAAAGATTCAATTGAATGCGATCAGGCTAAGTCTATTCAATGCGATTAGTAGGGATCGAGTACAATTAGTATCAGCTTGATCGAACTTGGCAGTTTTCATCTCGATCGAACTAACATTAGTCGACTTGAATCGAATACAATTAGAAACCCTTCAATCGAACATAACCTTTCACTTTGAATCGAATTCAATTAAATCGAACAGGAGTTGTCAACTTCAATCAAACTCAATTAGAACCACTTCGATTGAACAAGTAGTTTTCACTTGAATCGAATTCAAACAGAACCACTTCGATCAAACTAGGTAGCTTACGTCACAATCGAACTGTAGAGATAATTTCTCGGTCACACTGAACAGTGTCACCTACCCACTTCGATCGTAACTATTTTTCACACACAAACACCAAATCTATGGTGTTTTTCAACTTTTTGAATCAAAATTTCAGATCTGTACTGTTCTTCAATCTGCAAACTGTTCTTGATAAAAATTTTAAATTCATAATTTCAACTAATCCACTTTGAAAATCTGAATCAATAACATCACAAACAGGACTTTCGTAGATCAACCCTTGAAATCAAATCGTGAACAATATCATGAATAGAACATCAATTAATCTACTTTTTCATGCTTTGAACAGTGAAATTACCTCTTTCGATCATTCACCAGTAGATGTAGTATTGATTCTCAACTAATAACATCAATTTGAGATCATAAATGCCATTTTTTAATCAAAATGAGTACGATCAGCCCTTTCTTCAAATTTTCTCGATTTCAGCCCATTGATCTTCAAATTTGTGATTTGTTGATGATGAATTCAATCTAATCTTTACTCCCTTGGCTCTGATACCACTTGATAGAACATAACAAGCGCTAGATTGAACGATTGCATAAGAAACTATGAGAAGATTGAGAGAATCTCAACTATACCTTAGAAAACACATAGTTTATTTCATTGAAGTGTGGCAATCCTTACACTTTTACACTAAGCATAAGGTATATATACCCCTTGGGTATATTCACAATAAGCCCCCTCACACAATATTAGAACTCCTATTTTTGAAATTGAAGAATATTACTATGTCAGAAAATGCATTTCGGATGAAAATTTTGAAATTTTGAGTGAAAAATGCAGTTTGAAAACTCAAGATCGATGACCAAAGGTACTTCGATCGAACTATAATTTATTAACCTTGATCGAATTCAATTATGGTGACTGCGATTGAACAGAAGTTCACTGCTATTAAAAAAGATTCAATTGAATTCGATCAGGCTAAGTCTATTCAATGCGATTAGTAGGGATCGAGTGCAATTAGTATCAGCTTGATCGAACTTGGCAGTTTTTATCTCGATCGAACTAACATTAGTCGACTTGAATCGAATACAATTAGATACCCTTCAATCGAACATAACCTTTCACTTTGAATCGAATTCAATTAAATCGAACAGGAGTTGTCAACTTCAATCGAACTCAATTAGAACCACTTCGATTGAACAGGTAGTTTTCACTTGAATCGAATTTAAACAGAACCACTTCGATCAAACTAGGTAGCTTACGTCACAATCGAACTGTAGAGATAATTTCTCGGTCACACTGAACAGTGTCACCTACCCACTTCGATCGTAACTATTTTTCACACACAAACACCAAATCTATGGTGTTTTTCAACTTTTTGAATCAAAATTTCAGATCTGTACTGTTCTTCAATCTGCAAACTGTTCTTGATAAAAATTTTAAATTCATAATTTCAACTAATCCACTTTGAAAATCTGAATCAATAACATCACAAACAGGACTTTCGTAGATCAACCCTTGAAATCAAATCGTGAACAATATCATGAATAGAACATCAATTAATCTACTTTTTCATGCTTTGAACAGTGAAATTACCTCTTTCGATCATTCAACAGTAGATGTAGTATTAATTCTCAACTAATAACATCAATTTGAGATCATAAATGCCATTTTTTAATCAAAATGAGTACGATCAGCCCTTTCTTCAAATTTTCTCGATTTCAGCCAATTGATCTTCAAATTTGTGATTTGTTGATGATGAATTCAATCTAATCTTCACTCCCTTGGCTCTGGTACTACTTGATAGAACATAACAAGCGCTAGATTGAACTATTGCATAAGAAACTATGAGAAGATTGAGAGAATCTCAACTATACCTTAGAAAACACATAGTTTATTTCATTGAAGTGTGCCAATCCTTACACTTTTACACTAAGCATAAGGTATATATACCCCTTGGGTATATTCACAATAAGCCCCCTCATACAATATTAGAACTACTATTTTTGAAATTGAAGAATATTACTATGTCAGAAAATGCATTTCGGATGAAAATTTTGAAATTTTGAGTGAAAAATGCAGTTTGAAAACTCAAGATCGATGACCAAATGTACTTCGATCGAATTTTAATTTATTAACCATGATCGAATACAATTATGGTGACTGCGATTGAACAGAAGTTAACTTCTATTCAAAAAGATTCAATTGAATGCGATCAGGCTAAGTCTATTCAATGCGATTAGTAGGGATCGAGTGCAATTAGTATCAGCTTGATCGAACTAGGAAGTTTTCATCTCGATCGAACTAACATTAGTCGACTTGAATCGAATACAATTAGAAACCCTTCAATCGAACATAACCTTTCACTTTGAATCGAATTCAATTAAATCGAACAGGAGTTGTCAACTTCAATCGAACTCAATTAGAACCACTTCGATTGAACAAGTAGTTTTCACTTGAATCGAATTCAACCAGAACCACTTCGATCAAACTAGGTAGCTTACATCACAATCGAACTGTAGAGATAATTTCTCGGTCACACTGAATAGTGCCACCTACCCACTTCTATCGTAACTGTTTTTCACACACAAACACCAAATCTATGGTGTTTTTCAACTTTTTGAATCAAAATATCAGATCTGTACTGTTCTTCAATCTGCAAACTGTTCTTGATAAAAAATTTAAATTCATAATTTCAACTAATCCACTTTGAAAATCTGAATCAATAACATCACAAACAGGATTTTCGTAGATCAACCCTTGAAATCAAATCGTGAACAATATCCTGAATAGAACATCAATTAATCTACTTTTTCATGCTTTGAACAGTGAAATTACCTCTTTCGATCATTCAACAGTAGATGTAGTATTGATTCTCAACTAATAACATCAATTTGAGATCATAAATGCCATTTTTTAATCAAAATGAGTACGATCAGCCATTTCTTCAAATTTTCTCGATTTCAGCCCATTGTTCTTCAAATTTGTGATTTGTTGATGATGAATTCAATCTAATCTTCACTCCCTTGGCTCTGATACCACTTGATAGAACATAACAAGCGCTAGATTGAACGATTGCATAAGAAACTATGAGAAGATTGAGAGAATCTCAACTATACCGTAGAAAACACATAGTTTATTTCATTGAAGTGTGCCAATCCTTACACTTTTACACTAAGCATAAGGTATATATACCCCTTGGGTATATTCACAATAAGCCCCCTCACACAATATTAGAACTCCTACTTTTGAAATTGAATAATATTACTATGTCAGAAAATGCATTTCGGATGAAAATTTTGAAATTTTGAGTGAAAAATGCAGTTTGAAAACTCAAGATCGATGACCAAATGTACTTCGATCGAACTATAATTTATTAACCTTGATCGAATTCAATTATGGTGACTGCGATTGAACAGAAGTTCATTGCTATTCAAAAAGATTCAATTGAATGCGATCAGGCTAAGTCTATTCAATGCGATTAGTAGGGATCGAGTACAATTAGTATCAGCTTGATCGAACTTGGCAGTTTTCATCTCGATCGAACTAACATTAGTCGACTTGAATCGAATACAATTAGAAACCCTTCAATCGAACATAACCTTTCACTTTGAATCGAATTCAATTAAATCGAACAGGAGTTGTCAACTTCAATCGAACTCAATTAGAACCACTTCGATTGAACAGGTAGTTTTCACTTGAATCGAATTAAAACAGAACCACTTCGATCAAACTAGGTAGCTTAAGTCACAATCGAACTGTAGAGATAATTTCTCGGTCACACTGAATAGTGCCACCTACCCACTTCGATCGTAAATATTTTTCACACACAAACACCAAATCTATGGTGTTTTTCAACTTTTTGAATCAAATTTTCAGATCTGTACTGTTCTTCAATCTGCAAACTGTTCTTGATAAAAATTTTAAATTCATAATTTCAACTAATCCACTTTGAAAATCTGAATCAATAACATCACAAACAGGACTTTCGTAGATCAACCCTTGAAATCAAATCGTGAACAATATCATGAATAGAACATCAATTAATCTACTTTTTCATGCTTTGAACAGTGAAATTACCTCTTTCGATCATTCAACAGTAGATGTAGTATTGATTCTCAACTAATAACATCAATTTGAGATCATAAATGCCATTTTTTAATCAAAATGAGTACGATCAGCCCTTTCTTCAAATTTTCTCGATTTCAGCCCATTGATCTTCAAATTTGTGATTTGTTGATGATGAATTCAATCTAATCTTCACTCCCTTGGCTCTGGTACTACTTGATAGAACATAACAAGCGCTAGATTAAACGATTGCATAAGAAACTATGAGAAGATTCAGAGAATCTCAACTATATCTTAGAAAACACATAGTTTATTTCATTGAAGTGTGACAATCCTTACACTTTTACACTAAGCATAAGGTATATATACCCCTTGGGTATATTCACAATAAGCCCCCTCATACAATATTAGAACTACTATTTTTGAAATTGAAGAATATTACTATGTCAGAAAATGCATTTCGGATGAAAATTTTGAAATTTTGAGTGAAAAATGCAGTTTGAAAACTCAAGATAGATGACCAAATGTACTTCGATCGAACTATAATTTATTAACCATGATCGAATACAATTATGGTGACTGCGATTGAACAGAAGTTAACTTCTATTCAAAAAGATTCAATTGAATGCGATCAGGCTAAGTCTATTCAATGCGATTAGTAGGGATCGAGTGCAATTAGTATCAGCTTGATCGAACTAGGAAGTTTTCATCTCGATCGAACTAACATTAGTCGACTTGAATCGAATACAATTAGAAACCCTTCAATCGAACATAACCTTTCACTTTGAATCGAATTCAATTAAATCGAACAGGAGTTGTCAACTTCAATCGAACTCAATTAGAACCACTTCGATTGAACAAGTAGTTTTCACTTGAATCGAATTCAACCAGAACCACTTCGATCAAACTAGGTAGCTTACATCACAATCGAACTGTAGAGATAATTTCTCGGTCACACTGAATAGTGCCACCTACCCACTTCTATCGTAACTGTTTTTCACACACAAACACCAAATCTATGGTGTTTTTCAACTTTTTGAATCAAAATATCAGATCTGTACTGTTCTTCAATCTGCAAACTGTTCTTGATAAAAATTTTAAATTCATAATTTCATCTAATCCACTTTGAAAATCTGAATCAATAACATCACAAACAGGATTTTCGTAGATCAACCCTTGAAATCAAATCGTGAACAATATCCTGAATAGAACATCAATTAATCTACTTTTTCATGCTTTGAACAGTGAAATTACCTCTTTCGATCATTCAACAGTAGATGTAGTATTGATTCTCAACTAATAACATCAATTTGAGATCATAAATGCCATTTTTTAATCAAAATGAGTACGATCAGCCCTTTCTTCAAATTTTCTCGATTTCAGCCCATTGTTCTTCAAATTTGTGATTTGTTGATGATGAATTCAATCTAATCTTCACTCCCTTGGCTCTGATACCACTTGATAGAACATAACAAGCGCTAGATTGAACGATTGCATAAGAAACTATGAGAAGATTGAGAGAATCTCAACTATACCGTAGAAAACACATAGTTTATTTCATTGAAGTGTGCCAATCCTTACACTTTTACACTAAGCATAAGGTATATATACCCCTTGGGTATATTCACAATAAGCCCCCTCACACAATATTAGAACTCCTACTTTTGAAATTGAATAATATTACTATGTCAGAAAATGCATTTCGGATGAAAATTTTGAAATTTTGAGTGAAAAATGCAGTTTGAAAACTCAAGATCGATGACCAAATGTACTTCGATCGAACTATAATTTATTAACCTTGATCGAATTCAATTATGGTGACTGCGATTGAACAGAAGTTCATTGCTATTCAAAAAGATTCAATTGAATGCGATCAGGCTAAGTCTATTCAATGCGATTAGTAGGGATCGAGTACAATTAGTATCAGCTTGATCGAACTTGGCAGTTTTCATCTCGATCGAACTAACATTAGTCGACTTGAATCGAATACAATTAGAAACCCTTCAATCGAACATAACCTTTCACTTTGAATCGAATTCAATTAAATCGAACAGGAGTTGTCAACTTCAATCGAACTCAATTAGAACCACTTCGATTGAACAAGTAGTTTTCACTTGAATCGAATTCAAACGTAACCACTTCGATCAAACTAGGTAGTTTCGTCACAATCGAACTGTAGAGATAATTTCTCGGTCACACTGAACAGTGTCACCTACCCACTTCGATCGTAACTATTTTTCACACACAAACACCAAATCTATGGTGTTTTTCAACTTTTTGAATCAACAATTCAGATCTGTACTGTTCTACAATCTGCAAACTGTTCTTGATAAAAATTTTAAATTCATAATTTCAACTAATCCACTTTGAAAATCTGAATCAATAACATCACAAACAGGACTTTCGTAGATCAACCCTTGAAATCAAATCGTGAACAATATCATGAATAGAACATCAATTAATCTACTTTTTCATGCTTTGAACAGTGAAATTACCTCTTTCGATCATTCAACAGTAGATGTAGTATTGATTCTCAACTAATAACATCATATTGAGATCATAAATGCCATTTTTTTATCAAAATGAGTACGATCAGCCCTTTCTTCAAATTTTCTCGATTTCAGCCAATTGATCTTCAAATTTGTGATTTGTTGATGATGAATTCAATCTAATCTTCACTCCCTTGGCTCTGATACCACTTGATAGAACATAACAAGCGCTAGATTGAACGATTGCATAAGAAACTATGAGAAGATTGAGAGAATCTCAACTATACCTTAGAAAACACATAGTTTATTTCATTGAAGTGTGACAATCCTTACACTTTTACACTAAGCATAAGGTATATATACCCCTTGGGTATATTCACAATAAGCCCCCTCACACAATATTAGAACTCCTATTTTTGAAATTGAAGAATATTACTATGTCAGAAAATGCATTTCGGATGAAAATTTTGAAATTTTGAGTGAAAAATGCATTTTGAAAACTCAAGATCGATGACCAAATGTACTTCGATCGAACTATAATTTATTAACCTTGATCGAATTCAATTATGGTGACTGCGATTGAACAGAAGTTCACTGCTATTCAAAAAGATTCAATTGAATTCGATCAGGCTAAGTCTATTCAATGCGATTAGTAGGGATCGAGTGCAATTAGTATCAGCTTGATCGAACTTGGCAGTTTTCATCTCGATCGAACTAACATTAGTCGACTTGAATCGAATACAATTAGAAACCCTTCAATCGAACATAACCTTTCACTCTGAATCGAATTCAATTAAATCGAACAGGAGTTGTCAACTTCAATCGAACTCAATTAGAACCACTTCGATTGAACAGGTAGTTTTCACTTGAATCGAATTCAAAAAGAACCACTTCGATCAAACTAGGTAGCTTAAGTCACAATCGAACTGTAGAGATAATTTCTCGGTCACACTGAATAGTGCCACCTACCCACTTCGATCGTAACTATTTTTCACACACAAACACCAAATCTATGGTGTTTTTCAACTTTTTGAATCAAATTTTCAGATCTGTACTGTTCTTCAATCTGCAAACTGTTCTTGATAAAAAATTTAAATTCATAATTTCGACTAATCCACTTTGAAAATCTGAATCAATAACATCACAAACAGGACTTTCGTAGATCAACCCTTGAAATCAAATCGAGAACAATATCATGAATAGAACATCAATTAATCTACTTTTTCATGCTTTGAACAGTGAAATTACGTCTTTCGATCATTCAACAGTAGATGTAGTATTGATTCTCAACTAATAACATCATATTGAGATCATAAATGCCATTTTTTTATCAAAATGAGTACGATCAGCCCTTTCTTCAAATTTTCTCGATTTCAGCCAATTGATCTTCAAATTTGTGATTTGTTGATGATGAATTCAATCTAATCTTCACTCCCTTGGCTCTGATACCACTTGATAGAACATAACAAGCGCTAGATTGAACGATTGCATAAGAAACTATGAGAAGATTGAGAGAATCTCAACTATACCTTAGAAAACACATAGTTTATTTCATTGAAGTGTGACAATCCTTACACTTTTACACTAAGCATAAGGTATATATAGCCCTTGGGTATATTCACAATAAGCCCCCTCACACAATATTAGAACTCCTATTTTTGAAATTGAAGAATATTACTATGTCAGAAAATGCATTTCGGATGAAAATTTTGAAATTTTGAGTGAAAAATGCAGTTTGAAAACTCAAGATCGATGACCAAATGTACTTCGATCGAACTATAATTTATTAACCTTGATCGAATTCAATTATGGTGACTGCGATTGAACAGAAGTTCACTGCTATTCAAAAAGATTCAATTGAATTCGATCAGGCTAAGTCTATTCAATGCGATTAGTAGGGATCGAGTGCAATTAGTATCAGCTTGATCGAACTTGGCAGTTTTCATCTCGATCGAACTAACATTAGTCGACTTGAATCGAATACAATTAGAAACCCTTCAATCGAACATAACCTTTCACTCTGAATCGAATTCAATTAAATCGAACAGGAGTTGTCAACTTCAATCGAACTCAATTAGAACCACTTCCATTGAACAGGTAGTTTTCACTTGAATCGAATTCAAACAGAACCACTTCGATCAAACTAGGTAGCTTAAGTCACAATCGAACTGTAGAGATAATTTCTCGGTCACACTGAATAGTGCCACCTACCCACTTCGATCGTAACTATTTTTCACACACAAACACCAAATCTATGGTGTTTTTCAACTTTTTGAATCAAATTTTCAGATCTGTACTGTTCTTCAATCTGCAAACTGTTCTTGATAAAAAATTTAAATTCATAATTTCGACTAATCCACTTTGAAAATCTGAATCAATAACATCACAAACAGGACTTTCGTAGATCAACCCTTGAAATCAAATCGAGAACAATATCATGAATAGAACATCAATTAATCTACTTTTTCATGCTTTGAACAGTGAAATTACGTCTTTCGATCATTCAACAGTAGATGTAGTATTGATTCTCAACTAATAACATCATATTGAGATCATAAATGCCATTTTTTTATCAAAATGAGTACGATCAGCCCTTTCTTCAAATTTTCTCAATTTCAGCCAATTGATCTTCAAATTTGTGATTTGTTGATGATGAATTCAATCTAATCTTCAGTCCCTTGGCTCTGATACTACTTGATAGAACATAACAACCGCTAGATTGAACGATTGCATAAGAAACTATGAGAACATTGAGAGAATCTCAACTATACCTTAGAAAACACATAGTATATTTCATTGAAGTGTGGCAATCCTTACACTTTTACACTAAGCATAAGGTATATATACCCCTTGGGTATATTCACAATAAGCCCCCTCACACAATATTAGAACTCCTATTTTTAAAATTGAAGAATATTACTATGTCAGAAAATGCATTTCAGATGAAAATTTTGAAATTTTGAGTGAAAAATGCAGTTTCAAAACTCAAGATCAATGACCAAATGTACTTCGATCGAACTATAATTTATTAACCTTGATCGAATTCAATTATGGTGACTGCGATTGAACAGAAGTTCATTGCTATTCAAAAAGATTCAATTGAATGCGATCAGGCTAAGTCTATTCAATGCGATTAGTAGGGATCGAGTACAATTAGTATCAGCTTGATCGAACTTGGCAGTTTTCATCTCGATCGAACTAACATTAGTCGACTTGAATCGAATACAATTAGAAACCCTTCAATCGAACATAACCTTTCACTTTGAATCGAATTCAATTAAATCGAACAGGAGTTGTCAACTTCAATCGAACTCAATTAGAACCACTTCGATTGAACAGGTAGTTTTCACTTGAATCGAATTCAAACAGAACCACTTCGATCAAACTAGGTAGCTTACGTCACAATCGAACTGTAGAGATAATTTCTCGGTCACACTGAACAGTTTCACCTACCCACTTCGATCGTAACTATTTTTCACACACAAACACCAAATCTATGGTGTTTTTCAACTTTTGAATCAAAATTTCAGATCAGTACTGTTCTTCAATCTGCAAACTGTTCTTGATAAAAATTTTAAATTCATAATTTCAACTAATCCACTTTGAAAATCTGAATCAATAACATCACAAACAGGACTTTCGTAGATCAACCCTTGAAATCAAATCGTGAACAATATCATGAATAGAACATCAATTAATCTACTTTTTCATGCTTTGAACAGTGAAATTACCTCTTTCGATCATTCAACAGTAGATGTAGTATTGATTCTCAACTAATAACATCAATTTGAGATCATAAATGCCATTTT
This sequence comes from Pulicaria dysenterica, assembly GCA_947179395.2. Classification (NCBI taxonomy): domain Eukaryota; kingdom Viridiplantae; phylum Streptophyta; class Magnoliopsida; order Asterales; family Asteraceae; genus Pulicaria; species Pulicaria dysenterica. Next base: position 47,656,832 of record OX359289.1, on the reverse strand, counting down.
TTAATCAAAATGAGTACGATCAGCCCTTTCTTCAAATTTTCTCGATTTCAGCCCATTGATCTTCAAATTTGTGATTTGTTGATGATGAATTCAATCTAATATTCACTCCCTTGGCTCTGATACTACTTGATAGAACATAACAAGCGCTAGATTGAACGATTGCATAAGAAACTATGAGAAGATTCAGAGAATCTCAACTATACCTTAGAAAACACATAGTTTATTTCATTGAAATGTCGCAATCTTTACACTTTTACACTAAGCATAAGGTATATATACCCCTTGGGTATATTCACAATAAGCCCCCTCACACAATATTAGAACTCCTATTTTTGAAATTGAAGAATATTACTATGTCAGAAAATGCATTTCGGATGAAAATTTTGAAATTTTGAGTGAAAAATGCAGTTTGAAAACTCTAGATCGATGACCAAATGTACTTCGATCGAACTATAATTAATTAACCTTGATCGAATTCAATTATGGTGACTGCGATTGAACAGAAGTTCACTGCTATTCAAAAAGATTCAATTGAATTCGATCAGGCTAAGTCTATTCAATGCGATTAGTAGGGATCGAGTGCAATTAGTATCAGCTTGATCGAACTTGGCAGTTTTCATCTCGATCGAACTAACATTAGTCGACTTGAATCGAATACAATTAGAAACCCTTCAATCGAACATAACCTTTCACTTTGAATCGAATTCAATTAAATCGAACAGGAGTTGTCAACTTCAATCGAACTCAATTAGAACCACTTCGATTGAACAGGTAGTTTTCACTTGAATCGAATTCAAACAGAACCACTTCGATCAAACTAGGTAGCTTAAGTCACAATCGAACTGTAGAGATAATTTCTCGGTCACACTGAATAGTGTCACCTACCCACTTCGATCGTAACTATTTTTCACACACAAACACCAAATCTATGGTGTTTTTCAACTTTTTGAATCAAATTTTCAGATCTGTACTGTTCTTCAATCTGCAAACTGTTCTTGATAAAAAATTTAAATTCATAATTTCGACTAATCCACTTTGAAAATCTGAATCAATAACATCACAAACAGGACTTTCGTAGATCAACCCTTGAAATCAAATCGAGAACAATATCATGAATAGAACATCAATTAATCTACTTTTTCATGCTTTGAACAGTGAAATTACCTCTTTCGATCATTCAACAGTAGATGTAGTATTGATTCTCAACTAATAACATCAATTTGAGATCATAAATGCCATTTTTTTATCAAAATGAGTACGATCAGCCCTTTCTTCAAATTTTCTCGATTTCAGCCCATTGATCTTCAAATTTGTGATTTGTTGATGATGAATTCAATCTAATCTTCACTCCCTTGGCTCTGATACTACTTGATAGAACATAACAAGCGCTAGATTGAACGATTGCATAAGAAACTATGAGAACATTGAGAGAATCTCAACTATACCTTAGAAAACACATAGTATATTTCATTGAAGTGTGGCAATCCTTACACTTTTACACTAAGCATAAGGTATATATACCCCTTGGGTATATTCACAATAAGCCCCCTCACACAATATTAGAACTCCTATTTTTAAAATTGAAGAATATTACTATGTCAGAAAATGCATTTCAGATGAAAATTTTGAAATTTTGAGTGAAAAATGCAGTTTGAAAACTCAAGATCGATGACCAAATGTACTTCGATCGAACTATAATTTATTAACCTTGATCGAATTCAATTATGGTGACTGCGATTGAACAGAAGTTCATTGCTATTCAAAAAGATTCAATTGAATGCGATCAGGCTAAGTCTATTCAATGCGATTAGTAGGGATCGAGTACAATTAGTATCAGCTTGATCGAACTTGGCAGTTTTCATCTCGATCGAACTAACATTAGTCGACTTGAATCGAATACAATTAGAAACCCTTCAATCGAACATAACCTTTCACTTTGAATCGAATTCAATTAAATCGAACAGGAGTTGTCAACTTCAATCGAACTCAATTAGAACCACTTCGATTGAACAGGTAGTTTTCACTTGAATCGAATTCAAACAGAACCACTTCGATCAAACTAGGTAGCTTACGTCACAATCGAACTGTAGAGATAATTTCTCGGTCACACTGAACAGTGTCACCTACCCACTTCGATCGTAACTATTTTTCACACACAAACACCAAATCTATGGTGTTTTTCAACTTTTTGAATCAAAATTTCAGATCAGTACTGTTCTTCAATCTGCAAACTGTTCTTGATAAAAATTTTAAATTCATAATTTCAACTAATCCACTTTGAAAATCTGAATCAATAACATCACAAACAGGACTTTCGTAGATCAACCCTTGAAATCAAATCGTGAACAATATCATGAATAGAACATCAATTAATCTACTTTTTCATGCTTTGAACAGTGAAATTACCTCTTTCGATCATTCAACAGTAGACGTAGTATTGATTCTCAACTAATAACATCAATTTGAGATCATAAATGCCATTTTTTAATCAAAATGAGTACGATCAGCCCTTTCTTCAAATTTTCTCGATTTCAGCCCATTGATCTTCAAATTTGTGATTTGTTGATGATGAATTCAATCTAATATTCACTCCCTTGGCTCTGATACTACTTGATAGAACATAACAAGCGCTAGATTGAACGATTGCATAAGAAACTATGAGAAGATTCAGAGAATCTCAACTATACCTTAGAAAACACATAGTTATTTCATTGAAATGTCGCAATCCTTACACTTTTACACTAAGCATAAGGTATATATACCCCTTGGGTATATTCACAATAAGCCCCCTCACACAATATTAGAACTCCTATTTTTGAAATTGAAGAATATTACTATGTCAGAAAATGCATTTCGGATGAAAATTTTGAAATTTTGAGTGAAAAATTCAGTTTGAAAACTCAAGATCGATGACCAAATGTACTTCGATCGAACTATAATTTATTAACCTTGATCGAATTCAATTATGGTGACTGCGATTGAACAGAAGTTCACTGCTATTCAAAAAGATTCAATTGAATTCGATCAGGCTAAGTCTATTCAATGCGATTAGTAGGGATCGAGTGCAATTAGTATCAGCTTGATCGAACTTGGCAGTTTTCATCTCGATCGAACTAACATTAGTCGACTTGAATCGAATACAATTAGAAACCCTTCAATCGAACATAACCTTTCACTTTGAATCGAATTCAATTAAATCGAACAGGAGTTGTCAACTTCAATCGAACTCAATTAGAACCACTTCGATTGAACAGGTAGTTTTCACTTGAATCGAATTCAAACAGAACCACTTCGATCAAACTAGGTAGCTTAAGTCACAATCGAACTGTAGAGATAATTTCTCGGTCACACTGAATAGTGCCACCTACCCACTTCGATCGTAACTATTTTTCACACACAAACACCAAATCTATGGTGTTTTTCAACTTTTTGAATCAAATTTTCAGATCTGTACTGTTCTTCAATCTGCAAACTGTTCTTGATAAAAAATTTAAATTCATAATTTCGACTAATCCACTTTGAAAATCTGAATCAATAACATCACAAACAGGACTTTCGTAGATCAACCCTTGAAATCAAATCGAGAACAATATCATGAATAGAACATCAATTAATCTACTTTTTCATGCTTTGAACAGTGAAATTACGTCTTTCGATCATTCAACAGTAGATGTAGTATTGATTCTCAACTACTAACATCAATTTGAGATCATAAATGCCATTTTTTTTTATCAAAATGAGTACGATCAGCCCTTTCTTCAAATTTTCTCGATTTCAGCCCATTGATCTTCAAATTTGTGATTTGTTGATGATGAATTCAATCTAATCTTCACTCCCTTGGCTCTGATACTACTTGATAGAACATAACAAGCGCTAGATTGAACGATTGCATAAGAAACTATGAGAACATTGAGAGAATCTCAACTATACCTTAGAAAACACATAGTATATTTCATTGAAGTGTGGCAATCTTTACACTTTTACACTAAGTATAAGGTATATATACCCCTTGGGTATATTCACAATAAGCCCCCTCACACAATATTAGAACTCCTATTTTTAAAATTGAAGAATATTACTATGTCAGAAAATGCATTTCAGATGAAAATTTTGAAATTTTGAGTGAAAAATGCAGTTTGAAAACTCAAGATCGATGACCAAATGTACTTCGATCGAACTATAATTTATTAACCTTGATCGAATTCAATTATGGTGACTGCGATTGAACAGAAGTTCATTGCTATTCAAAAAGATTCAATTGAATTCGATCAGGCTAAGTCTATTCAATGCGATTAGTAGGGATCGAGTACAATTAGTATCAGCTTGATCGAACTTGGCAGTTTTCATCTCGATCGAACTAACATTAGTCGACTTGAATCGAATACAATTAGAAACCCTTCAATCGAACATAACCTTTCACTTTGAATCGAATTTAATTAAATCGACACAGGAGTTGTCAACTTCAATCGAACTCAATTAGAATCACTTCGATTGAACAGGTAGTTTTCACTTGAATCGAATTCAAACAGAACCACTTCGATCAAACTAGGTAGCTTACGTCACAATCGAACTGTAGAGATAATTTCTCGGTCACACTGAACAGTGTCACCTACCCACTTCGATCGTAACTATTTTTCACACACAAACACCAAATCTATGGTGTTTTTCAACTTTTTGAATCAAAATTTCAGATCAGTACTGTTCTTCAATCTGCAAACTGTTCTTGATAAAAATTTTAAATTCATAATTTCAACTAATCCACTTTGAAAATCTGAATCAATAACATCACAAACAGGACTTTCGTAGATCAACCCTTGAAATCAAATCGTGAACAATATCATGAATAGAACATCAATTAATCTACTTTTTCATGCTTTGAACAGTGAAATTACCTCTTTCGATCATTCAACAGTAGATGTAGTATTGATTCTCAACTAATAACATCAATTTGAGATCATAAATGCCATTTTTTAATCAAAATGAGTACGATCAGCCCTTTCTTCAAATTTTCTCGATTTCAGCCCATTGATCTTCAAATTTGTGATTTGTTGATGATGAATTCAATCTAATATTCACTCCCTTGGCTCTGATACTACTTGATAGAACATAACAAGCGCTAGATTGAACGATTGCATAAGAAACTATGAGAAGATTCAGAGAATCTCAACTATACCTTAGAAAACACATAGTTTATTTCATTGAAATGTCGCAATCCTTACACTTTTACACTAAGCATAAGGTATATATACCCCTTGGGTATATTCACAATAAGCCCCCTCACACAATATTAGAACTCCTATATTTGAAATTGAAGAATATTACTATGTCAGAAAATGCATTTCGGATGAAAATTTTGAAATGTTGAGTGAAAAATGCAGTTTGAAAACTCAAGATCGATGACCAAATGTACTTCGATCGAACTATAATTTATTAACCTTGATCGAATTCAATTATGGTGACTGCGATTGAACAGAAGTTCACTGCTATTCAAAAAGATTCAATTGAATTCGATCAGGCTAAGTCTATTCAATGCGATTAGTAGGGATCGAGTGCAATTAGTATCAGCTTGATCGAACTTGGCAGTTTTCATCTCGATCGAACTAACATTAGTCGACTTGAATCGAATACAATTAGATACCCTTCAATCGAACATAACCTTTCACTTTGAATCGAATTCAATTAAATCGAACAGGAGTTGTCAACTTCAAATCGAACTCAATTAGAACCACTTCGATTGAACAGGTAGTTTTCACTTGAATCGAATTCAAACAGAACCACTTCGATCAAACTAGGTAGCTTACGTCACAATCGAACTGTAGAGATAATTTCTCGGTCACACTGAACAGTGTCACCTACCCACTTCGATCGTAACTATTTTTCACACACAAACACCAAATCTATGGTGTTTTTCAACTTTTTGAATCAACATTTCAGATCTGTACTGTTCTTCAATCTGCAAACTGTTCTTGATAAAAATTTTAAATTCATAATTTCAACTAATCCACTTTGAAAATCTGAATCAATAACATCACAAACAGGACTTTCGTAGATCAACCCTTGAAATCAAATCGTGAACAATATCATGAATAGAACATCAATTAATCTACTTTTTCATGCTTTGAACAGTGAAATTACCTCTTTCGATCATTCAACAGTAGATGTAGTATTGATTCTCAACTAATAACATCAATTTGAGATCATAAATGCCATTTTTTAATCAAAATGAGTACGATCAGCCCTTTCTTCAAATTTTCTCGATTTCAGCCCATTGATCTTCAAATTTGTGATTTGTTGATGATGAATTCAATCTAATCTTCACTCCCTTGGCTCTGATACTACTTGATAGAACATAACAAGCGCTAGATTGAACGATTGCATAAGACACTATGAGAAGATTGAGAGAATCTCAACTATACCTTAGAAAACACATAGTTTATTTCATTGAAGTGTGGCAATCCTTACACTTTTACACTAAGCATAAGGTATATATACCGCTTGGGTATATTCACAATAAGCCCCCTCACACAATATTAGAACTCCTATTTTTGAAATTGAAGAATATTACTATGTCAGAAAATGCATTTCGGATGAAAATTTTGAAATTTTGAGTGAAAAATGCAGTTTGAAAACTCAAGATCGATGACCAAATGTACTTCGATCGAACTATAATTTATTAACCTTGATCGAATTCAATTATGGTGACTGCGATTGAACAGAAGTTCACTGCTATTCAAAAAGATTCAATTGAATTCGATCAGGCTAAGTCTATTCAATGCGATTAGTAGGGATCGAGTGCAATTAGTATCAGCTTGATCGAACTTGGCAGTTTTCATCTCGATCGAACTAACATTAGTCGACTTGAATCGAATACAATTAGATACCCTTCAATCGAACATAACCTTTCACTTTGAATCGAATTCAATTAAATCGAACAGGAGTTGTCAACTTCAAATCGAACTCAATTAGAACCACTTCGATTGAACAGGTAGTTTTCACTTGAATCGAATTCAAACAGAACCACTTCGATCAAACTAGGTAGCTTACGTCACAATCGAACTGTAGAGATAATTTCTCGGTCACACTGAACAGTGTCACCTACCCACTTCGATCGTAACTATTTTTCACACACAAACACCAAATCTATGGTGTTTTTCAACTTTTTGAATCAACATTTCAGATCTGTACTGTTCTTCAATCTGCAAACTGTTCTTGATAAAAATTTTAAATTCATAATTTCAACTAATCCACTTTGAAAATCTGAATCAATAACATCACAAACAGGACTTTCGTAGATCAACCCTTGAAATCAAATCGTGAACAATATCATGAATAGAACATCAATTAATCTACTTTTTCATGCTTTGAACAGTGAAATTACCTCTTTCGATCATTCAACAGTAGATGTAGTATTGATTCTCAACTAATAACATCAATTTGAGATCATAAATGCCATTTTTTAATCAAAATGAGTACGATCAGCCCTTTCTTCAAATTTTCTCGATTTCAGCCCATTGATCTTCAAATTTGTGATTTGTTGATGATGAATTCAATCTAATCTTCACTCCCTTGGCTCTGATACTACTTGATAGAACATAACAAGCGCTAGATTGAACGATTGCATAAGACACTATGAGAAGATTGAGAGAATCTCAACTATACCTTAGAAAACACATAGTTTATTTCATTGAAGTGTGGCAATCCTTACACTTTTACACTAAGCATAAGGTATATATACCGCTTGGGTATATTCACAATAAGCCCCCTCACACAATATTAGAACTCCTATTTTTGAAATTGAAGAATATTACTATGTCAGAAAATGCATTTCGGATGAAAATTTTGAAATTTTGAGTGAAAAATGCAGTTTGAAAACTCAAGATCGATGACCAAATGTACTTCGATCGAACTATAATTTATTAACCTTGATCGAATTCAATTATGGTGACTGCGATTGAACAGAAGTTCACTGCTATTCAAAAAGATTCAATTGAATTCGATCAAGCTAAGTCTATTCAATGCGATTAGTAGGGATCGAGTGCAATTAGTATCAGCTTGATCGAACTTGGCAGTTTTCATCTCGATCGAACTAACATTAGTTGACTTGAATCGAATACAATTAGAAACCCTTCAATCGAACATAACCTTTCACTTTGAATCGAATTCAATTAAATCGAATAGGAGTTGTCAACTTCAATCGAACTCAATTAGAACCACTTCGATTGAACAGGTAGTTTTCACTTGAATCGAATTCAAACAGAACCACTTCGATCAAACTAGGTAGCTTACATCACAATCGAACTGTAGAGATAATTTCTCGGTCACACTGAATAGTGCCACCTACCCACTTCTATCGTAACTGTTTTTCACACACAAACACCAAATCTATGGTGTTTTTCAACTTTTTGAATAAAAATTTCAGATCTGTACTGTTCTTCAATCTGCAAACTGTTCTTGATAAAAATTTTAAATTCATAATTTCAACTAATCCACTTTGAAAATCTGAATCAATAACATCACAAACAGGATTTTCATAGATCAACCCTTGAAATCAAATCGTGAACAATATCCTGAATAGAACATCAATTAATCTACTTTTTCATGCTTTGAACAGTGAAATTACCTCTTTCGATCATTCAACAGTAGATGTAGTATTGATTCTCAACTAATAACATCAATTTGAGATCATAAATGCCATTTTATAATCAAAATGAGTACGATCAGCCCTTTCTTCAAATTTTCTCGATTTCAGCCCATTGATCTTCAAATTTGTGATTTGTTGATGATGAATTCAATCTAATCTTCACTCCCTTGGTTCTGATACCACTTGATAGAAAATAACAAGCGCTAGATTGAACGATTGCATAAGAAACTATGAGAAGATTGAGAGAATCTCAACTATACCTTAGAAAACACATAGTTTATATCATTGAAGTGTGCCAATCCTTACACTTTTACACTAAGCATAAGGTATATATACCCCTTGGGTATATTCACAATAAGCCCCCTCACACAATATTAGAACTCCTATTTTTGAAATTGAATAATATTATTATGTCAGAAAATGCATTTCGGATGAAAATTTTGAAATTTTGAGTGAAAAATGCAGTTTGAAAACTCAAGATCGATGACCAAATGTACTTCGATCGAACTATAATTTATTAACCTTGATCGAATTCAATTATGGTGACTGCGATTGAACAGAAGTTCATTGTTATTCAAAAAGATTCAATTGAATGCGATCAAGCTAATTCTATTCAATGCGATTTGTAGGGATCGAGTGCAATTAGTATCAGCTTGATCGAACTTGGCAGTTTTCATCTCGATCGAAGTAACATTAGTCGACTTGAATTTAATACAATTAGATACCCTTCAATCGAACATAACCTTTCCCTTTGAATCGAATTCAATTAAATCGAACAGGAGTTGTCAACTTCAATCGAACTCAATTAGAACCACTTCGATTGAACAGGTAGTTTTCACTTGAATCGAATTCAAACAGAACCACTTCGATCAAACTAGGTAGCTTACGTCACAATCGAACTGTAGAGATAATTTCTCGGTCACACTGAACAGTGTCACCTACCCACTTCGATCGTAACTATTTTTCACACACAAACACCAAATCTATGGTGTTTTTCAACTTTTTGAATCAACAATTCAGATCTGTACTGTTCTACAATCTGCAAACTGTTCTTGATAAAAATTTTAAATTCATAATTTCAACTAATCCACTTTGAAAATCTGAATCAATAACATCACAAACAGGACTTTCGTAGATCAACCCTTGAAATCAAATCGTGAACAATATCATGAATAGAACATCAATTAATCTACTTTTTCATGCTTTGAACAGTGAAATTACCTCTTTCGATCATTCAACAGTAGATGTAGTATTTATTCTCAACTAATAACATCAATTTGAGATCATAAATGCCGTTTTTTAATCAAAATGAGTACGATCAGCCCTTTCTTCAAATTTTCTCGATTTCAGCCCATTGATCTTCAAATTTGTGATTTGTTGATGATGAATTCAATCTAATCTTCACTCCCTTGGCTCTGATACTACTTGATAGAACATAACAAGCGCTAGATTGAACGATTGCATAAGAAACTATGAGAAGATTCAGAGAATCTCAACTATACCTTACAAAACACATAGTTTATTTCATTGAAGTGTGGCAATCCTTACACTTTTACACTAAGCATAAGGTATATATACCCCTTGGGTATATTCACAATAAGCCCCCTCACACAATATTAGAACTCCTATTTTTGAAATTGAAGAATATTACTATGTCAAGAAATGCATTTCGGATGAAAATTTTGAAATTTTGAGTGAAAAATGCAGTTTGAAAACTCAAGATCGATGATCAAATGTACTTCGATCGAACTATAATTTATTAACCATGATCGAATTCAATTATGGTGACTGCGATTGAACAGAAGTGAACTTCTATTCAAAAAGATTCAATTGAATGCGATCAGGCTAAGTCTATTCAATGCGATTAGTAGGGATCGAGTGCAATTAGTATCAGCTTGATCGAACTAGGCAGTTTTCATCTCGATCGAACTAACATTAGTCGACTTGAATCGAATACAATTAGAAACCCTTCAATCGAACATAACCTTTCACTTTGAATCGAATTCAATTAAATCGAACAGGAGTTGTCAACTTCAATCGAACTCAATTAGAACCACTTCGATTGAACAGGTAGTTTTCACTTGAATCGAATTCAAACAGAACCACTTCGATCAAACTAGGTAGCTTACATCACAATCGAACTGTAGAGATAATTTCTCGGTCACACTGAACAGTGTCACCTACCCACTTCAATCGTAACTATTTTTCACACACAAACACCAAATCTATGGTGTTTTTCAACTTTTTGAATCAAATTTTCAGATCTGTACTGTTCTTCAATCTGCAAACTGTTCTTGATAAAAAATTTAAATTCATAATTTCGACTAATCCACTTTGAAAATCTGAATCAATAACATCACAAACAGGACTTTCGTAGATCAACCCTTGAAATCAAATCGTGAACAATATCATGAATAGAAAATCAATTAATCTACTTTTTCATGCTTTGAACAGTGAAATTACCTCTTTCGATCATTCAACAGTAGATGTAGTATTGATTCTCAACTAATAACATCAATTTGAGATCATAAATGCCATTTTTTAATCAAAATGAGTACGATCAGCCCTTTCTTCAAATTTTCTCGATTTCAGCCCATTGATCTTCAAATTTGTGATTTGTTGATGATGAATTCAATCTAATCTTCACTCCCTTGGTTCTGATACCACTTGATAGAAAATAACAAGCGCTAGATTGAACGATTGCATAAGAAACTATGAGAAGATTGAGAGAATCTCAACTATACCTTAGAAAACACATAGTTTATATCATTGAAGTGTGCCAATCCTTACACTTTTACACTAAGCATAAGGTATATATACCCCTTGGGTATATTCACAATAAGCCCCCTCACACAATATTAGAACTCCTATTTTTGAAATTGAATAATATTATTATGTCAGAAAATGCATTTCGGATGAAAATTTTGAAATTTTGAGTGAAAAATGCAGTTTGAAAACTCAAGATCGATGACCAAATGTACTTCGATCGAACTATAATTTATTAACCTTGATCGAATTCAATTATGGTGACTGCGATTGAACAGAAGTTCATTGCTATTCAAAAAGATTCAATTGAATGCGATCAAGCTAAGTCTATTCAATGCGATTTGTAGGGATCGAGTGCAATTAGTATCAGCTTGATCGAACTTGGCAGTTTTCATCTCGATCGAAGTAACATTAGTCGACTTGAATTTAATACAATTAGATACCCTTCAATCGAACATAACCTTTCACTTTGAATCGAATTCAATTAAATCGAACAGGAGTTGTCAACTTCAATCGAACTCAATTAGAACCACTTCGATTGAACAGGTAGTTTTCACTTGAATCGAATTCAAACAGAACCACTTCGATCAAACTAGGTAGCTTACGTCACAATCGAACTGTAGAGATAATTTCTCGGTCACACTGAACAGTGTCACCTACCCACTTCGATCGTAACTATTTTTCACACACAAACACCAAATCTATGGTGTTTTTCAACTTTTTGAATCAACATTTCAGATCTGTACTGTTCTTCACTCTGCAAACTGTTCTTGATAAAAATTTTAAATTCATAATTTCAACTAATCCACTTTGAAAATCTGAATCAATAACATCACAAACAGGACTTTCGTAGATCAACCCTTGAAATCAAATCGTGAACAATATCATGAATAGAACATCAATTAATCTACTTTTTCATGCTTTGAACAGTGAAATTACCTCTTTCGATCATTCAACAGTAGATGTAGTATTTATTCTCAACTAATAACATCAATTTGAGATCATAAATGCCGTTTTTTAATCAAAATGAGTACGATCAGCCCTTTCTTCAAATTTTCTCGATTTCAGCCCATTGATCTTCAAATTTGTGATTTGTTGATGATGAATTCAATCTAATCTTCACTCCCTTGGCTCTGATACTACTTGATAGAACATAACAAGCGCTAGATTGAACGATTGCATAAGAAACTATGAGAAGATTCAGAGAATCTCAACTATACCTTAGAAAACACATAGTTTATTTTATTGAAGTGTGGCAATCCTTACACTTTTACACTAAGCATAAGGTATATATACCCCTTGGGTATATTCACAATAAGCCCCCTCACACAATATTAGAACTCCTATTTTTGAAATTGAAGAATATTACTATGTCAAGAAATGCATTTCGGATGAAAATTTTGAAATTTTGAGTGAAAAATGCAGTTTGAAAACTCAAGATCGATGACCAAATGTACTTCGATCAAACTATAATTTATTAACCATGATCGAATTCAATTATGGTGACTGCGATTGAACAGAAGTTAACTTCTATTCAAAAAGATTCAATTGAATGCGATCAGGCTAAGTCTATTCAATGCGATTAGTAGGGATCGAGTGCAATTAGTATCAGCTTGATCGAACTAGGCAGTTTTCATCTCGATCGAACTAACATTAGTCGACTTGAATCGAATACAATTAGAAACCCTTCAATCGAACATAACCTTTCACTTTGAATCGAATTCAATTCAATCGAACAGGAGTTGTCAACTTCAATCGAACTCAATTAGAACCACTTCGATTGAACAGGTAGTTTTCACTTGAATCGAATTCAAACAGAACCACTTCGATCAAACTAGGTAGCTTACATCACAATCGAACTGTAGAGATAATTTCTCGGTCACACTGAACAGTGTCACCTACCCACTTCGATCGTAACTATTTTTCACACACAAACACCAAATCTATGGTGTTTTTCAACTTTTTGAATCAAATTTTCAGATCTGTACTGTTCTTCAATCTGCAAACTGTTCTTGATAAAAAATTTAAATTCATAATTTCGACTAATCCACTTTGAAAATCTGAATCAATAACATCACAAACAGGACTTTCGTAGATCAACCCTTGAAATCAAATCGTGAACAATATCATGAATAGAAAATCAATTAATCTACTTTTTCATGCTTTGAACAGTGAAATTACCTCTTTCGATCATTCAACAGTAGATGTAGTATTGATTCTCAACTAATAACATCAATTTGAGATCATAAATGCCATTTTTTAATCAAAATGAGTACGATCAGCCCTTTCTTCAAATTTTCTCGATTTCAGCCCATTGATCTTCAAATTTGTGATTTGTTGAGGATGAATTCAATCTAATCTTCACTCCCTTGGCTCTGATACCACTTGATAGAACATAACAAGCGCTAGATTGAACGATTGCATAAGAAACTATGAGAGGATTCAGAGAATCTCAACTATACCTTAGAAAACACATAGTTTATTTCATTGAAGTGTGGCAATCCTTACACTTTTACACTAAGCATAAGGTATATATACCCCTTGGGTATATTCACAATAAGCCCCCTCACACAATATTAGAACTCCTATTTTTGAAATTGAAGAATATTACTATGTCAGAAAATGCATTTCGGATGAAAATTTTGAAATTTTGAGTGAAAAATGCAGTTTGAAAACTCAAGATCGATGACCAAATGTACTTCGATCGAACTAGAATTTATTAACCTTGATCGAATTCAATTATGGTGACTGCGATTGAACAGAAGTTCATTGCTATTCAAAAAGATTCAATTGAATGCGATCAAGCTAAGTCTATTCAATGCGATTTGTAGGGATCGAGTGCAATTAGTATCAGCTTGATCGAACTTGGCAGTTTTCATCTCGATCGAACTAACATTAGCCGACATGAATCGAATGCAATTAGAAACCCTTCAATCGAACATAACTTTTCACTTTGAATCGAATTCAATTAAATCGAACAGGAGTTGTCAACTTCAATCGAACTCAATTAGAACCACTTCGATTGAACAGGTAGTTTTCACTTGAATCGAATTCAAACAGAACCACTTCGATCAAACTAGGTAGCTTACATCACAATCGAACTGTAGAGATAATTTCTCGGTCACACTGAACAGTGTCACCTACCCACTTCGATCGTAACTATTTTTCACACACAAACACCAAATCTATGGTGTTTTTCAACTTTTTGAATCAAATTTTCAGATCTGTACTGTTCTTCAATCTGCAAACTGTTCTTGATAAAAAAATTAAATTCATAATTTCGACTAATCCACTTTGAAAATCTGAATCAATAACATCACAAACATGACTTTCGTAGATCAACCCTTGAAATCAAATCGTGAACAATATCATGAATAGAAAATCAATTAATCTACTTTTTCATGCTTTGAACAGTGAAATTACCTCTTTCGATCATTCAACAGTAGATGTAGTATTGATTCTCAACTAATAACATCAATTTGAGATCATAAATGCCATTTTTTAATCAAAATGAGTACGATCAGCCCTTTCTTCAAATTTTCTCGATTTCAGCCCATTGATCTTCAAATTTGTGATTTGTTGATGATGAATTCAATCTAATCTTCACTCCCTTGGCTCTGATACTACTTGATAGAACATAACAAGCGCTAGATTGAACGATTGCATAAGACACTATGAGAAGATTGAGAGAATCTCAACTATACCTTAGAAAACACATAGTTTATTTCATTGAAGTGTGGCAATCCTTACACTTTTACACTAAGCATAAGGTATATATACCCCTTGAGTATATTCACAATAAGCCCCCTCTCACAATATTAGAACTCCTATTTTTGAAATTGAAGAATATTACTATGTCAGAAAATGCATTTCGGATGAAAATTTTGAAATTTTGAGTGAAAAATGGAGTTTGAAAACTCAAGATCGATGACCAAATGTACTTCGATCGAACTATAATTTATTAACCTTGATCGAATTCAATTATGGTGACTGCGATTGAACAGAAGTTCACTGCTATTCAAAAAGATTCAATTGAATGCGATCAGGCTAAGTCTATTCAATGCGATTAATAGGGATCGAGTGCAATTAGTATCAGCTTGATCGAACAAGGCAGTTTTCATCTCGATCGAACTAACATTAGTCGACTTGAATCGAATACAATTAGAAACCCTTCAATCGAACATAACCTTTCACTTTGAATCGAATTCAATTAAATCGAACAGGAGTTGTCAACTTCAATCGAACTCAATTAGAACCACTTCGATTGAACAGGTAGTTTTCACTTGAATCGAATTCAAACAGAACCACTTCGATCAAACTAGGTAGCTTACATCACAATCGAACTGTAGAGATAATTTCTCGGTCACACTGAACAGTGTCACCTACCCACTTCGATCGTAACTATTTTTCACACACAAACACCAAATCTATGGTGTTTTTCAACTTTTTGAATCAAATTTTCAGATCTGTACTGTTCTTCAATCTGCAAACTGTTCTTGATAAAAAATTTAAATTCATAATTTCAACTAATCCACTTTGAAAATCTGAATCAATAACATCACAAACAGGACTTTCGTAGATCAACCCTTGAAATCAAATTGTGAACAATATCATGAATAGAACATCAATTAATCTACTTTTTCATGCTTTGAACAGTGAAATTACCTCTTTCGATCATTCAACAGTAGATGTAGTATTGATTCTCAACTAATAACATCAATTTGAGATCATAAATGCCATTTTTTAATCAAAATGAGTACGATCAGCCCTTTCTTCAAATTTTCTCGATTTCAGCCCATTGATCTTCAAATTTGTGATTTGTTGATGATGAATTCAATCTAATCTTTACTCCCTTGGCTCTGATACTACTTGATAGAACATAACAAGCGCTAGATTGAACGATTGCATAAGAAACTATGAGAAGATTCAGAGAATCTCAACTATACCTTAGAAAACACATAGTTTATTTCATTGAAGTGTGGCAATCCTTACACTTTTACACTAAGCATAAGGTATATATACCCCTTGGGTATATTCACAATAATCCCCCTCACACAATATTAGAACTCCTATTTTTGAAATTGAAGAATATTACTATGTCAGAAAATGCATTTCGGATGAAAATTTTGAAATTTTGAGTGAAAAATGCAGTTTGAAAACTCAAGATCGATGACCAAATGTACTTTGATCGAACTATAATTTATTAACCATGATCGAATTCAATTATGGTGACTGCGATTGAACAGAAGTTAACTTCTATTCAAAAAGATTCAATTGAATGCGATCAGGCTAAGTCTATTCAATGCGATTAGTAGGGATCGAGTGCAATTAGTATCAGCTTGATCAAACTAGGCAGTTTTCATCTCGATCGAACTAACATTAGTCGACTTGAATCGAATACAATTAGAAACCCTTCAATCGAACATAACCTTTCACTTTGAATCGAATTCAATTAAATCGAACATGAGTTGTCAACTTCAATCGAACTCAATTAGAACCACTTCGATTGAACAGGTAGTTTTCACTTGAATCGAATTCAAACAGAACCACTTCGATCAAACTAGGTAGCTTACATCACAATCGAACTGTAGTGATAATTTCTCGGTCACACTGAACAGTGCCACCTACCCACTTCGATCGTAACTCTTTTTCACACACAAACACCAAATCTATGGTGTTTTTCAACTTTTTGAATCAAATTTTCAGATCTGTACTGTTCTTCAATCTGCAAACTGTTCTTGATAAAAAATTTAAATTCATAATTTCGACTAATCCACTTTGAAAATCTGAATCAATAACATTACAAACAGGACTTTCGTAGATCAACCCTTGAAATCAAATCGTGAACAATATCATGAATAGAACATCAATTAATCTACTTTTTCATGCTTTGAACAGTGAAATTACCTCTTTCGATCATTCAACAGTAGATGTAGTATTGATTCTCAACTAATAACATCAATTTGAGATCATAAATGCCATTTTTTAATCAAAATGAGTACGATCAGCCCTTTCTTCAAATTTTCTCGATTTCAGCCCATTGATCTTCAAATTTGTGATTTGTTGATGATGAATTCAATCTAATCTTCACTCCCTTGGCTCTGATACCACTTGATAGAACATAACAAGCGCTAGATTGAACGATTGCATAAGAAACTATGAGAAGATTCAGAGAATCTCAACTATACCTTAGAAAACACATAGTTTATTTCATTGAAGTGTGACAATCCTTACACTTTTACACTAAGCATAAGGTATATATACCCCTTGGGTATATTCACAATAAGCCCCCTCACACAATATTAGAACTCCTATTTTTGAAATTGAAGAATATTACTATGTCAGAAAATGCATTTTGGATGAAAATTTTGAAATTTTGAGTGAAAAATGCAGTTTGAAAACTCAAGATCGATGACCAAATGTACTTCGATCGAACTATAATTTATTAACCTTGATCGAATTCAATTATGGTGACTGCGATTGAACAGAAGTTCATTGCTATTCAAAAAGATTCAATTGAATACGATCAGGCTAAGTCTATTCAATGCGATTAGTAGGGATCGAGTGCAATTAGTATCAGCTTGATCGAACTTGGCAGTTTTCATCTCGATCGAACTAACATTAGTCGACTTGAATCGAATACAATTAGATACCCTTCAATCGAACATAACCTTTCACTTTGAATCGAATTCAATTAAATCGAACAGGAGTTGTCAACTTCAATCGAACTCAATTAGAACCACTTCGATTGAACAGGTAGTTTTCACTTGAATCGAATTCAAACAGAACCACTTCGATCAAACTAGGTAGCTTACGTCACAATCGAACTGTAGAGATAATTTCTCGGTCACACTGAACAGTGTCACCTACCCACTTCGATCGTAACTATTTTTCACACACAAACACCAAATCTATGGTGTTTTTCAACTTTTTGAATCAAAATTTCAGATCTGTACTGTTCTTCAATCTGCAAACTGTTCTTGATAAAAAATTTAAATTCATAATTTCAACTAATCCAATTTGAAAATCTGAATCAATAACATCACAAACAGGACTTTCGTAGATCAACCCTTGAAATCAAATCGTGAACAATATCATGAATAGAACATCAATTAATCTACTTTTTCATGCTTTGAACAGTGAAATTACCTCTTTCGATCATTCAACAGTAGATGTAGTATTGATTCTCAACTAATAACATCAATTTGAGATCATAAATGCCATTTTTTAATCAAAATGAGTACGATTAGCCCTTTCTTCAAATTTTCTCGATTTCAGCCCATTGATCTTCAAATTTGTGATTTGTTGATGATGAATTCAATCTAATCTTCACTCCCTTGGCTCTGATACTACTTGATAGAACATAACAAGCGCTAGATTGAACGATTGCATAAGACACTATGAGAAGATTGAGAGAATCTCAACTATACCTTAGAAAACACATAGTTTATTTCATTGAAGTGTGGCAATCCTTACACTTTTACACTAAGCATAAGGTATATATACCCCTTGAGTATATTCACAATAAGCCCCCTCACACAATATTAGAACTCCTATTTTTGAAATTGAAGAATATTACTATGTCAGAAAATGCATTTCGGATGAAAATTTTGAAATTTTGAGTGAAAAATGGAGTTTGAAAACTCAAGATCGATGACCAAATGTACCTCGATCGAACTATAATTTATTAACCTTGATCGAATTCAATTATGGTGACTGCGATTGAACAGAAGTTCACTGCTATTCAAAAAGACTCAATTGAATGCGATCAGGCTAAGTCTATTCAATGCGATTAATAGGGATCGAGTGCAATTAGTATCAGCTTGATCGAACAAGGCAGTTTTCATCTCGATCGAACTAACATTAGTCGACTTGAATCGAATACAATTAGAAACCCTTCAATCGAACATAACCTTTCACTTTGAATCGAATTCAATTAAATCGAACAGGAGTTGTCAACTTCAATCGAACTCAATTAGAACCACTTCGATTGAACAGGTAGTTTTCACTTGAATCGAATTCAAACATAACCACTTCGATCAAACTAGGTAGCTTACATCACAATCGAACTGTAGAGATAATTTCTCGGTCACACTGAACAGTGTCACCTACCCACTTCGATCGTAACTGTTTTTCACACACAAACACCAAATCTATGGTGTTTTTCAACTTTTTGAATCAAAATTTCAGATCTGTACTGTTCTTCAATCTGCAAACTGTTCTTGATAAAAAATTTAAATTCATAATTTCGACTAATCCACTTTGAAAATCTGAATCAATAACATCACAAACAGGACTTTCGTAGATCAACCTTTGAAATCAAATCGTGAACAATATCCTGAATAGAACATCAATTAATCTACTTTTTCATGCTTTGAACAGTGAAATTACCTCTTTCGATCATTCAACAGTAGATGTAGTATTGATTCTCAACTAATAACATCAATTTGAGATCATAAATGCCATTTTTTAATCAAAATGAGTACGATCAGCCCTTTCTTCAAATTTTCTCGATTTCAGCCCATTGATCTTCAAATTTGTGATTTGTTGATGATGAATTCAATCTAATCTTCACTCCCTTGGCTCTGATACCACTTGATAGAACATAACAAGCGCTAGATTGAACGATTGCATAAGAAACTATGAGAAGATTGAGAGAATCTCAACTATACCTTAGAAAACACATAGTTTATTTCATTGAAGTGTGGCAATCCTTACACTTTTACACTAAGCATAAGGTATATATACCCCTTGGGTATATTCACAATAAGCCCCCTCCCACAATATTAGAACTCCTATTTTTGAAATTGAAGAATATTACTATGTCAGAAAATGCATTTCGGATGAAAATTTTGAAATTTTCAGTGAAAAATGCAGTTTGAAAACTCAAGATCGATGACCAAATGTACTTCGATCGAACTATAATTTATTAACCTTGATCGAATTCAATTATGGTGACTGCGATTGAACAGAAGTTCATTGCTATTCAAAAAGATTCAATTGAATGCGATCAGGCTAAGTCTATTCAATGCGATTAGTAGGGATCGAGTGCAATTAGTATCAGCTTGATCGAACTTGGCAGTTTTCATCTCGATCGAACTAACATTAGTCGACTTGAATCGAATACAATTAGAAACCCTTCAATCGAACATAACCTTTCACTTTGAATCGAATTCAATTAAATCGAACAGGAGTTGTCAACTTCAATCGAACTCAATTAGAACCACTTCGATTGAACAGGTAGTTTTCACTTGAATCGAATTCAAACAGAACCACTTCGATCAAACTAGGTAGCTTACATCACAATCGAACTGTAGAGATAATTTCTCGGTCACACTGAACAGTGTCACCTACCCACTTCGATCGTAACTATTTTTCACACACAAACACCAAATCTATGGTGTTTTTCAACTTTTTGAATCAAAATTTCAGATCTGTACTGTTCTTCAATCTGCAAACTGTTCTTGATAAAAAATTTAAATTCATAATTTCAACTAATCCAATTTGAAAATCTGAATCAATAACATCACAAACAGGACTTTCGTAGATCAACCCTTGAAATCAAATCGTGAACAATATCATGAATAGAACATCAATTAATCTACTTTTTCATGCTTTGAACAGTGAAATTACCTCTTTCGATCATTCAACAGTAGATGTAGTATTGATTCTCAACTAATAACATCAATTTGAGATCATAAATGCCATTTTTTAATCAAAATGAGTACGATTAGCCCTTTCTTCAAATTTTCTCGATTTCAGCCCATTGATCTTCAAATTTGTGATTTGTTGATGATGAATTCAATCTAATCTTCACTCCCTTGGCTCTGATACTACTTGATAGAACATAACAAGCGCTAGATTGAACGATTGCATAAGACACTATGAGAAGATTGAGAGAATCTCAACTATACCTTAGAAAACACATAGTTTATTTCATTGAAGTGTGGCAATCCTTACACTTTTACACTAAGCATAAGGTATATATACCCCTTGAGTATATTCACAATAAGCCCCCTCACACAATATTAGAACTCCTATTTTTGAAATTGAAGAATATTACTATGTCAGAAAATGCATTTCGGATGAAAATTTTGAAATTTTGAGTGAAAAATGGAGTTTGAAAACTCAAGATCGATGACCAAATGTACCTCGATCGAACTATAATTTATTAACCTTGATCGAATTCAATTATGGTGACTGCGATTGAACAGAAGTTCACTGCTATTCAAAAAGATTCAATTGAATGCGATCAGGCTAAGTCTATTCAATGCGATTAATAGGGATCGAGTGCAATTAGTATCAGCTTGATCGAACAAGGCAGTTTTCATCTCGATCGAACTAACATTAGTCGACTTGAATCGAATACAATTAGAAACCCTTCAATCGAACATAACCTTTCACTTTGAATCGAATTCAATTAAATCGAACAGGAGTTGTCAACTTCAATCGAACTCAATTAGAACCACTTCGATTGAACAGGTAGTTTTCACTTGAATCGAATTCAAACATAACCACTTCGATCAAACTAGGTAGCTTACATCACAATCGAACTGTAGAGATAATTTCTCGGTCGCACTGAACAGTGTCACCTACCCACTTCGATCGTAACTGTTTTTCACACACAAACACCAAATCTATGGTGTTTTTCAACTTTTTGAATCAAAATTTCAGATCTGTACTGTTCTTCAATCTGCAAACTGTTCTTGATAAAAAATTTAAATTCATAATTTCGACTAATCCACTTTGAAAATCTGAATCAATAACATCACAAACAGGACTTTCGTAGATCAACCTTTGAAATCAAATCGTGAACAATATCCTGAATAGAACATCAATTAATCTACTTTTTCATGCTTTGAACAGTGAAATTACCTCTTTCGATCATTCAACAGTAGATGTAGTATTGATTCTCAACTAATAACATCAATTTGAGATCATAAATGCCATTTTTTAATCAAAATGAGTACGATCAGCCCTTTCTTCAAATTTTCTCGATTTCAGCCCATTGAACTTCAAATTTGTGATTTGTTGATGATGAATTCAATCTAATCTTCACTCCCTTGGCTCTGATACCACTTGATAGAACATAACAAGCGCTAGATTGAACGATTGCATAAGAAACTATGAGAAGATTGAGAGAATCTCAACTATACCTTAGAAAACACATAGTTTATTTCATTGAAGTGTGGCAATCCTTACACTTTTACACTAAGCATAAGGTATATATACCCCTTGGGTATATTCACAATAAGCCCCCTCCCACAATATTAGAACTCCTATTTTTGAAATTGAAGAATATTACTATGTCAGAAAATGCATTTCGGATGAAAATTTTGAAATTTTCAGTGAAAAATGCAGTTTGAAAACTCAAGATCGATGACCAAATGTACTTCGATCGAACTATAATTTATTAACCTTGATCGAATTCAATTATGGTGACTGCGATTGAACAGAAGTTCATTGCTATTCAAAAAGATTCAATTGAATGCGATCAGGCTAAGTCTATTCAATGCGATTAGTAGGGATCGAGTGCAATTAGTATCAGCTTGATCGAACTTGGCAGTTTTCATCTCGATCGAACTAACATTAGTCGACTTGAATCGAATACAATTAGATACCCTTCAATCGAACATAACCTTTCACTTTGAATCGAATTCAATTAAATCGAACAGGAGTTGTCAACTTCAATCGAACTCAATTAGAACTACTTCGATTGAATAGGTAGTTTTCACTTGAATCGAATTCAAACAGAACCACTTCGATCAAACTAGGTAGCTTACGTCACAATCGAACTGTAGAGATAATTTCTCGGTCACACTGAACAGTCTCACCTACCCACTTCGATCGTAACTATTTTTCACACACAAACACCAAATCTATGGTGTTTTTCAACTTTTTGAATCAAAATTTCAGATCTGTACTGTTCTTCAATCTACAAACTGTTCTTGATAAAAATTTTAAATTCATAATTTCAACTAATCCACTTTGAAAATCTGAATCAGTAACATCACAAACAGGACTTTCATAGATCAACCCTTGAAATCAAATCGTGAACAATATCCTGAATAGAACATCAATTAATCTACTTTTTCATGTTTTGAACAGTGAAATTACATCTTTCGATCATTCAACAGTAGATGTAGTATTGATTCTCAACTAATAACATCAATTTGAGATCATAAATGCCATTTTTTTATCAAAATGAGTACGATCAGCCTTTCTTCAAATTTTCTCGATTTCAGCCCATTGATCTTCAAATTTGTGATTTGTTGATGATGAATTCAATCTAATCTTCACTCCCTTGGCTCTGATACTACTTGATAGAACATAACAAGCGCTAGATTGAACGATTGCATAAGACACTATGAGAAGATTGAGAGAATCACAACTATACCTTAGAAAACACATAGTTTATTTCATTGAAGTGTGGCAATCCTTACACTTTTACACTAAGCATAAGGTATATATACCCCTTGGGTATATTCACAATAAGCCCCCTCACACAATATTAGAACTCCTATTTTTAAAATTGAAGAATATTACTATGTTAGAAAATGCATTTCGGATGAAAATTTTGAAATTTTGAGTGAAAAATGCAGTTTGAAAACTCAAGATCGATGACCAAATGTACTTCGATCGAACTATAATTTATTAACCTTGATCGAATTCAATTATGGTGACTGTGATTGAACAGAAGTTCACTGCTATTCAAAAAGATTCAATTGAATGCGATCAGGCTAAGTCTATTCAATGCGATTAGTAGGGATCGAGTGCAATTAGTATCAGCTTGATCGAACTAGGCAGTTTTCATCTCGATCGAACTAACATTAGTCAACTTGAATCGAATACAATTAGAAACCCTTCAATCGAACATAACCTTTCACTTTTAATCGAATTCAATTAAATCGAACAGGAGTTATCAACTTCAATCGAACTCAATTAGAACCACTTCGATTGAACAGGTAGTTTTCACTTGAATCGAATTCAAACAGAACCACTTCGATCAAACTAGGTAGCTTACATCACAATCGAACTGTAGAGATAATTTCTCGGTCACACTGAATAGTGTCACCTACCCACTTCTATCGTAACTGTTTTTCACACACAAACACCAAATCTATGGTGTTTTTCAACTTTTTGAATCAAAATTTCAGATCTGTACTGTTCTTCAATCTGCAAACTGTTCTTGATAAAAAATTTAAATTCATAATTTCGACTAATCCACTTTGAAAATCTGAATCAATAACATCACAAACAGGACTTTCGTAGATCAACCTTTGAAATCAAATCGTGAACAATATCCTGAATAGAACATCAATTAATCTACTTTTTCATGCTTTGAACAGTGAAATTACCTCTTTCGATCATTCAACAGTAGATGTAGTATTGATTCTCAACTAATAACATCAATTTGAGATCATAAATGCCATTTTTTAATCAAAATGAGTACGATCAGCCCTTTCTTCAAATTTTCTCGATTTCAGCCCATTGATCTTCAAATTTGTGATTTGTTGATGATGAATTCAATCTAATCTTCACTCCCTTGGCTCTGATACCACTTGATAGAACATAACAAGCGCTAGATTGAACGATTGCATAAGAAACTATGAGAAGATTGAGAGAATCTCAACTATACCTTAGAAAACACATAGTTTATTTCATTGAAGTGTGGCAATCCTTACACTTTTACACTAAGCATAAGGTATATATACCCCTTAAGTATATTCACAATAAGCCCCCTCTCACAATATTAGAACTCCTATTTTTGAAATTGAAGAATATTACTATGTCAGAAAATGCATTTCGGATGAAAATTTTGAAATTTTGAGTGAAAAATGGAGTTTGAAAACTCAAGATCGATGACCAAATGTACTTCGATCGAACTATAATTTATTAACCTTGATCGAATTCAATTATGGTGACTGCGATTGAACAGAAGTTCACTGCTATTCAAAAAGATTCAATTGAATGCGATCAGGCTAAGTCTATTCAATGCGATTAGTAGGGATCGAGTGCAATTAGTATCAGCTTGATCGAACTAGGCAGTTTTCATCTCGATCGAACTAACATTAGTCAACTTGAATCGAATACAATTAGAAACCCTTCAATCGAACATAACCTTTCACTTTTAATCGAATTCAATTAAATCGAACAGGAGTTATCAACTTCAATCGAACTCAATTAGAACCACTTCGATTGAACAGGTAGTTTTCACTTGAATCGAATTCAAACAGAACCACTTCGATCAAACTAGGTAGCTTACATCACAATCGAACTGTAGAGATAATTTCTCGGTCACACTGAATAGTGTCACCTACCCACTTCTATCGTAACTGTTTTTCACACACAAACACCAAATCTATGGTGTTTTTCAACTTTTTGAATCAAAATTTCAGATCTGTACTGTTCTTCAATCTGCAAACTGTTCTTGATAAAAAATTTAAATTCATAATTTCGACTAATCCACTTTGAAAATCTGAATCAATAACATCACAAACAGGACTTTCGTAGATCAACCTTTGAAATCAAATCGTGAACAATATCCTGAATAGAACATCAATTAATCTACTTTTTCATGCTTTGAACAGTGAAATTACCTCTTTCGATCATTCAACAGTAGATGTAGTATTGATTCTCAACTAATAACATCAATTTGAGATCATAAATGCCATATTTTAATCAAAATGAGTACGATCAGCCCTTTCTTCAAATTTTCTCGATTTCAGCCCATTGATCTTCAAATTTGTGATTTGTTGATGATGAATTCAATCTAATCTTCACTCCCTTGGCTCTGATACTACTTGATAGAACATAACAAGCGCTAGATTGAACGATTGCATAAGAAACTATGAGAAGATTGAGAGAATCTCAACTATACCTTAGAAAACACATAGTTTATTTCATTGAAGTGTGGCAATCCTTACACTTTTACACTAAGCATAAGGTATATATACCCCTTGAGTATATTCACAATAAGCCCCCTCTCACAATATTAGAACTCCTATTTTTGAAATTGAAGAATATTACTATGTCAGAAAATGCATTTCGGATGAAAATTTTGAAATTTTGAGTGAAAAATGGAGTTTGAAAACTCAAGATCGATGACCAAATGTACTTCGATCGAACTATAATTTATTAACCTTGATCGAATTCAATTATGGTGACTGCGATTGAACAGAAGTTCACTGCTATTCAAAAAGATTCAATTGAATGCGATCAGGCTAAGTCTATTCAATGCGATTAGTAGGGATCGAGTGCAATTAGTATCAGCTTGATCGAACTAGGCAGTTTTCATCTCGATCGAACTAACATTAGTCGACTTGAATCGAATACAATTAGAAACCCTTCAATCGAACATAACCTTTCACTTTTAATCGAATTCAATTAAATCGAACAGGAGTTATCAACTTCAATCGAACTCAATTAGAACCACTTCGATTGAACAGGTAGTTTTCACTTGAATCGAATTCAAACAGAACCACTTCGATCAAACTAGGTAGCTTACATCACAATCGAACTGTAGAGATAATTTCTCGGTCACACTGAATAGTGTCACCTACCCACTTCTATCGTAACTGTTTTTCACACACAAACACCAAATCTATGGTGTTTTTCAACTTTTTGAATCAAAATTTCAGATCTGTACTGTTCTTCAATCTGCAAACTGTTCTTGATAAAAAATTTAAATTCATAATTTCGACTAATCCACTTTGAAAATCTGAATCAATAACATCACAAACAGGACTTTCGTAGATCAACCTTTGAAATCAAATCGTGAACAATATCCTGAATAGAACATCAATTAATCTACTTTTTCATGCTTTGAACAGTGAAATTACCTCTTTCGATCATTCAACAGTAGATGTAGTATTGATTCTCAACTAATAACATCAATTTGAGATCATAAATGCCATTTTTTAATCAAAATGAGTACGATCAGCCCTTTCTTCAAATTTTCTCGATTTCAGCCCATTGATCTTCAAATTTGTGATTTGTTGATGATGAATTCAATCTAATCTTCACTCCCTTGGCTCTGATACCACTTGATAGAACATAACAAGCGCTAGATTGAACGATTGCATAAGAAACTATGAGAAGATTGAGAGAATCTCAACTATACCTTAGAAAACACATAGTTTATTTCATTGAAGTGTGGCAATCCTTACACTTTTACACTAAGCATAAGGTATATATACCCCTTGAGTATATTCACAATAAGCCCCCTCTCACAATATTAGAACTCCTATTTTTGAAATTGAAGAATATTACTATGTCAGAAAATGCATTTCGGATGAAAATTTTGAAATTTTGAGTGAAAAATGGAGTTTGAAAACTCAAGATCGATGACCAAATGTACTTCGATCGAACTATAATTTATTAACCTTGATCGAATTCAATTATGGTGACTGTGATTGAACAGAAGTTCACTGCTATTCAAAAAGATTCAATTGAATGCGATCAGGCTAAGTCTATTCAATGCGATTAGTAGGGATCGAGTGCAATTAGTATCAGCTTGATCGAACTAGGCAGTTTTCATCTCGATCGAACTAACATTAGTCAACTTGAATCGAATACAATTAGAAACCCTTCAATCGAACATAACCTTTCACTTTGAATCGAATTCAATTAAATCGAACAGGAGTTATCAACTTCAATCGAACTCAATTAGAACCACTTCGATTGAACAGGTAGTTTTCACTTGAATCGAATTCAAACAGAACCACTTCGATCAAACTAGGTAGCTTACATCACAATCGAACTGTAGAGATAATTTCTCGGTCACACTGAATAGTGTCACCTACCCACTTCTATCGTAACTGTTTTTCACACACAAACACCAAATCTATGGTGTTTTTCAACTTTTTGAATCAAAATTTCAGATCTGTACTGTTCTTCAATCTGCAAACTGTTCTTGATAAAAAATTTAAATTCATAATTTCGACTAATCCACTT
The DNA here is from genome assembly GCA_947179395.2 of Pulicaria dysenterica. Classification (NCBI taxonomy): domain Eukaryota; kingdom Viridiplantae; phylum Streptophyta; class Magnoliopsida; order Asterales; family Asteraceae; genus Pulicaria; species Pulicaria dysenterica. Next base: position 47,628,469 of record OX359289.1, on the reverse strand, counting down.
TGAAAATCTGAATCAATAACATCACAAACAGGACTTTCGTAGATCAACCTTTGAAATCAAATCGTGAACAATATCCTGAATAGAACATCAATTAATCTACTTTTTCATGCTTTGAACAGTGAAATTACCTCTTTCGATCATTCAACAGTAGATGTAGTATTGATTCTCAACTAATAACATCAATTTGAGATCATAAATGCCATATTTTAATCAAAATGAGTACGATCAGCCCTTTCTTCAAATTTTCTCGATTTCAGCCCATTGATCTTCAAATTTGTGATTTGTTGATGATGAATTCAATCTAATCTTCACTCCCTTGGCTCTGATACCACTTGATAGAACATAACAAGCGCTAGATTGAACGATTGCATAAGAAACTATGAGAAGATTGAGAGAATCTCAACTATACCTTAGAAAACACATAGTTTATTTCATTGAAGTGTGGCAATCCTTACACTTTTACACTAAGCATAAGGTATATATACCCCTTGAGTATATTCACAATAAGCCCCCTCTCACAATATTAGAACTCCTATTTTTGAAATTGAAGAATATTACTATGTCAGAAAATGCATTTCGGATGAAAATTTTGAAATTTTGAGTGAAAAATGGAGTTTGAAAACTCAAGATCGATGACCAAATGTACTTCGATCGAACTATAATTTATTAACCTTGATCGAATTCAATTATGGTGACTGCGATTGAACAGAAGTTCACTGCTATTCAAAAAGATTCAATTGAATGCGATCAGGCTAAGTCTATTCAATGCGATTAGTAGGGATCGAGTGCAATTAGTATCAGCTTGATCGAACTAGGCAGTTTTCATCTCGATCGAACTAACATTAGTCGACTTGAATCGAATACAATTAGAAACCCTTCAATCGAACATAACCTTTCACTTTTAATCGAATTCAATTAAATCGAACAGGAGTTATCAACTTCAATCGAACTCAATTAGAACCACTTCGATTGAACAGGTAGTTTTCACTTGAATCGAATTCAAACAGAACCACTTCGATCAAACTAGGTAGCTTACATCACAATCGAACTGTAGAGATAATTTCTCGGTCACACTGAATAGTGTCACCTACCCACTTCTATCGTAACTGTTTTTCACACACAAACACCAAATCTATGGTGTTTTTCAACTTTTTGAATCAAAATTTCAGATCTGTACTGTTCTTCAATCTGCAAACTGTTCTTGATAAAAAATTTAAATTCATAATTTCGACTAATCCACTTTGAAAATCTGAATCAATAACATCACAAACAGGACTTTCGTAGATCAACCCTTGAAATCAAATCGTGAACAATATCCTGAATAGAACATCAATTAATCTACTTTTTCATGCTTTGAACAGTGAAATTACCTCTTTCGATCATTCAACAGTAGATGTAGTATTGATTCTCAACTAATAACATCAATTTGAGATCATAAATGCCATTTTTTAATCAAAATGAGTACGATCAGCCCTTTCTTCAAATTTTCTCGATTTCAGCCCATTGATCTTCAAATTTGTGATTTGTTGATGATGAATTCAATCTAATCTTCACTCCCTTGGCTCTGATACCACTTGATAGAACATAACAAGCGCTAGATTGAACGATTGCATAAGAAACTATGAGAAGATTGAGAGAATCTCAACTATACCTTAGAAAACACATAGTTTATTTCATTGAAGTGTGGCAATCCTTACACTTTTACACTAAGCATAAGGTATATATACCCCTTGGGTATATTCACAATAAGCCCCCTCACACAATATTAGAACTCCTATTTTTGAAATTGAAGAATATTACTATGTCAGAAAATGCATTTCGGATGAAAATTTTGAAATTTTGAGTGAAAAATGGAGTTTGTAAACTCAAGATCGATGACCAAATGTACTTCGATCGAACTATAATTTATTAACCTTGATCGAATTCAATTATGGTGACTGCGATTGAACAGAAGTTCACTGCTATTCAAAAAGATTCAATTGAATGCGATCAGGCTAAGTCTATTCAATGCGATTAGTAGGGATCGAGTGCAATTAGTATCAGCTTGATCGAACTAGGCAGTTTTCATCTCGATCGAACTAACATTAGTCAACTTGAATCGAATACAATTAGAAACCCTTCAATCGAACATAACCTTTCACTTTGAATCGAATTCAATTAAATCGAACAGGAGTTATCAACTTCAATCGAACTCAATTAGAACCACTTCGATTGAACAGGTAGTTTTCACTTGAATCGAATTCAAACAGAACCACTTCGATCAAACTAGGTAGCTTACATCACAATCGAACTGTAGAGATAATTTCTCGGTCACACTGAATAGTGTCACCTACCCACTTCTATCGTAACTGTTTTTCACACACAAACACCAAATCTATGGTGTTTTTCAACTTTTTGAATCAAAATTTCAGATCTGTACTGTTCTTCAATCTGCAAACTGTTCTTGATAAAAAATTTAAATTCATAATTTCGACTAATCCACTTTGAAAATCTGAATCAATAACATCACAAACAGGACTTTCGTAGATCAACCTTTGAAATCAAATCGTGAACAATATCCTGAATAGAACATCAATTAATCTACTTTTTCATGCTTTGAACAGTGAAATTACCTCTTTCGATCATTCAACAGTAGATGTAGTATTGATTCTCAACTAATAACATCAATTTGAGATCATAAATGCCATTTTTTAATCAAAATGAGTACGATCAGCCCTTTCTTCAAATTTTCTCGATTTCAGCCCATTGATCTTCAAATTTGTGATTTGTTGATGATGAATTCAATCTAATCTTCACTCCCTTGGCTCTGATACCACTTGATAGAACATAACAAGCGCTAGATTGAACGATTGCATAAGAAACTATGAGAAGATTGAGAGAATCTCAACTATACCTTAGAAAACACATAGTTTATTTCATTGAAGTGTGGCAATCCTTACACTTTTACACTAAGCATAAGGTATATATACCCCTTGAGTATATTCACAATAAGCCCCCTCTCACAATATTAGAACTCCTATTTTTGAAATTGAAGAATATTACTATGTCAGAAAATGCATTTCGGATGAAAATTTTGAAATTTTGAGTGAAAAATGGAGTTTGAAAACTCAAGATCGATGACCAAATGTACTTCGATCGAACTATAATTTATTAACCTTGATCGAATTCAATTATGGTGACTGCGATTGAACAGAAGTTCACTGCTATTCAAAAAGATTCAATTGAATGCGATCAGGCTAAGTCTATTCAATGCGATTAGTAGGGATCGAGTGCAATTAGTATCAGCTTGATCGAACTAGGCAGTTTTCATCTCGATCGAACTAACATTAGTCGACTTGAATCGAATACAATTAGAAACCCTTCAATCGAACATAACCTTTCACTTTGAATCGAATTCAATTAAATCGAACAGGAGTTGTCAACTTCAATCGAACTCAATTAGAACCACTTCGATTGAACAGGTAGTTTTCACTTGAATCGAATTCAAACAGAACCACTTCGATCAAACTAGGTAGCTTACATCACAATCGAACTGTAGAGATAATTTCTCGGTCACACTGAATAGTGTCACCTACCCACTTCGATCGTAACTATTTTTCACACACAAACACCAAATCTATGGTGTTTTTCAACTTTTTGAATCAAAATTTCAGATCTGTACTGTTCTTCAATCTGCAAACTGTTCTTGATAAAAATTTTAAATTCATAATTTCAACTAATCCACTTTGAAAATCTGAATCAATAACATCACAAACAGGACTTTCGTAGATCAACCCTTGAAATCAAATCGTGAACAATATCCTGAATAGAACATCAATTAATCTACTTTTTCATGCTTTGAACAGTGAAATTACCTCTTTCGATCATTCAACAGTAGATGTAGTATTGATTCTCAACTAATAACATCAATTTGAGATCATAAATGCCATTTTTTAATCAAAATGAGTACGATCAGCCCTTTCTTCAAATTTTCTCGATTTCAGCCCATTGATCTTCAAATTTGTGATTTGTTGATGATGAATTCAATCTAATCTTCACTCCCTTGGCTCTGATACTACTTGATAGAACATAACAAGCGCTAGATTGAACGATTGCATAAGAAACTATGAGAAGATTGAGAGAATCTCAACTATACCTTAGAAAACACATAGTTTATTTCATTGAAGTGTGGCAATCCTTACACTTTTACACTAAGCATAAGGTATATATACCCCTTGGGTATATTCACAATAAGCCCCCTCACACAATATTAGAACTCCTATTTTTGAAATTGAAGAATATTACTATGTCAGAAAATGCATTTCGGGTGAAAATTTTGAAATTTTGAGTGAAAAATGGAGTTTGAAAACTCAAGATCGATGACCAAATGTACATCGATCGAACTATAATTTATTAACCTTGATCGAATTCAATTATGGTGACTGTGATTGAACAGAAGTTCACTGCTATTCAAAAAGATTCAATTGAATGCGATCAGGCTAAGTCTATTCAATGCGATTAGTAGGGATCGAGTGCAATTAGTATCAGCTTGATCGAACTAGGCAGTTTTCATCTCGATCGAACTAACATTAGTCGTCTTGAATCGAATACAATTAGAAACCCTTCAATCGAACATAACCTTTCACTTTTAATCGAATTCAATTAAATCGAACAGGAGTTGTCAACTTCAATCGAACTCAATTAGAACCACTTCGATTGAACAGGTAGTTTTCACTTGAATCGAATTCAAACAGAACCACTTCGATCAAACTAGGTAGCTTACATCACAATCGAACTGTAGAGATAATTTCTCGGTCACACTGAATAGTGTCACCTACCCACTACTATCGTAACTGTTTTTCACACACAAACACCAAATCTATGGTGTTTTTCAACTTTTTGAATCAAAATTTCAGATCTGTACTGTTCTTCAATCTGCAAACTGTTCTTGATAAAAATTTTAAATTCATAATTTCAACTAATCCACTTTGAAAATCTGAATCAATAACATCACAAACAGGACTTTCGTAGATCAACCCTTGAAATCAAATCGTGAACAATATCCTGAATAGAACATCAATTAATCTACTTTTTCATGCTTTGAACAGTGAAATTACCTCTTTCGATCATTCAACAGTTGATGTAGTATTGATTCTCAACTAATAACATCAATTTGAGATCATAAATGCCATTTTTTAATCAAAATGAGTACGATCAGCCCTTTCTTCAAATTTTCTCGATTTCAGCCCATTGATCTTCAAATTTGTGATTTGTTGATGATGAATTCAATCTAATCTTCACTCCCTTGGCTCTGATACTACTTGATAGAACATAACAAGCGCTAGATTGAGCGATTGCATAAGACACTATGAGAAGATTGAGAGAATCTCAACTATACCTTAGAAAACACATAGTTTATTTCATTGAAGTGTGCCAATCCTTACACTTTTACACTAAGCATAAGGTATATATACCCCTTGAGTATATTCACAATAAGCCCCCTCACACAATATTAGAACTCCTATTTTTGAAATTGAAGAATATTACTATGTCAGAAAATGCATTTCGGATGAAAATTTTGAAATTTTGAGTGAAAAATGCAGTTTGAAAACTCAAGATCGATGACCAAAAGTACTTCGATCGAACTATAATTTATTAACCTTGATCGAATTCAATTATGGTGACTGCGATTGAACAGAAGTTCACTACTATTCAAAAAGATTCAATTGAATGCGATCAGGCTAAGTCTATTCAATGCGATTAGTAGGGATCGAGTGCAATTAGTATCAGCTTGATCGAACTAGGCAGTTTTCATCTCGATCGAACTAACATTAGTCGACTTGAATCGAATACAATTAGAAACCATTCAATCGAACATAACCTTTCACTTTGAATCGAATTCAATTAAATCGAACAGGAGTTGTCAACTTCAATCGAACTCAATTAGAACCACTTCGATTGAACAGGTAGTTTTCACTTGAATCGAATTCAAACAGAACCACTTCGATCAAACTAGGTAGCTTACATCACAATCGAACTGTAGAGATAATTTCTCGGTCACACTGAACAGTGTCACCTACCCACTTCTATCGTAACTGTTTTTCACACACAAACACCAAATCTATGGTGTTTTTCAACTTTTTGAATCAAAATTTCAGATCTGTACTGTTCTTCAATCTGCAAACTGTTCTTGATAAAAATTTTAAATTCATAATTTCAACTAATCCACTTTGAAAAACTGAATCAATAACATCACAAACAGGACTTTCGTAGATCAACCCTTGAAATCAAATCGTGAACAATATCCTGAATAGAACATCAATTAATCTACTTTTTCATGCTTTGAACAGTGAAATTACCTCTTTCGATCATTCAACAGTTGATGTAGTATTGATTCTCAACTAATAACATCAATTTGAGATCATAAATGCCATTTTTTAATCAAAATGAGTACGATCAGCCCTTTCTTCAAATTTTCTCGATTTCAGCCCATTGATCTTCAAATTTGTGATTTGTTGATGATGAATTCAATCTAATCTTCACTCCCTTGGCTCTGATACTACTTGATAGAACATAACAAGCGCTAGATTGAGCGATTGCATAAGACACTATGAGAAGATTGAGAGAATCTCAACTATACCTTAGAAAACACATAGTTTATTTCATTGAAGTGTGCCAATCCTTACACTTTTACACTAAGCATAAGGTATATATACCCCTTGAGTATATTCACAATAAGCCCCCTCACACAATATTAGAACTCCTATTTTTGAAATTGAAGAATATTACTATGTCAGAAAATGCATTTCGGATGAAAATTTTGAAATTTTGAGTGAAAAATGCAGTTTGAAAACTCAAGATCGATGACCAAAAGTACTTCGATCGAACTATAATTTATTAACCTTGATCGAATTCAATTATGGTGACTGTGATTGAACAGAAGTTCACTACTATTCAAAAAGATTCAATTGAATGCGATCAGGCTAAGTCTATTCAATGCGATTAGTAGGGATCGAGTGCAATTAGTATCAGCTTGATCGAACTAGGCAGTTTTCATCTCGATCGAACTAACATTAGTCGACTTGAATCGAATACAATTAGAAACCATTCAATCGAACATAACCTTTCACTTTGAATCGAATTCAATTAAATCGAACAGGAGTTGTCAACTTCAATCGAACTCAATTAGAACCACTTCGATTGAACAGGTAGTTTTCACTTGAATCGAATTCAAACAGAACCACTTCGATCAAACTAGGTAGCTTACATCACAATCGAACTGTAGAGATAATTTCTCGGTCACACTGAACAGTGTCACCTACCCACTTCGATCGTAACTGTTTTTCACACACAAACACCAAATCTATGGTGTTTTTAAACTTTTTGAATCAAAATTTCAGATCTGTACTGTTCTTCAATCTGCAAACTGTTCTTGATAAAAATTTTAAATTCATAATTTCGACTAATCCACTTTGAAAATCTGAATCAATAACATCACAAACAGGACTTTCGTAGATCAACCCTTGAAATCAAATCGTGAACAATATCCTGAATAGAACATCAATTAATCTACTTTTTCATGCTTTGAACAGTGAAATTACCTCTTTCGATCATTCAACAGTAGATGTAGTATTGATTCTCAACTAATAACATCAATTTGAGATCATAAATGCCATTTTTTAATCAAAATGAGTACGATCAGCCCTTTCTTTAAATTTTCTCGATTTCAGCCCATTGATCTTCAAATTTGTGATTTGTTGATGATGAATTCAATCTAATCTTCACTCCCTTGGCTCTGATACTACTTGATAGAACATAACAAGCGCTAGATTGAACGATTGCATAAGACACTATGAGAAGATTGGGAGAATCTCAACTATACCTTAGAAAACACATAGTTTATTTCATTGAAGTGTGGAAATCCTTACACTTTTACACTAAGCATAAGGTATATATACCCCTTGAGTATATTCACAATAAGCCCCCTCACACAATATTAGAACTCCTATTTTTTAAATTGAAGAATATTACTATGTCAGAAAATGCATTTCGGATCAAAATTTTGAAATTTTGAGTGAAAAATGCAGTTTGACAACTCAAGATCGATGACCAAATGTACTTCGATCGAACTATAATTTATTAACCTTGATCGAATTCAATTATGGTGACTGCGATTGAACAGAAGTTCACTGCTATTCAAAAAGATTCAATTGAATGCGATCAGGCTAAGTCTATTCAATGCGATTAGTAGGGATCGAGTGCAATTAGTATCAGCTTGATCGGACTAGGCAGTTTTCATCTCGATCGAACTAACATTAGTCGACTTGAATCGAATACAATTAGAAACCCTTCAATCGAACATAACCTTTCACTTTGAATCGAATTCAATTAAATCGAACAGGAGTTGTCAACTTCAATCGAACTCAATTAGAACCACTTCGATTGAACAGGTAGTTTTCACTTGAATCGAATTCAAACAGAACCACTTCGATCAAACTAGGTAGCTTACATCACAATCGAACTGTAGAGATAATTTCTCTGTCACACTGAACAATGTCACCTACCCACTTCGATCGTAACTGTTTTTCACACACAAACACCAAATCTATGGTGTTTTTCAACTTTTTGTATCAAAATTTCAGATCTGTACTGTTCTTCAATCTGCAAACTGTTCTTGATAAAAAGTTTAAATTCATAATTTCGACTAATCCACTTTGAAAATCTGAATCAATAACATCACAAACAGGACTTTCGTAGATCAACCCTTGAAATCAAATCGTGAACAATATCCTGAATAGAACATCAATTAATCTACTTTTTCATGCTTTGAACAGTGAAATTACCTCTTTCGATCATTCAACAGTAGATGTAGTATTGATTCTCAACTAATAACATCAATTTGAGATCATAAATGCCATTTTTTAATCAAAATGAGTACGATCAGCCCTTTCTTCAAATTTTCTCGATTTCAGCCCATTGATCTTCAAATTTGTGATTTGTTGATGATGAATTCAATCTATTCTTCACTCCCTTGGCTCTGATACTACTTGATAGAACATAACAAGCGCTAGATTGAACGATTTCATAAGACACTATGAGAAGATTGAGAGAATCTCAACTATACCTTAGAAAACACATAGTTTATTTCATTGAAGTGTGGCAATCCTTACACTTTTACACTAAGCATAAGGTATATATACCCCTTGAGTATATTCACAATAAGCCCCCTCACACAATATTAGAACTCCTATTTTTGAAATTGAAGAATATTACTATGTCAGAAAATGCATTTCGGATCAAAATTTTGAAATTTTGAGTGAAAAATGCAGTTTGACAACTCAAGATCGATGACCAAATGTACTTCGATCGAACTATAATTTATTAACCTTGATCGAATTCAATTATGGTGACTGCGATTGAACAGAAGTTCACTGCTATTCAAAAAGATTCAATAGAATGCGATCAGGCTAAGTCTATTCAATGCGATTAGTAGGGAACGAGTGCAATTAGTATCAGCTTGATCGAACTAGGCAGTTTTCATCTCGATCGAACTAACATTAGTCGACTTGAATCGAATACAATTAGAAACCCTTCAATCGAACATAACCTTTCACTTTGAATCGAATTCAATTAAATCGAACAGGAGTTGTCAACTTCAATAGAACTCAATTAGAACCACTTCGATTGAACAGGTAGTTTTCACTTGAATCGAATTCAAACAGAACCACTTCGATCAAACTAGGTAGCTTACATCACAATCGAACTGTAGAGATAATTTCTCGGTCACACTGAACAGTGTCACCTACCCACTTCGATCGTAACTGTTTTTCACACACAAACACCAAATCTATGGTGTTTTTCAACTTTTTGTATCAAAATTTCAGATCTGTACTGTTCTTCAATCTGCAAACTGTTCTTGATAAAAAATTTAAATTCATAATTTCGAAAAATCCACTTTGAAAATCTAAATCAATAACATCACAAACAGGACTTTCGTAGATCAACCCTTGAAATCAAATCGTGAACAATATCCTGAATAGAACATCAATTAATCTACTTTTTCATGCTTTGAACAGTGAAATTACCTCTTTCGATCATTCAACAGTAGATGTAGTATTGATTCTCAACTAATAACATCAATTTGAGATCATAAATGCCATTTTTTAATCAAAATGAGTACGATCAGCCCTTTCTTCAAATTTTCTCGATTTCAGCCCATTGATCTTCAAATTTGTGATTTGTTGATGATGAATTCAATCTAATCTTCACTCCCTTGGCTCTGATACTACTTGATAGAACATAACAAGCGCTAGATTGAACGATTGCATAAGACACTATGAGAAGATTGAGAGAATCTCAACTATACCTTAGAAAACACATAGTTTATTTCATTGAAGTGTGGCAATCCTTACACATTTACACTAAGCATAAGGTATATATACCCCTTGAGTATATTCACAATAAGCCCCCTCACACAATATTAGAACTCCTATTTTTGAAATTGAAGAATATTACTATGTCAGAAAATGCATTTCGGATCAAAATTTTGAAATTTTGAGTGAAAAATGCAGTTTGACAACTCAAGATCGATGACCAAATGTACTTCGATCGAACTATAATTTATTAACCTTGATCGAATTCAATTATGGTGACTGCGATTGAACAGAAGTTCACTGCTATTCAAAAAGATTCAATTGAATGCGATCAGGCTAAGTCTATTCAATGCGATTAGTAGGGATCGAGTGCAATTAGTATCAGCTTGATCGAACTAGGCAGTTTTCATCTCGATCGAACTAACATTAGTCGACTTGAATCGAATACAATTAGAAACCCTTCAATCGAATATAACCTTTCACTTTGAATCGAATTCAATTAAATCGAACAGGAGTTGTCAACTTCAATCGAACTCAATTAGAACCACTTCGATTGAACAGGTAGTTTTCACTTGAATCGAATTCAAACAGAACCACTTCGATCAAACTAGGTAGCTTACATCACAATCGAACTGTAGAGATAATTTCTCGGTCACACTTAACAGTGTCACCTACCCACTTCGATCGTAATTGTTTTTCACACACAAACACCAAATCTATGGTGTTTTTCAACTTTTTGTATCAAAATTTCAGATCTGTACTGTTCTTCAATCTGCAAACTGTTCTTGATAAAAAATTTAAATTCATAATTTCGAAAAATCCACTTTGAAAATCTAAATCAATAACATCACAAACAGGACTTTCGTAGATCAACCCTTGAAATCAAATCGTGAACAATATCCTGAATAGAACATCAATTAATCTACTTTTTCATGCTTTGAACAGTGAAATTACCTCTTTCGATCATTCAACAGTAGATGTAGTATTGATTCTCAACTAATAACATCAATTTGAGATCATAAATGCCATTTTTTAATCAAAATGAGTACGATCAGCCCTTTCTTCAAATTTTCTCGATTTCAGCCCATTGATCTTCAAATTTGTGATTTGTTGATGATGAATTCAATCTAATCTTCACTCCCTTGGCTCTGATACTACTTGGTAGAACATAACAAGCGCTAGATTGAACGATTGCATAAGACACTATGAGAAGATTGAGAGAATCTCAACTATACCTTAGAAAACACATAGTTTATTTCATTGAAGTGTGGCAATCCTTACACATTTACACTAAGCATAAGGTATATATACCCCTTGAGTATATTCACAATAAGCCCCCTCACACAATATTAGAACTCCTATTTTTGAAATTGAAGAATATTACTATGTCAGAAAATGCATTTCGGATCAAAATTTTGAAATTTTGAGTGAAAAATGCAGTTTGACAACTCAAGATCGATGACCAAATGTACTTCGATCGAACTATAATTTATTAACCTTGATCGAATTCAATTATGGTGACTGCGATTGAACAGAAGTTCACTGCTATTCAAAAAGATTCAATTGAATGCGATCAGGCTAAGTCTATTCAATGCGATTAGTAGGGATCGAGTGCAATTAGTATCAGCTTGATCGAACTAGGCAGTTTTCATCTCGATCGAACTAACATTAGTCGACTTGAATCGAATACAATTAGAAACCCTTCAATCGAATATAACCTTTCACTTTGAATCGAATTCAATTAAATCGAACAGGAGTTGTCAACTTCAATCGAACTCAATTAGAACCACTTCGATTGAACAGGTAGTTTTCACTTGAATCGAATTCAAACAGAACCACTTCGATCAAACTAGGTAGCTTACATCACAACCGAACTGTAGAGATAATTTCTCGGTCACACTGAACAGTGTCACCTACCCACTTCGATCGTAACTGTTTTTCACACACAAACACCAAATCTATGGTGTTTTTAAACTTTTTGAATCAAAATTTCAGATCTGTACTGATCTTCAATCTGCAAACTGTTCTTGATAAAAATTTTAAATTCATAATTTCGACTAATCCACTTTGAAAATCTGAATCAATAACATCACAAACAGGACTTTCGTAGATCAACCCTTGAAATCAAATCGTGAACAATATCCTGAATAGAACATCAATTAATCTACTTTTTCATGCTTTGAACAGTGAAATTACCTCTTTCGATCATTCAACAGTAGATGTAGTATTGATTCTCAACTAATAACATCAATTTGAGATCATAAATGCCATTTTTTAATCAAAATGAGTACGATCAGCCCTTTCTTCAAATTTTCTCGATTTCAGCCCATTGATCTTCAAATTTGTGATTTGTTGATGATGAATTCAATCTAATCTTCACTCCCTTGGCTCTGATACTACTTGGTAGAACATAACAAGCGCTAGATTGAACGATTGCATAAGACACTATGAGAAGATTGGGAGAATCTCAACTATACCTTAGAAAACACATAGTTTATTTCATTGAAGTGTGGAAATCCTTACACTTTTACACTAAGCATAAGGTATATATACCCCTTGAGTATATTCACAATAAGCCCCCTCACACAATATTAGAACTCCTATTTTTGAAATTGAAGAATATTACTATGTCAGAAAATGCATTTCGGATCAAAATTTTGAAATTTTGAGTGAAAAATGCAGTTTGACAACTCAAGATCGATGACCAAATGTACTTCGATCGAACTATAATTTATTAACCTTGATCGAATTCAATTATGGTGACTGCGATTGAACAGAAGTTCACTGCTATTCAAAAAGATTCAATTGAATGCGATCAGGCTAAGTCTATTCAATGCGATTAGTAGGGATCGAGTGCAATTAGTATCAGCTTGATCGGACTAGGCAGTTTTCATCTCGATCGAACTAAAATTAGTCGACTTGAATCGAATACAATTAGAAACCCTTCAATCGAACATAACCTTTCACTTTGAATCGAATTCAATTAAATCGAACAGGAGTTGTCAACTTCAATCGAACTTAATTAGAACCACTTCGATTGAACAGGTAGTTTTCACTTGAATCGAATTCAAACAGAACCACTTCGATCAAACTAGGTAGCTTACATCACAATCGAACTGTAGAGATAATTTCTCGGTCACACTGAACAGTGTCACCTACCCACTTCGATCGTAACTGTTTTTCACACACAAACACCAAATCTATGGTGTTTTTCAACTTTTTGTATCAAAATTTCAGATCTGTACTGTTCTTCAATCTGCAAACTGTTCTTGATAAAAAGTTTAAATTCATAATTTCGACTAATCCACTTTGAAAATCTGAATCAATAACATCACAAACAGGACTTTCGTAGATCAACCCTTGAAATCAAATCGTGAACAATATCCTGAATAGAACATCAATTAATCTACTTTTTCATGCTTTGAACAGTGAAATTACCTCTTTCGATCATTCAACAGTAGATGTAGTATTGATTCTCAACTAATAACATCAATTTGAGATCATAAATGCCATTTTTTAATCAAAATGAGTACGATCAGCCCTTTCTTCAAATTTTCTCTATTTCAGCCCATTGATCTTCAAATTTGTGATTTGTTGATGATGAATTCAATCTAATCTTCACTCCCTTGGCTCTGATACTACTTGATAGAACATAACAAGCGCTAGATTGAACGATTGCATAAGACACTATGAGAAGATTGAGAGAATCTCAACTATACCTTAGAAAACACATAGTTTATTTCATTGAAGTGTGGCAATCCTTACACATTTACACTAAGCATAAGGTATATATACCCCTTGAGTATATTCACAATAAGCCCCCTCACACAATATTAGAACTCCTATTTTTGAAATTGAAGAATATTACTATGTCAGAAAATGCATTTCGGATCAAAATTTTGAAATTTTGAGTGAAAAATGCAGTTTGACAACTCAAGATCGATGACCAAATGTACTTCGATCGAACTATAATTTATTAACCTTGATCGAATTCAATTATGGTGACTGCGATTGAACAGAAGTTCACTGCTATTCAAAAAGATTCAATTGAATGCGATCAGGCTAAGTCTATTCAATGCGATTAGTAGGGATCGAGTGCAATTAGTATCAGCTTGATCGAACTTGGCAGTTTTCATCTCGATCGAACTAACATTAGTCGACTTGAATCGAATACAATTAGAAACCCTTCAATCGAATATAACCTTTCACTTTGAATCGAATTCAATTAAATCGAACAGGAGTTGTCAACTTCAATCGAACTCAATTAGAACCACTTCGATTGAACAGGTAGTTTTCACTTGAATCGAATTCAAACAGAACCACTTCGATCAAACTAGGTAGCTTACATCACAATCGAACTGTAGAGATAATTTCTCGGTCACACTGAACAGTGTCACCTACCCACTTCGATCGTAACTGTTTTTCACACACAAACACCAAATCTATGGTGTTTTTCAACTTTTTGTATCAAAATTTCAGATCTGTACTGTTCTTCAATCTGCAAACTGTTCTTGATAAAAAATTTAAATTCATAATTTCGAAAAATCCACTTTGAAAATCTGAATCAATAACATCACAAACAGGACTTTCGTAGATCAACCCTTGAAATCAAATCGTGAACAATATCCTGAATAGAACATCAATTAATCTACTTTTTCATGCTTTGAACAGTGAAATTACCTCTTTCGATCATTCAACAGTAGATGTAGTATTGATTCTCAACTAATAACATCAATTTGAGATCATAAATGCCATTTTTTAATCAAAATGAGTACGATCAGCCCTTTCTTCAAATTTTCTCGATTTCAGCCCATTGATCTTCAAATTTGTGATTTGTTGATGATGAATTCAATCTAATCTTCACTCCCTTGGCTCTGATACTACTTGATAGAACATAACAAGCGCTAGATTGAACGATTGCATAAGACACTATGAGAAGATTGAGAGAATCTCAACTATACCTTAGAAAACACATAGTTTATTTCATTGAAGTGTGGCAATCCTTACACATTTACACTAAGCATAAGGTATATATACCCCTTGAGTATATTCACAATAAGCCCCCTCACACAATATTAGAACTCCTATTTTTGAAATTGAAGAATATTACTATGTCAGAAAATGCATTTCGGATCAAAATTTTGAAATTTTGAGTGAAAAATGCAGTTTGACAACTCAAGATCGATGACCAAATGTACTTCGATCGAACTATAATTTATTAACCTTGATCGAATTCAATTATGGTGACTGCGATTGAACAGAAGTTCACTGCTATTCAAAAAGATTCAATTGAATGCGATCAGGCTAAGTCTATTCAATGCGATTAGTAGGGATCGAGTGCAATTAGTATCAGCTTGATCGAACTAGGCAGTTTTCATCTCGATCGAACTAACATTAGTCGACTTGAATCGAATACAATTAGAAACCCTTCAATCGAATATAACCTTTCACTTTGAATCGAATTCAATTAAATCGAACAGGAGTTGTCAACTTCAATCGAACTCAATTAGAACCACTTCGATTGAACAGGTAGTTTTCACTTGAATCGAATTCAAACAGAACCACTTCGATCAAACTAGGTAGCTTACATCACAATCGAACTGTAGAGATAATTTCTCGGTCACACTGAACAGTGTCACCTACCCACTTCGATCGTAACTGTTTTTCACACACAAACACCAAATCTATGGTGTTTTTCAACTTTTTGTATCAAAATTTCAGATCTGTACTGATCTTCAATCTGCAAACTGTTCTTGATAAAAATTTTAAATTCATAATTTCGACTAATCCACTTTGAAAATCTGAATCAATAACATCACAAACAGGACTTTCGTAGATCAACCCTTGAAATCAAATCGTGAACAATATCCTGAATAAAACATCAATTAATCTACTTTTTCATGCTTTGAACAGTGAAATTACCTCTTTCGATCATTCAACAGTAGATGTAGTATTGATTCTCAACTAATAACATCAATTTGAGATCATAAATGCCATTTTTTAATCAAAATGAGTACGATCAGCCCTTTCTTCAAATTTTCTCGATTTCAGCCCATTGATCTTCAAATTTGTGATTTGTTGATGATGAATTCAATCTAATCTTCACTCCCTTGGCTCTGATACTACTTGATAGAACATAACAAGCGCTAGATTGAACGATTGCATAAGACACTATGAGAAGATTGGGAGAATCTCAACTATACCTTAGAAAACACATAGTTTATTTCATTGAAGTGTGGAAATCCTTACACTTTTACACTAAGCATAAGGTATATATACCCCTTGAGTATATTCACAATAAGCCCCCTCACACAATATTAGAACTCCTATTTTTGAAATTGAAGAATATTACTATGTCAGAAAATGCATTTCGGATCAAAATTTTGAAATTTTGAGTGAAAAATGCAGTTTGACAACTCAAGATCGATGACCAAATGTACTTCGATCGAACTATAATTTATTAACCTTGATCGAATTCAATTATGGTGACTGCGATTGAACAGAAGTTCACTGCTATTCAAAAAGATTCAATTGAATGCGATCAGGCTAAGTCTATTCAATGCGATTAGTAGGGATCGAGTGCAATTAGTATCAGCTTGATCGGACTAGGCAGTTTTCATCTCGATCGAACTAACATTAGTCGACTTGAATCGAATACAATTAGAAACCCTTCAATCGAACATAACCTTTCACTTTGAATCGAATTCAATTAAATCGAACAGGAGTTGTCAACTTCAATCGAACTTAATTAGAACCACTTCGATTGAACAGGTAGTTTTCACTTGAATCGAATTCAAACAGAACCACTTCGATCAAACTAGGTAGCTTACATCACAATCGAACTGTAGAGATAATTTCTCGGTCACACTGAACAGTGTCACCTACCCACTTCGATCGTAACTGTTTTTCACACACAAACACCAAATCTATGGTGTTTTTCAACTTTTTGTATCAAAATTTCAGATCTGTACTGTTCTTCAATCTGCAAACTGTTCTTGATAAAAAGTTTAAATTCATAATTTCGAAAAATCCACTTTGAAAATCTGAATCAATAACATCACAAACAGGACTTTCGTAGATCAACCCTTGAAATCAAATCGTGAACAATATCCTGAATAGAACATCAATTAATCTACTTTTTCATGCTTTGAACAGTGAAATTACCTCTTTCGATCATTCAACAGTAGATGTAGTATTGATTCTCAACTAATAACATCAATTTGAGATCATAAATGCCATTTTTTAATCAAAATGAGTACGATCAGCCCTTTCTTCAAATTTTCTCGATTTCAGCCCATTGATCTTCAAATTTGTGATTTGTTGATGATGAATTCAATCTAATCTTCACTCCCTTGGCTCTGATACTACTTGATAGAACATAACAAGCGCTAGATTGAACGATTGCATAAGACACTATGAGAAGATTGAGAGAATCTCAACTATACCTTAGAAAACACATAGTTTATTTCATTGAAGTGTGGCAATCCTTACACATTTACACTAAGCATAAGGTATATATACCCCTTGAGTATATTCACAATAAGCCCCCTCACACAATATTAGAACTCCTATTTTTGAAATTGAAGAATATTACTATGTCAGAAAATGCATTTCGGATCAAAATTTTGAAATTTTGAGTGAAAAATGCAGTTTGACAACTCAAGATCGATGACCAAATGTACTTCGATCGAACTATAATTTATTAACCTTGATCGAATTCAATTATGGTGACTGCGATTGAACAGAAGTTCACTGCTATTCAAAAAGATTCAATTGAATGCGATCAGGCTAAGTCTATTCAATGCGATTAGTAGGGATCGAGTGCAATTAGTATCAGCTTGATCGAACTTGGCAGTTTTCATCTCGATCGAACTAACATTAGTCGACTTGAATCGAATACAATTAGAAACCCTTCAATCGAATATAACCTTTCACTTTGAATCGAATTCAATTAAATCGAACAGGAGTTGTCAACTTCAATCGAACTCAATTAGAACCACTTCGATTGAACAGGTAGTTTTCACTTGAATCGAATTCAAACAGAACCACTTCGATCAAACTAGGTAGCTTACATCACAATCGAACTGTAGAGATAATTTCTCGGTCACACTGAACAGTGTCACCTACCCACTTCGATCGTAACTGTTTTTCACACACAAACACCAAATCTATGGTGTTTTTCAACTTTTTGTATCAAAATTTCAGATCTGTACTGTTCTTCAATCTGCAAACTGTTCTTGATAAAAAATTTAAATTCATAATTTCGAAAAATCCACTTTGAAAATCTGAATCAATAACATCACAAACAGGACTTTCGTAGATCAACCCTTGAAATCAAATCGTGAACAATATCCTGAATAGAACATCAATTAATCTACTTTTTCATGCTTTGAACAGTGAAATTACCTCTTTCGATCATTCAACAGTAGATGTAGTATTGATTCTCAACTAATAACATCAATTTGAGATCATAAATGCCATTTTTTAATCAAAATGAGTACGATCAGCCCTTTCTTCAAATTTTCTCGATTTCAGCCCATTGATCTTCAAATTTGTGATTTGTTGATGATGAATTCAATCTAATCTTCACTCCCTTGGCTCTGATACTACTTGATAGAACATAACAAGCGCTAGATTGAACGATTGCATAAGACACTATGAGAAGATTGAGAGAATCTCAACTATACCTTAGAAAACACATAGTTTATTTCATTGAAGTGTGGCAATCCTTACACATTTACACTAAGCATAAGGTATATATACCCCTTGAGTATATTCACAATAAGCCCCCTCACACAATATTAGAACTCCTATTTTTGAAATTGAAGAATATTACTATGTCAGAAAATGCATTTCGGATCAAAATTTTGAAATTTTGAGTGAAAAATGCAGTTTGACAACTCAAGATCGATGACCAAATGTACTTCGATCGAACTATAATTTATTAACCTTGATCGAATTCAATTATGGTGACTGCGATTGAACAGAAGTTCACTGCTATTCAAAAAGATTCAATTGAATGCGATCAGGCTAAGTCTATTCAATGCGATTAGTAGGGATCGAGTGCAATTAGTATCAGCTTGATCGAACTTGGCAGTTTTCATCTCGATCGAACTAACATTAGTCGACTTGAATCGAATACAATTAGAAACCCTTCAATCGAATATAACCTTTCACTTTGAATCGAATTCAATTAAATCGAACAGGAGTTGTCAACTTCAATCGAACTCAATTAGAACCACTTCGATTGAACAGGTAGTTTTCACTTGAATCGAATTCAAACAGAACCACTTCGATCAAACTAGGTAGCTTACATCACAATCGAACTGTAGAGATAATTTCTCGGTCACACTGAACAGTGTCACCTACCCACTTCGATCGTAACTGTTTTTCACACACAAACACCAAATCTATGGTGTTTTTCAACTTTTTGTATCAAAATTTCAGATCTGTACTGTTCTTCAATCTGCAAACTGTTCTTGATAAAAAATTTAAATTCATAATTTCGAAAAATCCACTTTGAAAATCTGAATCAATAACATCACAAACAGGACTTTCGTAGATCAACCCTTGAAATCAAATCGTGAACAATATCCTGAATAGAACATCAATTAATCTACTTTTTCATGCTTTGAACAGTGAAATTACCTCTTTCGATCATTCAACAGTAGATGTAGTATTGATTCTCAACTAATAACATCAATTTGAGATCATAAATGCCATTTTTTAATCAAAATGAGTACGATCAGCCCTTTCTTCAAATTTTCTCGATTTCAGCCCATTGATCTTCAAATTTGTGATTTGTTGATGATGAATTCAATCTAATCTTCACTCCCTTGGCTCTGATACTACTTGGTAGAACATAACAAGCGCTAGATTGAACGATTGCATAAGACACTATGAGAAGATTGAGAGAATCTCAACTATACCTTAGAAAACACATAGTTTATTTCATTGAAGTGTGGCAATCCTTACACATTTACACTAAGCATAAGGTATATATACCCCTTGAGTATATTCACAATAAGCCCCCTCACACAATATTAGAACTCCTATTTTTGAAATTGAAGAATATTACTATGTCAGAAAATGCATTTCGGATCAAAATTTTGAAATTTTGAGTGAAAAATGCAGTTTGACAACTCAAGATCGATGACCAAATGTACTTCGATCGAACTATAATTTATTAACCTTGATCGAATTCAATTATGGTGACTGCGATTGAACAGAAGTTCACTGCTATTCAAAAAGATTCAATTGAATGCGATCAGGCTAAGTCTATTCAATGCGATTAGTAGGGATCGAGTGCAATTAGTATCAGCTTGATCGAACTAGGCAGTTTTCATCTCGATCGAACTAACATTAGTCGACTTGAATCGAATACAATTAGAAACCCTTCAATCGAATATAACCTTTCACTTTGAATCGAATTCAATTAAATCGAACAGGAGTTGTCAACTTCAATCGAACTCAATTAGAACCACTTCGATTGAACAGGTAGTTTTCACTTGAATCGAATTCAAACAGAACCACTTCGATCAAACTAGGTAGCTTACATCACAATCGAACTGTAGAGATAATTTCTCGGTCACACTGAACAGTGTCACCTACCCACTTCGATCGTAACTGTTTTTCACACACAAACACCAAATCTATGGTGTTTTTCAACTTTTTGTATCAAAATTTCAGATCTGTACTGTTCTTCAATCTGCAAACTGTTCTTGATAAAAAATTTAAATTCATAATTTCGAAAAATCCACTTTGAAAATCTGAATCAATAACATCACAAACAGGACTTTCGTAGATCAACCCTTGAAATCAAATCGTGAACAATATCCTGAATAGAACATCAATTAATCTACTTTTTCATGCTTTGAACAGTGAAATTACCTCTTTCGATCATTCAACAGTAGATGTAGTATTGATTCTCAACTAATAACATCAATTTGAGATCATAAATGCCATTTTTTAATCAAAATGAGTACGATCAGCCCTTTCTTCAAATTTTCTCGATTTCAGCCCATTGATCTTCAAATTTGTGATTTGTTGATGATGAATTCAATCTAATCTTCACTCCCTTGGCTCTGATACTACTTGATAGAACATAACAAGCGCTAGATTGAACGATTGCATAAGACACTATGAGAAGATTGAGAGAATCTCAACTATACCTTAGAAAACACATAGTTTATTTCATTGAAGTGTGGCAATCCTTACACATTTACACTAAGCATAAGGTATATATACCCCTTGAGTATATTCACAATAAGCCCCCTCACACAATATTAGAACTCCTATTTTTGAAATTGAAGAATATTACTATGTCAGAAAATGCATTTCGGATCAAAATTTTGAAATTTTGAGTGAAAAATGCAGTTTGACAACTCAAGATCGATGACCAAATGTACTTCGATCGAACTATAATTTATTAACCTTGATCGAATTCAATTATGGTGACTGCGATTGAACAGAAGTTCACTGCTATTCAAAAAGATTCAATTGAATGCGATCAGGCTAAGTCTATTCAATGCGATTAGTAGGGATCGAGTGCAATTAGTATCAGCTTGATCGAACTAGGCAGTTTTCATCTCGATCGAACTAACATTAGTCGACTTGAATCGAATACAATTAGAAACCCTTCAATCGAATATAACCTTTCACTTTGAATCGAATTCAATTAAATCGAACAGGAGTTGTCAACTTCAATCGAACTCAATTAGAACCACTTCGATTGAACAGGTAGTTTTCACTTGAATCGAATTCAAACAGAACCACTTCGATCAAACTAGGTAGCTTACATCACAATCGAACTGTAGAGATAATTTCTCGGTCACACTGAACAGTGTCACCTACCCACTTCGATCGTAACTGTTTTTCACACACAAACACCAAATCTATGGTGTTTTTCAACTTTTTGTATCAAAATTTCAGATCTGTACTGTTCTTCAATCTGCAAACTGTTCTTGATAAAAAATTTAAATTCATAATTTCGAAAAATCCACTTTGAAAATCTGAATCAATAACATCACAAACAGGACTTTCGTAGATCAACCCTTGAAATCAAATCGTGAACAATATCCTGAATAGAACATCAATTAATCTACTTTTTCATGCTTTGAACAGTGAAATTACCTCTTTCGATCATTCAACAGTAGATGTAGTATTGATTCTCAACTAATAACATCAATTTGAGATCATAAATGCCATTTTTTAATCAAAATGAGTACGATCAGCCCTTTCTTCAAATTTTCTCGATTTCAGCCCATTGATCTTCAAATTTGTGATTTGTTGATGATGAATTCAATCTAATCTTCACTCCCTTGGCTCTGATACTACTTGGTAGAACATAACAAGCGCTAGATTGAACGATTGCATAAGACACTATGAGAAGATTGAGAGAATCTCAACTATACCTTAGAAAACACATAGTTTATTTCATTGAAGTGTGGCAATCCTTACACATTTACACTAAGCATAAGGTATATATACCCCTTGAGTATATTCACAATAAGCCCCCTCACACAATATTAGAACTCCTATTTTTGAAATTGAAGAATATTACTATGTCAGAAAATGCATTTCGGATCAAAATTTTGAAATTTTGAGTGAAAAATGCAGTTTGACAACTCAAGATCGATGACCAAATGTACTTCGATCGAACTATAATTTATTAACCTTGATCGAATTCAATTATGGTGACTGCGATTGAACAGAAGTTCACTGCTATTCAAAAAGATTCAATTGAATGCGATCAGGCTAAGTCTATTCAATGCGATTAGTAGGGATCGAGTGCAATTAGTATCAGCTTGATCGAACTTGGCAGTTTTCATCTCGATCGAACTAACATTAGTCGACTTGAATCGAATACAATTAGAAACCCTTCAATCGAATATAACCTTTCACTTTGAATCGAATTCAATTAAATCGAACAGGAGTTGTCAACTTCAATCGAACTCAATTAGAACCACTTCGATTGAACAGGTAGTTTTCACTTGAATCGAATTCAAACAGAACCACTTCGATCAAACTAGGTAGCTTACATCACAATCGAACTGTAGAGATAATTTCTCGGTCACACTGAACAGTGTCACCTACCCACTTCGATCGTAACTGTTTTTCACACACAAACACCAAATCTATGGTGTTTTTCAACTTTTTGTATCAAAATTTCAGATCTGTACTGTTCTTCAATCTGCAAACTGTTCTTGATAAAAAATTTAAATTCATAATTTCGAAAAATCCACTTTGAAAATCTAAATCAATAACATCACAAACAGGACTTTCGTAGATCAACCCTTGAAATCAAATCGTGAACAATATCCTGAATAGAACATCAATTAATCTACTTTTTCATGCTTTGAACAGTGAAATTACCTCTTTCGATCATTCAACAGTAGATGTAGTATTGATTCTCAACTAATAACATCAATTTGAGATCATAAATGCCATTTTTTAATCAAAATGAGTACGATCAGCCCTTTCTTCAAATTTTCTCGATTTCAGCCCATTGATCTTCAAATTTGTGATTTGTTGATGATGAATTCAATCTAATCTTCACTCCCTTGGCTCTGATACTACTTGATAGAACATAACAAGCGCTAGATTGAACGATTGCATAAGACACTATGAGAAGATTGAGAGAATCTCAACTATACCTTAGAAAACACATAGTTTATTTCATTGAAGTGTGGCAATCCTTACACATTTACACTAAGCATAAGGTATATATACCCCTTGAGTATATTCACAATAAGCCCCCTCACACAATATTAGAACTCCTATTTTTGAAATTGAAGAATATTACTATGTCAGAAAATGCATTTCGGATCAAAATTTTGAAATTTTGAGTGAAAAATGCAGTTTGACAACTCAAGATCGATGACCAAATGTACTTCGATCGAACTATAATTTATTAACCTTGATCGAATTCAATTATGGTGACTGCGATTGAACAGAAGTTCACTGCTATTCAAAAAGATTCAATTGAATGCGATCAGGCTAAGTCTATTCAATGCGATTAGTAGGGATCGAGTGCAATTAGTATCAGCTTGATCGAACTAGGCAGTTTTCATCTCGATCGAACTAACATTAGTCGACTTGAATCGAATACAATTAGAAACCCTTCAATCGAATATAACCTTTCACTTTGAATCGAATTCAATTAAATCGAACAGGAGTTGTCAACTTCAATCGAACTCAATTAGAACCACTTCGATTGAACAGGTAGTTTTCACTTGAATCGAATTCAAACAGAACCACTTCGATCAAACTAGGTAGCTTACATCACAATCGAACTGTAGAGATAATTTCTCGGTCACACTGAACAGTGTCACCTACCCACTTCGATCGTAACTGTTTTTCACACACAAACACCAAATCTATGGTGTTTTTCAACTTTTTGTATCAAAATTTCAGATCTGTACTGTTCTTCAATCTGCAAACTGTTCTTGATAAAAAATTTAAATTCATAATTTCGAAAAATCCACTTTGAAAATCTGAATCAATAACATCACAAACAGGACTTTCGTAGATCAACCCTTGAAATCAAATCGTGAACAATATCCTGAATAGAACATCAATTAATCTACTTTTTCATGCTTTGAACAGTGAAATTACCTCTTTCGATCATTCAACAGTAGATGTAGTATTGATTCTCAACTAATAACATCAATTTGAGATCATAAATGCCATTTTTTAATCAAAATGAGTACGATCAGCCCTTTCTTCAAATTTTCTCGATTTCAGCCCATTGATCTTCAAATTTGTGATTTGTTGATGATGAATTCAATCTAATCTTCACTCCCTTGGCTCTGATACTACTTGGTAGAACATAACAAGCGCTAGATTGAACGATTGCATAAGACACTATGAGAAGATTGAGAGAATCTCAACTATACCTTAGAAAACACATAGTTTATTTCATTGAAGTGTGGCAATCCTTACACATTTACACTAAGCATAAGGTATATATACCCCTTGAGTATATTCACAATAAGCCCCCTCACACAATATTAGAACTCCTATTTTTGAAATTGAAGAATATTACTATGTCAGAAAATGCATTTCGGATCAAAATTTTGAAATTTTGAGTGAAAAATGCAGTTTGACAACTCAAGATCGATGACCAAATGTACTTCGATCGAACTATAATTTATTAACCTTGATCGAATTCAATTATGGTGACTGCGATTGAACAGAAGTTCACTGCTATTCAAAAAGATTCAATTGAATGCGATCAGGCTAAGTCTATTCAATGCGATTAGTAGGGATCGAGTGCAATTAGTATCAGCTTGATCGAACTAGGCAGTTTTCATCTCGATCGAACTAACATTAGTCGACTTGAATCGAATACAATTAGAAACCCTTCAATCGAATATAACCTTTCACTTTGAATCGAATTCAATTAAATCGAACAGGAGTTGTCAACTTCAATCGAACTCAATTAGAACCACTTCGATTGAACAGGTAGTTTTCACTTGAATCGAATTCAAACAGAACCACTTCGATCAAACTAGGTAGCTTACATCACAATCGAACTGTAGAGATAATTTCTCGGTCACACTGAACAGTGTCACCTACCCACTTCGATCGTAACTGTTTTTCACACACAAACACCAAATCTATGGTGTTTTTCAACTTTTTGTATCAAAATTTCAGATCTGTACTGTTCTTCAATCTGCAAACTGTTCTTGATAAAAAATTTAAATTCATAATTTCGAAAAATCCACTTTGAAAATCTGAATCAATAACATCACAAACAGGACTTTCGTAGATCAACCCTTGAAATCAAATCGTGAACAATATCCTGAATAGAACATCAATTAATCTACTTTTTCATGCTTTGAACAGTGAAATTACCTCTTTCGATCATTCAACAGTAGATGTAGTATTGATTCTCAACTAATAACATCAATTTGAGATCATAAATGCCATTTTTTAATCAAAATGAGTACGATCAGCCCTTTCTTCAAATTTTCTCGATTTCAGCCCATTGATCTTCAAATTTGTGATTTGTTGATGATGAATTCAATCTAATCTTCACTCCCTTGGCTCTGATACTACTTGATAGAACATAACAAGCGCTAGATTGAACGATTGCATAAGAAACTATGAGAAGATTGAGAGAATCTCAACTATACCTCAGAAAACACATAATTTATTTCATTGAAGTGTGGCAATCCTTACGCTTTTACACTAAGCATAAGGTATATATACCCCTTGGGTATATTCACAATAAGCCCCCTCACACAATATTAGAACTCCTATTTTTGAAATTGAAGAATATTACTATGTCAGAAAATGCATTTCGGATGAAAATTTTGAAATTTTGAGTGAAAAATGGAGTTTGAAAACTCAAGATCGATGACTAAATGTACTTCCATCGAACTATAATTTATTAACCTTGATCGAATTCAATTATGGTGACTGCGATTGAACAAAAGTTCACTGCTATTCAAAAAGATTCAATTGAATGCGATCAGGCTAAGTCTATTCGATGCGATTAGTAGGGATCGAGTGCAATTAGTATCAGCTTGATCGAACTAGGCAGTTTTCATCTCGATCGAACTAACATTAGTCGACTTGAATCGAATACAATTAGAAACCCTTCAATCGAACATAACCTTTCACTTTGAATCGAATTCAATTAAATCTAACAGGAGTTGTCAACTTCAATCGAACTCAATTAGAACCACTTCGATTGAACAGGTAGTTTTCACTTGAATCGAATTCAAACAGAACCACTTCGATCAAACTAGGTAGCTTACATCACAATCGAACTGTAGAGATAATTTCTAGGTCACACTGAACTGTGTCACCTACCCACTTCGATCGTAACTGTTTTTCACACACAAACACCAAATCTATGGTGTTTTTCAACTTTTTGAATCAAAATTTCAGATCTGTACTGTTCTTCAATCTGCAAACTGTTCTTGATAAAAAATTTAAATTCATAATTTCGACTAATCCACTTTGAAAAAATCTGAATCAATAACATCACAAACAGGACTTTCGTAGATCAACCCTTGAAATCAAATCGTGAACAATATCCTGAATAGAACATCAATTAATCTACTTTTTCATGCTTTGAACAGTGAAATTACCTCTTTCGATCATTCAACAGTAGATGTAGTATTGATTCTCAACTAATAACATCAATTTGAGATCATAAATGCCATTTTTTAATCAAAATGAGTACGATCAGCCCTTTCTTCAAATTTTCTCGATTACAGCCCATTGATCTTCAAATTTGTGATTTGTTGATGATGAATTCAATCTAATCTTCACTCCGTTGGCTCTGATACTACTTGATAGAACATAACAAGCGCTAGATTGAACAATTGCATAAGAAACTATGAGAAGATTGAGAGAATCTCAACTATACCTTAGAAAACACATAGTTTATTTCATTGAAGTATGGCAATCCTTACGCTTTTACACTAAGCATAAGGTATATATACCCCTTGGGTATATTCACAATAAGCCCCCTCACACAATATTAGAACTCCTATTTTTGAAATTGAAGAATATTACTATGTCAGAAAATGAATTTCGGATGAAAATTTTGAAATTTTGAGTGAAAAATGGAGTTTGAAAACTCAAGATCGATGACCAAATGTACTTCGATCGAACTATAATTTATTAACCTTGATCGAATTCAATTATGGTGACTGCGATTGAACAGAAGTTCACTGCTATTCAAAAAGATTCAATTGAATGCGATCAGGCTAAGTCTATTCGATGCGATTAGTAGGGAACGAGTGCAATTAGTATCAGCTTGATCGAACTAGGCAGTTTTCATCTCCATCGAACTAACATTAGTCGACTTGAATCGAATACAATTAGAAACCCTTCAATCGAACATAACCTTTCACTTTGAATCGAATTCAATTAAATCGAACAGGAGTTGTCAACTTCAATCGAACTCAATTAGAACCACTTCGATTGAACAGGTAGTTTTCACTTGAATCGAATTCAAACAGAACCACTTCGATCAAACTAGGTAGCTTACATCACAATCGAACTGTAGAGATAATTTCTCGGTCACACTGAACAGTGTCTCCTACCCACTTCGATCGTAACTGTTTTTCACACACAAACACCAAATCTATGGTGTTTTTCAACTTTTTGAATCAAAATTTCAGATCTGTACAGTTCTTCAATCTGCAAACTGTTCTTGATAAAAAATTTAAATTCATAATTTCGACTAATCCACTTTGAAAATCTGAATCAATAACATCACAAACAGGACTTTCGTAGATCAACCCTTGAAATCAAATCGTGAACAATATCCTGAATAGAACATCAATTAATCTACTTTTTCATGCTTTGAACAGTGAAATTACCTCTTTCGATCATTCAACAGTAGATGTAGTATTGATTCTCAACTAATAACATCAATTTGAGATCATAAATGCCATTTTTTAATCAAAATGAGTACGATCAGCCCTTTCTTCAAATTTTCTCGATTTCAGCCCATTGATCTTCAAATTTGTGATTTGTTGATGATGAATTCAATCTAATCTTCACTCCGTTGGCTCTGATACTACTTGATAGAACATAACAAGCGCTAGATTGAACGATTGCATAAGAAACTATGAGAAGATTGAGAGAAACTCAACTATACCTTAGAAAACACATAGTTTATTTCATTGAAGTATGGCAATCCTTACGCTTTTACACTAAGCATAAGGTATATATACCCCTTGGGTATATTCACAATAAGCCCCCTCACACAATATTAGAACTCCTATTTTTGAAATTAAAGAATATTACTATGTCAGAAAATGCATTTCGGATGAAAATTTTGAAATTTTGAGTGAAAAATGGAGTTTGAAAACTCAAGATCGATGACCAAATGTACTTCGATCGAACTATAATTTATTAACCTTGATCGAATTCAATTATGGTGAATGCGATTGAACAGAAGTTCACTGCTATTCAAAAAGATTCAATTGAATGCGATCAGGCTAAGTCTATTCGATGCGATTAGTAGGGACCGAGTGCAATTAGTATCAGCTTGATCGAACTAGGCAGTTTTCATCTCGATCGAACTAACATTAGTCGACTTGAATCGAATACAATTAGAAACCCTTCAATCGAACATAACCTTTCACTTTGAATCGAATTCAATTAAATCGAACAGGAGTTGTCAACTTCAATCGAACTCAATTAGAACCACTTCGATTGAACAGGTAGTTTTCACTTGAATCGAATTCAAACAGAACCACTTCGATCAAACTAGGTAGCTTACATCACAATCGAACTGTAGAGATAATTTCTCGGTCACACTGAACAGTGTCTCCTACCCACTTCGATCGTAACTGTTTTTCACACACAAACACCAAATCTATGGTGTTTTTCAACTTTTTGAATCAAAATTTCAGATCTGTACAGTTCTTCAATCTGCAAACTGTTCTTGATAAAAAATTTAAATTCATAATTTCGACTAATCCACTTTGAAAATCTGAATCAATAACATCACAAACAGGACTTTCGTAGATCAACCCTTGAAATCAAATCGTGAACAATATCCTGAATAGAACATCAATTAATCTACTTTTTCATGCTTTGAACAGTGAAATTACCTCTTTCGATCATTCAACAGTAGATGTAGTATTGATTCTCAACTAATAACATCAATTTGAGATCATAAATGCCATTTTTGAATCAAAATGAGTACGATCAGCCCTTTCTTCAAATTTTCTCGATTTCAGCCCATTGATCTTCAAATTTGTGATTTGTTGATGATGAATTCAATCTAATCTTCACTCCCTTGGCTCTGATACTACTTGGTAGAACATAACAAGCGCTAGATTGAACGATTGCATAAGAAACTATGAGAAGATTGAGAGAAACTCAACTATACCTTAGAAAACACATAGTTTATTTCATTGAAGTGTGGCAATCCTTACGCTTTTACACTAAGCATAAGGTATATATACCCCTTGGGTATATTCACAATAAGCCCCCTCACACAATATTAGAACTCCTATTTTTGAAATTGAAGAATATTACTATGTCAGAAAATGCATTTCGGATGAAAATTTTGAAATTTTGAGTGAAAAATGGAGTTTGAAAACTCAAGATCGATGACCAAATGTACTTCGATCGAACTATAATTTATTAACCTTGATCGAATTCAATTATGGTGAATGCGATTGAACAGAAGTTCACTGCTATTCAAAAAGATTCAATTGAATGCGATCAGGCTAAGTCTATTCAATGCGATTAGTAGGGATCGAGTGCAATTAGTATCAGCTTGATCGAACTAGGCAGTTTTCATCTCGATCGAACTAACATTAGTCGACTTGAATCGAATACAATTAGAAACCCTTCAATCGAACATAACCTTTCACTTTGAATCGAATTCAATTAAATCGAACAGGAGTTGTCAACTTCAATCGAACTCAATTAGAACCACTTCGATTGAACAGGTAGTTTTCACTTGAATCGAATTCAAACAGAACCACTTCGATCAAACTAGGTAGCTTACATCACAATCGAACTGTAGAGATAATTTCTCGGTCACACTGAACAGTGTCACCTACCCACTTCGATCGTAACTGTTTTTCACACACAAACACCAAATCTATGGTGTTTTTCAACTTTTTGAATCAAAATTTCAGATCTGTACTGTTCTTCAATCTGCAAACTGTTCTTGATAAAAAATTTAAATTCATAATTTCAACTAATCCACTTTGAAAAAATCTGAATCAATAACATCACAAACAGGACTTTCGTAGATCAACCCTTGAAATCAAATCGTGAACAATATCCTGAATAGAACATCAATTAATCTACTTTTTCATGCTTTGAACAGTGAAATTACCTCTTTCGATCATTCAACAGTAGATGTAGTATTGATTCTCAACTAATAACATCAATTTGAGATCATAAATGCCATTTTTTAATCAAAATGAGTACGATCAGCCCTTTCTTCAAATTTTCTCGATTTCAGCCCATTGATCTTCAAATTTGTGATTTGTTGATGATGAATTCAATCTAATCTTCACTCCGTTGGCTCTGATACTACTTGATAGAACATAACAAGCGCTAGATTGAACGATTGCATAAGAAACTATGAGAAGATTGAGAGAATCTCAACTATACCTCAGAAAACACATAGTTTATTTCATTGAAGTATGGCAATCCTTACGCTTTTACACTAAGCATAAGGTATATATACCCCTTGGGTATATTCACAATAAGCCCCCTCACACAATATTAGAACTCCTATTTTTGAAATTGAAGAATATTACTATGTCAGAAAATGCATTTCGGATGAAAATTTTGAAATTTTGAGTGAAAAATGGAGTTTGAAAACTCAAGATCGATGACCAAATGTACTTCGATCGAACTATAATTTATTAACCTTGATCGAATTCAATTATGGTGACTGCGATTGAACAGAAGTTCACTGCTATTCAAAAAGATTCAATTGAATGCGATCAGGCTAAGTCTATTCGATGCGATTAGTAGGGATCGAGTGCAATTAGTATCAGCTTGATCGAACTTGGCAGTTTTCATCTCGATCGAACTAACATTAGTCGACTTGAATCGAATACAATTAGAAACCCTTCAATCGAACATAACCTTTCACTTTGAATCGAATTCAATTAAATCTAACAGGAGTTGTCAACTTCAATCGAACTCAATTAGAACCACTTCGATTGAACAGGTAGTTTTCACTTGAATCGAATTCAAACAGAACCACTTCGATCAAACTAGGTAGCTTACATCACAATCGAACTGTAGAGATAATTTCTCGGTCACACTGAACAGTGTCACCTACCCACTTCGATCGTAACTGTTTTTCACACACAAACACCAAATCTATGGTGTTTTTCAACTTTTTGTATCAAAATTTCAGATCTGTACTGTTCTTCAATCTGCAAACTGTTCTTGATAAAAAATTTAAATTCATAATTTCGACTAATCCACTTTGAAAAAATCTGAATCAATAACATCACAAACAGGACTTTCGTAGATCAACCCTTGAAATCATATCGTGAACAATATCCTGAATAGAACATCAATTAATCTACTTTTTCATGCTTTGAACAGTGAAATTACCTCTTTCGATCATTCAACAGTAGATGTAGTATTGATTCTCAACTAATAACATCAATTTGAGATCATAAATGCCATTTTTTAATCAAAATGAGTACGATCAGCCCTTTCTTCAAATTTTCTCGATTTCAGCCCATTGATCTTCAAA
Source organism: Pulicaria dysenterica (assembly GCA_947179395.2). NCBI lineage: Eukaryota > Viridiplantae > Streptophyta > Magnoliopsida > Asterales > Asteraceae > Pulicaria > Pulicaria dysenterica. Next base: position 47,595,898 of record OX359289.1, on the reverse strand, counting down.
TTTGTGATTTGTTGATGATGAATTCAATCTAATCTTCACTCCCTTGGCTCTGATACTACTTGATAGAACATAACAAGCGCTAGATTGAACGATTGCATAAGAAACTATGAGAAGATTGAGAGAATCTCAACTATACCTCAGAAAACACATAGTTTATTTCATTGAAGTGTGGCAATCCTTACGCTTTTACACTAAGCATAAGGTATATATACCCCTTGGGTATATTCACAATAAGCCCCCTCACACAATATTAGAACTCCTATTTTTGAAATTGAAGAATATTACTATGTCAGAAAATGCATTTCGGATGAAAATTTTGAAATTTTGAGTGAAAAATGGAGTTTGAAAACTCAAGATCGATGACCAAATGTACTTCGATCGAACTATAATTTATTAACCTTGATCGAATTCAATTATGGTGACTGCGATTGAACAGAAGTTCACTGCTATTCAAAAAGATTCAATTGAATGCGATCAGGCTAAGTCTATTCGATGCGATTAGTAGGGATCGAGTGCAATTAGTATCAGCTTGATCGAACTAGGCAGTTTTCATCTCGATCGAACTAACATTAGTCGACTTGAATCGAATACAATTCGAAACCCTTCAATCGAACATAACCTTTCACTTTGAATCGAATTCAATTAAATCGAACAGGAGTTGTCAACTTCAATCGAACTCAATTAGAACCACTTCGATTGAATAGGTAGTTTTCACTTGAATCGAATTCAAACAGAACCACTTCGATCAAACTAGGTAGCTTACATCACAATCGAACTGTAGAGATAATTTCTCGGTCACACTGAACAGTGTCACCTACCCACTTCGATCGTAACTGTTTTTCACACACAAACACCAAATCTATGGTGTTTTTCAACTTTTTGAATCAAAATTTCAGATCTGTACTGTTCTTCAATCTGCAAACTGTTCTTGATAAAAAATTTAAATTCATAATTTTGACTAATCCACTTTGAAAATCTGAATCAATAACATCACAAACAGGACTTTCGTAGATCAACCCTTGAAATCAAATCGTGAACAATATCCTGAATAGAACATCAATTAATCTACTTTTTCATGCTTTGAATAGTTAAATTACCTCTTTCGACCATTCAACAGTAAATGTAGTATTGATTCTCAACTAATAACATCAATTTGAGATCATAAATGCCATTTTTTAATCAAAATGAGTACGATCAGCCCTTTCTTCAAATTTTCTCGATTTCAGCCCATTGATCTTCAAATTTGTGATTTGTTGATGATGAATTCAATCTAATCTTCACTCCCTTGGCTCTGATACTACTTGATAGAACATAACAAGCGCTAGATTGAACGATTGCATAAGAAACTATGAGAAGATTGAGAGAATCTCAACTATACCTCAGAAAACACATAGTTTATTTCATTGAAGTATGGCAATCCTTACGCTTTTACACTAAGCATAAGGTATATATACCCCTTGAGTATATTCACAATAAGCCCCCTCTCACAATATTAGAACTCCTATTTTTGAAATTGAAGAATATTACTATGTCAGAAAATGCATTTCGGATGAAAATTTTGAAATTTTGAGTGAAAAATGGAGTTTGAAAACTCAAGATCGATGACCAAATGTACTTCGATCGAACTATAATTTATTAACCTTGATCGAATTCAATTATGGTGACTGCGATTGAACAGAAGTTCACTGCTATTCAAAAAGATTCAATTGAATGCGATCAGGCTAAGTCTATTCGATGCGATTAGTAGGGATCGAGTGCAATTAGTATCAGCTTGATCGAACTAGGCAGTTTTCATCTCGATCGAACTAACATTAGTCGACTTGAATCGAATACAATTAGAAACCCTTCAATCGAACATAACCTTTCACTTTGAATCGAATTCAATTAAATCTAACAGGAGTTGTCAACTTCAATCGAACTCAATTAGAACCACTTCGATTGAACAGGTAGTTTTCACTTGAATCGAATTCAAACAGAACCACTTCGATCAAACTAGGTAGCTTACATCACAATCGAACTGTAGAGATAATTTCTCGGTCACACTGAACAGTGTCACCTACCCACTTCGATCGTAACTGTTTTTAACACACAAACACCAAATCTATGGTGTTTTTCAACTTTTTGAATCAAAATTTCAGATCTGTACTGTTCTTCAATCTGCAAACTGTTCTTGATAAAAAATTTAAATTCATAATTTAGACTAATCCACTTTGAAAATCTGAATCAATAACATCACAAACAGGACTTTCGTAGATCAACCCTTGAAATCAAATCGTGAACAATATCCTGAATAGAACATCAATTAATCTACTTTTTCATGCTTTGAACAGTGAAATTACCTCTTTCGATCATTCAACAGTAGATGTAGTATTGATTCTCAACTAATAACATCAATTTGAGATCATAAATGCCATTTTTAATCAAAATGAGTACGATCAGCCCTTTCTTCAAATTTTCTCGATTTCAGCCCATTGATCTTCAAATTTGTGATTTGTTGATGATGAATTCAATCTAATCTTCACTCCGTTGGCTCTGATACTACTTGATAGAACATAACAAGCGCTAGATTGAACGATTGCATAAGAAACTATGAGAAGATTGAGAGAATCTCAACTATACCTTAGAAAACACATAGTATATTTCATTGAAGTGTGGCAATCCTTACGCTTTTACACTAAGCATAAGGTATATATACCCCTTGGGTATATTCACAATAAGCCCCCTCACACAATATTAGAACTCCTATTTTTGAAATTGAAGAATATTACTATGTCAGAAAATGCATTTCGGATGAAAATTTTGAAATTTTGAGTGAAAAATGGAGTTTGAAAACTCAAGATCGATGACCAAATGTACTTCGATCGAACTATAATTTATTAACCTTGATCGAATTCAATTATGGTGACTGCGATTGAACAGAAGTTCACTGCTATTCAAAAAGATTCAATTGAATGCGATCAGGCTAAGTCTATTCGATGCGATTAGTAGGGACCGAGTGCAATTAGTATCAGCTTGATCGAACTAGGCAGTTTTCATCTCCATCGAACTAACATTAGTCGACTTGAATCGAATACAATTAGAAACCCTTCAATCGAACATAACCTTTCACTTTGAATAGAATTCAATTAAATCGAACAGGAGTTGTCAACTTCAATCGAACTCAATTAGAACCACTTCGATTGAACAGGTAGTTTTCACTTGAATCGAATTCAAACAGAACCACTTCGATCAAACTAGGTAGCTTACATCACAATCGAATTGTAGAGATAATTTCTCGGTCACACTGAACAGTGTCACCTACCCACTTCGATCGTAACTGTTTTTCACACACAAACACCAAATCTATGGTGTTTATCAACTTTTTGAATCAAAATTTCAGATCTGTACTGTTCTTCAATCTGCAAACTGTTCTTGATAAAAAATTTAAATTCATAATTTCGACTAATCCACTTTGAAAATCTGAATCAATAACATCACAAACAGGACTTTCGTAGATCAACCCTTGAAATCAAATCGTGAACAATATCCTGAATAGAACATCAATTAATCTACTTTTTCATGCTTAGAACAATGAAATTACCTCTTTCGATCATTCAACAGTAGATGTAGTATTGATTCTCAACTAATAACATCAATTTGAGATCATAAATGCCATTTTTTAATCAAAATGAGTACGATCAGCCCTTTCTTCAAATTTTCTCGATTTCAGCCCATTGATCTTCAAATTTGTGATTTGTTGATGATGAATTCAATCTAATCTTCACTCCCTTGGCTCTGATACTACTTGATAGAACATAACAAGCGCTAGATTGAACGATTGCATAAGAAACTATGAGAAGATTGAGAGAATCTCAACTATACCTCAGAAAACACATAGTTTATTTCATTGAAGTATGGCAATCCTTACGCTTTTACACTAAGCATAAGGTATATATACCCCTTGAGTATATTCACAATAAGCCCCCTCTCACAATATTAGAACTCCTATTTTTGAAATTGAAGAATATTACTATGTCAGAAAATGCATTTCGGATGAAAATTTTGAAATTTTGAGTGAAAAATGGAGTTTGAAAACTCAAGATCGATGACCAAATGTACTTCGATCGAACTATAATTTATTAACCTTGATCGAATTCAATTATGGTGACTGCGATTGAACAGAAGTTCACTGCTATTCAAAAAGATTCAATTGAATGCGATCAGGCTAAGTCTATTCGATGCGATTAGTAGGGATCGAGTGCAATTAGTATCAGCTTGATCGAACTAGGCAGTTTTCATCTCGATCGAACTAACATTAGTCGACTTGAATCGAATACAATTAGAAACCCTTCAATCGAACATAACCTTTCACTTTGAATCGAATTCAATTAAATCTAACAGGAGTTGTCAACTTCAATTGAACTCAATTAGAACCACTTCGATTGAACAGGTAGTTTTCACTTGAATCGAATTCAAACAGAACCACTTCGATCAAACTAGGTAGCTTACATCACAATCGAACTGTAGAGATAATTTCTCTGTCACACTGAACAATGTCACCTACCCACTTCGATCGTAACTGTTTTTCACACACAAACACCAAATCTATGGTGTTTTTCAACTTTTTGAATCAAAATTTCAGATCTGTACTGTTCTTCAATCTGCAAACTGTTCTTGATAAAAAATTTAAATTCATAATTTTGACTAATCCACTTTGAAAATCTGAATCAATAACATCACAAACAGGACTTTCGTAGATCAACCCTTGAAATCAAATCGTGAACAATATCCTGAATAGAACATCAATTAATCTACTTTTTCATGCTTTGAACAGTGAAATTACCTCTTTCGATCATTCAACAGTAGATGTAGTATTGATTCTCAACTAATAACATCAATTTGAGATCATAAATGCCATTTTTTAATCAAAATGAGTACGATCAGCCCTTTCTTCAAATTTTCTCGATTTCAGCCCATTGATCTTCAAATTTGTGATTTGTTGATGATGAATTCAATCTAATCTTCACTCCGTTGGCTCTGATACTACTTGATAGAACATAACAAGCGCTAGATTGAACGATTGCATAAGAAACTATGAGAAGATTGAGAGAATCTCAACTATACCTTAGAAAACACATAGTATATTTCATTGAAGTGTGGCAATCCTTACGCTTTTACACTAAGCATAAGGTATATATACCCCTTGGGTATATTCACAATAAGCCCCCTCACACAATATTAGAACTCCTATTTTTGAAATTGAAGAATATTACTATGTCAGAAAATGCATTTCGGATGAAAATTTTGAAATTTTGAGTGAAAAATGGAGTTTGAAAACTCAAGATCGATGACCAAATGTACTTCGATCGAACTATAATTTATTAACCTTGATCGAATTCAATTATGGTGACTGCGATTGAACAGAAGTTCACTGCTATTCAAAAAGATTCAATTGAATGCGATCAGGCTAAGTCTATTCGATGCGATTAGTAGGGACCGAGTGCAATTAGTATCAGCTTGATCGAACTAGGCAGTTTTCATCTCCATCGAACTAACATTAGTCGACTTGAATCGAATACAATTAGAAACCCTTCAATCGAACATAACCTTTCACTTTGAATCGAATTCAATTAAATCGAACAGGAGTTGTCAACTTCAATCGAACTCAATTAGAACTACTTCGATTGAACAGGTAGTTTTCACTTGAATCGAATTCAAACAGAACCACTTCGATCAAACTAGGTAGCTTACATCACAATCGAACTGTAGAGATAATTTCTCTGTCACACTGAACAATGTCACCTACCCACTTCGATCGTAACTGTTTTTCACACACAAACACCAAATCTATGGTGTTTTTCAACTTTTTGAATCAAAATTTCAGATCTGTACTGTTCTTCAATCTGCAAACTGTTCTTGATAAAAAATTTAAATTCATAATTTCGACTAATCCACTTTGAAAATCTGAATCAATAACATCACAAACAGGACTTTCGTAGATCAACCCTTGAAATCAAATCGTGAACAATATCCTGAATAGAACATCAATTAATCTACTTTTTCATGCTTTGAACAGTGAAATTACCTCTTTCGATCATTCAACAGTAGATGTAGTATTGATTCTCAACTAATAACATCAATTTGAGATCATAAATGCCATTTTTAATCAAAATGAGTACGATCAGCCCTTTCTTCAAATTTTCTCGATTTCAGCCCATTGATCTTCAAATTTGTGATTTGTTGATGATGAATTCAATCTAATCTTCACTCCGTTGGCTCTGATACTACTTGATAGAACATAACAAGCGCTAGATTGAACGATTGCATAAGAAACTATGAGAAGATTGAGAGAATCTCAACTATACCTTAGAAAACACATAGTTTATTTCATTGAAGTGTGGCAATCCTTACGCTTTTACACTAAGCATAAGGTATATATACCCCTTGGGTATATTCACAATAAGCCCCCTCACACAATATTAGAACTCCTATTTTTGAAATTGAAGAATATTACTATGTCAGAAAATGCATTTCGGATGAAAATTTTGAAATTTTGAGTGAAAAATGGAGTTTGAAAACTCAAGATCGATGACCAAATGTACTTCGATCGAACTATAATTTATTAACCTTGATCGAATTCAATTATGGTGACTGCGATTGAACAGAAGTTCACTGCTATTCAAAAAGATTCAATTGAATGCGATCAGGCTAAGTCTATTCGATGCGATTAGTAGGGACCGAGTGCAATTAGTATCAGCTTGATCGAACTAGGCAGTTTTCATCTCCATCGAACTAACATTAGTCGACTTGAATCGAATACAATTAGAAACCCTTCAATCGAACATAACCTTTCACTTTGAATAGAATTCAATTAAATCGAACAGGAGTTGTCAACTTCAATCGAACTCAATTAGAACCACTTCGATTGAACAGGTAGTTTTCACTTGAATCGAATTCAAACAGAACCACTTCGATCAAACTAGGTAGCTTACATCACAATCGAATTGTAGAGATAATTTCTCGGTCACACTGAACAGTGTCACCTACCCACTTCGATCGTAACTGTTTTTCACACACAAACACCAAATCTATGGTGTTTATCAACTTTTTGAATCAAAATTTCAGATCTGTACTGTTCTTCAATCTGCAAACTGTTCTTGATAAAAAATTTAAATTCATAATTTCGACTAATCCACTTTGAAAATCTGAATCAATAACATCACAAACAGGACTTTCGTAGATCAACCCTTGAAATCAAATCGTGAACAATATCCTGAATAGAACATCAATTAATCTACTTTTTCATGCTTAGAACAATGAAATTACCTCTTTCGATCATTCAACAGTAGATGTAGTATTGATTCTCAACTAATAACATCAATTTGAGATCATAAATGCCATTTTTTAATCAAAATGAGTACGATCAGCCCTTTCTTCAAATTTTCTCGATTTCAGCCCATTGATCTTCAAATTTGTGATTTGTTGATGATGAATTCAATCTAATCTTCACTCCCTTGGCTCTGATACTACTTGATAGAACATAACAAGCGCTAGATTGAACGATTGCATAAGAAACTATGAGAAGATTGAGAGAATCTCAACTATACCTCAGAAAACACATAGTTTATTTCATTGAAGTATGGCAATCCTTACGCTTTTACACTAAGCATAAGGTATATATACCCCTTGGGTATATTCACAATAAGCCCCCTCACACAATATTAGAACTCCTATTTTTGAAATTGAAGAATATTACTATGTCAGAAAATGCATTTCGGATGAAAATTTTGAAATTTTGAGTGAAAAATGGAGTTTGAAAACTCAAGATCGATGACCAAATGTACTTCGATCGAACTATAATTTATTAACCTTGATCGAATTCAATTATGGTGACTGCGATTGAACAGAAGTTCACTGCTATTCAAAAAGATTCAATTGAATGCGATCAGGCTAAGTCTATTCAATGCGATTAGTAGGGATCGAGTGCAATTAGTATCAGCTTGATCGAACTAGGCAGTTTTCATCTCGATCGAACTAACATTAGTCGACTTGAATCGAATACAATTAGAAACCCTTCAATCGAACATAACCTTTCACTTTGAATCGAATTCAATTAAATCTAACAGGAGTTGTCAACTTCAATTGAACTCAATTAGAACCACTTCGATTGAACAGGTAGTTTTCACTTGAATCGAATTCAAACAGAACCACTTCGATCAAACTAGGTAGCTTACATCACAATCGAACTGTAGAGATAATTTCTCTGTCACACTGAACAATGTCACCTACCCACTTCGATCGTAACTGTTTTTCACACACAAACACCAAATCTATGGTGTTTTTCAACTTTTTGAATCAAAATTTCAGATCTGTACTGTTCTTCAATCTGCAAACTGTTCTTGATAAAAAATTTAAATTCATAATTTCGACTAATCCACTTTGAAAATCTGAATCAATAACATCACAAACAGGACTTTCGTAGATCAACCCTTGAAATCAAATCGTGAACAATATCCTGAATAGAACATCAATTAATCTACTTTTTCATGCTTTGAACAGTGAAATTACCTCTTTCGATCATTCAACAGTAGATGTAGTATTGATTCTCAACTAATAACATCAATTTGAGATCATAAATGCCATTTTTTAATCAAAATGAGTACGATCAGCCCTTTCTTCAAATTTTCTCGATTTCAGCCCATTGATCTTCAAATTTGTGATTTGTTGATGATGAATTCAATCTAATCTTCACTCCGTTGGCTCTGATACTACTTGATAGAACATAACAAGCGCTAGATTGAACGATTGCATAAGAAACTATGAGAAGATTGAGAGAATCTCAACTATACCTTAGAAAACACATAGTATATTTCATTGAAGTGTGGCAATCCTTACGCTTTTACACTAAGCATAAGGTATATATACCCCTTGAGTATATTCACAATAAGCCCCCTCTCACAATATTAGAACTCCTATTTTTGAAATTGAAGAATATTACTATGTCAGAAAATGCATTTCGGATGAAAATTTTGAAATTTTGAGTGAAAAATGGAGTTTGTAAACTCAAGATCGATGACCAAATGTACTTCGATCGAACTATAATTTATTAACCTTGATCGAATTCAATTATGGTGACTGCGATTGAACAGAAGTTCACTGCTATTCAAAAAGATTCAATTGAATGCGATCAGGCTAAGTCTATTCGATGCGATTAGTAGGGACCGAGTGCAATTAGTATCAGCTTGATCGAACTAGGCAGTTTTCATCTCCATCGAACTAACATTAGTCGACTTGAATCGAATACAATTAGAAACCCTTCAATCGAACATAACCTTTCACTTTGAATAGAATTCAATTAAATCGAACAGGAGTTGTCAACTTCAATCGAACTCAATTAGAACCACTTCGATTGAACAGGTAGTTTTCACTTGAATCGAATTCAAACAGAACCACTTCGATCAAACTAGGTAGCTTACATCACAATCGAATTGTAGAGATAATTTCTCGGTCACACTGAACAGTGTCACCTACCCACTTCGATCGTAACTGTTTTTCACACACAAACACCAAATCTATGGTGTTTATCAACTTTTTGAATCAAAATTTCAGATCTGTACTGTTCTTCAATCTGCAAACTGTTCTTGATAAAAAATTTAAATTCATAATTTCGACTAATCCACTTTGAAAATCTGAATCAATAACATCACAAACAGGACTTTCGTAGATCAACCCTTGAAATCAAATCGTGAACAATATCCTGAATAGAACATCAATTAATCTACTTTTTCATGCTTAGAACAATGAAATTACCTCTTTCGATCATTCAACAGTAGATGTAGTATTGATTCTCAACTAATAACATCAATTTGAGATCATAAATGCCATTTTTTAATCAAAATGAGTACGATCAGCCCTTTCTTCAAATTTTCTCGATTTCAGCCCATTGATCTTCAAATTTGTGATTTGTTGATGATGAATTCAATCTAATCTTCACTCCCTTGGCTCTGATACTACTTGGTAGAACATAACAAGCGCTAGATTGAACGATTGCATAAGAAACTATGAGAAGATTGAGAGAATCTCAACTATACCTCAGAAAACACATAGTTTATTTCATTGAAGTATGGCAATCCTTACGCTTTTACACTAAGCATAAGGTATATATACCCCTTGGGTATATTCACAATAAGCCCCCTCACACAATATTAGAACTCCTATTTTTGAAATTGAAGAATATTACTATGTCAGAAAATGCATTTCGGATGAAAATTTTGAAATTTTGAGTGAAAAATGGAGTTTGAAAACTCAAGATCGATGACCAAATGTACTTCGATCGAACTATAATTTATTAACCTTGATCGAATTCAATTATGGTGACTGCGATTGAACAGAAGTTCACTGCTATTCAAAAAGATTCAATTGAATGCGATCAGGCTAAGTCTATTCGATGCGATTAGTAGGGACCGAGTGCAATTAGTATCAGCTTGATCGAACTAGGCAGTTTTCATCTCCATCGAACTAACATTAGTCGACTTGAATCGAATACAATTAGAAACCCTTCAATCGAACATAACCTTTCACTTTGAATCGAATTCAATTAAATCGAACAGGAGTTGTCAACTTCAATCGAACTCAATTAGAACTACTTCGATTGAACAGGTAGTTTTCACTTGAATCGAATTCAAACAGAACCACTTCGATCAAACTAGGTAGCTTACATCACAATCGAACTGTAGAGATAATTTCTCTGTCACACTGAACAATGTCACCTACCCACTTCGATCGTAACTGTTTTTCACACACAAACACCAAATCTATGGTGTTTTTCAACTTTTTGAATCAAAATTTCAGATCTGTACTGTTCTTCAATCTGCAAACTGTTCTTGATAAAAAATTTAAATTCATAATTTCGACTAATCCACTTTGAAAATCTGAATCAATAACATCACAAACAGGACTTTCGTAGATCAACCCTTGAAATCAAATCGTGAACAATATCCTGAATAGAACATCAATTAATCTACTTTTTCATGCTTTGAACAGTGAAATTACCTCTTTCGATCATTCAACAGTAGATGTAGTATTGATTCTCAACTAATAACATCAATTTGAGATCATAAATGCCATTTTTTAATCAAAATGAGTACGATCAGCCCTTTCTTCAAATTTTCTCGATTTCAGCCCATTGATCTTCAAATTTGTGATTTGTTGATGATGAATTCAATCTAATCTTCACTCCCTTGGCTCTGATACTACTTGGTAGAACATAACAAGCGCTAGATTGAACGATTGCATAAGAAACTATGAGAAGATTGAGAGAATCTCAACTATACCTTAGAAAACACATAGTTTATTTCATTGAAGTGTGGCAATCCTTACGCTTTTACACTAAGCATAAGGTATATATACCCCTTGGGTATATTCACAATAAGCCCCCTCACACAATATTAGAACTCCTATTTTTGAAATTGAAGAATATTACTATGTCAGAAAATGCATTTCGGATGAAAATTTTGAAATTTTGAGTGAAAAATGGAGTTTGAAAACTCAAGATCGATGACCAAATGTACTTCGATCGAACTACAATTTATTAACCTTGATCGAATTCAATTATGGTGACTGCGATTGAACAGAAGTTCACTGCTATTCAAAAAGATTCAATTGAATGCGATCAGGCTAAGTCTATTCGATGCGATTAGTAGGGACCGAGTGCAATTAGTATCAGCTTGATCGAACTAGGCAGTTTTCATCTCCATCGAACTAACATTAGTCGACTTGAATCGAATACAATTAGAAACCCTTCAATCGAACATAACCTTTCACTTTGAATCGAATTCAATTAAATCGAACAGGAGTTGTCAACTTCAATCGAACTCAATTAGAACCACTTCGATTGAACAGGTAGTTTTCACTTGAATCGAATTCAAACAGAACCACTTCGATCAAACTAGGTAGCTTACATCACAATCGAATTGTAGAGATAATTTCTCGGTCACACTGAACAGTGTCACCTTCCCACTTCGATCGTAACAGTTTTTCACACACAAACACCAAATCTATGGTGTTTTTCAACTTTTTGAATCAAAATTTCAGATCTGTACTGTTCTTCAATCTGCAAACTGTTCTTGATAAAAAATTTAAATTCATAATTTCGACTAATCCACTTTGAAAATCTGAATCAATAACATCACAAACAGGACTTTCGTAGATCAACCCTTGAAATCAAATCGTGAACAATATCCTGAATAGAACATCAATTAATCTACTTTTTCATGCTTTGAACAGTGAAATTACCTCTTTCGATCATTCAACAGTAGATGTAGGATTGATTCTCAACTAATAACATCAATTTGAGATCATAAATGCCATTTTTTAATCAAAATGAGTACGATCAGCCCTTTCTTCAAATTTTCTCGATTTCAGCCCATTGATCTTCAAATTTGTGATTTGTTGATGATGAATTCAATCTAATCTTCACTCCGTTGGCTCTGATACTACTTGATAGAACATAACAAGCGCTAGATTGAACGATTGCATAAGAAACTATGAGAAGATTGAGAGAATCTCAACTATACCTTAGAAAACACATAGTTTATTTCATTGAAGTGTGGCAATCCTTACGCTTTTACACTAAGCATAAGGTATATATACCCCATGGGTATATTCACAATAAGCCCCCTCACACAATATTAGAACTCCTATTTTTGAAATTGAAGAATATTACTATGTCAGAAAATGCATTTCGGATGAAAATTTTGAAATTTTGAGTGAAAAATGGAGTATGAAAACTCAAGATCGATGACCAAATGTACTTCGATCGAATTATAATTTATTAACCTTGATCGAATTCAATTATGGTGACTGCGATTGAACAGAAGTTCACTGCTATTCAAAAAGATTCAATTGAATGCGATCAGGCTAAGTCTATTCAATGCGATTAGTAGGGATCGAGTGCAATTAGTATCAGCTTGATCGAACTAGGCAGTTTTCATCTCGATCGAACTAACATTAGTCGACTTGAATCGAATACAATTAGAAACCCTTCAATCGAACATAACCTTTCACTTTGAATCGAATTCAATTAAATCGAACAGGAGTTGTCAACTTCAATCGAACTCAATTAGAACCACTTCGATTGAACAGGTAGTTTTCACTTGAATCGAATTCAAACAGAACCACTTCGATCAAACTAGGTAGCTTACATCACAATCGAACTGTAGAGATAATTTCTCGGTCACACTGAACAGTGTCACCTACCCACTTCGATCGTAACTGTTTTTCACACACAAACACCAAATCTATGGTGTTTTTCAACTTTTTGAATCAAAATTTCAGATCTGTACTGTTCTTCAATCTGCAAACTGTTCTTGATAAAAAATTTAAATTCATAATTTTGACTAATCCACTTTGAAAATCTGAATCAATAACATCACAAACAGGACTTTCGTAGATCAACCCTTGAAATCAAATCGTGAACAATATCCTGAATAGAACATCAATTAATCTACTTTTTCATGCTTTGAACAGTGAAATTACCTCTTTCGATCATTCAACAGTAGATGTAGTATTGATTCTCAACTAATAACATCAATTCGAGATCATAAATGCCATTTTTTAATCAAAATGAGTACGATCAGCCCTTTCTTCAAATTTTCTCGATTTCAGCCCATTGATCTTCAAATTTGTGATTTGTTGATGATGAATTCAATCTAATCTTCACTCCCTTGGCTCTGATACTACTTGGTAGAACATAACAAGCGCTAGATTGAACGATTGCATAAGAAACTATGAGAAGATTGAGAGAAACTCAACTATACCTTAGAAAACACATAGTTTATTTCATTGAAGTGTGGCAATCCTTACGCTTTTACACTAAGCATAAGGTATATATACCCCTTGGGTATATTCACAATAAGCCCCCTCACACAATATTAGAACTCCTATTTTTGAAATTGAAGAATATTACTATGTCAGAAAATGCATTTCGGATGAAAATTTTGAAATTTTGAGTGAAAAATGGAGTTTGAAAACTCAAGATCGATGACCAAATGTACTTCGATCGAACTATAATTTATTAACCTTGATCGAATTCAATTATGGTGACTGCGATTGAACAGAAGTTCACTGCTATTCAAAAAGATTCAATTGAATGCGATCAGGCTAAGTCTATTCAATGCGATTAGTAGGGATCGAGTGCAATTAGTATCAGCTTGATCGAACTTGGCAGTTTTCATCTCGATCGAACTAACATTAGTCGACTTGAATCGAATACAATTAGAAACCCTTCAATCGAACATAACCTTTCACTTTGAATCGAATTCAATTAAATCTAACAGGAGTTGTCAACTTCAATCGAACTCAATTAGAACCACTTCGATTGAACAGGTAGTTTTCACTTGAATCGAATACAAACAGAACCACTTCGATCAAACTAGGTAGCTTACATCACAATCGAACTGTAGAGATAATTTCTCGGTCACACTGAACAGTGTCACCTACCCACTTCGATCGTAACTGTTTTTAACACACAAACACCAAATCTATGGTGTTTTTCAACTTTTTGAATCAAAATTTCAGATCTGTACTGTTCTTCAATCTGCAAACTGTTCTTGATAAAAAATTTAAATTCATAATTTCGACTAATCCACTTTGAAAATCTGAATCAATAACATCACAAACAGGACTTTCGTAGATCAACCCTTGAAATTAAATCGTGAACAATATCCTGAATAGAACATCAATTAATCTACTTTTTCATGCTTTGAACAGTTAAATTACCTCTTTCGACCATTCAACAGTAAATGTAGTATTGATTCTCAACTAATAACATCAATTTGAGATCATAAATGCCATTTTTTAATCAAAATGTGTACGATCAGCCCTTTCTTCAAATTTTCTCGATTTCAGCCCATTGATCTTCAAATTTGTGATTTGTTGATGATGAATTCAATCTAATCTTCACTCCCTTGGCTCTGATACTACTTGGTAGAACATAACAAGCGCTAGATTGAACGATTGCATAAGAAACTATGAGAAGATTGAGAGAATCTCAACTATACCTTAGAAAACACATAGTTTATTTCATTGAAGTGTGGCAATCCTTACACTTTTACACTAAGCATAAGGTATATATACCCCTTGGGTATATTCACAATAAGCCCCCTCACACAATATTAGAACTCCTATTTTTGAAATTGAAGAATATTACTATGTCAGAAAATGCATTTCGGATGAAAATTTTGAAATTTTGAGTGAAAAATGGAGTTTGAAAACTCAAGATCGATGACCAAATGTACTTCGATCGAACTATAATTTATTAGCCTTGATCGAATTCAATTATGGTGACTGCGATTGAACAGAAGTTCACTGCTATTCAAAAAGATTCAATTGAATGCGATCAGGCTAAGTCTATTCGATGCGATTAGTAGGGATCGAGTGCAATTAGTATCAGGTTGATCGAACTTGGCAGTTTTCATCTCGATCGAACTAACATTAGTCGACTTGAATCGAATACAATTAGAAACCCTTCAATCGAACATAACCTTTCACTTTGAATCGAATTCAATTAAATCGAACAGGAGTTGTCAACTTCAATCGAACTCAATTAGAACCACTTCGATTGAACAGGTAGTTTTCACTTGAATCGAATTCAAACAGAACCACTTCGATCAAACTAGGTAGCTTACATCACAATCGAAATGTAGAGATAATTTCTCGGTCACACTGAACAGTGTCACCTACCCACTTCGATCGTAACTGTTTTTCACACACAAACACCAAATCTATGGTGTTTTTCAACTTTTTGAATCAAAATTTCAGATCTGTACCGTTCTTCAATCTGCAAACTGTTCTTGATAAAAAATTTAAATTCATAATTTCGACTTATCCACTTTGAAAATCTGAATCAATAACATCACAAACAGGACTTTCGTAGATCAACCCTTGAAATCAAATCGTGAACAATATCCTGAATAGAACATCAATTAATCTACTTTTTCATGCTTTGAACAGTGAAATTACCTCTTTCGATCATTCAACAGTAGATGTAGTATTGATTCTCAACTAATAACATCAATTTGAGATCATAAATGCCATTTTTTAATCAAAATGAGTACGATCAGCCCTTTCTTCAAATTTTCTCGATTTCAGCCCATTGATCTTCAAATTTGTGATTTGTTGATGATGAATTCAATCTAATCTTCACTCCGTTGGCTCTGATACTACTTGGTAGAACATAACAAGCGCTAGATTGAACGATTGCATAAGAAACTATGAGAAGATTGAGAGAATCTCAACTATACCTTAGAAAACACATAGTTTATTTCATTGAAGTGTGGCAATCCTTACGCTTTTACACTAAGCATAAGGTATATATACCCCTTGGGTATATTCACAATAAGCCCCCTCACACAATATTAGAACTCCTATTTTTGAAATTGAAGAATATTACTATGTCAGAAAATGCATTTCGGATGAAAATTTTGAAATTTTGAGTGAAAAATGGAGTTTGAAAACTCAAGATCGATGACCAAATGTACTTCGATCGAACTATAATTTATTAACCTTGATCGAATTCAATTATGGTGACTGCGATTGAACAGAAGTTCACTGCTATTCAAAAAGATTCAATTGAATGCGATCAGGCTAAGTCTATTCGATGCGATTAGGAGGGACCGAGTGCAATTAGTATCAGCTTGATCGAACTAGGCAGTTTTCATCTCCATCGAACTAACATTAGTCGACTTGAATCGAATACAATTAGAAACCCTTCAATCGAACATAACCTTTCACTTTGAATCGAATTCAATTAAATCGAACAGGAGTTGTCAACTTCAATCGAACTCAATTAGAACAACTTCGATTGAACAGGTAGTTTTCACTTGAATCGAATTCAAACAGAACCACTTCGATCAAACTAGGTAGCTTACATCACAATCGAACTGTAGAGATAATTTCTCGGTCACACTGAACAGTGTCACCTACCCACTTCGATCGTAACTGTTTTTCACACACAAACACCAAATCTATGGTGTTTTTCAACTTTTTGAATCAAAATTTCAGATCTGTACTGTTCTTCAATCTGCAAACTGTTCTTGATAAAAAATTTAAATTCATAATTTCGACTAATCCACTTTGAAAATCTGAATCAATAACATCACAAACAGGACTTTCGTAGATCAACCCTTGAAATCAAATCGTGAACAATATCCTGAATAGAACATCAATTAATCTACTTTTTCATGCTTTGAACAGTGAAATTACCTCTTTCGATCATTCAACAGTAGATGTAGTATTGATTCTCAACTAATAACATCAATTCGAGATCATAAATGCCATTTTTTAATCAAAATGAGTACGATCAGCCCTTTCTTCAAATTTTCTCGATTTCAGCCCATTGATCTTCAAATTTGTGATTTGTTGATGATGAATTCAATCTAATCTTCACTCCCTTGGCTCTGATACTACTTGGTAGAACATAACAAGCGCTAGATTGAACGATTGCATAAGAAACTATGAGAAGATTGAGAGAAACTCAACTATACCTTAGAAAACACATAGTTTATTTCATTGAAGTGTGGCAATCCTTACGCTTTTACACTAAGCATAAGGTATATATACCCCTTGGGTATATTCACAATAAGCCCCCTCACACAATATTAGAACTCCTATTTTTGAAATTGAAGAATATTACTATGTCAGAAAATGCATTTCGGATGAAAATTTTGAAATTTTGAGTGAAAAATGGAGTTTGAAAACTCAAGATCGATGACCAAATGTACTTCGATCGAACTATAATTTATTAACCTTGATCGAATTCAATTATGGTGACTGCGATTGAACAGAAGTTCACTGCTATTCAAAAAGATTCAATTGAATGCGATCAGGCTAAGTCTATTCAATGCGATTAGTAGGGATCGAGTGCAATTAGTATCAGCTTGATCGAACTTGGCAGTTTTCATCTCGATCGAACTAACATTAGTCGACTTGAATCGAATACAATTAGAAACCCTTCAATCGAACATAACCTTTCACTTTGAATCGAATTCAATTAAATCGAACAGGAGTTGTCAACTTCAATCGAACTCAATTAGAACCACTTCGATTGAATAGGTAGTTTTCACTTGAATCGAATTCAAACAGAACCACTTCGATCAAACTAGGTAGCTTACATCACAATCGAACTGTAGAGATAATTTCTCGGTCACACTGAACAGTGTCACCTACCCACTTCGATCGTAACTGTTTTTCACACACAAACACCAAATCTATGGTGTTTTTCAACTTTTTGAATCAAAATTTCAGATCTGTACTGTTCTTCAATCTGCAAACTGTTCTTGATAAAAAATTTAAATTCATAATTTCGACTAATCCACTTTGAAAATCTGAATCAATAACATCACAAACAGGACTTTCGTAGATCAACCCTTGAAATCAAATCGTGAACAATATCCTGAATAGAACATCAATTAATCTACTTTTTCATGCTTTGAACAGTGAAATTACCTCTTTCGATCATTCAACAGTAGAT
The DNA here is from genome assembly GCA_947179395.2 of Pulicaria dysenterica. NCBI lineage: Eukaryota > Viridiplantae > Streptophyta > Magnoliopsida > Asterales > Asteraceae > Pulicaria > Pulicaria dysenterica. The sequence continues at coordinate 47,577,390 of OX359289.1, read as the reverse complement.
GTAGTATTGATTCTCAACTAATAACATCAATTTGAGATCATAAATGCCATTTTTTAATCAAAATGAGTACGATCAGCCCTTTCTTCAAATTTTCTCGATTTCAACCCATTGATCTTCAAATTTGTGATTTGTTGATGATGAATTCAATCTAATCTTCACTCCCTTGGCTCTGATACTACTTGATAGAACATAACAAGCGCTAGATTGAACGATTGCATAAGAAACTATAAGAAGATTGAGAGAATCTCAACTATACCTTAGAAAACACATAGTTTATTTCATTGAAGTGTGGCAATCCTTACGTTTTTACACTAAGCATAAGGTATATATACCCCTTGGGTATATTCACAATAAGCCCCCTCACACAATATTAGAACTCCTATTTTTGAAATTGAAGAATATTACTATGTCAGAAAATGCATTTCGGATGAAAATTTTGAAATTTTGAGTGAAAAATGGAGTTTGAAAACTCAAGATCGATGACCAAATGTACTTCGATCGAACTATAATTTATTAACCTTGATCGAATTCAATTATGGTGACTGCGATTGAACAGAAGTTCACTGCTATTCAAAAAGATTCAATTGAATGCGATCAGGCTAAGTCTAATCAATGCGATTAGTAGAGATCGAGTGCAATTAGTATCAGCTTGATCGAACTTGGCAGTTTTCATCTCGATCGAACTAACATTAGTCGACTTGAATCGAATACAATTAGAAACCCTTCAATCGAACATAAACTTTCACTTTGAATCGAATTCAATTAAATCGAACCGGAGTTGTCAACTTCAATCGAACTCAATTAGAACCACTTCGATTGAACAGGTAGTTTTCACTTGAATCGAATTCAAACAGAACCACTTCGATCTAAACTAGGTAGCTTACATCACAATCGAACTGTAGAGATAATTTCTCGGTCACACTGAACAGTGTCACCTACCCACTTCGATCGTAACTGTTTTTCACACACAAACACCAAATCTATGGTGTTTTTCAACTTTTTGAATCAAAATTTCAGATCTGTACTGTTCTTCAATCTGCAAACTGTCTTGATAAAAAATTTAAATTCATAATTTCGACTAATCCACTTTGAAAATCTGAATCAATAACATCACAAACAGGACTTTCGTAGATCAACCCTTGAAATCAAATCGTGAACAATATCCTGAATAGAACATCAATTAATCTACTTTTTCATGCTTTGAACAGTGAAATTACCTCTTTCGATCATTCAACAGTAGATGTAGTATTGATTCTCAACTAATAACATCAATTTGAGATCATAAATGCCATTTTTTAATCTAAATGAGTACGATCAGCCCTTTCTTCAAATTTTCTCGATTTCAGCCCATTGATCTTCAAATTTGTGATTTGTTGATGATGAATTCAATCTAATCTTCACTCCGTTGGCTCTGATACTACTTGATAGAACATAACAAGCGCTAGATTGAACGATTGCATAAGAAACTATGAGAAGATTGAGAGAATCTCAACTATACCTTAGAAAACACATAGTTTATTTCATTGAAGTGTGGCAATCCTTACGCTTTTACACTAAGCATAAGGTATAAATACCCCTTGGGTATATTCACAATAAGCCCCCTCACACAATATTAGAACTCCTATTTTTGAAATTGAAGAATATTACTATGTCAGAAAATGCATTTCGGATGAAAATTTTGAAATTTTGAGTGAAAAATGGAGTTTGAAAACTCAAGATCGATGACCAAATGTACTTCGATCGAATTATAATTTATTAACCTTGATCGAATTCAATTATGGTGACTGCGATTGAACAGAAGTTCACTGCTATTCAAAAAGATTCAATTGAATGCGATCAGGCTAAGTCTATTCAATGCGATTAGTAGGGATCGAGTGCAATTAGTATCAGCTTGATCGAACTAGGCAGTTTTCATCTCGATCGAACTAACATTAGTCGACTTGAATCGAATACAATTAGAAACCCTTCAATCGAACATAGCCTTTCACTTTGAATCGAATTCAATTAAATCGAACAGGAGTTGTCAACTTCAATCGAACTCAATTAGAACCACTTCGATTGAACAGGTTGTTTTCACTTGAATCGAATTCAAACAGAACCACTTCGATCAAACTAGGTAGCTTACATCACAATCGAACTGTAGAGATAATTTCTCGGTCACACTGAACAGTGTCACCTACCCACTTCGATCGTAACTGTTTTTCACACACAAACACCAAATCTATGGTGTTTTTCAACTTTTTGAATCAAAATTTCAGATCTGTACTGTTCTTCAATCTGCAAACTGTTCTTGATAAAAAATTTAAATTCATAATTTCGACTAATCCACTTTGAAAATCTGAATCAATAACATCACAAACAGGACTTTCGTAGATCAACCCTTGAAATCAAATCGTGAACAATATCCTGAATAGAACATCAATTAATCTACTTTTTCATGCTTTGAACAGTGAAATTACCTCTTTCGATCATTCAACAGTAGATGTAGTATTGATTCTCAACTAATAACATCAATTCGAGATCATAAATGCCATTTTTTAATCAAAATGAGTACGATCAGCCCTTTCTTCAAATTTTCTCGATTTCAGCCCATTGATCTTCAAATTTGTGATTTGTTGATGATGAATTCAATCTAATCTTCACTCCCTTGGCTCTGATACTACTTGGTAGAACATAACAAGCGCTAGATTGAACGATTGCATAAGAAACTATGAGAAGATTGAGAGAATCTCAACTATACCTTAGAAAACACATAGTTTATTTAATTTAAGTGTGGCAATCCTTACGCTTTTACACTAAGCATAAGGTATATATACCCCTTGGGTATATTCACAATAAGCCCCCTCACACAATATTAGAACTCCTATTTTTGAAATTGAAGAATATTACTATGTCAGAAAATGCATTTCGGATGAAAATTTTGAAATTTTGAGTGAAAAATGGAGTTTGAAAACTCAAGATCGATGACCAAATGTACTTCGATCGAACTATAATTTATTAACCTTGATCGAATTCAATTATGGTGACTGCGATTGAACAGAAGTTCACTGCTATTCAAAAAGATTCAATTGAATGCGATCAGGCTAAGTCTAATCAATGCGATTAGTAGGGATCGAGTGCAATTAGTATCAGCTTGATCGAACTTGGCAGTTTTCATCTCGATCGAACTAACATTAGTCGACTTGAATCGAATACAATTAGAAACCCTTCAATCGAACATAACCTTTCACTTTGAATCGAATTCAATTAAATCGAACAGGAGTTGTCAACTTCAATCGAACTCAATTAGAACCACTTCGATTGAATAGGTAGTTTTCATTTGAATCGAATTCAAACAGAACCACTTCGATCAAACTAGGTAGCTTACATCACAATCGAACTGTAGAGATAATTTCTCGGTCACACTGAACAGTGTCACCTACCCACTTCGATCGTAACTGTTTTTCACACACAAACACCAAATCTATGGTGTTTTTCAACTTTTTGAATCAAAATTTCAGATCTGTACTGTTCTTCAATCTGCAAACTGTTCTTGATAAAAAATTTAAATTCATAATTTCGACTAATCCACTTTGAAAATCTGAATCAATAACATCACAAACAAGGACTTTCGTAGATCAACCCTTGAAATCAAATCGTGAACAATATCATGAATAGAACATCAATTAATCTACTTTTTCATGCTTTGAACAGTGAAATTACCTCTTTCGATCATTCAACAGTAGATGTTGTATTGATTCTCAACTAATAACATCAATTTGAGATCATAAATGCCATTTTTTAATCAAAATGAGTACGATCAGCCCTTTCTTCAAATTTTCTCGATTTCAGCCCATTGATCCTCAAATTTGTGGTTTGTTGATGATGAATTCAATCTAATCTTCACTCCCTTGGCTCTGATACTATTTGATAGAACATAACAAGCGCTAGATTGAACGATTGCATAAGAAACTATGAGAAGATTCAGAAAATCTCAACTATACCTTAGAAAACACATAGTTTATTTCATTGAAGTGTGGCAATCCTTACACTTTTACACTAAGCATAAGGTATATATACCCCTTGGGTATATTCACAATAAGCCCCCTCACACAATATTAGAACTCCTATTTTTGAAATTGAAGAATATTACTATGTCAGAAAATGCATTTCGGATGAAAATTTTGAAATTTTGAGTGAAAAATGCAGTTTGAAAACTCAAGATCGATGACCAAATGTACTTCGATCGAACTATAATTTATTAACCTTGATCGAATTCAATTATGGTGACTGCGATTGAACAGAAGTTCACTGCTATTCAAAAAGATTCAATTGAATGCGATCAGGCTAAGTCTATTCAATGCGATTAGTAGGGATCGGGTGCAATTAGTATCAGCTTGATCGAACTTGGCAGTTTTCATCTCGATCGAACTAACATTAGTCGACTTGAATCGAATACAATTAGAAACCCTTCAATCGAACATAACCTTTCACTTTGAATCGAATTCAATTAAATCGAACAGGAGTTGTCAACTTCAATCGAACTCAATTAGAACCACTTCGATTGAACAGGTAGTTTTCACTTGAATCGAATTCAAACAGAACCACTTCGATCAAACTAGGTAGCTTACATCACAATCGAACTGTAGAGATAATTTCTCGGTCACACTGAACAGTGTCACCTACCCACTTCTATCGTAACCGTTTTTCACACACAAACACCAAATCTATGGTGTTTTTCAACTTTTTGAATCAAAATTTCAGATCTGTACTGTTCTTTAATCTGCAAACTGTTCTTGATAAAAAATTTACATTCATAATTTCAACTAATCCACTTTGAAAATCTGAATCAATAACATCACAAACAGGATTTTCGTAGATCAACCCTTGAAATCAAATCGTGAACAATATCCTGAATAGAACATCAATTAATCTACTTTTTCATGCTTTGAACAGTGAAATTACCTCTTTCGATCATTCAACAGTAGATGTAGTATTGATTCTCAACTAATAACATCAATTTGAGATCATAAATGCCATTTTTTAATCAAAATGAGTACGATCAGCCCTTTCTTCAAATTTTCTCGATTTCAGCCCATTGATCTTCAAATTTGTGATTTGTTGATGATGAATTCAATCAAATCTTCACTCCCTTGGCTCTGATACTACTTGATAGAACATAACAAGCGCTAGATTGAACGATTGCATAAGAAACTATGAGAAGATTGAGAGAATCTCAACTATACCTTAGAAAACACATTGTTTATTTCATTGAAGTGTGGCAATCCTTACACTTTTACACTAAGCATAAGGTATATATACCCCTTGGGTATATTCAGAATAAGCCCCCTCACACAATATTAGAACTCCTATTTTTGAAATTGAAGAATATTACTATGTCAGAAAATGCATTTCGGATAGAACATAACAAGCGCTTAGATTGAACGATTGCATAAGAAACTATGAGAAGATTGAGAGAATCTCAATTACACTTTAGAAAACACATAGTTTATTTCATTGAAGTGTGGCAATCCTTACACTTTTACACGAAGCATAAGGTATATATACCCCTTGGGTATATTCTCAATAAGCCCCCTCACAAAATATTAGAACGCCTATTTTTGAAATTGAAGAATATTACTATGTCAGAAAATGCATTTCGGATGAAAATTTTGAAATTTTGAGTGAAAAATGCAGTTTGAAAACTCAAGATCGATGACCAAATGTACTTCGATCGAACTATAATTTATTAACCTTGATCGAATTCAATTATGGTGACTGCGATTGAACAGAAGTTAACTGCTATTCAAAAAGGTTCAAATTAATGCGATCAGGCTAAGTCTATTCAATGCGATTAGTAGGGATCGAGTGCAATTAGTATCAGCTTGATCGAACTAGGCAGTTTTCATCTCGATAGAACTAACATTATTTGACTTGAATCGAATGCAATTAGAAACCCTTCAATCGAACATAACTTTTCACTTTGAATCGAATTCAATTAAATCGAACAGGAGTTGTCAACTTCAATCGAACTCAATTAGAACCACTTCGATCAAACTAGGTAGCTTACATCACAATCGAACTGTAGAGATAATTTCTCGGTCACACTGAACAGTGTCACCTACCCACTTCGATCGTAATTGTTTTTCACACACAAACACAAAATCTATGGTGTTTTTCAACTTTTTGAATCAAAATTTCAGATCTGTACTGTTCTTCAATCTGCAAACTATTCTTGATAAAAATTTTAAATTCATAATTTCGACTAATCCACTTTGAAAATCTGAATCAATAACATCACAAACAGGACTTTCGTAGATCAACCCGTGAAATCAAATCGTGAACAATATCCTGAATAGAACTTCAATTAATCAACTTTTTCATGCTTTGAACAGTTAAATTACCTATTTCGATCATTCAACAGTAGATGTAGTATTGATTCTCAACTAATAACATCAATTTGAGATCATAAATGCCATTTTTTAATCAAAATGAGTACGATCAGCCCTTTCTTCAAATTTTCCCGATTTCAGCCCTTGATCTTCAAATTTGTGATTTGTTGATGATTAATTCAATCTAATATTCACTCCCTTGGCTCTGATAACACTTGATAGAACATAACAAGCGCTAGATTGAACGATAGAATAAGAAACTATGAGAAGATTGAGAGAATCTCAATTACACTTTAGAAAACACATAGTTTATTTCATTGAAGTGTGACAATCCTTACACTTTTACACAAAGCATAAGGTATATATACCCCTTGGGGATATTCACAATAAGCCCCCTCACACAATATTAGATCTCCTATTCTATTTCATTGAACTCCTATTTTTGAAACTGAAGAATATTACTATGTCAGAATATGCATTTCGGATGAAAATTTTGAAATTTTAAACGAAAAATGCAATTTGAAAACTCAAGATCGATGACCAAATGTAATTCGATCGAACTAGAATTTATTAACCTTAATCGAATTCAATGATGGTGACTGCGATTGAACAGAAGTTAACTGCTATTCAAAAAGATCAATTGAATGCGATCAGGCTAAGTCTATTCAATGCGATTAATAGGGATCGAGTGCAATTAGTATCAACTTGATTGAACAAGGCAGTTTTCATCTCGATCGAACTAACATTAGTCGACTTGAAACTAATGTAACTAGAAACCCTTCAATCGAACATAACTTTTCACTTTGAATCGAATTCAATTAAATCGAACAGGAGTTGTCAACTTCAATCGAACTCAATTAGAACAACTTCGATTGAACAGGTAGTTTTCACTTGAATCGAATTCAAACAGAACCACTTCGATCAAACTAGGTAGCTTACATCACAATCGAACTGTAGAGATAATTTCTCGGTCACACTGAACAGTGTCACCTACCCACTTCGATCGTAACTGTTTTTCACACACAAACACCAAATTTATGGTGTTTTTCAACTTTTTGAATCAAAATTTCAGATCTGTACTGTTCTTCAATCTGCAAACTGTTCTTGATAAAAAATTTAAATTCATAATTTCGACTAATCGACTTTGAAAATCTGAATCAATAACATCACAAACAGGACTTTCGTAGATCAACCCGTAAAATCAAATCGTGAACAATATCCTGAATAGAATTTCAATTAATCTACTTTTTCATGCTTTGAACAGTTAAATTACCTCTTTCGATCATTCAACAGTAGATGTAGTATTGATTCTCAACTAATAACATCAATTTGAGATCATAAATGCCATTTTTTAATCAAAATGAGTACGATCAGCCCTTTCTTCAAATTTTCTCGATTTCAGCCCCTTGATCTTCAAATTTGTGATTTGTTGATGATGAATTCAATCTAATCTTCACTCCCTTGGCTCTGATACCACTTGATAGAACATAACAAGCGCTAGATTGAACGATTGCATAAGAAACTATGAGAAGATTGAGAGAATCTCAATTACACCTTAGAAAACACATAGTTTATTTCATTGAAGTGTGGGAATCCTTAAACTTTTACACTAAGCATAAGGTATATATACCCCTTGGGTATATTCACAATAATCCCCCTCACACAATATTAGAAATCCTATTTTTGAAATTGAAGAATATTACTATGTCAGAAAATGCATTTCGGATGAAAATTTTGAAATTTTGAGTGAAAAATGCAGTTTGAAAACTCAAGATCGATGACCAAATGTACTTCGATCGAACTAGAATTTATTAACCTTGATCGAATTCAATTATTGTGAGTGCGATTGAACAGAAGTTAACTACTATTCAAAAAGGTTCAATTGAATGCGATCAGGCTAAGTCTATTCAATGCGATTAGTAGGGATCGAGTGCAATTAGTATCAGCTTAATCGAACTAGGCAGTTTTCATCTCGATCGAACTAACATTAGTCGACTTGAATCGAATGCAATTAGAAACCCTTCAATCGAACATAACTTTTCACTTTGAATCAAATTCAATTAAATCGAACAGGAGTTGTCAACTTCAATAGAACTCAATTAGAACCACTTTGATTGAACATGTAGTTTTCACTTGAATTGAATTCTAACAGAACAACTTCGATCAAACTAGGTAGCTTACATCATAATCGAACTGTAGAGATAATTTCTCGGTCACACTGAACAGTGTCACCTACCCACTTCGATCGTAATTGTTTTTCACACACAAACACCAAATTTATGGTGTTTTTCAACTTTTTGAATCAAAATTTCAGATCTGTACTGTTCTTCAATCTGCAAACTGTTCTTGATAAAATTTTAAATTCATAATTTCGACTAATCCACGTTGAAAATCTGAATCAATAACATCACAAACAGGACTTTCGTAGATCAACCCGTGAAATCAAATCGTGAACAATATCCTGAATAGAATTTCAATAAATCTACTTTTTTATGCTTTGAACAGTGAAATTACCTCTTTCGATCATTCAACAGTAGATGTAGTATTGATTCTCAACTAATAACATCAATTTGAGATCATAAATGCCATTTTTTAATCAAAATGAGTACGATCAGCCCTTTCTTCAAATTTTCTCGATTTCAGCCCCTTGATCTTCAAATTTGTGATTTGTTAATGATGAATTCAATCTAATCTTCACTCCTTTGGCTCTGATACCACTTGATAGAACATAACAAGCGCTAGATTGAACGATTGCATAAGAAACTATGAGAAGATTGAGAGAATCTCAATTACACCTTAGAAAACACATAGTTTATTTCAATGAAGTGTGGTAATCCTTACACTTTTACACAAAGCATAAGGTATATATACCCCATGGGTATATTCACAATAAGCCCCCTCACACAATATTAGAAGTCCTATTCTATTTCATTGAAGTGTGGCATTCCTTACACTTTTACACTAAGCATAAGGTATATATACCCCTTGGGTATATTCACAATAAGCCCCTCACACAATATTAGAACGCCTATTTTTGAAATTGAAGAATATTAATATGTCAGAAAATGCATTTCGGATGAAAATTTTGAAATTTTGAGTGAAAAATGCAGTTTGAAAACTCAAGATCGATGACCAAACGTACTTCGATCGAACTAGAATTTATTAACCTTGATCGAATTCAATTATTGTGAGTGCGATTGAACAGAAGTTAACTACTATTCAAAAAGGTTCAATTGAATGCGATCAGGCTAAGTCTATTCAATGCGATTAGTAGGGATCGAGTGCAATTAGTATCAGCTTGATCGAACTAGGCAGTTTTCATCTCGATCGAACTAACATTAGTCGACTTGAATCGAATACAATTAGAAACCCTTCAATCGAACATAACCTTTCACTTTGAATCGAATTCAATTAAATCGAACAGGAGTTGTCAACTTCAATCGAACTCAATTAGAACCACTTCGATTGAACAGGTAGTTTTCACTTGAATCGAATTCAAACAGAACCACTTCGATCAAAGTAGGTAGCTTACATCACAATCGAACTGTAGAGATAATTTCTCGGTCACACTGAATAGTGTCACCTACCCACTTCTATCGTAACTGTTTTTCACACACAAACACCAAATCTATGGTGTTTTACAACTTTTTGAATCAAAATTTCAGATCTGTACTGTTCTTCAATCTGCAAACTGTTCTTGATAAAAAATTTAAATTCATAATTTCGACTAATCCACTTTGAAAATCTGAATCAATAACATCACAAACAGGACTTTCGTAGATCAACCCTTGAAATCAAATCGTGAACAATATCCTGAATAGAACATCAATTAATCTACTTTTTCATGCTTTGAACAGTGAAATTACCTCTTTCGATCATTCAACAGTAGATGTAGTATTGATTCTCAACTAATAACATCAATTTGAGATCATAAATGCCATTTTTTAATCAAAATGAGTACGATCAGCCCTTTCTTCAAATTTTCTCGATTTCAGCCCCTTGATCTTCAAATTTGTGATTTGTTAATGATGAATTCAATCTAATCTTCACTCCTTTGGCTCTGATACCACTTGATAGAACATAACAAGCGCTAGATTGAACGATTGCATAAGAAACTATGAGAAGATTGAGAGAATCTCAATTACACCTTAGAAAACACATAGTTTATTTCAATGAAGTGTGGTAATCCTTACACTTTTACACAAAGCATAAGGTATATATACCCCATGGGTATATTCACAATAAGCCCCCTCACACAATATTAGAACTCCTATTCTATTTCATTGAAGTGTGGCATTCCTTACACTTTTACACTAAGCATAAGGTATATATACCCCTTGGGTATATTCACAATAAGCCCCTTCACACAATATTAGAACGCCTATTTTTGAAATTGAAGAATATTAATATGTCAGAAAATGCATTTCGGATGAAAATTTTGAAATTTTGAGTGAAAAATGCAGTTTGAAAACTCAAGATCGATGACCAAACGTACTTCGATCGAACTAGAATTTATTAACCTTGATCGAATTCAATTATTGTGAGCACTAGTACAAAAATGACTTTTAGTCACACTTTTTCAAAACAGTCCAGTGATACTTTTGATTTAAAGTGTGACTATAGGTCAGTTTTTAAATTTTGTCATACTTTTAGTCACATTATATTTTGTTTGTGTGACTATGGCATAGTAAGTAAATACCTTTAGTCACACTTAAACTTAAAAACGTGACAATTTCATAGTAAGTAAATACCTTTAGTCAAACTTAAACATAAAATAGTGACAATTGCACAGTAAGTAAATACATTTAGTCACACTTAAACAAAAAAACGTGACCATTACTAGTCACACTTATAAAAAGTGTGACCAAATGTCATGATATGCCACTGATATGTAAATAAAATTTGTGATGAATTTTATAAGAGACCATAGATATATATACGGTCACACACTAGTACAAAAATGACCTTTAGTCACACTTTTTCAAAACAAACCCCAAAGTCACACTTTTGATTTAAAGTGTAACTATAGGTCATTTTTTAAATTATGTCATACTTTTAGTCACATTTAATTTTGTTTGTGTGACCATTGCATATTCACTAAATACCTTTAGTCACACTTAAATATAAAAACGTGACAATTGCATAGTAAGTCAATAACTTTAGTCACATTTAAACATAAAAATGTGGCAATCGCATAGTAAGTAAATATCTTTAGTCACACTTAAACATAAAAAAACATGACAATAATTAGCCACACTCGTAAAAAGTGTGACCAAATGTCATGATATGACACTCATATGTGAATAAAATTTGTGATGGATTTATAAGAGACCATAGATAATATACAGTCACATGAATTAATTAATTGGTTATGTGTTTTCATGTTGTGGGTTTAGTCACACTTTTTTCAATGTAGCTAAAAGCTAATGCATATGGTCACATTAATTATTTGTTTGTGTTTGTATTAGTCACTTAGTAAAACAAACAAATGATGTCACCTTAAGTATTTTATGGTCATGTTTTATTTCATAATGTGTGACTAAAAATGACTACTTGTCTTGATAATAAAAAAAAAGATGTGAGTATAAGCACTATATGGTGACATTTTAACTTCCTATGTGTGACTAAAGGTAAATCATGTTGTTGATAAAATGGAAAAAGTGTGATTATAATCATATTATGGTCATGATTTAGGTTCTCGTGTGTGTCTATATTTAAACAATAGTCATCATAAAAGAAAATTATGTGACTGTAAGTAGTTAATGGTCACTTATTCAATAATTATGTGTTTTTCAAAGAAAAAAGCATAGGACTATTAGTAACAACCAACAACAATCAACAATCAACAGTCAACTACTAAAATACAACAATCAACAGCCAACTACTAAAATACAAGTCCGAAAAGTTCAAATAACGAAAGCAACAACCAACAAGTTTACTATGCAAGTCATGGAAAAGATGATTAGTCGATGATAACAAAGGATTACAAAACTAAAATTTGAAAATAGACTTCCAACACAAGCTTCAACAGCAACAACGTTGCTTCCATAGTTCCATATTTTTAACTGAAACAATGAAGACAAAGTTTAGATTAGACCATAACAAAAAAAGAAAGCAGCAGCATTATTACTAATAAAAAAAGCATCAGGTCACTTGTGTAAGTTTTCTAAAAGCCACAACTTCAAGTTTTCAATTAATAGAGCAACAACTTGAATGAAAATAAATTTCAAATAAATCAAAACAGGTTGGATAAAGTTGCGTCAAGTGTCAACCCACTAAACACCTTATACTATCAAAATAACAACGTAAGTTTCTACAATAAATAGAACTAGCAGAGGTCGCAAGCATTTAACACTTTTGAACACATAAGAGGTTGGATCAAGTTCTGTCAATCCACTAACTTTCTAGTCCTTTCTTCAAACTAAAAACAGATGATGGTTTATCAAGTAAACAAATTCCCAATATCTACTTTATAGTTTTTATTAAAATATAAGCGACAAGTTGATAGCGATTGGGCATTATGCAGCATGCATTGAATTTTGCTATCAAGTAAAAGGTCAAATTTCGAGATAAAAAACTTCACTAACATGATACAATTGAGCTGAATCATTCCATTCTACACGGTTAGAAGAACAGCAGCAGCCTCCCATTTTTACCGGCTTGTAAATTTTATCCAATTGAAGCTATTGACATAATCTCATTGTGTTCTGTTCTCAAGCAAAGGAAATAATATGGATCATAATTAGAAGTTGACCGTCCCATTAAAAGGATGGTCGAATAGATACTTGTAGGAAAGAAGAATAACTACATCTAAGATATCAAGACGAAAGAATGCAATTCGGGCAATTCAGAAGAGGTAAAAAGATATTAAACTTCTATTTTTGTAACAAGAGTAGTGGTGGCAAAACGGGCAGGGTGAGGCGGATTGGATGGCAGGTCCAAACGGGTTCGGGTCAAAACAGGTCAACCCTATATAAAGACCTAGTGTTTAATCTTTTACCAAAACACAAGATATAAACACACTTTATGATATGGTTATCAGCTTTCCGTATGCTTATTTGGCAAGTGGTATAAGAAAAAAAGCATAGAGAAAGAGAGAAAGACACAACCAACCTTTTTCATCCATTAAAAATCCATATTCCAGCCACTAAATTTCATCATAAGTCCATGTCAATAGTACCAAACAGAAAGAACACTATTTCTACTTGTAATCCATCTCCAATGTAAATTCTAGTTAATATAATCCACAACAATAAAATCATCACAAAACTATTAAACAGAACAGATGTTGACTATGTAACATAAAGAAAATAAAACATCATCAAGGTGGAATTGAATTAGATGAAACAACCTACCTGGTGAAATGAATTGAAAGCAGTACAGATGTTGAATTGCTGAGAATGTGGAAAATAGCATGATGCAAATATAATATTAGATAAAATCTCTATAAGTTGCCTTACGACCAAAACCCCTAAATCTGTTAAATATTAAACTAAACATATAGCCTTATTAGTATTAGTTGTATTTTGTAATGTACAGCCACCGGCCACCGGCAATAGGCGCCGTCACGGCCAACCGCCGCCGTCAACAAACGGCCGGTAACCGCCACAAAACCGCCTCACCGGAGGCCTATAAATAGTGATGTATGTATACTTTGTAAAACTGTTGAATGATATATCAATATACATATTTTTAGATTCAACCAAACCTGTGATTCTTGAATTTTATACCAACATTTGGTATCAGAGCACAAGGCTCTCCCCACCGGAATCTCGTCGGAGATTCAACAGAAGAAAAGGAAGAACAAGGGTTCTGCGGTTGCGAACCAGAAAAAGGGAAAAACAATCGAAAAGTTACTTACCGGAACCGGAGAAGACGACCAAGGAGCGAGTGAGAACCACCACCGAAGAAGAAAGAAAAAATATCGAGGGTTTACTCGATAGCGGTGGAACAAGGCAGAAACCACCAGCCTTGGCGTACCGCCGGCCAGAAATCGAAGAAAACGACAGAGTTTTCTCAATTAACCTAAGCCACCGTCGGACAAAGGAAACCCACGTAGGGGACTGTCGAAGCGGCGTATAGGGGATAACCATAAGTTCTCGTGAAGAACAGAGGAGAGAAACCACTGTGAGGAGTGGTGCAACCAAGGGAAAACCCTAGTTTTCAAACGGGAGAGACAACCGGCACTTCAAACGAAGAAGCGCCTAGGGAATACAAGCCATCGTTGCCCAAAGGAAACGCATAAGGAAAGCAGGCTACAAAGGGGAGTAATTTTAAAAGAACCCTATTTTATATTTTTATCTTATTGTGGTTGCCTGTGTCACTGTGTGGGTAAAACAAGAAAAACCCACAGTAGGTTTAAAGTTTGGGAGGATCCCCTTAATTTTTGGCAACTAAATATAAAGCCCTTTTGATTAAAAGTTTTTCAATCTGACTTTTAATTGAGTATAGAACGTTAATAAAATAGATAAGGTTTAGATAAAATTAAATACTCAACAGATTTTTCAAGTTTTTTTGAAAAAAATATTTTAACATAAGAGTGGGTGAAACCCACGATTTGTTTAAAATTTTACCTTTGTTTTGGGAAAAGTTTTTAACGGAAGTTTTAATTAGGCACAAAATTTTATTTTTGGTTCGAATAAAGGGTTTTATAAAATTAAAGAATTTGTAATTTTTTTTACAGTTTTCTAAGATTTAAGGTTAAAGGGTTTAAGGATTTCAAGATTATTAAAATTTAAATTTTATGAGTTATTAAAGTTTTTAATAACAAGAAAGGACCAAATTAGCAAGTGGGTCTGGAATACACAATATTGATTAGCAAGTTGGTCGATATTAAGCAAGTTTAGCAAGAAAACCTGGTTAGCAAGTTGGCCAGTAACAAGCAAGAATTTTTGATCTTTTGATCAAACGCAAGTGCAAGAAAAATCAGTAACCATCTCGGTCCTGATTACAAGAAGTAAAGAAAAGTAAGCAAGCAAGCATGGCAGAAAGTAACAAGCATGATGACCCACCAAACAGTGTTCGAGAACAAGGAAATGTCTCATTACAATGTCAAAAATTGACCGAAACAAACTACTCTACATGGGCAGTGTTGATGGAGACAATATTAAAGGCATATGGTTTATGGGAAACGATAGAAGGAGAAGCAACAAGTGAGAAGAAGGAAAACACAACAAAAGCAATGATCTTCCAAACATTGCCACAAAATGTTTTAATGCAAGTTGCACAATACACCACTGCAAAGGAAGTATGGAACTCAATCAAAGTTAAACATCTTGGAGCCGATTTAGTTCAGAAAGCACGTTTGCAGACTTTGAGAAGCGAGCTAGAAACATTAAAGATGAAACCGAATGAAAGTGCAAATGAGTTTGCAGGAAAGTTAAATAGCATACAAGCCACATTTAAAAGCCTTGGGGGTACTCTGAAAGATAAAGTACTCGTGAGGAAACTTCTTAACTCAGTCCCAAAGAAGTTTCTACCAATTGTGGCATCTATCGAACAATATCAAGAGATTGATAAAATGAAATTTGAAGAAGCCGTAGGAAGAATAACAACTTTTGAAGAACGACTTAAAAGCCAAGACGAACCAGAAGACAATTATCAAAATAAACTTCTATTGGCAAATTCAAACAATCAAGGAGGTGGTAGAGGACATGGAAGAAACTTCATCAAGAACAAAAGTAACTATGGAAAAGATACTAGTCGGGGAAGTATAGACAAAAGCAAGTTCAGGTGTTATGAATGTGGTGAGCATGGACATTTCGCGAAGGAATGCACGAAATGGAAAGACATGAAGAAAGACAAAGAGCAAGGAGCACTTCTCATCTTAGATGACGAAGAACCAACATTACTGTAAAGCAAATCAAAGCAAGTTGAAGACTTCACTTAAACTATGTTTAGTTTAAGGGGGAGTGTTAAATATTAAACTAAACATATAGCCTTATTAGTATTAGTTGTATTTTGTAATGTACAGCCACCGGCCACCGGCAATAGGCGCCGTCACGGCCAACCGCCGCCGTCAACAAACGGCCGGTAACCGCCACAAAACCGCCTCACCGGAGGCCTATAAATAGTGATGTATGTATACTTTGTAAAACTGTTGAATGATATATCAATATACATATTTTTAGATTCAACCAAACCTGTGATTCTTGAATTTTATACCAACAAAATCAACCCCCAGTTGTTCCCCCGGTACCATAGTTGTCAATAGCGAATAGCGGAAAATAGCGATGACCTACCTATATGCTACGTAGCGAATAGCGGTAAATAGCGGCCGCTATTTCGTATTTAGCGATAGGCTTCTAAAATATAATTATATGTTTTTATATTATAATATTACCTTAAAAGTCTTAATCTATTATATATAATAGAGAACAAAATATAAAACCAAGTCTTAAACTATTATATGTTAGATCAAAGATCATCTAAATCTTCATATTCGGGCTCATCTCCCCCCAACTCCGATCCCGACACACAATTATCCAGAAGCATCATGTTGTAAAAAACGGATAAAATCATAATGTAAAAAACAGATAAAATCAGAATCTTAAACAAACAAAAAAGTAAAACTGAGGCTGTTCAAGTAATGACATAAACTAACAAATCAGAATTATTAACTTAGAATCTTAGATATCAGAATTATAAACTTAAAAAACAGAATTAAGAAAGTAAGAATCAGAAGCTGTTCAAGAATTATAAACTCGAACTTCAGAATATATAAAACAGAGGCTGAAATTCTAAGAAAGAGAGAATCAAAATCTAATAATTATGAACTCAGAAATCAGAAATTCAGAATCATTAACTTAGAGTCTTAGAAATCAGAATCATTAATAATAACTTCATAAACCAGGATAAACTTGAATCATAATTTCAGAAAAGAAAACTTAGAAATAACATAGACATGGTTACTTACAGAAAATTAGAAGTCGAGGAGAGCAGAGACTGTGTAGCCAGAGGTTGTGCAGTCGCCGGAGAAGAGGCTGTCACCGGAGAGGAGAGCAGGCCAGCAGGGTCCGCAGGAGAGGAGAGAAGAGTCGCCGGAGGGAGAGGAGAGCAGAGTCGAGAGACAGCAGTTCGCTTTTTGTACAGCCGTAGTAATACCCTAATGTAAAAACCCTAACATGATATACTCCGCCTAAAGCCTCAGGTGTTAGAAAGAAAAAAAAAAGCAAAATCCATCGCTAACGCTACATACTAAATAGCGCCCTTGAACCGCTACGCTACGCTATTCGCGATAGCGGCGCTATTTTCCGCTATTGACAACAGTGCCTGGTACCATATAATTCATGGCGTAAATTTATATAGCGAGACATGATAAGTGTTTATGTATCTTTTCAAGAGACGACAAGCCATGTAATGTCACTAATACACTGTTTGAAACAAAAAAACATACCTCCTTTATATAAGTGAGACCGCAAAACGATTCTTGAATGATTTGCAAATGATTGAAGCCTTTTAGGGCTTCTTCGAGTGGCAGCAAAATAGACAAACACCAATAATATACAACAAAGAAAGTTAGATAATATTTCGATAGACAAACATATAATCAAAACCCTAATATAAAGTTTAAAATGAACCAAGAAGCATTAGACTATGAATAAGAAAGACACACCTTCCGTATAACTATACCCTTACAGTCTGTCCGAAAATAATCATTTTGGGATTCCTTTAACAAGTCAAGTGGGTCTAAACGTGGCAATATATTATCATTGTTAGGAAGAAGAACGGTACTAAATTCCTCATCAACATCGTCATACTCATTTATGTAATCTTTGGCAGGTGTCATGAAGACAATAGACAATTTTTTATTCAGTTGGTCTGTCACGTAAAATACTTGCCGTGCTTGTGAGGCCAATATGAAGGGATCATCCTTGTGACCTACTCTATTAAGGTCAACCAATGTGTAACCAAGACTATCCTTCTTGACCCCATTTTATATAAATGATCAACGGATCGTTTGGGCATTCACATAGAAACAAAAAAAAGCCGTAGCACAGTATGTATGTGGTTAAAGACTTGGTGTATTCAATATGCAGCTACATAACTGCTGATAACAGTAGTAAAGATTAAAGTAGGCTGATTGTAATGTCTTATATTAGTAATGCGGTATATATAATTCCATGTATTTCTCCCTAAATACTGCTTCATAATGAAAGGATTACTGTTATCATTAATAAAAATGGAGTAAAAAACATTATTAGGATTATTAATATAAGAATTACACTTAAAAATGAGGATAAAGAGAAGAATACCCTAAGATTACTAATATATATGTGATTGATGTAATGCATTTTTAACATATAATCTTGACTTCCAGTGGTTCGAAAATTTGAAAGCATAAAACACTTTAAATATAAAATCCTAAAAGCATTCAAGAAGCATTGTAAATATATAATCGAAAGTATAAAACACTATAAATATAATCAAAAACCTAAAACTAAGAAAGTGATTACCACAGGTAACCTAAAATAAAAAAGTAAGAACTTTTTTCAGAAAACAAACATATAATTAAAACCCTAATACACAGTTAGAAACAAAACATATACCTCTTTTTTAAAAGTGAGACCGCAAATAAAGTTAGATAATCCTTCAATAAACTCGAAACCGTAATATAAAGTTTGAAACAAAAAAATATACCTCTTTTGTAGAACACAGACCGCAAACGATTCTTGAATGAGGAGGAGATGATTGAACTGTCGAAAATGACCCAAATGATCGTATTCGACCAAATTTACCCAAAAATGGACCAAGGCGCAAACATGCTGATCAAGTGTTCTCGTAGCCACCGACTAAGATCTGTTTAGTTCAAAGATCTGTTTAGTTCAATAAATGGAACAAAAAATAAAGAAGTCCAGGGGCTTTGGTTTTGGTTATAGTATCTCGCTTTTCTTTTTAACAAAAAGACTCCATAAGCTAATAAACACTTTGTGGAAAACATATGCAAATAAACACACTTGATGGGAAGCATAGACAAATAAACAAACACTTGGTGGGCAGCTAAAAGAAACCCATAATCTGTATTCTAAAACAAAACCCATAATATGAATATGTAGCACAAAACCTATACACATGGCTGCCTAATCCCCAACTACAACTAAAATGTGGTTTTTTAATTCAGAAAACGGTAGTACCTTTCTACTCAAATATGTTCAGATCGTGACTTTCTTTGGTCCTGTGTGTTAAGAATTCTTCAACGCATTGTGCTTCTATCGAGAATGTATGCTAAAATCCGGTCAATTGGTGCAGGAGATGGATTGAACTGCTGGAAATTTTCACCATATAAACGACATTGAAGTCAATTGGGACAGCTTTGAATATTTAGGTCAATCGTTTATGAGGAACTCGAGTAGTTTTATAGGGCTGAATCCGATTGCAGGAGACCTGAAGACAAGTGTTTACGAGGAAGAGAACTCCATTCTGAAAAACATTGCAGCAGGAAGCGAGAAGGGAATTTTAGGGCATCGTATTCTGGAGAGAAATTTAGTCAAAGTGAAAATGGTAAGAGGGAATTGATTACCGCCATTTTTTTTACCAATTTTAATTGATGGAAGGAACAAATATAATGGAGAGGGAGAATGAAAATAAAAATTTTAATCTTTTATATTAAGTTTTATATTTAGTGGTGTATTATGATAATTTGTCATAAATTTTAAGAAGTTTTAGTTTCATATCAAGATAGCTATTCTTAAAAGAAAGTGATTCAATTCTCGCTTAAAAAGAAACCCGAGATATAAATGGAAATCCATCAGTATACTTAACGAATTGCTGATTCTTAATTCAATACAACTAGAGTAGCCACAACAACTCATCGAGTGAGTATGCTAGGTTTAGGTTTGGTTCAGTTACGGGGGTTAACAAACTAGCATCTAACAGAAGTGTTGAGTCAGAAGCATCACAAGCATTAAGGCATTAACTTCAAGGGTAAACTCAATAAATTCCCGACTTAAAGTGCCTAATTGATTAACTAGAGTAACAAGTTAGTTTTACGACCCACTCATTTCACCATTTAAATACAGTCAAGACATAGTAATGGAGACTAGAGCTAATTTATGGTATTCTTGAAGATCAGAACTACTAACCTTAATGTTGCTGAAAAGGAAATCCAAAAGTGAATTCGAACCTCAATCGGGCCTAACACCCTCCGCTTTCGCTTCTCAATTTCCTTTCCTCGCCGTCGCAATCCACCGCACAGTCGAATGCCCTAACTCCCTCACTCAATTTTGATTGCAGTTACAGTGAATGCTTTGTAGATAGGTTAGAGGGAAGTCAAAATCCTTTTAAATCAATGACCCAAGTTCTTTTATTATATGATTTATTATTATTATTATTATTATTATTTTTCAGTTTTAGTGTATTACAAAGTATGTGTTTTAATTGATGTATAAGAAGGTGAGAGTCGTAAAATTTTATGAGTAAGCCCGAACTTTGATTTTGGATATTTTGGGAGTACCCGAACCTGGTTTTCACAAACGAATAGCCGAACCAGATTATATACGGGTTAATCAAATAACCAAATATGGATACCCGATAACCGAATTAACAGGGCTGCTTATTTCGGTCTTCGGTTTTTTTCAACACCCCTAATTCAAATAAGAAACCTAAGTGAAGGAAGAGAGGAGGGTAGGTTCACATGAAATGCTTAGGAATAGGTGATTATGAGCAGGAAATCAATAAAAAGAGGCTTTACGGAGGTGACACGTGGAAGAATAATTACTTGTTTATTAGGATTTAAAGATACGGTTAACTGGATTTTTAATTTAATTGGGACTATGACTTGATATCTTAATATATTTCTTACTTAAGAAAGTATACATTTTATTTTATACTGATGTTTGAAGATTTATAAAAAAATATTCGCAATATAAAATGGAATGACTTGGTTAATGGAGGTCAATCAAGGCTATATTTAGTTATAGTAGATCATAGTTTGTTCAAATAAGTCAATCATGGTCTACATTAATCCTTCAAGGTCGACTTTTATTCAAATAGTCAAAATATGACCTGTATTTGTCAACTACACTCGTACTTGAAACGAAACATGTTATTAGTTTCAACTTTGGGTCAATCAAGGCATGTTTTGTTCAAAACGATTAATCGAGGTGAAATAGTGAATCAAAAGCGTACTTTGGCTTATATAATCGAATTCCAGACAAAACATAGTCAATCATGGTCATATTGCCTCAAGTAGGTCCATCAAAAGCCACACTCTGTTCAAATAGTTCATAATTTGATCAAATATATCAATCATAGCAGAATTGGCCGGTCAAATATGCGAATACTATCGATACTGGTCATTTACACTCATGTTGGAACTAAAATGGTCAATATGATTAATTGGTCAACATTGATTCAATAAGGTCACCCTTTTGTTTAAGTAGATGAATACAATCAATATCGGTCAAATACGCTCACACTTGAAACTAACTCATATAGGTCAATCATGGTTAAATTGGTCAAATCTTTCTTAACTATGGTCATACTTGGTTGAAATAGTTCAACAAGGTCATCCTTTGTTCAAAGTCACATTTTTTTCAAACCCAACATAGTTCGTTCATATAAGCACTAATCGTAAAAAAACGTCAATCAATACCAGAATTTGTTTATTAGTGAGAACTACGATTAGTCTTTATTAATTTTAAATTTAGTTTAATACAAAATAGATTAATCACAAAAAAAAATATTTTAATTGAATATTTAAACGCTTAAATATATTTATAAATTAAATCATAGTTCGTATATTTTAATAATACGATAAAAAGTTATATTTATAATATATAATCTAATAACTAAATAATAAGAAAAATTTACAAAATTTTCAACTCCCTCCTAAAATTTACCTTTCCCCCTAAATTTTCACTTTCCCACCTTATTTCCCCCTCCCCTCCAAATCCATAACACGATCAAATTCCCCCACATCTTCTCACTCCATCTCTCTGTCGAATGGAGCTTCCTTTTATTCATTGAGACACATAGGCTGGCTACCAATCCCTTCCTTGAGCCCTAATCGCATCTGTAGCTTACTTCATCTCCATTGCAGTGATCATCATCTCCTCGGTTTGCCCTCTCTAGGTTTACTCCCATCCTTGTCTTAGGTTTACTCTCAATAATTCCATTCAAACTGGAATTAAAGATCATGTTGCATCAATTAGACATACACATTAAGAAGGAGTATTACTTTATTTACTTTTGCTAATATCAATTTCGATTAATCTATCTAGCTCTTCTCCGACCAAAATTAGAGCATCAAATTTTAGCTTCAGTTTGTGATACAAGGTACGTTTTCTTCTCAATGCAGTACATTTAGTAAGGACAAACGATGACTGTTGTTAGTTCATCTTCATTATCAATGGCAAAATTGAATGCCCCAAATTTGTCTAAGTAATAAAATCAACACTTATTAGAAGACGATTAAGCACTCTTACATTTTTGTTATAGCTGTCATGAACAAGAGCACTCTATTTATAACCCTAAATTAGTATGTAGCTTTTCCTTTGAATTAAGGGGTTAACCTTATTTAACATATCAAATGAAATGGGTGAAGTATGATCTGTCTTGACAAAAAAAAAAAGTTGGCAATCAAAAAAGCCATCGATAATTAAAGTGCATTGACTAAGATCCTCAAAAGTAGCATATATGTCTGCTGATTTAGAGCTGGAATTTAAGGTATTATGTTCATATACAATTGTTATTCTTTATCATCAAAGCAATAGCCAATCAAACTAAATTCAAGGTGGGATGTTTCTTTTATGTGTTTGCATTGTGATATGGGATGTAGAAAGTTTAATTCTACATAACAAAGAAATATGCCAGCAATATCGACTGAAATTAACAATGGGTTGTTCATTAGCAATTTACACCTTTTCGATACGAAATTAGAGCAGCAAACAGAATAGTTCCGTTGTTAGTAATCATTTAACCCAATTGTTTACAGATTGCTTCAGATTAGTAACATCAAAACAGCACTTTACTTGACACAAACTGACTCTGTTATTTGGATACCTGTTATTAATTCTATTGTTATTAGTTCTACTGGTAGTCCTCTAATGACTATCAAATCGTAAGGGATAGAAAATATAAGTTAACTAATGGTGTTAATGGATTGCAAATTGACCTTAAATTGCTATCCTAGTAAGAGATGAATTGTTACTTGTTGCAAACCGTTATGTTAACATCATGTGAGAAATCTGAATTAGTTGATTACTTGGATGTATAAGGGTTACCAATTAGAAGTCTTGTGGTTACAAATAGTATTACCATGTTATAAAGTATAATCACCAATCATGAATTAAGTAATGCTTTGGTCCAGCCGTTAAACACCTAAGTGATGTGTTTTCTTTGAAACCAACACCTGTTAACAAGTGTTTTCTGTCAAAGAGAAGTTTTCTAATAGAATACTCCCTATTGTTTTTTTAAGAAACTTAAATTAGTCAAAGTCTTTTATGTGTTTTGCTAACTGATTTTATAAAGTTAGTATCTCATTCGAAGCTTCCTCATTTCATTCGAAAGTTGGTTTTCACAAATCATTTGAAATGGTTTCAGTTGTTGCTTTCTTGTTATTAATTAAAATAGTTTCTTTGGGTTTATTTTAAGAATTTATTATTGAATTGATGTTAATTTACAGCATCCAAGTAGCATCCAAGAACAGGGGAAGGTATGTTTCAGTCTGCTAATTTCTTTGGGTTTCTTACTAATTTTATAATCATGTGTCCTTACTTCCTTCTTATAGGATTCCTCGATGCTTATGAACAATTCTTTATTCCCTGTCATACGATTGCTGCAGCTACTATCCAGAATTTATATTTGATAACTGATTCATATCTAAATGGTAGTTCTGTTTATATAAAGTAAAAGTTATGCTTTTTATTTCTAATCATTTTCTTTTTCAATTGAGGATGGTTAATGAACAAGTGGTAACTGAGTTGTAGATTGCTCATTTCTTAGTCCTATAGTCAATTCTCATTGCCAATTTCCATATTTCTATTCATTGACTTACGCTTGAAGTAGTTCTATTGTGTGAAGTGGCCATTTTCCTGCCCTCTTAAGGCACTAAGACATAGCAATTTGATTCTTTTTTTTTTTAACTGCAATATTATATTAATACTCACCATGAAGTTTTACATATGCCCTTTGTGTACTGCACACAACAAAATACACGTCAAGGAAGTAGTTTATTTTTTAACAAAATACTAACCATAAATTCAAAACTCAAAAATTGCACACATTCAAGATGAACAGCAACCAAAGTGGTCCTCCACTGATTAAGCGAACCATAATTCTGGTTTAGCAATGATTCACATCAGCTCTCTCGAATCCCATTTCCAGCCCAATTTTTGCTTCATCTACCACCACCACACAGCGCTTTAGCCACTCACAGCAGTCGGTGTAAAAGCAACATAATGCAGCCCAAACGATGATGTACCAGCATTTCCACACACAAGAAAACAGCAAAACATTTAGTAGTACCAACAGCACATCAAAAGCATTTATTTAGCACCAAACAACGACAGTATCAACTAACCACCCTACAGCTTCCATATACCACACGTAACAGTAGCGAAAACGTTGACATAATATACTGCCAGCAACCCATCAGCGAATATTATCACGCATTGATAGTCACTGGCCAATCAACAGCAAGACAGTATCAACTAACCACCCTACCCCATCTCTGATCAAAACATCATAACAGCAGCAACAAGTATCTAGAACAATCAAAACACACGCAACATTATGGCTTAATGCAACTCAATTGTGCCACCACGCACAAAACTTAACATCCAGCAATAAACCAAACCATTCTAACCCAAAAACCAAAGTAGTGCAACAGAATCCTTTATGAAGATAACGAGTCCATAACCCCACGCACAGAACTTAACAGAAACCTTCATTACTCACCACGCATTATATTACACACCTGTTTGCTGTACATATCAAAACAACCTTTCTTGGACTCAAGACAACACATAACCCCACTTGAAATATAATGACAATGACCACTCACACTCCACCCCTTAATCTATCCGTAGTCTTTGCTGCCCACTTCAATTTTCAGCCCGCTATCTTTGCTACCCTCTTGTGCTCTTACCCACTTCATGATCACCTGCATACAGTGTTGCAAAACTCGGCCTACTCGGCCGAGTACTCGGCGAGTAATCGCTACTCGGGCCCTAACTGAGGCGAGTTTAGCAAACTCGGACTAAAACTCGGTACTCGGTCAAACTCGGTCAAACCTGGCCAACTCGGTCCAACTCGCCCTCCTCGGTCAAACTCGGTCAACGTAAAAATTAGGTTTTTAATCGTTCGTTCTCCTTTTTTCCTTCCATTTTCACACGTTCAAGACTGCTGCCTCCTTCTTTTTGCTTTTGATTGAGAAACATGCCACGCAATCACGCATACGTCTTCCGCTGGTGACCTAAATCAGCCCTTCATCTTCAATTTCTGCTCTCGTGTTCACTCTGGTTCGATTTCTTCTCGACGGGAACACCGGGGGGGGGGGGGGGGGAACACAAAGGTAAATAATTTATATTGTGTTCTTCGATTTCTGCTATGATGTTCTTCTATTTGTTCTAAGCATTAGCTGTTATTATTTGTTCTCCACAAGTCGATTTCTGCTATGGTATTCTTCTATTTGCTCTGCTCTGGACCTCTGGTGGAGTTATTGACAGTGCTAGCTGTAGCCTGTTATCAATTTATCATTGTTTGATTTATATTAGTGTATTAATTTAATAGTATTAGCTGTTATATACTTATAATTATATTGTTTGATTTATATTAGTGTATTTCATGATTTTCATTTCGACAGTGTATTGTTTGATAGTATTAGATGTTCTTTGTTTAATTGATTTCATTTATATTGTGGGATTCCATTCCAATTTGATCTTTGTTTCTTATGATCTTATTCCAAGCTAAGCAAAAAAAGTATAATTAATAGTTTTTGAACATATATATTGGATGCTATGAACAATCATCTTTATATTTGATTATTTATGACTTATGAACATGCTATATGTAAAATTTTCAAAAAATTTCATTAAAAAATCCCAATCCGAGTACTCCCCGAGTAATCCCCGCCTAGGCCGAGTACTCGCTACTCCCCGGTTGGCCGCTCGAGTAGCGCCTAGCGAGTTTTACAACATTGCCTGCATACCCAACACAAGACTACAGTAGCAATTTGATTCTATATCACTTTTTTCTACTTGTAAATCTGTAATTGGAACCAAATTAGATTCAATCTTTGCTCCTACAAGATTCTAACAGAAGGTCAAATGCCTATGAGTCTATCATATTTTTACTAACTTGTAATGACTTTGATGTCTGATATGTTATTTTGAGAATCTATAGAAGTTAATACATGAAAATCTGTAACTAGGATGACAATTTAAAAATCCAAGCTTTTACTTACGCACATGAAACAATCTCGCAATCCGTGTCCAAAAGTCAAGTACATGCTCTATCATATCTGGTACTATTAATTGGTTATGACACATGATATTGTTTTCTATGGTGTTAATTTTAGGTCCATGGTGTTGAACATGAGATACAACTTTTATTTATACAAGCATATCTTTGATATATTACATGTAAAAGTGTTTGTTTGGTTTTAAATTTTGACTATTTTTGTAGGAGCAAATACTAGGGTTGAATCACAAGTCAATGCTATAGTTGAATCCCAACGGTTGAGATGGAGCAACTTATAAAAACATTCAACGACCAACACAACACAACACATCATCTTGAAGTGAGTAACTTGGTGTTTTCTACTCGTGTTGGTATAGTACTACTAAACATTCCGGTAGCTACTTGTGTATTATTGTGATAAATTGTAACTCTAGTTCTCTTATCAATTATTTTCATATTATTGTTATTTTGGAACTATCATGTATTGAGTAAAACTACAAGTCCCAATGTACAAGATACACAACCACCAAATGTCGAACAAGTAAGTATGCAGTCAAATCAAGGGTATATGTGGTCATTAAAGTGTTTCATTGATTATAGTGTTATTTTTGTTTAACTTTATAGTTTTATTATTCCAGTTTTAGTTTAATTTACTTGATTTGTCCATTTCATCTTAATTTTGTAGGTACTTTCAGTGGACAAACATGTTGGATCTAAGGCCAGTCACATACATACAAAGGAATCTATAACACCAGTAAGTAATAAGATGAGAAATCGATATCTTTCACTTAATTTCTTGCTTGACTGACTAATGTCAAAACCGGAAAAAGAAGTTTTGAATCTAAGAGTAAGAACACAAGTCCCAAGCAAACAACTGTTATTCATTCACAATCAAAATTACCGGATACACAACCAAACGTCGAACAAGTAAGTATGCAGTCAAATGAGGGTTATATTGATCATTAAAGTGTTTTATTGATTAAAGTGGTATTTGTGTTTACATATTTTTATGTTAAACACATTGTAGGCAATGAAGTGTAGTTTATCCTATCCAGATGTCAGAAACATTGTTGCTCGTAGTACCCTCTGGTTGTCATCGGAAAAACCGCAACATGTTCATGGAGTTCCAATACAAGGAGACAGTTGCAAAGTGTCTATTGATGAGGTGATAAAGGGAGCATGTTTTTTACACAGGAACACAAAACAGTTGGGGATGCACATGGAAGTTTTGTTGCTTGGCCAAAAAACCTTATAAAATGTGACACACAGGTATAAACTTTAAATATATATCTTTTGAGAGTTGTTTCTGTGTTTGATCTTTAAAACACTAACAAGCTACTATTAATTTATAAGGCAAATTAGAAATATGTTTAGTATTAGTTTGGAACAATTTATGGTCTGTTTTATGTTGTAGCGGGTTATAAGTTAGTTTAGTTATTAGTGGTCAAAATATTCAATAGTTATGTTGGTTTGAATAGCAATTGTTATGTTCGGTTTTGATGGCCCATAACCAATTAAGTCTTAGGTGTATATATATGTCTGTACATAAGCAAACCGTGGGTGGTATACTATGGATTTTTCATGTCAAAAAAGTTAAAGTTACTACACACAAATATTATTATGATTCTATTGATATTTGTTCTTGTTCTTCTCTGATTTTTAACAACTACAACTTTTGGTGCTACAGGTACCAGCTACAAATTCAACCAAAACAACTGAACTTGAAACCTCTAAAAAGCGCAAAAAGAATTTTACAACACTAGAAGCAATCAAGAACACCAGGAGCAAGAACACTAGAAGCAGTCAAGAAGTGCATTATCGGTAGATTTAGTTCAGTTAGAATGTATCTGTTTACTATTTAACCTCACACTTTTGAGAACATTGCGTGACCATAAAACTCTTTCAGCTACGATTTAAGTATATATCTATGCGACTAAAAACTAAACAATGGTTACATTGATTTCAATGAATGTGACTAAAGGGTGAACAATGACCACACTTATCATTTATTGGTGTGACTAAATGATAACAATTGTTACGATTATCATAAATGCGTGTGATTGTAAATTATAGATAGTCACACTTTAGAAAACATTATGTGACCATAAAATAATTTCAGCTATATTTAAAGTATTTTTGTATGACTAAAACTGAATAACATTACGGATGATGTATATTGTGTGTCTAAATCTTACCATTCGTCATGTATTCAAACCTTTGTGTGACTATAGGTTATAGATAGTCACACTTTTAAAAATATTGTGTGACCATAAAACGGTTTCAGCTACGTTTTAAGTATTTCTGTGTGCTTTAATCTAAACAATGGTCACATTGATTTCAATTAATGTAACTAAAGGGTGAACAATAATCACACTTATCATTTATTTGGTGTGACTAAATGATAACAATAATTACGGTTAACATAAATTTGTGTGACTATACGTTATAGATAGTCACACTTTTGCAAACATTGAGTGACCATAAAAGGGTTTCAACTACGTTTTAAGTATTTTTGTGTGACTAAAAGCTAAACGACGGTCACATTGATTTCAATAAATGTGACTAAAGGGTGAACAATAGCCACACTTATAATTTATTGGTGTGACTAAATGATAACAAATGTTACTGTTAACATAAATTTGTGTAACTATACGTTATAGATAGACACACTTTAGAAAACATTATGTGACCATAAAACAACTTCAGCTATATTTAAAGTATTTTTGTGTGACTAAACTGAATAACATTGCAGATGATGTATATTGTGTGTCAAAATCTTACCATTCGTCATGTATTCAAACCTTCATGTGACTATAGGTTATAGATAGTCACACTTTTAAAAATATTGTGTGACTAAAGGGTGAACAATAATCACACTTATCATTTATTTGGTGTGACTAAATGATAACAACAATTACGGTAAACATAAATTTGTGTGACTATACGTTATAGATAGTCACACTTTTGAAAACATTGTGTAACCATAAAAGGGTTTCAGCTATGTTTTAAGTATTTTTGTGTGACTAAAAGCTAAACGATGGTCACATTGATTTCAATAAATGTGACTAAAGGGTGAACAATAAACACACTTATAATTTATTGGTGTGACTAAATGATAACAACTGTTACGGTTAACATAAATTCGTGTGACTATACGTTATAGATAGACACACCTTAGAAAACATTATGTGACCATAAAACAACTTCAGCTATATTTAAAGTATTTTTGTGTGACTAAAACTGAATAACATAGCGGATGATGTATATTATGTGTCAAAATCTTACCATTCGTCATGTATTCAAACCTTCATGTGACTATAGGTTATAGATAGTCACACTTTTGAAAATATTGTGTGACCATAAAACGGTTTCAGCTATGTTTTAATTATTTCTGTGTGCTAAAATCTAAACAATGGTCACATTGATTTAAGTTAATGTAACTAAAGGGTGAACAATAATCACACTTATCATTTATTTGGTGTGACTAAATGATAACAACAATTAAGGTTAACATAAATTTGTGTGACTATACGTTATAGATAGTCACACTTTTAAAAACATTGTGTGACCGTAAAATGATTTCACCATGTTTTAAATATTCCAGTGTGACTAAAATTAAATAATATTTTCGATAATGTATAATTGTGTATCAAAAGCTAACAATCCGTCATGTATTTGTACGTTCATGTGACTATAGGTTATGGTAGTCACACATCTGAAAATATTGTGTGACCATAAAACGGTTCCATCTACATTTTAAGTATTTATGTGCGACTAAAAACTAAACAATAGTAACACTCGATTACATTGTTTTTCTATGACGAAAAGATATAAATTAGTCACACTATGAGGAACTTATATGTCTATAAGATAGCAACGGTCATGATAAACAATGTTGTTCTTCGAACTTACAAAAGTGTGACTAAAGGGTAAACTATAACCACACTTATAATAGATTTGTGTGACCATAGGCTGAACAATAGTCACTCTAATAACAAAATTATGTGTCTAGAAAATGTTTTTAGTCACACTTTTAGATGAATTGTTTGATTTTAACATGAAAAGTCTCTACCCTATAGTCACACTTTTAAGCTACGGTCACATTTTTTCATATGATATGGTCACTAAATTTTTGTGTGACCGTAACATGCCTAAAATGGCATGATCTTCGGTCACACTTTTGATGGAAAAAAAAAGTGTAACCATAGGCATACGGTCACACTTTTTTGGTGTGACTAAAGGTCATTTTTGTACTAGTGGAGTGCGATTGAACAGAAGTTAACTACTATTCAAAAAGGTTCAATTGAATGCGATCAGGCTAAGTCTATTCAATGCGATTAGTAGGGATCGAGTGCAATTAGTATCAGCTTGATCGAACTAGGCAGTTTTCATCTCGATCGAACTAACATTAGTCGACTTGAATCGAATGCAATTAGAAACCCTTCAATCGAACATAACTTTTCACTTTGAATCAAATTCAATTAAATCGAACAGGAGTTGTCAACTTCAATAGAACTCAATTAGAACCACTTTGATTGAACATGTAGTTTTCACTTGAATTGAATTCTAACAGAACAACTTTGATCAAACTAGGTAGCTTACATCACAATCGAACTGTAGAGATAATTTCTCGGTCACACTAAACAGTGTCACCTACCCACTTCGATCGTAACTGTTTTTCACACACAAACACCAAATCTATGGTGTTTTTCAACTTTTTGAATCAAAATTTCAGATCTGTACTGTTCTTCAATCTGCAAACTGTTCTTGATAAAAAATTTAAATTCATAATTTCGACTAATCCACTTTGAAAATCTGAATCAATAACATCACAAACAGGACTTTCGTAGATCAACCCTTGAAATCAAATCGTGAACAATATCCTGAATAGAACATCAATTAATCTACTTTTTCATGCTTTGAACAGTGAAATTACCTCTTTCGATCATTCAACAGTAGATGTAGTATTGATTCTCAACTAATAACATCAATTTGAGATCATAAATGCCATTTTTTAATCAAAATGAGTACGATCAGCCCTTTCTTCAAATTTTCTCGATTTCAGCCCCTTGATCTTCAAATTTGTGATTTGTTGATGATGAATTCAATCTAATCTTCACTCCCTTGGCTCTGATACCACTTGATAGAACATAACAAGCGCTAGATTGAACGATTGCATAAGAAACTATGAGAAGATTGAGAGAATCTCAATTACACCTTAGAAAACACAAAGTTTATTTCATTGAAGTGTGGCATTCCTTACACTTTTACACTAAGCATAAGGTATATATACCCCTTGGGTATATTCACAATAAGCCCCCTCACACAATATTAGAACGCCTATTTTTGAAATTGAAGAATATTAATATGTCAGAAAATGCATTTCGGATGAAAATTTTGAAATTTGAGTGAAAAATGCAGTTTGAAAACTCAAGATCGATGACCAAATGTACTTCGATCGAATTAGAATTTATTAACCTTGATCGAATTCAATTATTGTGAGTGCGATTGAACAGAAGTTAACTACTATTCAAAAAGGTTCAATTGAATGTGATCAGGCTAAGTCTATTCAATGCGATTAGTAGGGATCGAGTGCAATTAGTATCAGCTTGATCGAACTAGGCAGTTTTCATCTCGATCGAACTAACATTAGTCGACTTGAATCGAATACAATTAGAAACCCTTTAATCGAACATAACCTTTCACTTTGAATCGAATTCAATTAAATCGAACAGGAGTTGTCAACTTCAATCGAACTCAATTAGAACCACTTCGATTGAACAGGTAGTTTTCACTTGAATTGAATTCAAACAGAACCACTTCGATCAAAGTAGGTAGCTTACATCACAATCGAACTGTAGAGATAATTTCTCGGTCACACTGAATAGTGTCACCTACCCACTTCTATCGTAACTGTTTTTCACACACAAACACCAAATCTATGGTGTTTTACAACTTTTTGAATCAAAATTTCAGATCTGTACTGTTCTTCAATCTGCAAACTGTTCTTGATAAAAAATTTAAATTCATAATTTCGACTAATCCACTTTGAAAATCTGAATCAATAACATCACAAACAGGACTTTCGTAGATCAACCCTTGAAATCAAATCGTGAACAATATCCTGAATAGAACTTCAATTAATCTACTTTTTCATGCTTTGAACAGTGAAATTACCTCTTTCGATCATTCAACAGTAGATGTAGTATTGATTCTCAACTAATAACATCAATTTGAGATCATAAATGCCATTTTTTAATCAAAATGAGTACGATCAGCCCTTTCTTCAAATTTTCTCGATTTCAGCCCCTTGATCTTCAAATTTGTGATTTGTTGATGATGAATTCAATCTAATCTTCACTCCCTTGGCTCTGATACCACTTGATAGAACATAACAAGCGCTAGATTGAACGATTGCATAAGAAACTATGAGAAGATTGAGAGAATCTCAATTACACCTTAGAAAACACAAAGTTTATTTCATTGAAGTGTGGCATTCCTTACACTTTTACACTAAGCATAAGGTAAATATACCCCTTGGGTATATTCACAATAAGCCCCCTCACACAATATTAGAACGCCTATTTTTGAAATTGAAGAATATTAATATGTCAGAAAATGCATTTCGGATGAAAATTTTGAAATTTTGAGTGAAAAATGCAGTTTGAAAACTCAAGATCGATGACCAAATGTACTTCGATCGAACTAGAATTTATTAACCTTGATCGAATTCAATTATTGTGAGTGCGATTGAACAGAAGTTAACTACTATTCAAAAAGGTTCAATTGAATGTGATCAGGCTAAGTCTATTCAATGCGATTAGTAGGGATCGAGTGCAATTAGTATCAGCTTGATCGAACTAGGCAGTTTTCATCTCGATCGAACTAACATTAGTCGACTTGAATCGAATACAATTAGAAACCCTTCAATCGAACATAACCTTTCACTTTGAATCGAATTCAATTAAATCGAACAGGAGTTGTCAACTTCAATCGAACTCAATTAGAACCACTTCGATTGAACAGGTAGTTTTCACTTGAATCGAATTCAAACAGAACCACTTCGATCAAAGTAGGTAGCTTACATCACAATCGAACTGTAGAGATAATTTCTCGGTCACACTGAATAGTGTCACCTACCCACTTCTATCGTAACTGTTTTTCACACACAAACACCAAATCTATGGTGTTTTACAACTTTTTGAATCAAAATTTCAGATCTGTACTGTTCTTCAATCTGCAAACTGTTCTTGATAAAAAATTTAAATTCATAATTTCGACTAATCCACTTTGAAAATCTGAATCAATAACATCACAAACAGGACTTTCGTAGATCAACCCTTGAAATCAAATCGTGAACAATATCCTGAATAGAACATCAATTAATCTACTTTTTCATGCTTTGAACAGTTAAATTACCTCTTTCGATCATTCAACAGTAGATGTAGTATTGATTCTCAACTAATAACATCAATTTGAGATCATAAATGCCATTTTTTAATCAAAATGAGTACGATCAGCCCTTTCTTCAAATTTTCTCGATTTCAGCCCCTTGATCTTCAAATTTGTGATTTGTTGATGATGAATTCAATCTAATCTTCACTCCCTTGGCTCTGATACCACTTGATAGAACATAACAAGCGCTAGATTGAACGATTGCATAAGAAACTATGAGAAGATTGAGAGAATCTCAATTACACCTTAGAAAACACAAAGTTTATTTCATTGAAGTGTGGCATTCCTTACACTTTTACACTAAGCATAAGGTATATATACCCCTTGGGTATATTCACAATAATCCCCCTCACACAATATTAGAACTCCTATTTTTGAAATTGAAGAATATTACTATGTCAGAAAATGCATTTCGGATGAAAATTTTGAAATTTCGAGTGAAAAATGCAGTTTGAAAACTCAAGATCGATGACCAAATGTACTTTGATCGAACTAGAATTTATTAACCTTGATCGAATTCAATTATGGTGACTGCGATTGAACAGAAGTTAACTGCTATTCAAAAAGATTCAATTGAATGCGATCAGGCTAAGTCTATTCAATGCAATTAGTAGGGATCGAGTGCAATTAGTATCAGCTTGATCGAACTAGGCAGTTTTCATCTCGATCGAACTAACATTAGTCGACTTGAATCGAATACAATCAGAAACCCTTCAATCGAACATAACCTTTCACTTTGAATCGAATTCAATTAAATCGAACAGGAGTTGTCAACTTCAATCGAACTCAATTAGAACCACTTCGATTGAACAGGTAGTTTTCACTTGAATCGAATTCAAACAGAACCACTTCGATCAAAGTAGGTAGCTTACATCACAATCGAACTGTAGAGATAATTTCTCGGTCACACTGAATAGTGTCACCTACCCACTTCTATCGTAACTGTTTTTCACACACAAACACCAAATCTATGGTGTTTTACAACTTTTTGAATCAAAATTTCAGATTTGTACTGTTCTTCAATCTGCAAACTGTTCTTGATAAAAAATTTAAATTCATAATTTCGACTAATCCACTTTGAAAATCTGAATCAATAACATCACAAACAGGACTTTCGTAGATCAACCCTTGAAATCAAATCGTGAACAATATCCTGAATAGAACATCAATTAATCTACTTTTTCATGCTTTGAACAGTGAAATTACCTCTTTCGATCATTCAACAGTAGATGTAGTATTGATTCTCAACTAATAACATCAATTTGAGATCATAAATGCCATTTTTTAATCAAAATGAGTACGATCAGCCCTTTCTTCAAATTTTCTCGATTTCAGCCCCTTGATCTTCAAATTTGTGATTTGTTGATGATGAATTCAATCTAATCTTCACTCCCTTGGCTCTGATACTACTTGATAGAACATAACAAGCGCTAGATTGAACGATTGCATAAGAAACTATGAGAAGATTGAGAGAATCTCAACTATACCTTAGAAAACACATTGTTTATTTCATTGAAGTGTGGCAATCCTTACACTTTTACACTAAGCATAAGGTATATATACCCCTTGGGTATATTCACAATAAGCCCCCTCACACAATATTAGAACTCCTATTTTTGAAATTGAAGAATATTACTATGTCAGAAAATGCATTTCGGATAGAACATAACAAGCGCTTAGATTGAACGATTGCATAAGAAACTATGAGAAGATTGAGAGAATCTCAATTACACTTTAGAAAACACATAGTTTATTTCATTGAAGTGTGGCAATCCTTACACTTTTACACGAAGCATAAGGTATATATACCCCTTGGGTATATTCACAATAAGCCCCCTCACACAATATTAGAACGCCTATTTTTGAAATTGAAGAATATTACTATGTCAGAAAATGCATTTCGGATGAAAATTTTGAAATTTTGAGTGAAAAATGCAGTTTGAAAACTCAAGATCGATGACCAAATGTACTTCGATCGAACTATAATTTATTAACCTTGATCGAATTCAATTATGGTGACTGCGATTGAACAGAAGTTAACTGCTATTCAAAAAGGTTCAAATTAATGCGATCAGGCTAAGTCTATTCAATGCGATTAGTAGGGATCGAGTGCAATTAGTATCAGCTTGATCGAACTAGGCAGTTTTCATCTCGATAGAACTAACATTATTTGACTTGAATCGAATGCAATTAGAAACCCTTCAATCGAACATAACTTTTCACTTTGAATCGAATTAAATTAAATCGAACAGGAGTTGTCAACTTCAATCGAACTCAATTAGAACCACTTCGATCAAACTAGGTAGCTTACATCACAATCGAACTGTAGAGATAATTTCTCGGTCACACTGAACAGTGTCACCTACCCACTTCGATCGTAATTGTTTTTCACACACAAACACAAAATCTATGGTGTTTTTCAACTTTTTGAATCAAAATTTCAGATCTGTACTGTTCTTCGATCTGCAAACTATTCTTGATAAAAAAATTAAATTCATAATTTCGACTAATCCACTTTGAAAATCTGAATAAATAACATCACAAACAGGACTTTCGTAGATCAACCCGTGAAATCAACTCGTGAACAATATCCTGAATAGAACTTCAATTAATCTACTTTTTCATGCTTTGAACAGTGAAATTACCTCTTTCGATCATTCAACAGTAGATGTAGTATTGATTCTCAAGTAATAACATCAATATGAGATCATAAATGCCATTTTTTAATCAAAATGAGTACGATCAGCCCTTTCTTCAAATTTTAACGATTTCAGCCCCTTGATCTTCAAATTTGTGATTTATTGATGATGAATTCAATCTAATCTTCACTCCATTGGCTTTGATACCACTTGATAGAACATAACAAGCGCTAGATTGAACGATTGCAAAAGAAACTATGAGAAGATTGAGAGAATCTCAATTACACTTTAGAAAACACATAGTTTATTTCATTGAAGTGTGGCAATCCTTAGACTTTTACACTAAGCATAAGGTATATATACCCCTTGGGTATATTCACAATAAGACCCCTCACACAATATTAGAACTCCTATTTTTGAAATTGACGAATATTACTATGTCAGAAAATGCATTTCGGATGAAAATTTTGAAATTTTGAGTGAAAAATGCAGTTTGAAAACTCAAGATCGATGACCAAATGTACTTCGATCGAACTATAATTTATTAACCATGATCGAATTCAATTATGGTGACTGCGATTGAACAGAAGTTAACTTCTATTAAAAAAGATTCAATTGAATGCGATCAGGCTAAGTCTATTCAATGCGATTAGTAGGGATCGAGTGCAATTAGTATAAGCTTGATCGAACAAGGCAGTTTTCATCTCGATAGAACTAACATTATTTGACTTGAATCGAATGCAATTAGAAACCCTTCAATCGAACATAACTTTTCACTTTGAATCGAATTCAATTAAATCGAACAGGAGTTGTCAACTTCAATCGAACTCAATTAGAACCACTTCGATCAAACTAGGTAGCTTACATCACAATCGAACTGTAGAGATAATTTCTCGGTCACACTGAACAGTGTCACCTACCCACTTCGATCGTAATTGTTTTTCACACACAAACACCAAATCTATGGTGTTTTTCAACTTTTTGAATCAAAATTTCAGATCTGTACTGTTCTTCAATCTGCAAACTGTTCTTGATGAAAAATTTAAATTCATAATTTCGACTAATCCACTTTGAAAATCTGAATCAATAACATCACAAATAGGACTTTCGTAAATCAACCCGTGAAATCAAATCGTGAACAATATCCTGAATAGAACTTCAATTAATCAAGTTTTTCATGCTTTGAACAGTTAAATTACCTATTTCGATCATTCAACAGTAGATTTAGTATTGATTCTCAACTAATAACATCAATTTGAGATCATAAATGCCATTTTTTAATCAAAATGAGTACGATCAGCCCTTTTTTCAAATTTTCCCGATTTCAGCCCTTGATCTTCAAATTTGTGATTTGTTGATGATGAATTCAATCAAATCTTCACTCCCTTGGCTCTGATAACACTTGATAGAACATAACAAGCGCTAAATTGAACGATAGAATAAGAAACTATGAGAAGATTGAGAGAATCTCAATTACACTTTAGAAAACACATAGTTTATTTCATTGAAGTGTGACAATCCTTACACTTTTACACAAAGCATAAGGTATATATACCCCTTTGGGATATTCACAATAAGCCCCCTCACACAATATTAGAACTCCTATTCTATTTCATTGAACTCCTATTTTTGAAACTGAAGAATATTTCTATGTCAGAATATGCATTTCGGATGAAAATTTTGAAATTTTGAGGGAAAAATGAAATTTGAAAACTCAAGATCGATGACCAAATGTAATTCGATCGAACTAGAATTTATTAACCTTAATCGAATTCAATGATGGTGACTGCGATTGAACAGAAGTTAACTGCTATTCAAAAAGATCAATTGAATGCGATCAGGCTAAGTCTATTCAATGCGATTAATAGGGATCGAGTGCAATTAGTATCAACTTGATTGAACTAGGCAGTTTTCATCTCGATCGAACTAACATTAGTCGACTTGAATCTAATGTAATTAGAAACCCTTCAATCGAACATAACTTTTCACTTTGAATCGAATTCAATTAAATCGAACAGGAGTTGTCAACTTCAATCGAACTCAATTAGAACAACTTCGATTGAACAGGTAGTTTTCACTTGAATCGAATTCAAACAGAACCACTTCGATCAAACTAGGTAGCTTACATCACAATCGAACTGTAGAGATAATTTCTCGGTCACACTGAACAGTGTCACCTACCCACTTCGATCGTAATTGTTTTTCACACACAAACACCAAATCTATGGTGTTTTTCAACTTTTTGAATCAAAATTTCAAATCTGTACTGTTCTTCAATCTGCAAACTGTTCTTGATGAAAAATTTAAATTCATAATATCGACTAATCCACTTTGAAAATCTGAATCAATAACATCACAAACACGACTTTCGTAAATCAACCCGTGAAATCAAATCGTGAACAATATCCTGAATAGAACTTCAATTAATCAACTTTTTCATGCTTTGAACAGTTAAATTACCTATTTCGATCATTCAACAGTAGATGTAGTATTGATTCTCAACTAATAACATCAATTTGAGATCATAAATGCCATTTTTTAACCAAAATGAGTACGATCAGCCCTTTCTTCAAATTTTCCCGATTTCAGCCCTTGATCTTCAAATTTGTGATTTGTTGATGATGAATTCAATCTAATCTTCACTCCCTTGGCTCTGATACTACTTGATAGATCATAACAAGCGCTAGATTGAACGATTGCATAAGAAACTATGAGAAGATTGAGAGAATCTCAACTATACCTTAGAAAACACATAGTTTATTTCATTGAAGTGTGACAATCCTTACACTTTTACACAAAGCATAAGGTATATATACCCCTTTGGGATATTCACAATAAGCCCCCTCACACAATATTACAACTCCTATTCTATTTCATTGAACTCCTATTTTTGAAACTGAAGAATATTACTATGTCAGAATATGCATTTCGGATGAAAATTTTGAAATTTTGAGGGAAAAATGAAATTTGAAAACTCAAGATCGATGACCAAATGTAATTCGATCGAAATAGAATTTATTAACCTTAATCGAATTCAATGATGGTGACTGCGATTGAACAGAAGTTAACTGCTATTCAAAAAGATCAATTGAATGCGATCAGGCTAAGTCTATTCAATGCGATTAATAGGGATCGAGTGCAATTAGTATCAACTTGATTGAAATAGGCAATTTTCATCTCGATCGAACTAACATTAGTCGACTTGAATCTAATGTAATTAGAAACCCTTCAATCGAACATAACTTTTCACTTTGAATCGAATTCAATTAAATCGAACAGGAGTTGTCAACTTCAATCGAACTCAATTAGAACAACTTCGATTGAACAGGTAGTTTTCACTTGAATCGAATTCAAACAGAACCACTTCGATCAAACTAGGTAGCTTACATCACAATCGAACTGTAGAGATAATTTCTCCGTCACACTGAACAGTGTCACCTACCCACTTCGATCGTAATTGTTTTTCACACACAAACACCAAATCTATGGTGTTTTTCAACTTTTTGAATCAAAATTTCAGATCTGTACTGTTCTTCAATCTGCAAACTGTTCTTGATGAAAAATTTAAATTCATAATTTCGACTAATCCACTTTGAAAATCTGAATCAATAACATCACAAATAGGACTTTCGTAAATCAACCCGTGAAATCAAATCGTGAACAATATCCTGAATAGAACTTCAATTAATCAACTTTTTCATGCTTTGAACAGTTAAATTACCTATTTCGATCATTCAACAGTAGATTTAGTATTGATTCTCAACTAATAACATCAATTTGAGATCATAAATGCCATTTTTTAATCAAAATGAGTACGATCAGCCCTTTCTTCAAATTTTCCCGATTTCAGCCCTTGATCTTCAAATTTGTGATTTGTTGATGATGAATTCAATCAAATCTTCACTCCCTTGGCTCTGATAACACTTGATAGAACATAACAAGCGCTAGATTGAATGATAGAATAAGAAACTATGAGAAGATTGAGAGAATCTCAATTACACTTTAGAAAACACATAGTTTATTTCATTGAAGTGTGACAATCCTTACACTTTTACACAAAGCATAAGGTATATATACCCCTTTGGGATATTCACAATAAGCCCCCTCACACAATATTAGAACTCCTATTCTATTTCATTGAACTCCTATTTTTGAAACTGAAGAATATTACTATGTCAGAATATGCATTTCGGATGAAAATTTTGAAATTTTGAGGGAAAAATGAAATTTGAAAACTCAAGATCGATGACCAAATGTAATTCGATCGAACTAGAATTTATTAACCTTAATCGAATTCAATGATGGTGACTGCGATTGAACAGAAGTTAACTGCTATTCAAAAAGATCAATTGAATGCGATCAGGCTAAGTCTATTCAATGCGATTAATAGGGATCGAGTGCAATTAGTATCAACTTGATTGAACTAGGCAGTTTTCATCTCGATCGAACTAACATTAGTCGACTTGAATCTAATGTAATTAGAAACCCTTCAATCGAACATAACTTTTCACTTTGAATCGAATTCAATTAAATCGAACAGGAGTTGTCAACTTCAATCGAACTCAATTAGAACAACTTCGATTGAACAGGTAGTTTTCACTTGAATCGAATTCAAACAGAACCACTTCGATCAAACTAGGTAGCTTACATCACAATCGAACTGTAGAGATAATTTCTCGGTCACACTGAACAGTGTCACCTACCCACTTCGATCGTAATTGTTTTTCACACACAAACACCAAATCTATGGTGTTTTTCAACTTTTTGAATCAAAATTTCAAATCTGTACTGTTCTTCAATCTGCAAACTGTTCTTGATGAAAAATTTAAATTCATAATTTCGACTAATCCACTTTGAAAATCTGAATCAATAACATCACAAATAGGACTTTCGTAAATCAACCCGTGAAATCAAATCGTGAACAATATCCTGAATAGAACTTCAATTAATCAACTTTTTCATGCTTTGAACAGTTAAATTACCTATTTCGATCATTCAACAGTAGATGTAGTATTGATTCTCAACTAATAACATCAATTTGAGATCATAAATGCCATTTTTTAACCAAAATGAGTACGATCAGCCCTTTCTTCAAATTTTCCCGATTTCAGCCCTTGATCTTCAAATTTGTGATTTGTTGATGATGAATTCAATCTAATCTTCACTCCCTTGGCTCTGATACTACTTGATAGATCATAACAAGCGCTAGATTGAACGATTGCATAAGAAACTATGAGAAGATTGAGAGAATCTCAACTATACCTTAGAAAACACATAGTTTATTTCATTGAAGTGTGACAATCCTTACACTTTTACACAAAGCATAAGGTATATATACCCCTTTGGGATATTCACAATAAGCCCCCTCACACAATATTACAACTCCTATTCTATTTCATTGAACTCCTATTTTTGAAACTGAAGAATATTACTATGTCAGAATATGCATTTCGGATGAAAATTTTGAAATTTTGAGGGAAAAATGAAATTTGAAAACTCAAGATCGATGACCAAATGTAATTCGATCGAAATAGAATTTATTAACCTTAATCGAATTCAATGATGGTGACTGCGATTGAACAGAAGTTAACTGCTATTCAAAAAGATCAATTGAATGCGATCAGGCTAAGTCTATTCAATGCGATTAATAGGGATCGAGTGCAATTAGTATCAACTTGATTGAAATAGGCAATTTTCATCTCGATCGAACTAACATTAGTCGACTTGAATCTAATGTAATTAGAAACCCTTCAATCGAACATAACTTTTCACTTTGAATCGAATTCAATTAAATCGAACAGGAGTTGTCAACTTCAATCGAACTCAATTAGAACAACTTCGATTGAACAGGTAGTTTTCACTTGAATCGAATTCAAACAGAACCACTTCGATCAAACTAGGTAGCTTACATCACAATCGAACTGTAGAGATAATTTCTCCGTCACACTGAACAGTGTCACCTACCCACTTCGATCGTAACTGTTTTTCACACACAAACACCAAATCTATGGTGTTTTTCAGCTTTTTGAATCAAAATTTCAGATCTGTACTGTTCTTCAATCTGCAAACTGTTCTTGATAAAAAATTTAAATTCATAATTTCGACTAATCCACTTTGAAAATCTGAATCAATAACATCACAAACAGGACTTTCGTAGATCAACCCGTGAAATCAAATCGTGAACAATATCCTGAATAGAATTTCAATTAATCTACTTTTTCATGCTTTGAACAGTTAAATTACCTCTTTCGATCATTCAACAGTAGATGTAGTATTGATTCTCAACTAATAACATCAATTTGAGATCATAAATGCCATTTTTTAATCAAAATGAGTACGATCAGCCCTTTCTTCAAATTTTCTCGATTTCAGCCCCTTGATCTTCAAATTTGTGATTTGTTGATGATGAATTCAATCTAATCTTCACTCCCTTGGATCTGATACCACTTGATAGAACATAACAAGCGCTAGATTGAACGATTGCATAAGAAACTAAGAGAAGATTGAGAGAATCTCAATTACACCTTAGAAAACACATAGTTTATTTCATTGAAGTGTGGCAATCCTTTCACTTTTATACTAAGCATAAGGTATATATACCCCTTGGGTATATTCACAATAAGCCCCCTCACACAATATTAGAACGCCTATTTTTGAAATTGAAGAATATTAATATGTCAGAAAATGCATTTCGGATGAAAATTTTGAAATTTTGAGTGAAAAATGCAGTTTGAAAACTCAAGATCGATGACCAAATGTACTTCGATCGAACTAGAATTTATTAACCTTGATCGAATTCAATTATGGTGAGTGCGATTGAACAGAAGTTAACTACTATTCAAAAAGGTTCAATTGAATGCGATCAGGCTAAGTCTATTCAATGCGATTAGTAGGGATCGAGTGCAATTAGTATCAGCTTGATCGAACTAGGCAGTTTTCATCTCGATCGAACTAACATTAGCCGACTTGAATCGAATGAAATTAGAAACCCTTCAATCGAACATAACTTTTCACTTTGAATCGAATTCAATTAAATCGAACAGGAGTTGTCAACTTCAATCGAACTCAATTAGAACCACTTCAATTGAACAGGTAGTTTTCACATGAATTGAATTCAAACAGAACCACTTCGATCAGACTAGGTAGCTTACATCACAATCGAACTGTAGAGATAATTTCTCGGTCACACTGAACAATGTCACCTACCCACTTCGATCGTAACTGTTTTTCACACACAAACACCAAATTTATGGTATTTTTCAACTTTTTGAATCAAAATTTCAGATCTGTACTGTTCTTCAATCTGCAAACTGCTCTTGATAAAAAAATTAAATTCATAATTTCGACTAATCCACTTTGAAAATCTGAATCAATAACATCACAAACAGGACTTTCGTAGATCAACCCGTGAAATCAAATCATGAACAATATCCTGAATAGAATTTCAATTAATCTACATTTTTCATGCTTTGAACAGTTAAATTACCTATTTCGATCATTCAACAGTAGATGTAGTATTGATTCTCAACTAATAACATCAATTTGAGATCATAAATGCCATTTTTAATCAAAATGAGTACGATCAGCCCTTTCTTCAAATTTTCTCGATTTCAGCCCCTTGATCTTCAAATTTGTGATTTGTTGATGATGAATTCAATCTAATCTTCACTCCCTTGGCTCTGATACCACTTGATAGAACATAACAAGCGCTAGATTGAACGATTTCATAAGAAACTATGAGAAGATTGAGAGAATCTCAATTACACCTTAGAAAACACATAGTTTATTTCATTGAATTGTGGCAATCCTTACACTTTTATACTAAGCATAAGGTATATATATCCCTTGGGTATATTCACAATAAGCCCCTCACACAATATTAGAACTTCTATTTTTGAAATTGAAGAATATTAATATGTCAGAAAATGCATTTCGGATGAAAATTTTGAAATTTTGAGTGAAAAATGCAGTTTGAAAACTCAAGATCGATGACCAAATGTACTTC
This sequence comes from Pulicaria dysenterica, assembly GCA_947179395.2. NCBI lineage: Eukaryota > Viridiplantae > Streptophyta > Magnoliopsida > Asterales > Asteraceae > Pulicaria > Pulicaria dysenterica. The sequence continues at coordinate 47,532,520 of OX359289.1, read as the reverse complement.
GATCGAACTAGAATTTATTAACCTTGATCGAATTCAATTATGGTGAGTGTGATTGAACTGAAGTTAACTACTATTCAAAAAGGTTCAATTGAATGCGATCAGGCTAAGTCTATTCAATGCGATTTGTAGGGATCGAGTGCAATTAGTATCAGCTTGATCGAACTAGGCAGTTTTCATCTCGATCGAACTAACATTAGCCGACTTGAATCGAATGCAATTAGAAACCCTTCAATCGAACATAACTTTTCACTTTGAATCGAATTCAATTAAATCGAACAGGAGTTGTCAACTTCAATAGAACTCAATTAGAACCACTTCGATTGAACTTGTAGTTTTCACTTGAATCGAATTCTAACAGAACAACTTTGATCAAACTTGGTAGCTTACATCACAATCGAACTATAGAGATAATTTCTCGGTCACACTGAACAGTGTCACCTACCCACTTCGATCGTAACTGTTTTTCACACACAAACACCAAATTTATGGTGTTTTTCAACTTTCTGAATCAAAATTTCAGATCTGTACTGTTCTTCAATCTGCAAACTGTTCTTGATAAAAATTTTAAATTCATAATTTCGACTAATCCACTTTGAAAATCTGAATCAATAACATCACAAACAGGACTTTCGTAGATCAACCCGTGAAATCAAATCGTGAACAATATCCTGAATAGAATTTCAATTAATCTACTTTTTCATGCTTTGAACAGTTAAATTACCTCTTTCGATCATTCAACAGTAGATGTAGGATTGATTATCAACTAATAACATCAATTTGAGATCATAAATGCCATTTTTTAATCAAAATGAGTACGATCAGCCCTTTCTTCAAATTTTCTCGATTTCAGCCCCTTGATCTTCAAAATTTGTGATTTGTTGCTGATGAATTCAATCTAATCTTCACTCCCTTGGCTCTGATACCACTAGATAGAACATAACAAGCGCTAGATTGAACGATTGCATAAGAAACCATGAGAAGATTGAGAGAATCTCAATTACACCTTAGAAAACACATAGTTTATTTCATTGAAGTGTGGGAATCCTTACACTTTTACACTAAGCATAAGGTATATATACCCCTTGGGTATATTCACAATAATCCCCCTCACACAATATTAGAACTCCTATTTTTGAAATTGAAGAATATTACTATGTCAGAAAATGCATTTCGGATGAAAATTTTGAAATTTCGAGTGAAAAATGCAGTTTGAAAACTCAAGATCGATGACCAAATGTACTTTGATCAAACTAGAATTTATTAACCTTGATCGAATTCAATTATGGTGACTGCGATTGAACAGAAGTTAACTGCTATTCAAAAAGATTCAATTGAATGCGATCAGGCTAAGTCTATTCAATGCGATTAGTAGGGATCGAGTGCAATTAGTATCAGCTTGATCGAACTAGGCAGTTTTCATCTCGATCGAACTAACATTAGTCGACTTGAATCGGATGTAATTAGAAACCCTTCAATCGAACATAACTTTTCACTTTGAATCGAATTCAATTAAATCAAACAGGAGTTGTCAACTTCAATGGAACTCAATTAGAACCACTTCGATTGAACAGGTAGTTTTCACTTGAATCGAATTCAAACAGAACCACTTCGATCAAACTAGATAGCTTACATCACAATCGAACTATAGAGATAATTTCTCGGTCACACTGAACAGTTTCCCCTACCCACTAACATCGTAACTGTTTTTCACACACAAACACCAAATCTATGGTGTTTTTCAACTTTTTGAATCAAAATTTCAGATCTGTACTGTTCTTCGATCTGCAAACTATTCTTGATAAAAAAATTAAATTCATAATTTCGACTAATCCACTTTGAAAATCTGAATAAATAACATCACAAACAGGACTTTCGTAGATCAACCCGTGAAATCAAATCGTGAACAATATCCTGAATAGAACTTCAATTAATCTACTTTTTCATGCTTTGAACAGTGAAATTACCTCTTTCGATCATTCAACAGTAGATGTAGTATTGATTCTCAAGTAATAACATCAATATGAGATCATAAATGCCATTTTTTAATCAAAATGAGTACGATCAGCCCTTTCTTCAAATTTTAACGATTTCAGCCCCTTGATCTTCAAATTTGTGATTTATTGATGATGAATTCAATCTAATCTTCACTCCATTGGCTTTGATACCACTTGATAGAACATAACAAGCGTTAGATTGAACGATTGCATAAGAAACTATGAGAAGATTGAGAGAATCTCAATTACACTTTAGAAAACACATAGTTTATTTCATTGAAGTGTGGCAATCCTTACACTTTTACACTAAGCATAAGGTATATATACCCCTTGGGTATATTCACAATAAGCCCCCTCACACAATATTAGAACTCCTATTTTTGAAATTGAAGAATATTACTATGTCAGAAAATGCATTTCGGATGAAAATTTTGAAATTTTGAGTGAAAAATCCAGTTTGAAAACTCAAGATCGATGAGCAAATGTACTTCGATCGAACTATAATTTATTAACCATGATCGAATTCAATTATGGTGACTGCGATTGAATAGAAGGTAACTTCTATTCAAAAAGATTCAATTGAATGCGATCAGGCTAAGTCTATTCAATGCGATTAGTAGGGATCGAGTGCAATTAGTATCAGCTTGATCGAACTAGGCAGTTTTCATCTCGATAGAACTAACATTATTTGACTTGAATCGAATTCAATTAAATCGAACAGGAGTTGTCAACTTCAATCGAACTCAATTAGAACCACTTCGATCAAACTAGGTAGCTTACATCACAATCGAACTGTAGAGATAATTTCTCGGTCACACTGAACAGTGTCACCTACCCACTTCGATCGTAATTGTTTTTCACACACAAACACCAAATCTATGGTGTTTTTCAACTTTTTGAATCAAAATTTCAGATCTGTACTGTTCTTCAATCTGCAAACTGTTCTTGATGAAAAATTTAAATTCATAATTTCGACTAATCCACTTTGAAAATCTGAATCAATAACATCACAAACAGGACTTTCGTAAATCAACCCGTGAAATCAAATCGTGAACAATATCTTGAATAGAACTTCAATTAATCAACTTTTTCATGCTTTGAACTGTTAAATTACCTATTTCGATCATTCAACAGTAGATGTAGTATTGATTCTCAACTAATAACATCAATTTGAGATCATAAATGCCATTTTTTAATCAAAATGAGTACGATCAGCCCTTTCTTCAAATTTTCCCGATTTCAGCCCTTGATCTTCAAATTTGTGATTTGTTGATGATTAATTCAATCTAATCTTCACTCCCTTGGCTCTGATAACACTTGATAGAACATAACAAGCGCTAGATTGAACGATAGAATAAGAAACTATGAGAAGATTAAGAGAATCTCAATTACACTTTAGAAAACACATAGTTTATTTCATTGAAGTGTGACAATCCTTACACTTTTACACAAAGCATAATGTATATATACCCCTTGGGGATATTCACAATAAGCCCCCTCACACAATATTAGAACTCCTATTCTATTTCATTGAACTCCTATTTTTGAAACTGAAGAATATTACTATTTCAGAATTGTTGGGATTTTCAGGGCACGCAACGGAAGCAAGGTACAACATAAAATGCCCAAAGTACAAGCACATAAAGCATAAAAAGCGAAAACCCCAATAATGGACCAATCTCTATGAAATGAAATGCAACAAAACAGAGGGTAAAGGAGATTATACCAGCTCCTTAGCTCCAGCAAAAGGTGATGAACTTTCTTCTCCTTAGCTTGAACGAATCAACTAGAGGATAATACCCCGGCAACACGTCAAATCTCTTGAGCTAGCAAGTCTTGATGATTCTTCTTATCCGAAAATCACCAGGAAACAGCAACCCACGAAAATGAGATCAAAGTATCTGGAACTTAACCTCTTAGAACTCTCCAAGTCTCTTGTAGCACTTGAGAGAAAATGAACCAAAGTGTGTGCATGGATATCTAGCCAAGAGCAAGTAAGAGAGGATTATCAGCCTCTTTTATAAAGCCTTAGATGTCACTTGCCTTCCCAAGCCGGCCAAGAGAGATCTCCACACAATCCTCATGCATTGGTTCACTTTAGAGGTGATTTGACAAAAAGATGCCGTCTGGACTTAGCGGCGCTAACCCAGACTTAGCGGAGCTAACTACTAAGAGTTAGCGGCGCTAACGCGGCCAGCGGGTTGACATGACATAAAGCCCATGCAGTCGTAGCGGCGCTAACCTGTAGGAATTAGCGGCGCTAACCTCTAATAGTTAGCGGCGCTAACGCGGCCAGCGAAGTCAATTTTTCTCTTTTCCCATTTTTGATCCCTTTACTTAAGTTGTTGTCAGATTTGACCCCGGTGTATGACCCAATAGGCCCATACATCATCGGTAGTGATTCCAAATGGTGTACGTGCATCGGTGGGCATATTCTAACAAACTCCCACTTGCACACGATGTACCATTTCTAATAAACCACAGACAACGAGCGGCCTCTAGCAAAAGCATCATTGCCCCCAAGTCAGTATGGGTTTCGTTATCCGAATGAAACCTGTTCATAAAGAAAGGTCCTATAGATAAGTGATCTTAAACATCCTTTTGTTCACGATATCAATGTGAACACGAGACATGGATTGAGTGTCAATCTCCAGATCGTCCACGATTGTGTTTCTCGATCTTGATTGGTGGTGACCAAAAGTTAAGGACATATCTGATTCTAAATCAATATTCCTTGCGCATGGCCATGCAAAATTTTGATGTCAGCTTCCAATCATCGAGGGGCCCAGTGATATCTCTCATATCAGAGGAACAAATCCCTTTTCAACTGTATAACCCTAAACCATACCCCTTATCTTATTTAGCCACTTCCTTTATCACAGCAAGTTACGAACTGCTTTTGAAAATGACTAAAGTAAGAAAGAAATATGATATAGCAGTTCATACATCTCAGGTCTAAGGACGTAAGATATTATCATCCCAAGTTACTCGTGACTATAATCCATGGAGTATACTTCGGTGCGGGTCTTCCAATCACTTGAAACTCTTTTCAAGTATAGATAGACATTGCTCCTTAATTCGACCACATTGAATTCAAGGTCACATGCTTATCTCGGTCTTAATTCAATCTTCCTTCCACAAGATTGACTGACCGTGGAAAGTTTGAAATATAAAATATTTCCGGAAGTGATTAAACATGCTAAGATGGAACACAGTAGAGTCTTATGAATGTAACCGTATCATACGCATATATAATCTCTATTATATATCGAAACAAGCATAAGTTACAATACTGTCTATATCGTTCCCAAAATATAAAATAAAGTTTACATATCAAACAAACTAAATATACAAACTCAAACCAAGTCGCTAGCAAATCTTACACCTATAGCATTAGTGTGAGAATCATGAGCTGCTTGCGATAATGGTTTCGTGAACGGATCCGCAAGGTTCTCATCCGTTGCTACTCTGCTTATGACGATTTCACCACTCTCAACTACTTCTCGTATGAAGTGGTATTTGCGCAAAATGTGTCTTGTTCTCTTGTGAGCTCTTGGTTCCTTCGCCAAGGCCACTGCACCCTCATTGTCACAAAATATCTCAATAGGGTCAGTGATGCTTGGAACCACTTGTAGATCTTGGATGAATTTCTTCATCCACACGGCCTCTTTTGCAGCTTCACTTGCCGCAATGTATTCCGACTCAGTAGTCGAATCAGCCACCGTGTCTTGCTTGGAGCTCCTCCAGCTCACAGCACCACCATTTAAAAGGAATACAAACCCCGATTGAGATCGGCAGTCATCCCTATCCGTTTGGAAACTAGCGTCCGAGTAACCCTTTACTCTTAGCTCTTCTTCCCCACCATATACCAAGAACATTTCTTTTGTACGTCTAAGGTACTTATGAATGTTCTTTACAGCTTTCCAATGAGGTTCCCCGGGATTAGCCTGATATCTACTAGTCATGCTCAAAACACATGACACATCAGGACGAGTGCATAACATGGCGTACATGATCGATCCCACAGCCGAAGCATATGGTACTCGCTTCATTACTTCTATCTCCTCTTGGGAGGTAGGACATTGAGTCTTGCTCAACATCAAGCCTTGCGCCATAGGGAGGTTTCCTTTCTTGGATTCCTCCATTTTAAAGCGTCTCACGACCTTATCTATGTATGCACTTTGAGAAAGCCCAAGTAGCTTTCTAGATCTATCTCTATAGATCTTGATTCCCAGAATATAGCTCGCATCGCCTAAGTCCTTCATTGAGAAACAATTCCCGAGCCAAGCTTTTACACTCTTAAGGCTCGGAACATGGTTTCCAATGAGTAATATGTCATCCACATATAGGACTAAGAAGACAATAGTGCTCCCACTAGCCCTGACATATACACATGGTTCATCTTTGCTTTTCGAAAATCCAAATTCCTTGATTTTCTCATCAAAGCACAAATTCCAACTGCGAGATGCTTGCTTAAGTCCATAAATGGACTTCTTTAGCTTACAAACCTTGTCCGGATATTCTGGATGTTCAAAACCATCAGGTTGTGTCATATACACCTCTTCGGAAAGCTTCCCGTTAAGGAAGGCGGTTTTAACATCCATTTGCCATATTTCATAGTCATAAAATGCGGCAATGGCCAGAAGTATCCGGATTGATTTCAACATAGCCACTGGGGAGAAGGTTTCATCATAATCAACACCGGGTGTTTGAGTGAAACCCTTTGCCACAAGTCGAGCTTTGAAAGTATCCAAGGTTCCGTCCATGCCGGTCTTCTTCTTGAAGACCCATTTACACCCTACGGGTCTAACCCCGGGTGTAGGATCAACCAGTTCCCAAACTTGGTTATCCGACATGGATTGCATCTCACTTTCCATCGCTTTCTTCCAATGTGCAGACTCAGGGCCCGCCATGGCTTCCTTATAGTTAGAGGGCTCATCAGAGTCCACTACTAACTCGCTGCCCTCAGATATGTAGAAACCATATCTCTCTGGCTCGAAACGAGTTCTACTGGAACGCCTTGGAGTAAGAGATGAAGTAGTGTCAGGTATTGCAGCATTTTCTTTCTCAGTTTCAACCGTCCTAGGTTGAGAGCTAGTGCCAACCTCAAGTTCTTTATCGGTTGATCCTTGAACTTCCTCAAGATCGATTTCCTTGTTGCCTCTTTGTTTGGATAGCAATTCTCTTTCTAAGAAGAATGCCCTTCGAGCAACAAAAACTTTGTTCTCAGAAGGTTTATAAAATATATATCCAACACCGGCAGAAGGATATCCGATAAAGTAACACCTTTCCGATCGAGGTTCAAGTTTGTCCTCAGTCTCACGTAAGCTTGACAACCCCAAACTCGTAGATATGAAAGTGTCGGCTTCTTATTATGCCACATTTCATAAGGTGTTTTCGATACTTTCTTGGTTGGTGCAAGGTTAAGGATCCTTACCGCCGTTTCTAGGGCATATCCCCAGAAACTAATAGGTACCTCAGTTCGACTCATCATGGACCTTACCATATCTAGTAAAGTCCGGTTCCTCCTCTCAACGACTCCATTCAATTGTGGAGTCCTTGGAGGTGTTAATTGCGAAATAATTCCACAATTCTTAAGATGATCGATAAACTCGGTACTTAGATACTCTCCACCTCTATCAGACCGGAGTATCTTTATTGTTTTGCCCAATTGATTCTCAACCTCGTTTTGGAATGTCTTGAACACTTCAAAAGTTTCATTCTTGTGCTTGACAAGATAGACATATCCATACCTACTATAGTCATCTATAAAGGTTACGAAGTATCTCGAGTTATTCCTTGTAACATGTTTAAAAGGCCCACATACATCCGTATGGATGATGTCCAAGAGGTCTTTACCTCTCTCATTTGTCCCCGTGAAGGGTGCCTTTGTCATCTTGCCTAGTAAACAAGAATCACATACATCATTCGACCCTTGGTCAAATGTCTCCAAGATTCCATCCACTTGAAGCTTGGTGATGCGAGTCTTGTTTATGTGGCCAAGACGACCATGCCATAAGGAATACTTATCCAAACCATCTTTGGAACTAGAATCAATGTTCATGATAGACTTTGTTGAATTAATGTATGCAGTTGCTTCATAAATGCCATGACATGGTAAAGCTTTAAAATAAACAATGTTATCTTTAAAGCATATAATAGTATCATCATCAAAATAAAATTTGTAACCATCGTCATACAATGCATGAAGTGATATAATGTTTCTAGCCACATAGGGCGAATAGCAGACATTTTTCAATAAAATAGAATAACTAGTCTTGAATGAAAGCACCACACTTCCTTGAGCTTCCACCGGGACAATCTCGGAGTTTCCCATCACAAGATCTAGTTCTCCCTTCTCCAAGCTCCTACTTGCCCTTAGCACCTACACCATATTACATATGTGAGTGCCACAGCTAGTATCTAAAACCCAGCCTCTAGAAGTAGAAGTATGGTGAAGTTCTATCATGAACGTACCTGAAGTTTCCGGGCCCGATATGCTCATTGCCTTGAGCTTATTGAGTCCCTCCAAGTACTTGGGGCAGCTTCGGCGGTAGTGGCCCTTGCCCCCACAAAAGAAGCACTCCACATCCTCCGGAGTCTTGGCTTGGGGAGTCTTCCCCTTACCCTTACCCTCGGAGGCCGGGGCAGGCTTGGTTGCACCAACCTTTCCCTTACCCTTCCTTTTCTTGGAAGGGGCGGCCTTCCTTTTGGTTATGCGGCCTTCCCGGATGGCAAGAACGGGAGTGGAGGAGGAGGATGGCTTGCTCTTGGTCATGCTCGCTTCGGCAGTCTTGAGCATACCATGCAACTCCATCAAGGATTTATCCATGCTATGCATATGATAACTCATAGTGAATTGGTCATATGCACTGGGCAGGGATTGGAGGATCAAATCGACCGCCATCTCCCTCCCGATGGTAAATCCTAGCTTCTCCATCCGCTCAATGTTTGCTTTCATACGCAAAACATGAGCACTCACGTTCCCTCCATCTTGAAGCTTGCAAGCGAGGGCCGACTTGAAGCATTCATACCTCTCTTGCCTCGCTTGCTGCTGGAACATATCCCGCAGCTGCACGATCAAGTCGTGAGCACTTAAGTGGTCCATTTGCTTTTGCAAATCGGTACTCATGGTGCTCAGCATGAGGCATGTAATCTCCTCAGTCTCCTTGAGGCGTTTTTCATATGCCTCTCGGATTGCCCTAGTTGCACCGCTTGGAGGTGCCTCGGGTAAGGGTTCCTCTATGGTGTGCATCTTCCCTTCATAGCGTAGGACAAGTTTGAGTTGCCTATACCAATCCATGAAGTTGCTCCCATCGAGCTTCTTCTTTTCAAGGAAAACTCTAAGAGAAACGTTGGTGGTGGTGGTGTTTGCGCTTGTTGATGCCATCTAAAATTGCAAAGTAGACTTAAATTAGTTTGTTATAGATATGTATTATCTTGTTAAATTAATTTACCCATAAAGAATTAACTTTAACAAGGCTAAGAACCGTATTTCATCCCACCATGTGACGGGGTTACCGCGGATCACACGATAAAATTATTTAGGTCGGCAACCATTTTGCCAATTGCAATCTCTATTGCAATCCTTAGCGCCTTGCGGGATCCTACGACATCCAATGGTCGTTTGGCATGTTTGATCCCTTCTTGCACCAATTTTGAATCTTGAAATTTTGGTTAGCTCGTGCTAAGCTCGACAACTAATCAAGATTTCAAATCCAAAATTGCAAATAGTCCGTCAAGACATACGGTGACAAATTCACCAAAGTTGGCTCGTGCTAAGCTCGACAACCAAAATTGTGAATTTCCACACTCACCTTCCACACAGTTTTATGGGAGTTGGCTCGTGCTAAGCTCGACAACCAAAACCCATAAGACTAGATTCGGGTGGTATCATCTTACGGATGGTGCATTATTTACGTTTCGTGGAAAGACGGGCTTTTGTTTCCGGTTTGGTTTTAGATTAACATGCAAGTGACAAAAGCCTATTTTCACTAGGTGGGTTAATCTTGTATGTGAGCGCGCGAGAGAGTTGTAAACCATTTTTATCAAATCTCTTTTGATTTTGTTAATTTTTGAAAAAAAATTATCTAGCATGCGAATCCTACACAATCCATGCATACAAAATCACATCACACGCATAAAATATTAAAATTGGTAACCCTTGCCATAAAAACCTATGCGTTCTTCCCATGAGCCGAACGGGAAGAACTTGGTCAATTCTAGGGACAAAATCTTCGATGCGAGCTCCCACTAATCCCGCCATCTCCATTGGACTCCATCGTGGGCTTCATGTGCTCCTAGCTCCATCTCCTTTGACCCATCTTGTGTGTTCATCATCCACCATAAAATACATACAATAGAATAAAATGGCATACAAGCCATAAAATACCTATTTATCTATTACAATTACATGGATGAATGAAATGGCATGCAAGCCACATTATTATTACAAATTTATCATAAGAATAATAATACAACCAAATTTGCATCCAAACACACAAAACAACCAAAGGGTCTAGGCAAGGTTACCAACTAACATCTTCACATACAACCAAACATACATACATGCTACTGGAATTTAAACATCAAAGTAACAAGATTAAAATTTCCAGAAGCTCAAAACATGGCTAAAAACCCGAGACCAAAAACTGTTTTTAAATTTGAACAAAAACTGACCAGCGACGATAGCGCCGCTATCTAAAACTAGTTAGCGCCGCTAACTCAAAGTTAGCGCCGCTAACCCTGTTCGACAGAAAACAAACAATTTTGATTTCGGGTTTTCAAAGCCACCATGTGCATAACAATCATAGAGGTGGCTCTGATACCACTGTTGGGATTTTCAGGGCACGCAACGGAAGCAAGGTACAACATAAAATGCCCAAAGTACAAGCACATAAAGCATAAAAAGCGAAAACCCCAATAATGGACCAATCTCTATGAAATGAAATGCAACAAAACAGAGGGTAAAGGAGATTATACCAGCTCCTTAGCTCCAGCAAAAGGTGATGAACTTTCTTCTCCTTAGCTTGAACGAATCAACTAGAGGATAATACCCCGGCAACACGTCAAATCTCTTGAGCTAGCAAGTCTTGATGATTCTTCTTATCCGAAAATCACCAGGAAACAGCAACCCACGAAAATGAGATCAAAGTATCTGGAACTTAACCTCTTAGAACTCTCCAAGTCTCTTGTAGCACTTGAGAGAAAATGAACCAAAGTGTGTGTATGGATATCTAGCCAAGAGCAAGTAAGAGAGGATTATCAGCCTCTTTTATAAAGCCTTAGATGTCACTTGACCTTCCCAAGCTAGCCAAGAGAGATCTCCACACAATCCTCATGCATTGGTTCACTTTAGAGGTGATTTGACAAAAAGATGCCGTCTGGACTTAGCGGCGCTAACCCAGACTTAGCGGCGCTAACTACTAAGAGTTAGCGGCGCTAACGCGGCTAGCGGGTTGACATGACATAAAGCCCATGCAGTCGTAGCGGCGCTAACCTGTAGGAATTAGCGGCGCTAACCTCTAATAGTTAGCGGCGCTAACGCGGCCAGCGAAGTCAATTTTTCTCTTTTGTCATTTTTGATCCCTTTACTTAAGTTGTTGTCAGATTTGACCCCGGTGTATGACCCAATAGGCCCATACATCATCGGTAGTGATTCCAAATGGTGTATGTGCATCGGTGGGCATATTCTAACAAGAATTTGCATTTCGGATGAAAATTTTGAAATTTTGAGGGAAAAATGCAATTTGAAAACTCAAGATCGATGACCAAATTTAATTCGATCGAACTAGAATTTATTAACCTTAATCGAATTCAATGATGGTGACTGCGATTGAACAGAAGTTAACTGCTATTCAAAAAGATCAATTGAATGCGATCAGGCTAAGTCTATTCAATGCGATTAATAGGGATCGAGTGCAATTAGTATCAACTTGATTGAACTAGGCAGTTTTCATCTCGATCGAACTAACATTAGTCTACTTGAATCTAATGTAATTAGAAACCCTTCAATCGAACATAACTTTTCACTTTCAATCGAATTCAATTAAATCGAAAAGGAGTTGTCAACTTCAATCGAACTCAATTAGAACAACTTCGATTGAACAGGTAGTTTTCACTTGAATCGAATTCAAACAGAACCACTTCGATCAAACTAGGTAGCTTACATCACAATCGAACTGTAGAGATAATTTCTCGGTCACACTGAACAGTGTCACCTACCCACTTCGATCGTAACTGTTTTTCACACACAAACACCAAATCTATGGTGTTTTTCAGCTTTTTGAATCAAAATTTCAGATCTGTACTGTTCTTCAATCTGCAAACTGTTCTTGATAAAAAATTTAAATTCATAATTTCGACTAATCCACTTTGAAAATCTGAATCAATAACATCACAAACAGGACTTTGGTAGATCAACCCGTGAAATGAAATCGTGAACAATATCCTGAATAGAATTTCAATTAATCTACTTTTTCATGCTTTGAACAGTTAAATTACCTCTTTCGATCATTCAACAGTAGATATAGTATTGATTCTCAACTAATAACATCAATTTGAGATCATAAATGCCATTTTTTAATCAAAATGAGTACGATCAGCCCTTTCTTCAAATTTTCTCGATTTCAGCCCCTTAATCTTCAAATTTGTGATTTGTTGATGATGAATTCAATCTAATCTTCACTCCCTTGGCTCTGATACCACTTGATAGAACATAACAAGCTCTAGATTGAACGATTGCATAAGAAACTATGAGAAGATTGAGAGAATCTCAATTACAACTTAGAAAACACATAGTTTATTTCATTGAAGTGTGGCAATCCTTACACTTTTATACTAAGCATAAGGTATATATACCCCTTGGGTATATTCACAATAAGCCCCCTCACACAATATTAGAACGCCTATTTTTGAAATTGAAGAATATTAATATGTCAGAAAATGCATTTCGGATGAAAATTTTGAAATTTTGAGTGAAAAATGCAGTTTGAAAACTCAAGATCGATGACCAAATGTACTTCGATCGAACTAGAATTTATTAACCTTGATCGAATTCAATTATGGTGAGTGCGATTGAACAGAAGTTAACTACTATTCAAATAGGTTCAATTGAATGCGATCATGCTAAGTCTATTCAATGCGATTAGTAGGGATCGAGTGCAATTAGTATCAGCTTGATCGAACTAGGAAGTTTTCATCTCGATCGAACTAACATTAGCCGACTTGAATCGAATGAAATTAGAAACCCTTCAATCGAACAATACTTTTCACTTTGAATCGAATTCAATTAAATCGAACAGGAGTTGTCAACTTCAATCGAACTCAATTAGAACCACTTCAATTGAACAGGTAGTTTTCACATGAATTGAATTCAAACAGAACCACTTCGATCAGACTAGGAAGCTTACATCACAATCGAACTGTAGAGATAATTTCTCGGTCACACTGAACAATGTCACCTACCCACTTCGATCGTAACTGTTTTTCACACACAAACACCAAATTTATGGTGTTTTTCAACTTTTTGAATCAAAATTTCAGATTTGTACTGTTCTTCAATCTGCAAACTGTTCTTGATAAAAAATTTAAATTCATAATTTCTACAAATCCACTTTGAAAATCTGAATCAATAACATCACAAACAGGACTTTCGTAGATCAACCCGTGAAATCAAATCGTGAATAATATCCTGTATAGAATTTCAATTAATCTACTTTTTATGCTTTGAACAGTTAAATTACCTCTTTCGATCATTCAACAGTAGATGTAGTATTGATTCTCAACTAATAACATCAATTTGAGATCATAAATGCCATTTTTTAATCAAAATGAGTACGATCAGCCCTTTCTTCAAATTTTCTCGATTTCAGCCCCTTGATCTTCAAATTTGTGATTTGTTGATGATGAATTCAATCTAATCTTCACTCCCTTGGCTCTGATACCACTTGATAGAACATAACAAGTGCTAGATTGAACGATTGCATAAGAAACTATGAGAAGATTGAGAGAATCTCAATTACACCTTAGAAAACACATAGTTTATTTCATTGAAGTGTGGCAATCCTTACACTTTTATACTAAGCATAAGGTATATATACCCCTTGGGTATATTCACAATAAGCCCCCTCACACAATATTAGAACGCCTATTTTTGAAATTGAAGAATATTAATATGTCAGAAAATGCATTTCGGATGAAAATTTTGAAATTTTGAGTGAAAAATGCAGTTTGAAAACTCAAGATCGATGACTAAATGTACTTCGATCGAACTAGAATTTATTAACCTTGATCGAATTCAATTATGGTGAGTGCGATTGAACAGAAGTTAACTACTATTCAAAAAGGTTCAATTGAATGCGATCAGGCTAAGTCTATTCAATGCGATTAGTAGGGATCGAGTGCAATTAGTATCAGCTTGATCGAACTAGGCAGTTTTCATCTCGATCGAACTAACATTAGTCGACTTGAATCGAATACAATTAGAAACCCTTCAATCGAACATAACCTTTCACTTTGAATCGAATTCAATTAAATCGAACAGGAGTTTTCAACTTCAATCGAACTCAATTAGAACCACTTCGATTGAACAGGTAGTTTTAACTTGAATCGAATTCAAACAGAACCACTTCGATCAAACTAGGTAGCTTACATCACAATCGAACTATAGTGTTAATTTCTCTGTCACACTGAACAGTGTCACCTACCCACTTCGATCGTAACTGTTTTACACACACAAACACCAAATTTATGGTGTTTTTCAACTTTTTGAATCAAAATTTCAGATCTGTACTGTTCTTCAATCTGCAAACTGTTCTTGATAAAAAATTTAAATTCATAATTTCGACTAATCCACTTTGAAAATCTGAATCAATAACATCACAAACAGGACTTTCGTAGATCAACCCGTGAAATCAAATCGTGAACAATATCCTGAATAGAATTTCAATTAATCTACTTTTTCATGCTTTGAACAGTTAAATTACCTCTTTCGATCATTCAACAGTAGATGTAGTATTGATTCTCAACTAATAACATCAATTTGAGATCATAAATGCCATTTTTTAATCAAAATGAGTACGATCAGCCCTTTCTTCAAATTTTCTCGATTTCAGCCCCTTGATCTTTAAATTTGTGATTTGTTGATGATGAATTCAATCTAATCTTCACTCCCTTGGCTCTGATACCACTTGATAGAACATAACAAGCGCTAGATTGAACGATTGCATAAGAAACTATGAGAAGATTGAGAGAATCTCAATTACACCTTAGAAAACACATAGTTTATTTCATTGAAGTGTGGCAATCCTTACACTTTTACACTAAGCATAAGGTATATATACCCCTTGGGTATATTCACAATAATCCCCCTCACACAATATTAGAACTCCTATTTTTGAAATTGAAGAATATTATTATGTCAGAAAATGCATTTCGGATGAAAATTTTGAAATTTTGAGTGAAAAATGCAGTTTGAAAACTCAAGATCGATGACCAAATGTACTTTGATCGAACTAGAATTTATTAACCTTGATCGAATTCAATTATGGTGAGTGCGATTGAACAGAAGTTAACTGCTATTCAAAAAGATTCAATTGAATGCGATCAGGCTAAGTCTATTCAATGCAATTAGTAGGGATCGAGTGCAATTAGTATCAGCTTGATCGAACTAGGCAGTTTTCATCTCGATCGAACTAACATTAGTCGACTTGAATCGAATGCAATTAGAAACCCTTCAATCGAACATAACTTTTCACTTTGAATCGAATTCAATTAAATCGAACAGGAGTTTTCAACTTCAATCGAACTCAATTAGAACCACTTCGATTGAACAGGTAGTTTTAACTTGAATCGAATTCAAACAGAACCACTTCGATCAAACTAGGTAGCTTACATCACAATCGAACTGTAGAGATAATTTCTCGGTCACACTGAACAATGTCACCTACCCACTTCGATCGTAACTGTTTTACACACACAAACACCAAATTTATGGTGTTTTTCAACTTTTTGAATCAAAATTTCAGATCTGTACTGTTCTTCAATCTGCAAACTGTTCTTGATAAAAAATTTAAATTCATAATTTCGACTAATCCACTTTGAAAATCTGAATCAATAACATCACAAACAGGACTTTCGTAGATCAACCCGTGAAATCAAATCGTGAACAATATCCTGAATAGAATTTCAATTAATCTACTTTTTCATGATTTGAACAGTTAAATTACCTCTTTCGATCATTCAACAGTAGATGTAGTATTGATTCTCAACTAATAACATCAATTTTAGATCATAAATGCCATTTTTTAATCAAAATGAGTACGATCAGCCCTTTCTTCAAATTTTCTCGATTTCAGCCCCTTGATCTTCAAATTTGTGATTTGTTGATGATGAATTCAATCTAATCTTCACTCCCTTGGCTCTGATACCACTTGATAGAACATAACAAGCGCTAGATTGAACGATTGCATAAGAAACTATGAGAAGATTGAGAGAATCTCAATTACACCTTAGAAAACACATAGTTTATTTCATTGAAGTGTGGCAATCCTTACACTTTTACACTAAGCATAAGGTATATATACCCCTTGGGTATATTCACAATAATCCCCCTCACACAATATTAGAATTCCTATTTTTGAAATTGAAGAATATTATTATGTCAGAAAATGCATTTCGGATGAAAATTTTGAAATTTTGAGTGAAAAATGCAGTTTGAAAACTCAAGATCGATGACCAAATGTACTTTGATCGAACTAGAATTTATTAACCTTGATCGAATTCAATTATGGTGAGTGCGATTGAACAGAAGTTAACTGCTATTCAAAAAGATTCAATTGAATGCGATCAGGCTAAGTCTATTCAATGCAATTAGTAGGGATCGAGTGCAATTAGTATCAGCTTGATCGAACTAGGCAGTTTTCATCTCGATCGAACTAACATTAGTCGACTTGAATCGAATGCAATTAGAAACCCTTCAATCGAACATAACTTTTCACTTTGAATCGAATTCAATTAAATCGAACAGGAGTTGTCAACTTCAATCGAAATCAATTAGAACCACTTCGATTGAACAGGTAGTTTTCACTTGAATCGAATTCAAACAGAACCACTTCGATCAAACTAGGTAGCTTACATCACAATCGAACTGTAGAGATAATTTCTCTGTCACACTGAACAGTGTCACCTACCCACTTCGATCGTAACTGTTTTTCACACACAAACACCAAATTTATGGTGTTTTTCAACTTTTTGAATCAAAATTTAAGATCTGTACTGTTCTTCAATCTGCAAACTGTTCTTGATAAAAAATTTAAATTCATAATTTCGACTAATCCACTTTGAAAATCTGAATCAATAACATCACAAACAGGACTTTCGTAGATCAACCTGTGAAATCAAATCGTGAACAATATCCTGAATAGAATTTCAATTAATCTACATTTTCATGCTTTGAACAGTTAAATTACCTCTTTCGATCATTCAACAGTAGATGTAGTATTGATTCTCAACTAATAACATCAATTTGAGATCATAAATGCCATTTTTTAATCAAAATGAGTACGATCAGCCCTTTCTTCAAATTTTCTCGATTTCAGCCCCTTGATCTTCAAATTTGTGATTTGTTGATGATGAATTCAATCTAATCTTCACTCCCTTGGCTCTGATACCACTTGATAGAACATAACAAGCGCTAGATTGAACGATTGCATAAGAAACTATGAGAAGATTGAGAGAATCTCAATTACACCTTAGGAAACACATAGTTTATTTCATTGAAGTGTGGCAATCCTTACACTTTTACACTAAGCATAAGGTATATATACCCCTTGGGTATATTCACAATAAGCCCCCTCACACAATATTAGAACGCCTATTTTTGAAATTGAAGAATATTAAAATGTCAGAAAAAGCATTTCGGATGAAAATTTTGAAATTTTGAGTGAAAAATGCAGTTTGAAAACTCAAGATCGATGACCAAATGTACTTCGATCGAACTAGAATTTATTAACCTTGATCGAATTCAATTATGGTGAGTGCGATTGAACAGAAGTTAACTACTATTCAAAATGGTTCAATTGAATGCGATCAGGCTAAGTCTATTCAATGCGATTAGTAGGGATCGAGTGCAATTAGTATCAGCTTGATCGAACTAGGCAGTTTTCATCTCGATCGAACTAACATTAGTCGACTTGAATCGAATGCAATTAGAAACCCTTCAATCGAACATAACTTTTCACTTTGAATCGAATTCAATTAAATCGAACAGGAGTTGTCAACTTCAATCGAACTCAATTAGAACCACTTCGATTGAACATGTAGTTTTCACTTGAATCGAATTCAAACAGAACCACTTCGATCAAACTAGGTAGCTTACATCACAATCGAACTGTAGAGATAATTTCTCTGTCACACTGAACAGTGTCACCTACCCATTTCGATCGTAACTGTTTTTCACACACAAACACCAAATTTATGGTGTTTTTCAACTTTTTGAATCAAAATTTAAGATCTGTACTGTTCTTCAATCTGCAAACTGTTCTTGATAAAAAATTTAAATTCATAATTTCGACTAATCCACTTTGAAAATCTGAATCAATAACATCACAAACAGGACTTTCGTAGATCAACCCGTGAAATCAAATCGTGAACAATATCCTGAATAGAATTTCAATTAATCTACATTTTCATGCTTTGAACAGTTAAATTACCTCTTTCGATCATTCAACAGTAGATGTAGTATTGATTCTCAACTAATAACATCAATTTGAGATCATAAATGCCATTTTTTAATCAAAATGAGTACGATCAGCCCTTTCTTCAAATTTTCTCGATTTCAGCCCCTTGATCTTCAAATTTGTGATTTGTTGATGATGAATTCAATCTAATCTTCACTCCCTTGGCTCTGATACCACTTGATAGAACATAACAAGCGCTAGATTGAACGATTGCATAAGAAACTATGAGAAGATTGAGAGAATCTCAATTACACCTTAAAAAACACATAGTTTATTTCATTGAAGTGTGGCAATCCTTACACTTTTACACTAAGCATAAGGTATATATACCCCTTTGGTATATTCACAATAAGCCCCCTCACACAATATTAGAACGCCTATTTTTGAAATTGAAGAATATTAAAATGTCAGAAAATGCATTTCGGATGAAAATTTTGAAATTTTGAGTGAAAAATGCAGTTTGAAAACTCAAGATCTATGACCAAATGTACTTCGATCGAACTAGAATTTATTAACCTTGATCGAATTCAATTATGGTGAGTGCGATTGAACAGAAGTTAACTACTATTCAAAAAGATTCAATTGAATGCGATCAGGCTAAGTCTATTTAATGCAATTAGTAGGGATCGAGTGCAATTAGTATCAGCTTGATCGAACTAGGCAGTTTTCATCTCGATCGAACTAACATTAGTCGACTTGAATCGAATGTAATTAGAAACCCTTCAATCGAACATAACTTTTCACTTTGAATCGAATTCAATTAAATCGAACAGGAGTTGTCAACTTCAATCGAACTCAATTAGAACCACTTCAATTGAACAGGTAGTTTTCACATGAATTGAATTCAAACAGAACCACTTCGATCAAACTAGGTAGCCTACATCACAATCGAACTGTAGAGATAATTTCTCGGTCACACTGAACAATGTCACCTACCCACTTCGATCGTAACTGTTTTTCACACACAAATACCAAATTTATGGTGTTTTTCAACTTTTTGAATCAAAATTTCAGATCTGTACTGTTCTTCAATCTGCAAACTGTTCTTGATAAAAAATTTAAATTCATAATTTCGACTAATCCACTTTGAAAATCTGAATCAATAACATCACAAACAGGACTTTCATAGATCAACCCGTGAAATCAAATCGTGAACAATATCCTGAATAGAATTTCAATTAATCTACTTTTTCATGCTTTGAACAGTTAAATTACCTCTTTCGATCATTCAACAGTAGATGTAGTATTGATTCTCAACTAATAACATCAATTTGAGATCATAAATGCCATTTTTTAATCAAAATGAGTACGATCAGCCCTTTCTTCAAATTTTCTCGATTTCAGCCCCTTGATCTTCAAATTTGTGATTTGTTGATGATGAATTCAATCTAATCTTCACTCCCTTGGCTCTGATACCACTTGATAGAACATAACAAGCGCTAGATTGAACGATTGCATAAGAAACTATGAGAAGATTGAGAGAATCTCAATTACACCTTAGAAAACACATAGTTTATTTCATTGAAGTGTGGCAATCCTTACACTTTTACACTAAGCATAAGGTATATATACCCATTGGGTATATTCACAATAATCCCCCTCACACAATATTAGAACTCCTATTTTTGAAATTGAAGAATATTATTATGTCAGAAAATGCATTTCGGATGAAAATTTTGAAATTTTGAGTGAAAAATGCAGTTTGAAAACTCAAGATCGATGATCAAATGTACTTTGATCGAACTAGAATTTATTAACCTTGATCGAATTCAATTATGGTGAGTGCGATTGAACAGAAGTTAACTGCTATTCAAAAAGATTCAATTGAATGCGATCAGGCTAAGTCTATTCAATGGCATTAGTTGGGATCGAGTGCAATTAGTATCAGCTTGATCGAACTAGGCAGTTTTCATCTCGATCGAACTAACATTAGTCGACTTGAATCGAATGTAATTAGAAACCCTTCAATCGAACATAACTTTTCACTTTGAATAGAATTCAATTAAATCGAACAGGAGTTTTCAACTTCAATCGAACTCAATTAGAACCACTTCAATTGAACAGGTAGTTTTCACATGAATTGAATTCAAACAGAACCACTTCGATCAAACTAGGTAGCTTACATCACAATCGAACTGTAGAGATAATTTCTCGGTCACACTGAACAGTGTCACCTACCCACTTCGATCGTAACTGTTTTTCACACACAAACACCAAATCTATGGTGTTTTTCAACTTTTTGAATCAAAATTTCAGATCTGTACTGTTCTTCAATCTGCAAACTGTTCTTGATAAAAAATTTAAATTCATAATTTCGACTAATCCAATTAGAAAATCTGAATCAATAACATCACAAACAGGACTTTCGTAGATCAACCAGTGAAATCAAATCGTGAACAATATCCTGAATAGAATTTCAATTAATCTACTTTTTCATGCTTTGAACAGTTAAATTACCTTTTTCGATCATTCAACAGTAGATGTAGTATTGATTCTCAACTAATAACATCAATTTGAGATCATAAATGCCATTTTTTAATCAAAATGAGTACGATCAGCCCTTTCTTCAAATTTTCTCGATTTCAGCCCCTTGATCTTCAAATTTGTGATTTGTTGATGATGAATTCAATCTAATCTTCACTCCCTTGGCTCTGCTACCACTTGATAGAACATAACAAGCGCTAGATTGAACGATTGCATAAGAAACTATGAGAAGATTGAGAGAATCTCAATTACACCTTAGAAAACACATAGTTTATTTCATTGAAGTGTGGCAATTCTTACACTTTTACACTAAGCATAAGGTATATATACCCCTTGGGTATATTCACAATAAGCCCACTCACACAATATTAGAACGCCTATTTTTGAAATTGAAGAATATTAAAATGTCAGAAAATGCATTTCGGATGAAAATTTTGAAATTTTGAGTGAAAAATGCAGTTTGAAAACTCAAGATCGATGACCAAATGTACTTCGATCGAACAAGAATTTATTAACCTTGATCGAATTCAATTATGGTGAGTGCGATTGAACAGAAGTTAACTACTATTCAAAAAGGTTCAATTGAATGCGATCAGGCTAAGTCTATTCAATGCGATTAGTAGGGATCGAGTGCAATTAGTATCAGCTTGATCGAACTAGGCAGTTTTCATCTCGATCGAACTAACATTAGTCGACTTGAATCGAATGCAATTAGAAACCCTTCAATCGAACATAACTTTTCACTTTGAATCGAATTCAATTAAATCGAACAGGAGTTGTCAACTTCAATCGAACTCAATTAGAACCACTTCGATTGAACAGGTAGTTTTCACTTGAATCGAATTCAAACAGAACCACTTCGATCAAACTAGGTAGCTTACATCACAATCGAACTATAGAGTTAATTTCTCTGTCACACTGAACAGTGTCACCTACCCATTTCGATCGTAACTGTTTCACACACACAAACACCAAATTTATGGTGTTTTTCAACTTTTTGAATCAAAATTTCAGATCTGTACTGTTCTTTAATCTGCAAACTGTTCTTGATAAAAAATTTTAATTCATAATTTCGACTAATCCACTTTGAAAATCTGAATCAATAACATCACAAACAGGACTTTCGTAGATCAACCCGTGAAATCAAATCGTGAACAATATCCTGAATAGAATTTCAATTAATCTACTTTTTCATGCTTTGAACAGTTAAATTACCTCTTTCGATCATTCAACAGTAGATGTAGTATTGATTCTCAACTAATAACATCAATTTGAGATCATAAATGCCATTTTTTAATCAAAATGAGTACGATCAGCCCTTTCTTCAAATTTTCTCGATTTCAGCCCCTTGATCTTCAAATTTGTGATTTGTTGATGATGAATTCAATCTAATCTTCACTCCCTTGGCTCTGATACCACTTGATAGAACATAACAAGCGCTAGATTGAACGATTGCATAAGAAACTATGAGAAGATAATTACACCTTAGAAAACACATAGTTTATTTCATTGAAATGTGGCAATCCTTACACTTTTACACTAAGCATAAGGTATATATACCCCTTAGGTATATTCACAATAAGCCCCCTCACACAATATTAGAACGCCTATTTTTGAAATTGAAGAATATTAAAATGTCAGAAAATGCATTTCGGATGAAAATTTTGAAATTTTGAGTGAAAAATGCAGTTTGAAAACTCAAGATCGATGAACAATTGTACTTCGATCGAACTAGAATTTATTAACCTTGATCGAATTCAATTATGGTGAGTGCGATTGAACAGAAGTTAACTACTATTAAAAAGGTTCAATTGAATGCGATCGTGCCAAGTCTATTCAATGCGATTAGTAGGGATCGAGTGCAATTAGTATCAGCTTGATCGAACTAGGCAGTTTTCATCTCGATCGAACTAACATTAGTCGACTTGAATCGAATGCAATTAGAAACCCTTCAATCGAACATAACTTTTCACTTTGAATCAAATTCAATTAAATCGAACAGGAGTTGTCAACATCAATCGAACTCAATTAGAACCACTTCGATTGAACAGGTAGTTTTCACTTGAATCGAATTCAAACAGAACCACTTCGATCAAACTAGGTAGCTTACATCACAATCGAACTATAGAGTTAATTTCTCTGTCACACTGAACAGTGTCACCTACCCACTTCGATCGTAACTGTTTTTCACACACAAACGCCAAATTTATGGTGTTTTTCAACTTTTTGAATCAAAATTTAAGATCTGTACTGTTCTTCAATCTGCAAACTGTTCTTGATAAAAAATTTAAATTCATAATTTCGACTAATCCACTTTGAAAATCTGAATCAATAACATCACAAACAGGACTTTCGTAGATCAACCCGTGAAATCAAATCGTGAACAATATCCTGAATAGAATTTCAATTAATCTACATTTTCATGCTTTGAACAGTTAAATTACCTCTTTCGATCATTCAACAGTAGATGTAGTATTGATTCTCAACTAATAACATCAATTTGAGATCATAAATGCCATTTTTTAATCAAAATGAGTACGATCAGCCCTTTCTTCAAATTTTCTCGATTTCAGCCCCTTGATCTTCAAATTTGTGATTTGTTGATGATGAATTCAATCTAATCTTCACTCCCTTGGCTCTGATACCACTTGATAGAACATAACAAGCGCTAGATTGAACGATTGCATAAGAAATTATGAGAAGATTGAGAGAATCTCAATTACACCTTAGAAAACACATAGTTTATTTCATTGAAGTGTGGCAATCCTTACACTTTTACACTAAGCATAAGGTATATATACCCCTTGGGTATATTCACAATAAGCCCCCTCACACAATATTAGAACGCCTATTTTTGAAATTGAAGAATATTAAAATGTCAGAAAAAGCATTTCGGATGAAAATTTTGAAATTTTGAGTGAAAAATGAAGTTTGAAAACTCAAGATCGATGACCAAATGTACTTCGATCGAACTAGAATTTATTAACCTTGATCGAATTCAATTATGGTGAGTGCGATTGAACAGAAGTTAACTACTATTCAAAATGGTTCAATTGAATGCGATCAGGCTAAGTCTATTCAATGCGATTAGTAGGGATCGAGTGCAATTAGTATCAGCTTGATCGAACTAGGCAGTTTTCATCTCGATCGAACTAACATTAGTCGACTTGAATCGAATGCAATTAGAAACCCTTCAATCGAACATAACTTTTCACTTTGAATCGAATTCAATTAAATCGAACAGGAGTTGTCAACTTCAATCGAACTCAATTAGAACTACTTCGATTGAACAGGTAGTTTTCACTTGAATCGAATTCAAACAGAACCACTTCGATCAAACTAGGTAGCTTACATCACAATCGAACTGTAGAGATAATTTCTCTGTCACACTGAACAGTGTCACCTACCCACTTCGATTGTAACTGTTTTTCACACACAAACACCAAATTTTTGGTGTTTTTCAACTTTTTGAATCAAAATTTCAGATCTGTACTGTTCTTCAATCTGCAAACTGTTCTTGATAAAAAATTTAAATTCATAATTTCGACTAATCCACTTTGAAAATCTGAATCAATAACATCACAAACAGGACTTTCGTAGATCAACCCGTGAAATCAAATCGTGAACAATATCCTGAATAGAATTTCAATTAATCTACATTTTCATGCTTTGAACAGTTAAATTACCTCTTTCGATCATTCAACAGTAGATGTAGTATTGATTCTCAACTAATAACATCAATTTGAGATCATAAATGCCATTTTTTAATCAAAATGAGTACGATCAGCCCTTTCTTCAAATTTTCTCGATTTCAGCCCCTTGATCTTCAAATTTGTGATTTGTTGATGATGAATTCAATCTAATCTTCACTCCCTTGGCTCTGATACCACTTGATAGAACATAACAAGCGCTAGATTGAACGATTGCATAAGAAACTATGAGAAGATTGAGAGAATCTCAATTACACCTTAAAAAACACATAGTTTATTTCATTGAAGTGTGGCAATCCTTACACTTTTACACTAAGCATAAGGTATATATACCCCTTTGGTATATTCACAATAAGCCCCCTCACACAATATTAGAACGCCTATTTTTGAAATTGAAGAATAATAAAATGTCAGAAAATGCATTTCGGATGAAAATTTTGAAATTTTGAGTGAAAAATGCAGTTTGAAAACTCAAGATCGATGACCAAATGTACTTCGATCGAACTAGAATTTATTAACCTTGATCGAATTCAATTATGGTGAGTGCGATTGAACAGAAGTTAACTACTATTCAAAAAGGTTCAATTGAATGCGATCGGGCTAAGTCTATTCAAAGCGATTAGTAGGGATCGAGTGCAATTAGTATCAGCTTGATCGAACTAGGCAGTTTTCATCTCGATCGAACTAACATTAGTCGACTTGAATCGAATGCAATTAGAAACCCTTCAATCGAACATAACTTTTCACTTTGAATCGAATTCAATTAAATCGAACAGGAGTTGTCAACTTCAATCGAACTCAATTAGAACCACTTCGATTGAACAGGTAGTTTTCACTTGAATCGAATTCAAACAGAACCACTTCGATCAAACTAGGTAACTTACATCACAATCGAACTATAGAGTTAATTTCTCTGTCACACTGAACAGTGTCACCTACCCACTTCGATCGTAACTGTTTTTCACACACAAACACCAAATTTATGGTGTTTTTCAACTTTTTGAATCAAAATTTCAGATCTGTACTGTTCTTCAATCTGCAAACTGTTCTTGATAAAAAATTTAAATTCATAATTTCGACTAATCCACTTTGAAAATCTGAATCATTAACATCACAAACAGGTCTTTCGTAGATCAACCCGTGAAATCAAATCGTGAACAATATCCTGAATAGAATTTCAATTAATCTACTTTTTCATGCTTTGAATAGTTAAATTACCTCTTTCGATCATTCAACCGTAGATGTAGTATTGATTCTCAACTAATAACATCAATTTGAGATCATAAATGCCATTTTTTAATCAAAATGAGTACGATTAGCCCTTTCTTCAAATTTTCTCGATTTCAGCCCCTTGATCTTCAAATTTGTGATTTGTTGATGATGAATTCAATCTAATCTTCACTCCCTTGGCTCTGATACCACTTGATAGAACATAACAAGCGCTAGATTGAACGATTGCATAAGAAACTATGAGAAGATTGAGAGAATCTCAATTACACCTTAAAAAACACATAGTTTATTTCATTGAAGTGTGGCAATCCTTACACTTTTACACTAAGCATAAGGTATATATACCCCTTTGGTATATTCACAATAAGCCCCCTCACACAATATTAGAACGCCTATTTTTGAAATTGAAGAATATTAAAATGTCAGAAAATGCATTTCGGATGAAAATTTTGAAATTTTGAGTGAAAAATGCAGTTTGAAAACTCAAGATCGATGACCAAATGTACTTCGATCGAACTAGAATTTATTAACCTTGATCGAATTCAATTATGGTGAGTGCGATTGAACAGAAGTTAACTACTATTCAAAAAGGTTCAATTGAATGCGATCGGGCTAAGTCTATTCAATGCGATTAGTAGGGATCGAGTGCAATTAGTATCAGCTTGATCGAACTAGGCAGTTTTCATCTCGATCGAACTAACATTAGTCGACTTGAATCGAATGCAATTAGAAACCCTTCAATCGAACATAACTTTTCACTTTGAATCGAATTCAATTAAATCGAACAGGAGTTGTCAACTTCAATCGAACTCAATTAGAACCACTTCGATTGACCAGGTAGTTTTCACTTGAATCGAATTCAAACAGAACCACTTCGATCAAACTAGGTAACTTACATCACAATCGAACTATAGAGTTAATTTCTCTGTCACACTGAACAGTGTCACCTACCCACTTCGATCGTAACTGTTTTTCACACACAAACACCAAATTTATGGTGTTTTTCAACTTTTTGAATCAAAATTTCAGATCTGTACTGTTCTTCAATCTGCAAACTGTTCTTGATAAAAAATTTAAATTCATAATTTCGACTAATCCACTTTGAAAATCTGAATCAATAACATCACAAACAGGTCTTTCGTAGATCAACCCGTGAAATCAAATCGTGAACAATATCCTGAATAGAATTTCAATTAATCTACTTTTTCATGCTTTGAATAGTTAAATTACCTCTTTCGATCATTCAACCGTAGATGTAGTATTGATTCTCAACTAATAACATCAATTTGAGATCATAAATGCCATTTTTTAATCAAAATGAGTACGATCAGCCCTTTCTTCAAATTTTCTCGATTTCAGCCCCTCGATCTTCAAATTTGTGATTTGTTGATGATGAATTCAATCTAATCTTCACTCACTTGGCTCTGATACCACTTGATAGAACATAACAAGCGCTAGATTGAACGATTGCATAAGAAACTATGAGAAGATTGAGAGAATCTCAATTACACCTTAGAAAACACATAGTTTATTTCATTGAAGTGTGGCAATTCTTACACTTTTACACTAAGCATAAGGTATATATACCCCTTGGGTATATTCACAATAAGCCCCCTCACACAATATTAGAACGCCTATTTTTGAAATTGAAGAATATTAAAATGTCAGAAAATGCATTTCGGATGAAAATTTTGAAATTTTGAGTGAAAAATGCAGTTTGAAAACTCAAGATCGATGACCAAATGTACTTCGATCGAACTAGAATTTATTAACCTTGATCGAATTCAATTATGGTGAGTGCGATTGAACAGAAGTTAACTACTATTCAAAAAGGTTCAATTGAATGCGATCAGGCTAAGTCTATTCAATGCGATTAGTAGGGATCGAGTGCAATTAGTATCAGCTTGATCGAACTAGGCAGTTTTCATCTCGATCGAACTAACATTAGTCGACTTGAATCGAATGCAATTAGAAACCCTTCAATCGAACATAACTTTTCACTTTGAATCGAATTCAATTAAATCGAACAGGAGTTGTCAACTTCAATCGAACTCAATTAGAACCACTTCGATTGAACAGGTAGTTTTCACTTGAATCGAATTCAAACAGAACCACTTCGATCAAACTAGGTAGCTTACATCACAATTGAACTATAGAGATAATTTCTCTGTCACAATGAACAGTGTCACCTACCCACTTCGATCGTAACTGTTTTTCACACACAAACACCAAATTTATGGTGTTTTTCAACTTTTTGAATCAAAATTTCAGATCTGTACTGTTCTTCAATATGCAAACTGTTCTTGATAAAAAATTTAAATTCATAATTTCGACTAATCCACTTTGAAAATCTGAATCAATAACATCACAAACAGGACTTTCGTAGATCAACCCGTGAAATCAAATCGTGAACAATATCCTGAATAGAATTTCAATTAATCTACTTTTTCATGCTTTGAACAGTTAAATTACCTCTTTCGATCATTCAACAGTAGATGTAGTATTGATTCTCAACTAATAACATCAATTTGAGATCATAAATGCCATTTTTTAATCAAAATGAGTACGATCAGCCCTTTCTTCAAATTTACTCGATTTCAGCCCCTTGATCTTCAAATTTGTGATTTGTTGATGATAAATTCAATCTAATCTTCACTCACTTGGCTCTGATACCACTTGATAGAACATAACAAGCGCTAGATTGAACGATTGCATAAGAAACTATGAGAAGATTGAGAGAATCTCAATTACACCTTAGAAAACACATAGTTTATTTCATTGAAGTGTGGCAATTCTTACACTTTTACACTAAGCATAAGGTATATATACCCCTTGGGTATATTCACAATAAGCCCCCTCACACAATATTAGAACGCCTATTTTTGAAATTGAAGAATATTAAAATGTCAGAAAATGCATTTCGGATGAAAATTTTGAAATTTTGAGTGAAAAATGCAGTTTGTAAACTCAAGATCGATGACCAAATGTACTTCGATCGAACTAGAATTTATTAACCTTGATCGAATTCAATTATGGTGAGTGCGATTGAACAGAAGTTAACTACTATTCAAAAAGGTTCAATTGAATGCGATCAGGCTAAGTCTATTCAATGCGATTAGTAGGGATCGAGTGCAATTAGTATCAGCTTGATCGAACTAGGCAGTTTTCATCTCGATCGAACTAACATTAGTCGACTTGAATCGAATGCAATTAGAAACCCTTCAATCGAACATAACTTTTCACTTTGAATCGAATTCAATTAAATCGAACAGGAGTTGTCAACTTCAATCGAACTCAATTAGAACCACTTCGATTGAACAGGTAGTTTTCACTTGAATCGAATTCAAACAGAACCACTTCG
The DNA here is from genome assembly GCA_947179395.2 of Pulicaria dysenterica. Lineage (NCBI taxonomy): Eukaryota > Viridiplantae > Streptophyta > Magnoliopsida > Asterales > Asteraceae > Pulicaria > Pulicaria dysenterica. Next base: position 47,503,002 of record OX359289.1, on the reverse strand, counting down.
ATCAAACTAGGTAGCTTACATCACAATCGAACTATAGAGATAATTTCTCTGTCACACTGAACAGTGTCACCTACCCACTTCGATCGTAACTGTTTTTCACACACAAACACCAAATTTATGGTGTTTTTCAACTTTTTGAATCAAAATTTCAGATCTGTACTGTTCTTCAATCTGCAAACTGTTCTTGATAAAAAATTTAAATTCATAATTTCGACTAATCCACTTTGAAAATCTGAATCAATAACATTACAAACAGGACTTTCGTAGATCAACCCGTGAAATCAAATCGTGAACAATATCCTGAATAGAATTTCAATTAATCTACATTTTCATGCTTTGAACAGTTAAATTACCTCTTTCGATCATTCAACAGTAGATGTAGTATTGATTCTCAACTAATAACATCAATTTGAGATCATAAATGCCATTTTTTAATCAAAATGAGTACGATCAGCCCTTTCTTCAAATTTTCTCGATTTCAGCCCCTTGATCTTCAAATTTGTGATTTGTTGATGATGAATTCAATCTAATCTTCACTCCCTTGGCTCTGATACCACTTGATAGAACATAACAAGCGCTAGATTGAACGATTGCATAAGAAATTATGAGAAGATTGAGAGAATCTCAATTACACCTTAGAAAACACATAGTTTATTTCATTGAAGTGTGGCAATCCTTACACTTTTACACTAAGCATAATGTATATATACCCTTTGGGTATATTCACAATAAGCCCCCTCACACAATATTAGAACGCCTATTTTTGAAATTGAAGAATATTAAAATGTCAGAAAATGCATTTCGGATGAAAATTTTGAAATTTTGAGTGAAAAATGCAGTTTGAAAACTCAAGATCGATGACCAAATGTACTTCGATCGAACTAGAATTTATTAACCTTGATCGATTTCAATTATGGTGAGTGCGATTGAACAGAAGTTAACTACTATTCAAAATGGTTCAATTGAATGCGATCAGGCTAAGTCTATTCAATGCGATTAGTAGGGATCGAGTGCAATTAGTATCAGCTTGATCGAACTAGGCAGTTTTCATCTCGATCGAACTAACATTAGTCGACTTGAATCGAATGCAATTAGAAACCCTTCAATCGAACATAACTTTTCACTTTGAATCGAATTCAATTAAATCGAACAGGAGTTGTCAACTTCAATCGAACTCAATTAGAACCACTTCGATTGAACAGGTAGTTTTCACTTGAATCGAATTCAAACAGAACCACTTCGATCAAACTAGGTAGCTTACATCGCAATCGAACTATAGAGATAATTTCTCTGTCACACTGAACAGTGTCACCTACCCACTTCGATTGTAACTGTTTTTCACACATAAACACCAAATTTATGGTGTGTTTTCAACTTTTTGAATCAAAATTTCAGATCTGTACTGTTCTTTAATCTGCAAACTGTTCTTGATAAAAAATTTAAATTCATAATTTCGACTAATCCACTTTGAAAATCTGAATCAATAACATCACAAACAGGACTTTCGTAGATCAACCCGTGAAATCAAATCGTGAACAATATCCTGAATAGAATTTCAATTAATCTACATTTTCATGCTTTGAACAGTTAAATTACCTCTTTCGATCATTCAACAGTAGATGTAGTATTGATTCTCAACTAATAACATCAATTTGAGATCATAAATGCCAATTTTTAATCAAAATGAGTACGATCAGCCCTTTCTTCAAATTTTCTCGATTTCAGCCCCTTGATCTTCAAATTTGTGATTTGTTGATGATGAATTCAATCTAATCTTCACTCCCTTGGCTCTGATACCACTTGATAGAACATAACAAGCGCTAGATTGAACGATTGCATAAGAAACTATGAGAAGATTGAGAGAATCTCAATTACACCTTAGAAAACACATAGTTTATTTCATTGAAGTGTGGCAATCCTTACACTTTTACACTAAGCATAATGTATATATACCCTTTGGGTATATTCACAATAAGCCCCCTCACACAATATTAGAACGCCTATTTTTGAAATTGAAGAATATTAAAATGTCAGAAAATGCATTTCGGATGAAAATTTTGAAATTTTGAGTGAAAAATGCAGTTTGAAAACTCAAGATCGATGACCAAATGTACTTCGATCGAACTAGAATTTATTAACCTTGATCGATTTCAATTATGGTGAGTGCGATTGAACAGAAGTTAACTACTATTCAAAATGGTTCAATTGAATGCGATCAGGCTAAGTCTATTCAATGCGATTAGTAGGGATCGAGTGCAATTAGTATCAGCTTGATCGAACTAGGCAGTTTTCATCTCGATCGAACTAACATTAGTCGACTTGAATCGAATGCAATTAGAAACCCTTCAATCGAACATAACTTTTCACTTTGAATCGAATTCAATTAAATCGAACAGGAGTTGTCAACTTCAATCGAACTCAATTAGAACCACTTCGATTGAACAGGTAGTTTTCACTTGAATCGAATTCAAACAGAACCACTTCGATCAAACTAGGTAGCTTACATCGCAATCGAACTATAGAGATAATTTCTCTGTCACACTGAACAGTGTCACCTACCCACTTCGATTGTAACTGTTTTTCATACACAAACACCAAATTTATGGTGTTTTTCAACTTTTTGAATCAAAATTTCAGATCTGTACTGTTCTTCAATCTGCAAACTGTTCTTGATAAAAAATTTAAATTCATAATTTCGACTAATCCACTTTGAAAATCTGAATCAATAACATCACAAACAGGACTTTCGTAGATCAACCCGTGAAATCAAATCGTGAACAATATCCTGAATAGAATTTCAATTAATCTACATTTTCATGCTTTGAACAGTTAAATTACCTCTTTCGATCATTCAACAGTAGATGTAGTATTGATTCTCAACTAATAACATCAATTTGAGATCATAAATGCCATTTTTTAATCAAAATGAGTACGATCAGCCCTTTCTTCAAATTTTCTCGATTTCAGCCCCTTGATCTTCAAATTTGTGATTTGTTGATGATGAATTCAATCTAATCTTCACTCCCTTGGCTCTGATACCACTTGATAGAACATAACAAGCGCTAGATTGAACGATTGCATAAGAAACTATGAGAAGATTGAGAGAATCTCAATTACACCTTAGAAAACACATAGTTTATTTCATTGAAGTGTGGCAATCCTTACACTTTTACACTAAGCATAAGGTATATATACCCTTTGGGTATATTCACAATAAGCCCCCTCACACAATATTAGAACGCCTATTTTTGAAATTGAAGAATATTAAAATGTCAGAAAATGCATTTCGGATGAAAATTTTGAAATTTTGAGTGAAAAATGCAGTTTGAAAACTCAAGATCGATGACCAAATGTACTTCGATCGAACTAGAATTTATTAACCTTGATCGAATTCAATTATGGTGAGTGCGATTGAACAGAAGTTAACTACTATTCAAAATGGTTCAATTGAATGCGATCAGGCTAAGTCTATTCAATGCGATTAGTAGGGATCGAGTGCAATTAGTATCAGCCTGATCGAACTAGGCAGTTTTCATCTCGATCGAACTAACATTAGTTGACTTGAATCGAATGCAATTAGAAACCCTTCAATCGAACATAACTTTTCACTTTGAATCGAATTCAATTAAATCGAACAGGAGTTGTCAACTTCAATCGAACTCAATTAGAACCACTTCGATTGAACAGGTAGTTTTCACTTGAATCGAATTCAAACAGAACCACTTCGATCAAACTAGGTAGCTTACATCACAATAGAACTATAGAGATAATTTCTCTGTCACACTGAACAGTGTCACCTACCCACTTCGATCGTAACTGTTTTTCACACACAAACACCAAATTTATGGTGTTTTTCAACTTTTTGAATCAAAATTTCAGATCTGTACTGTTCTTCAATCTGCAAACTGTTCTTGATAAAAAATTTAAATTCATAATTTCGATTAATCCACTTTGAAAATCTGAATCAATAACATCACAAACAGGACTTTCGTAGATCAACCCGTGAAATCAAATCGTGAACAATATCCTGAATAGAATTTCAATTAATCTACATTTTCATGCTTTGAACAGTTAAATTACCTCTTTCTATAATTCAACAGTAGATGTAGTATTGATTCTCAACTAATAACATCAATTTGAGATCATAAATGCCATTTTTTAATCAAAATGAGTACGATCAGCCCTTTCTTCAAATTTTCTCGATTTCAGCCCCTTGATCTTCAAATTTGTGATTTGTTGATGATGAATTCAATCTAATCTTCACTCCCTTGGCTCTGAAACCACTTGATAGAACATAACAAGCGCTAGATTGAACGATTGCATAAGAAACTATGAGAAGATTGAGAGAATCTCAATTACACCTTAGAAAACACATAGTTTATTTCATTGAAGTGTGGCAATCCTTACACTTTTACACTAAGCATAAGGTATATATACCCCTTGGGTATATTCACAATAAGCCCCCTCACACAATATTAGAACGCCTATTTTTGAAATTGAAGAATATTAAAATGTCAGAAAATGCATTTCGGATGAAAATTTTGAAATTTTGAGTGAAAAATGCAGTTTGAAAACTCAAGATCGATGACCAAATGTACTTCGATCGAACTAGAATTTATTAACCTTGATCAAATTCAATTATGGTGAGTGCGATTGAACAGAAGTTAACTACTATTCAAAAAGGTTCAATTGAATGCGATCAGGCTAAGTCAATTCAATGCGATTAGTAGGGATCGAGTGCAATTAGTATCAGCTTGATCGAACTAGGCAGTTTTCATCTCGATCGAACTCAACATTAGCCGACTTGAATCGAATACAATTAGAAACCATTCAATCGAACATAACTTTTCACTTTGAATCGAATTCAATTAAATCGAACAGGAGTTGTCAACTTCAATAGAACTCAATTAGAACCACTTCGATTGAACATGTAGTTTTCACTTGAATCAAATTCTAACAGAACAACTTTGATCAAACTAGGTAGCTTACATCACAATCGAACTGTAGAGATAATTTCTCGGTCACACTGAACAGTGTCACCTACCCACTTCGATCGTAACTGTTTTTCACACACAAACACCAAATCTATGGTGTTTTTCAGCTTTTTGAATCAAAATTTCAGATCTGTACTGTTCTTCAATCTGCAAACTGTTCTTGATCAAAAATTTAAATTCATAATTTCGACTAATCCACTTTGAAAATCTGAATCAATAACATCACAAACAGGACTTTCGTAGATCAACCCGTGAAATCAAATCGTGAACAATATCCTCAATAGAACTTCAATTAATCTACTTTTTCATGCTTTGAACAGTGAAATTACCTCTTTCGATCATTCAACAGTAGATGTAGTATTGATTCTCAACTAATAACATCAATTTGAGATCATAAATGCCATTTTTTAATCAAAATGAGTACGATCAGCCCTTTCTTCAAATTTTCTCGATTTCAGCCCCTTGATCTTCAAATTTGTGATTTGTTGACGATGAATTCTATCTAATCTTCACTCCCTTGGATCTGATACCACTTTATAGAACATAACAAGCGCTAGATTGAACGATTGCATAAGAAACTATGAGAAGATTGAGAGAATCTCAATTACACCTTAGAAAACACATAGTTTATTTCATTGAAGTGTGGCAATCCTTACACTTTTACACTAAGCATAAGGTATATATACCCCTTGGGTATATTCACAATAAGCCCCCTCACACAATATTAGAACGCCTATTTTTGAAATTGAAGAATATTAATATGTCAGAAAATGCATTTCGGATGAAAATTTTGAAATTTTGAGTGAAAAATGCAGTTTGAAAACTCAAGATCGATGACCAAATGTACTTCGATCGAACTAGAATTTATTAACCTTGATCGAATTCAATTATGGTGAGTGCGATTGAACAGAAGTTAACTACTATTCAAAAAGGTTCAATTGAATGCGATCAGGCTAAGTGTATTCAATGCGATTAGTAGGGATCGAGTGCAATTAGTATCAGCTTGATCGAACTAGGCAGTTTTCATCTCGATCGAACTCAACATTAGCCGACTTGAATCGAATACAATTAGAAACCATTCAATCGAACATAACTTTTCACTTTGAATCGAATTCAATTAAATCGAACAGGAGTTGTCAACTTCAATAGAACTCAATTAGAACCACTTCGATTGAACATGTAGTTTTCACTTGAATCGAATTCTAACAGAACAACTTTGATCAAACTAGGTAGCTTACATCACAATCGAACTGTAGAGATAATTTCTCGATCACACTGAACAGTGTCACCTACCCACTTCGATCGTAACTGTTTTTCACACACAAACACCAAATCTATGGTGTTTTTCAGCTTTTTGAATCAAAATTTCAGATCTGTACTGTTCTTCAATCTGCAAACTGTTCTTGATCAAAAATTTAAATTCATAATTTCGACTAATCCACTTTGAAAATCTGAATCAATAACATCACAAACAGGACTTTCGTAGATCAACCCGTGAAATCAAATCGTGAACAATATCCTCAATAGAACTTCAATTAATCTACTTTTTCATGCTTTGAACAGTGAAATTACCTCTTTCGATCATTCAACAGTAGATGTAGTATTGATTCTCAACTAATAACATCAATTTGAGATCATAAATGCCATTTTTTAATCAAAATGAGTACGATCAGCCCTTTCTTCAAATTTTCTCGATTTCAGCCCCTTGATCTTCAAATTTGTGATTTGTTGACGATGAATTCTATCTAATCTTCACTCCCTTGGATCTGATACCACTTTATAGAACATAACAAGCGCTAGATTGAACGATTGCATAAGAAACTATGAGAAGATTGAGAGAATCTCAATTACACCTTAGAAAACACATAGTTTATTTCATTGAAGTGTGGCAATCCTTACACTTTTACACTAAGCATAAGGTATATATACCCCTTGGGTATATTCACAATAAGCCCCCTCACACAATATTAGAACGCCTATTTTTGAAATTGAAGAATATTAATATGTCAGAAAATGCATTTCGGATGAAAATTTTGAAATTTTGAGTGAAAAATGCAGTTTGAAAACTCAAGATCGATGACCAAATGTACTTCGATCGAACTAGAATTTATTAACCTTGATCGAATTCAATTATGGTGAGTGCGATTGAACAGAAGTTAACTACTATTCAAAAAGGTTCAATTGAATGCGATCAGGCTAAGTCTATTCAATGCGATTAGTAGGGATCGAGTGCAATTAGTATCAGCTTGATCGAACTAGGCAGTTTTCATCTCGATCGAACTAACATTAGCCGACTTGAATCGAATGCAATTAGAAACCCTTCAATCGAACATAACTTTTCACTTTGAATCGAATTCAATTAAATCGAACAGGAGTTGTCAACTTCAATAGAACTCAATTAGAACCACTTCGATTGAACATGTAGTTTTCACTTGAATCGAATTCTAACAGAACAACTTTGATCAAACTAGGTAGCTTACATCACAATCGAACTGTAGAGATAATTTCTCGGTCACACTGAACAGTGTCACCTACCCACTTCGATCGTAACTGTTTTTCACACACAAACACCAAATCTATGGTGTTTTTCAGCTTTTTGAATCAAAATTTCATATCTGTACTGTTCTTTAATCTGCAAACTGTTCTTGATAAAAAATTTAAATTCATAATTTTGACTAATCCACTTTGAAAATCTGAATCAATAACATCACAAACAGGACCTTCGTAGATCAACCCGTGAAATCAAATCGTGAACAATATCCTGAATAGAATTTCAATTAATCTACTTTTTCATGCTTTGAACAGTTAAATTACCTCTTTCGATCATTCAACAGTAGATGTAGTATTGATTCTCAACTAATAACATCAATTTGAGATCATAAATGCCATTTTTTAATCAAAATGAGTACGATCAGCCCTTTCTTCAAATTTTCTCGATTTCAGCCCCTTGATCTTCAAATTTGTGATTTGTTGATGATGAATTCAATCTAATCTTCACTCCTTTGGCTCTGATACCACTTGATAGAACATAACAAGCGCTAGATTGAACGATTGCATAAGAAACTATGAGAAGATTGAGAGAATCTCAATTACACCTTAGAAAACACATAGTTTATTTCATTGAAGTGTGGCAATCCTTACACTTTTACACTAAGCATAAGGTATATATACCCCTTGGGTATATTCACAATAAGCCCCTCACACAATATTAGAACACCTATTTTTGAAATTGAAGAATATTAATATGTCAGAAAATGCATTTCGGATGAAAATTTTGAAATTTTGAGTGAAAAATGCAATTTGAAAACTCAAGATCGATGACCAAATGTACTTCGATCGAACTAGAATTTATTAACCTTGATCGAATTCAATTATGGTGAGTGCGATTGAACAGAAGTTAACTACTATTCAAAAAGGTTCAATTGAATGCGATCAGGCTAAGTCTATTCAATGCGATTAGTAGGGATCGAGTGCAATTACTATCAGCTTGATCGAACTAGGCAGTTTTCATCTCGATCGAACTAACATTAGCCGACTTGAATTGAATGCAATTAGAAACCCTTCAATCGAACATAACTTTTCACTTTGAATCGAATTCAATTAAATCGAACAGGAGTTGTCAACTTCAATAGAACTCAATTAGAACCACTTCGATTGAACATGTAGTTTTCACTTGAATCGAATTCTAACAGAACAACTTTGATCAAACTAGGTAGCTTACATCACAATCGAACTGTAGAGATAATTTCTCGGTTACACTGAACAGTGTCACCTACCCACTTCGATCGTAACTGTTTTTCACACACAAACACCAAATCTATGGTGTTTTTCAGCTTTTTGAATCAAAATTTCAGATCTGTACTGTTCTTCAATCTGCAAACTGTTCTTGATCAAAAATTTAAATTCATAATTTCGACTTATCCACTTTGAAAATCTGAATCAATAACATCACAAACAGGACTTTCGTAGATCAACCCGTGAAATCAAATCGTGAACAATATCCTCAATAGAACTTCAATTAATCTACTTTTTCATGCTTTGAACAGTGAAATTACCTCTTTCGATCATTCAACAGTAGATGTAGTATTGATTCTCAACTAATAACATCAATTTAAGATCATAAATGCCATTTTTTAATCAAAATGAGTACGATCAGCCCTTTCTTCAAATTTTCTTGATTTCAGCCCTTGATCTTTAAATTTGTGATTTGTTGACGATGAATTCTATCTAATCTTCACTCCCTTGGATCTGATACCACTTTATAGAACATAACAAGCGCTAGATTGAACTATTGCATAAGAAACTATGACAAGATTGAGAGAATCTCAATTACACCTTAGACAACACATAGTTTATTTCATTGAAGTGTGGCAATCCTTACACTTTTACACTAAGCATAAGGTATATATACCCCTTGGGTATATTCACAATAAGCCCCCTAACACAATATTAGAATGCCTATTTTTGAAATTGAAGAATATTAATATGTCAGAAAATGCATTTCGGATGAAATTTTTGAAATTTTGAGTGAAAAATGCAGTTTGAAAACTCAAGATCGATGACCAAATGTACTTCGATCGAACTAGAATTTATTAACCTTGATCGAATTCAATTATGGTGAGTGCGATTGAACAGAAGTTAACTACTATTCAAAAAGGTTCAATTGAATGCGATCAGGCTAAGTCTATTCAATGCGATTAGTAGGGATCGAGTGCAATTAGTATCAGCTTGATCGAACTAGGCAGTTTTCATCTCGATCGAACTAACATTAGCCGACTTGAATCGAATGCAATTAGAAACCCTTCAATCGAACATAACTTTTCACTTTGAATCGAATTCAATTAAATCGAACAGGAGTTGTCAACTTCAATAGAACTCAATTATAACCACTTCGATTGAACATGTAGTTTTCACTTGAATCGAATTTTAACAGAACAACTTTGATCAAACTAGGTAGCTTACATCACAATCGAACTGTAGAGATAATTTCTCGGTCACACTGAACAGTGTCACCTACCCACTTCGATCGTAACTGTTTTTCACACACAAACACCAAATCTATGGTGTTTTTCAGCTTTTTGAATCAAAATTTCAGATCTGTACTGTTCTTCAATCTGCAAACTGTTCTTGATCAAAAATTTAAATTCATAATTTCGACTAATCCACTTTGAAAATCTGAATCAATAACATCACAAACAAGACTTTCGTAGATCAACCCGTGAAATCAAATCGTGAACAATATCCTGAATAGAATTTCAATTAATCTACTTTTTTCATGCGTTGAACAGTGAAATTACCTCTTTCGATCATTCAACAGTAGATGTAGTATTGATTCTCAACTATTAACATCAATTTGAGATCATAAATGCCATTTTTTAATGAAAATGAGTACGATCAGCCCTTTCTTCAAATTTTCTCGATTTCAGCCCCTTGATCTTCAAATTTGTGATTTGTTGATGATGAATTCAATCTAATCTTCACTCCCTTGGCTCTGATACCACTTGATAGAACATAACAAGCGCTAGATTGAACGATTGCATAAGAAACTATGAGAAGATTGAGAGAATCTCAATTACACCTTAGAAAACACATAGTTTATTTCATTGAAGTGTGGCAATCCTTACACTTTTACACTAAGCATAAGGTATATATACCCTTTGGGTATATTCACAATAAGCCCCTCACACAATATTAGAACGCCTATTTTTGAAATTGAAGAATATTAATATGTCAGAAAATGCATTTCGGATGAAAATTTTGAAATTTTGAGTGAAAAATGCAGTTTGAAAAGTCAAGATCGATGACCAAATGTACTTCGATCGAACTAGAATTTATTAACCTTGATCGAATTCAATTATGGTGAGTGCGATTGAACAGAAGTTAACTACTATTCAAAAAGGTTCAATTGAATGCGATCAGGCTAAGTCTATTCAATGCGATTAGTAGGGATCGAGTGCAATTAGTATCAGCTTGATCGAACTAGGCAGTTTTCATCTCGATCGAACTAACATTAGCCGACTTGAATCGAATGCAATTAGAAACCCTTCAATCGAACATAACTTTTCACTTTGAATCAAATTCAATTAAATCGAACAGGAGTTGTCAACTTCAATATAACCCAATTAGAACCACTTCGATTGAACATGTAGTTTTCACTTGAATCGAATTCTAACAGAACAAATTTGATCAAACTAGGTAGCTTACATCACAATCGAACTGTAGTGATAATTTCTCGGTCACACTGAACAGTGTCACCTACCCACTTTGATCGTAACTGTTTTTCACACACAAACACCAAATCTATGGTGTTTTTCAGCTTTTTGAATCAAAATTTCAGATCTGTACTGTTCTTCAATCTGCAAACTGTTCTTGATAAAAAATTTAAATTCATAATTTCGACTAATCCACTTTGAAAATCTGAATCAATAACATCACAAACAGGACTTTCGTAGATCAACCCGTGAAATCAAATCGTGAACAATATCCTGAATAGAATTTCAATTAATCTACTTTTTCATGCTTTGAACAGTTAAATTACCTCTTTCGATCATTCAACAGTAGATGTAGTATTGATTCTCAACTAATAACATCAATTTGAGATCATAAATGCCATTTTTTAATCAAAATGAGTACGATCAGCCCTTTCTTCAAATTTTCTCGATTTCAGCCCCTTGATCTTCAAATTTGTGATTTGTTGATGATGATTTCAATCTAATCTTCACTCCCTTGGCTCTGATACCACTTGATAGAACATAACAAGCGCTAGATTGAACGATTGCATAAGAAACTATGAGAAGATTGAGAGAATCTCAATTACACCTTAGAAAACACATAGTTTATTTCATTGAAGTGTGGCAATCCTTACACTTTTACACTAAGCATAAGGTATATTTACCCCTTGGGTATATTCACAATAAGCCCCCTCACACAATATTAGAACGCCTATTTTTGAAATTGAAGAATATTAATATGTCAGAAAATGCATTTCGGATGGAAAATTTGAAATTTTGAGTGAAAAATGCAGTTTGAAAACTCAAGATCGATGACCAAATGTACTTCGATCGAACTAGAATTTATTAACCTTGATCGAATTCAATTATGGTGAGTGCGATTGAAGAGAAGTTAACTACTATTCAAAAAGGTTCAATTGAATGCGATCAGGCTAAGTCTATTCAATGCGATTAGTAGGGATCGAGTGAAATTAGTATCAGCTTGATCGAACTAGGCAGTTTTCATCTCGATCGAACTAACATTAGTCGACTTGAATCGAATGCAATTAGAAACCATTCATTCGAACATAACTTTTCACTTTGAATCGAATTCAATTAAATCGAACAGGAGTTGTCAACTTCAATCGAACTCAATTAGAACCACTTCGATTGAACAGGTAGTTTTCACTTGAATCGAATTCAAACAGAACCACTTCGATCAAACTAGGTAGCTTACATCACAATCGAACTATAGAGATAATTTCTCTGTCACACTGAACAGTTTCACCTACCCCCTACGATCGTAACTGTTTTTCACACACAAACACCAAATCTATGGTGTTTTTCAACTTTTTGAATCAAAATTTCAGATCTGTACTGTTCTTCAATCTGCAAACTGTTCTTGATAAAAAATTTAAATTCATAATTTCGACTAATCCACTTTGAAAATCTGAATCAATAACATCACAAACAGGACTTTCGTAGATCAACCCGTTAAATCAAATTGTGAACAATATCCTGAATAGAACTTCAATTAATCTACTTTTTCATGCTTTGAACAGTGAAATTACCTCTTCGATCATTCAACAGTAGATGTAGTATTGATTCTCAACTAATAACATCAATTTGAGATCATAAATGTCATTTTTTAATCAAAATGAGTACGATCAGCCCTTTCTTCAAATTTTCTCGATTTCAGCCCCTTGATCTTTAAATTTGTGATTTGTTGATGATGAATTCAATTTAATCTTCACTCCCTTGGCTCTAATTACACCTTAGAAAACACATAGTTTATTTCATTGAAGTGTGGCAATCCTTACACTTTTACACAAAGCATAAGGTATATATACCCCTTGGGTATATTCACAATAAGCCCCCTCACACAATATTAGAATTACTATTCTATTTCATTGAACTCCTATTTTTTAAATTGAAGAATATTACTATGTCAGAATATGCATTTCGGATGAAAATTTTAAACTTTGAGTGAAAAATGCAATTTGAAAACTCAAGATCGACGACCAAATGTAATTCGATCGAACTAGAACTTATTAACCTTAATCGAATTCAATGATGGTGACTGTGATTGAACAGAAGTTAACTACTATTCAAAAAGATCAATTGAATGCGATCAGGCTAAGTCTATTAAATGCGATTAATAGGGATCGAGTGCAATTAGTATCAACTTGATTGAACTAGGCAGTTTTCATCTCGATCGAACTAACATTAGTCGACTTGAATCTAATGTAATTAGAAACACTTCAATCGAACATAACTTTTCACTTTGAATCGAATTCTATTAAATCGGACACGAGTTGTCAACTTCAATCGAACTCAATTAGAACCACTTCGATTGAACATGTAGTTTTCATATGAATTGAATTCAAACAGAACCACTTCGATCAAACTAGGTAGCTTACATCACAATCGAACTGTAGAGATAATTTCTCGGTCACACTGAACAGTGTCACCTACCCACTTCGATCGTAACTGTTTTTCACACACAAACACCAAATTTATGGTGTTTTTCAACTTTTTGAATCAAAATTTCTGATATGTACTGTTCTTCAATCTGTTCTTGATAAAAATTTTAAATTCATAATTTCGACTAATCCACTTTGAAAATCTGAATCAATAACATCACAAACAGGACTTTCGTAGATCAACCCGTGAAATCAAATCGTGAACAATATCCTGAATAGAATTTCAATTAATCTACTTTTTCATGCTTTGAACAGTTAAATTACCTCTTTCGATCATTCAACAGTAGATGTAGTATTGATTCTCAACTAATAACATCAATTTGAGATCATAAATGCCATTTTTTAATCAAAATGAGTACGATCAGCCCTTTCTTCAAATTTTCTCGATTTCAGCCCCTTGATCTTCAAATTTGTGATTTGTTGATGATGAATTCAATCTAATCTTCACTCCCTTGGCTCTGATACCACTTGATAGAACATAACAAGCGCTAGATTGAACGATTGCATAAGAAACTATGAGAAGATTGAGAGAATCTCAATTACACCTTAGAAAACACATAGTTTATTTCATTGAAGTGTGGCAATCCTTACACTTTTACACTAAGCATAAGGTATATTTACCCCTTGGGTATATTCACAATAAGCCCCCTCACACAATATTAGAACGCCTATTTTTGAAATTGAAGAATATTAATATGTCAGAAAATGCATTTTGGATGGAAATTTTGAAATTTTGAATGAAAAATGCAGTTTGAAAACTCAAGATCGATGACCAAATGTACTTCGATCGAACTAGAATTTATTAACCTTGATCGAATTCAATTATGTTGAGTGCGATTGAACAGAAGTTAACTACTATTCAAAAAGGTTCAATTGAATGCGATCAGGCTAAGTCTATTCAATGCGATTAGTAGGGATCGAGTGCAATTAGTATCAGCTTGATCGAACTAGGCAGTTTTCATCTCGATCGAACTAACATTAGTCGACTTGAATCGAATGCAATTAGAAACCCTTCAAACGAACATAACTTTTCACTTTGAATCGAATTCAATTAAATCGAACAGGAGTTGTCAACTTCAATCGAACTCAATTAGAACCACTTCGATTGAACAGGTAGTTTTTACTTGAATCGAATTCAAACAGAACCACTTCGATCAAACTAGGTAGCTTACATCACAATCGAACTATAGAGATAATTTCTCTCTCACACTGAACAGTGTCACCTACCCACTTCGATCGTAACGGTTTTTCACACACAAACACCAAATTTATGGTGTTTTTCAACTTTTTGAATCAAAATTTCAGATCTGTACTGTTCTTCAATCTGCAAACTGTTCTTGATAAAAAATTTAAATTCATAATTTCGACTAATCCACTTTGAAAATCTGAATCAATAACATCACAAACAGGACTTTCGTAGATCAACCCGTGAAATCAAATCGTGAACAATATCTTGAATAGAATTTCAATTAATCTACTTTTTCATGCTTTGAACAGTTAAATTACCTCTTTCGATCATTCAACAGTAGATGTAGTAATGATTCTCAACTAATAACATCAATTTGAGATCATAAATGCCATTTTTTAATCAAAATGAGTACGATCAGCCCTTTCTTCAAATTTTCTCGATTTCAGCCCCTTGATCTTCAAATTTGTGATTTGTTGATGATGAATTCAATCTAATCTTCACTCCCTTGGCTCTGATACCACTTGATAGAACATAACAAGCGCTAGATTGAACGATTGCATAAGAAACTATGAGAAGATTGAGAGAATCTCAATTACACCTTAGAAAACACATAGTTTATTTCATTGAAGTGTGGCAATCCTTACACTTTTACACTAAGCATAAGGTATATTTACCCCTTGGGTATATTCACAATAAGCCCCCTCACACAATATTAGAACGCCTATTTTTGAAATTGAAGAATATTAATATGTCAGAAAATGCATATCGGATGAAAATTTTGAAATTTTGAGTGAAAAATGCAGTTTGAAAACTCAAGATCGATGACCAAATGTACTTCGATCGAACTAGAATTTATTAACCTTGATCGAATTCAATTATGGTGAGTGCGATTGAACAGAAGTTAACTACTATTCAAAAAGGTTCAATTGAATGCGATCAGGCTAAGTCTATTCAATGCGATTAGTAGGGATCGAGTGAAATTAGTATCAGCTTGATCGAACTAACATTAGTCGACTTGAATTTAATGTAATTAGAAACCCTTCAATCGAACATAACTATTCACTTTGAATCGAATTCAATTAAATCGAACAGGAGTTGTCAACTTCAATCGAACTCAATTAGAACCACTTCGATTGAACAGGTAGTTTT
This sequence comes from Pulicaria dysenterica, assembly GCA_947179395.2. NCBI lineage: Eukaryota > Viridiplantae > Streptophyta > Magnoliopsida > Asterales > Asteraceae > Pulicaria > Pulicaria dysenterica. The sequence goes on along the minus strand of OX359289.1, from coordinate 47,486,978 downwards.
CACTTGAATCGAATTCAAACAGAACCACTTCGATCAAACTAGGTAGCTTACATCACAATCGAACTATAGAGATAATTTCTCTCTCACACTGAACAGTGTCACCTACCCACTTCGATCGTAACGGTTTTTCACACACAAACACCAAATTTATGGTGTTTTTCAACTTTTTGAATCAAAATTTCAGATCTGTACTGTTCTTCAATCTGCAAACTGTTCTTGATAAAAAATTTAAATTCATAATTTCGACTAATCCACTTTGAAAATCTGAATCAATAACATCACAAACAGGACTTTCGTAGATCAACCCGTGAAATCAAATCGTGAACAATATCCTGAATAGAATTTCAATTAATCTACTTTTTCATGCTTTGAACAGTTAAATTACCTCTTTCGATCATTCAACAGTAGATGTAGTATTGATTCTCAACTAATAACATCAATTTGAGATCATAAATGCCATTTTTTAATCAAAATGAGTACGATTAGCCCTTTCTTCAAATTTTCTCGATTTCAGCCCCTTGATCTTCAAATTTGTGATTTGTTGATGATGAATTCAATCTAATCTTCACTCCCTTGGCTCTGATACCATTTGATAGAACATAACAAGCGCTAGATTGAACGATTGCATAAGAAACTATGAGAAGATTGAGAGAATCTCAATTACACCTTAGAAAACACATAGTTTATTTCATTGAAGTGTGGCAATCCTTACACTTTTACACTAAGCATAAGGTATATATACCCCTTGGGTATATTCACAATAACCCCCTCACACAATATTAGAACGCCTATTTTTGAAATTGAAGAATATTAATATGTCAGAAAATGCATTTCGGATGAAAATTTTGAAATTTTGAGTGAAAAATGCAGTTTGAAAACTCAAGATCGATGACCAAATTTACTTCGATCGAACTAGAATTTATTAACCTTGATCGAATTCAATTATGGTGAGTGCGATTGAACAGAAATTAACTACTATTCAAAAAGGTTCAATTGAATGCGATCAGGCTAAGTCTATTCAATGCGATTAGTAGGGATCGAGTGAAATTAGTATCAGCTTGATCGAACTAGGCAGTTTTCATCTCGATCGAACTAACATTAGTCGACTTGAATCGAATGCAATTAGAAACCCTTCAATCGAACATAACTTGTTCACTTTGAATCGAATTCAATTAAATCGAACAGGAGTTGTCAACTTCAATAGAACTCAATTAGAACCACTTCGATTGAACATGTAGTTTTCACTTGAATCGAATTCTAACAGAACAACTTTGATCAAACTAGGTATCTTACATCACAATCGAACTGTAGAGATAATTTCTCGGTCACACTGAACAGTGTCACCTACCCACTTCGATCGTAACTGTTTTTCACACACAAACACCAAATCTATGGTGTTTTTCAGCTTTTTGAATCAAAATTTCAGATCTGTACTGTTCTTCAATCTGCAAACTGTTCTTGATAAAAAATTTAAATTCATAATTTCGACTATTCCACTTTGAAAATCTGAATCAATAACATCACAAACAGGACTTTCGTAGATCAACCCGTGAAATCAAATCGTGAACAATATCCTCAATAGAACATCAATTAATCTACTTTTTCATGCTTTGAACAGTGAAATTACCTCTTTCGATCATTCAACAGTAGATGTAGTATTGATTCTCAACTAATAACATCAATTTGAGATCATAAATGCCATTTTTTAATCAAAATGATTACGATTAGCCCTTTCTTCAAATTTTCTCGATTTCAGCCCCTTGATCTTCAAATTTGTGATTTGTTGATGATGAATTCAATCTAATCTTCACTCCCTTGGATCTGATACCACTTTATAGAACATAACAAGCGCTAGATTGAACGATTGCATAAGAAACTATGAGAAGATTGAGAGAATCTCAATTACACCTTAGAAAACACATAGTTTATTTCATTGAAGTGTGGCAATCCTTACACTTTCACACTAAGCATAAGGTATATATACCCCTTGGGTAAATTCAAAATAATCCCCCTCACACAATATTAGAACTCCTATTTTTGAAATTGAAGAATATTATTATGTCAGAAAATGCATTTCGGATGAAAATTTTGAAATATTGAGTGAAAAATGCAGTTTGAAAACTCAAGATCGATAACCAAATGTACTTTGATCGAACTAGAATTTATTAACCTTGATCGAATTCAATTATGGTGACTGCGATTGAACAGAAGTTAACTGTTATTCAAAAAGATTCAATTGAATGCGATCAGGCTAAATCTATTCAATGCAATTAGTAGGGATCGAGTGCAATTACTATCAGCTTGATCGAACTAGGCAGTTTTCATCTCGATCAAACTAACATTAGTCGACTTGAATCGAATGTAATTAGAAACCCTTCAATCGAACATAACTTTTCACTTTGAATCGAATTCAATTAAATCGAACAGGAGTTGTCAACTTCAATCGAACTCAATTAGAACCACTTCGATTGAACAGGTAGTTTTCACTTGAATCGAATTCAAACAGAACCACTTCGATCAAACTAGGTAGCTTACATCACAATCGAACTATAGAGATAATTTCTCTGTCACACTGAACAGTTTCACCTACCCACTACGATCGTAACTGTTTTTCACATACAAACAACAAATCTATGGTGTTTTTCAACTTTTTGAATCAAAATTTCAGATCTGTACTGTTCTTCAATCTGCAAACTGTTCTTGATAAAAATTTTAAATTTATAATTTCGACTAATCCACTTTGAAAATCTGAATCAATAACATCACAAACAGGACTTTCGTAGATCAACCCGTTAAATCAAATTGTGAACAATATCCTGAATAGAACTTCAATTAATCTACTTTTTCATGCTTTGAACAGTGAAATTACATCTTCGATCATTCAACAGTAGATGTAGTATTGATTCTCAACTAATAACATCAATTTGAGATCATAAATGCCGTTTTTTAATCAAAATGAGTACGATCAGCCCTTTCTTCAAATTTTCTCGATTTAAGCCCCTTGATCTTTAAATTTGTGATTTGTTGATGATGAATTCAATCTAATCTTCACTCCCTTGGCTCTGATACCACTTGATAGAACATAACAAGCGCTAGATTGAACGATTACATAAGAAACTATGAGAAGATTGAGAGAAACTCAATTACACCTTAGAAAACACATAGTTTATTTCATTGAAGTGTGGCAATCCTTACACTTTTACACTAAGCATAAGGTATATATACCCCTTGGGTATATTCACAATAAGCCCCCTCACACAATATTAGAACGCCTATTTTTGAAATTGAAGAATATTACTATGTCAGAAAATGCATTTCGGATGAAAATTTTGAAAGTTTGAGTGAAAAATGCAGTTTGAAAACTCAAGATCGATGACCAAATGTACTTCGATCGAACTAGAATTTATTAACCTTGATCGAATTCAATTATGGTGACTACGATTGAACAGAAGTTAACTGCTATTCAAAAAGGTGCAATTGAATGCGATCAGGCTAAGTCTATTCAATGCGATTAGTAGGGATCGAGTGCAATTAGTATTAGCTTGATCGAACTAGTTAGTTTTCATCTCGATAGAACTAACATTAGTCGACTTGAATCGAATGCAATTAGAAACCCTTCAATCGAACATAACTTTTCACTTTGAATCGAATTCAATTAAATTGAACAGGAGTTGTCAACTTCAATCGAACTCAATTAGAACCACTTCGATTGAACAGGTAGTTTTCACTTGAATCGAATTCAAACAGAACCACTTCGATCAAACTAGGTAGCTTACATCACAATCGAACTATAGAGATAATTTCTCTGTCACACTGAACAGTTTCACCTACCCACTACGATCGTAACTGTTTTTCACATACAAACAACAAATCTATGGTGTTTTTCAACTTTTTGAATCAAAATTTCAGATCTGTACTGTTCTTCAATCTGCAAACTGTTCTTGATAAAAATTTTAAATTTATAATTTCGACTAATCCACTTTGAAAATCTGAATCAATAACATCACAAACAGGACTTTCGTAGATCAACCCGTTAAATCAAATTGTGAACAATATCCTGAATAGAACTTCAATTAATCTACTTTTTCATGCTTTGAACAGTGAAATTACATCTTCGATCATTCAACAGTAGATGTAGTATTGATTCTCAACTAATAACATCAATTTGAGATCATAAATGCCGTTTTTTAATCAAAATGAGTACGATCAGCCCTTTCTTCAAATTTTCTCGATTTAAGCCCCTTGATCTTTAAATTTGTGATTTGTTGATGATGAATTCAATCTAATCTTCACTCCCTTGGCTCTGATACCACTTGATAGAACATAACAAGCGCTAGATTGAACGATTACATAAGAAACTATGAGAAGATTGAGAGAAACTCAATTACACCTTAGAAAACACATAGTTTATTTCATTGAAGTGTGGCAATCCTTACACTTTTACACTAAGCATAAGGTATATATACCCCTTGGGTATATTCACAATAAGCCCCCTCACACAATATTAGAACGCCTATTTTTGAAATTGAAGAATATTACTATGTCAGAAAATGCATTTCGGATGAAAATTTTGAAAGTTTGAGTGAAAAATGCAGTTTGAAAACTCAAGATCGATGACCAAATGTACTTCGATCGAACTAGAATTTATTAACCTTGATCGAATTCAATTATGGTGACTACGATTGAACAGAAGTTAACTGCTATTCAAAAAGGTGCAATTGAATGCGATCAGGCTAAGTCTATTCAATGCGATTAGTAGGGATCGAGTGCAATTAGTATTAGCTTGATCGAACTAGTTAGTTTTCATCTCGATAGAACTAACATTAGTCGACTTGAATCGAATGCAATTAGAAACCCTTCAATCGAACATAACTTTTCACTTTGAATCGAATTCAATTAAATTGAACAGGAGTTGTCAACTTCAATCGAACTCAATTAGAACCACTTCGATTGAACATGTAGTTTTCACTTGAATCAAATTCAAACAGAACAACTTCGATCAAACTAGGTAGCTTACATCACAATCGAATTGTAGAGATAATTTCTCGGTCACATTGAACAGTGTCACCTACCCACTTCGATCGTAATTGTTTTTAACACACAAACACCAAATCTATGGTGTTTTTCAACTTTTTGAATCAAAATTTCAGATCTGTACTGTTCTTCAATCTGCAAACTGTTCTTGATAAAAAATTTAAATTCATAATTTCGACTAATCCACTTTGAAAATCTGAATCAATAACATCACAAACAGGACTTTCGTAGATTAACCCGTGAAATCAAATCGTGAACAATATCCTGAGTAGAACTTCAATTAATCTATTTTTTCATGCTTTGAACAGTGAAATGACCTCTTTCGAGCATTCAACAGTAGATGTAGTATTTATTCTCAATTAATAACATCAATTTGAGATCATAAATGCCATTTTTAATCAAAATGAGTACGATCAGCCCTTTCTTCAAATTTTCACGATTTCAGCCCCTTGATCTTCAAATTTGTGATTTGTTGATGATGAATTCAATCTAATCTTCACTCCATTGGCTCTGATACCACTTGATAGAACATAACAAGCGCTAGATTGAACGATTGCATAAGAAACTATGAGAAGATTGAGAGAATCTCAATTACACCTTAGAAAACACATAGTTTATTTAATTGAAATGTGGCAATCCTTACACCTTTACACTAAGCATAAGGTATATATACCCCTTGGGTATATTCACAATAAGCCCCCTCACACAATATTAGAACGCCTATTTTTGAAATTGAAGAATATTACTATGTCATAAAATGCATTTCGGATGAAAATTTTGAAATTTTGAGTGAAAAATGCAGTTTGAAAACTCAAGATGGATGACCAAATGTACTTCGATCGAACTAGAATTTATTAACCTTGATCGAATTCAATTATGGTGACTGCGATTGAACAGAAGTTACATGCTATTCAAAAAGGTTCAATTGAATGCGATCAGGCTAAGTCTATTCAATGCGATTAGTAGGGATCGAGTGCAATTAGTATCAGCTAATCGAACTAGGCACTTTTCATCTCGATAGAACTAACATTAGTCGACTTGAATCGAATGCAATTAGAAACCCTTCAATCGAACATAACTTTTCACTTTGAATCGAATTCAATTAAATCGAACAGGAGTTGTCAACTTCAATCGAACTCAATTAGAACCACTTCGATTGAACAGGTAGTTTTCACTTGAATCGAATTCAAACAGAACCACTTCGATCAAACTAGGTAGCTTACATCACAATCGCACTGTAGAGATAATTTTCTCGGTCACACTTAACAGTGTCACCTACCCACTTCGATCGTAATTGTTTTTCACACACAAACACCAAATCTATGGTGTTTTTCAACTTTTTGAATCAAAATTTCAGATCTGTACTGTTCTTCAATCTGCAAACTGTTCTTGATAAAAAATTTAAATTCATAATTTCGACTAATCCACTTTGAAAATCTGAATCAATAACATCACAAACAGGACTTTCGTAGATTAACCCGTGAAATCAAATCGTGAACAATATCCTGAATAGAACTTCAATTAATCTACTTTTTCATGCTTTGAACAGTGAAATTACCTCTTTCGATCATTCAACAGTAGATGTAGTATTGATTCTCAACTAATAACATCAATTTGAGATCATAAATGACATTTTTTAATCAAAATGAGTACGATCAGCCCTTTCTTCAAATTTTCTCGATTTCAGCCCCTTGATCTTTAAATTTGTGATTTGTTGATGATGAATTCAATCTAATCTTCACTCCCTTGGCTTTGATACCACTTGATAGAACCTAACAAGCGCTAGATTGAACGATTGCATAAGAAACTATGATAAGATTGAGAGAATCTCAATTACACCTTAGAAAACACATAGTTTATTTCATTGAAGTGTGACAATCCTTACAATTTTACACTAAGCATAAGGTATATATACCCCTTGGGTATATTCCCAATAAGCCCCCTCACACAATATTAGAACGCCTATTTTTGAAATTGAAGAATATTACTATGTCAGAAAATGCATTTCGGATAAATATTTTGAAATTTTGAGTGAAAAATGCAGTTTGAAGGCTCAAGATCGATGACCAAATGTATTTCGATCGAACTAGAATTTATTAACCTTGATCGAATTCAATTATGGTGACTGCGATTGAACAGAAGTTAACTACTATTCAAAAAGGTTCAATTGAATGCGATCAGGGTAAGTCTATTCAATGCGATTAGTAGGGATCGAGTGCAATTTGTATCAGCTTGATCGAACTAGGCAGTTTTCATCTCGATCGAATTAACATTAGTCGACTTGAATCGAATGCAATTAGAAACCCTTCAATCGAACATAACTTTTCACTTTGAATCGAATTCAATTAAATCGAACAGGAGTTGTCAACTTCAATCGAACTCAATTAGAACCACTTCGATTGAACAGGTAGTTTTCACTTGAATCGAATTCAAACAGAACCACTTCGATCAAACTAGGTAGCTTACATCATAATCGACCTGTAGAGATAATTTCTCGGTCACACTGAACAGTGTCACCTACCCACTTCGATCGTAATTGTTTTTCACACACAAACACCAAATCTATGGTGTTTTTCAACTTTTTGAATCAAAATTTCAGATCTGTACTGTTCTTCAATCTGCAATCTGTTCTTGATAAAAAATTTAAATTCATAATTTCGACTAATCCACTTTGAAAATCTGAATCAATAACATCACAAACAGGACTTTCGTAGATCAACCCGTTAAATCAAATCGTGAACAATATCCTGAATAGAACTTCAATTAATCTACTTTTTCATGCTTTGAACAGTGAAATTACCTCTTCGATCATTCTACAGTAGATGTAGTATTGATTCTCAACTAATAACATCAATTTGAGATCATAAATGCCATTTTTAATCAAAATGAGTACGATCAGCCCTTTCTTCAAATTTTCTCGATTTCAGCCCCTTGATCTTTAAATTTGTGATTTGTTGATGATGAATTCAATCTAATCTTCACTCCCTTGGCTCTGATACCACTTGTTAGAACCTAACAAGCGCTACATTGAACGATTGCATAAGAAACTATGATAAGATTGAGAGAATCTCAATTACACCTTAGAAAACACATAGTTTATTTCGATGAAGTGTGGCAATCCTTACACTTTTACACTAAGCATAAGGTATATATACCCCTTGGGTATATTCCCAATAAGCCCCCTCACACAATATTAGAACGCCTATTTTTGAAATTGAAGTATATTACTATGTCAGAAAATGCATTTCGGATGAATATTTTGAAATTTTGAGTGAAAAATGCATTTTGAAAGCTCAAGATCGATGACCAAATGTATTTATATCGAACTAGAATTTATTAAACTTGATCGAATTCAATTATGGTGACTGCGATTGAACAGAAGTTAACTGCTATTCAAAAAGGTTCAATTGAATGCGATCAGGCTAAGTCTATTCAATGCGATTAGTAGGGATCGAGTGCAATTAGTATCAGCTTGATCGAACTAGGCAGTTTTCATCTCGATCGAACTAACATTAGTCGACTTGAATCGAATGCAATTAGAAACCCTTCAATCGAACATAACTTTTCACTTTGAATCGAATTCAATTAAATCGAACAGGAGTTGTCAACTTCAATCGAACTCAATTAGAACCACTTCGATTGAACAGGTAGTTATCACTTGAATCGAATTCAAACAGAACCACTTTGATCAAACTAGGTAGCTTACATCACAATCGAACTGTAGAGATAATTTCTCGGTCACACTGAACAGTGTCACCTACACACTTCGATCGTAATTGCTTTTCACACACAAACACCAAATCTATGGTGTTTTTCAACTTTTTGAATCAAAATTTAAGATCTGTACTGTTCTTCAATCTGCAAACTGTTCTTGATAAAAATTTTAAATTCATAATTTCGACTAATCCACTTTGAAAATTTGAATCAATAACATCACAAACAGGACTTTCGTAGATCAACCCGTTACATCAAATCGTGAACAATATCCTGAATAGAACTTCAATTAATCTACTTTTTCATGATTTGAACAGTGAAATTACCTCTTCGATCATTTAACAGTAGATGTAGTATTGATTCTCAACTAATAACATCAATTTGAGATCATAAATGCCATTTTTTAATCAAAATGAGTACGATCAGCCCTTTCTTCAAATTTTCTCAATTTCAGCCCCTTGATCTTTAAATTTGTGATTTGTTGATGATGAATTCAATCTTATCTTCACTCCCTTGGCTCTGATACCACTTGATAGAACATAACAAGCGCTAGATTGAACGATTGCATAAGAAACTATGAGAAGATTGAGAGAATCTCAATTACACCTTAGAAAAACATACTTTATTTCATTGAAGTGTGGCAATCCTTACACTTTTACACTAAGCATAAGGTATATATACCCCTTGGGTATATTCACAATAAGCCCCCTCACACAATATTAGAACGCCTATTTTTGAAATTGAAGAATATTACTATGTCAGAAAATGCATTTCGGATGAAAATTTTGAAATTTTGAGTGAAAAATGCAGTTTGAAAACTCAAGATCTGTAGGACCGTTGGGGGTTCTAAACTAAACACCCTAATGCTAGGACTGATCTAGGATGAGAAATAGTGCGGAATATCTATTTCCCAAACCTCCTAAGGATTCTAAGATCTCCTTAGGTGTCCGGCACACAGTAACACTAAGAAACACACAGAGTAGAAACAAGAACAAACTCTAAGAACTCACACAGAATGCTTAAGACTGCCCTTGGATTCGAGATTAACACTAAGTTTGAGTTTACCGAGGTTAAACTTGATATTTCGAATGCTCACTAAGGCTTATGGTCATTCCCCGTCGATTACTCGATTACCCGCGATCACCTCTAATAATTTCTCTCGAATCCCCGCGCTAATACGAGATTAGGCGGTATTTATATAGTAGAAAACGCGTATCTGAGTGTCACACGTCTCTGCATCCAGTTCGCAAGTGATGAACCTCACTTTGTACGAAGTGACTTCAGTACGCACGTACTGAACATTTTAATAATAATTAATTAACCGTTAATTACCTTCTTCACTACGCGCGTAGTGAGCCTGACTTCGCACGTGGTGATCTTTCACCTAAACTTAAACTTCCAAACACACATCAACACATGATTAAGTACTTGTAAGCTTAATACAATCACAAAACAGTCACTTAGAATGTATATACATTCAAACCATTAATCAAAACACATTTGAATTAACATTTCAAGTAAACATGTATGTATTGGATTGATAAGAACTAGGGATTCACAATTATGCACCAACAAACTCCCCCTAAGACCTAGTTCTATCAATCAAAATTGCACAAAGCAAAAATGCAATAAGCAACATGCACAAAGCAAACAAATATAAGAATACCTTTCGTTATGTCCTTACCTGCACTACGCACGTGTTGAGTTGTAGCTTGTGCGTAGTGGCTCCATTTCGCATGTGATGAGTTCCTCATCTGTGAACCTTGATACTGTTAGTACTGCACTCAGCAATAAACAGTCAGTAACTTCAAGGTTACTAAAAACATCTAAGTACATCCAAGCGAAACCTAAAGAATAGCAAAAGAGTACATTTAAAAGAACTTAGAACCACCAAAACTCTTTTTGACGATCCTGTACTCACCACACAATGGTTAGAAACTTCAATGCAAGTCTTAAACTTTTAAGCACACGAAAACACAAGAAACACACCAAGAGATAAGAACACACCAAAAATCTTTTTGTATTTTTCTGAATATAAAGAAAATGAAAATGCAGACTGTTAACAAATTAAATCCTAAAAACTAAGAGACAGAAGTGAAAACACTAAAGATTTGCAAAAAGTAAATTACTGAAATTAAATCTTTTTGTGAGAAGGTTCCAAGATGGAATGAGTACCAGCACATCTATACTTAGTTATCATTCATTTCAGAACATTGGGCATAGACATACTCCCTCAATTTCTGTCTGTCAATCTAACTTTCCTCAGATAATGACAGATTTTGTTTCAACATGTTCAAATTATCTAGACTGGGTACAAGGTTAAGACTATCTATTTCAAAGTCTCACAGTGTTTCGATTTACTCAGTATGTTGCACAACTTAAGTACCCAAACCACCATGCTTATGTGATATGTTATTTTGTCAACGCATTTTATGCTCTTTGACATTGTAGGACCGGCTGGGGGACGGGGTTCTAAACTAAACTAAAACACCCTAATGCTAGGACTGATCTAGGATGAGAAATAGTGCGGAATTTCTATTTCCCAAACCTCCTAAGGATTCTAAGATCTGCTTAGGTGTCCGGCACACAGTAACACTAAGAAACACACATAGTAGAAACAAGAACACACTCTAAGAACTCACACAGAGATGCTTAAGGCTGCCCTTGGATTCGGATTAAACACACAATATTCGTTTACGAGGTATAAAGTCGCGATTTAGTAAGGCTTAAGGTCGTATGAAGTCGATTACGAAGGTCCTGGTTGATTACTCGATTGATTCGTAGGTTACCCTCTGGATTACCCGCGCTAATGCGGGGTTAAGTTCTATTTATAGAGTAATTAATTCACTACGCACGTAATGTATCACACTTCGTACGAAGTGTGTCCAGTACGCACGTACTGGTTAGTTTAATAATAATTAATTAGTCTTAAACCGACCTACTCACTACGCGCGTAGTGAGATCCACTACGCACGTAGTGAGACTGACTTCGCACGTGGTGATCTCTCACACACACTTAAACTTCCAAACTCACATCAACACATGATTAAGTACTTGTAAGCTTAAGATATTCACATAGAATCACTAAGAATATATATACATGCAAATAATTAATCAAAACACATTTGAATTAACATTTCATGTATGTATTTGATTGATAAGAACTAGGGATTTACAATTATGCACCAACAAACTCCCCCTAAGACCTAGTTCTATCAACAAAACTTGCACTACGCAAAATTTACACAAAGTAAACAAAAACTGACAATCTAGCTATCACACAGTTGTAGATTTTACTTCTTCAGATCCAGCATAGAGGTCAAATGCAAAGCAAATTCTGACGACTTTCTGAAACTGCAACGCTAACTCCATATATTGATGCTTGTACAGAATTGGGTTGTAGTACAGAACCGTTATATCGTCCTTGCCAAAATTCTTGATCCACATAGGATCGAATACTTTCACCGTTTCACCCCCTGACAAGTTGTCGTCTAAAACTTTTACTGCCTCCGTTGTTTTCTCGTTGAAGTACCACCATTTGAACCTTGCGCACCACCCAGTACGCATGATCCTTAATGGCAATTTTCTCATGCAACGGGGAGCTTTACAGTTAAGCACTTTGAATCTCCTCCATGTCAGTGGATCTATCTTGGTTGGATGGATCTTGACCCCTGGTATGTAAGGCTTTAAATTCTTCCATCCGTATTGAGCCTCACGCTTTACCAGCGTTTCGAACCATTTTGCCATACTGTTATCATCACAATCCAAAAGAGGCAGACGAGCGAGTTGTCGAATATCGTAGAATGGCAGAGTCTGTATATCGTTTGCCCTCTGGAAGTACTCAACTCCTCTTTCCCTTTTGATTGCATAAACATTGAATTCCGGCATGTAGCACCAACCAACAATCTCACCATTCGTCTTTTTGCCCAGAGTCTGATAAAATTTGGTATACTCCGGTGAGCTTTCAGACTTTTTTTCTTTTCCTGCCTGACGTTCTATAAACCGTTGATACTTTTTATGTCTTGCTTCTCTTTCCTCTTGCTTAGATTTTCTATCACCCAGATATTTTTCTAAATCAAAGTCAACATTTTCTTGTTCTCTAACTTCAGCTCTTTTATTTACTTCTTCAGCATTCGCATTTCGGAAAAGATCGGCAAGGTCAGGCAGGTCGTCTGTTTGTTGACCAGGATAGTGTTGATCGGTTTCATCCTCAATCTCAATCTCATCAGTGTCAAATACAGGTTCCTGTTCAGCTTGAGATGGTTGCACAAAGCTTTCATCCACCTCTTCTAGAATAACATCTTCGACGGGAATCTGTAAAAGTTTGGCAATTTGTTCTTTTGTCAGAAACGGAAGTATTTCTCCTTCCTCTGCATCATACTCATTTTGTGGAACAATTTGCCCTTGAACACTCAGCAGACGAGATGACTGAGGAATATCAGCTTTCAATGGCTGAACAATTAATGGATCTTCACACAGAAATAAGAAATCATAAATGTGTGTAAGTTAACATAACCATTTCATTTCATAATAATTGAATAAACATTTCAGTACAAAAGGTTCATCATCACACAGAATACATCAATAAAATCAATACAAGATCACAAATCAACCTTGCTTATCGCCAGAGTAAGTGTATGCTTGTTCGGACTCCGTGGCCTCTTTCAATCTTAGGACCTCCTCATCTTGCTTCTCAACTTTATCTTTCAACCTTTTAAACTCAGAGGTATATTCAAGCAAGATCTGCTCCATCGTTTCATTCTTCTTTACAAGCTCGCTGATTATCATTGCTCTTTCTTCATTGCTCTTTTCCAAGCTCTCAATCCTCTCTGCATCCTTCTTTAACAACTCCTCCATTTGTTCATCTCTTTTCAAAAGATTTTCAATTTGCTCATCCTTCTCGACCAGTTTCTGCTTCACCTCTGCTAACTCCAGCTTTCTCTTGTTTTCATCTTTGATCATATCAAGCATGTAGCCTTGGAGCCTGCCGAGGTTTGCCTCCATGGCTAGGGTAGGCAGCTGTGACCTGGTCTGAGAGGACCCCTCAGCACCTTGAGTGACAGAGATGACTGGAGCGGCGGTTGCAGAGGATGGTTGAACAATGATTTCTGCAGAAGCAACCAGCGGCTTAAACTTATATACCTTATTCTTCTTCTTCTCTGGCTCATCGACTGCAGCCTTTTCCTTCCTTTTCCTACTTTCCTCCTCCTCACTTTCCTCGAAAAAATCATCTACATTAATATCTTCTAGGCTTCCTGGGATAGCCTCTCCCCCAGTGGGATCACGAACTCCCTGACTTTGTATCTCAGGCTCCTCATCCTCATCATCAGAAACTATCTCAATGTTCTCCACCTGAGAGATTGAACCCTCATTCCTCCACAGATGTTTCCTTTCCGGAGCCTTGTAAGCCTGGTTTCCCAAATGGCAGATTAGACGCCTTTTAGGAGGAATCGAGGTACCGATATATCTGCTCATCTGTCTTACCGTTTGTTCATTCATATGTTTCAGCTTGATTCGATCACCGTTCTCTTTCACCAGACCCTCCACTTGAGCATCAATTACTATTTGTAGGAATCTGGGGTACATCAGGAATTGCCCCTCTTTCTTTGTCAGATTCTCCTTTAATCCGTTGAAGATAGCCCTGGAGATGTTAAACTTGACATTAAGCACAAGGGCTACAAACAGATGGGAGAACGTTTGGTTAAGCTGATCATGTCCGGTTCTCCTTGGGCCCAGACAATGAGATATCACATGCATCAAATAACGATACGGGGGGCAGAGCTTGGTTTTGTAAACCGATTCATTACGGATCTCCCCCGTATATCCACACCTTAACAAACATCCCTTCACTCGGCAACTGTTCAGCAGAATTGGGTCTGTAATATCATCCCCGAGCTCAAGCAGCTCATTCAGAATACCTTCCGACACAAACACATCATTATTTTGCACCTTCCCTCGAATCCCACCCAGGGATTCATCATATGCAGCAGTGTTCCAGAATTCTTGCTGATGCGAGGTGTAAGCAGTGCATGTAGTTGTGATTGCTGTATATATTCTCGACCTCATCAAATAATCAATGATCTCATCACAATCCCTGGTCAATTTATTCTTAGTTACACATGCCCTAATGTTGTGCATGTCTCCGGCCTTCAGGTCTGTCTTAGGTTGACTTCCAGAAGCAGCTTCAGCCACAGGTGGAGCTGATGAGCTTTCCAATTGAGCGGGTTCCATTGCTTAAATTCTGCAGAACGAACATTATGCACATTAGAGACACATCCACTGATCGTAACACACAGTTAAAATCTGCAGATTAACGTAAACGTTCATATCAAAAATTATCATTCTATCACGTGCGAACTGATCACCACCACGCACGTGATGAGAAGCCTACGTGCAAAGTCTTTGGAGGTAATAAACTTTAATTTTAATTAAAAATCGATTCACTTCGCACGTGATGGGTGAAGCACGCACGGATTGAAATTCACTTCGTGCGGCTGAAACTCATCGGCTTCATCGTCCCCACGGTTGAGCACGTGCGAGGTGAATCCACTTCGTGCGAGCTGGGCTTCACTTCGCACGGCCAATCATCAACATCGAAGAACAGTTTGACGATGTGTTTGACTTAAAACCCTCGATTTTCAGTGTATTTGTCTCGATTAAGTGGCTAGAAGTCATCTAACTAAGTCCACTAAGGTTCCTTTTCACTAAAATCTAACAAATTAACACGTGTAGATCTCAAATCTCAGTTTTAAAAGTTATTTGACTTTCGAACACAAAATCGGCTATAACTCCAGATCTAACCGTTGGATTGAGATGAAAATTATACCAAATTGATCACAAAGCAAAGGCGTTCAACAATCGTGGATCGAAAAACTCTTTTCTCACAGGAATCAAAATCACAAACGAGAGAGAATGCAAGTATACTGTAGAGAACATGAACGCGTACTGAATAACACGCACGAGACGAGTATATATACCCTGTTCCACTTCGTGCGAAGTGGGTTCACTTCGCAAGACGTTATCCAACAAGGTCATACGAAGTGACTCACCATTTCGCACGTAGTGAAGCTTACCTCGTGCGATTTCGATCTCACTTCGCACACATCAATCCATTTCGCACGGCCTGCTCATTCACTCCGCACGGATTGATTCACTTCGTGTGAGCTCACTTCTTCACATAGAATTAGCCTTTTTCTCAATGATCCTGTACTCAACACACAGCTGTTAGTAACTTCAATGCAGATAAAACATTTAAGCACA
Organism: Pulicaria dysenterica; assembly: GCA_947179395.2. Lineage (NCBI taxonomy): Eukaryota > Viridiplantae > Streptophyta > Magnoliopsida > Asterales > Asteraceae > Pulicaria > Pulicaria dysenterica. Next base: position 47,470,970 of record OX359289.1, on the reverse strand, counting down.
TGCAAACACAAGAAATTATATATATATAGAAAATAAACATACCAACAGAAATAAGAAACACACCAAAAATCTTTTTGTATTTTTCTGATTAAAAGGAAAATGAAAATGCAGAAGAAGACTATTAACGAATTAAATCCTAAAGAACAAAAATAACTAAAACAAAAGGAATTGCATAAATTAAATTACTTAAATTAAAACATTTTTTTTTTTTTTTTTTTTTTTTTGTGAGAAGGTTCCAGTATGGAATCAGTACCAGCTCATCGATACTTAGTAGTCATTCATTTCATAACCTTGGGCATAAACATATTCTCTCAAACTCTGTCTGTCAACCTAACTTTCCTCAGATAATGACAGATTTTGTTTCAACATTTTCAGATTATCTAGAACTGAGTACATGGTTAAGACTATCTCCTTTAAAATCTCACAGTGTTTTGACATACTCAGTAGAATGCACAACTTGATTACCCAACCACCATGCTCATGTGCTTTGTGATTTTGTCAACGCATTTTATGCTCTTTGACATGGAGGTCAATTTTTCACCTCTCTAGACATTTTTCTTGCTGAGATTTTGTCAATGCATTTTATGCTCTTTGACAATTCAAAACTAATAGATCAATGTAGCTTTTGTCACTGCATTTTATGCTCTTTGACAATTTAACATTGATAGATCAATGTATCTATTTCTTTTGACAGAATTGATTGGGGTCAATTTTTCACCCTCTTTTACATTTTGCTCATTGTCATCTAAGCACATTTGGCATGGTAACAGGTGTGTGCATCAAACTAAGTTAGTCTCAACTGTTATTGATTTGTAGACTTGGAATGTCTCCATAGTTTGAATCTATGATTGATTTTCACATGCATAACCACTTTTCAGCCTAGACTCTCATCATATGCCTTACACGCCATCTGTTACTTATCTGATTTAACTCAAATTTTTCAGACAGTTTTCTCAAGAATATGTGCATGCTTTCAGTCCTAATTTTACTAGACATACTTTGTATTGAAAGCAAGTGTACCATCATTTTCCATTTGAGTTGGATCAACTTCTCATTTTTGTTTTTCTGATTTTTTTGTATTTTCTAAGTTTTCTGATTTTTTTTTGTATTTTCTAAGTTTTATGATTTTTTTGTATTTTCTAAGTTTTCTGAACTATCTCCCCCTAAAATACTAAACAACTAGAAACTAAGAAAATAGAAGCGCAAGAACACACAGAAAATAAACTGAAAGACAAACGAGATATAACCACACAGAAAAATAGACACACAGTCACAAATATGAATAAGGACACTAAGTCGAATCATCAGGGACAACCTCACACTTGGTTTTCATCCCGTTTTCATTCACTAAGAATAGAAAGCGGGGTTTATCAAATGCCTTAGTATACAGGTCTGCTTTTTGAAATTCGGTTTGAATAGACATTACATCGATTAATTTCTTTTCCCAGTAGTCCCGTATAAAATGGTATTTGATACCAATGTGTTTGGTCTTAGAATGTTGTACTGGATTCTTAGTAATTGCAATAGCAGCAGTATTATCAACAAAAATGGGAGTAGTAGAGAATTTCAAACCGTAATCCCGCAGTTGTTGTTGAATCCAGATGACCTGAGAACAGCAGCTCGCCGCCGAAATGTATTCAGCTTCACACGTAGAGAGCGCAACTGCAGTCTGCTTCTTACACTGCCATGTGACAAGACGTGATCCGAGAAATTGGCAACCTCCAGATGTAGACTTGTGGTCCTTCTTGCATCCTCCATAGTCAGAATCACTGTAGGCCGTCAACACAAAGTTGTCGTCACATGGGTACCACAGTCCAAGATTGGGAGCATCCTTCAGATAGCGAAAGATCCGTTTGACAATCATCAGGTGCTTGACATTGGGCTTGGATTGGTATCTTGCCATCAGACACGTAGCAAACATGATATCTGGCCTGGATGCAGTGAGATACATCAGAGATCCAATCATGGCTCGTTAGAGGGATTCATTCACCAACTCCCCCTCAGTATCTGGAGACATTCCGTGATTGACTGGAAGAGGTGTGGCAGCAGGCTTTTCAGTAGACATTTCGAATCGGGCAAGAATATCCGCAACATACTTCGACTGATGTAGGAAAATTCCGGCCTCGGTCTGCTCTACTTGAAGTCCAAGAAAAAATTTCATCTCTCCCATTGAGCTCATTTCAAATTTTTCCTTCATAATCCTTGCAAAGTCTTCACACAGAATCGGATTGGAAGAACCGAAAATGATATCATCCAGATATACTTGCACCAAGATCAAATCTTTATCATCACCCTTGATAAATAATGTTTTGTCGATGGTTCCTCTCCGGTACCCATTATCAGTCAGATATTGAGAGAGGGTCTCATACCATGCTCGCGGTGCCTGATGAAGACCATATAACGCTTTATTCAGCAAGTACACTTTGTCGGGATGGATCGGATCGACAAACCCCGGAGTTTGATTCACATAGACTGTCTCTTGAATTTCGCCATACAGGAACGCACTTTTAACATCCATCTGATAGACTTTAAATCGTTTGTGCGAGGCAAAGGCGAGAAATAAGCGGATCGCTTCCAGCTGAGCGACTGGAGCAAACACATCAGTGTAGTCGATGTCAGGAATTTTTCTGAACCCCTGAACAACGAGCCTTGCCTTGTTCCTGACAATCACCCCCTGATCATCTCTTTTGCACTTCAGAACCCATCTGCAACCAAAAGATTTAGCTCCCTTGGGTTTGTTCACTATGCGCCATACATTTAACTTCTGAAATTGGAGCAACTCTTCTTGCATAGCATTAATCCAAGAGTCATCCTTGAGAGCTTCAAGATGATCCTTTGGTTCAATCTGGGAGAGAAATCCCGAACATAGACATTGTGTGAAATCCACAGACTGAACCAAATTTGCACCCAGATCCGAGAAGTCTTGCATCAGCTTTAATCCCGGTGATTCTGAAGATTGAGAACCTGATAGCGTTTCCACTTGCCTCCTGGTTTGAACATGAGAATTCGGATCACCAATAATTTGTGCAGGAGGATGGTGTCTATCAACTCTACTTGATCTCTGCAACTGAGTCTCTACATTAGTTTCCAGATTGGTAACCACGGGTGTCTCTTCAAATGTTAACGTTTGATCATTGGAGGAACTTTCACCCTGTGACCCCTTGTCTGGTGGAGTATGCGGCTCATCTTCAGAATCAGAATCAGCATCACTTAGAATAGGTATAGCAGTACTTGAGGGCAGGTTTGATGGGGCAGTGTCAGAAGAGTTGTGAAGATCATATAACATTTGTATTGCAATGTCTTCTTCTAAGGCTACTGGTGGCAGGTTGAATGAGTCAAATAGATTATCATAGTCAAACAGCCAGGCATCACCAGTTTTTGTCGGAGGAGAAGAATTTCTCTGCACATCCACTTCAAACCACTCTTCCACACAGTTAGACGTTAAGTTGTATACCCTCTTGTTCGGAATGCTGTATCCCAAGAAAAACCCTTTTTCTACCTTGGAACTGAACTTTCCCTCTGCTTCCCGTTTTAGCATAGTGCACGGAGCGCCAAACGGTTCAAGATGGCTAATATTCGGTTTCCGGTTATTCAACAGCTCATAACATGTCTTTCCTAATCGTTTGACCACTAAGACCCGGTTAAGTGTGTAACAAGCATTTGCGACAGCTTCGTTCCAAAACCTTACGGGCAAAGCAGAATCAGCAAGCATGGTGCGTGCTGCCTCTATTAAGGTCCGATTCTTCCTCTCAGCCACTCCATTCATTTGAGGAGTGTATGCGGCACTGAACTGATGTTGGATACCTTTTTCGTTACACAGCTTTTCCATCTTCTGGTTCTTGAACTCGGTTCCATTATCTGAGCGAACCTTCCTGATCTTCAACTTATAGATAGTCTCTAACTTGTTGATCATGACCTCTAAGGTCTCGAATGTCTCAGACTTCTCTTTTAAGAAGAAAACCCAGGAAAACCGCGAGTAGTCATCAGTCACTACCAGACAGTATCTATCTCCATGAATGCTCTTATACCGCACCGGACCAAATAAGTCCATGTGAAGTAGTTCAAGCGGAATTGAGATGGAGTGATACTTCTTCAACTTGTGGGACTTCTTCGTCTGCTTCCCTATTTTACATGATACACACTTGTCTGGTAGATGGAAACTCTTCAGGTTGACCCCCGTGACCAGCTCATGATGCACTAAGTGATTCATCTTTCTCAAGCTTAAATGACACATCCTCTTATGCCATAACACTGAATCCTTCTCAGTGGCCTTTGTGAGAAAACATTGGTGTTCTACATCTTTCACCGAAGCATTGGACATATCCAGGACATAAAGGTCATTTTGTCTTGGAGTTGACATTAAGATCATGTCTTCGGGAATTTGGTACTCCTTCTTTAGCACATAGCATTGTTTGTCATCAAACATCACCTTAAACTCTTTATCACAAATTTGGGAAACTGACAGCAAGTTGTTTGCTAGCTGCTCGACATAATTGACTTTGTCAAAGCTCACTCTCCCATTAGACAAGAAACCTTGAGCTGTGATGTGACCTCCCTTATCACCAGCGAAACTGACATACCCTCCTTTTATTTTTCTGACGTTTGAAAGAAGGCCCAGATCGCCTGTCATGTGCCTGGATGCTCCACTATCAACAATCCACGTGTTATACCGGCGAGCACCCTACACAAACAAGTAAAGGGTTAGTTAGCATTGGGAACCCAAGCCCGAATGGTCATGGGTTTCCCGTCTTCTCCAACAACTTGCACATTAATCCACACACCAGTAGCTTTGGAGTCTACATTGGTATCTGGACTACTGGATGGTTTAGGTTCAGATTTTGTTGTCCATCGCAAGTCTGAACGGGGAGGAGTCTTATGATAAACACTGGAAGTGTTAATGACTTTATGTATAGGCTCCTTCCCTTTCACACTTACCTTAGGACTCTTGGGTTTACACGAAGTTTCCCCAATTGTTCTTTTGAGCTGAGGGGGGTCAGCTGATTTCTGATTAACTTGATGAAAAGTTTTGTGTTTTTGAATTTTTTCAGGTGAATCAGCTTTCCCCCTTGAGCTCTTAGGTTGCTGATCACACTCGTAACTGAGGTGACCAGGTCTCCTGCACACATAGCAAACCCGGTTAGAGTAAGATTTGGCAGGTGTATGTGGCTCCTTCGGTTCAACTTTACCTTTGGGCTGCACTCCTAAGCCACTTTGTTTAGGTAAGATTTTAACTTCTTCATAAGGACGGGTTGCAGGAGACTTTGTACCCTCCTTCTCAATGGTTCGAAGTGCAGCTTGAACATTTTGCATTAAGGAACCTTGACCAGGAGAACTGCCCAGAAGCTTTCGCATACCTGGTTCTGGTTTTTCTTCTGGTTTAGGCTCTTTTCTCTGAGGCTCACCAACTTTCTCCTTCATTTTTAAATTTGATTTTGAAGTTGAAGCAGAAGATGTATCAACTTTGGGAGCAAGTTGGTCAGCTTCAGCGAAGACATCAGATTGCACCAGTTGGTTTAAGACTGGTGGTGGACATTTCGAATAGGTCTTGGTGTCTTTCTCCTGAACAGAACCTTGTGGTCTTCGGTCAATTATGTGTTCAAATAAGTATGATGACGTTGAGTACCTTTTTAATTTCTGATTTAAAGTATCATAATCGACCTTGGAGCTAGCAAGTTCCCGTTTTAGAGTATCAATCTGATTAATGTAGAAAACAATAGCATCCTGTTTGTTTAGCAAAGCTACCTCTAGTTCTCTAATCTGTTTGTTTTGACTTTCAATTTTATCTTTTAAAGTCTTTTATCTACCCTTAATGATAGAGTTTTCATGCAATTTAGAGGTTAGCTCAGTGACTTGAGATTTCAAGGATACTATGGTCTTCACATAATCGTTACAGGACACACAGGGAAGACCAGGTGTAGGATTTACTTTGACATCAGCTTGTCCAGTCATGCACGCCTTTGGATTTTCTGGTTCAGGTTGAACAGGCACTGGCGTTGGTTCGGCAGCTGGCTCAGAAGTTGATGCCACATTTTGCTCGTCAGTGGGCAGGACAGACTCTTCATCATTGACCTCGTGGACACTGTCTGCCTCAGACTGAGAGTCGTCGTTCAGATCTAGAACACTGGCCAGGTTGGTTTCAGCAACTTCAAATGTATCCGAATCTTGGAAGTGTACTGACCAGTCAATCCCCTCATCCTTTTGTACTACCACCATTGCCTTGGATGATCCCTCATGAGGTGACTCAGCCTTCTTAGGTGTGGTGGTATTTGACGTTTTGCCCGGAGAGGTTCTGAAGGGATACTTGGGTCCTGAGTTCTTTGGCTTTTCACATTCACGTGCAAAATGACCCTTTTCACCACAATTGTAGCAGGTTACAGCTGAGTTGTCAAACCCGAGCTTCGTATCTTTGGTTGCTATAATCTGCATCCCCGTTCTTTTCACTAAGGCTTTGGCTCTTCTTACGAGGTTGGCATATGACCATAAGATATCTTGACGTTCCATCTCATCGTTGTCAATTTGATCATAGTCTTCCTGGGTCAGATAGGCGTTCCCAATCTTTCCCTTGAGCAGATCATCGTATGAGGTGACCAATGCACTAAGCATCCCCATATGCTCCTTAACTTCTTCAGTGCTGCCATGTTTGAAATTTTCAGTGTTTAAGGCAGGCATTGATGTTTTGCTTGAAGGAGCAGAATAAGGTGGTCCACTTGGAGTTTCAGAGACAGACTTGCTTGAGGAACTGACATTAGAAGTAAAAGCTGTCTGCAACGGAGCATTGGATGAGGTGGCTGGAGAAGCAATGGGTCCAGAACAGTATAGCGATGGATTCTGCACATAGCTGCTTAGTCTGTCTAGATTTTGCTCTTCTTGTTCATGCTCTTTAAGTTTGGTGATGAAGTCATTTAGATCCATTCCTTCAAATCCCTCACCATTCTTCAAGATCATGATGAAAGGCCTCCAGCTCTTTGGTAGTGCCTTAGACAAAGTCTCCACTTGTTGGCGTTTGGAAATCTGCACCCCCAGACTATCCATTTCACTGAGAAGATGGTTGTATCTGTTGATCAGATCTGGAAGTTTCTCATTCACATATGAAGTGAAGTGATCAAACTCCTTCCTTAACTGAGATGCCTTGAGCTCTTTCAGAGATGCATTCCCCTCATTCCTCTTTTGTAAGGCGTTCCACAGGGAACGTGACGTTCTGTATCGTCGGAATTGATGAAAGATCTCATTCAGAATAGCTTGAATAAGGTAGGAATAAGCTTTCTTCTCCGCATCATACGCCTTACGTTGATCATCACTCATTTGATCATAGGGAACTTCAATGTTCCCTTCTCCCTTTGGCACAACGTAATCGGCAGAGATGGCACGATGTAACCTTGGATCTACTCCATCAATAAAGATCTCAAACCTTGGTTTCCAGAATGGGTAGTCTTCCATGGTTAGTAGTCGGGGTACTTTATTAATGCCTCCCTGTTCATTGTCCATTATTAAGTTACTTAATGCGGTTATTGTTTGTTTGGCAGCCATTGCACTCATGTCAGACATTTTCAAACACTTCGCACGGAATGAAGAACACTTCGCACGATCACAGAGAACTACGCACGAAGTTAAAGACCTACGTACGGACTGAGACGAAAACACACAGACTGTACTACGCACGAACTGAGAACCTAGTACGCACGGAGTGAAATGACTACGCACGGAGTACTTAAAATATTTTTAATGGACGAATTTATCACACAGACTCAATACGCACGTAATGGATTTACCACGCACGAGTTGTGAAGTCACTACGCACGGAATGAACACACAGTCAATCGAAGAGTCTAGAAAATCTAAGACACACTACGCATGCACTAAGGATCACTACGCACGCACACGAAATCACTTCGCACGAGTAAAATGCAAACAGTTAACGTAAAAACACGACCTTTTTAACGCAAAACGACCTATTTTCGACCTACTAACCGGTTTAAAACGACGAAAAGGACAAACACACAGGCCTAATCGACACCTAGATCACGAAATCCTAAAGGAAAAGTGATCAATCAAAGCACAAGGCTCTGATACCACTTTGTAGGACCGGCTGGGGGACGGGGTTCTAAACTAAACTAAAACACCCTAATGCTAGGACTGATCTAGGATGAGAAATAGTGCGGAATTTCTATTTCCCAAACCTCCTAAGGATTCTAAGATCTGCTTAGGTGTCCGGCACACAGTAACACTAAGAAACACACAGAGTAGAAACAAGAACACACTCTAAGAACTCACACAGAGATGCTTAAGGCTTCCCTTGGATTCGGATTAAACACACAGTATTCGTTTACGAGGTATAAAGTCGCGATTTAGTAAGGCTTAAGGTCGTATGAAGTCGATTACGAAGGTCCTGGTTGATTACTCGATTGATTCGTAGGTTACCCGCTTGATTACCCGCGCTAATGCGGGGTTAAGTTCTATTTATAGAGTAACTAATTCACTACGCACGTAATGTATCACACTTCGTACGAAGTGTGTCCAGTACGCACGTACTGGTTAGTTTAATAATAATTAATTAGTCTTAAACCGACCTACTCACTACGCGCGTAGTGAGCTCCACTACGCACGTAGTGAGACTGACTTCGCACGTGGTGATCTCTCACACACACTTAAACTTCCAAACTCACATCAACACATGATTAAGTACTTGTAAGCTTAAGATATTCACATAGAATCACTAAGAATATATATACATGCAAATAATTAATCAAAACACATTTGAATTAACATTTCATGTATGTATTTGATTGATAAGAACTAGGGATTTACAATTATGCACCAACAGACATGGAGGTCGATTTTTCACCTCTTTTGACATTTTCTTGTTGAGCTTATGTCAATGCATTTTATGCTCTTTGACAATTTAACATTGATAGATCAATGTATCTATTTCTTTTGACAACTCAGATTGGGGTCAATTTTTCACCCTCTTTTTACATTTTGCTCATTGTCATCTAACACATTTAGCATGGTAGCAGGTGTGTGCACCAGACTAAGTTTGTCTCAACTGTTATTGACTTGTAGACTTGGAATGTCTCGATAGTTTGAATCTTTGATGGATTTCCACATGCATAACCACTTATCAGCCTAGACTCTCATCATATGTTTTACACGCCATCTATTTCTTATCTGATTTAACTAAATTTTTCAGACAGTTTTCTCAAGAATATGTGCATGCTTTCAGTCCTAATTTTACTAGACATACTTTGTATTGAAAGCCAGTGTACCATCATTTTCCATTTGAGTTGGATCAACTTCTCATTTTTTTTTTCTGATTTTTTTTTATGTATTTTCTATGTTTTCTGATTTTTTTTTGTATTTTTTATGTTTTCTGATTTTTTTGTATTTTCTATGTTTTCTGAACTATCTCCCCCTAAAATGAGTACGATCAGCCCTTACTTCAAATTTTCTCGATTTCAGCCCCTTAATCTTTAAATTTGTGATTTGTTGATGATGAATTCAATCTAATCTTCACTCCCTTGGCTCTGATACCACTTGATAGAACCTAACAAGCGCTAGATTGAACGATTGCATAAGAAACTATGATAAGATTGAGAGAATCTCAATTACACCTTAGAAAACACATAGTTTATTTCATTGAAGTGTGGCAATCCTTACACTTTTACACTAAGCATAAGATATATATACCCCTTGGGTATATTCCCAATAAGCCCCCACACACAATATTAGAACGCCTATTTTTGAAATTGAAGAATATTACTATGTCAGCAAATGCATTTCGGATGAAAATTTTGAAATTTTGAGTGAAAAATGCAGTTTGAAAACTCAAGATCGATGACCAAATGTATTTCGATCGAACTAGAATTTATTAACCTTGATCGAATTCAATTATGGTGACTGCGATTGAACAGAAGTTAACTGCTATTCAAAAAGGTTCAATTGAATGCGATCAGGGCAAGTCTATTCAATGCGATTAGTAGGCATCGAGTGCAATTAGTATCAACTTGATCGAACTAGGCAGTTTTCATCTCGATCGAACTAACATTAGTCGACTTGAATCGAATGCAATTAGAATCCCTTCAATCGAACATAACTTTTTACTTTGAATCGAATTCAATTAAATCGAACAGGAGTTGTCAACTTCAATCGAACTCAATTAGAACCACTTCGATTGAACATGTATTTATCACTTGAATCGAATTCAAACAGAACCACTTCGATCAAACTAGGTAGCTTACATCACAATCGAACTGTAGAGATAATTTCTCGGTCACACTGAACAGTGTCACCTACCCACTTCGATCGTAACTGTTTTCACACACAAACACCAAATCTATGGTGTTTTTCAACTTTTTGAATAAAAATTTCAGATCTGTACTGTTCTTCGATCTGCAAACTGTTCTTGATAAAAATTTTAAATTCATAATTTCGACTAATCCACTTTGAAAATCTGAATTAGTAACATCACAAACAGGACTTTCGTAGATCAACCTGTGAAATCAAATCGTGAACAATATCTTGAATAGAACTTCAATTAATCTACTTTTTCATGCTTTGAACAGTGAAATTACCTCTTCGATCATTCAACAGTAGATGAAGTATTGATTCTCAACTAATAACATCAATTTGAGATCATAAATGCCATTTTTTAATCAAAATGAGTACGATCAGCCCTTTCTTCAAATTTTCTCAATTTAAGCCCCTTGATCTTTAAATTTGTGATTTGTTGATGATGAATTCAATCTAATCTTCACTCCCTTGGCTCTGATACCACTTGATAGAACATAACAAGCGCTAGATTGAACGATTGCATAAGAAACTTTGATAAGATTGAGAGAATCTCAATTACACCTTAGAAAACACATAGTTTATTTATTGAAGTGTGGCATTCCTTACACTTTTACACTAATCATAAGATATATATACCCCTTGGGTATATTCCCAATAAGCCCCCACACACAATATTAGAATGCCTATTTTTGAAATTGAAGAATATTACTATGTCAGAAAATGCATTTCGGATGAAAATTTTGAAATTTTGAGTGAAAAATGCAGTTTGAAAACTCAAGATCGATGACCAAATGTATTTCGATCGAACTAGAATTTATTAACCTTGATCGAATTCAATTATGGTGACTGCGATTGAACAAAAGTTAACTGCTATTCAAAAAGGTTCAATTGAATGCGATCAGGGTAAGTCTATTCAATGCGATTAGTAGGGATCGAGTGCAATTAGTATCAGCTTGATCGAACTAGGCAGTTTTCATCTCGATCGAACTAACATTAGTCGACTTTAATCGAATGCAATTAGAAACCCTTCAATCGAACATAACTTTTCACTTTGAATCGAATTCAATTAAATCGAACAGGAGTTGTCAACTTCAATCGAACTCAATTAGAACCACTTCGATTGAACAGGTAGTTATCACTTGAATCGAATTCAAATAGAACCACTTCGATCAAACTAGGTAGCTTACATCACAATCGAACTGTAGAGATAATTTCTCGGTCACACTGAATAGTGTCACCTACCCACTTCGATCGTAATTGTTTTTCACACACAAACACCAAATCTATGGTGTTTTTCAACTTTTTGAATCAAAATTTCAGATCTGTACTGTTCTTCAATCTGCAAACTGTTGTTGATAAAAATTTTAAATTCATAATTTCGACTAATCCACTTTTAAAATCTGAATCAATAACATCACAAATAGGACTTTCGTAGATCAACCTGTGAAATCAAATCGTGAACAATATCTTGAATAGAACTTCAATTAGTCTACTTTTTCATGCTTTTAACAGTGAAATTACCTCTTCGATCATTCAACAGTAGATGTAGTATTGATTCTCAACTAATAACATCAATTTGAAATCATAAATGCCATTTTTTAATCAAAATGAGTACGATCAGCCCTTTCTTCAAATTTTCTCAATTTCAGCCCCTTGATCTTTAAATTTGTGATTTGTTGATGACGAATTCAATCTAATCTTCACTCCCTTCGCTCTGATACCACTTGATAGAACATAACAGGCGCTAGATTGAACGATTGCATAAGAAACTATGAGAAGATTGAGAGAATCTCAATTACACCTTAGAAAACACATAGTTTATTTCATTGAAGTGTGGCAATCCTTACACTTTTACACTAAGCATAAGGTATAAATACCCCTTGGGTATATTCACAATAAGCCCCCTCACACAATATTAGAACTCCTATTTTTGAAATTGAAGAATATTACTATGTCAGAAAATGCATTTCGGATGAAAATTTTGAAATTTTAAGTTAAAAATGCAGTTTGAAAGCTCAAGATCGATGACCAAATGTACTTCGATCGAACTAGAATTTATTAACCTTGATCGAATTCAATTATGGTGACTGCGATTGAACAGAAGTTAACTGCTATTAAAAAAGATTCAATTGAATGCGATCGGGCTAAGTCTATTCAATGCGATTAGTAGGGATCGAGTGCAATTAGTATCAGCTTGATCGAACTAGGCAGTTTTCATCTCGATCGAACTAACATTAGTCGACTTGAATCGAATGCAATTAGAAACTCTTCAATGGAACATAACTTTTCACTTTGAATCAAATTCAATTAAATCGAACAGGAGTTGTCAACTTCAATCGAACTCAATTAGAACCACTTCGATTGAACAGGTAGTTTTCACTTGAATCGAATTCAAACAGAACCACTTCGATCAAACTAGGTAGCTTACATCACAATCAAACTGTAGAGATAATTTCTCGGTCACACTGAACAGTGTCACCTACCCACTTCGATCGTAACTGTTTTCACACACAAACACCAAATCTATGGTGTTTTTCAACTTTTTGAATAAAAATTTCAGATCTGTACTGTTCTTCGATCTGCAAACTGTTCTTGATAAAAATTTTAAATTCAAAATTTCTACTAATCCACTTTCAAAATCTGAATCAATAACATCACAAACAGGACTTTCGTAGATCAACCCGTGAAATCAAATCGTGAACAATATCTTGAATAGAACTTCAATAAATCTACTTTTTCATGCTTTGAACGGTGAAATTACCTCTTCGATCATTCAACAGTAGATGTAGTATTGATTCTCAACTAATAACATAAATTTGAGATCATAAATGCCATTTTTTAATCAAAATTAGTACGATCAGCCGTTTCTTCAAATTTTCTAAATTTCAGTCCCTTGATCTTTAAATTTGTGATTTGTTGATGATGAATTCAATCTAATCTTCACTCCCTTGGCTCTGATACCACTTCATAGAAAATAAGAAGCGCTAGATTGAACGATTGCATAAGAAACTATGAGAAGATTGAGAGAATCTCAATTACACCTTAGAAAACACATAGTTTATTTTATTGAAGTGTGGCAATCCTTACACTTTTACACTAAGCATAAGGTATATATACCCCTTGGGTATATTCACAATAAGCCCCCTCACACAATATTAGAACTCCTATTTTTGAAATTGAAGAATATTACTATGTCAGAAAATGCATTTCGGATGAAAATTTTGAAATTTTGAGTGAAAAATGCAGTTTGAAAGCTCAAGATCGATGACCAAATGTACTTCGATCGAACTAGAATTTATTAACCTTGATCGAATTCAATTATGGTGACTGAGATTGAACAGAAGTTAACTGCTATTAAAAAAGATTCAATTGAATGCGATCAGGCTAAGTCTATTCAATGCGATTAGTAGGGATCGAGTGCAATTAGTATCAGCTTGATCGAACTAGGCAGTTTTCATCTCGATCGAACTAACATTAGTCGACTTGAATCGAATGCAATTAGAAACCCTTCAATGGAACATAACTTTTCACGTTGAATCAAATTCAATTAAATCGAACAGGAGTTGTCAACTTCAATCGAACTCAATTAGAACCACTTCGATTGAACAGGTAGTTTTCACTTGAATCGAATTCAAACAGAACCACTTCGATCAAACTAGGTAGCTTACATCACAATCAAACTGTAGAGATAATTTCTCGGTCACACTGAACAGTGTCAGCTACCCACTTCGATCGTAACTGTTTTCACACACAATCACCAAATCTATGGTGTTTTTCAACTTTTTGAATAAAAATTTCAGATCTGTACTGTTCTTCGATCTGCAAACTGTTCTTGATAAAAATTTTAAATTCATAATTTCTACTAATCCACTTTGAAAATCTGAATCAATAACATCACAAACAGGACTTTCGTAGATCAACCCGTGAAATCAAATCGTGAACAATATCTTGAATAGAACTTCAATAAATCTACTTTTTCATGCTTTGAACGGTGAAATTACCTCTTCGATCATTCAACAGTAGATGTAGTATTGATTCTCAACTAATAACATCAATTTGAGATCATAAATGCCATTTTTTAATCAAAATGAGTACGATCAGCCCTTTCTTCCAATTTTCTAAATTTCAGCCCCTTGATCTTTAAATTTGTGATGTGTTGATGATGAATTCAATCTAATCTTCACTCCCTTGGCTCTGATACCACTTCATAGAACATAAGAAGCGCTAGATTGAACAATTGCATAAGAAACTATGAGAACATTGAGAGAATCTCAATTACACCTTAGAAAACACATAGTTTATTTCATTGAAGTGTGGCAATCCTTACACATTTACACTAAGCATAAGGTATATATACCCCTTGGGTATATTCACAATAAACCCCCTCACACAATATTAGAACTCCTATTTTTGAAATTGAAGAATATTACTATGTCAGAAAATGCATTTCGGATGAAAATTTTGAAATTTTGAGTGAAAAATGCAGTTTGAAAGCTCAAGATCGATGACCAAATGTACTTCGATCGAACTAGAATTTATTAACCTTGATCGAATTCAATTATGGTGACTGCGATTGAACAGAAGTTAACTGCTATTAAAAAAGATTCAATTGAATGCGATCAGGCTAAGTCTATTCAATGCGATTAGTAGGGATCGAGTGCAATTAGTATCAGCTTGATCGAACTAGGCAGTTTTCATCTCGATCGAACTAACATTAGTCGACTTGAATCGAATGCAATTAGAAACCCTTCAATGGAACATAACTTTTCACTTTGAATCAAATTCAATTAAATCGAACAGGAGTTGTGAACTTCAATCGAACTCAATTAGAACCACTTCGATTGAACAGGTAGTTTTCACTTGAATCGAATTCAAACAGAACCACTTCGATCAAACTAGGTAGCTTACATCACAATCAAACTGTAGAGATAATTTCTCGGTCACACTGAACAGTTTCACCTACCCACTTCGATAGTAACTGTTTTCACACACAAACACCAAATCTATGGTGTTTTTCAACTTTTTGAATAAAAATTTCAGATCTGTACTGTTTTTCGATCTGCAAACTGTTCTTGATAAAAATTTTAAATTCATAATTTCGACTAATCCACTTTGAAAATCTGAATAAATAACATCACAAACAGGACTTTCATAGATCAACCCGTGAAATTAAATCGTGAACAATATCCTGAATAAAACTTCAATTAATCTACTTTTTCATGCTTTGAACAGTGAAATTACCTCTTTCGATCATTCAACAGTAGATGTAGTATTTATTCTCAACTAATAAAATCAATTTGAGATCATAAATGCCATTTTTTAATCAAAATGAGTACGATCAGCCCTTTCTTCAAATTTTCACGATTTCAGCACTTGATCTTCAAATTTGTTATTTGTTGATGATGAATTCAATCTAATCTTCACTCCATTGGATCTGATACCACTTGATAGAACATAACAAGCGCTAGATTGAACGATTGCATAAGAAAGTATGAGAAGATTGAGAGAATATCAATTACACCATAGAAAACACATAGTTTATTTCATTGAAGTGTGTCAATCCTTACACTTTTACACTAAGCATAAGGTATATATACCCCTTGGGTATATTCACAATAAGCCCCCTCACACAATATTAGAACTCCTATTTTTGAAATTTTGAGTGAAAAATGCAGTTTGAAAACTCAAGATCGATGACCAAATGTACTTCGATCGAACTAGAATTTATTAACCTTGATCGAATTCAATTATGGTGACTGCGATTGAACAGAAGTTAACTGCTAATCAAAAAGGTTCAATTGAATGCGATCAGGCTAAGTCTATTCAATGCGATTAGTAGGGATCGAGTGCAATTAGTATCAGCTTGATCGAACTAGGCAGTTTTCATCTCGATCGAACTAACATTAGTCGACATGAATCGAATGCAATTAGAAACCCTTCAATCGAACATAACTTTTCACTTTGAATCGAATTCAATTAAATCGAACAGGAGTTATCAACTTCAATCGAACTCAATTAGAACCATTTTGATTGAACAGGTAGTTTTCACTTGAATCAAATTCAAACAGAACCACTTCGATCAAACTAGGTAGCTTACATCACAATCGAACTGTAGAGATAATTTCTCGGTCACACTGAATAGTGTCACCTACCCACTTCGATCGTAATTGTTTTTCACACACAAACACCAAATCTATGGTGTTTTTCAACTTTTTGAATCAAAATTTCAGATCTGTACTGTTCTTCAATCTGCAAACTGTTCTTGATAAAATTTTTAAATTCATAATTTCGACTAATCCACTTTGAAAATCTGAATCAATAACATCACAAACAGGACTTTCGTAGATCAACCCGTGAAATCAAATCGTGAACAATATCCTGAATAGAACTTCAATTTATCTACTTTTTCATGCTTTGAACAGTGAAATTACCTCTTCGATCATTCAACAGTAGCTGTAGTATTGATTCTCAACTAATAACATCAATTTGAGATCATAAATGCCATTTTTTAATCAAACTGAGTACGATCATCCCTTTCTTCAAATTTTCTCGATTTCAGCCCCTTGATCTTTAAATTTGTGATTTGTTGATGATGAATTCAATCTAATCTTCACTCCCTTGGCTCTGATACCACTTGATAGAACATAACAAGCGCTAGATTGAACGATTGCATAAGAAACTATGAGAAGATTGAGAGAATCTCAATTACACCTTAGAAAACACATAGTTTATTTCATTGAAGTGTGGCAATCCTTACACTTTTACACTAAGCATAAGGTATATATACCCCTTGGGTATATTCACAATTAGCCCCCTCACACAATATTAGAACTCCTATTTTTGAAATTGAAGAATATTACAATGTCAGAAAATGCATTTCGGATGAAAATTTTGAAATTTTTAGTGAAAAATGCAGTTTGAAAACTCAAGATCGATGACCAAATGTACTTCGATGGAACTAGAATTTATTAACCTTGATCGAATTCAGTTATGGTGACTGCGATTGAACAGAAGTTAACTGCTATTCAAAAAGATTCAATTAAATGCGATCAGGCTAAGTCTATTCAATGCGATTAGTAGGGATCGAGTGCAATTAGTATCAGCTTGATCGAACTAGGCATTTTTCATCTTGATCGAACTAACATTAGTCGACTTGAATCGAATGCAATTAGAAACCCTTCAATCGAACATAACTTTTCACTTTGAATCTAATTCAATTAAATCGAACAGGAGTTGTGAACTTCAATCGAACTCAATTAGAACCACTTCGATTGAACAGGTAGTTTTCACTTGAATCGAATTCAAACAGAACCACTTCGATCAAACTAGGTAGCTTACATCACAATCAAACTGTAGTGATAATTTCTCGGTCATACTGAACAATGTGACCTACCAACTTCGATCGTAACTGTTTTCACACACAAACACCAAATCTATGGTGTTTTTCAACTTTTTGAATCAAAATTTCAGATCTGTACTGTTCTTCAATCTGCAAACTGTTCTTGATAAAATTTTTAAATTCATAATTTCGACTAATCCACTTTGAAAATCTGAATCAATAACATCACAAACAGGACTTTCGTAGATCAACCCGTGAAATCAAATCGTGAACAATATCCTGAATAGAACTTCAATTTATCTACTTTTTCATGCTTTGAACAGTGAAATTACCTCTTCGATCATTCAACAGTAGATGTAGTATTGATTCTCAACTAATAACATCAATTTGAGATCATAAATGCCATTTTTTAATCAAACTGAGTACGATCAGCCCTTTCTTCAAATTTTCTCGATTTCAGCCCCTTGATCTTTAAATTTGTGATTTGTTGATGATGAATTCAATCTAATCTTCACTCCCTTGGCTCTGATACCACTTGATAGAACATAACAAGCGCTAGATTGAACGATTGCATAAGAAACTATGAGAAGATTGAGAGAATCTCAATTACACCTTAGAAAACACATAGTTTATTTCATTGAAGTGTGGCAATCCTTACACTTTTACACTAAGCATAAGGTATATATACCCCTTGGGTATATTCACAATTAGCCCCCTCACACAATATTAGAACTCCAATTTTTGAAATTGAAGAATATTACAATGTCAGAAAATGCATTTCGGATGAAAATTTTGAAATTTTTAGTGAAAAATGCAGTTTGAAAACTCAAGATCGATGACCAAATGTACTTCGATGGAACTAGAATTTATTAACCTTGATCGAATTCAGTTATGGTGACTGCGATTGAACAGAAGTTAACTGCTATTCAAAAAGATTCAATTAAATGCGATCAGGCTAAGTCTATTCAATGCGATTAGTAGGGATCGAGTGCAATTAGTATCAGCTTGATCGAACTAGGCATTTTTCATCTCGATCGAACTAACATTAGTCGACTTGAATCGAATGCAATTAGAAACCCTTCAATCGAACATAACTTTTCACTTTGAATCTAATTCAATTAAATCGAACAGGAGTTGTGAACTTCAATCGAACTCAATTAGAACCACTTCGATTGAACAGGTAGTTTTCACTTGAATCGAATTCAAACAGAACCACTTCGATCAAACTAGGTAGCTTACATCACAATCAAACTGTAGTGATAATTTCTCGGTCACACTGAACAGTGTGACCTACCAACTTCGATCGTAACTGTTTTCACACACAAACACCAAATCTATGGTGTTTTTCAACTTTTTGAATAAAAATTTCAGATCTGTACTGTTCTTCGATCTGCAAACTGTTCTTGATAAAAATTTTAAATTCATAATTTCGACTAATCCACTTTAAAAATCTGAATCAATAACATCACAAACAGGACTTTCGTAGATCAACCCGTGAAATCAAATCGTGAACAATATCCTGAATAGAACTTCAATTAATATACTTTTTCATGCATTGAACAGTGAAATTACCTCTTCGATCATTCAAGAGTAGATGTAGTATTGTTTCTCAACTAATAACATCAATTTGAAATCATAAATGCCATTTTTTAATCAAAATGAGTACGATCAGCCCTTTCTTCAAATTTTCTCGATTTCAGCCCCTTGATCTTTAAATTTGTGATTTGTTGATGATGAATTCAATCTAATCTTCACTCCCTTGGCTCTGATACCACTTGATAGAACATAACAAGCGCTAGATTGAACGATTGCATAATAAACTATGAGAAGATTGAGAGAATCTCAATTACACCTTAGAAAACACATAGTTTATTTCATTGAAGTGTGGCAATCCTTACACTTTTACACTAAGCATAAGGTATATATACTCCTTAGGTATATTCACAATAAGCCCCCTCACACAATATTAGAACTCCTATTTTTGAAATTGACGAATATTACTTTGTCAGAAAATGCATTTCGGATGAAAATTTTGAAATTTTGAGTGAAAAATGCAGGTTGAAAACTCAAGATCGATGACCAAATGTACTTCGATCGAACTAGCATTCCCTGCAAACCTCTTCTCCAGAGCATTCCAAAGTTCATGAGCATCATCAAATTTCTTGAATTGATGGTGATACTCATTGGGAATTGCAATCTGAAGGATGTTGAGGGCTTTCATCTCAATCATTCTATCCTTCTTTTCAGCATCTGTCTTTGGAGGTGGTTTCTTCTTTGGTTTTCCATTCTCATCCAGTTCAATGGGATTAGTAGGAACAGTTTCAATGATTTGCCAAACAGCATAGTCCATTAGTTGGACATGCTGTTTAATTCTTAGTTTCCACATCTCAAAATCAGATGGTTTGAGCATGGGAACACGAATGTTGGACCCTGATCCACTGTTATCAGAAGAACCTCCCGAATCCATTGAAACAAATTGATTTAAACAAAAAACAGTTTTGAAAAATAAAGCAAGGTAAAGCAAAAACCTTCAACTGGTGATCAAAGGAACCTTAATGATAAGGCTCTGATACCACTTGTCAGGATCGGATATAGATTATATCAAATAACAAGAACTAACTTTAAATAATCAATCAGAGTAAAATAAAAGTTAATCTTTAACTATGATCACAATCAATTAAGAAGTTGCGGAATCACACTTAATTGATTAAAGAAGGTTTTAAACAGAGATTAATTCAATCAAACAGTAGTTTTATTAACCAACCAGAATGATTACAAAAGCAAACTTCACCCCCAATCTAACTTATTCTGTTAGACGAAGAACACAGACTGTTCTTAGGTTTCAACAAGAAACTTAGAGGCTAAACACTTTCAGAAAAATAAATAACAATAAGAACAAATGCTTTGAATAATGAGATCAAATCGTCATTCTAAATTGATCATCTAATGAAGTATATATAGACTCTTGATCCTCCTTGAATTGTTGACAGTTAGGTAATCTTCTATCTTCTGAGATAATCTTGATAATCTTCAAAGTATTTCGAGATATCTTCAAAGATAGGATTTTCCAAATATAGCTCAACAGAAACTGTTTAATGAACACAACAGTTCTTTAGTCTTCTAACAGTCTTCAGCTTCAAGGTCTTCAAACAGCTGTAGATGTTTATACTAACAGTTTTCAACTGTTTTCATATTTTCAACAAACAGTTTTAAACTGTTAACTGTTTCACCAACCTTTACCAAACAGTTCTCATTTTTATACTCAATAACTTAGATTATTTCCCAACAATCTCCCCCTAACTTAAAGTATTGAACAATACATTTAAGTTGTTGGTTTGATCATAGACAAATTGATATAAGTAATGAGTCACATTTCTTCTAATCTCCTTTTGAATCTGTTCAGTAAGTCTTCCTTCTGTTTTGAGTCTCCATGGAATTTAGCTTTAATCAAAAACTCCAGCTTAGTATTGTGATGCTCAATGAAGTTCAAATCAAACCACTCATGCAATGTATTTCCCATTACCACGTAATACGTCCTTGATCTTGCATATACCTTCACTGCCTTTATGGGAAAAGCTTCCTCTGCTATCAGTTTGGGCATAATCTTCAATGGGTTGCAAATGCTTGTAAGATATTCCATTAGAATCTTGATTCCTTCATTTGAGTCACTAAAATGCTTAATTCCATATGCATACAATTCTTGTACATCTTCTGGTGATATTCTTGTCATCATTTGTACAAAATTGTCATACATCTCAACAGATCCATCTTCCCTTGCAATAGTAATATAATGTTTATCACTTGCTTTTTCTTCAAACTTCCATTCAACAACATGATACTTTTCACCTAATTCTTTTTCCAATTTGTTAATCCCTTGCTGAACGTCTACTGTCAGTTTATCTTTCAAGATTTTGTGAACCACAGCAGCTTTGTTTGAAGTGGGAAGTTTCTTGGTTGGCTTAACTGTAACTGTTTTATCTTTTATTACCCTTTTTCTTTTAACTCCCTTACCAGCAACTTCCTTTACTATCTCTTCCTCATCAATCTGAGCAGTAATCTCATCAGCCAGCTTCTTTGCTATCTCAAAATCAGACTGTTCTTGTTCTCTTAGCTCAGCTGCTAGCCTTAATGCAAATTCATGATCACGCTCTTCTTGTTGCTGTCTTGAAAGCTTGAGCTTAGGACAAACAACGACAATTTCTTTACCTTTGCTTGAAACAGGAGGCAACTTTGATTCTTTCTTTCCTTCCTGGATGACTATCCCTTTATACCCTTTCTTTGGTGGTAAAGATTCTAACGTAGCAACCTTTCCATCAAGCCATCCATCATCGATTTTCTGTGCCATTCTAGAAGAACTTATTCCCAGATATTGAGCACTAATATCAACCAAGTAGTTCTGCTTAACTGTTGACCAAGATTTGAAAATCTCAGTGCTTGGAACATCTGCAGTTGATACCATCCTGTTGATTAGCATCGTATCAACACTTGAAAGCTGTTCTTTTTCTTCTTCATTAATCGCTTGGACACTTGCAACTGTTAGTTGACTTGAAGTTACAACTGTTGGTTGTTGTGTTGCAACTGTTTGCTCATTTGGAGCAACAACTGTTTGTTTATCCTGTGAAACTGTCTGTTTAACTTCTTCCTGCTTGGATTTTCTTCTTCCTTTAGCTTGAGCAGTTGAAGAGATTTTCACCAAGGATTTGGGTTTAAGCAGCATCTCATGAGTATGAAGAACATTTGTTACCTTCTTCAGATTCTCATCAAGAAAGTTCAGCTGCTTATCTTGCCTTATTAGCACCTCATTGTGAATTGCTACTACCTTGAGTACTTCAGTTGCCTTCTCCAACTGTTCAGTCAGTTCTTTTATCTTCTCATCTTGAGAAACTATCCTTTTGTTTTGAAGAGCAATCCTTTTCTTTAGGTGTAAATGAGCAGCAAGGTAAGGTGCAAAGATAGGATCCGTCAATGCATGTTGTTTCAGTCTAGTCTCAATGTCAGTTAGTGTTTCCACTGTGACCATATCATTGACATTTTTCACTGGTGGTTGACTCCCCTGAGTATCACCATCAGTACCCCTCTTTTCTTGGTTCTGGGGATTACCAGAAACTGTTTTACTAGTCTCTATTGCCATGGTTGAGGTCTTAGCTATGTTGACACTGTCCTGTTTATCCCTTGCGAATAAAACAGTAGTGTCAGCCTCAAGGACCATATGATCACCCTCTTGAGGAATGATCACCTCCTCATTGTGCCTGGGAGACAGCACCAAAGGTTCCCTTTCGATATTCTGCACAGGTGAATGCACCTGTGCAGGGCTAACAGTTTGGGGTTCTCTAACTGTGGTGGAAGGAGCACTAACAGTTTTCCTCTTCTTTCTAAATATTTTTAGTGCAGGGGCTTGTGTTGTAGCTTTTTCAAAGGAAGCAGGTTGGGAATTTTGAGTATCTTGGACTGTGGGTTCCAGTGTTGGTGGTGTAGCAATACGATGGGTTTCATGCTCAACACTGGCAGTCCTGTTTCTTGATAGAAACTCCACCATTTCAGAGAGTGGAGGAGTTATGGCACCAGAGAAACTCTTGCCATTAATCAACAGTTTGCTCAAAGTGGAAGCCACATGAGCAGAGGGAATAATGACCCTCTTGTGTTTTTTTAGATTTGCCATCAAAAAGTTTAACAATACTTGCACAAATCGAGGATACATAAAAAAGAGACCATACTTGGTCCCTAGATGTTTTACCATACCATTAAATATCAATTTTGAAAAATTATAACATCTGTTGTTGGCTAGACAGATGAGTGCGAGAGCAATGTTGCTCCCAAACTCATTCCAGCCTGTTCTCTTAGGGCTTATGCACTGCTGGAGAGTATGGATAATGAACTTCCAGTGTGGGCAAAACTGCCCTTTATAGAAGGTACCCTTACCCCCAGGGCCCTCATACCCAAGTTTCAGTAACTCGGTGTGTAGATATTCTAATGCAACCGAATCAGAATACTCACCATTAAGATCATTCAGTTGTAGTGCATGGCGAATAGTATCTTCGGTTATAGAAACCTCCATATCATCAACAGTTGTAGAAATTTGTTGCACTTCATCAACTTCTTGAACTTTGGCATTCTTCCAGAAGTTCTCAATATGTGAGGTATAGATCGTGGGGTTGGCAGTTAGAGCATAATGAATGTTTGATACCGTGAGATAATCAATCATGACGTGGAAAGCGTCAAGATTGTCTGGTTTTTCAAGATAAGCGATCACATTGTGCTCTTTGACAAATGGAAGAGGAGACATTTTGATTTCGATCTCTGAGAGTTGTTGAGGATTAGGGTTTGTTTCTGATCGAAGTTCGTTTTGGACGTGTGAGTTGCTTGGTAAGGAGGGAATTGCCTTATATATGTTTCGAATGTTGAATGCAATTCAAAGTTTCCAAAATTCTGCAAAGACCAAAACACCCTTTAATAGCTTAACAGTTGACGGACAAAATAAACTAACAGTTGAGAAACTGTTTTCATAAGATGTAACAACTGTTATTCAAAAGTTAACTCCCTTAGTTGACAAATTTCTCCCCCTCAGTTGCACATGGACTTTGTCTAACAGTTGCCGAAGCCATATGCTAACAGTTGAAAACTGTTAGTATTGAATGAAACAGAAATGTGCAACTGTCAAACAAACTTTCAGCTCACATATATCAAATGCTGAAGCAATAATAATAAATCATTAGAGAACACAGTCATCAACATAAGATATATTTTATTCAAGATAATCACAATTGAGCTACAATAATTTTGAGAAAACAATACTGTCTTGTGCTATAGATCTAAACACAGCTTATAAGAACTGTCTTAACTCCGAGATCTACATATGAAAAATTATCGTTAACAGTTTGTAAATCTGAACTTTAAGGGAAGACAATCATCATCACATTCTTGCTCAAGAATGTCTTCGTTATTTAAGAATCGAGTTCAGAATAGCCTCTACAGTGCCGCCATCGCCTTACTGAGAAGCCTGTCTTCAAAGAATGGTCATGTAATGCACGAGCCATTGTTGGTACTGCTTATCTAATTGTGCAAGGCCGTCTCGTAGGTGTGGGAGAACAATGATCTACACCGTAAGTGTAGACAACTTTCTCCGTTAACTGTTGATAAGCCTTAGACAATTGTCAAAACATACTACCTACCAATGGGTGTGTAGTAGACCTTCTCATCATATGCATCACCAGAGACGATTGTCATAATTTGCCTCGTGGGTGTGTAGTGGAACTAGTCATCTATTACAATGACTTCCACTGCCTCATCATCTGAGGCCCTCTGGTGGTTACGAGTATTATATCTTCGAACATTGAACCACACTACGGAGTTTGTAGTGCCTGCCAGGTTCAAGACGAATCTTAGACAACATGGTGTAGGCAATTCATGGAAGAGAGTGAAATTTTCAAAATCACCTCTTATACGAATATGATCAATTGGTTTATGTGGCCTACGTGGATCTGGATGTTGTGTCAAGGTGAACCTATCTCGATCATCATGCATCTCAAGAACACATGATGAGTATTGCCAAAGCTCAAGCATTCTTACAAATGGGGCAGGGATGGTTACATAACTTTGTCTAACATTAATATCTTTGAAGTTTATGTGAAAGAAGTTAGTAGCCATTTGCAGAGAGAAGTGTGTGCAAATGTAGGTGTGATTTGTGAAGTATGGGTGCAAGGCTATTTATAGAGAAACTGGGAGGCATTAATGTCCATTAATAGTCATTAATGACCATTAATATCCAGTAATTTCCATTAATAGCATGCAGTGACTTGTCATATCAAATGCACTATAGAACAAGCAAAATGACTCACCTTTATCAGTTTGGAACTGTTGATTCAAGAAAATGAATTTACCTTTACCTCATAACAAGGACAGTCACGGGTGTGAAAACTGTTTGTGAGACAGGTCAGCAGATATGTCCAAAACTGATGTGTGAAATTGCATTTTCCTCTCTGAATACTTAAAGGATAACAGTTGTTAGAAAACGTAACTAACAGTTGCAAACTGTTAGTGTGAAAAACACGGAATAATGAACAACTGTTAGTCCAAGTTAATCATTCCAATGTTGGAAATCAAAAAATTGAATCTGCTCACATCAAAAGCTTTAGTGAACAAATCAGCTAATTGATCATCAGTATGAATTTTCATAACTTGGATTAATCTCTTTTCATTGCAGTCTCTTATGAAGTGAAATCTGATTTCAATGTGCTTGGTTTTAGAATGCTTCACTGGATTATTAACTATGCTAATAGCACTGGTGTTATCAACATAAATAGGAGTATTTAAGAAAGACAAACCATAATCCAGAAGCTGATTTTGGATCCATAACACTTGTGAACAGCATCTTGATGCAGCAATGTATTCAGCCTCAGCTGTTGAAGTTGAAACTGTTGTTTGTTTCTTGCATTGCCATGAAACCAGCCTTTATCCAAAGAATTGACATCCTCCAGAGGTTGATTTTCTGTCCACATTGGCTCCACCATAGTCACTATCAGAATATGCCACCAAATCAAAAGGTGAATCTTTAGGATACCAAAGTCCCAATTTTGGTTGGCCTTTGAGGTATCTAAAGATTCTCTTTACAGCAAACAGGTGTGACATCTTCGGACTGCATTGGAACCTGGCACAAACACAAACAGCAAACATTATATCAGGTCTAGAAGCAGTTAAGTACATAAATGAACCAATCATTGATCTATAGAGGTGTATATCAACATCCTCCCCCTCAGAATCTGCTCCCAACTATTTGTGTGTTTCCATTGGAGTACTTGCCAGCTTCACAT
The DNA here is from genome assembly GCA_947179395.2 of Pulicaria dysenterica. Taxonomy (NCBI): domain Eukaryota; kingdom Viridiplantae; phylum Streptophyta; class Magnoliopsida; order Asterales; family Asteraceae; genus Pulicaria; species Pulicaria dysenterica. Next base: position 47,444,537 of record OX359289.1, on the reverse strand, counting down.
CTTGATAGCCAAACTTGTCCAATATGTCCTTGACATACTTAGATTGGCTTAGAAAAATACCAGTGGGCTTCTGTTTGACTTGTAATCCGAAGAAAAATGTGAGTTCACCCATTGAACTCATCTGAAATCTTTTGTGCATAATGACTTCAAAGTCTTTGCACAAGCTGTCATTAGTGGATCCAAAGATTATATCATCAACATAGATTTGAACAAGCAAAATCTCTGTTTTAACAATCTTTGTAAACAATGTTTTGTCAATTGTGCCTCTCTTAAAACCATTCTCAAGGAGATAGGATGATAGTGTCTCATACCAAGCTCGAGGAGCTTGATGTAGACCATATAGGGCTTTATCCAACCTATATACCTTGTCAGGGTACTTTGAGTCTTCAAAGCCAGGGGGTTGACACACATATACCTCCTCATCAATAGTTCCATAGAGAAAAGCAGACTTGACATCCATTTGATATACCTTAAATCCTTTGAAGCTTGCAAAAGCAAGAAATAGCTTAATGGCTTCAATCCTTGCAACAGGTGCAAAAACATCATCATAGTCTATTCCTTCCTCTTGTGTGTAGCCTTGTGCAACCAGTCTTGCTTTATTCTTGATAACAATCACTCTTTCATCTTTCTTGTTTCTGAACACCCACTTGGTGCCAATTACTCTTTTGCCTCTTAGAAGCTCAACCAACTTCCAAACTTGCTGAATTTGAAATTGTAAAAGCTCCTCTTGCATTGCCTCTACCCATGAATGATCTTTCAATGCCTCAATTGCTTTCTTTGGTTCTATTTGAGACAAAAAGCAAGCATTCACGTCAAATTGGGCAAGATCCACACCACTGTGTTCATTTTGCAGCATATTCCTTGTTCTGATAGGAGTGGTTGGATTTCAAATTATTTGTGATATTGGATGAATCTTGTGAACTCTTGATGTAGGAATGTTTTCTTCAGTCAGTTCATCCCCTAGATTAGACAGGTCAAACTCACATTCACTTGAATTTTCAGCGTTATCACACACTTGATCAGCAGAGTCAGTGTAGTGTTGAGGATCATGAGATTCCATGTCCTTTGAAGATTCAGCATCAATCAATGGATCAACAGCATTTGATAACTCTTGTTGAAGCAGAGGAAGTACGACAAAGTCTTCAGTAACTTTGTTTGAACCAACAGTTGTTGGTTTTGAGCTAACAGTGTCAAAACTGTTCGGGCTTGTTGAAGCTGTTTGATGATTTTCACCAACAGTTGTTGAAATACCTGTAGTTGTTTCAGTAGAATACTCAAAAGAAAGAGATTTAGACAATGCATCAATATCAAATAACCAATCAGGTCCATTACCTGCAATATTGATCCTATGCTCATTGAAAGAGACATTCATACTCTCTTCTATGATTCTAGTGACATTGTTAAAAACTCTATAAGCTTTACTTTGAGTGGAGTATCCTACAAAGAAACCTTCTTCAGCCTTACTCTCAAACTTTCCTAACTGTGATTTGGTATTGAGGATAGTGCAAGGACAACCAAATGGTTTGAAGAAGTTGATTAAAGGTTTTCTCTTGAGAAACAACTCATAAGGAGTTTTCCCTTTGGACTTGACTACTTGTACTCTATTCTGAACATAGCAGGCAGTGTTCACTGCTTCTGCCCAGAATGTCATTGGAAACCTAGAATCAGCTAACATGGATCTAGCAGCCTCTATCAAAGTCCTATTCCTTCTCTCAGCAACTCCATTCTGTTGGGGAGTCCTAGGGGCACTGAACTGTCTTTCAATACCTTTACTTTCACAAAAACTGTTTAGTTCATAGTTCTTGAATTCAGAACCATTGTCAGATCTAATGACTTTCACCTTTAAATCAGATTGATTTTCAATTTTAAGAATAAGAGACTTAACTAACTCAGCAGTTTCATCCTTAGTTCTAAGAAATTGAACTCAAGTAAACCTGGTGAAATCATCAACTATGACTAAACAGTAGGCTTTCTTACCTATACTCACTACAGAAGTAGGACCAAAAAGATCCATATGCAATAGTTGTAAAGGTGCAGTAATGGAAGAAGTCTCTTTGGACTTATAAGAAGATTTGTGTTGCTTGCCTTTAAGACATGCCACACAATGATCATCACATGAGAACTCTTTTTGGGGCAAACCTCTTACCAAATTGTTTTTAGCTAACAAATTCATGGTTTTAAAATTCATGTGACACATCCTCCTATGCCAAATGGCAGACTCATCATGAGATGCTTTGGAGAGTAAACAGCTTAACACATTCTGTTTAGCAATCTTTTGTGGATCAAGACAATATACATTATCTTTTCTAGGTGTTCTTAAAAGAACATCCTTCTCATTTAATTTAAAATCTTTTGAAAGAATAATGCATTCTGAATCTGTAAACAAAACTTTGTTTCCATTGTCACAGATTTGAGATACACTTAACAAATTGTACTTAAGCTGTTCAACAAAGAAAACATCATTAAATGTAAGTGTACCTGCCTCAACAGCTCCTTTACCTGTGATTTTTCCTCCCTTTGGATTGCCTCCAAATGCTACAAATCCTCCAGTGATTCTTTTGAAATCCTTCAAACATTGTGGATTTCTAGTCATGTGCCTTGAGCATCCACTATCCACATGCCAAATTCCTCCTTGATTCGCCCTATGAATGCTCTGCACAAATACAATCAGTTAGTAGCAGGAAGTACCCAGGCCATGCAGGTCTTAGGTACACCATTCAAGTCATAATACTTAAACAGAGTTTTGTTCTTTTTGATTTCATCCAAATTAGATTTCTCTAACTTGTGTGACGAGTACTTTGTAAGAACATGTGGTTTCCAACTGTTGAGATTAACAGTGGACACCTTTGAACAAACAGCTGGTGGAGTTGGTAAAACAGATGAATCAACTTGTGATTCCTTTTGATTTTCAGTTTGAAGAACAGTTTTACCTTCTCTAGAATCAGTTTGTTTTTGAATTTTCATCCAAGCCAAACCAGCAGTTTTTGGTTTTGCTAAAACAGTTTTGGAACTGTTAGTTGGTTTGGATGTAACTGTTTTAGAACTGTTTGCCAGTTTTGGCTTTGCAGTCTTAGAACTGTTGATCTGTTTTGACTTAACAGTTTTAGAACTGTTATTCTATAGTTTGGGACTTTTGTTTTGAGTGCCATTGGTCTGTGGGTTATAGTAACAGTCTTGAACTAAATGATTAGATCTTCCACAAATGTAGCACTTTTTGGTTTTCACAATAGGTAAACCAGTTCTTTGTGACCAGAATTGGTTCCTATTTCTCTGATTTCCTCTAACAGCTGCAGATTGAGGAAACTTTTGGACACCATGTTTTTGACATGTGCATGCAGGCATTTCAGTATGCCTTTTCTTAGGCTTGGGTTTAGCCTGAGATTTTGAAGCTTCCATTTTCTTCTTTGCATACACAATCTCACCAACTTTCTCCTTTCCTTTGGCTTTTGTACTAACAGTTGGGCTTTTGAGATTAGAACTGTTTAGGTTCTTGTGTGAACTGTTAGTGTAAAAATGGGGACTATTTGCAACAGTTGTGGAACTTTCAATGGAATGGATTGCTTTTGAAGGTGTTGGCTCAGTGATGAGGGATTCTGTGGATGCTTTTACAAACACCACAGGATTGAAAGATGGTTTTGTGGAAATGGGTTCACAACAGATGTGATTTTCATATGGAATCACTTCATCTTTCTTCACAATTATCTCAATATCTTCAACACTAACTACAGACAGAACTTCATCTTCATAGCTATCAAACTTTGGATCAGCTGACTTTAATTCATCTGCTAAAGGTTCATTGACATATCTTTCAGCTGCCTCAGACAAGGGTGTTATGTATGTGTGATTGTATGGAGGTGGGGTTTCCTTATATCCAAGTCCAGTTTTCACCTTGTCTCTCACTTGAGATTGTAGCAGAGTCTCAAGCTTAAGGTTTGCAGCCTTGAACATTCCAAGATCAATGTCCACACCCTCCAATTTCTTTGTGAGTTCATCCACCTTGCTTTCTTTTTCAACCAATTTCTTTTTCAGACTATCAATCTCATCTTGAAACTGCTCTTTCTCCCACTTATGATATTTTCTATCATAGTCCATTTGCAGTTCATTAGCCTGATAGTCTTTAATTTTCTTTTCAAAATCTTCTATCACAGCAATATACTCATATCTTCTCTCCTCCATTTTACTTAGAGCAGCACATACTTTCTTATTGTGCTCTCTAAATCTCTTAACAATAGCTCTACATTCACCAGGACATAGTTTAGAAGATACCTGTATGTCCTCAGATTCTGGAGAATCCATCTTGATGGAGGAGTCAGTCAATGCCATCAAAGCTTTGTTGCTGGTAGCCTCCTCTGCTTGATCACTCCAATCAAATCCATGGCCTTCTTGTGAGACCAATGCTGAGGAGGTATGGTTCTGAGTTGGCCTCTGACCTTGATTCTGAACTTGTCCACCAGATCTGCATTCTCTTGCAAAGTGGCCAAGTTGTTGACATTTGAAGCATCTCACCTTTGACTTGTCAAATCCAGCCTTGCCATCAGCTCTGAAATTCATGTTTTGCCTTCCAGTCCTTTTAATGAATCGCTTGGCTCTAACGGTAAGCATGGCCATCTGCCATTTGAGATCCATTTCCTCAAGATCATCAGGGTGCACTTGTTCAAGATCCTCATTGGTGAGGGTTGAATGTGCATGGCTGGCAAGAAAAGCTTCAAGAACAGCATCTGGAGTGTTCATATCTAGTCCAACAGCAGAACTAGTACCTGCACAACTATCAATAGAGTTAGTTAATGAATGGTTTGATTCCATACCTGAGGATGACAGGAGAGCAGCATTGTGGCTAGTGACTACAGTTTTTCTTTTTCCCTCTATCTCTCCCTCAAACACTATCAAACTATTATAAAGGTCATCTAACTCTATGTCTTCAAGAGAATCCTTGGTTCTCCATTGTGCAGCAAATACAGTCCATTCATCACCTAGAGACCTAAGAAACTTTCTATTTATCTCATCTTGATCAAGCCTAACCTTAGCACTCTCCAGTTGACTCACCAGTTTGTAAAACCTATCAAAGATTTGGGTGATACTCTCATTCTTCCCACTGGTGAAGTTCTCATAGGCTTGTTTAAGAAGATCTCTTTGGTTTCTCTTAGAACTAGCATTCCCAGCAAACCTCTTCTCCAGAGCATTCCAAAGTTCATGAGCATCATCAAATTTCTTGAATTGATGGTGATACTCATTGGGAATTGCAATCTGAAGGATGCTGAGGGCTTTCATCTCAATCATTCTATCCTTCTTTTCAGCATCTGTCTTTGGAGGTGGTTTCTTCTTTGGTTTTCCATTCTCATCCAGTTCAATGGGATTAGTAGGAACAGTTTCAATGATTTTCCAAACAGCATAGTCCATTAGTTGGACATGCTGTTTAATTCTTAGTTTCCACATCTCAAAATCAGATGGTTTGAGCATGGGAACACGAATGTTGGACCCTGATCCACTGTTATCAGAAGAACCTCCCGAATCCATTGAAACAAATTGATTTAAACAAAAAACAGTTTTGAAAAATAAAGCAAGGTAAAGCAAAAACCTTCAACTGGTGATCAAAGGAACCTTAATGATAAGGCTCTGATACCACTTGTCAGGATCGGATATAGATTATATCAAATAACAAGAACTAACTTTAAATAATCAATCAGAGTAAAATAAAAGTTAATCTTTAACTATGATCACAATCAATTAAGAAGTTGCGGAATCACACTTAATTGATTAAAGAAGGTTTTAAACAGAGATTAATTCAATCAAACAGTAGTTTTATTAACCAACCAGAATGATTACAAAAGCAAACTTCACCCCCAATCTAACTTATTCTGTTAGACGAAGAACACAGACTGTTCTTAGGTTTCAACAAGAAACTTAGAGGCTAAACACTTTCAGAAAAATAAATAA